>CM068381.1:48092766-49457766 GCA_034770075.1 Aralia elata | reverse complement strand
AAGAATGATGCCACCGCTACTGTCACCATTAGAATAACTGTCCTTATTGCAGCATCAAGTAGAAGTGGCCACTGCTGTGTCCAGAGTCGCCGAAATATTGAGGGAATGAAGGAGAAAGACATGATAAAAATTTAAGGATAAGAAGCTGAATTATGTCTATACATGTATATAGGTTTTTATGTGTTGATCATTTGTTTGTTATGCTAGCTAGAGAGTAGATATAAGGGAGAAAATGTACAAAATGAAGTTGCCATGACAAAATTAGGGTTAAGAATGATGAGCTACTAACCTCAGTTAGTTGCATTCATTTTTGGTGTGAGTTATTCCGTTTGGTTTTGGAATTCTGTGAGGTGGAAAGAAGAAAATGTAAGGAGACATAATTTGCTCGATTGATCTTGTATAGTAATCAGAATCAAACACCACGATACTCGAACAATTATATGCAAACCAATAGCACTTGCAATTTTAGACTCTTGGTCAACCTTACTAAACGAGTTCATGGTGAAAAGCAAGGTTCCAAAGAATCAGTATACAAAGAAAGCATAACAGATTCCTCAAAATATAATTGGCTGACCTGAGTCGCACTTGTAAGGGGGAATGAACTCTTGACCAGATATCCAACAGGGAATTGCAAGTTGCCACCAGCAGACCAGCCAAATTCAGTGATGCAAAACTTATGAATATGTGAAAGCTTTCTAGATGCACTATCAAAGTTTAGAATTCTTTTGAAAAAGACATTCATTTCAATTCAGTTATGATAAACCTTTGGTGATGCCTCGTTTACAGTCAATAACACCAAAATATGCAATTATAACCAATTGTACAAAGGGCAAAGAGACCATTCTTATTGGGTCACAGACCACAGCAGCTAGACATATTAAGACATTAAATAACCATAGTGCATACCTTCTGGGAACTTGATTAAAGTTTGTGATATTGCCATTTGCCCCTGGAGGCCCAGTGATTATGTTCATTCCCCCAATCTCTACTTTCACTGGCTACCCATCAAGCTGAACATGGTTATAACTCTTGACAGACAGCCTATAATGCATCTTGACGTCTTGAGAAGACGACTTCAGCCGTTCCCTATAGAAAACAGTTCTAGTAAAGTCAAAGCAGGACAAAACCATTGTTCAGAAGACCACATACATTATGCCAAATCTATAAGTATAAAATCTCCCACTCCGATCATAAAGTATTACAGATCGTTTAAACCCACCAACTTTTGCAAAGAGCTCCTGCACAAAGTTGCTCAACATTTTTTAAGGTTGAAAAAATGGTCTCCACATTTTGAGCCTTCATATTATTCATACACCTAAGGCAACCACAATTAATTATAACCACCAGAGCAAGGAAGAGGAAACTCTTTGACAACGGCAGCAAGTCTTTCTCATATCCATCACATAGTATTTTCAAAAAGATGGCATGAGAATAAACAGTAAGAAAAACTAGCTACCACAAAAACAAAAAATACATACTCACCGCACATTCAGTTTTTATACCCCTACGATCAAACAAATATACCTCACAATCCTGTAAGGGCTTGCATACAGCATATCCACAGAACTGGGCAGAGCAATTTTATAAAAAAAACAAGACAGTCAATAATAACATAAAATCATTGAGTTTATAACCAAATCCAGAAAGGAAAACATGGACAACTGGATAGTAAACCGAACTTATAGCCCTAATTTCTACCTCAGAATTACAAAGAATTTATCCAGAATTTACTATCCCCAAATCTGCTTTGTACTCTTTAATACTGCATGCTTAGCCAATTCATCAGGATGAACTAATCTCACCACTTCAAAATAATTCATCAGGACTTACTAGTCTTCACCACTTCAAAACAGATTGTAGTAAACCTTTGGCTACACTCATAAAATTATCCAACCAACCACAATTTCAAAGAAATTATCCAGAATTTACCACTCAAATCCACTTACAATTTCAAAGAATTGGCAGATAGGTACTGCCTTTGTGGCCTTCATATCTGCATGCTTAGCCAATTCTTCGGGACAAACTAGTCTTACCACTCAAGTAATTCACCTGATGTACTAGTCTCGCCATTGAAGACAGATTATAGCAAACCTCTGTACACAAAAAATATACTCATTCAAGTTTCCAATGTCAATTCGAGTAAATTAATAACCATTTATGCGGAGTAATTTACATACTACTTCTACATATGAACTAAAAAAAGGCATATACTTACCAAATTCAGTGGAAAAAAATAGAATAACATCACGACGGAATGTATTTCCACCAGGATCTTGATTGCTAACTTGAATGGCCAGATAGATAGCAGCAGAAAAGGGAAAAATTCATATTACTTGGATCCAACCAGATAAATGCTTAAGCAGAATTTATGCATAGATCAAATAAACGCCAAAACTGTCAGAAGTTATGTCCACAAATACTTAAGAGGAGAAGGAAGTCTAGCTTTAAACGTAGACCCCAAGTATGTCTGTCTACTCACAAACCTCTCTCAAAGGCATATCTACTCAATCACATTTCAAATATGGATCCTACTAACCATAAATGAAACAGATAGACTAAAAGTCTAAAACATGTTACTACCTCCATCCCAATTTAAGTGAAATCCTTTCCATTATGGGATAAGCTCAAAAAAAGTTGAGCTCATTTTATCCAAACCATTCAGCTATTTGTTGATTGAAAATTCCCCTTCCAATGGTTTTATGAAAAGTAAACAATCATTAGACCTCTGCTTAAACTATGTCCCAGTCAAACCACCTCACTTAAATTGGGACAGAGTGGTAAGCTATTTTAGAATTCCACACAAACACCATGTGCATAAGGTTCAAGTTATCATGACAACATAATAAGAAGAAATTTAAGGACAAACTACACTAAAACTATAAAAATTCAAGAGCTCCATCTCAACCTTTCAGTAACGATACAAGTGCCATAAATGAATAACAAGAAATTAAAGCATAAAGTAGTAATAGGTTGAGCTTCAACTGACATTTTCAGCATAAAATAATTTGAAATACACAAAATACCATCAAATTTTAATATCATTCATTAAATGCAATGCTAATACTTTACATCGGATCCAAACAAAGAACATAACATAGATGAGATAAGATAGTTAAACCAAAGAAAAAACACCTAAAGCTAGTTATTATCCCAAATTTCACATGGACAAAAGAACTCTAACCCTAATTTTACGAGCTGGTAAACTTGGTGACTGCCTTAGTCCCCTCAGATACAGCATGCTTGGCCAATTCACCAGGAAGCACGAGCCTCACCGCCGTCTGAATTTCCCTAGAAGTGATTGTCGGCTTCTTGTTGTACCTGGCGAGCCTTGAAGATTCCTGAGCGAGCTTCTCGAAGATATCGTTGATGAAACTGTTCATGATTCCCATGGCCTTGCTTGAAATTCCGATGTCGGGATGAACCTGCTTCAGAACCTTGAAGATGTAGATCTTATATGTCTCCACGCTCTTCTTCACTCTCTTCTTCTTCTTGTCACCGGCAACCGCGCCGCCTTCCTTCGGCAGCTTCTTTCCGGCCTTGGGCTTCTTCTCCGCCGGGGCTTTCTCGGCGACAGTGGTTTTCTTCTCCTCTGCTGGTTTTTTCTCGGCGGGCTTCTTTTCTGCCTTAGTGGGAGCCATTTGAGCGATTGAGATTTGAGAAAAACGGAGAGAGGAGAGTAATTGCGATGCGCAAGGAGATTCTCAGACGGGGATAAAGAACGGTTTATGTTTCACTTTTATAGTGTTTCGATCCTGATGTAATTGGGTAAGCTAAACTGATACGGATTAATGACCTGGCAAGGTGTGAGGCCGTTGATTTTTTGTTAGATAAAGGTGAAATCTACGGCTTGGATTGAGGGAAGCTCTATAAATATGCTTTGCGGGAGTTTGTAGACGGTAGTAGTCTTGTATTAGTCGGATTCGTGACCTGGACAGTTTGAAATTTTTGACTTTTTAATATAACCTGCCCAAAATAGTTAAGGAAATACTTGGTAGTTTCGTTGCACAAAAAATTAGTATACTCCATGAGAAAAGTATAAATTTCATATATATTAAAAAAGATAAAGTAAATAAAATTTTAAATTTTTTTAATGATCTCATAAAATTTAAAAAATGATGAATAATTTTATTTTTTATATTACTCTCTACGTCCCAGAATAAAAGTCTTTCATAGACTTTTATGGTCAAATTAACAGTTTTTCAAATCAATATATCTTATTATTCTTTTATATATATGTAAAAAGCCTATAAATATTATAAACTACATACAATTTAGTACTAATCTCAATATTTATTTTTTTGAAAATCTAAATATATATGTTTAATTGTTGATTTTAAAAATGGTCAATTTAACCGCAAAAATCAATGAAGGACTTTTATCTTGAGACAGAAGGAGTAATAGATATCACTAAAAAACATAATTATTCTTTATTTTATATATTTTATTTCGTCTTTTTAAGAATAAAAATAATTATACACTTAATTATCTTTTTTAAGGCCAAAAAAATATATTTTATTTTTTCGAAAAGATTCAGTTATAACAATTGTCATAGTTGGCTCCATGCCCCTTAGTTGACTCGTTGGGAGATGGATCCCGATCTTAATGGCCCCCAAAAACCTACAAAGTTAGAGTATTATATGAAATTTGAGCTTTCACTCTAACCCGTTTATATATGTGTGTAGAAATGGAGTACACCCTTATTAATAATACTTTGATGATAAAAGAATATTATAAAATAAAATGATATAGTTAGTTATTATTATTATGCTCATCTATGTACGATAAATTATTCACTAATTACAATTTGTTACAATATTTTATCAACTATTTTTTTATTAAAATTATCACCATAGCAAGACTCCATCCCTACACACACACACATATATATATTACTTGTTTTTTTGTTTTTTTTTTTTAATTTAATAATAACATGATACATGTTGGGTTTGTTAAAAATAAACAAATAAACGTCGGGTCTTTATTTTTGGTTTGGACTTATTATTCTATTACTTCAAAATACCAAACAGACACAGATATTATAATTTTAAACCCAAATTAACTTTCTGTCTGTATCTCCTTCGATAAAATATGACAATCGCCTCTCTCTCTCTTGCTTGGTAATATGACCATCGCTTATTTTTGTTTAATAATCAAACCAATATCTTCTATGAATTTACTCCAAAAAAAGATCGAAGATATGATCAAAGTACCAATTTTTCACGAATTTACTCCAATCTTAGACTCTTATTTTTTGCAACGGAACAGATACTCTTTGTCTGATACATAATCAGGGTGGGGTGACTGGTGAGGAGGGGATGGGTTATATGTATTCGGGGCGGGGATGAACCATGTCCGCCCATTGTCAGGTTTACCAAAAACTCCATTCAATCCATTTTATTAGTTTAATAGGTAACTTATCAAATTTAATTTAAAAAAAATTAAAAATAAAAATAGTTCGAAATCTAACCCCAAAATCCAGAAGGATTTGTAAGTGTCTATTTGTACTTTTTTTGAAACCCGCACTAAAAAAGAGTGAACCTCGCACTTTATCATTGAGAATAAAAATCTCACATTGGAGCAACTAAAGTATTACAATAATAATGAGGAAAACAAGTAGTCCCACAATAAACAGAAATTACAAACTTAGAATAAGAATCGAATATAGAACTTAGCCCATGTTTGTTTACGAGGGTACATTTTGTGATCGAACTATTAATTTTAAGTTTTTTATTTGTTTTGAGATGATAAAATAACTTGAAAGAAGAGACTATTTAATATCATGTCCAACTATATATTACTCCATTTGTTCTTTAATATAAATCGTTTTAGAGAAGTGTTTTGTCTCTTAATATATGACGTTTGAGAATTTCGAGTGAGTATTAATTACTTAGTTTCTAATATCACCACAAATATTAAATATAATTTTGGTTCTTTTATTACTTTTTGCCCAATAAATAATACTCTTTTTTTTCAATACAAGGACAACAATTGATATTATATTTAATGTTATACAATCATTTCCTTAATACTTGTGCACGATTCTAAAACAACTTATATTAAAGTGTTGTTTGTTTACATCTGATTGCCTCTTAATGGACTGTCTCTTATTTGCTAAGAGGCATGATGTTGTTTGTTTTTTTTTTGTTACCTTTGAATCCTCTTAATCGGTAAGACAGAAAATGAAATCTTAATAATTAAGAGGTACCTTTTAATGAAATTTTTTTGATATTTTTTTTATATAAATATATTTAACAATATTATTCACTCATTTTTATTAAATTGAATATTTAAAATTATTAAATAAAATTTTACCCTTTAAAATGATAAAATAATGTCATTAAGAGACAACTTACTTTTTAGTTATCAAACAGTTTTTTAGATTCAGACCTCATAACCATTCAGATGATCTAATTTATTAATACATTATAATCATTCAGATCTTAATTATCATTTTTATCAAACACAACCTAAGAGACTCTAAAACGACTTATATTAAGAGACAGAAGGAGTATAATCTTTATCATTTGAGACTAAAAATTTGTGAATAAAATTAACCTTTAACTTTATTTAAAAAGACCAATATATATCTTATCATATCTATGTATACTTAAACTTAATGAGAATATAATATCTTTATCATTAGTAATAACGATATAATAGTTCAAACATATCATAAGATTATTTTAAATTATTTCATAAATAATCTCATAAAAAACAAACATGTGACTAAAACGATTTAATTCCAGAATTAATAGTCTTGAAATTATAATTCATGAGAATATAATCACGAAATTATAATCATTGTAAGCAAACATGATCATAACGATTTTTAAGACATTAAGTTGGGACTTTTTTTGAACACTTATTGAATATGCATAGTTGCATACTACTGAATACTATTGATAAAGACGTAATTGTACAAGTTCATAAAACATACATTACGGCTGAAAAAATTTACTGCTTGCGGGGTATTACCAAACAATCAGAACAAAATACCGACAAAGCTACATAGACGCTCAATCACCCATTTCTCAATTATGTAAAGCAAAACCAAAAGTCACTCCAGTCTTAGATAAACTCGTAGCAACACACAACACATCATAAAATATGTTCAAGGTCACTGAATTTCTTCTAGATACACTTCTCAACAACAGACCAAATATAATATCACCATAAGATAACACTGCCCCACAAGCCATTGAAACTTCCCTTGAGCAAAAGCAAAGAGTACAGAGAACTCCATTGCAGACCTAGAGAATCAGATTTGATTGGTTCGGCTTTGGAAAACATCAAGTCCCATCTCTGTTGGATCAGTTGCTTGCAGTTCTACCTGAATGCCATCTAGTTCCCTCTTGAATCTGTCCTTGGAGCTTGCATAAATCATTTTGCTCCTCACCCTTGCAGTATCAGGTGACCTTTCCAACACAAACACATAGGAAGCAAATTAGCGGTTATAAATATTTAATTTTTTTACATAAAAAAGGATAAATAGATAAATAGATAGAAAGAAATAGATAAAGAAGAAACAAATTGACTTTTACATTTTAAATTTACCATGCAATGAAGAAAATCCTGCTCTTTTGGCAATTCTCAGCTGTCACAAAGTCATAGTCAAAAACTGCATAACGACACTCGTCAGCAGGAAGACTGGCAGCGAAATCATCGTAGCTCTGTGCTGGCTCGCCAAGCTTCTCCACAATGACTTGTTTTTGTTTCTCCTCAATTTTGAATACTATGAAGCGGAAAGTTCTTTTTGCTTTCAGCTCCAAGAACTTCAGCTTGCAGTCATCATGTACGGCCATCCCTGATGCCGCATTAGCCTATACATTGGACATGATAAAACAGATATGGAGAGAATATACAAATGGATCCTCCAAGAAGATTATATTATATTCCTTTATCAAAAAAATTAGAATACTTATTATTCTAAATAACGACAACTTCCATAAAGAATTTTACTAGACTTTGCAAAATTTCCCCACAATAAATGAGTGAAGGAACAAAACAAAAATGAAAATAAACAAAATTTTTATAAAAAATATTCTTTCATGGGGTGACAATAGACATTATGCGGTCTTCCAAAAAAAAAAAAAAGGACGTGAGATGGTCTAAAATTAAGAGCCAAGGAAATCTGTGCTGGCCAATAGGAGACTAAGATTGGAACCCAACGGACTCACTTAACAGGGTAGTGTTGTTACTATTCAGAAACTGTTTGATCAATAAAATTATTTAGAAACAAAAGGTGCTCCAGGGTGCATATATTAGGAATATGTAGAAGCAAGAAAAATTAATTGCCCTAATAATGCTCAGTTCACCTTGCAATTCAACCAAAATGGTTTCAAATTTTCCCACAGAAGTCGTTAAGAAGGTGAAAAATCCCTCATCCAGTAGAAAAGCAACTCATGACTAAGACAACATTACAGCTCACCATTTGACTCCAAACAACCACAAACCCTTCCAAAACTACAGATGGAAATTAGCCAATGTGTCCTTTAAGAGCTCATATTTGACCAATTCTTTTCGTTCATCCAGTTCAATAATGAATGGAGCCAAGTTTGAGCCTACTTAGGAACTAAAGAAAGTCTAATATGCATAAACCAGTCAAGCCCACTAGCTAAATTCGTACATAAAGGCATTTCAAGGTGTTCTTTAACGAATTAACTTGGGAACGTAGAGAACCACTCAAGTATAGTTTAATTATTTTCAGCATTCAACTCGTAAAATTACACAAAAACAAAAAACCATTTAGGGTTTATCTCTCAGAGCAAACAGAAACTACGTAAAACCATAACTGCAATGTAATCGATTCATCTATCAAATTTAGTCAAAGGAAAATTATGTATGGTAAAGGAACTATTATCTCAGTCGCAAAGGATGTCTTCATTTTTAATTGTGTTGGGCACGTATTTGAAGACTTGCCAAAAACACATTTATACATTATATTTTTCAAATATCTATAAAATAAAAGTATATATAATACATATAAACAATCTAAAATTTTAGAAAAATGTATAAATATGTTTGTTACATGCTACATACCTTAAAATTGTGCCAAAAAGCTTATAAAAAATATGTATCTCAAAATAGATCGATTATAAACCTAGATTAATGTCTTTCATGAATTAGACGATTGACTCATTTGTTAATGCTGAGGTGTAGCAGACAAAAAATATAGAAAACAGAATAAATATACTTTCTTCAATCTATAAAAAATGTCCCATTTGCCTTCTTTCTTTTTTTTTGGCTCCTAAAGAAATAGTCCTATTTCTCTTGATGATGGTATACTAGCATTTAATGACACTATCCTCGAGTTTACTATCACAACTTCATTATCATGCCATCACTATTACAATAAACACTTTGATAAACTTAGTGGAAAACATAAAACAAAAATATATACTTAAACTTTGTAAATATTCCAAATGAGACTATTTTTGAGGAACCGGAGTACTATTTTACAAACCAATAAAAATGAATTTTGTTTTTAAGTTTAGAAACTGAGCAGACCAGCCTGTTTACACCTAGTGGCATTTTTTCCCCTCAAAGATATACATTTCATGAATTTCATTGATATGTTCATCAACTCATACTAAACCACTTACGAAAATGATTCAAATTCCATACGTAATCTTGTCAAACTTAATTATAGGGTTTAATTAAGAAACCTCAACAACAAATACCACAAAAAACAACAAATTCAGTCTAATCTTCATAATCACATGCAGCTAATGTTATGATGACAATCCTGAAAAGGGATTGGAGAGTTCAAGTTTATCAAGTTTTCAGGTTAGGAAATAAGTTGTTGATGCTCTTGCTAAAGCTGCTGCTGATCGGGAGCTTTCTTTTATTCTGTTTTCATATCCTCCAGTTTTTTTAGGCCTTTTTTGTTAGATGATTTGCTGGGCAGGGGTACTCCCCGGCTATGTAATCCATGCCGTTAAGGCTATGTATCTGGACTGCTGATTGTGTTTTTGATGTTGTATTAATATAATGCTTTTGTTTGTTCCAAAAAAAAATGATGACAATAGTGGCATGCTTCCCCAATTAATCCACATAAAAAAATTCTGACACCTTTGTAATTTCGAAATAAATAATTAAGTTCAAGACGAATTTTACGCCACACAAAATCATCCTGCTATAACAGACAAACAATCATCGGCAAAAAAACAAACAAGAGCTAGAACTGACGTAACTATAGGAGATCAATTATTCAAGTTCGTACAAATCAGATCCATGAGTTGCACGCAAAGCATATAAAAACAACTGGATCCCAATCTAGAGAAATTAATCCACGATTTCTGCTTTAAAAGCCACAAGGATCATAGATCAAACACCAAAATAGACCCCCCAAAAAAACATAAATATGTATTTACAGATGCGAAATATATCAATTGTAGAACATTCGATGGTAGTCCAAGGTAAGTAAAAGTTACGAGGACTCACCATGGCTTCTAGGTGCGATCGGAGAAGATCGAAGGAGTTGAACAGAAAATGGAAGGAGAGAATTGAGATGTAAAATTGTGAATATGAAGAGAGAGAGAGAGAGAGAGAAAAAAGAAAGGCAAGTTGGGAGTCCGGAGGACTTGTCACAGTGGAGTATTTCAAAAGGTTAACAAACATTGGAATGGGAGGAATTTCTTCAAGCCTTGGTATCATGGTGGTGGTCGCACATCGAACAGCGGTGAAAGTAGGCTGGACCAATGGTAGTGGGACACGTAGCACATGCTGAAATATCAAATTTGCCCCGATTAAGGATGATAATTTACCGAATATGATGGGACAGGTGTTCATCCTAACCAAGTGACCAGGGGTGGGCATAAAGTTCGATCTTTTCAGTTTTTGGCCAAATCGAATTGATCGGTTTAGGACAAATAAATACCGATTACTAACGGTACAGAAAATCGATATATATTGACATTTAATATTAAAATCGGGTAAGAGTTTAGCTTGTCCGGTATAAACTGGATCGAACCAATTATACCGATTAGTCGATTACATTATTGATTTATTAATTTTATTTCCAAATCTCAACCATTTGCATGCTCTACTGCTCTGTCCCTTTCTCACTTCTTTGTCAACACTAACATGGAACACATCACTCTCCTCTTTGCCTTTGATAATAAGATTCAACCAAAACTTTCACATCTTCCATTCCAAGTCTAGGCATGTCCATCCGGAGGTATAGTCAGTCGGCAGCAACCTTCGCCTCTTAGTATCGCCTAATCCTACCTCTGATGCCGTCGCGAGGCTTAAATAGACCCTCCATCAGGTTCAAGATCTGGCTCAAGCTCTTTGTCAAAAACAGATCAAACACATTTGTTGCATTGATTCAGATCTCTATGTAATCAGAATTTTCGTTCAATCAAGTTCAAAAAAGTGATTAAGGCAAAATTTCTAACTGAAATATGCAAAAATCAATGAATTTGGCAAATAAATTAGAGATGTATAGAATAATTAAGGATTGGCAGTATGGAGTAATTTATTTTATTTTGAGAAATTAACTGTGAATGCTATGTTTTTGTGATAATTTATGTGGACTGCTTGTAATTCCTCAAATAGTAAATTAACTGTGAATGCTTATGTTTTTTTGGTAATTTATTTTTGTGATAATACGATAACCAGAGAAAAAATTGGTAGGGAAATCACGGCGACTGGAAACGTCGTGTTAATTTGCAATTTGATGTTGTAAAAACTTTTCATGGAAGCATTTAAGCATGGCTGAAAAACAACCGGTACAAAATTAGATAAAAATTGGTACCGTACCGATTTCGGACCGACTAATTCGTTCGATATACCGGTCTAACTGGTACCGGTATTAGTACCCAAATTTTGGTGAATTTGGTAACCGGACCGGTTCAATATGAAACGCTTAATTATCAATGAACAGTCCTACAAGTGACGTAAGGCCCGTTTGACGTTGACTTTTTTTAAAAGGCTTAAATATGGATTAATACCCTGAACTTTTAATATTTTTCCACTTTAGGGATTGTCTTTTCAATTTTTTCAGTTAGGGGATTAAACTTTTAATTTTTTTCCACTTTGGGGATTGTCTTCTCAATTTTTTCAATTAGGGGATTAAACTTTTATTTTTTTTTCATTTTGGGGATTGTCTTCTCAATTTTTTTCATTAGAGAATTAAACTTCTAAAATTTTGTGATTACGTCTAAATTGATAGTGTAACATTAAAAAATTGATGACACGACATCGACACGTGGATAAAAAATACTTGTGTAATATTGAGTCTCATTTTAATATTTATTTAATTAATTTTTTGTACCAAAAATGATAAATATAAGATCATTATTAATTTTATTTTAAAAAATTGTCATTAAATTTACTTTAAAACATTAAATTTACCAAAAAATTAAAATTAAAAATTAATAATTTACCAAAATGGTAAAATTATCATTAAATTTACTTAAAAAATTAATAATGGTTTTATATTAAAATTATAATAATAATTTATTTTAAAATTAATAATGGTATTATATTTACCCTTTTTGGTATAAAAAATTAATTGAATAAATGTTAAAATGAGACTCAATATTATACATAAGTATTTTTTTAGTCACGTGTCGCTGTCATGTCGAAAAAAATTAAAAGTTTAATCCTCTAATTGAAAAAATTGAGAAGACAATCCCCAAAGTGGAAAAAAATTAAAAGTTAAACCCATAATTGAAAAAATTGAGAAGACAATCCCCAAAATGAAAAAAATTAAAAGTTTAATCCCCTAATTGAAAAAATTGAGAATACAATCCCGAAAGTGGAAAAATATTAAAAGTTCAGGGTATTATTCCATATTTAAGCCTTTTTAAAACGATTGATAAACTAAAATTTAAATTAAATTATATATTTTTTTAGTTGTGATTTTTAAGAAAAATATGTTAGGCACCAATTTAACTTATAAATTATAAATTAAATTAAAATAAGTTACAAAGGTGTTTGACTGGTAATTTTAACTCATGTAAACATAACGATCGTAGATGCTCTAACGACAGGTTATTTCAGATCAACTCAGTCGCTGTCTTTCGGTCTTCTTTGGTTGTCGGGTTGCTGAGAAGAAAAGAGAAATAAGAGAGAAAGAAGATGAAAGTCTTGCGACTAGTAACACTAAAGTGCAAGCATTTTTTTGCCACTACTTAACAATGAAAGTACATAAAATTATTGTAAGATTATTTCAACCGATTTTGTTTTTAAAAATAATAAATATTGTGATCTATTTTGAATATTTTCTTTTGGCCAAATATATTCGTTGACGTAACGGTATGTGTAGTATTTGCTCTTGTACTACACATACTCTAGATCCTTAAGTTATGACTCAACGATCATTAAGTTATTACTCTAGGATCGTTAAGTCAGTATTCTACGATCTAAGTGCTGACACAAGTCATGTGTTTTATGTTAGCTTGTTTTGTGAAAAAACTCTACAATGGAATCTTATTTTCTGTTATTCCATATCTTTCAATTTTTAACCCGTGCACGAGTGAAAATGATAAAGAATTGACTAGGGTAATTAAACAGCATCTAGTTTTTAAAAACAAAGAAAATACCATTGACAACAAAAATATGAAACTTCATTTAATTAACCAAAAGTTTAGTCACAATACTTTACATATCAAATGTTTGTCCAAAAATACCCAACTGTTTGAACTTGGGAGTGAGAGTGGACGACCAAACCTGGGAAAGGAAAGGAATATATCTGACATAACCAACTTACCGCTAGCGGTAGTAAAGAATTAAGTGATGACAATGATGTAATTAACCAACCTCCTGCTACTCCTTCTAGCTGTACGGAGAAAGGTATTTAGGCAATTTTTTAGGCCGCTAGAAAGAGTATGTCTGTCGCTAGAAAAAGTAGCGGCATGGTCCAAGTCTAATTCAATCTCAGCCTTTGGATATCATGATAGACGGTGTAAGTTGTGGTTGATGGAATAGTGTCCCCAGCAACCGATTGTTACGAATGGGGACCCATATATATACATATATGGAATGATCCATAACAAGTACTTGCTATGAATTTAAAATGGGCAAACACCATCATTAGCGTTCAATAAAATAAAGATGAAAAATTCAACGGTCGAGATTAAAACTGAAAAATTCACGTCCGCTACTAATAGTAGCGGATACCGCTGAAAATAATACCATCGTCCGCTACAAATAGTAGCGAACGTGAATTTTTCAGTTATAATCTCGATCGTTGATTATTATATTGAACAATAAAGATGATGTTTATCCATTTTTGATCTATAACAAGTACTTTATATGGAACATTCCCCTATATACATGTATATATAGGGAATGATCCATAGTAACCATTTGCTGTGGATAATATTCCAACAACCAAATCTCCAACCGTTCAATAACAGATCTAATGGCTTGGGCATGAGCCCGACCGCTAGTTTTTTTAGCGGTCATCGTAACTTCTACTAGCGACCAGGGAAACTCCTACTTTCATGCAATTCACAGGGTTTAACAAGCAATCGATATTTCACGATTAAAGGTGTAATACTCTTTATAGTAACAGTACTTATATATCGTATTAACAGTTGAAAGAAAAAAATCTCTATTTGATAAAACTTCTTCCTATACCTATGAATTCCACTAGACCCAAAAATGATACATTAGAAGAATCCGTTGGGTCTTCCAATATCAATAAGTTGATTATTTCGCTCTTCTATCTTCCAAAAGGAAAAAAGATTTTCGAGAGATGTTTCCTGAATCCGAAAGAGAGTACTTGGGTTCTCCTAATAATTAAAAAGTGTAGCATGCCTTAATCTAACTGGGGTTCGTGGTGGAGGAACATGATCGGAAAAAGATGGATTATAACCAATTGAAAGGATCTTTTGATCAATCCAAAGATTTTATAGATTTTATTAGTAATGAGGATTCAAAATATCACACATTGATCAATAAAAAAAAGATTCAAGACTTAAAAGAAAGATCGATTTTTTGGGATTCTTTTTTTTTTCAAACGGAACGAACAGAGATAGAATCAGACTAATTTTCGAAATGCCTTTCTCGATATTTCTCAATGTATTAGCTATTCACGGAATGTGAAAAGCAGATGATTAATTATCTGCTTCCGGAAGAAATCGAAGAATTTCTTAGGAATTCTACAAGATCCGTTCGTTCTTTTTTCTCCGACAGATGGTCAGAACTTCATCTGGGTTCGAATCCTACTGAGAGGTCCACTAAAGATCAGAAATTATTAAAGAAACAACAAGATCTTCTTTTTTTTATCATTTCGAGGCGATCAGAAAAGAAAGAAATGGTTAATACATTCAAGATAATTACGTATTTACAAAATACCATCTCAATTCATCCTATTTCATCATATTCGGGATGTGATATAGTTCCGAAGTCACTCTACTATCGCAGAGTAAAGAAGTGCTCAAAGAGAACTCTAAGATCATTGAGTAGAATACCAGTTCGTAGAGTAAAGGTTGAAGTCACCCTAGTATCGTAGAATAACTTAACTTAGATCATAGAGTCATGACTTAACTTAGACTGTAAAAGTTAGCCAAAATATTGACTATTACTATCATCACCAAATCACAAATTTGTATTTTCTTTTTGAAATCTCACATACAAATTATTAGCTATCATGAATGTATGATTTTTGATCAACTTAAATAGTTTGATATAATCTTTTTGATACAGTAGGCTTTCTAATGCAGTATTTAAGTATCGAATCTTTAAAGAAGCAATGGATCGACAAATAGTTTTCAAACAATTTGTGAAAAGTGAAATATTTCATTTGCAAGACTATAAAAGAAATACTCCCTCTTACAAATTCATTTATAAAATCATGTTTATTATCCTTGCACTTATAAGAAATAAATCTTTTGATACGTGACAGATCGATCTAGAATATAGGTTTACAATAAAATTATATAATTAATAATTTTTAAGTTTATCAAAATCATAGGAAATAATGTGGCTCACTTATCACCCTATGGTACATGAGTGACTTTTTATTAGATGTAAAAAATGAAATGTGTGGGCTTAAAAGCTAATTGAGGAAAATGATAGATATTAAAATGCACTTGAAATCATCTTTAAATTATAGGCTTGTAAATTGTATTCACGCCTTATTAGAAAAATCGAACCAAAAATATTGGTCTCAATTAAAAAAATTCAAGTCAGACCCGTATTTGTTTATAAATCGATCAATACCTGAAAATAATTCGACTTTAAACACCAGCAGAATCTGATAAGTTAAAATTCTAAATAAAGTTCAAGCTACTCAAAATTTCGGTCATCATCCAATACTTACTCAATTAATACATATTTAAATTAGGCTTAAATATGAATTACTATCCTAAACTATGTGTCATATTCCACTTCGGTGATCCACCTTTAAAGTTTTTCAATTAGATGATCGAACTATTAATTTTTTCCACTTCTATTCAATTGGGTCCGCCACATCAGAAATTGCTGACGTGGCCCCGCTGACTAGGCTAATCAATGCCTACGTGTAATTAAAAATTATTATTTCAAATGAATTTTTACTTTTATTCAATGTCTAAGGGTAAAAAGGTCAAATCTCATTTTTCATCAAAGAAAAGAACAATTAAATGCAAATCTATATCCAAATCAATGATCAAATGTTAACCCCAGATCCAAAAGAACAATCAGTTTGTTAAATCAAAAACCCAAAACTCAAGAGGAACAACAAATGGTTAGACAAAATCAAATTTGCGCCCACCGTGACTGGAGTATGACAGTATCATGAAGAAGGAACACCACAACAACTAAAAACAGATTAAATAAGCAACAAGCACCGAATCAAGCTAAAATGGAACCACCAAACAACACAACCTGATTTATGGAGAAGATGAACAATATGCACACATAAAACCAGAAACTCCGGCGAAATAGAACACCCCCAAAAATCAGATTACAACAATATAATAATAAACAACAAAGAAAGGGGGGAACACCAAATCAGTCGAAATTGGAATAAATCCCCAAATCAAACCAATATGGAAACGTCAGATCCAAGTCCATCCTAAATCGAGCGAAAAAGAATCTACGAAAAATCAGTACAACACCAAACTGATTCCATTAAAAGAATAAAGCAACAAAAAGCATACAAGTGAACGTAATCAATATCCTCTTTCTTCATGGCTGTAATGTCCGGAAAATTTGAAAACATTGTATCAAATTTATTTTTAACAAATATATTCATTATAATTAATTTTACGAATTTATTTGGATTCGTGTAGGTACTATTATTTAATACATGGCCCAATAATTTTCTGTGCATTAAAAAGGACTCGTTAATAGTTTATTAAATTAGTGAGTCGACCCTAATGTTTGATTTGCCAGAAATTTGGGAAATTAATAAATAAATTTATTTTATTCGAAAAATAAATAAATAAATAAATAAATAAATAAAATAATAATAATAGTAATTTATTGGTGAAGCAAATATTTAATTAAGTAATTTAATTAACTATTCAATTAAAATGATAGGGGCATAAGGCTTATAACTTATTTGGGTCATCCCTTTTATTTTATTCTTATTTTATTTGGACTGGCCCAAGTTCCCATCTTGTTAGATTAAACCCAAACCTTATTATTTTCCACTTGGGTCACCATTTTGATTTAAACCAGCCGGCCCAACTAGCAGGTAAGCCCAAACCAAACTCCACCGGGTTGGGTCATGAGAAACGGGTTGACCAAATAAATTGGGGTTGGGGATTATTAGAGCCGGTGGAAATCGAATTGGAGATTTAGCCATATCAGAGCTCACACCCTCAAACCTTCACGTCAAACCCAGCCGAGCAAAAGAAGAATCCTAAGCCCTAGCTCAGACCTAGTCGCTCAATCAGACGGGACGAGAAAGGACAGCCGGAGCAGTGACGGGAGGAAAAGCGATCGATTGGGCTGGAGGGAAGGTAGCGACCGGCGGGTAATCGCGAATCGAGGCGAGCGAACCAGGGGTTAAGGAGCGTGACGATGTGACCGGCAAGGACGCGCGGCTCGAGAATTTGCCGGCGAGTCCAGTCGGCTGATGGGAGTCAGTCACAGCTCATCCTCTCTCCTTACCGAAGGTCAATAACCAGTCGTTTGGGGTATTACCCAAATGGGTTGGGTAATTTTCTTTCTATAAAATTGAATCCTCACCCCCATACCCTAGCTGCCGATTTCCTTTGATTGAGAGAATTCCCAAATTAGGAGCTAGGGTTTCAACTTGTGAGAAGATACAGAGAGAAGAGGGAACAGGGGAAGGCTATTGTGAATGAGTGGTTGGGTTGTGTACTGTGGGAGAAGAAGGAGAGCAGCAGCTAGGAGTAATCACAGTGCCGACCAAATACGAAGGTATAATTGATCCTATATACTGGGTTTGATTTTCCTTTAAACTGGAAATGGTTGTCCTCTGTATTAGCAAAATTACTCTCTGTATTGGGTTGTATTTTTAGAAAATTTTAGATTAGGATATGGTTTGTGTTGCTGTGTAAATTTCCTTCATTCCAGCAGTCGAATTTTGTTGCTATTATGTTCGGTGTAGTTGCCGATTTTGCTGGGTTATAATACTGTAATTAGTATATGGTTGCTCTGTATTGGGATGTTTATTCCTGTAACCCATTTAACTGTCTTGGCTTTATTTTGGGAAACCTGTGTATGGAAGTATTTGGTTGTTGAATCAGTTGTGTTCCATTCTGGTGCTAAGTGTCTGTCAACACTATTGTTCATAGGCAAATCGAACTTGGATTATTATGTGATAATATTTGATCATTCATAAAAACTAAAACCAGTGTTGTCATGAATCGGTTGGGAATTTTTTTGTGTTGGATAATAACTCTGGTTAGCTTGAAGTAGGATTACAGCAGCCTGTGACAGTATTGTGATATAGTGGCTGTTGATTTTGGCAGGAAGGAATAAATAATATTGTTACCATTAATAATATTATGCAATGATTGAATTATTTTACAAATTGGTTGTCCAATTCATTAGTTTATTCAAACAGATAACAAATGAAGCTTAATGGTTTATTATAATTAATATCTAATAATAATCAAATGTACTGCTGTTGGTTTAATTAGTGGTTATTATTTGAACTAATAATGCACTTATAAATTAATTATTTATTATTTAAATAATAAATTAGATAATAAATATTTAATTATTATTTAATAATAATAATAATTAAATATGAATAAAGTTAACAAAATAATTATTTATTATTTATTAATAAATAATAAATAAAGATAATAAATATTTTAATTATTATTATTTAACAATAATAATAATTAAATATGAATAAAGTTAATAAAATAATTATTTATTATTTAATAATAAATAAAGATAATAAATATTTAATTATTATTTAATAATAATAATAATTAAATATGAATAAAGTTAACAAAATAATTATTTATTATTTATTAATAAATAATAAATAAAGATAATAAATATTTAATTATTATTATTTAATAATAATAATAATTAAATATGAATAAAGTTAATAAAATAATTATTTATTATTTAATAATAAATAAAGATAATAAATATTTAATTATTATTTAATAATAATAATAATTAAATATGAATAAAGTTAACAAAATAATTATTTATTATTTATTAATAAATAATAAATAAAGATAATAAATATTTAATTATTATTATTTAATAATAATAATAATTAAATATGAATAAAGTTAATAAAATAATTATTTATTATTTATTAAATAGTATATAAAGGTACTAAGTATTTAATTATTATTTAATAATAATAATAATTAAGTTATTAAATAATAAGGATGGTAAGTACTTAATCATCAATGGAATGATGATTAAGTATAAGGGGGATTAATAAGCTTATTTTTATTTTGGTTCTTATTAAATAATGAGGATAAACACTTAAAGATTATTTTATTAATAGTAAATAGTAATTAAGTGTAATTAAATAAGTAACCAACCATTAGTTAGTTGTCATTAAACCATGATGAATTTATTATTCTAATAATAAATAAAGATTGTTGACCCATATTTAGGGACAATAAGGGTAATAATCTGAACCCTCAAGAATAGTAATCATGATTAGCTAACAATTATTTTTATATAACTAAAGATCATCAATAAATTTCCGTTTAGCTAATGTTAATTAGTACTTAAATATAGATGATGAATTTTACCTGTTGAGTAAAAGGTATAGTAAGAGGTGCCAATATACAACTGTTAATTGATAAATCAATTTTACCCAATGATAGGTCACTCGAGATCAATTAATTAAAGCTAGAATTTATCTGTAGCTGAGCAAACAGGCAAGTCCTCTATCCCGAACCTTGATTTCTGCAAGTCCTCTATCCCGAGCTTTGATTTCTACAAGTTCCTAACCCTAAACTTCTTACATTATTGCAAGTTCTTCCTTACTCAACTTTTTACCTTGAGCAATACTTCTTAAACCTTATGCAGTATTTTAATTCATGCAAAAGGTATATATTATTGCAAGTATTCTTTAAGCTTGAATTTTATCTCCAAGCATGCTATAAGTGGTCTAATTACTTTTAAAATTATTCCACATCTGTGCATTTATTGGCATTCGTACTCATGCATTAGAATTCGAATATCGAATTAAATTCAGAAGTTTTATGAATCATTCATGGTTGAGTCTGAACCCTTGTTCGGTCAGACAATTTTGTGAAAATTTATAACAGCTATCCGAACCAATCAATGGTAAGGATTCTTAGACTGTATGAACACCCCTTTATTTATAGGGGAGTACCCCACGTACCGTATATAAGGTACAAACAGCAGAATTAAATGTTATGCATATACATAGGGTACGCGAGGCTGATCCCCTCAAGTACGTTATTCTGTAGCCAGTAACCAGAGGGTCAACCAGCTATTGACTCCTCTGGAAGTTATCGTTCAAAGTCTATTTGACTATCAATTGTTCTAAAAGCATTTAATGTTCTTACTTCTGATTATTCTATTGTTGAAATCCCTTTAATATCCCTTCATCATGATATATCTTTATTGTTGCACTTTAAACTTGCTGGGCAAACTCGTTGCTCATTCTTGCTATATCATGACTTCATTGCAGCCAAACCCGAGACGTCAGGGAAGAACAAAGGGAAAGAAAAGATGAAATGATAGACTTCTCGTAGCAGACTCTAGATTCATGTGTTAGTTAATTTCTGTGATGTAATTTAATCCCTGATAGTTATTAGGGTACGGATTGCATATGTGTTTAAGGTTATTTGTATTCTGGGACTAGTAACACCTTGTAATGAACAACATATGTTTATTTTATTCCGCATTTTAGATACCATATGTTGTTATAGGTGGATGTTTATGTTGGATCGTGATGACCGGATCCGGGTATTTGGAGACCCGAATTTGGGGGCGTCACAATGGCTTCCCTCAGCTCTGGTACTCATGGCGTCACCATATTCTTTCTCTCTCTTCCCTCAGCTACCGTGCCATCGCCCTCGACCTCCGCGACTATGGTGACACCGACGCGCCGCCTTCCCCCACCAGCTACTCAGTCATCCATATCAACGGCGACTTGGTCGCTCTGCCGCCTGAAACAAACCACTCTTCTCCGCCTGCCCAAAATAAGTCTATCGGGGTACCGTGCGACGAGGCCGGCGACTTCTTCCCCGATCAACCTATTGCCAGACTGAAAAGCAACAAGAGCCGCGAATTTTCGCTTCGACATCTCGTTAATGGCGATGGAGATTGGGGTTTGGCCAGGTTTTATATTTACTACGTCGACTTTTACCCATTCTAAACCTAGATCTATGCTTGATACAACTGATTGGGTCGGAAGGGGATGAAAACAGAGGTTTAGATTTATCTGATGGTTTGTTATTTTTGTTTAGTATTAATGTTTAATATAAGTGGTTTTGACGATTTTGCCCTTTAATATATAATAAATATTTAATCAAAAATTAAAATATTCTTTTTTTGTTACACATCAGCTCAACTATGGCCTACCCAGACAGCCACGTCAGCAATTTCTGACGTGACAGACCCAATTGAATGGAAGTGAAAAAAATTAATAGTTCGATCATCTAATTGAAAAAACTTTAAAGGTGGATCACCGAAGTGGAATATGCCTATAGTTTAGGCTAGTAAATTATATTTAAGCCAAAATATTACTCGATATTATATATATATATATATTTAAAATCATTTAGAATAATTAACTCTTTCTTTTTAGTTGTAGTGTAATTCTATACTTGTAAAGCTGTAACGGTAATTATTATTATTTTTTTCAATTCTAAGTATAAACACATTTGATTTGTTATTAATATGTATTATAAAGTTAAATAATATATAGACTGAATTATACCTCAATTTGAAATTCGTGAATTGTTGATTTATAATTTGAGTTCATGGTAAAAAAATAAATAAAATTTTGAGTAGAGTTGTATCGAAATTTGAGATTAAAGGTAATTCGAATTCAAGTCACATCCAAGCAAGGATTTTAACCTCCTGAATTGAATCTAAAGTACCATTTTATTTGGTTCATTAGCACTTATTTTCAAACTCTATCTAAGTGAAATATATATATTGTACAAAAATTTTGTTGGTGGATTCAAACCCTGCCTACTTTTAAAACAATTCAAAAACATTTGAAATCTAGTGAAAATGTCGCGCGGGAAAATGGAATTACTAAAATATTCTAGTTGAAAAAATTCTAAACAAACGCTTTCCATTGGTCCAATTTACTTGACACGGATAGTGGACAACCATCCATACACCGTTGATGAGAAAGAGATCCAACGGACTACACAAACCCATTTCGAAAAACCCAACAGCTCGAAGAGCACTATATAAAACCGTATTACACAGTCTCAAAATTCATCGCAAATCAATCTCGATTCAGATAAATCGTAGGGTTTATATTGTCAATTGCCCCATTTCAATTTGTTCAGAAAGAGTCAAATGGATAACGCCGGAAAAGGGAAAAAAGGCGCCGGCGGCAGAAAGGGAGGCGGCCCAAGGAAGAAGTCAGTTACCCGCTCCGTCAGAGCCGGTTTACAGTTTCCGGTCGGTAGAATTGGCCGGTATCTCAAGAAGGGTCGCTATGCTCAGCGTGTTGGAACCGGTGCTCCGGTTTACTTGGCCGCCGTGCTCGAATACCTAGCCGCTGAAGTAAATCTCAATTTTTTTTCTGTCTACATTTAGCATGTTTATCTTTGATTTTCAGTTTTCTGATTGCTTTAGGTATCTCCATTTTCAATTAAGTTAACTATTTTAGTCCACAATTCTCAAACCTTATTTGGGTAGATTTTACAGTTTCCAGATCATTTTTAGGTATTTAGTATGCTTCATGATGGAGAATGTATGTTTACAGGTATTGGAGTTGGCCGGAAATGCTGCAAGAGACAACAAGAAGAACAGGATTATTCCAAGGCATGTGCTGTTGGCAGTGAGGAATGATGAGGAGCTGGGGAAATTGCTGGCCGGAGTGACAATTGCACATGGTGGGGTTCTGCCAAATATCAACCCAGTTTTGTTGCCAAAGAAGACCGATAAGGCTACCAAGGAACCCAAGTCTCCTTCCAAGGCAGCTACCAAGTCCCCCAAGAAAGCTTAAGCTCAGAGATTAGATTTTCTGTTCTATTAGCCCAATCAGTTATATTAGTAGATTAAGGCTTAATTTTCTCTCTATCCCCCTTGTATGTAATGTTGGGTTTTTATAGAACATGTTTTGTTAAATAGATCTCTTTTAAGTGAAATTAGGATGATGGACACTGTAATTCTGCTCTCATTATGAGGGTTAATGTTTGGTGCAGATTTCTATTTGCTCAATGGAAGAAATTACTTGATTTTCATGTTTGAGCATATTTTATGGCTGCATTTTGTTTTCGGGTTGCATAGTTAAAAGGCAAAAGAATGATGTGTACATTTGAATCCAGTTTTCTGTTTTAAAGATGATACCATCTATAAAGAGGCCAAAAGGAGAAGTATCAAATTCTTTTCTTTTAATAGCTAAAGTTTTTTACTTTTCCCCCCTCCATGTGAGAAAAGTAAAGCAATATTTAGATTATGATTGCTACAAATCAAAGCATGGTAGTACGTTGGCTACTTACGAAACTTGATGTGAAAAAGGGGCCCGGTTGAGAGTTTCTAATGAGGAAAGGTGGAGAAGATAGGAAAATAAAGATTTTCAAAATTCACAAACAAAAAGAAGAGAACCAAAATAAAAGAATAGAACATGTGGTTATTTTTTTAAAAATATTTCATTAGCACAAAGACCCACATTCTTTTAAAATCTTCTCAATTGTGATGCTGAATAACTCCCTGTCTTGCAGTTTTAAATTGGAGAAAAAAAAGAGAGGGGTGTCTTCAAGTTTTTTAACAGAAGAGAAAATAAAATAGGAGGGTGTCTTGGATTTGAAGTAGCCAAAGAAAAGAAAATTAGGGAAAATAATTCTTATTTGGCCCAAAAATGGTCTTCTCACTTTTGTGAAGAAATTGAAATTAACGGTAAAAATTCTTTTAGGCTTTTAACGGTGAAAAAGTATTGGATTACTAGTTTTTATTTTTTAGGATTGATCTTAATATCAATAACTATTTATTAACATATTTGGATCATTAATAACAAAATCATTATTATCAAAAATTAGTAAATTTGATGGAAATGGAGAGGATCCCAAATGAAGAGGATCCTATTACTATATAATAAATCTCACTAGTATAACATCAAGTAACCGTCGCACTATGGCTGATGAAAATACAAAGCCATATAGTAAAGAGAAAATAAGCACAATAAAAGGGAAAGAAAGCCTTACAACAACGGGAAAAAAACAAATTCTCATAATAAGAATTGAGCCTAATGGTTGCGGTAGCAGTTTATCACGAAAAGATTCTAAATGGTACAATTTACAAAGATGAGCTTACTTTTGGATGGGTACATCTTCTACGGGTTTTGTAGCAGTATTTGCATCCTCTCCAGGTCGTGTAGTCTTTGCCACTTCCACAAAAATAAGTCTTCCATTCATTATCTGTTGAATGTATTAAAAAAAGTCAGATTTGAACTTTGTGGGAGGTTAAAAATGACAATTTGTTAATAACTTTAACAGCAATAAGAAGCAGAAACAGTTACACATTTGTAGTTGCTCTTCCATATAGTTACTTGTTAGCAAATAATGAGGGAAAACTAACAAGCATGGGCAAGATGGTAAGAAATTTATTTATTCTAGATATAAGAGGTTTTATTATGAAAAAGAAAAAATACAGAAAGGTGGAATAGGAATCCACTGTAACAACAAACAGAAGCGAAAAATGAAAAACAAAACATGAAGACCATAAGGAGGACCGCCAAGGAAATCCCTTAGGGAGTTCGGGAAGGATTTCCGATAGCCGAATCCTTCCCGAAGTAATAAAAGAAATAAAGGGGAATCCTTCCCAAACTCTCGAAGGAATTTCCGATATTCCCGAAGTAATCCGCCATCGGCCCGATCCCGAATTCATTTGCGCCGATCCGCTAAGTATGGTTGGCCAATGGGGAAACGACGTCGTTTTTAAATAAGTGTTGTCCGCAATTGTTGTCTACATTATTAAACTGCGAACGCTAGGTATGACTGACCAACTGGGAAACTGCGGACGCTATGACTAACTGTAATTGGGAGTAGAATCGTGGAGTAAGGCCAAAATCGTAGAGTAGACTTGTTTCTCTCTATTCCAATTTTTGATCTTAATAAATTGAATATGGTTGAAAATTTGCTTTTAAATTTATTTTATTACTCAAAACTCCATTGGCATAAGAAGAGAGAATGGAGAAGAAAGAGATTGGGTTAAAGAGATTGAGCATATTGGGTTAAATTCTCTCTCTATATATATATTAGAATTAAAACTACTTATTTCTCTTTCTAAATTTCTGCAATCCACAAATCTAAATTGGGACGGGGACCACTTACAAGGAGGAGTATTTTAGTTATCTGTCCCGTCCGCAGTATTCAACTACGGAATACTGGAAACTAAACTGCGGATGGAACCTTTATTAAACCGTTAGATTATCGGATGGACGGTAAATAGAGATCAACCCTTTGCAGGCCTAACTAGACAGATTCATATATTGGTCCTGTGCTCTCACCAAGTCACTGGGTTCATATTAGAAATCTTGAGACATAACTTTTGTGGCAGACATGACTAAGCGTGGATTACGCAATTTATCTCCAACTGGTTATGTTAAGGTAGATGGACCTCCAATGTTTCCAAAAAGTTGTTTGTGAAATGCAGTCAGAAGTTTTTGAACCTTGTGGATACTCTTGTATGCTGGCCCATTAGTTTTAGCCACTAATGATACCAACTTCCAGTGTTAATTTTTAATTTTAAATAATATTATGTGCAAGGTAATTATCATGACGGATTTGTGAAATAAAATAGTAAAATAATGAATCGTTCCGGTATATATGGATGGATATCTATTTTGAAAGGCAGTATATTACTCGTCCTTTATTTGAAAGTCCCAGTGCAAGCTCGAGTCTTGGTCTTTAGACTTTACAGGGGTTTATATTGAATCCAACCATGTCAAGGTTTACATTTTTGAGAACTTAGGCAGGTCTTTTACTTCTTGTGAGAAGTTAGTGCTACTTATACTATACTTCAAATCAAGAATGCAAAACGTTGTTGCTCTTCTTTTTGTTAGGTTTGATTGTTTATGAAATTATTAGATTATTAAAATTAATTTGCAGTAGATCAATGTTTATCGAAGTACTTCATTTCTTAATTTATCTATTTGGGTGGATATTAATTATGTTATAAAATATTAAAAGTTTTAAAAAATTTGGGTTCCATAATTTCAGATCTCATACAACCAGATTAGTATATCAGATTGTAGGAGGTAGTGTTAAGTTAGGTTCTTCTCTAAAATAAGAAAAGATGTGATAAACTCAAGTACTAAGATCTCCTGACAATCTGAGGTTCAGACAGGCCTTTCAACGCAAGTGTACGCATACAACTACACACGCACAGAGACTTAACTGATGTAAAGGACACAGCATCACAGAAGGTGAGAATTTAAGAGTACATTTAACAAGTACAGTCAGAAAGCTCAATTGTAATAAAGTGGAGATTTCTACTTTGCAACATAACTCGGGCTGTGTATGGATGTACATCTTGTTAGATATAGTAGTTGGTTATGACCTAAGCACCTGACTTTTCATTTGAAGATAATTCTCTAAATTTTGAGGGAGCTACTGCTTCGTCAATTGTGTGCGGAGTGAAGTGTGTTGATGCAACTTCCATTTGGGTGACACTTGTGTTTCGATTCTACTTACTTTATTTCTACTTCTGACATGTGGCCAGTACGGGACTACAGTCTGTCTCTTCTTAGAGGATGGCCTTGACATGGTCGCTAAGTGAAGAGCCCACCTTAACAAGACTCTTGACTCCACGCAAACCAAAAAAATTCTTGAAATATCCAGACTGAACCATGATGGTTCATGGTTGCAGGCTTGCGGTACCAAGTCCTCAAGAGCTTCCTAGCACTGTCCATACCGAGGCACACACTTTGCAGGTAAGAGTGTAATAAACGCAGCATATGTAGTTACGTACCATGGTGGTAGGTTATTCTCTCTAGTTAAGTAAAGCGGAACTCCTTAACATTAGGATCAGTCATACTACATGAATAGTCTCCACTAATCTAATTCTACAATGACCTGAGCATTGGAGAGAACAATACTATATCCAGTGCATACTAGTTCCCATCCTATCCTACACTAGCCTATCTATCTAGACCTCAAGATGCCAAACGAGGACGAGTTGAGTACATGGAAAGGAGTATATTGTATGCTGGAGAACGACTTCAAATAACTTCCGATATGCCAAATGACAAGCATTTCCAGTTTTACTATGATTAGGATCCATAAGAACAATTTTTGAATACTCGGCCAAAATGCTAGGAAATACAACCATCTTTGTTCCAGCTATCATGATCATTTTCTCCAAATAAAACCGTAAGACATTAAAAATTCAAAAATATATTAACCTCCAACAGCTACAGTGACACTTACTGCATCTATTACATGCTCAACCCAAACAAGACTATTATACGTCTTCCCTAAGCTGAAGTCAATAACTTCCAAATATTTATGGTTATACCGTATATACGCCCACCAAAATATTTAGATGGTTTTTTTTCAATACTAAACTTTTATATTAGAAAAATGTCATTAGCGCACCTCCTCCCACTTCCTTATCCTGTAGTCAATATTGTCTTCAGGTTATGCAAGTCTTTGGAACAATTATCATTTGCGTGATACTGCTAGCCATTTTTTTTTGGGGAGGGGGGAGATTACTCAAGCTCATATTTTTAACATAGCATCACTTCTAATAACTTTCCATTTAGACATTGAATTGTTTTGGGATAAATCACTAAAACCCAACTACTGAAAGAAGGAAGGAAGGAAAGGGAGGGGGGGGGGGGGGGTGACTAATCCTGCAATGAGATAAAAATGAACTAAGCTAATATAGTTTTATACAGGTTGAATAAATCCTAGAAATCAGAATCGAGGCACACCATTTTGTATTGAATCTAATTAGTTGATCATATGAGGAATGTATAATTACTGTGTGTATATGATATAAGTGAACTCTTTACTTGGTTCTGGCACTTCTCCAACCATTCACATAAAGATTATGAGATCCCCTAATAACAAAAGATGTTCTAGATTTCAATTCAAATATGACTAAATGCAAAGAAGAAACTTCTCTGAGATGATAAGAAATCACAAACACAAATAATTCATCATATATAGAAATCACTGTCACACACGCGCACCAAAAAAGAAGAAGAAAAGATTCCCCTTTGGCAATAGGATTTAGTAATGTATTGTAGAATCATTCATATCACCGTCAATTAATACATAAACAGAGAAAAAGTAGGAAGAGAGAGTACCCTGCCATTCATGGCTTTCAATGCATTCTGAGCTTCAACCTCTGACTGGAATGAAACGAAACCAAACCCTTTAGGCCTTTGTGTTTTATTGTCCATCACAAGTCTAGCTGCATCTCAAGTAAATAAGAACATAATTAACCATATACTGTACAACTATAGTTATCAAACCCAATCAAAACAGATGCCCCATTTACATTCAAATTACCTAGAACAATAATTCTTCAATAATTGGAGGGAATACTAAATACCCACCATAAAACAAAGCTAACAGCCGATATTACCTTCTGTAACTAAACCAAATGGTGAAAACCACCTCTTCAAATCTTGATTTGTGGAGTAAAATGATAACCCTGAGCAAGAATATAGGAATTTATAGTATTCAGAAACTGGGTTTGATCTAAAGATACGCCATAACTGAGAAGAGGAGGGAGGGAGAGAGAGATTACTGCTCACAAACAGCTGGGAACCAAGTCGTTTTGCCATCTAATTTCCGAAAGCCGAGTGTCTCGGACGATTAGAAGCATTTATTCGCTCTATCCGAGGAAAACTTTATCGACATGGGTCCAAACACAGCCTTTCTATAAACCCTTTAACGTTGTGGTGGATTACCGATAATGGCCTTTAGAAATTCCGAGTATTTTTAAGTTCAAGTTTACTAGGTTATTCATGTTCTGGACGTCACATTTTGTTTCATGCGTAATATAAAATAAAAGTATTATTGCGGTGACGAAATTTTTTATAAAAATTAAAATATAAAATATAATTAATTAATTATTGATTATATATATGAGTGAATCTAATGATATGAATCAATCACACTATTTTATATTTATCTTTTATAAATATTCTTTTGACACAAAAATATTATTACTAAGATATTAGTACACATAAAAAACTCTCGTAAAAAGTAGTTTACAAAATAATGTATTAAATTGTAATTAGAAAATGATTTAACATATATGGATGGGTCCAATAACTGTAACTAACTACCACTATACACATTTTTATTTTTTAGAAAAATGCTATATTAACAAAAATTTAAATCATTTTATGTCAATGTACTATATAGGTTTGTCCCTTTGTGCTCAAATGGTAAACCTGCCGCTGAAAATATGATTGAAAAGAAAATTTATTGATAAAAAATAATGTAGAAACATAAAAATGTAAATACAAAAGCTATACCCAGTCTTTTAGTGTCTATAATGACCTGACTATGTAACTCGACTTATTTTTAAACAATATGATTTCAACTACTTCGTTGTCCGTCAAACACTCTTTAACATGATCTTATACCAAGTTCAAATTTTAAAATATCAAATTTAATTTAGTGACTAGGAATTAAGAGAGTTTGGAGGTATATCAATTTTCAAATCGGCTTGTTCATTTCTATTAGTTCATCTTTTCCGAGTGGCTAGAGGTTTGACGATCTACACAAAATAGTTCCAAATTTATGTTCAAAATCATAGATTGACATATCACTCGATAACTATAGCCAAAATATTCAATTACTATTTCAAAAAATTTAACCACTTGCATAAGCTGAACTGCAAGGTTTAATCTCAAATCAAAAAAATAAAAAAACAATGATATTTGGTAATCTGAACTTTTATATTCACAACAATAATAATCTGAAAACCAGTCATCTTCCCTTAAAGCAGATAAATTTAAAGATACAAATATTTTTGCCACAGAACAGGATTGATTGTATTTCATTCATATCTGCAATACACAAATTGGATCAGACCGATCCAAATTCAGATCATATTGACTACCATTCAAACAAATTAAAACATAATCATCAAACAGTACTAAAAAGCACCTAATTTTTAATATCCTAACCCTAATCCTTTCAATCACATTCAAGAGCTGGTAAACTTGGTTACGGCCTTTGTGCCCTCAGACACGGCGTGCTTGGCCAATTCACCGGGAAGTACTAGCCTCACCGCCGTCTGAATTTCCCTTGAAGTGATGGTCGGTTTCTTGTTGTACCTGGCAAGCCTCGAAGATTCCTGAGCGAGCTTCTCGAATATATCATTGATGAAACTGTTCATGATCCCCATCGCCTTGCTCGAGATTCCGATGTCGGGATGCACCTGCTTCAGCACCTTGAAGATGTAGATCTTGTAGGTTTCCACGCTCTTCTTCACTCTCTTCTTCTTCTTGTCTCCGGCAACAGCGCCGCCCTCCTTCGGCAGCTTCTTTCCGGCCTTGGGCTTCTTCTCCGCCGGGGCTTTCTCCGCGACCGCTGTTTTCTTCTCCTCAGCGGGTTTCTTCTCGGCGGGCTTCTTATCTGCCTTGGGAGCCATCGTAAATTCTAGGGTTTGAAATTGGGGGCGATTTGACCGGAGAGAATAGACTTTTGTTTTCAAATGGATTTGTATGTGAGGATGGAGATGAGTTTAAGAGATGATTATATAGAAGAGATTGATGGAGTGTTATTGGTTATTGAGGTTTCACGCAGATTGCTGAGTTGGCCTTTGTCTAAGGCGTTGGATCAAATACTTGGAGGGAAAAAGTTAGTGAACGGTTCAGATGTGAGTAGCTTTTGTTTATTGGATAAAACGGAGGGAAGGCGTGAAAAATTTGGATTAGCGCCTTTTCTGTTGGGCAAATACTAATCAAAATTTTGTTCTAATTGGGGACTGTTTGGTTATAGGTTTTTTAGTGCACGTATCAAAGTTATTTTACTTCATAAATAAAACTCAGCCTTAACGACTTTATTATTTCTTAGATAATTACAAAATTTGTGAATATTTACGTTAATTTTTTGACTATTAATTACTGTAGATAAGTATTAGTAGACATTTTTTTTAAAGAGATGTATAATAAGTAGGGTATTCCTATAATTTATATCAATCTCATGTATTAATGAGTTTCACAATTGTAATTCAGCCTAAATTTATCGCAATACATAATAATACATTTATAAATTAAAACTTTATAAATTATAGTTTGAACGAAAACAAATGCTGATACGGATACAAATACGAAAATTTGATATAATTATCCATATTATATGATATAAAACGGATATGAATAATATCTATATTTGAATATTATCTGACAGATATAAATACAAATATTTCATATTACATATCTGTCAAATACGAATACGGATATTAAAATTATTTTTCGAATATGAATACAGACATAGCTGTAGCTGCATCCGAAAATATCCATTTACAGTCTTAATGAACATCAAAATTCATCTTTACCGAAGGTCATGAACATGCGGAAGGGAACTTATTTTTTAGGATGATAACTTTGATGCACCTCAATTTTCTTATTTTTCCGGATAAGCTGCTCCAATTTATTTCTTATTATTATGGGTTTTAAACTTGTTTTTGGAGTATATATTTCCAACAGTATGATCATAGTAACACCATTCCCTAATTTTCTTGAATTTACCTCTAAACTAAGGTTTGCGTGTGATTCATTTGCACACAAGTTTAATAATTTGTTTCAAGTTTCAACATTGTTCTTTAAAAACTAAAATTCAGTTTAGGAAAAAAAAAACTGAAATCCACCTTTTTTTATTTAGATGTCGAGGCAAGCTAAGCTCCAGAAAAGTAGAGGCAAATATGCAAGGGTCAAAAATGAAAAAAACAAAAGAAAGAGGATATATGAAATAAATAATGAAATGCAAATATGCAAGGGTCAAAAAACAGCGTTAACCACCACTCCACCAGCCACGATAACGAAGGCCTAGGCTTTCTTTCCAGTTATAACTTGTACATTTTGTTGTGGGCAGGGGCAGCAAAGAACAGGCCGGAGCTAGAAGGAGGTTAGTGAAAAAGAAATAAGAAAATGGCATGGAGGGGAAATCTGTCTCGCAATCTGAAAGAGCTACGGATTCTCTTCTGTCAAACCTCACCTGCTAGTTCATCAACTAGGTCTTTTCTCTCTCTTCTCTGTACTTGGATTGCCTCCGTCGTTTTCTTTTATTTCAGTTTTTTTGACCAGTTGTATTGATTGATAGATCATTTGTTGAGAAGAATTACAAGGATCTAAAGAAATTGAACCCTAGATTCCCTATATTGATCCGTGAGTGCAGCGGTACCGAGCCTCAGCTATGGGCAAGATACGGTAAGAAAAACCCTAATTCTCTCTACTTCTACATGAGTATTACCATTTTTACCTGCTTCATTTGGCTCCTTTTAATTTATCAATGATTGTTTGGTTTTGACTCAAATTGGTTTTGGACCTGATTTAGCATTCCCCTTTTTGAATCAAGCTAAGATGATGATGTGTCAGTTTTTTTTTTCTTTTTTGGGGCGAAGAAAGAAAAAAATAATATGGCTCATGTGGATATCCCATGTCTAACATAACTGCAACTATAAAAGGATCGATAAATCAGAGAATTAGTGAGAAGTGATTACTTGCAAATTGAAGGAAAATGCTGAATTCTTAAACTTTATACCAGTGTTACTTACTACTACCAATTTATTGTCATTGCTATCAAATGTGCAGTGTAAGTTTTGGGTTTAGCTTAAAAAAATTTTGGTCCATGTTTTATTGCATATTGGTTTTCTTACTGTGTGTATGCTGAGGTAGTAGTTAGTTGGTTATGATTGGCCGATTGCCAGAAAGTCTTTCTATGAATCGATCATGGTTCAGTAAGATTTGTGTGTGGAAAATGTTTCAAAATGGTCAAAAGTTGTTAGTAATTACTAGAAACTTTACATACTTTAGGATACAAGTGGTGAACTTTATTATTTGCCTTGTATATTCATGAATCACTTGTCTCCTAGTAGATATATTAGACCAATTTTACAAGTTTTAAAGTCTGCAAAATTTACTGTTCTTGTATATGATTTAGCATAATTTCTTACTAAATACCCCTAGAAGCAGAGTATTCTCCTTTACCTGTTGCTTTGTGAAGTATGTTTCACACATTTTGTATTGCTCTATCTTGATTCTGTTTCTCGTTTTGCGAGTGTTTCTATTAGGTAGTCCATTGTGATGGACTGCTTATGACTTTTACTAAAAATAATAAGGTGACCGTATACAAAAAAGGTAAACTGAAAAGAGAAAAGAAATCATTATTTATTTGTTTCCACCCCAACGCAAATTTATAGGAAATTGAAGTCTTGCTCAAGTCAAGTTGAATTGGCAACGAGCATTTCCACTCTTAACCCACTGTCATATTGCAAGAGTTTTTCCACAGAATATAATTTATGACTTATTTAGGTCTATGGGGTACTTGCTTTGTATGGGTTCAATGCTTTCACCAGGATCAATGATGACAAAATCGTTTGGCAAGTGTGGGTGTTTTGGATTCTTTGGGGTTTATGGACATAGAGTAATGCTCGTCTGCACCTACATCTAATACCGGATATAGTGTTCTTTGTTTCTTTGTGGGATTCTATGCTTTTGGTTTAGCTATCTTAGACATCATCAGGCTTGGAGGGCGTTCTTTTCTTACTGACTTTTCCTTAGTTCATTGGAGGACTCTTTTCCTCATCCTCCTATTTTTTTTTCAGTTTTTATTACAATTTTTCTTTCTTAGAACCATTAATTTTAAGGATGGGAATTTCTTAAATCTATTTTAAAAGCTGGATTTGTAGAAGTTGACGTAGGGTTCTTCTGTTGATGGTTTTTTGTTGTATGTGTGTATTGGGATGGATTCAATTAAATAAGAGATACTAATGCTTGGGCACACTTTCTTTATAACTTAAAAAGGAAGGTAACTGAATGTAACTTAAGATGTTTTTTTAAATATTGTCACATGGCATTTAGCGCATATTTTGTAGGAGATATAGGGTGGACTTGTAAGTGTTAGTACCTTACTACCTTTAGAGTATAAGTTCAGAGTTTTGTGTTAGTTGCATTAAGGCAAGTAATGTAGGACAAGTTAGAGTTCGCAAGTAAAGAAGGTGAAAAAGAGATGACAAGTGATACTTATGTTGAGGCTTCGATAATTATATATATAGTTGGACTATGTTGTAACTGAAACATCAAGGAATTAAGATTCTTGATAATTGTGGATGGTGAATTGAAATTCTTTCACACTCCGTCAGTTTCTCAATAAGAATCAGGTTGTGGATGGATAATTGTGTATCAATATATTAGGCTTTTAATTAATTTGTTTCTTTATGTTATTGGGGTTTAGATTTTATAATTATTTGACTGATTGATTAATATATTATTCTCTGAAAAATATGTATGGATATACTATATTTTATATTTTATCATTTTTTAGAAATTATTTTGTCCCCTCTCCTTTGGGAGAAAATTCCTATGTCCTATACTCCTATGTCTGCAATTGCCCTCCAAGGAGCTCTTTTAGGCTTTAAGCCTCTTGACTTCTATGGTTTGCTCTACTCTATTGTGTTGTTCATCTTGTCTCGTGTTAGTTGAGTGTTTGCTGCATATTGTCACCTTTCTAGCTGCATGATTGTTCATAATAGTGGATTATCCTAACTTGGGGCATAATAATTCTTTTCTTACCGACGAGATCTATTATCGCTTTTCGCATGTCCTCGGAAATTTAAAGTAGGTGCAAATTCTCCCAATTTGTGGCCTACCACCATTGGATTTCAAAGTAGCACGATCTAATTCAAAAATTTCACCCAATTGAGCACGTCTAGCATATTTTTTCACAGTAGCAGGATCACTATAACTGACTCCGTTGAGTTCGTCATTGTAGAACTCAACAGTTACACCTACTTGTTGGACACTATACTTCGATTCTGCCCTTCGAAAAGGAACATCGGCTCTAAGTACTTGAAGAAAGGGCATTAGTTTCATGCCTAGATTTAGCAGGTTATAGTTTAGAGGGATTTTGTCTTAGCCCCTCCCATTCGCTACATTTAAATCATGCTGGTGGAAAAAATCTCTCTCTTTTTGCAGTTAGAACTTACAACATTGTATTTAAGGGTTTTAAAGCCACATTCCCAAAGTCATCATTCAAAAAAAACTAGTAGCGGAAAACATCCTTTGAAATACTTTCTTGAGATTGTAAACTGGAGATGGAATTTGAAGCTTTTCTAGTATTACATGAACTTATGCCAGACTAAATATATATGTATCTGAGAATATCCATAGGATCCGGTCAAACATGAATTTTAAGTAAAATGTCTGACTGTTGATCTATCTAACTTTTACTAGCATGGATTCAGATGTCTAATTTGACTATGATATGGAGTGTGGTTTAACCCAAATATTTTTGCCAAACTTTGAAGCAATGCTAAAAACCAGGCTTGAATGACCGATTGCATTCGAAGTTATTCTTTCTTCAGAAGTAGACTAGTTTCTATCCAGTTAGAAATATCAGATTCATCACTAACACAGATCTTTTATATGTTTCTCTCATTTCAATTCATGGCATTGGATTCAGTTCCATTAAAAAATCTCAAGGGTTTGACTGGTGAAAATTTGGGTCAAGTATGTCAGATATGTTATATGAACAATCCAAGAAACTTCGATTTAATTTCAGTTGTTTAGCGGTTGAAAGTGTATGATTCTTCTCCATGTCAACTGTCAGTGGGCCCCAAAATGTTGAGTACGAGTTTTCGATTAGTGTTTTTTTTTTTGGGGGGGGGGTGCGCAGGGGGGAGGGGGATGCGATGGGATCTGGCGGGCAGATAATTGGCTCCAAAAATTAGCAGCCATAAGAATCCTCAAATCGTGTGATGTGTTGGGTAGTTATATAACAATATATACAGTGAGATATTTTGAATATCTTATCATTATAATTGAGTAATTGTATAGGCTATTTAATTTCCCTTGATATACCTTCTTAAGAATTAAGATGCATTTATGTATTAATCTTCCTAGTTTGCTTTGCAAGTTTACATGTGACTTGTGTTGTCTCTTTACGAATCTTTTAATTTTGTTTTAACAGATATGGGTGTTGAAAGGGGCGTTCGGTTGGAGGGCATGTCGGAGGAACAAATCTCAAAGGCTCTCGAAGAACTTGTTAAAGTTGGGGCATCCCTTAAAGCTTGACAAGCTTTTGCTTTCCAATAGTTGGATATTAATAAAATTGATATTACTGGAAAATGTTACCTAATTCCTAGGGTGGTGGTCTGTCGTTTGGTTTTTCATTCATGCTCTTGTTTTGTATGATGACCATTTCAATGTTGTATACTGAATGTTTTTCTTCACAAGTTTGAGACCTCTGCACAGCAATTTCCTTAAATTAGGTATGCACTGGAGCTACGAAGTCTTTGTGTCCAATAATGAAATAATTAAGTTTGGATTAATTTCTGATTATCGTTTGTGCATTGTTTTTTATTCTAACAATCTCAAAAACAGTCCAATAATGACTCATATGCCTATGGCATACTTGTATCCTAAGCCAGTGATTGAATCTGAATGTGCTCCACGTTTAGTGGGAGGTCTCATAATTTTTCTCCATAATGTATAACATTTTGCAGAATTAATAAAAAGTTTGTTTATGGAAATTTAAGAGTATTGTATTCCTTGATCCTTTTATCATTAGAAAAAGGAGTTACAAGAAAAATAAATTATTTGGTGAATTTTGAGAAAAGATCTTAATATTTTATCGCCTCTTCCACGAAAAAGAAATCTCATTTGACAATTTTTTTTGTTTCACAAAAGAGTTTTTTTTTTGTATAAAATAATATAATATCTTTAAGTTTGTTTAATCAAAATTTAGTTATCATGTCACGGTTTGTTCTAAATAGTCTCATTTGATTTATTTATTTTTAGTCAGTTTGCAAAATTTTAATTTTTGATTAATGCAATAATTAATACTATAAATTATTTGAATTTTTTTAAGTACTTAAATATTAAAATAAATTTACAATGTAATTTAAAATTTAAAATTTCATAGATTATTTAAAATCAAAGTAATATTAAATTTTTTTTTTGCTGTTAATATTTTAACATTTACATTTTTATTGGGGTTAAGACTTTAGAGGGCGTTGCGGTACTACTAACATAGCCATAAAATAATACAATAAATGATACAAAAAGTTTAGTATAATACAACATATATGATGAACTTGAGACTAACTCAAGATTAACTTGCTGACCAATTAAAATAATTTAGTTAATTTAAATAAAATTTTCATTTGCCTGTTATATATTAATAATAAATAGGCCATCAACTACGACGAATTAAATTGATTTGGTTAAGAATCCTCTTCGATTTTAGCAATAGAGCTCAAATAGTTTCTAGGTGGTGTAGTGGTCTAGTGGTATGACAATATGTGCTTAATACTTACTTTCTTAGTTTTCAAAATAGAAGACCATTATTAATTTTTTAAAAATTAATTTAAAATATTTTTAAATTTAAAAGTGACATATTTTTTTTAATTTTTAGATAATACAATATAAATATTGTATTCAAAAGTAACATAAATTATGTTAATTTGTAGTTAATACAATATAAATATTATATTTAAAAGACATTATTCATTATAATTTTTATTATTTTATAATTTTTAATAAATCACTTCAATTTTAAATTTAAAATTATTTAATAACCTTATAATTTGTAATCAAGAAAATATATTTTTTTTATTAATGCACGAGAAATACAACAAAACAATACAAAACAAATTTGTTGAATTGATATAAACTTTTTGTTTTTTCCCAACAATTTGAAGACAAATTTGTACATTGCCCATTTTTTTTATCAAATTATTCATTTACATTCTTGAACAAATATTTAATTGTACTTCTTATTTTTTTTATTTTTTTCATAATCTTGTTGAAAAGTTGTTACATAAATACCTTGAATATATGTAGTATTTTTTTAATATATTTAAATTCTAAAGACAAGCAACAAAGGGTATTTGCGTAATTATTTGTCAGCAATATAAAATCCCGACGACGTTTCTTCCAACACTACCTTCCCCTGATCTGAAACCCTAGACAAGTATCATTCGGCGCTCTTCTTCACTCCTCAGGCGCCATTTATTCTTCCAGGTAAATTAGGTCGACGTAAGTATTTTTTCGGATCTAACTCGGTTCTCTTATCATATTCATATTAATACTGCCACTATAAGCTGATCAGCAGCATAATATTTTCTTCCTTTTCTTTTTGTAAGCATTTTGTACATTTTATGCTTGTTTACCCGTACTTGAATCTTTTCGAGTTTAGCCGGCTATAAGTTTTAATGTTTTGAGCAAAATGGCTTGTCTTAGTTATGAAAACGCTTGCTTTTTACTGGAAGGATGATTAAATGGCTAAAAAAATGATTTAATAGCTGGGATAGTAATATGTCGTAATGAATTGCTATGTTGTGTGATGGCCATGTTGATTTTGACAGGATGATATGTTTTGTTAAAACCCAAAAAAAGTCTTCTTAGGAACTTATAAATTCTGTGATGAGATGGCCGAGAGCTTGATGATAACCTCAAGTTGGCCTTCAAAAACAAATAATTAAATGCTGTGAAGATTGTTGTTTAAATTGAAACACTCAACACTCATAAAGCAAACACAAAGAGGCAAGTCTGTTGGGTTTATGCAGAAGAATAGATCTAGAAAGTTCCATTTAAAATCATAGAAGATTGACACTTTGCTGAATCGGCTGCTCAAGAATAAAGGAACCTGTGATATTTTGATTCACTTAAGTTAGTTCCATAATGTTCTATAGGTAATTATTATTGCTCTAATGCAATGTGTTGTTTGTGTAAATTTTAATTTCTAGTGTAATGGATTTGTTGCTAGGAATCGGTTATGTTAATTATGTAACCAATTCATAGGGTGGTTGGAGTGTCACAAGAGGGGCTATATTGAATCCGGGTATTTGGAGTTACGAAGGTGTGGCTGGGGCACATATTGTGTTTTCTGGCTTGTGCTTCTTGGCAGCTTTCTAGCATTGAGTTTATTGGGATCTAGAAAATTTTTTTGATGCCTGTACAGGAAAACCTTCCTGGGCAAATTTGAAGAGTAGAATTGGTACGCCTCATTTGGCCAAATCATTTCTTACTATCTTGTTACCCAAGTTACATGATTTTGTGTGCTTTCTACTTATTTGACTTTAGTCATGAGGAACATGAGCATGCCAATGTTGCAAAAGCAACTCCAAGGCATTATCTTACTAGACATGGGATGTCTCCAATATGTTCCTCTAACATTAATATCAAGATGAATGGAAATGCTTCGAATAGAAACTAGGAAATTGTGTCGTACTTTACTTGAGAGAATTTGCAATTAAATAACCATAGTGACAAAAAGGTGTACATTTGACCTTCAACTTTATGTAATAACACACAATCATCTTTTCTGTCTGTTGTTTTCTATTTGTTTTTAAACCTTTGGCCTTTTAACCAAATGATTGTTGCTTTAACTTCCAGCAGCTTGCATTTGTAAGGATGGTGAGGGTTAGTGTCCTGAATGATGCTCTTAAGAGCATGTATAATGCTGAAAAGAGGGGTAAACGACAAGTCATGATCAGGCCTTCGTCAAAAGTGATTATCAAGTTTCTTCTGGTTATGCAGAAGCATGGTTTGCACTACTTGCCTTCATATTCCTCTTCATTTCTAATTTTTCGAAATATGTACTTGTTAATATATGTTATTTGTTCTTAATTTTGTCCACTGGTTTAATAGGTTACATTGGGGAGTTTGAGTATGTTGATGACCATAGATCTGGAAAAATTGTTGTTGAATTGAATGGAAGGCTGAACAAATGTGGGGTGATTAGTCCTCGTTTTGATGTTGGTGTCAAAGAAATTGAGCCTTGGACCGCGAGACTGCTTCCTTCAAGACAGGTTTGGTTTTAGGAACTTCTGCTTGTTCTTTATATGCTTATGTTTTATAAGCTTAACAATAGAATCACTTGTAAAACATTTGCAATAATTTCTGAATTGCCCATTATACTAAAAGCAGCTTGCAAATATCCATCATATAATCAATAGTGCAGCATGTTGATTAATGTATTTGATTTTGCTATTTAATTTTTTTTTATGGATAGATATATATAAATGGTGATTGATCGGTTGCATACTTATTATGCAGTTTGGGTATATTGTGCTGACTACATCTGCTGGCATCATGGATCACGAAGAAGCTAGGAGAAAGAATGTTGGTGGTAAAGTACTTGGCTTCTTTTACTAAAGCATCAGGGAATTGGGAGGATTGTTTTGGATACTTAGCCTATTGCTTCTGTCCTTTTCTTTTGCTGTTCCTTCTATTTCCAAAGAAGATTATGTTCTATATTGGAATTTTGTGCTTGAGATAGTTTTGTCATCTTCGGTATGAATTATTGTCTTATAATATAACATTTTAAGATGTTCAGTTGCTAAAATCTTTTGCTCTTATAATATAGTATCTATTCTGTTACTGATTAAGCATCTAGATTTGGATGTCACAAATAAATGTGATTGAAAAACTCCAACCTTAGTATCATGGCCAAAGGTTTTGCTGTAGTGTAGCAGGAAGCAGTTTCCGTTAAATTAGAAACACTCCTAGTAATAAATTTGTATTTCTTATATTAAATCATATTTGTAGGTGTTGCAGAAAATAGTTCTTTGTTAACTTGTGCAATTATATGTCCTTGTTAATATGTGCTTTGCTTGAATATTGCCAAGTTGTACTTTCAACTTGTTAGGTTGCATGTTGTTTTGCCAAGACAAATTACTTTCTCGTCTTTCAATAAGCTTTCTACGGTAATTAGCAGGAAAAAGAAAAAAAAACAGCTTTTTGTGAGCTTTCCTCTGCTCAAGGTTTTAAGCTTTTGGCCAAATTTTTAGCTTGTTCACCGGACATTTTTTTCAGCTTCTGATAATGATAGTTGATTAAGCTCAAACAATTAGAACTGTAGTACTACATTACTTATTTTTTTCTACCAGATATTAAAGTAAAGCACAAGATGTAGGTAGTTGATGTTTTACAATTCATGGGTGAACTTAATGATCATAATCAATCATAATTATACACATATTTTGTAAGTTATTTTTAATAATTATTCTTTTGTACTGGCATTAGTAAAAAATAAACAAATAAACCACCATGGGCCGATGAAATGCTAGACCTGATATTTAGGTTGCGGTAGCAGTTTCATTAATGTTTATAGTAGGTTATCATTTAATTTATTCAGCTGAATTTGGACTATTTCAACTTATAGTGGGATTTTAAAAAAAAAAAAAACTCTAGTATTTAGTTCTAACCCTGTGGCTAATCTAATTTCAGTCATTGTTGTTTGGTGGTGAGTTAGTTATTGTGGTACACTGGTAGTGGAACATCATTTGGGAGTCAAAATATTGTGGTACACTGGTAGTGGAACATCATTTGGGAGTCAAAACTTTGATAATGATTTTGACTTTTGAGTTATTTAAGTTTGTTCAACCTGTTGTGAATTGTGAAGTAGTAGAAGAACATATATATATATATATATATATGTGTATGTGTATGTGCGCGCGCGCGCAAAGAGGACAGAAAGTATACAACAATTACTGCTGTCCCCGACTTTTTATGTTTTCTCTTAAGTTATCTCAAGTACCTACACAACTACATTAAAATCTAACTTCCTCTATTAAAAATGCAAATATCGTTTCGATTGATATAGGAATCAAATGTGAGGTGTCGTGTGCTCATACTCTGCTGCAGAATGGGGTGTGCGAGTCTTGTAGGGCACTCTTATACTATAAATTGCTTAATGAACTTTTCCCAGAAGAATTAGGTGAAGGACATTCAATATCAAATTCAAATTGATAATGTGATTTCGATTGCAAATGGATAAATATTTTTATACCTCAATCTATTTAATTTTAGAAAAATTAATTTAATATAATTATAAATATTGTAAATCATCTATAAATTATTAAAATTATTATTTTTAATGAATAATATTAATTCTAAACTTAAAAAGTAATTTTTTTTTAATATTTTGAAACCGAAGGAGTAATACATGGCTTCTCAAAGTGAGAGTTCGTTTCTCATTTTTATGACATCTCAAAATAAATGTTACTCTCATCTCAAAATAAATGTTACTCCCTTCGTCTCCGTTCCAAAATAAGAAAATAATTTTTTTTTGTCCACGCACTGAAATTATAATTACATTTTTATTTTTTGAATATAAAATAATACAAAATTTCTAACTTGTTCACTTTTATATTTACTTGTTTGATGAGTACCATCCTATAACCACTATAAGTTTAAAAATTTATTTTTTAAAAAAGTATTTTATAAATGAATATCCAATTTTAAAATGGATGAAGTATAATTAAGTTATGATATAGACTATTATGATTAATCGGTTAGTTTATTAAGTTACTTTATTAAGCTATATATTCGATCTATACATTAATCTTCAGTTCGGCAACTCAATATCATGGTGATTATATATATATATATATATATATATATATACCATAACAAAGAGTTTCTAAAAAACAGATTAATTCGAGATTAAGTGAGAGTGAAAATCATATAACAAAAACAGAAACTTAAAGAGAGGATATATATAAAAAAAAGAAGCTCAAACAGTAGCCTCAATTAATAATTATCCATTTCCAAGATGCATGCGTGTATTAATATAGATCTAAAATTACATAACTAAAAGATAATAATAAAGAAAAAAAAAACTGTCTAACAAAAGCGTAGCTTAACTGAGGATGCTTGAGCCACAACTTTCTCATTGCCAAAGGATCTCTAGTTGCCCATTTGAAGAATTAGTCTCCCAACAATTCAATGGCCATATATATCAAAAAAATTACATCATTTCGTCTTCCTCATCTTCAGTGCTGTTGATTTCCATGATCGATCAGAAGAAGCTTTAGGGAATTAAGTTACCCAGACAGAGAGTACGTAGATGACTGATTGGTTTGTTTTTAGAGATAACTAATGAGTTGGTTGGAACTTGGAAGCTTTATGGAAGTATTATTATTACTATTATTAACTTTAAAGGCATGAATTTTTGGGTAGTGGAGAGAGGATCTTCTAAGCATATGCTCCAGCATTGACATTATTTTTTTTTTTTTTTTTTTAAGGGTCATTGGAAAAAATTGAGTTTGTCGCTCATACTTTTTCCATCTTCTAGCTTGTGTTATTTTATATGCTTGATTGAACATATTATAGTATCAAACAAATATAATATTTCGTTTATTCCCAAATTAGAGATACAATTTGACTTTTGAAGTCAAACAACGTCATATTAAATTTCAAATTGATGTGATTTTATTTAGTTTTAATTGATACAATTATTATAATTATATAGCATATAATAAAAACTATTAATCACAAAATTTATTTTATTCTAAACTTTTATGAGTCATACCATTTTTTAAGTTTAATATGGCGTCATTTGATTTCAAAAGTCAAATTATATATCTAATTTTGGAACAAAGAGAGTATTAAGCTAAAAAGTACCATTCTTTTCAAAAAAAAAATTTCATATTTGCAAAATTTACATGTTTATCCTAAAATATAAAAAGTGTTTAGTTTAGTACCGATGACAATGACATAATAGTGAAATTGTATTGTGTATAATTTTTACACGTGTACAGTTTGAGCACATAGTATTATTTTATACTTAAACACATTAAATCATTTAATTGTCTTATCAATAATAAAAGGGCAAAACTAATGATTTTCTCACTGTACTTGACACGTTTTACTTAATAAATCACTGAACTTTTAATTTTTCAAATTACACCATTAAACTAATTAATATTTTTAAATTGGGTCATTCCGTTATAAAAATTGGATGGATGTTAAATCTAAGAATTAAATTTGGGATGAAGGGAGTATATGGTATTTAAAGTCAAAGAATATCATAATTCAGAACCAAAAAATAATACTACTAATTTTTTCAATTCCTTTTTTGCTGATAGTTGAAATTTGCATCTTCAAGGAAATTAACAGATTTTGAACAAGACTGTATTTAGTGATTCATGTCGCCATAATATGAATATGATTCATGTGTGTGTGTGTGTGTGTGGTATATTTTAAAAACTAAAAATTCGCTGTGGTGGTCATGGTGGATGGTGAAGTAATTGAGCTGAATAGATGAATTTATATAATGCACCAATCACCAATCATCATCTATATAATTGAGATTCACTTTAGGCTTTAGTCTTTGGCAATTATAATTTCCCAACTGACTCACCGGCACAAACAACATTGTGTAGGGAATGCAAAAATTGGGCCTTACCATATTCATTAATTCTTACATAAAGTTTAAAAAAGATTTTTTATTTTTTTTAATAACTGTGACGCCCCCAAAATAGGTCCACACAACCCATTTTGAGTCGCCAATAACATTCTACAAAATACAAATACAAATACGAATTTTCCCATTTACAACTAATATTTGTCGTGCAAAATACGACCACACACATACTGTGACTTCCATACAAATACCGTACCGTATGGTACCACAGTATCCAAACCCAAATTATTACAATGCCGTAAAAAGACGGCAACACATGTTTAAAGTCTTCAGTACAGTTATTATTAAACTATTCCATCACTTGATGAGGACAACCACTAACTCGAACCATCACTATCCACTCCCCGGCTAGTCCCAGCTACATTTTCCTTTCCTGAGAATGGGACAAAACTGAAAAGGGTGAGCTTAAATAGCCCAGTAAGAAATATCATGACTAAGATAATGAAGAATAAAAATTATCTTTAGTCTTCAACAATAATAAATCAGAGATTTAAAGACATTATAATTGTTCAACAACAACAATTGCAGCGGAACAAACAATCCATTAGAAGAGTCAAGTAGATTATAATATCTACCATCTTCTATAAATTAAAGGATCACCACCAATATTTTATCCCTGTAACACCAATCAACAATTCCTGTTTATGAACATCCAAATCAACAGTTTATATTCAACAGCCTCTCTTTGCACTACGTGCCAAAGATATTTATTTGTAACATCACCGGTCATGATCATGCCAAACGCCAGTTCATCTTTGCACTACGGCCAAAGAGAATTTTCACCATACGCCTTTGTTTGTAACACAAAAAGTCATGATTATACCAATACACAGTTTGGTCAAAATCATGTCACGCCAGTTCATCTTTGCACTACGGGCCAAAGAGAACTATCACCACAATTTAAGTATGAGGATGAGGATGATGACAATGATACAGTGAGATTAAGGATAAGAAAAACTTTATAATTTAATCAGTATCAAAGATTGACCAAATTGCCAACATGATAACTAAATTGTGGAGTCAAATTCAAGAATGATATTCAAGAAATTAGTTCATACGCTTCAACTATAACGTATAGAAAGATTCAAGTGAAAAGATATTAGATGAAGCACAAACTATTAAGGATATTCTACTAATTTTCAGGGATTTTCTCCATTTAAAAATAAGGTTTTGGAAACAAATAAGGATTTCTTATCATAAATGGAGAAATGTGAAAGAAAAAAGATATCCCTTAAAGAGTACAAAAGAAATGATAAGTTATATGAGTATAACAGAATATATGAAACTGCAATGGATTTTCACCTGTCATGCGATAATTCGCGTAGACAGATTATTTCCACAACAGATTAATAAGTAATGAATACGACGGGTTATTCACCAGGTATGCGTCAATCCGCACGAACAGGTTATACCCACAGATTAATAAGGAATGAATACAGAAGGGTATTCACCAGGTACGACACTCGTACTTACAGGTTATTCCCATAGAATAATAAAGGTTGAATACAAAAGGATATTCACCAGGCATGCGTCATACCGCACGGCCAGGTTATCCCCACAAATTAATACAGAATGAATAACAACCTTTATGAGTATAATATCACTTACGAACATGAAAACAAATGATATTATATAGGAGTATGAAAGAAATGATATTCCCTACCTTCGTTAACTGGATGTTACTTTCTATGAAGTTTACTAACTTCGGATAATACTAGTATTCTCACAAATACTCACAATAGCCTAGCACACTAAGAGAACTTCAGAAATTTAGAGAGAGGGAGGAAGTATAAGCAATGAAGGTGTGAAAATTTCTTAAGCAAACTCTCCCTATTTATAGGAAAATTAAGGTGAGGGCATTTTGGTCTTTTCCCCATATTCTTTTAATATCATCCATCCATTTTTTCTTCCATTAATATCATCCATCCATTTTTTCTTCCATTAATATCATCCATCCATTTTTTCTTCCATTAATATCATCCATCCATTTATTCAAAAAGATTAATCCATTATCAAAAGATAATTCCATTATCAAAAGATAATTCCATTTTTCTGTATTATTGTGTTAAATGTATTAATATCACAGATAGCATATACTCGCAATACTGACAACCAGATTATTCCCAGGAAAGAGGGGGCCTTCCATAAAAAATGGCGCGCAATTAAATAACCTCTTTCCTTGACAGAATTTCTAGACATTGTCGATAATGCTAAAATATCCTATCAAATGATATAAGTTACAGTGTCGTGACAAATAGTAAAATATATTATGCAGATGCTAATTAACAATTATTGAATCAAGATACTATGCAATTGCTACTTTATCAATTATTGAATCAATAATATAAAACACTGTGCAACATCGTGAGCTACTGTGGAATACCGTGTGCTACTGTGGAATAACGCGTTTTACTGTTCTTTTTATCACCGGGTATTTTAACAGTTATCGGTTAAAGTTTTGCCGCCAATTTCTATCACTTTCTATATCCGACAGTTAACCCGTTGTGGGGCCCACTATCATTGACAATATTGTCATTTCGGCGCCGTCGTACGGTACCGAATATAATATTCCCCGACAGAAAGAATATTTCTCGACAAAAGGAATATTCCCCGACATACTATTTATCAGATAATTTGCATATAACACCCTTAACTATCAGTTATAACAATTAAGCACTTCACTATTTAGAAAAAAAAATCATAAAGAAAATAATAAATTTTTATTTCATAAATTCGGGGTCTTACAATCTCCCCTCCTTATGAAATTTCGTCCTCGAAATTGACGTACGTACCTGGCAATTCGAAAAGGTGAGGATACTTTGCTCTCATCTCGGATTCTAACTCCCAGGTCATTTCCTCAACATCATGGTTTCTCCATAAAACTTTAACTTGAGGTATAACCTTTGAGCGTAGAATCTGCTCCTTCTTATCCAAGACCTTGACAGGTATCTCTTCGTACGTCAAATCCTCTGCTATCTCGTCTGGTTCTAACTCAATAATGTGGTTTGGATCTTTCACATATTTACGTAACATGGATATGTGAAAAACATTATGAACACGAGACATGCTTGGCGGTAAGGCGAGTCTGTAGGCCACAGTTCCTACTCGATCGAGGATTTCAAATGGACCGATAAATCGAGGGTTAAGCTTTCCTCTCTTTCCGAATCGCGTAACACCTTTCCACGGAGCAACACGTAAAAATACATGATCTCCGACATTGAATTCCTCGTCTCTTCGATGAAGATCAGCATAACTCTTTTGTCGATCTTGAGCCGTTTGTATACGTTGTCGGATCATTTGGATCTTTTCTGTAGTCATACGTATCAACTCGGTGCGGGTCCCAACAATTTTGCCTCACCTACTTCATCCCAACATGCTGGAGATCGACACCTTCGTCCATACAACGCCTCGAAGGGAGCCATGCCTATACTTGCTTGATAACTGTTGTTGTAAGAGAATTCCACCAATGGCAAGTATTTGTCCCAACTTCCTTTGAAGTCTAGTACGCAGAGTCTTAATAGATCTTCGAGGGTTTGAATAGTCCTTTCCGATTGTCCGTCTGTCTGGGGATGGTATGCAGAACTGAATCGTAATTCCAGTGCCCATAGCTTTTTGCAAGCTGACCCAAAATCGTGAAGTGAATCTAGGATCTCGATCAGAAACTATGGATACTGGCATGCCATGCAATCTCATAATCTCGCTAATATACAAATTAGCAAGACGCTCGAGTGAATAGTTTTCTCGTATAGGCAAGAAATGAGCAGACTTGGTCAATCTATCTATAATGACCCAAATTTGCGTCTAAGCCTTGAGAAACTTTGGGAAGACCTGTCACAAAATCCATGTTGATGTGTTCCCACTTCCATTCTGGAATCTCAAGGGGTTGCAATGGACCCCTTGGTACTTGATGCTCCGCCTTGACACGTTGACAAGTTAAACATCTTGCGATAAACTCTGCAATTTCTCTCTTCATATTGTTCCACCAAAATGTATGTCGAAGATCACGATACATTTTGGTACTTCCAGGGTGGATTGCAAACGGTGTGTTGTGCGCCTCCATCATGATTTTGTATTTCAATTCAGGGTCGTTAGGAACACACAGTCTAGAGTTGATTCGCAATATTCCTTCTTCGTCGACTCTTGCTTCTGGAATAGCACCTTCTTGCACTTTCTTTTTCATATTCATCAATTCTGGGTCTGTAACTTGAGCAACTTTAATTTTGTCGATTAAAGCTGGTTCTACTTGTATATATGCGATCTTCACGTGGGTTCCTGGAGTCTTTAACTCTATCTCCATCTTTTGTAAATCATCCAAAATAGGCCTTTGAGATGTCAATAACGCACTCGTACTTGCATATGATCTTCTACTCAATGCATCAGCTACTACGTTCGCCTTTCCAGGATGGTACTGGATGGTATGATCGTAATCTTTCAGCAACTCGAGCCAACGCCGTTGTCGCATGTTGAGTTCCTTCTGGGTGAAGAAATATTTGAGACTTTTGTGGTCTGTATAGATCTCCACTTTCTCCCCATACAAGTAATGTCTCCAAATCTTCAACGCGAAAACAACTGCTGCCAACTCTAGATCATGAGTAGGATAATTCCTCTCATATTCCTTGAGTTGCCGAGACGCATAGGCTATAACCTTCCCATGTTGCATGAGAACACAACCTAGTCCTTTGTTTGAAGCGTCGCTGTAGATGACAAATCCTTCCGATCCTGAAGGTATTGCCAATACAGGTGCTGAAATGAGCCTTCTTTTGAGTTCTTGAAAACTCTTCTCGCATTCTTCGCTCCATTTGAATGTTGTGTTTTTCCGAGTCAGTTGAGTTAATGGAACGGCTATTCGAGAAAATCCTTCTACGAATCTCCGATAATAACCAGCTAGACCCAGAAAGCTTCGTACTTCGGTTACTGACTTGGGTTGTTCCCAATTTGATACTGCTTCAATCTTCGCCGGGTCAACCGAGATTCCTTCTTTAGAAACCAAGTGACCAAGGAATGCAACTTCCTCAAGCCAGAATTCACATTTTTTCAACTTAGCATATAACTTGTTTTCACGAAGTTTTTGGAGTATCAGCCTCAAGTGTTGCTCATGATCCTCACGACTTTTAGAATATATGAGAATGTCATCAATGAAGACAACCACGAAATGATCCAAATATTCTTTGAATATCCGGTTCATCATATCCATGAAAGCAGCAGGAGCATTAGTCAATCCAAAAGACATGACTAGGAATTCATAATGCCCGTACCGAGTTCTAAAGGCAGTCTTTGGAATGTCATCAGCTTTAACTTTCAACTGATGATATCCAGAACGAAGATCGATCTTTGAAAAGAATTGAGCACTTTGTAACTGGTCAAACAGGTCATCAATGCGAGGTAACGGGTACCTATTTTTGATGGTGACATGGTTTAACTCCCGATAGTCAATGCAAAGTCTCATACTCCCGTCTTTCTTCTTTACGAATAAAACAGGAGCACCCCAAGGCGATGTACTCGGACGTATGAAACCGCTGTCTAACAACTCCTGTAGTTGGACCTTTAACTCTTGAAGTTCAATAGGAGCCATTCGATATGGGGTTTTGGAAATGGGTTTCGTACCGGGTTCAAGGTCGATACAAAATTCAATTTCACGGTCTGGGGGTAGGCCAGGAAGTTCTTCAGGAAATACGTCAGGGAACTCATTAACAACAGAAATATTTTTCAAATCTGACGTACTTTTATTTAAATCTGTTACATGGGCTAAGAAGGCTTGACATCCGTTTTTCAATAAACGAATGGCTTTGTGACTAGAAATGATGGTTATTGATTTCAATGGTTTAGTTGCTTGAATTCGCATAATAGGTTGATTAGGAATATGAAAACTAATAACCTTACGAAAGCAATCAATTTTAGCATGATGAACAGTTAACCAATCAATTCCTAATATCACATCAAATTCATGCATGTTCAAGGAGATAAGATCAACAGGCAATGTGAGGGTGCCGATTTGAACAAAGCAAGATTTATAGACCGTAGATGTAACGAATGTTTGCGCTAATGGTGTTTCGACAGATAAGTCAAAATCTAATTTTTCAGGAGTCAAATTCAGGCGTTGAGCACATGTTGGTGAAATAAAAGAGTGGGTAGAACCAGTATCTAATAAGGCATAGACTTCATAAGAGTTAATAAGTAGTTTACACCGTTATAACCTCGTTCGAATTCTGCGCTTTTTGTGACGTCACAACAAAAGCTCTCCCTTGAACTACAGACTTTGACTTATCCGTGACCGCCTTCGGTGTCATCATCGCAGCTGGACTTGACTTTGCTGCATGACAAAAACGAGCTATATGGCCTTCCTTTCCACAATTGTAACATACTTGGGATGGCGCTTGTGTACAATTTGGACTGATGTGTCCTTCCTTCCCACACCTGAAACATCTAACAGGTGGTCGTTCTCCTTCCTTCGAAACTGGTAACTGGTGATGGTGTTGACGTTGGTGCCTTTCCATGGTTGTTGTTGAATCTCCTCTTCTTGGAATTGTTGCCACTTGACTCACTCCTTCTGTTATCCGGGCCAGGATTACCACCGAAGTGGTTACCATTTCCGGTGTTGTGATTCCCTCCTCGCTGATTATCATTATTTCGATAATTGCTGCCACCATTACGATTATTACCGTGATTTTGCTCTCGTGGTTGGGTGTTGCTTCCTGGTTGTAGTAGTCCTCTTTCCTGCTCCACTACTTGAGCCCTATCCACAGCATCTGCGTATATACAAATTTTATGAGAAACGAGATATTGGCGAATCTCTGGTTTCAAACCTCGTAGGAACATTTGTGTCATCCGTTTCTCAGTGTCCACCAAATGGGATGCAAAACGCGACAGCTCGGCGAACTTGGCTTCGTACTGTGACACCGTCATGTTGTTCTGTTCCAGTTTGATGAATTCTACCTCCTTCATATGACGAATACTTTCCGGGAAATACTTCTCATTAAATAATTCCTGGAACTGGACCCAAGACATCTCGAGTGCCGAGCGATGGGTACGTTTCACAGATTCCCACCAATGATCTGCTTCTCCTCGCAACATGAAGGTGGCAAAGGGAACCTTTTGGTCGTCCGTGCAACGCAAGAGTACATCAAATATCTTCGTTAATTGTTTAAGCCACGACTCTGCCTTGAGTGGATCTGGCTTGCCGAAAAATTCAGGTGGTCCCAATTCTTTGAACTGCTTGGCAGTGACCATCCGTACATTATCAGCGTTTCTGCCAGTATTGTAGACAGGAGCTCTTCTCGCCTGGTTCTGCATGTATTGCATGAAGTTCCTAAAAAATTCATCATTCATCCGATTGTTAGCATCATGATTAGCATCATGGTGTTCTGAGTTTGCAACCCGTATTATTTGTGGCTTCCTGGTTTTCAGCCACAATAGTCTCATAGTGAATCTCTTGGTTTTCAGATGCCATTCTGAAATGTGATCAAAAATAAAGATTAGTTAAAGAAATAAACATGCAACATCTTATCCCTATAACCAAACCAATTACTTAAATAACAAAAATAGCTTAGGTAGGACACACTAGCGAAGGATTTTACTCGTCTCTCCCCTCCTAGCTCTAATCCCAGATCTCTACCAGAGATCATATCCCTAAGCTCTGATACCAACTGTGACGCCCCCAAAATAGGTCCACACAACCCATTTTGAGTCGCCAATAACATTCTACAAAATACAAATACAAATACGAATTTTCCCATTTACAACTAATATTTGTCGTGCAAAATACGACCACACACATACTGTGACTTCCATACAAATACCGTACCGTATGGTACCACAGTATCCAAACCCAAATTATTACAATGCCGTAAAAAGACGGCAACACATGTTTAAAGTCTTCAGTACAGTTATTATTAAACTATTCCATCACTTGATGAGGACAACCACTAACTCGAACCATCACTCCACTCCCCGGCTAGTCCCAGCTACATTTTCCTTTCCTGAGAATGGGACAAAACTGAAAAGGGTGAGCTTAAATAGCCCAGTAAGAAATATCATGACTAAGATAATGAAGAATAAAAATTATCTTTAGTCTTCAACAATAATAAATCAGAGATTTAAAGACATTATAATTGTTCAACAACAACAATTGCAGCGGAACAAACAATCCATTAGAAGAGTCAAGTAGATTATAATATCTACCATCTTCTATAAATTAAAGGATCACCACCAATATTTTATCCCTGTAACACCAATCAACAATTCCTGTTTATGAACATCCAAATCAACAGTTTATATTCAACAGCCTCTCTTTGCACTACGTGCCAAAGATATTTATTTGTAACATCACCGGTCATGATCATGCCAAACGCCAGTTCATCTTTGCACTACGGCCAAAGAGAATTTTCACCATACGCCTTTGTTTGTAACACAAAAAGTCATGATTATACCAATACACAGTTTGGTCAAAATCATGTCACGCCAGTTCATCTTTGCACTACGGGCCAAAGAGAACTATCACCACAATTTAAGTATGAGGATGAGGATGATGACAATGATACAGTGAGATTAAGGATAAGAAAAACTTTATAATTTAATCAGTATCAAAGATTGACCAAATTGCCAACATGATAACTAAATTGTGGAGTCAAATTCAAGAATGATATTCAAGAAATTAGTTCATGCTTCAACTATAACGTATAGAAAGATTCAAGTGAAAAGATATTAGATGAAGCACAAACTATTAAGGATATTCTACTAATTTTCAGGGATTTTCTCCATTTAAAAATAAGGTTTTGGAAACAAATAAGGATTTCTTATCATAAATGGAGAAATGTGAAAGAAAAAGATATCCCTTAAAGAGTACAAAAGAAATGATAAGTTATATGAGTATAACAGAATATATGAAACTGCAATGGATTTTCACCTGTCATGCGATAATTCGCGTAGACAGATTATTTCCACAACAGATTAATAAGTAATGAATACGACGGGTTATTCACCAGGTATGCGTCAATCCGCACGAACAGGTTATACCCACAGATTAATAAGGAATGAATACAGAAGGGTATTCACCAGGTACGACACTCGTACTTACAGGTTATTCCCATAGAATAATAAAGGTTGAATACAAAAGGATATTCACCAGGCATGCGTCATACCGCACGGCCAGGTTATCCCCACAAATTAATACAGAATGAATAACAACCTTTATGAGTATAATATCACTTACGAACATGAAAACAAATGATATTATATAGGAGTATGAAAGAAATGATATTCCCTACCTTCGTTAACTGGATGTTACTTTCTATGAAGTTTACTAACTTCGGATAATACTAGTATTCTCACAAATACTCACAATAGCCTAGCACACTAAGAGAACTTCAGAAATTTAGAGAGAGGGAGGAAGTATAAGCAATGAAGGTGTGAAAATTTCTTAAGCAAACTCTCCCTATTTATAGGAAAATTAAGGTGAGGGCATTTTGGTCTTTTCCCCATATTCTTTTAATATCATCCATCCATTTTTTCTTCCATTAATATCATCCATCCATTTTTTCTTCCATTAATATCATCCATCCATTTTTTCTTCCATTAATATCATCCATCCATTTATTCAAAAAGATTAATCCATTATCAAAAGATAATTCCATTATCAAAAGATAATTCCATTTTTCTGTATTATTGTGTTAAATGTATTAATATCACAGATAGCATATACTCGCAATACTGACAACCAGATTATTCCCAGGAAAGAGGGGGCCTTCCATAAAAAATGGCGCGCAATTAAATAACCTCTTTCCTTGACAGAATTTCTAGACATTGTCGATAATGCTAAAATATCCTATCAAATGATATAAGTTACAGTGTCGTGACAAATAGTAAAATATATTATGCAGATGCTAATTAACAATTATTGAATCAAGATACTATGCAATTGCTACTTTATCAATTATTGAATCAATAATATAAAACACTGTGCAACATCGGTGAGCTACTGTGGAATACCGTGTGCTACTGTGGAATAACGCGTTTTACTGTTCTTTTTATCACCGGGTATTTTAACAGTTATCGGTTAAAGTTTTGCCGCCAATTTCTATCACTTTCTATATCCGACAGTTTAACCCGTTGTGGGGCCCACTATCATTGACAATATTGTCATTTCGGCGCCGTCGTACGGTACCGAATATAATATTCCCCGACAGAAAGAATATTTCTCGACAAAAGGAATATTCCCCGACATACTATTTATCAGATAATTTGCATATAACACCCTTAACTATCAGTTATAACAATTAAGCACTTCACTATTTAGAAAAATAATCATAAAGAAAATAATAAATTTTTATTTCATAAATTCGGGGTCTTACAATCTCCCCTCCTTATGAAATTTCGTCCTCGAAATTGACGTACGTACCTGGCAATTCGAAAAGGTGAGGATACTTTGCTCTCATCTCGGATTCTAACTCCCAGGTCATTTCCTCAACATCATGGTTTTCTCCATAAAACTTTAACTTGAGGTATAACCTTTGAGCGTAGAATCTGCTCCTTCTTATCCAAGACCTTGACAGGTATCTCTTCGTACGTCAAATCCTCTGCTATCTCGTCTGGTTCTAACTCAATAATGTGGTTTGGATCTTTCACATATTTACGTAACATGGATATGTGAAAAACATTATGAACACGAGACATGCTTGGCGGTAAGGCGAGTCTGTAGGCCACAGTTCCTACTCGATCGAGGATTTCAAATGGACCGATAAATCGAGGGTTAAGCTTTCCTCTCTTTCCGAATCGCGTAACACCTTTCCACGGAGCAACACGTAAAAATACATGATCTCCGACATTGAATTCCTCGTCTCTTCGATGAAGATCAGCATAACTCTTTTGTCGATCTTGAGCCGTTTGTATACGTTGTCGGATCATTTGGATCTTTTCTGTAGTCATACGTATCAACTCGGGTCCCAACAATTTTGCCTCACCTACTTCATCCCAACATGCTGGAGATCGACACCTTCGTCCATACAACGCCTCGAAGGGAGTCATGCCTATACTTGCTTGATAACTGTTGTTGTAAGAGAATTCCACCAATGGCAAGTATTTGTCCCAACTTCCTTTGAAGTCTAGTACGCAGAGTCTTAATAGATCTTCGAGGGTTTGAATAGTCCTTTCCGATTGTCCGTCTGTCTGGGGATGGTATGCAGAACTGAATCGTAATTCAGTGCCCATAGCTTTTTTGCAAGCTGACCCAAAATCGTGAAGTGAATCTAGGATCTCGATCAGAAACTATGGATACTGGCATGCCATGCAATCTCATAATCTCGCTAATATACAAATTAGCAAGACGCTCGAGTGAATAGTTTTCTCGTATAGGCAAGAAATGAGCAGACTTGGTCAATCTATCTATAATGACCCAAATTGCGTCTAAGCCTTGAGAAACTTTGGGAAGACCTGTCACAAAATCCATGTTGATGTGTTCCCACTTCCATTCTGGAATCTCAAGGGGTTGCAATGGACCCCTTGGTACTTGATGCTCCGCCTTGACACGTTGACAAGTTAAACATCTTGCGATAAACTCTGCAATTTCTCTCTTCATATTGTTCCACCAAAATGTATGTCGAAGATCACGATACATTTTGGTACTTCCAGGGTGGATTGCAAACGGTGTGTTGTGCGCCTCCATCATGATTTTGTATTTCAATTCAGGGTCGTTAGGAACACACAGTCTAGAGTTGATTCGCAATATTCCTTCTTCGTCGACTCTTGCTTCTGGAATAGCACCTTCTTGCACTTTCTTTTTCATATTCATCAATTCTGGGTCTGTAACTTGAGCAACTTTAATTTTGTCGATTAAAGCTGGTTCTACTTGTATATATGCGATCTTCACGTGGGTTCCTGGAGTCTTTAACTCTATCTCCATCTTTTGTAAATCATCCAAAATAGGCCTTTGAGATGTCAATAACGCACTCGTACTTGCATATGATCTTCTACTCAATGCATCAGCTACTACGTTCGCCTTTCCAGGATGGTACTGGATGGTATGATCGTAATCTTTCAGCAACTCGAGCCAACGCCGTTGTCGCATGTTGAGTTCCTTCTGGGTGAAGAAATATTTGAGACTTTTGTGGTCTGTATAGATCTCCACTTTCTCCCCATACAAGTAATGTCTCCAAATCTTCAACGCGAAAACAACTGCTGCCAACTCTAGATCATGAGTAGGATAATTCCTCTCATATTCCTTGAGTTGCCGAGACGCATAGGCTATAACCTTCCCATGTTGCATGAGAACACAACCTAGTCCTTTGTTTGAAGCGTCGCTGTAGATGACAAATCCTTCCGATCCTGAAGGTATTGCCAATACAGGTGCTGAAATGAGCCTTCTTTTGAGTTCTTGAAAACTCTTCTCGCATTCTTCGCTCCATTTGAATGTTGTGTTTTTTCCGAGTCAGTTGAGTTAATGGAACGGCTATTCGAGAAAATCCTTCTACGAATCTCCGATAATAACCAGCTAGACCCTAGAACCCAGAAAGCTTCGTACTTCGGTTACTGACTTGGGTTGTTCCCAATTTGATACTGCTTCAATCTTCGCCGGGTCAACCGAGATTCCTTCTTTAGAAACCAAGTGACCAAGGAATGCAACTTCCTCAAGCCAGAATTCACATTTTTTCAACTTAGCATATAACTTGTTTTCAAACACGAAGTTTTTGGAGTATCAGCCTCAAGTGTTGCTCATGATCCTCACGACTTTTAGAATATATGAGAATGTCATCAATGAAGACAACCACGAAATGATCCAAATATTCTTTGAATATCCGGTTCATCATATCCATGAAAGCAGCAGGAGCATTAGTCAATCCAAAAGACATGACTAGGAATTCATAATGCCCGTACCGAGTTCTAAAGGCAGTCTTTGGAATGTCATCAGCTTTAACTTTCAACTGATGATATCCAGAACGAAGATCGATCTTTGAAAAGAATTGAGCACTTTGTAACTGGTCAAACAGGTCATCAATGCGAGGTAACGGGTACCTATTTTTGATGGTGACATGGTTTAACTCCCGATAGTCAATGCAAAGTCTCATACTCCCGTCTTTCTTCTTTACGAATAAAACAGGAGCACCCCAAGGCGATGTACTCGGACGTATGAAACCGCTGTCTAACAACTCCTGTAGTTGGACCTTTAACTCTTGAAGTTCAATAGGAGCCATTCGATATGGGGTTTTGGAAATGGGTTTCGTACCGGGTTCAAGGTCGATACAAAATTCAATTTCACGGTCTGGGGGTAGGCCAGGAAGTTCTTCAGGAAATACGTCAGGGAACTCATTAACAACAGAAATATTTTTCAAATCTGACGTACTTTTATTTAAATCTGTTACATGGGCTAAGAAGGAAACAAATAAGGATTTCTTATCATAAATGGAGAAATGTGAAAGAAAAAGATATCCCTTAAAGAGTACAAAAGAAATGATAAGTTATATGAGTATAACAGAATATATGAAACTGCAATGGATTTTCACCTGTCATGCGATAATTCGCGTAGACAGATTATTTCCACAACAGATTAATAAGTAATGAATACGACGGGTTATTCACCAGGTATGCGTCAATCCGCACGAACAGGTTATACCCACAGATTAATAAGGAATGAATACAGAAGGGTATTCACCAGGTACGACACTCGTACTTACAGGTTATTCCCATAGAATAATAAAGGTTGAATACAAAAGGATATTCACCAGGCATGCGTCATACCGCACGACCAGGTTATCCCCACAAATTAATACAGAATGAATAACAACCTTTATGAGTATAATATCACTTACGAACATGAAAACAAATGATATTATATAGGAGTATGAAAGAAATGATATTCCCTACCTTCGTTAACTGGATGTTACTTTCTATGAAGTTTACTAACTTCGGATAATACTAGTATTCTCACAAATACTCACAATAGCCTAGCACACTAAGAGAACTTCAGAAATTTAGAGAGAGGGAGGAAGTATAAGCAATGAAGGTGTGAAAATTTCTTAAGCAAACTCTCCCTATTTATAGGAAAATTAAGGTGAGGGCATTTTGGTCTTTTCCCCATATTCTTTTAATATCATCCATCCATTTTTTCTTCCATTAATATCATCCATCCATTTTTTCTTCCATTAATATCATCCATCCATTTTTTCTTCCATTAATATCATCCATCCATTTATTCAAAAAGATTAATCCATTATCAAAAGATAATTCCATTATCAAAAGATAATTCCATTTTTCTGTATTATTGTGTTAAATGTATTAATATCACAGATAGCATATACTCGCAATACTGACAACCAGATTATTCCCAGGAAAGAGGGGGCCTTCCATAAAAAATGGCGCGCAATTAAATAACCTCTTTCCTTGACAGAATTTCTAGACATTGTCGATAATGCTAAAATATCCTATCAAATGATATAAGTTACAGTGTCGTGACAAATAGTAAAATATATTATGCAGATGCTAATTAACAATTATTGAATCAAGATACTATGCAATTGCTACTTTATCAATTATTGAATCAATAATATAAAACACTGTGCAACATCGTGAGCTACTGTGGAATACCGTGTGCTACTGTGGAATAACGCGTTTTACTGTTCTTTTTATCACCGGGTATTTTAACAGTTATCGGTTAAAGTTTTGCCGCCAATTTCTATCACTTTCTATATCCGACAGTTAACCCGTTGTGGGGCCCACTATCATTGACAATATTGTCATTTCGGCGCCGTCGTACGGTACCGAATATAATATTCCCCGACAGAAAGAATATTTCTCGACAAAAGGAATATTCCCCGACATACTATTTATCAGATAATTTGCATATAACACCCTTAACTATCAGTTATAACAATTAAGCACTTCACTATTTAGAAAAATAATCATAAAGAAAATAATAAATTTTTATTTTATAAATTCGGGGTCTTACAATAACACTCCCTGTTTTCTCATTCGAAAGTGTATAATTTTGAAAGACATTTTATTTTACCTTTTAAATTTGTTTAGCATTTAGTTCTCTAATTAAAAACTGAGAATAAAATTTGTGATAATAAATTTAAAAATATTTTGTGTCCATTTTATATTTTAATAATAAAAAAATAAGAGTAATACTAGAGACACTAACTATATACAAAAAATTATGTACACACACTATAAAAAAGAGAGAAAATAAGGAGTGCGACCTATAATTAAATATTTTATATATTTTTGTTGATAAATAATATATGAATTCTAACTTTTCGTGTCCAATTAGTACACATAGTATTATGTTATCCAAGAATAAAAGTATTCATAGTGGGAGATTTTACGAGTTTCTTATACGTAATGAAAGCAAAGAAACAGTCTGTCCAATTGTCTTCATCCTCCCTTTAATTTTCATTTTCAGTTCATGGTACCAAAACTTAACATATTAACTTTTACAAAAAGGATGATTCATATTTTTAAAATAAAGATGACATTATCAAGATATATATATATATATATATATAAAGTAATATGTTCATATTTTTTTTGATGATATTAATATATGAAATGTCATTTATTATTATGATAACATAATTTTTACTTTGATAATATTAATTACAAAAAAGAGAGAGCACAATATATTTCTCTTTAAAAATCTGTCAAACTTCTTTTTATTTAAGTTGAAAATGTTACAACAAGACAAACATATTAAGTATACTATTTCCACAAGTCCACACTTCAATAATTCATTAAAAACAAGAGAAAGAAGAAATGAAAAATTATCTTTATTGAACTAAATTAGTTAAAAATATAAAAGAGAAACAAACTTGTGTTTAATACTTTGAAATAATTTAAAAAGTTAAATAATAGTATATTCTAAAAAATGTACAGTCCATAGATAAAAAATAAAAAATTTCTGAGAATCAAGAACTTAAAAATATTAACACTAGAGACAGTCTAGGGTCTATCATTCAGATGATAATTAGGAAACCAATCATGACCTGGTGCGTTTTAATTGGCTGTAATCGAGTACGATTTCCTTTGTCCTATAATATCTGACAGTTGTTCTTCAATGATTCGCTCACATACTTTAATGACTTGGACTCCAGCTCACATACCTAGTTATTATCCTCTACATACCCATAAACACTTCTAATGTGCATCCGTCATTTCAACTAATCCTCATCCACCACGTGTCAAAGTGAACATTTGATTGCTATTAACAGTGTGCTCTTGAGCACCATAGTCCGTCTCCATCCCTCTCTTCGCCTTGGGTGCGTATTTTCTGCTAAAGTGCGCAGGTGAAAGTGCACAGAATAGCCAGCATAGTAGGGAGATTGTATAGGTCGGACGGCGAACAGATCAAGCTTTCTATCTCCTATTTCCATAGCCGATCTCTCTGTAGATATCTGATCTGTTAATATATATATCTATATATATACATACACTTATATATAGAGAGAGATTTGAGAGGGTTAGCTCTTGTCGATTTTGGAAATGGCTGCTCCACCGGCAAGGGCTCGAGCAGACTATGATTACCTCATTAAGCTTCTCCTCATCGGCGACAGCGGTGCGTTTAATTTATTATTCGTATTCTTATTCTTCTTATTTTTATTTTTTTTTCATTTCGAACCTAATTACGTCATTTTCTCAATTTTACACGTGTTTGCAAATTTAAGTACCTGGATCGGGTGTTTGAGTATGAAATGCCATATGATTTATGTTATTTGAGATAAAATCATAAAAAGTTATCTTTTTGATTGCTTTTGTTGTTTGGCTTTTGCTTTGTACAGTTTCTTTTAAATATATAGTGTCTTTGTACCGATGTAGATTGGCACCCATTAGTTTTGATCTATTTTCTAAAATATGTTAGATGTTTCATTATTTGGATTTTAAGTTGAGCTCCATTTTGCTTGCTCATTTTAGGGGAAAATTGGTTAGCTGAGGTATATTTTAGTGCCAAAGTTGATCAATTAGTAATCTGGTCTACATTGGTTTGCTACTCTGGTTAGCGCGGACAACATTGTTATTTTGTTTTGTCTGATCAGTTGCCCTTACATATGATCTTCCAATAATTTTGACTATGACTGTGAGTAGAAAGCCAACCCTTCTTGTACATTACTGTTATATATTAAGAGTATATTGTTGGTCTCATAGAGTACGCAGTCAAATGATTCTTGTGAGCTGGATGAGTAGTGAATTGGTGTTTTAAAATTTTAAATTGCTTTTATCATTGGAAATCTTCTTCAAATTTGCTAGGTATTTCTTTCATTAAAGTTACTGTGGTTGTAACCTTTCATAACAGGCTGATAGCTGGCTTCTGGGTCATGTTATGTTGCAATTCTCATTACCACCTGTTCATTCATCAAAGGGCTCCCAGTGCATTCTCGTATTGTGCTGCCCCTGTTGTGAAAAAAATGGAATATTATTTCACTATGCTGCTTCTAGACAATTATTTGACGGAAACTCAAGTTTCACTAGGGTATGGCCCTTTTATAGGATTCTTGGGGAGTCTTTTGGTTGCCAGTTGTCAGGTTAATTTTTGCTATTAGGCAATCGTATTAGATTGTGATTTGTGAAGCATGCTATATGTGGATGTTCTGGTAAATGGTGGCTAGCTAGCTTTACTGGGGCTATTGTTGGTTGAATTGTAGCTAGACCTGAGGTCCTGAGCTTGAACCATCCTAGAGATGTAGTTACTTATTTCTCTCTAAAAATTGCTGATGAGATCCCCGGAGCCCCCATTACTAATTTAGTTTCTAGTAACAATTGAAAAACAAGGTTTTGTGAAACTACTATTCTGAAGCCAATAGTTCAGGTCCAAGATCTAGGATGTCTGTCTAAAAGGTGTCTGATGAACTGTTGAAAGCGTCACAATAAAAAAAATATTGGATGATACATAACAACAATATGAATGGTGTTGATATATTGGCATAATATCTCTATTTTATCGAAATTTTGATATTTGTTTTTTGTACTTTTGACTGAAAAGCGATTGCTTCTTCCTGCATTAGGTATAAAAATATTAGATGCTGATACATGTCTCAAAGACCTATTGATTTGTTGTGAATGTCATTCTGGTAGTTGTATTGGAAATGCATGTGGAGTTCCATGTTATTTTTGTGGTACACTTCATTAATTGCAAAGCTATTTCCCTTCCGACCAACATTAGTGTAATGCAGCATTTGATTTTATTTTCTACTAATAATGGTCAATTGAAGATATTGAAAGTAGAAAATTTGATTATTTTTAGATCTATGGCATGCTAAGTTGAAGTTAGTTGTTGATAGTATTCATGTGTACGATTCGCATTGGCAAGTCTGTGATCAACTTGCAGTCGCTAAATACATCTCCGCGGATACATGAGTCTGCAACATTTTTGCTTTGTCTGCTGTGACCACATCACCACAGTTGTGGTCAGTGAATAATAGTTGACCTTGGTAAGTTGGTAAGTATTACATCAATCTTAAGGAGTTTTCCACTTTTGGGTAAAAGGGTTGATCGAACAATTCTAATATTACATCAAAGTTTTAAACTGCTGCACAGAAGACTGTGGACCGCACAAGAAGTTTTATTGTAAAATTAACTATTTATTATTACATCTGTTCCAAAATTAGAGATATATTTTGATTTTTTAAAGTCAACTTGCGGAATCTTAAAATTCAAAATCAACAAGAAATTATTTAGTTTAATATAAACAACTATGACAACCGTAAACTAACTATAAACTGTAAAGTACTACTAATTATCATATTTGCTGTTTTTAAAACTCGAGCGAAATTATATCAATATCTAAATTTTAGGATTTCTCCAATTAACTTCATAAAGTAAAAATGCATCTCTAATTTTGGAACAGATGAGTACTTCCTCGCCACCTATTTTCCCCAACATGAACATTTTACTATACTCCATTTTCATCTTTTACATTTTTTTGCATATTTAAGTTTCTTGTATAGTAATTGTATTTTCTCCAACATGAACACGCTACTATACTCCATTTTCATCATCAACATTTTTTTGCAAATTTAAGTTTCTTGTATAGTAATTGTAATCTTCTACACATAAAAATAAATGCAACTTTATTTTAACCTTGTACTGCTCTTGTGTCCACCATGTTCTTACTGTTGAGTTGTTGGCAAGTACTAGTCCTTGAGTCCTTGTATATTTGCTTTATGATTTTGATGTGGCCATTATTCCGTACTTACTTGCAACTGAAAATTGCACAATGGACTAATCTGTTGTTTCTTATCTACCTTTGCAGGTGTGGGTAAGAGTTGCCTTCTTTTACGTTTCTCTGATGGTTCCTTCACCACTAGTTTTATCACTACCATTGGGTAAGTTCGCTCCAAACTTTTGTTTAACATGGAGTTTAAGACCTTTAGTTTAATATAGAGGTTAAGTTTTTGTGGTTGAGTCCTGACACTATGAATAATAATTTTTTTGAAGAATTGATTTTAAGATAAGAACCATTGAGCTTGATGGCAAACGAATTAAACTCCAAATCTGGGATACAGCTGGTCAGGAACGGTTCAGAACGATCACAACTGGTAACCTTTTGGGTCTACTAGTCTCTCTCTTTTTATTGATTTATATCATCAATAACAAAATTAATGGAAAATATGGTGGGATTTTATTAGCCGAGACTGTGTCCTTTGAAGACAAACCCTTCTAAATAGTCCTTTATTTTCTTATATGAATCTCTTGGATGTTGGTAATTGAAATAGTAATAGAAATACTTTCTTCACATTAAAGTTATAGAATACCTTATGTACATGGATTTTACCTTTCCTGAGAGCAGTTCTCTAGTTATTCTGAACCTAGAAAAAAACAAAAAAAAACAACAACAATATAACAGATAATATGTGGAGTTCTGGCATGTTATATCTCTAGATCTTTCATGAAACCACTTCATTGTTTCTTATTAGTGTTTATATATATTAATTAAAGTATTTATTATAATTTTTTGTAGATAATGGTCTCTTCATGTTTATATGTTTACATCTTCCAGTTATTAACTTTGCTTTTCCCACACATATTTCTAGCTTACTACCGTGGAGCCATGGGTATTTTGCTGGTTTACGATGTTACTGATGAATCATCTTTCAACAGTAAGTTTTCCTTTTTCAACCTTCAGTTATCCAGGATTTAGATGGATTTGCATGTAAATAATGTCAGCAAATAGACACCTAACACTAAAAGATTCATGTCTTTATAAATACGACTTGAAAACCTGCTGTTTTTAGTCTCTTCACAAGGTTCATGTTTATTCACAAGTGCTTTTAAAAGACATCTTATTTAGTATGACAAACATGTATGGTAAAAAATGTCTCATGGTGTCGAACAACAATTATAGTTTACAGTTTGTCTTGATTTCTGAACTAAATTCTAAGGATCTTGCATTTCTACCCCTCACAGACATCAGGAACTGGATTCGCAACATTGAGCAGCATGCTTCGGACAATGTCAACAAGGTACTGATTGGAAACAAGGCCGACATGGATGAAAGCAAAAGGGTATGACGCTAGTACCTGAACCTTAATTTGGGTACATTAGTTGAATTTTTGAAAGAGTATCTTAGCTATTATGATTTCTGTACTAAAATCTTTGTAGGCTGTACCTACCTCCAAGGGCCAAGCACTTGCTGATGAGTATGGCATCAAATTCTTCGAAACTGTGAGTATGCTTCGAATTTATTCATCATGTTGTTGGTTACATTGTTCTCAAGATTAATATTAATTTTCTATTGCAGAGTGCAAAAACAAATCTCAACGTGGAGGAAGTTTTCTTTTCTATTGCAAGGGATATAAAGCAAAGGCTTGCAGACACCGACTCAAAGGCTGAGGTAATCACCTCATCTGTTGTAAATTGAATCTAAGAAAACAATCATATTGAAATACCTTTCAAAGATTGTATACTCTATTTACCTGAAAAAATGGTTGAGAGTAGTTGTTTGTTTGTATTGTTGCAGCCTACTACACTAAAAATCAATCAACCAGATCCAGCGACTGGAAATGGTCAACTTGCTCAAAAATCGGCATGCTGTGGCTCTTAAACGGATGGCATTCAATACTAAATCCACTTATTGGAAGCCTTGCTTGCGAAAGAAAACAATAGAAAGTACTAATTGTGATGAAAATATGACGATTGCCTGTAATTTTCCTTATTTGTCATTCTTTTTCAAACTGGTTGTAGCGTGCGAAAGATTGGTTTTTTTATTGTTCCGGAAATTTATAATATTTTGTCACAAACACTTTCTTTTCTCCTCTCCCCCTATTTAATTCTCTTTTGGCTAGATGATGTGACCTATATCTATAATTCATCTCCTCATAGTCTTGCCTTCTTATTAAGGCATTTCAGTTGTACAATGTTAAACCACCGTTCACTGTAGAAAGGTTCCTCAAAAGGACTCCTGCCAATTATCTTAAATATGCAGAGATTATGACAGTTTTATAAAAAATTGAAGAGAGTAAAAGATAGTGAGTATTAAATAGTCATGAAACAATTTAACAGACTGCCTAAAGAAAAATCACTTCATAAGGCTTCCTCATTAATGGAAGCAAGTTATTCATGGATCAATGCAAGAAAGAACAATGGGTAATTAACAGGAACATATTACCCCACAAGGCAACCACTAACAGATGTAGGGAATGTTGCAAACACACCATGGCTGTCCTAGTATATTTCCCAAAATGCATACAAACATGAAACAAGAAGCTTACTAAAAGACAAAAACTAATACCCAGAACTAGAACTAATTGTTTAGTAAATTCAATTAACAGATGAAAGAAAATTGACAAGAACAATCCTAGAACTATGTAGACAACACCCATTTTCAGCTCCACATCAAGCAATGCCTATCAACTCAGCAGCAGCTCCACATCAATGCCCATCACAGCAGCCATGTTTTAGTAGCCACATAGATTTTGTGGAAACTTATGAAGTTGAAGATACATACTTTCAAGTCCTCAATTTCCCACAATGGGTTCCCACCCAATGGGGCTGCGCTGATATGCCAGGTGAGATGGGCCTTCTTCTGGGATTTTCTGCTAGCCCAGGGCACCCCTGCAAACAAGCAAACAAAACAAATTGGATAGAAATTAACAAATTGAATAGAAAAATAGAGAACAAAAAAGAAAGAGACAAGGAAAATGACTGACTGACATTTCCAAAACATACACCCCCATGTCTTCAATTGCAAGTCTGTTCAATGCGTTGTCTGGAAGATAAAACCTATAAACCCAACATTGTGAAGCAACCCAAACAAAACACATCCCAAATTTCGTTTCAATTTTACAAGTTATCACGGTGGTGTTATTAGAGGGCGCAAAATTTTAATTTTACAAGTTATCCGTATATAATATTTTATTCTCGTGTTCTGGTTTGCAGTCACTTTTTTTTTTTTTTTTTTTTGCTAAGTTCTTCACTTTTTCACTTCGCTTTCTTCTAAAATGCTTACTTCACCCTCTCTTGCCATAAAACTTTGTAAATAGTTATTTATTTACAAGCAATACCACTTGTAACTTGTAAGACAAAATTTACACGAGGCAATCACTCAAAGAATTTTAGGAGCATAAATTGGAACAAAACATTACAAATATTAATTAATCTGGTAATCAAGATAAATATTTGGTTATGTGATTTATTAAGAGAATTGTTCTTTTTCACTAGAAAATTTTGATATTTTTACAAAGTCTAGCTCCCATAAGTGCGGACCTCATTTACTATTCATATGATGTGAGCATTACGAAAATATCAATTCACTACTATAATAATTATTGGTTTTTCACTTGCTCAATTATTGTATCCCATATATTCAATTTCATTAATTTTATCAACACTAACAAAAAATATTTGTTTAGCAATATTCGGAAGTTCAATACCATACGCTCAATTAGTTAATGGATTTTCACTTACTCAAGGCTTAAGCTTCATAATCTCTTTAGGTACAGTTTCTTCCCAATTATTATTAACCGAATCTACATATCCATTTAACAGTTGGTTGGACCGTATCCAGTCATATATATATTCTTTATTTTTTTGCTAAATTTAAATTATATTCCAAAGAGGAAAGAAACAAGAGCTAAGGGGTATATCCCAGTATAATGATGCACCAACTATACAAACAGAGACCCAAAAAAAAGGGTTAAAGACCCCATCTAATTAAAGTATTATCTATATAATTTTCAGCTCACATTCATCCAAATTCATTTTTGTGGCCTAAATCCGTCTGAATCTGCCCAATTGCCAGGCCAGGTATAGTAACATACATAATCATAATATTTTCTCTCTCCAATTAGTTGTACTTGTATTATTTTTACATATATTTTTAATATTTTTACATAATTTCTCTGCCATAATAGTTAGGTGTATGGTTTGTAGAGATCACACATGTAAAAATATATTTTCAAATATATAATTATTATCAATAATTAGAACAAGGAAAAAGAAAGGCATAATTAATCAAAAGAGAGGAGGAGAGAGAGAGAGAGTACATATCTAAAAATGCATAGCATAAATAAAACAATTCACTCGTGCACAATAATAACTAGACACCTAAATAAAAAGAGCTTATTAGCTTAAACAAATAACTAACTTGATCTTGCATAAATCAAACCGTACGTTGCCCCCCCAGCCTAACTCCCTCCACCACCACCGTTGATTTTTGTTTTGTTACTACTAAGCTAAATAGTGGATGCCCTAAACCATCTGCACAATCCATCTGACGCCAGTCGTTGGGAATGATTATTATAATAGGATGGATGGAAATTGAATGGTTCAACTGTTTGACTTTTGAGATCGTATACTTTAACATAATTCAAGGGATGATATTTGTAAAACTCGTCGACGAAATAAATGCAGTTGGGCTTATAACAGGTTTGATCATCATCATCAAGATCAGTTGAAACAAACATGGAATCGCCTGAAACCAAAAGAAGTGCATGATGATCACTATCAAACTTCCTTACCTCTTCCCACTCTGCTTCCCACTCTTCTGCTGCTGCTGCTGGTGGATAATAGTACTTCAACTTGAAAATTCGAAACGACACTGTTCTCGATATCAAATCATTTTTCCGTTGTGCAGGATCCCAGTAGAACTGCTTTAACTTCTCGACCAGAAGTAGTTCTTTTGTAACTGGTTCTTCTACCAAGTAAAATTCACGCCCCTTGCTAACTTTTTTAATCTCCTTTCCGACTATCTGGTGGTCTTGTACAACTATCTGATTATCTCGTTCTAATAATTTCATAACATAAAGTTCATTGACGAAATTAACACCGTATAACTCACCCTTGTAGAAAATCATATCAACGAAATAATTTGCGGTACCTTTGATCACCTTAAATGTACTATTACTAGTACTTGCTGGTTTACAAAAGGCCAAATGGTTAGGATGGTGAAACGATATAAAGACGACGCAATTGGGATCCCGAGGACTTCTTGTTGATATTACCAGTTTGTGCATGCGGAACCCATTTAATACTGCTTCTGGTGGCTGTGAAGATCGATAACATGGTGGTGGAAGCTGCACAATTTCTCTTGTGATAGGGTTATACAGGCTATATTCCTGCCTATTGTTATTGCTATGCATAAGCAACCATCCGCGATTCGAGTTATATATGGTATAATTGGCCAGTTCCATACGTGCCTTTAAGCAAAATGTTCTTGTACCCAAATCCAAGAATTTGCAGGGTTCTTGTTTTTGCTTGGGATTTATAAGCAATAGAAAAGGAGTTGCTATTATCCTTCTCAAAACCAGCCGGGCGGTGGAGCGCCATAAAGGACACACCCCAAGACATTGATGAAGATCGGACCAATCTGAGATACGTTGCAAGATCAGCCACAGTAATTCTTCTGGGATCTCCGACCACGAAGGCAGCAGTCGCCTACGATGTGGAGGAACACCATTAACCGCCATTAGACTACACAAAAAAAATCTTTATGAAGTTCCGTTTATATACTTTCTACTCTATGGTAATTCTATTCTTTATAGGATAGGAGTTCTTTAGTTATTAATAGGAGTTATTTAGTTATTAGTATCATAGATTCTAATCTAAAAATCATATTTAAGATTTTACTTTTAGGTTTTTAAGCCAACATGAACTCTAAATAATTAGAGTCTTCGTTTCAAAATTAGAGATACAATTAATCTGACTTATGAGATCAAATGATGACATATTAAACTTTAAATTGATGTAAATTTAATTATTTAATTTTAGTTGATACAATTATGATAATTGTATATATAGTATATACAAAAACTATTAATCACAAAATTTATTTCATTTTACACTTTTATGAGTCATATAAATTTTAAAGTTTAATATACCGTTGTTTGATCTTAAAAGTCAAATTATACCTCTAATTTTAGAATGGAGAGAGTCTTTATTAAAAGTATACAAAAAATATATATATTATGAGTAAACAAAAGTATATCAACTTTCTTTTTATATACTTATTACTCTACATTAGTTCTATTCTTTATACGTCCTTTAACTATTTTTTTATTTTTTATTTTTAGAACTCCTTTAGCTAATTACTCATAATTTAAACTCTTTTTGTGAGATAGAGTGATAGTAATATAAGCAATGAAGAGAATGCAAAAGCATAATATATATTTAATCATGAAAAAAATTAAAAGTATATTTGGAATCGATATCCCTATAAAGTTTCTTCAAAAAAATAGTATTTACTAATAGTTTTTGTTTGTTATGTTTGTGGCGGGTGAACCTTTTGTGATTATATTAACATTAGCATATCTTGGACTTGTTGGTGAGCTAGTTTTATTATTATTTATGTTGGTTCATTGTTAGTTTGTCATATGTTTGTTGTGGTTATGATTAATTGATAAAAAAAATATATGGAACATCTCTCTACCTAAATTGAATTTATCTTTTATTAATGTTAATTTTAGCTAACTGGTTAATTTATCATTGCTCCTTACAAAATTTCTGGAGTGGTTATTTTCCTGTACACCCCAAAAAAAAGAAAAGTTTTTCTTCCTCAAACCAAGCAAATAAATATAAATGTATTAATTAATTCATACATAATCTATATATCTATTGAGAGAAGAGTGAATAAGCACTCCAACTTAGACGTGTAGGTTGCTTTATCCCAAACCATTCAAATTTTTTCATTTGTGACCTTCAGAAGTACGAGTGGCAAAACTTGACAAAAGGGATAAAACTCATTAGTACCAAAAATTTTATGTTGAGAGGGCACATTAAAAGTGAGTATTGTTTCCATATTTATTTTTGATATTTTCATATTTATTTTACGTGAAAATTAGGTGGATCTTACCTTTACGTGAGTGAAATTCATGCTTGTAAAATTATCAATCCTCAAATTGAAATATATGCATATATATAATTAATAACAATAATTAGAAGAAGCAGCAGCATAACCAAAAGAGGAAATTAAAAGAGGATGAGGGAGACAAAGTTCATAACTTACTCCAGCACTAAATGTAGCCAAAATTAATTAACTTGTACTACTCACCCTTGCACAATAACTGGACTCTAAATGCATAAATAAAACAACTCGTGCACAATATCAACTGGACACCTAATTAAAAGAGCTTATAATATTGAAACAAATACTCTTTTGTGAAGACTAGAAGGTGGTATACCACCGTATATCAACTTGTTTAGGTAGAGATCTTCTGCCAATATTAAATTGTCAACTGCAAATTCAGTATGAAATTAAGTCCCCACAGTGTACCAAAGTGCAAGGAAAGTAGGAAGCTAACCAATTAAGTCAACTCATATCTGAAGGAAAGGAAGTAAAAGAAATGTTTGACAGCTTATGAAAAAATTTTGACCGACAAAAGGAGTTTTTATTAGGAAGTTCAAGTCTTTCAATTAGAAAAAAGACCTTTTTATATATTTTCGACACGTGTACAATAATTGTTTTTTTAACCAATAGCCCATAACATGTGGGGGCCCGTTTGTATTAATATGTATGGTTCATTACACGTGTTTAAAATGTATAGAGAGGTCCTTGAAAGACCTGAACCTCCTAATAAAAACTCCCACAAAAGTGGTGCAACTTTTTATTAAATTATTGTATTCGTTAAAACAACACAAATTCAACATTATTTTGTTATATAATAGTATAGAAAAAAAGTTGTAATTTTTCTCTAATGCTCCTTCCTATATTTACCGGTGAAAATGCAAGTACTGATGAGTAAGGGATTTGGATTGTAGTAGGTAAAAGTAAAGGAGGATGGAAAAGAGAAGGGGTGAGAGCATCATCAAGAAACTTAGCTGGCAGGCATTTTATAAAGATATCATGGGTAAAAGAGGTTGATTGCAAAGTTAAAATTAAGTCAGGCCAGAAATCAGACTACTCTGATTCAGAATCTTGTCAAAATATATATTGGCATGCATTATTAATTAACACGCATGCATGCATGCGTGCCAATTGCCATGGCTAAAATAAAAGTTTCTATTCCAATTTAATAATATTCACCCAATTAAGTAGTTTTTTTAAATAAAATTAAGACCACTCTGATCAATTAATTAATAAAGATATAGGCTTTAATTAGTACAAATAACACAAAAACTAATTAATTTATCATTATTATTTTTAAAATAAAAGCCAGAGTTTAGCCAATATTTACACACTCAACCCCGATCCACATTGTAAGAGGAGGAGGATCTTCTCTTCAGAGCCGGAAATTTGTCAAGTGCTCATTTCCAAACCTGGTGTTTTTATCCACCTGATTTCTCTCTCCTCCACGTGGCAGCCCCCGGGTCATATTGCGACATCAACGACAGACCCGGGTGATCTTCACAGTTCTTCAACGAGATCGAGCCGCATGTTAACAGCTGCATCAGAACCGTCGATGCCTTCATCCGTCCGCTTGGATGATTATTAACCGTCAGATCATTCCTTGTCTCGCACTTCAGTGTTTCCGGACTCGAATCGGACGGCGGTGGTGAAATATCGTCTCTGCTCAGCTCTGTAGAACTGGATATTTTATTAACTAGTCGGTTATCCTTTCCTAAGTTTTCTTCTCTCTCGATAGCTCGTCGCCGGCGCCGTTTGTCGTCCGTCTGAGTGGATGCGTCGGCGGCGGCTCTACCGGCTGACTCGCCGCCGGATTCCACCTTGTAGACGACTTTGTACTCGTGGAGATCGACCGCGCTCAATGACTTATTTCTCCGCCGCCTGTCCTCGCCGGACTTGGGAGTCTCCGGCGGAGGTGGTTGTTTTGAAGACGAATTCACTGATTCGTCAAATTTGGAGACAAATTCACCATCTAGAAGCTCTGAACCTTTGAGAACATATTCCTGGCCGTGCACTGGATAGATGAAATCGTTCTCCTCCAAATCGTTCCATACAAATCCGTTCTTATAGCTCCTGTATCAAACACAATACTATAATATTAGAACCAATTCATACAAATTATATAAATAAATACTACATGTATATAGTATGAAATTATGTATATATATATATATGTGTGTGTGTGTGTGTGCATATATATACCGTTTGGAAGACCAGGAATACATGCTAACCATAGCTTTTCCACGGACGGAGTTCAAACGGTTGATGAAATCTGAAGAAAGAAAGGGAAAGTTTAGACATGGAAATTATCAAGTAAACTCTGCATGGATTAATTTTCTAAGCAACCAAACAGGGGAGGGAAATATAAGTAGATACCTCGGAGGTAGAGACCGTCGGAGGAGAGAGGAACTTCAATGAAATGGGGGTGTTGGAGTTGGCCGTCTCTGGAGAGATAATAGACGACGGCAACTTTTCTGGCGCCGGAGTTGAGATTGGGATGAGGTTCCGTCCAGACTTTGGTCCGTTCAGGGCTTGTTTCCGATCTCCATTTCTTCCTGGATAATGATGTATGGATATCTGAATTACTTCTTCCTAATAATCTGGAACTCATCACTTCACTGTTTGTTCACGAGATGAAAGTCGGATATAAAAAGCGGTGAAATATTGCTTATAGATAGCAGTGGGCGGGAAGCTCCAAGATTTTCTAAGGAAAGAATGTGATAGAGGAGGACTGAGGAGTTTGGTCGGGTCGGGTCGGATGTTGTGGAAAGGAAGAATGACGGAGTAGCAGGAGCAGAAAGATTCAAAATAGAATTCGGCTTCGGCAGGCAACAACTACTTCTCCCTGTCCTAACGCCTAATATAATGGTTTAATTTTGACTTTTTAGTCAAATTTGTAATTTTTAAAATTACTAATAATTAAGAATATAAAAGTTCTATGTAGATATAAAAATTAGACATTAATGTATTTAAATTTTATTTATTTATATTTTGACCCCCAATGTGAGTAAAAATATAAATATGTAAAATTCAAATACACTAATGTCCAATTTTCATGTCCAATTTTTATTTCCGCCTAGGAGAGCTCTTAAGGATATATAGGTATATTTTTGAAATTGCATAGATCGAAAGTAGTCGTAAATTATATGTACTTTTTTATATATGGTTATAATTTCTCTAGCTATCTATAATTTGTCAAAAATTAACTCTAAAAATAATTAACAACAATAAAAATTGAACCATTATTTTGGAGACATAGATTACTAATCAAATTTCTCCATATTTTCTTCTTTCTTTATTCTTTTTTCCAAGCTAAATTCTCGATATAAACTTCAACTTCTGTTTCTTTAGTCTATACTATTTGGCATAGACTAAACAACTATTTTCTACTTTCATTTCTATAATTCAAAAACTATATGTTATGTTCTATTTAAAGAAAATCTTACAAAGTTAATTTGTGGGTATAAGTTTTAGGAAGAAATTTATATTGTTAATCTAAAGAACTAATAAATTCATTTGTTTTAAAGTAGGAAATGTGTTTTGATATGTGTCAACTATATATAACAACAAAACTGTTTGGTTGTGTGTGTGTGTGTGTGTGTGTGTGTGTGTGTATATATATATATATATATATAATCGGATTGAGTGTAATGTATAAGATGTTAAAATATTCATGATAAAAGATTTAATCTATCATAAATTATGCATTTTATTGACTTATAATGTTTCATCCAATAATTGAGTGTTATCTCTCAAAAAGTGCATGATCATATTCAAATGTTAGCATCTTTGAATTTGTGTCTCATATTTTTAACGAGGTTCACCTTTTTTTTCTCCTTCTTGTTCTTTTTACTGTTCCTCACAGTACTGTTGTACTGAAATATCTTATTTTAATAATTAATTAACAATAAAATAAGTTAATTTTTTTTATTTTAGCAAATAAGAGTATTAAGGTTTTTAGAGGCATAATTAATTACAAAATTTTAATACGTCTTAAAATTTAATTTTAATAAACTAAATTTAGTTTTTCAAATATTATGCCAAAATGTATTGCATGTAAATCATAATGTAGTTTTAGTTTTTTCATACAAAATACGGTTTTCCGTTCTATAAAAAGAGTCATAATTCTTTTAAAAATCAAACAACAATTCTAGAGTTCAAAATTAATGTGAGTAAAATTAGTAGTGTACTTGGTATAATACGAAATTATGATAGTTGACTTGTGTTATTTTATATTATTATTATTATTATTATTAAACATTTGAACTTTTTTTACGGAACAACAAATTAAATTTAATAAATGAGCTTTTTATTTGAAAAATAAAGAGAATACTTATAAGATAATTTATTTTTGAAAAATGTAAAAAACAAGTAATCTTAAATTTAAAAATAAAAGTAGCTACTAGTGTGATCTTTCTTTTAAACATTTAACTCATGGTCTCCAACATAAACATGGAGCCAGCCAGTCAACTTTTCTTTCTTTCACTTAAAGAGATGAATTTGAGAAGGAAAGCAATATATATGAGTATATAGAAAATAATAGAAGAACCGTTGGCGCTGGTGCTCATTATTTGGATTCAAATTTTAGTTGGATGAGAATTAAGTAGTGGAGCAGGAAGTGGTAATCGTAGTAGGTAATGAAATGAATGGTGTTTCGGTTGACATCTCAAAATTAAAATACGCTCCTCCTCTGCTCTTTTTTTTTTGTTCGAGAAGACGTGACGAGAAAATTTAAAATCAGTTGTTGAAATAAATTTTACGTATTACTTTAAAAATATATTTTTATTTTTATACTATAAATTATAAAATCATGTAAAAAATTTAACGCGTTATTATATTTATTATTAATTTATTGACGAGTAATATCATGTCATAAATTTTATATTAATTAAAAATATTTTAGAAAATAATATATATAATATATTTCTAATTTTAATATTTATTTATTTGATCAAGTCTTCTCTAGTCGCTCCCTCCACCTAACACTTGACTCTCTCAGTCTCTCTCTCTTTTCCGAAGATTGCGTTACATTAATAATGTCCACTTATTAATTAGTTTAGGTTCAAAACTTTAAAGCAAGGTAGGTAAACTGAGAAGAAGCAGCGGGGAGCCCAGACGCGCACGTTGACCGGGAACTCTGAACCCCCTTTTAATTTCCTTTTCATCCCAAAAGTCCAATCGGAATGACCCACCCATGACCGTAAACGGTAATCAAAAAATAAAATATTCCTTTGTATTTATATTTGTATTTATTTAAAATAAAAATTATTTATATTCGATTTAAATAGTTATTGTATTCCATTAGAAATATTTACAAATAAATAGATACAAATACGAATATATATTTATTTGTATCCGTATGCGATATCATAATCTCGAGTAAAAAACAAGTTTTATTATAAAATTATAGTATTTTTTAATATATTCTATAAAGATATTTTATTAAATAGAGTGATTAATTTTTTTTTTCTGAATTTTATTATTTAATCATATGGTTGATGATTGTATTATGTTATATTAATATCATAATAATTTTTTAATTTTTTAATTATTTATTTACTAATTTTAGTTCATTATGCTAATGAATTCGGATAGTTATTCGGAAATGGATAATATCTGAATTTGAATAGTTTTCGAATATCAAATTGAATGATAACTTAAGACATTCATTGAATATCAAATATGAATACAGATAAAATATATTTTTTTTTCAGATATTATTTTCGGATTCAAATATGTCCGTTTACAGCCCTACCCACTCAATTAAAATAGGCACGACTTTATCAACAACCATTTTTTTTTTCTATTTTAACAGTTTTTTGTTAATAAAAACAGAACTTTTATTAACATATATAACAGGTACAATAGCAGTTAAACTCTAATATTGCATATACACAACAGATAAAAACTCAAAAAGTAATACACCTCAACACAACTAACCAAGAGCATTGAACTCTGCTAAACAAGCAAATAGAGACAAAAACGTAAAAACGTAATTCAAGTAGGCTTTCATGTAAACATCGTCGAGAAATAGTAATTTGAGTTTTTGCAGCATAATAAACAGAAGCTATACTATTTGAGTTTTTGCAGCATAATAAGCAGAAGCTAGCCTTTGAACCTTTTTCAAGTATTTTTTATCTTTATATCTTATTAGATCGTGACCTATATTATAAATATCATACAACATAAAAACACTTTGAGACTAATATCTTAAAAACACTTTGAGACTAATATCTGCATCACTTGCTAATTGTATTATCCTTATATCACACATGTTCATCATCATATTGAAATATAATTAATCGTACTTAAGAATTTTCTATGATATTAAACAAGTAATATAATAATAATATATGCGTATTTATGAAGTATCTGACTCTCTTAATATCACTCATTTGTTTATTAACGGAGTGAGTGGGGCCGAAAAATCTTCTTTAAAAAAAATCAACGAGAGTTTTGTTTTTCTCAAACTTATTGTTTAAACTACATGGACGGCGGGGGTCAATGAAATGGTAAAATGAAAAAGTGTGGTTTTTGGTTTGGAGTCTTTTGGTTATGTTATTTTTATCACACCGCCAATTATACCCTAAAACTACTACTACTACTATCACCATGCACCACCACCCACCAAATACAAACTACACATAGTAACGCGTATGTGGCCTGTAGTGTAAATAAAAATTTGAACAGGTAGGCTTTGTCCAACATGCCTTCCAACTATCTGATTCAATTTATATTATTGTATTGGACACTTAGTATCATGGGCTCATGGCTTTTCTTGAAAACATGTTCAGCCCATTGATGAAGTATTTCATGTAGTGGTTTGGGCCATTGAACGAATCATCTAGAGAAATTCAACCCAGTTCTCGAGTTTCAAACGATTGGTATTGATAAACTACCGGTAACAAGAATTTTTTGCATAAATTATTGAATCACACTCATTCTGTCTTCAAAGTATGACCAAAGATACAATTTTCTTTGTCCACAAAAAGATGAATTAAGGTATATAAAGTAAAAAGTAAAAAGTAAAAAATATTATTTAGTGGGGTCCACTAATATAAAAAAAATAAAAGTACTCATTATTTTATGTAATCTTGTGGAGTATTTAAGGATAAAGTTGAAACTTTTTCTCTCTTTCCTCTAGTTTATTTTTTCTTAACATGTGTGAAAAATGTATTTTGCTCGTACTTTTGAGGACGGAAGGAATAGTTAGATTCAAGTTATTCTAGATTAAGGTAATAGCTTAGTGATAAAGATCTCCTTTATTTTTATTGTGCAAAGTTATAGATTTGAGTTCACCCCTCAACAAAAAAACATTAGAAGATTAAAAATAAGCTTTCCCATATTTTTTTTCTTCCTAATTTTCCTCGAGCCCTTCCTCAGTTCTATATCCTTTGTGACCCCTTTCTCAAATTCTCTGGAAAACTTTCACAATCTTTATTAATTTCCTTCTTAACATGCCATTTCTCCGGAAAAAGCCATGTTGGTTTGTTTGGTTTTTTCTTTCTTTTTCATCAAGGAAAGAGGGATTTCTGTGTGAAAGGCATAAAACTTTGGTTCTTGTTTGTTTGGGGATTAAATTAAAAGGGTGCCTATGAAGCACATTCCAAACCCAACTCCGATTATGATAAAGATAAAATTGATGATATTAATTAATTTCCACATTAGATGACAAAGTAGTCCGTCACCACTGACGGTTGCAGCTCTTTCCGTGACGTGAAAGATCCAAAAAGAGAGAAAAATGATTAATACTATATGTTTACGATAATTATCCTAATATATCTACACACAAACTAATGCATGCATCCATCATCTTGATAAGATTAATTTATCTCTTTTAGCACCATTCAATATATTTGACATTTAAAGAGTGAACTACGTACAAAAGCCATTTTAAACTATTTGTTGGAATGTTAAATAGTTTGATTTGTGACATTTTTGCAAACATATATATATACACAAGACTCTATTGGACTTGTCTTTTCCTTCTCTAAATTAAAAAGATCTCAAATAATGTCTTAAATTAGAGATAATATTAGTGATTTCAAATAATGTCTTAAATGATAATATATTAAGTTTATGTGATTAACTATATCACAAAATATCACTAGTTTCTATTAGATATTACATCATTTAAACATATTTGACACAAAGACAAAAAAAAAAAACTAAGACGTCTAGCATTATTGTGATAAATATATAGATGACTGAACTTGTACTCTTGAGCTTTATATAATACTCCTTTCGTTTTCAAAAGGACAATTGAAGGTATAATTATTTTTGTTTCCAAAAAAATGAAATAAAGTATATAAAATGAAAGGTAATTATGTCATTTAGTGAGATCCATTAGTATATAAAAAAATTACTCATCACTTTATAAATCTTGTGGGACTACTAAGGATAAATTTAGAACTTTATTTACTATTTCTCTATTTTTATTTTTCTTAATATGTGTGACATTTGTACTTTGTTCATCAACCTTTTGAGTACGGAAAGAGTAATAAATAGAGTCCAGCTAAACAAGGATGCGTTGGGGCTAAATTAGATTCATTAGGAACCCTAATCCATAGTTATCTATATTATATATATATAATAAGACAAAATCAAATTTTTTTGTCCTTAATTTTTGGTATTTTACTAAAATTTAACTACTATTAAAAAACTTTTTAAAGTCTTCTTCTTTTATTTTATTAACTATTACTAAAACACTTTTTAAACCTAAAATTTAATTAGAACCAAAACAATATTTATGATCCTGAAAAACTTTAGAGCAACTTATTATTTTATAAAATTTTTATTTTTTATAGAAATTATTTACCAATATTGATTCTCATGAGCCTAATAATGATATATTATATAGTAAAAAATTATTCAACTAGTATATCATAATTATTCACAAATTTTGAATTAGTATTTCCAACATAAATGACAGGTTATAATAATATAGCTATACTAAAATATACAATCGTAATAATTAACTAATATTAACTTACAAAGAGACATAATGATAGTGTTTATGAGTACTTAATATTTTATTTTTTTTAAAAAAAAAGCAAAACATAGGTTTATTTTATAAATAACATATATCTATATAAATATATAATAAGATAAAAACTTAATTTTTTGGACTTCATCTTTTTGGTCTTTGGTCTTCGTCTTTAATTTTTGGTATAGGTCTAGAATTTAACTACTAATAAAACACTTTTTTAAGACTCTAATTTTATTATATTTATATTTATTTATTTCTTTTGATATCTATATAAATATATAATAAGACAAAACTTAGTTTTTTGGTTTTCGTCTTTGGTATAGACTTAAAATTTAATTAGAAGTAAAACACTTTTTATACTCCTATATAATGCTAGGATTAATTTAACTAGAATTAAAACTCTATTTATGGTCCTACAAACTTTAATATTAACTTATTATTCTACAACAATTTTATTTTTGATAAGAGTCCTTTAGTTATTTAGCCCTATAATAAGTTTTAACTAAAAATCATATTTAGGATTTTAGTTTAAATTTCTACTCAACTTTAATCTCTAAATGACTATAAATTAAAAATATTATGAGTACATAATAATTAATATTAAAAATTATATATATATATATATATGAAATATATTAATGATTATTTTAGTTACCAATTCTATTAAATATATGAGACTTTTAGTTAATTAATGTTACCAAACGATTCTAACTTATATATTAGTTATTAAAATTTAGTTAGCTAGCTTTTAAAACTAAAATCATAATGGTAACTCATTATTTAAAACAATTATATTTCTAAAACAATATAAGAAAATATTATGAATAAATAATAATTAATTTAAAAAGTTGCAATGCATATTGCAAAATATATTAACGATTAAAATTCTGTAAACCACTTTATTTTATATAGGAGACCTTGAGTTAATTAATTTTTTAAAAAAATATTGACTGATATATTACTAATTTAAATTTAATTAACTTTTAAAACTAAAATAATGATCATAAATTATTATTTTGCAATAATTTTATTTTTTATAGAATTTATTTAGTTAATAATTATATAATAGAGTATGACTTAAACACTATGTTTAGGCTTTTAGGTTTCCACTCAACTTTGACCTATAATTAAAAATGCATAAATAAATACGAAGGATTGATTATAAAAACTAAATATTAAATTTGGAAACTATATAAAAATTTAATATTAAACTTATTTTTTTGGTCTTTGGTCTTTGCCTAAAATTTAATTAGAAGTAAAACACTTTTTATGCTCCTATATAATGTTAGGATTAGTTTAACTGGAACTAAAACTCTCTTTATAGTCCTACAAACTTTTATATTAACTTATTATTGTGCAACAATTTTATTTTTTATAAGAGTTATTTAGTTACTTAGTCATATAATAAGTTTTAACTTAAAAATCATATTTAGGATTTTAGTTTAAGTTTCTACTCAACTTTAATCTCTAAATGATTATATATTAAAAATATTATGAGTACATAATTAATATCAAAAATTATATTATATATATGTATATATTAGAAATATATTAATGATTACTTTAGTTACCGATTCTATTATATATAGGAGACTTTTAGTTAATTAATGTTACCAAACAATTCTAACTTATATACTAGTTATTAAAATTTAGTTAGCTAGCTTTTAAAACTAAAATCATAATGACAACTCATTATTTACAACAACTATATTCCTATCAAAGATAAGAAAATATTACGAGTAAATAATAATTAATATAAAAAAATTGTAATGTATATTGCAAAATATATTAACGATTAAAATTTTGTAAATTACTTTATTTCATATAGGAGACCTTGAGTTAATTAATTTTTTTAAAAAATCTTGACTTATATATTACTAATTAAAATTTAATTACATTTTAAAAACTAAAATCATGATCATAACTTATTATTTTATAACAATTTTATTTTTTATAGAATTTATTTAGTTAATAATTATATAATAGAGTATGACTTAAACATTACGTTTAGGTTTTTAAGTATTAAAATGCATATATAAATACGAAAGATTAATTATAAAACTAAATATTAAATTTTAAAAATATATAAAAACTTAATATTAAATTAAAAATAACAAAAGAATCATATTAATAACACTTAATTATAAATATTTGACAATTGTATGTGATATATAATGATTTGTTTGTTAAGCAAAATTTTTAGTGAGTCTAATAATAATAGCATCTTCTTAATGGATTTGAAAAAGTCTTTTAACTTTCAGAATCCGATTATTTAAGTATCTAAACATCAATTCTGAGGTAGGGCCCTAAAAACCTTAATTTCTTTTGATTTATTATGAGCTTGCAACTTGTAATCATGTCTAAGAAAAGTGGCCGACATTAATTATCAATATTGTATATATATAATCATACTCATCTCATTATCTTGATTGAATGGGCTTCGCTTATTTAAATTTATCTATATATCTGTTATTTATTAATCTCCCACGGCACACTATATGCGTGTACGTAATTATTTTTGTTATATTAAGAGTATTAAAGCTTACTCAAAAATAAATTAAAAAGTAATATTATGCTGAAATATTACTATTAATTGGAGATGTGTATATCGAAAATTTAAAATATGGCATTACCCCAGCATCAACGTTAAAAAAATAAAGAGGGCGGAAAAAATGGGGTTGAGATTATTAAAAAAGGTGTAAAATGGTATGTAGAATAAATACCCTCATTTGGACCTAGTTAAAAAGTCATTTCTTAGAAAAAAAAAAAGAAAAGAGGATAAAATGATGACAGAATAAATTATATATGGAATGTCAGTATCCGCAACATGTCCTTTAATGTAAGTAATTTAAGGCAAAATCTAAGGGATTTGAAATGAAATCTAATATGGTCAGTTAAGTCATTTTTATCATGCTAAATGATAATTACACAATTTTGTAACTGTTTTATCATGATAAATTTTGTAATTTTCTCCTAAAGTCTATATATGACATATTGCTATTGAATATTAATGTAAACGTACAATAGTTTTACGGACAATCCCCGTATAATTTATTCTCAATTCTCAAATGATAATGGTAATGCAAGTAAAAATGAAGGTGTATGGACAAAGTTATGGGCATATATCCCCACCACCTAGTGAGTGCACATAACTTGGTCAATCCTTGCTTGCTCCCAGCCTCCCACTGAGTAGTAAACAAAAGAAAGCAAGTGTGAATGTTCTCTAGTACTACTATTATATCTTATCATCTTATGTCATACATTACACCACTTATCAAATCTTTTTCACACATTACTTTGTTTTTAGAGGATGATGTAGATGTGCCAGTTGTGCACAAAATACCATATTCTGCCATGTGGAATGCATGCATAATATACCATATTCTGCCATGTGGACTACTAGCCTTTTGGACTCGAGCAATACGAACAGTCAATTTCGTCTTCCTCAAATTGCTCCATCTCCTCTTTGATTTATGTGCATTTTAAGAAAATCGAAGAATAATGAACCTCATCCGGGTTAATGAGTAAAGTCTGCGAAAAACAAAAAATAAGTTAATTTAGTTTTGGGGCGGTACACGATGAAAAAGAGGACAAATAATTTGGGACGGATAGGGACAGAAGGATTAGAAGGAGAATATGTATACTAAGGAGAATACTATAAAGAATCATGTTATGTATTGTGATAAATTTATGCCGAATTACAATTATGAAATATATCAGTACATGCGATTTGATAAATTATAAGAGGGTCCCATTTATTACACATTTCTCCAAAAGGGTTATCACTAGTACTTCTTCACTTAAGTGACAATCAAAAAGTCAATATAAACATTAACAATATACTCCTTCCGTCCCAAATTAATTGATCAATTTTGACTTTTTAAGTCAAATTGACTATTTTTAGAATTAATAATTGATAAGTTTATGTACACTACTCCAAACACTACATTTTACACTATATTGCACATCCAACCATTAAAAAGTGGGACCTGACACGGAAATCCATGTCGGTCCCACTTTTTAATGGTTGGATGTGCAATGTAGTGTAAAATGTAGTGTTTGGAGTAGTGTACATAAACTTATCCATTAATAATTAAGCATATATAAATATATTTCTAAAATTATAAAAATTGGGGTTAGTAATAAATTGTATATACTTTCTTTTGATTATAATCTCTTCACCTATATTTTAGCAAAAATAGTAAAAAGATTAGTTTTAAAAATGGTCAATTTGACTTTAAAAAGTCAAAATTGAGCAATTAATTTAGGACGGATGGAGTATATTATTTTTCCTATTACAAAGCACATGGTTATCTTTTTTTTATTCCGACTAATTTCTATTTTTGTGATGAGTATCGGATATGATTCGAATGCCATGACAAAGCAATAAAAAAGCCTAGGGTTGCATACTGAAATCAGTAAAAAATAATCAAATTTGACTAGTATCAGAATCTGAAACAAGGGTTTATTTATAGTGTATGTCATATGAAGAACTGAGAGGAATATGAAAGTACAAGTGATGGATAATGGATTGGCTATGAAAGGATGCAAGAATCCTTTTCTCCAAGCCAAAGATAAGAATGGAAACATTTTTCTTTTTATGGGGAAAATATATATGTTATTCTCCCTTATTCATTAAACCAAAATAAGAAGGGAAATGTTACTCCCTACGCTAAAGACATTTATTTGCCAAACAAAGCAATGGGATAGAGTATTTTTCCTCCTTGTATTTGGTTGAGCAAGAAAGCAAGTAACAAATGGATATTGGTTGAATTGACCACTAACCTTGTATATAAGTAGGGATTGAACAAGGGAGTTGTTTGTAGTGTATAAAAGTAAAGATAAAGATTCTTATTTTTTATCACATCAAAATTAAAAAAAGAAAAAGGAAAAAGTGGAATAGTAGGGATAATGCTACTTCAATCTTTTAAACTTTCTGAAATTCTGGATTACCAAGAGGAAAAGTACTATTCCCTAGCTACCCTACTTATTGTTTGGATTGGTTAGAGGAAAGAAAAGTCTATTGTTTGGAAAAAGTGGAGAAATTAAGGAAAAGACATATAACTCCTTCATTGTAAGCTACTTCATATACCCTTGGAGAAGTAATTATTTTTACCCCCCTTAATGTAAAGTATTATAACTCATAAAACTTCCCCTCCTATTCCTCTCATTTTCCCAAAGAAAACCAAATTGGTGTTTAAATTAGTCATTTATCCCTCCTATTCTCTATTCCCTCAAACTACACAAAGTGTTAATTCTTCATTTACCTCTAACAAAGGGAATAAACACTTTCTCCCTCTCCTTCTCTTGCAATTTCCCCCTTCCTTCTTCCAGAGCTCCATCCTTTAAAACAAATTGGTGAAGTGTGAAAAATATACTATACTCGTTGACATATATCATCAAATCAAATGAAAATTTACATACTTCCATGTTTTTGCATTCTCTTTGCATCTATAAAGTTGAATTTTTTTATATATATAAAAAAAACGGTTGATATATTGTCAAAATAAAAATGTTGTTGTCAAAGCAATACGTGTTGTTAAAATAATTAAAAAAAGTGTCGCTAAATGTATATTTATTCTGACAGTATTATTTTTACTCTGACAATATCAACCCTAAAAAAAACCTAAGGATGGACTTTTTGCTCTACAAAAGCCAGCTTAATATGTATTGTTTGATAACTGGAAGGGACGAGATAGAAGTTGAGTGACCATAAAATGGTGGCATCCACGTCACCTTGGCCCATTTTTGTGGTTAATCTTTTAATCCTCACTCCCACCCACAAGACCTCTCCCCCTAAAGGAAGGAGCCACCATTCAAATTCCAAATACTGATCGTTTACTATGGAGGGCTTTGGCTTTTGTTTTTTCTATAGGTCTGAAAATGTTGGATACAGTAACATCACCACCACAAATCTAATTGATTATTTTTTTAAGCCTATAATACTTACTATATTCTAGCTATTGGTCACATGATGTCATTTAGCACTTATAAATATCTCTTTATCATAATGTTCCCTAGTGCTTCTTTTTATTCTAAGGTTTCATTCAACCATGCTTATTTATATACAAAACAACATCAAATAGTACTCTCTTTATAAAAGAATAAAAATCTGCCCTAAGTTCAAGTTCTTCCTCTCTTTATAACGTGAATTTAAGTTTTACTGAGGGTATTACTGGCTGGCAGTTTTTATCAACTTGCGGTTTAACTTCGACAAAGGTTAAAATATTTGCAGGCATAATCATCATCACATAAAGTTATAGTGAACACAAAAATATTGTTACAGTTATACTACTAGTACTTTCTAAACTATTTATATCAAGGATTCATGAGTTTTCCATAGAATAAAGAATACGCCGTACAAATTAATTATTAAAAGGCCAAACAACATCAAATAGTACTTAGTAAACAGTCATAGCAGAATATATATGTTGTCATAACAACAATAACATGTTGAACCAAATAATATGATATCTTAATTTTGAATTGGCAAAATAGCCAAAACCACCATATAAATATTTGTAAGTTATTGCACATTGCCAAGGTTGAGGGGATTATATAAGCTTATGTTTGTACTGCAGTTATGAACTCTTCCTAAAAATAATTTACTCAACCCATGGCAAGGATTAGTATCTCATGGAAAATCAGATTATTTTAAATCAATAAAAACTGGTGAGGCCGTGAGGGGGAGGGGGAGGAAGTGGAAACTTTACCTCTTGGAATAAGTGAAATGTAGAAGTTATGCCAGAGGAACTGTTGTTAAGGCAGGCCACCTGAAAAAGAAGAAGAAGAAGAAGAATTCAAATGAGAGAAGAATAAGGAAATGTCTCATAAATTTGGGTATTTCAATTCCCTTTTTTTTTTTTTTTATAATGTGGGTTTCCCAACCCGCGGGTCGGACTAATCCCCCACCCCGGACCAGGCTTTGCGCATAGGCTCCGCCTAAGACATGGCGTTACCCTGAATAATGCGATTCGTGGCCACTTCAAATGTTGCTAGTGGGAGTTGATCCTGACTCGTCCGAGTTTCTTTTCTGATTTTTAATATTAAAGACTTTCAATTTATTCAAAGAAGTATTACAATATTCTTTACTGTTAGTTTGCTGCTAAATATCATTCTAACTTGAGAAAACAGTCAAAACACCTATTCCTAGGTAAGATCAATAGAAGTGAATAAACAAACTCAAGCAAACATTCTTTAGTTGAGGGATATATATATATATATATACAGTTCTTTATTAAACTGGAAGTTTCTTATATTAATGATTCTATCTAATTTAATCTTTCTATTAATATTACAGAGGGAAAAAAAGGCACTTGTATTATGTGAATACAAAAGAGTTCCTATTCCCTGCTTTTCAAGTTTTTGTCCACTTGCCCTTTTCCTTTTCCTTCCTTATATATAGCTTGCGTCTCATTTTATCATGGCCTTTACTTAAGTCAAGAAACACCACCACCACATACTTTACTCAAATTAGAAAAATGGTGGGGTAGAAAATCCAGCAACTTCCATTAACTTAATTTTCTGACTAATCCAACCAATGTGTTAATCTTATTCTTTTAGCTTGCGTACGTCTCCTTTAAGTATCCACTTTTTCCCCAACCCAAACATTTTAAGTCCCATATGACCTTGGACCACAAACTCTACCCTTCTTATGAACTGATCTCTACCATCAAATATGAAAACTATAATCTTACTCTTGAAGAACTAAAAGATTGATAAGCATGTTATATATTGACACTTCACTTCTTAACTTTAAACATTCCGTCAATAATTTACTCCCTCCATTCCAAAATTAGAAATACAATTATAAAATAATTAAAAATACAATTGTAAAATGACTGATTTTTAAAGAAAACTTTATTTTCTAAACTCATCCTTACGTTGGCTAAAAATGTAATAATGGTGGCATGACAGTAGTCAATCAACTAAAAATAAGGTAATGACATGTTAAGAGCTTCATATCACTTCATAGTCTAAAAATAGAGATTTTTGGAAGAGACAAAATAGGAAAATATATGTATTTCTAATTTTGAAACGGACAAAAAACTAAAAAAATATATGCATCTCTAATTTTGAAACGGGAGCAGTGAATCAAGGAATCTGTGCAGCAATAATGGCATGATCCTTTGTGAAGCTAGTGGTTTATAAGCTTACATGGAGAGCAAGATATGAAAGCTAGATCGTCATATCAACCACTTATCTAGACTATTTTTTTATAATGGCTTACGTCATATGCGCAATGTTCCTATCACCAAATAAGCATGCGTGGAGCATATGTACGGTCAGGATTCAAAATCATGAAATTAAATATAATGCAAATAGTACGTAGCACAGTTTCCTTACAATGGTAAATGGCTCGTATAAATATTAGTAGTACACAACTAAGCTTCCATGTACTGGTAAGTGGAATCATTTAAACAGAAAGAAGGGGAAAAAAAAGTTAAAAAAATGGTCGAAGAAGAAATCAGAAAGGGTCCATGGACTGAACATGAAGATGTCCAGCTGAATTTCTACGTGAACTTGTTCGGAGATCGCCGCTGGGATTTCATAGCAAAAGTTTCAGGTTTGAAGGTGGTGGGAGACAAATAATAGGTAATGCTTATTTGGGCATGTGACTATTTTTGCATGGAGCAAAAATTAATACATGGTTTTGTTGTAGGTTTGAAAAGAACAGGTAAGAGTTGCAGGTTGCGTTGGGTTAATTACCTTCATCCTGGTCTGAAACGAGGCAAGATGACAGCTCAAGAAGAACGCTTGGTGCTTGAACTTCACTCCAAATGGGGAAATAGGTCCGAAAGTATAATGAATTAATATGCAAAAAAAGTCGATTACTTGTCTAAAATTTCATCATCTAGCTTGTTTTATTTTTAGATTGAGAGAAGTTCGATCGGCTGTTGATAAGAATTAATCCAAGTTTCTCTTATTAAATCTAGTAATATTATATTATGTAACATGTAGCAAAATTATATATGAATGCGTGCAGATGGTCAAGAATTGCTCGCAAATTACCTGGGAGAACAGATAATGAGATAAAAAATTATTGGAGAACTCATATGAGAAAAAAGGCTCAAGAGAAGAAAAGGCCCGTGTCTGTGTCTCCATCTTCATCATTTTCTAATTGTTCTTCATCATCATCCACAAGTCCAACAGTGGATTCGATGCCAGTTATGGACACTAAGGAGAGGAGCTTTTACGACACAGGAGGACTTGATAACTTGGCTGCAAAAGGAAAGAAAACCAAAATTCAGGAAGATACTGAACATGGGTATTCCATGGATGAAATATGGAATGATATTGTTTTGCCCGAAGATGACACAATAAAACCACTTTGTGGGGGCTATAGTGAAGAAATCAGCAATTTCTATTCTCCAACCTTGGCCTCTCCGATATGGGACTATTGTCCCAACTCACTCTGGATGATGGATCAAGAAGAGAGTAATATGTTTCTCCCCACAAGCGAACCATTTCATTCCTTGTTTGGACAAGAGAGCAGGTTTTTAACTGGCTAATTGGTTATTTCATTTATTCGGTAGTTCATTATAGGCTAGCTAATTAATAAAAATGTCATGCATGATCACCAATCCCGATCGATTGTATATAGCCCGGGGTTTGAATTCGCTATATATATATATATATATATATATCCACCTCTATATTATATAATTAAGGTCATTAATTACTGTAATCATCTAGCTAGCTAGCTCATGCATAAGTACTGTACTACTGTCTCCCTGTTAGGTTGTATTAACAGTCGGGGAATTAACAGGTATCTTCGTGGGTGTAATATGTATAATACATGTGCTTGAAGTTTTCTTTTTGTACGTATCAAGCCTTGTAACTGTAATTTAAATTTGTGTTTCTTTATTTATGTCTTCATAAGAATGAAAAAGAAAAGAGAGGTGTTTGCTGTTTGAGGGGAACAACGTGCAAAAGGAGAAAGAGTATAGATGCCTGCCAGCTCTAATTGCTCATAAATCATAATAGAATAGAGTTTTTCAGGAAGAGAACAAATATTCAACAGTTAACGAAACAGCTTTCTATAAGCGCCTATTGATCTGGACTCTGGAGTTTAAGAAGTATTTAATAGTATCAGTACGTACTTCGATTCTACCATAGTCAATTTCCAATTTCCTAGTAAGAACCACAAGAAGCAGTTCAATAAAACCAATTTATGTTCCTTTGCCAAGGGCTTATTACTAATATTACAAGAGCACATGCAATTCAGCAATTATATGATTCTTTAGACAAATGATTTAATTTGAATTTGTCATAGTTACAAGTGTATAACTAACACAAAATCAGCCATAAAACCAGAAAATCAGTGAAACAAGCTCCTCGCAACTATGCACCTGAAGTTGAAACCCAAATATCTTCAACAGTTTTCTTTCTCGTAGTAGATGAGTTGTATATTGCCAAATGTATCACTTTCAATTAATTACAATGCTAACCTTAATAGAGAAAACTGTACGTTGGTTTCTGAAAATAAATAAAAGTACCAAGTAAATGGTTAGTGAGGAAACATCATCTCGATCTGATTTTCAACGATAAGCAAAGGATCAAATTAAGAGGCACCTTACCTTTAAATAAATTTAAGTTGACATTTTCCAAAGTAAGAAAGATCTAGTGATCGATGGATAAGTGGGAGAGTTTAAAAGTGAAAGGGATGTTTAAAGCTGATAATATTACTACACTAGTAAGCCAAACGAGCTAGACTTATGTAGACAGCTTGCTTTGCAATGCAATTATATATACACAGAGCTTTGTGGAATGTGGTCCTCATTAATTAAATGTTATTCTTTATCTACCTGAGGGATTATATTTATGTTGAGTGGTTAGCCATCCACTCGATCTATTATGAGAATATTTTATTTAATAGTTTTTTTTTTCATTAATCAATCAATCAAAATATCGCATGAAAAGCTAAAGGAAAATAAATAGGTGGACATCATGCATCCATCAAGTATATCATGTTGACATGCAATACAAATCGTGAAATTAAAGGCCAACATATAATTGTGGGGCGTTAATCCTCCTAATTTTAAACTTCGGAAAGTTGAGTTTTAAAATAAATAAAAAAACACTAAAGATTATGTGGATTTAGTTTCAGGTATATTTATCTCAACATTTGTTCAAGGATTTTCAAATAATTACAAGAACAGTATCCAGTCATATGTTCTTTATGTAATGCACTAAGAAAAGAAACAATGGGCAAGGGGCCGGGCAAAAGGAAGGCACTAGTCTCTGTCTTCAGTCAAGCTGCATATATAGATCTATCTATATATGCAATTTAGAGTATTAATTGTTTGATTCGTGGACTACATAAAAAATGTACAAGTGTTAAGATTGATTAAAGAAATCTTACATGATTATTGCTCAACTCAACTAAACTAAAGCCTTATTCCCACTACTTGATCATTACTATTCCAATTGTGGCATATGATTCACGGGATGCTAAATCTCTATCCAGGCAAGTCTGGTTCTGATTTGGGAAAGGGATAATATATATAGTTCATAATTAAAAGTTTTCCAAATATAGAATTTCCTATAAAACTAATTTCAATGATTGGAAGAACATACATATGCCCTATGGAACTAACCCAATCTAAAATGCATATCTTCATCCATTTTGTTTATAGATTCCTGATCAAAGTATCACTACTTTTACTTTGTCTTATTACTATCTAGATCTCCTTACTTTCTCAAATCCATATAATGCATGCATATTGATTACATAAGAACGACAGTAAAATCAGATGTGTAAGTGACATTAGACATGGAGGATATGAGGGGGGCTACGCACACACTGATTCTGCCTCTCTCGATTAAAAGGTTAGGGTAGCTCATTTTATTTAAGCGTTTAGACTTTGAGTACAAATATAGAGTCAAAACTTACTATATCAGTCATGTCTGAAACGTGTGTCCCATTCAAACGATTTATTGGACTGGACAGTAAAAAGGGACCAAATTTGAAAAAATTAAAATGAGATCTGTTGCAGCCTCAAGGTCATGCCACATGAGGTTAGGTCAGGTCAATTTGAATTCTCTTTTTAATTTTTTAATTTTTAATGTTAAATATATAAAATTAAAAACTATAAAATATAAAATTATTAGTTTTTCAATTCCCAAAGTCATCGAATTTATGTTTGTTATAGTCTTTAGAACTTGAAGCAAAACCCAATTTACAGACCGTACATATGCATACAAAACTTCAAGTGTACGTTTTGTTAGTAATTACTTTATGATTTCGGTCATAAATAGGAGTGAACTTAAAATATTTACTAGTAGTTCTACTTGAGATTTATCTATGATTAAGAAAGCGGATGCGAACAAAAGTGTCATCAAACTATACATTAACATTATTATACATAGGTGACTTGATTACTCGAGTAGGATTAAGGTTTGTCAAGGGCACTTGGGCTTGTTGGCATTTTTTTTTGGTCCTTAACAATAATATACAACAATTAAAAAATATTTATAAAAACAAAACATCCACAAAATAATTACAAAAATAACGCAATTTTTAAAAATGTACTATAATATGTAATTGTTCCAAAAAAAAGAAGAAGAAGCCCCACCATAAATTCCTCATCACAGTAACAGCACATCCCTTTAGGTGAAGTCTACTAAGTTATGAAATTACCAACATGTGATGAATGCCTACTAAAACAAGTGCGCTCTGATGGAGCAGCAGTAGTTCTGCATGGAATTAGTTCAACCCTTTATATTCATTTATGTGGTTCCAAATGAATCTTGATATGACTGAACTCCGGGCATGTCTCAGACCACTCAACAAGAAGGAAGGGACCGCGCGGCAGCCATGGAAGAGAGAGATGAGAGCATAAAAGAAGAGAGAGAAAGCTAATTGTTTATGTAGAGAGAGAAAATAGAATCTGATTCCTCTTCTTCTTCCGAATCTGATTCATTTTCTCTCTCCACAACTCCTTTTTCCTCTCTCACTGCTCCCTCTGTTTCTGTCATCTATCCCCTTCCTTCTCCATTAATTCCCTCCAAATCTGATTCATCTATTTTAAGGTTAGATAACTTTTGTATTTAGTTTTTGTTACCATTGTATTTAGGGTTGGTTACCTTTTGTATTAAAAGTTGGTTACCTCTGTATTAATGTTTGGTTACCTCTGTATTAATGTTTGGTTACCTTTATATTAAAGGTAACCAAACCTTAATACAGAGGTAACCAAACATTAATACAGATGTAACCAACTTTTAATACAAAAAGTAAAACAGAGGTAACCAACCTTTAATATAAAGGTAACCAAACTTTAATACAAAGGTAACCAAACCTTAATACAGAGGTAACCAACCTTAATACAAAGGTAATCAAAACTAGTTACTACACTTTCAGAAATTAGTTACCTCCATACTAGTGTTTAGTTACCTCCATACTAGAGGTTGGTTACAGGTGGGAGGAGACTAGCATGTATGAGCGGCGGAGAGTGGGAGAAATATCAAGAAGAGGACGGCAGCGGTGGTGGCTGCAAGTGGCCACCAAAGAGGTAGGAGAGAGAAAGCGGGAGGGGCATGGAGGAGGGAGGGGGAGGGAGGCGAGAGGGGTAGGGAAGAGGAAGGAGGGAGGGGGAGGGGAGGGAGGCGGGGGAAGGAGGAGGGAGGCGGTGGAGGGAGGAGGGAGGCGGGGGGATGCAGTCTGGGGAGAGGGGAGGGAGGCGGTGGAGGGAGGAGGGAGAAGGCAGACGGGAGGAAGGAGGGAGGAGGGGGAGGAAGGAGAGAGAAAGTGATGAATTATATTAATATTGTAAATAAAAATAAAAAAAATGTAATATTTTTGTAATTATTTTATAGAGATATGATTTTTGTAATTATTTTTAAAAATGTACTAATATATGTAATTTTTCCTTTTTTTGTTTTGGGTTGGGCTAGACTTTGGGCTTGGGGCTTAGTTGACCAAGTCTTGACCAGGCCTACAGGTCAGACCGGTCCAAGGCCTTTTACAGGCCGAGCCAAGTCAAGTTAGGAGGAAAATTTTGTAGTCTATTGAAGGCATTCAGACCAGGTTTTGACCAGGCCAAGCCTTTTCAAGCGGACCTAGGTCAGGCATCGGCCCTATAGGCTTTTTGTTCATGCCTAGTTAGATGTAACACAATTGTTAATTTTGAAATAATAGGACCAAAATTGAAAAAGGTTGGAACTTGGACGAAAGATTTTGCATTATGAAGCACCTACATAGATACCACATTGTTTTGACTTTTAAAGTACAGGGACTTGTCTTACAGGTACACTCGTACAGACCTCTCCATATTGTAATTTTGGATTAAAATGATATAGATAGATATCTATTTATTAAATGCATAAATATTCTATTTTCTTGCCATCTTCATAATTTTGATGTACATTTAAGGCTGGTTTGCAGAACAAAAACTTAGGAAGGACTCCATTGTGAGAAAACATAGATAATTCTTTTTCTTATTTTATCTGATTGATGGACGTTGGGGGTACTACCCATGTGGTGATTGCCTGCAGACCATATAGTTCATGGAATAACATTGTGAGTAGTTGTGCTACGTTTGAGGCTTCCAAGTGATCGTTAAATGTAGCTGAAATTGATATGCGATCATAGTTCATGCGAACAATATTGTGACTTTTTACTTTAATATGTTACATGAACTCTTTATTTTATAGTGAAATATTTAAATTTGCATTAGGCACGGGATCTAATCCTTCACCTGTCGGTAGACACTTTGAGTCACCATCAATTGATTGTGTACCACATTAAATTTTCGGCATTTCAAAATTGAACAAACTATTTTGTCATATTTAAATGTTCAATTAGATATTCCAAACTGGTTATCTTTTATATGGAAATTAAATATCATATCACATTAACTTTTAACGACATTAATAATTATATTCACGTACTCGTATCTAAAATTTAAATCTCATATCGTGTTCGTGTATCTTATTATTTTAATAATAGACAAATTTGATACCTAGATAACACTCGCAACTAATTCCAATACCCTGTTGATGCAAACTCCATATTAGATCGTAAAGAATAGTCTCACATCGGTTGTAAATGCAACTTGGTGTGAGTTGATATAGGTCTTAACCTCTTCTCTTGAGAAACTAGTTTTTCAAGGTGGGTCAAAGAGGCAAAGGTTTATATCATTAGTATTTTCATTGAGAATCTATACTTGTAAGTTGAGACTCGTAAATGGGACAATTTGTAAAAAAGGCTATCTGCATGCCCATACTTGCAAGTTGAGATTTCGTAAAAGCGGATGTAATTTATGGTGTACGTTTGCTTTTAAATACCCTTCTATGCAGCTTATGCCCGTAAGTCTGAGCTTCATGAACGAACCAAATATTCATACGTACATCATCCATCTTTTTAAAATGGAGTGAAACAACATCTCAAAGGCTTGTAGCAACACTTGAAATCAAATCAAACAACTCCACAAACACCCACATGAAATAATAGGGGACCCACCCAACAGACAACCCTTTTGACACCAGCTTTTACAAATGGAGACTAGACATTAATTCTTAGTAATCCGTAATTGGGAGCTGCTCATGAGTGCCGGAGAAAAGAAATATCTGATAAACAATAGCAGCAATGGCAGAACCAACAAATGGACCGAGCCAGTAGACCCAGTGGCTGTTCCATGACCAACTGACCACAGCTGGTCCGAAGGACACTGCCGGGTTCATTGATGCACCATCAAAAGCACCACCGGCTAAGATATTAGCACCCACAATGAAACCAATTGCAATGGGAGCAATTATCCCCAAGCTTCCCTTTTTCGGATCCAATGCGGTCGCGTACACGGTGTACACCAACCCAAATGTCATCACTATCTCGAAAACTACCGCATTCCATACGCTCACTCCAGAAGACAGTGAAAATGCTGCTGTTTCCTGCATTACATCATATATATATATATCATTCCATTAGTTTGATTTACAGCTGAGGTGTTAATATCTGCACACCCTTTAATGATAGTTGTCCGCTAATACGCTAAAGTGAGTCACTTTGATATATTTAGTGTGCACGTATCACTATGGGATGTGCAATAGGATATGCAAATATCGGAACCAATGAAATAATGTGTTAACTATATGTAGTGTTCTTTTTGTTGATGGAAAACTTTTGTACCAATCCACCGGTTGCAAATTTCAGAAGCAAGCAAGCAACCACAGAGCCGAGACATTGGGCAATCCAGTACACAATACTCCTGAAAAATGTTATGTGACCGCCAATGAAAGCACCAAATGTGACAGCAGGGTTTACATGACCCCCAGAAATGTTAGCACCAACGGAGACCGCCACGAATAGCGCAAAGGCGTGTGCTAGCGCTGCAGAAATAAGTCCGGCTGGTGTCGCTGATCCATTGTCCGAAAGCTTGCCTGCACCACAAACACCAGTAATCTTTTTTTAATAATTGAGTTTAGTACACACGGACAACCTTTTTGCCTAAAAATATTACGAGCTCGTGTCCAAATTTACTCCCTCAATTTCAAAATTATCTAAAAAGACTATTTCTAAGGTAAAATTTACTTTTTCAAATAGATTACTAACTTTTTATATATATCTCTTTTCAGTTTAAAAATAAAAATATATCTCTAATTTAATTTTGAACAAAAATGTGTGTAATGTGAGGTGGTTGCATGGATTCTTACTGAAAGCCATGCCAGAGCCTTCGCCCGCAAAAACAAAAATAAGCATTGAGATGAACTCCGCGAGGGCGGCTTTTAAGGCATCTGGCTGGGTAGCCTCCGCCGTGCTTCCGATAGCAATTCTCGGCATTTTCCTCTGGAGTTAAGAATTCCTTCAAATACTACAAGAACTATTAATTACCTGGAAAATGCCTATAAATAGCTTCTAAATTTCTTGCTCTTTTTTTTTGTGCCGAGCTTAGTTCAGTGGCCGTCTTATATAGTGGTACAGTGCAAGCGGTTGAGAAACCGGACTAGCCGGTTGGCATCCGGTAGCAGCCTGAGAAATGAATGCGACTTATTAGTGGAAGCCGCTTGTCATCATCCTTGAGGCGGGCCTCCAATTTGCCCGGCGGCTGCCACGTGTCATCAAGAGTAATCTGGACCGTCATTAAGAAACGTCTGGGGGAGAATTATAGCCGACCAAAAGTTGTAAATGGTGGGTCCAGTCAATGATTATTGAGCGTGGTTTTTAAATGACCGACCATGGGTTTTGAATATTGAGATAATGGACATATCCCTTTTTGTAATTTTAAATTTCATCTTTATATTGGTGTAGTGACTAAATCGAGCTTGGTTCATGATCAATTTGTTTAGATTATCTTTTATGGGCCTCTTAAGTAACCAATTGTATTTGTTGAGTACATTTCAGGCTTAACATTAAATTTAAAACTAATTTAAATTAATTCTCTAAAATTTTGGTAAGTTAAGTTCGACTCCACATAAGTTCATCAAAGGCCCCTTTGGAATTGGCCTCCATGTAGTACTAGTAGTGTATAATGTGTCGAAGGTGAAATCTTAAGGTTGACATTTTAAGATTAATTTATTTCATATGTTTCAAAATTAAATAGAGATAAAGTACTTTTAAAATAATACTTCATCCGTCTCAAATTAACTGCTTAGTTTTGATTTTTTTTAGTCAAATTAACTATTTTTAAAATTAATAATTAAGCATATATAAATATATTTTTTAACATTATAAAAATTGGTATTAGTAGTAAATTGTATATACTTTCTTTTGGTTATAATCTCTTCACCTATATTTTGACAAAAATGGTACAAAAATTAGTTTTAAAAATAGTCAATATGACTTTAAAAAGTCAAAATTAAGCAGTTAATTTGGAACGGAGGGAGTAATTTTAAAAAATATATACTTTTATGTTTTGAAATATAGATTAACAACCACTCTTCTAGTTTAATAGCTTGGTCACCTCAAAGTCTCCCTTGTTCCCCTGAGGAAAATAATAAAAAAGATAGTATTAAAGACTTATATTATGTGCATTTACTTTTATTTAGTGTATATGAGTGGTCAGGGCCACAACTTTTTGTTCTTTTTAAAAGAAAAAGGGTAGAAGGTGGTAATGATTTCTTTTTTCTTTTTTATACTTTTTATTTTCTTGAAAAGAACATGTGCCAAGGTGCCATTCTTGTTTGTAATGTATTTTCGTCCACAACCAAAAAGTCTACGATGCTTTGTTAGATATATGGATTAAGTAGAAAACCCCCAGATTAGCTAGCTGTTATAACTAATATAATACTTAGCAGGTTATGCGGACGATTATGGACGTGTTAGTTTTATAGTTAGAGACACATTTTAAATTTTAAGTTAATTTACGGAATTTTAAAGTTGATCAAAATCGTTATAAGCTGGTTTGATTTCTGTACAAACAACTATAATTAAAATATATTGTATTGGTTATCATATTTATTATTTTTGAAACTTAAATGAAGTCATATTAATTTTAAATTTTAAAATTTCGTGTATTAATTTAAAAAATTGACTTTTATATATAAGTTTAAAATGCGAAATATTTAAATTCAAATATATATATATATATAAAGATAACTATTGATCATTCATTCAATCGGCTCCTTTGTTCATCTTGTTTGGATTATTATCTCTTCAAAATATTGTTCTAGATGCTGATTTTTTTTTCCTTTTCTTTTTCATAATTAAAATTTAAGAGTACTAAGCAATCTCAGACAAAAGAAAATCTCCTCCCTCTTTATCTCTCCTCTATTCACTTCCACTTCGACTTCTAGCACGTTCTCTCCTTTCTCTCCACTTTACTATGTCCTCTCCCTCTCCTCTTTTAGGCATTCTATCTTCTTTTTCTTCAATTATGGAGGAATATTAACATTTCTTTTAGTACGAGATTGTCGAGTCTTCAAAAAATAAAAAATAAAAATTATATGTGATATAAATTTAATATCGCAATTGAGATAATAGAACTATGAAAAAGTTAAAAATTAAAAATCTTTAAAATTTTGAATTAATGAATATTGTTTTTAGACAGAAATAAAACTCGATTACAAAAAATGAATATTTCATCGAGGGAGTTTTTAACAAAAGCAACATGTTATTCTATAAAAAAAAAATTCTCTCTCAAATTACTTACATTATCTGCTAATTAATTTATATTGGGCGGCTAAACGGAATTGATTGTCTAACCAACCAATAGCTCAAACAAAACCCTTTTCATTTTATATTACCTTCTTTTTGTTTAAAATAATTCAAATTTATTATTCGAACATGATCCAAATCCATTCATCTACCCAATTTTAGTAAAAATCCTTCACGGCCAGCCAGCTGGCAACTACTAAAAAGAATATTTAGTGAGTGGACTAATTAATGATTATTACAATGGATAAAATATAATATTTGCATTTATATATATTTGCTTCGATATTTCACCAGAAAGGACTAATGTCCTTAATCGCATAGTTCAGATGGGCCTATATAGGTGAGTAACATGGATAGGTTCCTAAAAATTATGGAGCACATCCAGAAGGCCCATAAAAATAAAAGAATGCAGTCCGATATCCAAGCCCAAGTTTTATTAGTTTAACTTATTTCCTATGATTTCTAAGCCCAAGTAAGATCTTCTTCCCGCTTAGTTCTTGCTACCCCTGGGCCCTGGGTAAACTATTTCTACCTCTTTATATCTGACAGTCTGCAAAACAATTCTCAAATGAATAAGTAAATAATTTCATACAATCATTATAATCTCAACTCAAGTATTTTTATATTATATTTAAAAACACAAATCTATCTTATCTAATACGTACTCCTATATAGCTAAGCTATATACATGCATCTGTTGTAATATTACGCTTGCAAATAAATCACGAAAGCAATTAACAATTAATAAGGACAGTAAATTGGAACAACTTATCAAGATATAATTTTAGTCGACGTGTCAATTTCTGTCCTTAAGGAATATTCTGACACTTCTCAGGCAATGTCCAGATACTCGTAGGTCACACCAGTAATATATCTCAGAATTCAATGGCTATCTCCACCCAATATCGACATTGTATCAATCGGAGTACAATAATCAATCTTTGTCATTTTGACTCATTAGAATATATATAATTATAAAAGAAGAGTATTATGCATGTATATACATATATATATAGTGTCTGCGATAAGCGGTGTATGGAAAAGGAATTAAAGAGCATGCATGGAAAGGAATTAAAACCATGCACAATGTTTGTTAATCTTTTCTTCTTATTTACAATATAATGAAAGGCTTGTTTATTTATAAAGTCAGCAAAACAACTCCAACGATTAAAAAATTAATAGCCCAAATATCATGCAACCACTTTGCCTGAAAGAAAGAACCATATCCCACTTACACATATATGGTTTTGATAAGTCAAAGTGAGTACTGATCTCCCATAAATTATGCTAACATAATTTGAGTCCCTAACTGCTAGAAAATTATAATTATTGAAATTATACCAACAGCATCATCTATATTTGTTGAGGAAATAAGAATTCTCAACTCTCAGTCTGTCATTATAAAAGAATTCACCCATATTTTTGTTTTGTGCATACATATATAATTGTACACAATATTGTAATTAAAATGGTACAACTATAGATACAAAATATACAACATGCTAAATAAGGTCGCGACCGTATTTTTTATCCAACACTGTTGAGTTCCAGAAAACACATATTCATTCTACATCGGATAATATTAGAAAATTATTAAATATAATAAATTATTATTATTAGTTTGATGCAAAAAGGATAAAAAAAAGTGAGTTCCTAATTGGAATTTTAGTGATTAGTAAAAGGTTATTCACTACATGAGTTTCCATGAATAAGTATCTGCATGTTCGCTTTATGATGGGGTGTTTTCCCATCACCTTTTACATGCAAAAAAATGCCCTATTCCAGATCAAAGTAGTATATAAATAAGGTCCTGTACCTGTCTTCTTGTCTAAGGTACAATTGTTGTGCTTAGCCAATTAAAGAGTTAATATAGTCGTCTATCCCAAAGACAGGGAACAAAAGTTTAGACACTGAGAATTTAGGACCATCTGTCCGAAAAAGAGTTATCCTAAAGATTGCAGGGTACTCAATGACCAACAATGAGGGTGGTTGGTCAATTAGCTTCTTTTATTCAACTTGGCTTTTTAAGTAACCATAAAGTTTTGGTATGTTTGCTTGGGCCGGACATTTTAGAAGGGAGATATATATTCAGTGTGGTTAAACAAATATTTAAAGAAAAGATCCAAAAACAACAATATGGTTAGAAAAGTAAAACATAAATATTTATTTAAAGAATAAAAGGACCACTTTACTTTAATTTGGTGCTATTCTCATATTTTTCCATATGTTAGGCCAGAAAAAAAATATCTTCATGTTTTATCTTCTTTTTCCCCTAACGAATAAATTGAGGTATTTTTAAGTGTTGATTGAATTTATCAATTTTAAATTTTAAAATTCACAGTTTAATTTTTAAAACATCAAAATGAGGCTCTTTTGTGGATCTAGAATTATTATTATATTTTCAAATTAAGTGCTTTCAAGTTCGCACCGCCTCTTCTTTTTATTTTATTTTCCTAATTAAGCTTCCTCTCCTCCTTTCTACTAACAAAAAGATAGTTTGGGCAGTGTCTTGGATTGGCAGTGGTGTAATTTGACTTATGCTGACTAACAAGCAAAATTTTCTGGTAGATTTCAAGACTTTTTTTCTCTCATTGCTACTGTTAGGTGGTCTCCTTTGCTCATGTGGGGCACTAAAAAGATAACACTTTTTCTACTTTTTCATTTAACGATTTGAACCCCACTAAATCTTATCCTTTTAATTGGCTGTTGTTGGGGTATCTAAATATAATTTTCATAGAAAAGTCTTAGTTTGACCACCACCAAAGTTTCCTTTTCGCTTTGCCGCCACACACCTACTCATACACCAAACGCTCCCCTATACCATCAATACTTGATAAGACCTTACATTTTGTGTAGTGTCTTTCCAATTGCTAAAATATCAAGCTCAAGTCTGGCCGTAGTTCCTACTATATATATAGATTAGTTTTTCTTACTATTAATATTTAGAAATTTCGAGTCTTGTAGGCTCTATGCTATGGTATTTTTTCTTACTTATTTAATATGTAGTCAAACCAAACACCACCTATCTTTTTATGTGTAGTCAAACCTATATTGAAAATAGGGGAATAACCCTTTTTTTGGGGGGGCAAAAAAGGGTAAAAAGGGTTTATGGGATGATTTTAATCGGAGAATCCTATGATTTGCATGTGTAGAACTTGACAAACATTTTGACTTACGGTTTTGGGACAAAGAGACAGGGTAAAATGACCCATTATTACTGCTGTCAAAGGAGCGAAAGAATGCTGACCTTTTTGTTACTAACAATGTTTAGCTTTGAAGGTTTATGATAAAATATTATTATACTCTTTGCGTTATACAATATGTCGTTGTTTGATTTTAAAAAATAAATTATATTTTTAATTTTAAAACGAAAATAATATCTTATTTTTTTAAGAGTTCATATATATAATTTGACTAGTACTCATTAAGAAATTATTTTTTTTAACTTCCATTCCTTTTCATTTTTCGAGTTCAAAATCGAAAAGAATTGCCACCATCTATTATTGCCATGCATTGCTCTCTCTCTCTCTCTCTCTCTCTATATATATATATATATATATAATTGAACATCAATCTTTAACACATGATTCAACTCTTGTTCGTAAGTAGGGGTGTCAATAAATCGAGTCAGAGTCAAGTATTGAGTTATTCAGATTTGATTCACAAAATTTATCGAGTATGAAATAAAGTGTGATTGAGGCTCGTTTAGCTACCAAGTCGAGCACGATCTCGAATCGAGCCCGAGCAGTTTGAACTTTTCGAACGAATATAATCCATGTATCAATATAAAATTATAATTTGAAGAGATTCAAGTAGTTTATCAAACTTTAAAATTTACTCATATCTGAATCATTTATTTTTCGAGTCGAGCTCAAATCGAACTTTTAGTCGAACGAGTATGAATCAAGCCCAAATTATTTGATTCATTTTACGACCTTAATTGTTCGTCTATCATTACTTTGCTTCATTTCAAACTGTCTTATAGATAATAAATTGGAAAGAAACTAGTGAACCAATAGTTAAGTTTATCCCCTCTTCAATTTACACACATTTTCTAAGCGCATGCCCTACGACTAGGGGAAGAGAAGAAATATTAATGCTGTGATATAATATTATCAAATTAATAAATGACTCTGCCTCATATTCTTATTCACTTTTCATTATTTCGAACAATGACATGAAACACTTATAAAAGAAGGAAAGGGATATATACCATATTTTACAAGAAATTAAATTAGTACTCCTCATTCTAATTATTTCGATGATTACATAAAAGTTGAAACACAACCATAAGGTATTTATAAAAGAAAAAAGGGGTTACATATGTTACAAGAAACTAGTACTCCTCATGCAACACAGATATCGTTCACTGATGAATTGATCGAGTTGAAATGTAACAATCCATTGAAGATACTGTTGGTTAATAATTTAATTCTTTATATACAAATAAATTCTTCTCATATATTTCGATATAAGACTGAGGTGTTTAGGAACGGAGGGACTACCTTGAAAATTTTAAAAACTTTTCTAAGCCCTTAAAATTTAAACATTTTTAATTACTTCAGGTCAGCGATTTATTAAAAAAATAAAGTATATATAGTACTTTTTCAAAAAATACTTTTTCTATTCCAAATATAAGTGTTATTTTAAAAAAAATAAAATTTAAGTCAGCTTGAAATTCTAACAAATTTATAAATATCACTCTTTTCATTCTTTTAATTGGTATCATTATAAGAATATCAAATTTTATACTCTTTTTACTCCACCTTATGTATTAATTATATAAAACAAATCTTATTTCAACCGAAAATATAAAACTATCTCTAAAATTAAATTTGGACCGGGAGCAATACTTTCGAACCTCGTTAAATTATTCATAACCTTAATCGTATTATATCATCCCCTCTCCCAAGAAAAAAATTTTATGACATCGTCCCTGGGGTGTTACATATGAAACCTTAGAGAGTTCTTATTTATTTTTCTCTTCTTTTTTTGAAGCTCCTTATTTAAAAATACTATATAACTTTATAATCAAATACATAACCACTATTATAATATCAATAATCAAATCAAGTTAGAATCGAACTTAACATAAAACATAAAAAACTGAAACATACAAGCAATATATACAGCTAGGAACAATAAAATTCTGCATTTTTGTCACAGGTAATTGGGTGCAGCAACAACACAATGAATGTATGCACATATGTATATGTATATGTGAATGTGTGTGTATACATATGCATACTGTAGGTACAGAAATTACACCTTGCTAGGGTTAGGGTTTCGTATTGGCTGGAGAGGAGAGAAATCCACGAAGAGCACGGAATTGATTGATTGATTGAAGAGGGGAGAAGAACAGGTGGGCAATTACTCCAATGACACGTGGCAGAACTCCTAGAATCCGGAAACCGGGTTAGGGTAGCAGGGATTCCAAGAACCTTCTAGAGTCTTCGAGTTGTGAGCGAGTTTCAAGTGTGATGAGCTTCCAAGAGTCTTAGTGTAATGTCTTGAAAGTCATCCCCTTTTCTTAGAATAGAGGGGCTATTTATAGAGTTTTCTTGGAAATAATCACATGTCAGGCACATGTTTTAAGGGAAATTTCCAAAATACCCTTTAATTATATTTTAAAGGAGAAATTTCAGAAATGTCCTTTAATCATCAAAGTAATGTCCAAATTGTCCTGTTCTTCTAGTCACCAATCCAATCCCTCAATCAATTCCCAAAATAGGTCGCATCCACGAGTCTTCTGCCTTGGAACACGTGGAGACTTCCCCGGGTCTAACGCATTTAATTAGGTTTTTGTAAACCCTAATTTGTACATTTAATTAGGTCACATGAACCCTAATTTGCACATGGGCCCACACACACACACACACATATATATATATATATATATATATATATATATATATATATATATATATATTAGAAAAGTGAATAGCTACTAAACTACAAAAGTTACAAGTCAACTAACACAACCAAAGAAGAAAGAATGTTACATAAGATCCGATACCCATGACCTTATGTTCCATGAACTTGCTTGCAGCCGTTCGTAGACAGCTTTACTTCTAGGACACGCTATTACAAGAAGAAGCCACGTACAAAATTATCCATTTCCTTGACTAATAAGTTAATTTATTAATTAAAATCGTCTTTATATGTGTTGTTTAGCACCCTCATGAACGTGCAACCTAACATACCATGGACGCTAGTACCCTATTAAGGACTCACATGGACCTTGCAACACGGTCGTCGCGCCAAGTGTCCTGTAATGAGAATCATGCATGGCACGTGCCGAATTTGTAGCCGTATTTAGTACACGTGTCGTTGAATCCTTCGTATGCCACATGACTTATATCTAATTGCCCCATGTGCCGCCGCGCAAGAGGACAAGCTTGTAGGCTTTGGTGATTAGTATATATTAAGCCCCACTTATGATAGAGATATGTTACTTAAATAACATCTAAAATTTTAATTAAATAATTAACTTTTTTTTGTGCGATTAGGAAATGGAAAAGGGCTTAGTAGCAGGTAGATTCTCGAACAGTGAATTGACACGTGGCACCGTCTAATTATGAGAAATGATGATAAAAGCTTTTTATGGTTAATTAGTGATTTAATTAATTTTGATTAAATTAGATTAGATTAGTGTGTGTACAGTATGTGTAGTTTGGATGTCTCTCCTCTCTCTCTCTCTATATATATATATATATGTGAATATATATATATATATATGGAGGATTTCACATGATTAGGTCGACAGGTAAAGTAGTTAGTTGCTATGAATATAGGAGGAGGAACCTAAAGGCAAAAAAGGATGACAAAGAGACAGAAAAGTAAAAGAGAAAGGGGTCCAATTCTATATTTAGTTGGCTAAGGTGGGATCAAGGAGAACTTTAGTCTGAACTCGAGTTCAGAATACATCTCAATTCGCATCACTTAAATCTTTAATATTTATAAACTCATCTTGTAGATATGTGTATTCTAAATTCAATTCACCATGATTTGGATTCAACGTAATTATAAGACTTAGTCAACGTCTCAATAGTACTAATTAGGTCAATTTGACCCGTCATAAGTTAACTAAAAAATGGTTACAAGTTATTTTTAATTTAATTTAATACTACGTACGATATGAGGTATCACATTTAGACTGCATACAATTTACTAAGTCACTCTTACAATTTGGTTTACAATGACTGAATTACGAGCCATACTAAATTTATGGTTGTAAATTCTAAATACATGCATGTAAAATCTACTTGTCTCCAAATTTTGCATACATGTCTTTATGACTTTATCCTTATTTAATGCTTATTCAAAATAAATATAAATTCGTTTAAGTTTTGACGAGAAACAATAAATGTGATAATTTCATGTTATTTTCACATCATTTATACATACATATACATATATATATATATATATATATATATATATATATATATATTGTGCGTTTCCAGTTTTTGTGTTATCATATATTTTGTGTGATTCTTGTATACAATTTGAATCAATCTTCATGCGTATTTAATAAGGTCCTTTCAAACTCCAAATTTGTAAAATAAAAAATATATATAATTTTTAAATTATAATTCTTACAAACAATCATATCAAAGTAACGAAGTTAATATTCTTCAAAATTTTATGTATGATTTCTCTTGGCTATTATATATACTCATTTTCACTCTACGTATAAACAACTAACATGCATACTCCTGATTTCCTTGTTAGCTGAATCAATACTCAGATGTGTTTGGGTATAGGACAAATATAGGGTCCGACAAAATAATTTAGTTTTTTTTAAGGGGGAAAAAAATTTATCCTGGATATTAATTAGAATAAATCTTACAACTCTTTAGCGTTGGAAGAATTAAATTATTCGATCGTGACTAAATGTCTCAGGTGGCTTCTACCAACCGGTACTGTCCCTGTTGGTATATTTGCAAAACAATAATTTTATATTTCGTTAAACTTTCTAAATGCACATCTATATTATCAAATATTACATCAAAAAGTTTAAAAATTTTCCGACGAAAAAGAAAAATCAAAACTAATATTCAAAATTTTATCCAAACATTTTGACTCAGAAATGAATTGAAATAATTAAAATGAAATTCAATCTTGAATTTCAGTAGGGCTATAATAAATGGTAACAAAAAAATAGGATATTTGTCCGTATTCATATTCGTTTAAAGTGAATATTATTCGTATTCGATTTAAACGAATATTATTTGTATTCAATTAGAGATATTCGCAAATAAACGGATACATGTATATTTGTATCCGTTTAACATCTGTCCGCCAACATATTTATCAAATCAAATATGCGGTATCATAATCCCGAGCAAAGAATGGGTCTTGTTATAAAATTATAATATTTTTTAATATCTTTCTTAAAAGATATTTTATTAAATAGAGTGATTAATTTTTTTTCTTTCTAAATTTTATAATTTAATCATATGGTTGATCATTGTGTTATGTTATATTAATATTAATATCATAATAAAAAAATTACTCCCTCCGTCCCAAATTAATTGCTCAATTTTGACTTTTTAAAGTCAAATTGACTATTTTAAAACTAATATTTTTACTATTTTTGCTAAAATATAGGTGAAGAGATTATAACCAAAAGAAAATATATACAATTTATTACTAACCCCAATTTTTATAATTTTAGAAATATATTTATATATGCTTAATTATTAATTTTAAAAATAGTCAATTTGACCTAAAAAAGTCAAAACTGGGCAATTAATTTGGGACGAAGGGAGTAATTTTTATTTTATAATTTTAATTAATTATGCTAATGAATTCGGATAATTATTTAGAAACGAATAATATTCGAATTCGAATAATTTTTTAAATATTCAAATACAAATACAGATAAATTATTTTTTTTAAATACATATATATATATATATATATGTATATATAAATATCATTATATTTAAATTCGAATATATCTATTTACCGCCTTATATTTCAGGACTTAATAGAGCCATTAACGTAACTGACAAATTTTTAACGTAACTGAATAATCCATTAACGTAACTGACAAATTTTTAGTTAAAATAAAATAAATTAGAGAGAATAGTCAACTTTTAAGCTAGAGAAGAATAATGTACATGTGTGTTCATATTTTATACTCCATGCAGAGCTGCTAGATACATTGTACGTACTGGTATCACCAATTTATTTAATCCACCAGCTTTGTCTTATATAAAAGGGATATAATTTTAAATTCAGCAGTTTTGTCACCTTGGGTTAAACCCTATAATTAATTTAAATAAAGAACCAGTGCAAATCTAATAAAAAGAATAATTTAAATATATCATGGAAAGATAAAAACCCTAGTCTATTCCTAGTAGTACAAGTTTTAGTATGCTACTTCAATTCTAGTGGTCAGATTAAAGAAAATGACATACTTTAAAGTGCAAACTAACATCATTAGTGGTTGATCCAATGGCTTAGCTTAAGGTAGTATGGTTCTTCTATCATATCGGATCCACGTTAAACCAATTGTCTGAAAATTAAGATAATAATATGATCAGATTAATTAATTAAGAAAGTTTATGGAGTGTGGCAACCGCTTGTCGGGGATTTAGAAAGAAATATTCCGGTTTTTCCATGAAAATACCTCATCCATGTTCATTGTCTTTGTCAGACCAAGGTTTCATCAGGTTGGTTCGGAACTAATGTGTGAACAGATTGATTAATTTATGCCATGAACTTTAATTAGGAGTTCTGATTCTGTTTGGCTAAGTTATTATATAATAACTACAAATTAGACATTCAGCAACGTATATATAAATGCATGTAAAAATATTTTATTTGTATTTGTAGTTTTGGCTGTTTGCATGGAAAAAAAATGTAGAGGTTTAATTATATGTATTTTAAACAGCACAATGAAACTGAATTAGGTGAAAATGAATTAACAAGCCACATTTAAATCTACATGCCAAAAAAAAAATATGAAATAATTGCAATTCTTTTTTTTGTTTCCAATCACAAAAATAGTTATAGCAAAGATACACACTTAAGAAGAAATGGAGCTTCTTCATATATATACACACACACACACGTATGGAAGTGATGCAAATGGTTGCTAGAGACAATATTTCAGTAACTAGATTTGTGACCGTCCATAACATGATCCAAATGCCAGTAATAAAGGAAATAAAAACCCTGCCGCTAATAGAAGTAGCGGTAGGTCAAAACTAACTAGCGACAACAGCGAATAGATCTGGAGATGGAAATAAGATCTAAGCCCTGTTAATAAGAGTAGTTACAGGCAGTAGCGAATAGATCTAGATATAAAAATAAGATCTGAGTCATGTCGCTAGTAAGAGTAACGACAAGTAAAATGATATCGTTTGACCTGACGCTACTTCTATACTATAGTGGCAGGGTTTTATTTCCTTTATTCTTGGGTTTTAGATTATGCTATGAACGGTCACAGATTTAGTTGTTGGAATAGTGTTTCCAGTAATCATTTGTTATGGATGGGCTCCCTATATATATATATATATATATATTGAATTTGCAAGTAATAAAACAATGTAGGGGCTGTTGAAAATAATATCTACTAATAATTTTATGGTAGAAAATATACTAATTTCTAATTTTCCAGGTTGAAATCAATGTTAAAATGCGCAACTCAAATGCCCCATTTTGCCACTCAAATTTGGCAATTTTATAAACCTGACTACAAAACCGTGTGCTAGTTGTATTAGAAAAATTGACAAAAAGTTGTCAATTAAATAAGTGAAAAAGAGAAATAAGTGATTGTGATTTTTCTTTCAACAGTTTTGCATTGTAAGTTGTATCTTCTGCATTATAAATTTATCTGGCTTTCATTATATTGGGTCCTCTTAATATGTGTCCTTAGGGCACATGCTAAGCACACGGTTCAAGAGAATATTCTCTTGAACTGTGTGCATATTCCCTTGATTTCTACATTTGCACCAAGTTCAAGAGAATATGCACACAATTCAAGAAAATATTCTCTTGAACCATGAGTTTAGCATGTGTTATGTTAAGAAATTCCTTTTACAAATTACTTCCTCCTTTTAATTATGTAGGAATCTCACATATTAAGAAATTTCATTAATAACAATACTATATAATTAATTTTGCTGTACTGTAAAATTTTGTTTTTACCCATTAGTATTTCTCTTCTCTTTCTCTCAATTACTCCTGGTCTGTTTAATTTTGTGAACTCGACATGCAACTTTTCATTTTTTTCTCTTATTTTTTTCATAATTCTTCCATTAATTCTCCTAAATATACGAAAAACGTTTTATATTATGAGAAAAAAATTTCTCTAAAATATCTTATATAACGAAAAAAGGAAATAATAATTTTAATAATACATTTCAATTATAAGAGTGTAGGGAGAAATTGGGAGAGAGAGGAGAGAGAACTTAGTGAAAAGTTACCTTTCATTTTATATTCTAAATTTATGAATGAGTAAATTTAAATTTATGATCAACACAATATAAAAAAATCTTTAGTACTTAAACTACGACATTTGATATCCGGATGTACTTAAATAAGTCAACTATAATATGGTTTATTTCGTTTTTCTTGGGCAGTTCACAAAGCAATCTAGGACACCGTCCCCAAGGCGGGTAATTTAAGAAAATGGGTTCATTCTTTACGCTATGATTGAATCTAAATGCACCCTATATTTATTAATTGTATAATAACATACTAAAATAAAGTTAATTAAATTTTTAACTACATCGAATTGTGTTATTCGCTTATTTGATTAGTAGATTAAGGCAATTTAATTAGATATGCCAACCATTTTTACCATTTATTTTTCAATAAATGTGAAAAATGATTTAAATAACCTTTTATAATTACACATTCACCAAATCACATTATCAATTTATACGTGCATGTCCAATTGGACGAACCGAAAAAAATCAAATATTTAATCACCAAATTGTAAAAACTAAAAATTTGATCATTGAAGTGAAAAAAACATCAATAATTTAATATAATAACTTATTTTAAACTATTTTAAATTATAAATATTAATATATTGAATCTAATTAGAAGGAAAGTATAATAAACGTTGCTAATACAGACTGGTGAGAACAAATTAAAACAAAAGTAAAAAATAAAGACATGTAAGCATGAAGGTTTACCAGACAAACCCTAGATTTGTAATTGCAAAACAAATCCATCTACCTACGTCCATCTTATCATTAAAACATGAAAAATGATATATGTTACGAATGTTTATATATATTAAATTTTTAATTGTCTGTTACGTAGATAAATATTAGTGATAACTCTTTTGAAAATATTTATAATAAATAGGGTTTTCTTATAATTCTATCCAATTATATGTCGCATAAATTTATCACAACACATAGCATAACTAAAATATAATAACTTCCATATATATTGAAATCTTAAAATTTCAAAATTAAATGGATAAATCTCAAAATGAAATTCAAATTCTGGAGCCAAACCAAGCGGGAAAAATTACTTTTGTCCCACGAAAATTATTACACTAGTCATTGACAACTTCCGAATGGTTGAAGTAAACTTATTATTTATGGAAGGAGCTAAATTGATGGCCTTAAATTCAGTAGATATAATATACAAACTGAATTTTTGAGCCACTGGTGCCATTTTAAGGTAGCCTTTATGTTTACAACTCAAATGAACTGTAATAGTTATGCTTCGAAATTTAAAAATACCATTAAATAATGACAGAGAGTCTAATTATAAGAGGATGATTTTGCCCTTTAGAAAGTAGTTGGCGTACAAATGTATTAAATGGTCTACATAAGACGTTATTTTCATTAATACTCTCATAGCTCCTAAATAAAAGTTCATTTTTAAAAATTAAATTATTTTTGAAATTTTTTCTATTCACATAAGAAAAATGATATATATTGTGATTTAGGTCGACTTTTTGATTGTCAGTTACGTGGATAAGTATTGGTAGTAACTTTTTTAGAAAGTTGTGTAATAAGCGGGGTTCTCTTATAATTTTTACCAATCCCATGTATTGATAAATTTTGTAATTATAATCCGACATAAATTTATCAATTTGACCATCAAAAGAAAAAAGACATGTTAACTTTAAAAGTGGATTTCAATATTTTAAAAAGAAAAATTGGACTACCATTTTACGAGGTAATATGTCTCACGACATTTTGAGTCTAGTTCATGTAATGCTTTAATGGAGAAACAATTTTGTATTGTGTTATTGAAATTTCTTATAGGTGTTAATTAAAAGAAGAAGAGAAAAAATTGATTAATTTATATGCTTTATATTCTTCAATTATCATGGATGAGATATTAAATAAATAAAATTGGGTCAAAGAAATACTAAAAGAAAATAGAACAATTTATTAGACGGTGATGATCAGCCTCTCAACCAATCAAAATGAGACATAACCACCGCTCATGATGGTCGGTCACCGGTATCAAACTCATACCATTCACACCAATTTTACCCTCTTCAGTAAAAATTACCCAAAGGAAATTTCGAATCTCAAAACCAAATTAGTAAAGTCTAAAAGGGCAAATTAGGAAAACTAAAATTTTCTTACAACAAACAAAACCGCGTAAACAAAGCTATATGCTTTTTATATTCACCTGGATAGGAAAACAACCGTTTCTCTTTCCCTCACACAAACGGTGGAATATATAGGGAAAATCTAACTAGATTTTCTCATTCACCATATAAAAATATAGATACACAGATGCATGACAAATGCTTATTATGATATTATTCAGACAAATATATCTTTAATTATATATATATATATATGGACAGTCTATATGAATAGTTAGAGATGTGTTTTATGGTAGTAAGTACTCCATGCATTTTAAATTATAAGATCATTATTGACTTTTAAAAGTTAGTTTGATATATTTTTAAACTCAAAATTGAGATGATTAATTGAAGATTATGAAATAATAAATCTTACTACAAACAATACTATTTAGATAGTTTACGATATTTATCCATATTTATCATTGTATTAAATAAATTAAAGGAATTCATGTCAATTTTGAGTTTTAAAAAATTAATAATAATCTTATATTTTGAACCGGAAAGAAGTATTAGTTAAAAATCACTTCTTTATAATAATGTACAATATAGAGAGAAAAAAAAACTTTTATTTATAGTGAGAGACAAGGAGCCGAAAGAGTGGAAGGAAATTCCATAAAGAAATTTGAAATTTTCTGAGTAGAGAGGGAAAGAGAGAGAAATGGGGGTTCTTAAATTTTTATAATTGGAAGGTATTGTAGAATTCCATAATAAATTTTCATCTGATGTGGATTGGGTATTCTGGAAGTTTGTGGGAAAGTTATTACTCTCATTCTTTGTCTTATATTCACAACTTTGTTCTATAAAAGACTCACCCCCATCTCTCTCCAAATTCCCTTATTTACATTTGCTCTGTTTTTGGACAAGAAATTGAGAGAGAGAAAATGGAGGATATGGCTTCTTTATGGGGTTATCAAGAGGTGGGTCACTCTTTCATTTTTCTAGTTTTGTCGGTCTTTTCAGTTCATTTCTTGTGGGTACTACTTTTCTCAGTGTGCTAATTTTGTTTTGGCATTTATAAAGACTTTTCTTTGGAGTGGATTCTCTTGGTGTAATTGAATTGAATGGAAAGATTTTCTTTTCATTTCTCATTTTCTTTTCTGGGTTGGTTTTAAATCTTCATTTAGTTGGACTTTTTGAATATTTTTATGAAGTTCATTGGATGAATTTCATCTGTTTCTTTGGGCTAACTGGAGTCTGTTGTATGCTTCTTCAAAGTACTACTTTTAACTTTTCTTTCTTTTTATCATATTCATTGCTGTTTTGTTTGGCATTTAAAGACTTATATGTGGTGTAGATTCAATTGAAAGGATTTCATTGCATTACTACTACTTTAATTTTCTGGGTTGCTTCTAAATCTGCATTTAGTTGGATTTAGGATCCTTTCTATGAAGCTCATTGATTTTTCATATGTTTTTTTGGGCCAATTGAGTCTCTTTATTTCAACATAATAAATATACGCCCCCCCCCCCCCATATCTTTATTTGTTTATTTATATGAATTTATATATATATATATATATATATATATATATATGTGGGTATTTGGATTTTCAATACAGATTTCAGATGATGGTCTGTGTATAAAGTAGTGCACTTGTTGTTCCTTCTTCTCTGTAAAGAAACATGTCTCAATAGAGACCTTTTGGAGTTGCAAAAGTTCTCCTCAATGTGAACTGATGATTTTTCTTGAAATAATCATTTGAAGGAACCAATACCCAATTTTAACTACTTTGGTAGGAATCCAATAAAGCTTTTCTAGTCCTGTAGAAAAAATAAATAAAGATATTTATATGGTTAACATGGCATGATTTGACTGTAATGTCTTTTGATCTGCATGGGCCCATCCTGGGATTTTTCTGGCCCTTTCCTAGCTTTGAATTAATTGTGCATGGAATGATGAAGAATCAGTTTGCTTATCAAAAGTGATCTGCAATATGTTAATTTTAAATGATTTTTGAAATATCACCAAAAACAAAATACGATATGGCTTTATTTTTTTACCAATATCCCCTCAGATTATGTATGTTTTTCACATTCAAATCTGTGTCTGTGTGGTCATATTGTTACATTATTGTACTGCATTAGTCCTAATTTAGATCAGAACTTTTTTGTTGTATTTTAGCACGGATTTTAAAATTATACTACTCTCCATCTCTCAAACTGATTATGGCTTATCTGAATTGGCAGAGCATTGATGAATTGAAGCAGAAGCTTTTGTACACAACAGTGGAACTTGAAACAGTAAGAGCACAATCAAGTGAAGAAATGAAAAAGCACAAAGAATATGTCAAACAATCGCTCCGACTCCTCAAGATGACAATTCAAGAAAGAGATGAAGCAAGAGATCAACTTCACAAGCTACTCAACAAGCTAATGATTCCTTCCAAAACCCCAAATGCTGAATTTTTGACAACTTTTCCTCAACTCCCACCACCTGAAAGCCCCCTCGTGAAACCCACAAGAGCTAACTCCAGCATAACTGAATCCAACAGCCTTTCCGAGCCATACAATTACCAATCACAAAATTCTTCCCCTGTTGATTCCTTTTTCGACGCCGTTTCGTCCCCTGAACTGTCAAACATTAACAACCACATTGGTGATTCATGTAACAACAACATAGCATTCATGAATCAGCCCTTTGTTCAAGACTATAGTGCCACAATTGCAACAAGTCATGTTCCTTTGGGCATTTCGAAAGTTGATCAAGCTTCTATAATTATTGACAATCTTGTGAAGGGAAAAACTCTACCTCGGAAGGGCAATCTGCTGCAGGCTGTGCTGGAAGCAGGTCCACTATTGCAGACACTTGTTGTGGCCGGGCCGCTTCCAAGGTGGCGTAATCCGCCACCTCTTCAGACCTTACATATTCCTCCTGTTTCGATTAAAGGTTGTGAAGCTGAAAATATAGGCCAAAAACCAGGTGGGAATTTAAGCCATGCCCCAAGGCCACTGAATTCACAACCATTTGTTGAGATGTCTTGTGGGACTTCTCAAATGACGTCAACATCTATGTTGAATTTTGGAAATGGGAATTCGAGTCCAAGTGTGGGGAATGGAAGGTTGATGATATCTGCAGGTGCTAATGGTAACCACTTTGTTCCAACCGGCAAGAGACAAAGGTTCCATTGAGATATGATTAAGGAGATTCTGATCTTTTCCCCTTTTTCTTTTCTTGGTTTTGTATAAAATAGTTTGATTTTGATGGTTGAGGGTGTAAATTGGAGATGCTGATTTGGGTTTTCAATGACTGTAGATTTTTAGTTGAATTATTAATTTTAGTTACGTTGCTCTTCAGTGGCCATGGTTATGAATTTGTAATTGATCTCACAGTTTTCTTTGTTCTATTTCCTTCCAAATATCATGTTTAATTTGCTTGAAAGTTCAAAAGAATCTCATTTCAGAAACTTTTAACCCTAGCTTGAAGCAAAAGGATTTTATGTTGCATTAGACCAGTTGGCTTTGGGCTAATTAAAGTTCGAGCGAGATGGCTAAAGCGATGTGCAATGAAAGAACAATAAAGGCGGAAGAATTTTCATTTGCAGAATAGCATGGAAGTTCCTTGTTTGAAGAGTAAACGTTTCAGACCAGTGATATTGACCGTGGTATGGTGTCAAATTTGTACAAGTATTCTCACTCAAGAAAGCTGCCTGGTTATAGGAAGAATTGGTCGTACAAAATAAATATACTACTCCCTCCGGTTCCAAAATATAAAGTCAAAATGATATTCGAAATGCCAAAAAAAATGTTCTTACATTTTGAAACTCTAGGAAATAGTATATATTTGCTCATATTTCAATGGATCCAACCAATAGTTGCTACAACATGATAGTCGGGTCTCGCTCTTCGGTGAGCAAACCCCGTTTGCCATTGAGTGGGCGAGGGTAGTACGGGCCAGCACCCCTAAAAATCAAGCATCATATGTATTTGAGTTTGCATCATATGTATTTGAGTTTGGGTATTTATTAACGGTCTGGTCTTGAATTTGTCTAATATTTTGGGTCTCATGAGTTTGAGCCCATGATATAGCAATTAATAGTAACTGGATGTGAGAGAGAGCTTGCGAAAATATCAAATTTCACTTATAGAAATATCAATTTCCTAAAGTTTTTAGTTGCTAGACAAACAATGCTTGGTGTGTGAATCATTGTAGAGTATGCGAAGCATATTAATGAATATATCAGACATATATGACTAATTACAATTTCGTTAACTTTTGGTTAATCTGAATATATCGTGTGTGTTATTTACTTTCTGTTCTACTTTAACTTCTGTGATTGTGTTCAATATTCAATCCTAAATCTAACAGTATATTTGAGTGCACTCCATAATCTGTAGTTGACTTGCTAATATTTTAAGAAGTAAATAAAAAAAAATTAAAAAAAGAGGCATTGATGATTTTGCCCCATTTGAGGCAGAGATTAAATATTCGTTGCAATGGTAATATTATCTGTAATCAACACCATGCATCTATAGCCTCGTCTTAAAGGATGTCATCACTTCTGTTTTTATATTTACCTGTACTTTACAGTTTGTTTCGAAACTGAAACAAGTTCTGCGGGAAGTTAAGAATTTCATGCATAAGCAAATTAAATTAAAGAAATAATAGATGTGATTATATCACAAAAAAATTGTTATTCCTTCTCCTTCAGTGAATATCTAGTCTTTTGAGTTGCATGCCGGATTGAGCACTAAATATTATGAAGGCCGGAATTTTCTAATTTACATACCAGAAATAGTGGCAGAAGCATATACCTTGTCTTTGCTTGTGAATAGATAACTCGATAATCAATGGATTCTTCATGTTAACCCAGAAACCATATCCCTTTTTCCAGATTCACTGCGGCTTAGAATTAATACGCCCGAAAAACAAAGTCAACTTCACAACAAATCTTCACATCCTCATATTTTACCAAAATGAGGATTGATAAAAGAACAATAAATATGTGATTCCTATTGTGACATTAACTAGGTACTTAATAAAAGAATGCAGTTTTTGGATCTACGGTCCGTCCCATTGTGCAGTCATTGGAGAAACCCATTGACATTTCATAGAGCAAGAAAAAATCCTTTAAAACTATCACCCACTTCTCATGTTTGTATCTGTTTTTACCTTGGTTTCATCATTGCCGCATCTTCATACTCTTGACAAACACTAGGGGCTTTGAGCTTGAATACCTCTCTCCACGTTATTCAGATTAGTGAAAAGCTTTGTGAATTCTAATCGGCATGCCATTTTGTTTGCAGATAGAGCATGACATGCCTCCAAGTCCATCCCCATCTCCTGGCCTCCAAACTTCACATTGGAATCCATTGATGATAGCTTTGGTAGCTTCTATCTGTAGCATCTTTCTGGTATTAAGTTTCCACCGGATACTACATCGACATTGCTGTGCATTTCAACTGACAACCTGGTCCAGAAACCAAGGCCAAAGTAGACGTTTAAATGAGGACAATGGTGATGATCTTTCTCAACAGTTCCAAAGCCAAGGGCTGGACTCCTATATTGCACACTCCCTTCCCATAGTCCAGTACAAAAAGAAGCATGAAGCAGATATATATGGAATAAATACAGATTGTGCAGTTTGTTTGGGTGAATTTGAAGAAGGCGAATGGATAAAACACCTACCAAACTGCCCTCATGTCTTCCATGTGTCTTGTATCGATATCTGGTTTCAGACTCATTCAAGCTGCCCCCTCTGCAGAGCGGACATATTTGATCTTGAGTGTGCATATACATTGCAAGAAACTCCGACAAGGGAAGGAAGTCCATGAAGAATGATCATTGCTTTATGAAATGCTTCGGTCCCATGTCCTTCAAAGTCATTCATTTAGACTGCAGAGAGACCATGAAAATTGATTAGTTTCATCCAAGTTAACTGCAATAGGTCCTCAAAGTAATAGCTGCATAGAGAACTTCATGTCATTGTGAGGAGAAACAATCTAGGAATGCAGAACTCTGATGCAACTAGAGTTGGAACCTGGTAATCCTTCAACAAGATCAGACGAACCGAGACTTTTTTCAGTGGTGAGAAACCTGTAAATAAGAGTAAATTAACATTGGCAGAACAGATTTAATTATCGCCTCCTGAAAATTGTACAATTTTGATTTATAGAGGGCTGACTACTGAATCAAAGTTCATTAATGGCAGAAAAATGAGAGTTACAAAGCTAGTGCTGTAATACAACTAATTAGCTTTTTATGCTAGAGTCAAATGGAAACTTGGAAGGCATTACCAACCAGGAAATGCAAACTTCTATTCAGTTGTAAGCAAAATAATTGTAGCATATAAGAAGCACAATCAGAACCAATCAAGACAAATGAACCACCTCATGTAACATGGATCAAAAAGAAAACCAATGGTTTACAAGTCAACAGAGTGAACCATGAAAATAAGTAACATATTTCATTTATTACCTTTGAGGCCTTTACAACTTTTTGCTCAGTAAAAAATGTACAGTAAAATATACAAACTAACAATACTAAAGAAACCTATAACTTCAGAAACACAATGTTTTCTCCAACTGTTTATAAAACAGAAGGAATAAGATATTGGGTAAAGGACAATTGCGGAAGACATGTCCTAAATTGATTATAATGAAAAATCTTAAACTGCACAACCCCAATTCAAAAATTGTCTGCCTCTGAATTCTTTCTTTTTTCTCTTCTTTTTTTTTGTTTTGTCTCATTGAGCCATATCACCCTCACCAACTGTAAATTCAAGACTAAGCTCTCATTCATGTTCATATACTGTCCAGCAGAACCATAAATCTCAAACTTCAATCATCTTATTATGTATCTGAAAAACAATACCGTTGCAAGAATTCCAGCAAAGTCAGATATACAGGTAATCAATGATGTGGAATGAAGGTATTAGCAACCAATCAAACTCCAACCTGAACCAACTCAGTCCTATGAACCAAGCCAATGCTTCCGGAGGCCATTTGTAAATTGAGGCTGCATCAATTTCGCATACATACCTCTCTTTTCAATTAGAGAATCATGAGTTCCTTGCTCTACAATTTTACCTCCATTAATAACCACAACATTATCAACATGTCTCATCACTGCTGCTCTATGAGCAATGAGGATGGTTGTTTTGTTCCCCATAATCAGCGTGTCAAGAGCCTCCTGCACAGCCCGGCTCGACTCGCATTCAATTGCGGAGCTTGCCTCATCCAGTAATAAAATGGGTGCATTCTTTAGCACCACCCTAGCAATTGCAACTCTCTGTTTCTGTCCTGGTGTTAAATCTACTCCTCCAATACCCACATGGGTGTCATAACCATGAGGCAAGCTGCTTATGAAATGATGAGCATTTGCTATTCTTGCTGCCTCTTTCATCTCTGCTTCAGTTGCATTATGTCTTGCATATATGATGTTCTCTCTAATTGTTGTTGAGAAGATTACAGGTTCTTGGTGAAGTAGACCCAGGTGGTTCCTCAACCATCTCAAATTGAACAGTTTAAGATCCTTTCCATCCAATAAAACTTGACCAGCGATTGGATCATAAAACCTCTCCAACAAAGAAATTATAGTACTCTTTCCCGAACCAGAAACTCCAACCACCGCTATGGTTTGCCCTCCATTGATTTTAAGACTGAAATCGCTCAAGACCATCACCTTTGGACAGGTGGGATAACAAAAATCAACATTTTTGAACTCAATACTTCCATAGACATTAGTGGGCTTCAGTGCAGAGCTATCATCTGGGTCAATTTTGGGGACACGATCAATTATATCAAAAACCGAAATGAGTGATTCTCGCCGTTTAAATATGTAAGGGGCCAGACCAAATGGTTCCACCACAGCAAAGGTTGCAAAAGAGAAGACCACGTACTCTTTGAGAGCTGCCGGTAGATCAATATAGCCATTTTTTACAGAAATAGCAGTATACCAAAGTAGGAGAGCATTACAGGCAAAAAGAAGAAACTGTGAAAAGCCAAAGGCAAAACCAATGGCCGTTCCATGGAGGACACTTTGCCTATATATTCTCCTCAGCTGCAACCCATAAAGTTCCAGTACCTTATTTCCAGCACAGAATGCCACAACAGCATACATATTTGTAACGGCGTCCTCAAGGACCAGAGATGCCTTCCTGTGCAGCTCTTGTAGTCCCCTTGAGAACCCAGAAACCCACATTTTCTAGAAAAGAAAATATGGAAACAAAACAAAGTCAGTTACGAGTAAAATACTAAGAAACAACTTCAATACCTACATGTAATAACTAATAACCAGCTGTTTAGTAACATAACTAATTTCTTTAAAATATTCAGCTATTAGAGAAGGGAGAATATATTTAGACACTTCTTCTAGCAAGTAGCCTCTTATGAACTAGCAAAACATGTGAACAAAGTCGCATTAGCCTATGAAGCATGGACTACGGAGACAGAATCAACACATGGCATGGACATGAGAGCACCACAACAAACATACAAGTTTATAAGTATATATTATATATGGAAAATATGACCTTATAAAATACTCCCTACGTGCCATATTGTAAGATTATTACTCAAAATTAATAAGATTCATTAATAATTACGAAACAATAAATCTTATAAGTAGTAGTACCTTTTAGATAGTTTGTAATATACATCATTGTATTGACTAAAATTAAATGAATTATTGTCAGTTTTGAGTTTGAAATATCTCATATTGACTTCAAAAAGTCAATAATGATCTTATATTTTTGAACAGAGGGAGTATATTTATAGCAGTATGACGATAACATTAGTTTTGTCACAATAGGAATTTACACTACTTACGATACACGATATACAATACATTAATTTCTTACAAATTGATATGATTCAAGAACAATTCGATCTAAATCGCTAGCGTATTAGAAAGTGAGTCGTATCTTACCATACGTAGCAGTTCGCACGTATGATACGATTTACAAAAAAGTTGATACATTTTTAAGTTAGATGTGAAAACCTGATAAGAGTTAAAATAACACATTAAAGCCTCTCTTTTTCATTAGAAGTATTATCTTTTTCAAAAACTTTGTTCTCACTTTCTTTTTTTTTAAGTCTCGTACTTGTACAGAGACATAAATACGTAGTTCTGGAGTTTTCTTTTACTCTACACTTTCCAATTTGGGATTAAATGAGAAGATAGTCAAGAAACATAAGTTTCTTAACAAAATTCCTAGAATAATGCATGCATCTTATGAAGATTTATGAAACACTAAAATATGGCATAATGGACTCACAGACGCATATGAGGTATGCCATCCATAGCAATCACAAAATATATTCCAATTTCACGATATATAAGTGAAAAGAGTCGGTAATTGCTGAACAGTAATTTCTAATTTGTAAATAACACAGACATTAGTGATATTTTTTATTAAAAAAATAAGAAAAAAAGATATAGTAATACATTAGGGATATTATAGGGTTGTTGAGTCTAAAGATTACAATGCACAGTATGTAATCCAAAAGAAAATCAGAATTAACAGACACTGATATTTCAATATAAAGCATAATGATATGAATGCAAACCTGTGCAATGGCGGAAACTGTGAGAATAGGTAGAGTTGCCAAAGCCACAAATGCCAATTTCCATCCCAGTAACATCCCAATAGAAACAGCTACAACAACAGCTGCACCATCTTGAATGAAAATAGAAAGTCGATTACTGAAAGCAGCTCGCACAAACGTGGCATCATTTGCCAAGCGCATGGATAAGATGTCAACACTGTTCTCATCTTTATCAAACCATCCAACTTCATTGCGCAGCATTGCTGAATAGGAATGAAAAAATATAGGCTCCAAAATTTACCTCCATGTTCAAAAGAAACAAGGACAATAGAAGATAACAGTTAAATATTTAAGGATATGCTCAGCACAAGGAAGAAAGCTCTCACCTGAGAACATCATTCGCCTAACTCTCTCAGTCATTTTCTCCCCCATTATGCCAAAATAGAAGTGCTGTAAAAAATTGGCAACTAATGTTACCAGTCCCATGCATGTGATGATCAAGCACCATTTGTTCACTTCATAACGCAGGTGATGACCTTCAGCCCTATAATAGGCCGTCGCTATCAGTGCAATTATAAAAGCAAGGAGAGGATTAAAAGCTCCAAAAATAGCAGCCCCAGCACCTCCTAAAACTGCATAAAGCCACTCTGTCAAACTGAGCTTCACAAGCCTCCAGAAAGATGGAACTTTCTGAAATGTTCCATCAGTTTTCTCCTGTTTTGTTGGCATATCACTGAATTGATTAATAGGACTGGGGGTCTTTGAATGAAAAAGTTCAATTTTAGGGTCACATGTCAAGAATACTGAAACAGTGGATTCAGGGTCTGTAGCATTTGAAGTTTGTTTTTCTGCACAAGTGTCATCAAGACTGGGTAACTGAGGTAATCTTATTTCAAAACCTTCCTGCGATTTTATAAACAATAAATTATCAGCTTCATCCTGTTGCTCTGAAGGTTTACTCTGAACAGTTGGTGCTTCCTGAGAGCCATCTTTTGGCTGAATGGCAAGGACCCTATTACCTCTCCCAAGAGAAGGAGACTTGATCATCATATTTGGCAATGAAGATTCTTGACAGCTGTTACTTGATGACAAATCTTTTTTTGTTTGGAAAGTTCTCTCCTGGTTCCGATTTGGCATCCTAGAGAAGGATCCAGAAAATATTAATCACCAAAGAATGATTAATAATTTAATACCATTCCAAATTACAGTTGATGTAGGAAGTGTAATTTTATGAGGAACTGGAAAATAAAACAGAGAAAGCAAACTATGTTTCTGAAGTAGGTGAGAGCTTTTGATTAGGTGTGTGTAGTTCGTGCGCAGCAGGAGAAACCCAAGTGGGACCTCCGAGGTATTCAGACAATTAAAAGAGAGATTCCTCGCTGAGGTAGTTTCATTGTGTCTGTTATATAAGTTCTAGGGTTATAATTTAAAGCTCCTCTATCTGTTTTTCATATCAAAGCGACTATAGAACCAAGCATACTAATGTTGATTATAATGAGTTCATATCAAGAAGGCAATCGAACTCAATATGTTTGTTTGTGCTCATAATGGTGTACATTAGTTACAAACGGGGCATGTTTAATGTGTGCTGATGTGCTCTAGGTTCAGGCTGTTTGTTTTAGTATTTCATTGGGTGCATTTGACGCCCAAGATAATCAGATGATTCCCCCCAAGGTGGCTGATGGGGCCTAACTGAGACCCCCTCTGGCTAACAAGGGGGTGGGAAACCACCTTGGTGCTTGGCCAGGTATTCGACCCTAATTAAGGGTAACTTCATTCCATCTCTTATTTTATGTTCTGTAAATGTTATACAAGGTTTAACATTTTTTATAACATCATTTATATCAACTCCAACGTATATCCACCATGCTCAGGCTAGTCATTAGTTTATGCAAGAAAATATACCTTTCAGGAAAATTCACCACCTCTTCATATCTAAGCAGCTCTGCATATAAGCCATTCAAGTCTGATAATTCATCATGAGTACCCATTTCAACAAGTTGACCCTCCTCCATCACAGCAATATAATCAGAGTTCTTTATCAGGCTTAAGCGCTGTGCAATTATGATAGTTGATCTTCCCAACATAATGGCATCTATGGCGTCCTGAACAGATGTCTCAGTTTCAAATTTTAGGCTGCCAGCAACTTCATCAAGCAAGAGAACGGAAGGGTTTAAAAGCACTGCCCTAGCAACGGAAAGTTTTACTCTTTGTTCTTCAGTCAATACCAAACCAGCTCTTCCCACCTGACATGTATATATTAAAATAAAACTAAGAGTACTTCAATTTTTAAAACCATAATGTGCTTCAAGTAAACATCAGTACTTTATACCTTAGTCTCGTATCCTTTTTCAAGAGAACTTATAAAGACATGTAGACGTGCTACTTTAGCGGCCTCTTCAATCTGATCTAGAGTAGCATTGACCCGACCATAAGCAATGTTATCTACTATACTTGAACTCAGCAAGGCAGGCTCCTGGGTCACAAGTCCAATTTGACTTCTTAACCATCCTAGTTTCAGATTTTTTATATTTTCTCCATCGAAAAGTACTTCTCCTGCACAAATAAAGAATGGAGCATTCAAAACCTAGAAAGCTAGCACAAAAGCAGGAATAATGGGCAAGGAGACTAGCATATGCAATACCTAAAGTAGGGTCATAAAAGCGTTCCATGAGTGGAATTACACTGCTTTTTCCTGATCCAGTCCTGCCAACAAGCGCCACTGATTTTTTAGCAGGTACAGTAAGATAAAACCCGCTTAATATGGGTATTTCAGGACGAGAGGGGTAACTGAAATAAACATTCCGAAACTCGATAAATCCTTGCACAGAAACTAAAGTACTTCCATCTTGATTGACAGAAGAGCTTGATCGGCTCATCATCTCATACAATCTATATGCAGCGATTCTCCCTTGCTCAAATGAATAGAGATTTGTCGCTGCCTGATTCATCCCGCTGGAAAGAAAGAAAAAAAACTGAAATCAGAGGGGGAGAGGAATTAAAGAGTCAGAATAAATCCCTGTATCAATGCTTACAGGCCACTTAAGAGTACAGCAAAAAGAGCTGCAATGATTTCACCACCACTGGCTTTTCCACTCGTAACTAGGAACCTCCCAACCCAAAGTTGTAAAGCACATAAACAAATTGCAAGTCCATATGTGAGTCCAAGACCAAGTCCTTGCACAAGGCTAACCATTATACCATATCTTAGTGTTGCTTGAAGAGAAGTTGCATAAGAATACTTGGCCAATGGTTCGTTGGTAAATGCATATACTGTTCTACTGGAAGACACAGCCTGCACATACAGATAGCTGAGTTTGTAAGGAAAAAAAAAATTAAAGGCAAGCGTTGAAAGATAGGAACCACATATTTTTCATCTCGGTGTAAACTACAACCATAAGTTCATAACTTTAGCAATTAAAATAAATCTTGAGAGAAATCACATTCTAGAAATAAATAGCACTCCTAAAAAGACTTAGACCTTGGTCTCACAACTTATATTAAGGTGTATTTATCCCTTCATGTTAAAAGGAAAATCCCTAGATAAACACGCGTACACATAGAAAAATGGAGGAAACAAAGAATAAGTACATGTTAAATTACTCTAACTCCAAATTCGTTAATCCATTCCAAAATGAATTCCTCCCAGAAAAATGGAGAGACTGATGTATGAAAATTTCAAAAGAGTTTTTTATAAGTACATACGTTGAATGTTGTGCATAGGATTAAAGAGGCAGAATACCGGACCATTTTTTGATATAGTCAGTGATGGAACACAGGTTTTGTTGACAGATTACAGGTTTTGTTGACAGATCCAATGAGTATACATAAATAACAATTGACAAGGAAAAAATAAAAAAAGGGGCTCTATATAAACACATAATGAGAGGTTTATGTGCATTGTTCAAATCCAAGCTATTTAGAATTAAGTTGTTCAGAGTTTTGAGATAAGGCTGGCAGGGTGGGTGATGGTTATCTTTCTAAAGGTGACAAATCAGTCCTAATTAAAAGCACTCTTTCTAGCTTGCTTGTTTACTTTGTCTCTCTTTCTGCTTCCACCTTTGGTTCGCCCAAGGCTTCATAAGCTCATGGGAGACTTCCTACGGAGAGGAAATGAAGGGGGGGAGGGGAGTATAACTTAGTAAACTGGGAGAGTTCTGTGGAAGATCGTTGGAGCTTTATCAAGCATGAGTTTAGTAACCAGGATGGGCCGAAGTAGAAAGTATAAAGACTGTATATTCAGCATAAGATGTTTCTATTCACCCCTGCAGTTAGAGATGGGAGAGGCTCCACATACTCATGGATATCAATCATATGAAAGCACCAAAGAGTGTGAACACCTTTGGCATAGATGTCAGATGATAAAGAAATCTTCACAAATCATATCTTGAGGTGGACAGTTAGAATTTAAATCTAGATAAACTTTAAGTGTGGAAAACTTGTATATGTGAGGGACAAAAGATTCATATTGCTTATCAGCTTATGTTGTTTTAAGATGGAAATTTAATAAAACTAAAAGTAATCAAATACAACTTTAACTTTCATGGAATATACTCACTAGGCATGCCACAAAATCCCCAAATTAAACCATAAACCACAAAAGGGGAAACTAACTATATAGGATTGAACCCAAAGTTAACAAAGACAACACGCACACGTGAGAAAGAGAGAGAAGGGAGAATAAAAATCTGACCATTCTCCCTGTAGAATTTGTTGTTTTGCGGGAGAAGATGAGAGTGGTGTGCAAGACTTTAAATGTCGCATATCTTAGGATCTGCTGTGAGGCAGCAAAAATGAGATTCAGGGCTCTCCTAAACTTTCAATACCTAACATATGTACCAATTTAGAAGCAATGATCATTTGCATGTCGTCTTCCCAGATTTGTTTTTCATAACTCTGGAGATTCTACCATATTGTGAGCACATTGTTTTCATCAATACTGTTATTCAGGTTGCACCTAATCCCTCAAAACCAAAGGCAATTTTTAGTCCTCCTTTTTCTTCTGCCTCTACTTTAAGTTAAAAGATATTGTTATGTGGGCAAGCATTCTTGCTTAGCCTCAAAGTCAACAGCAAAAGTAAGATGCTGCGAGTCGTTCTTGGTAAATGATGGAAAGAGTAATTACAGTATGTCTAAAGCATCATCTAAATAAATTAAGGGAATTGATATTTCCACAAGTAAAAATGTCAGTTCCACAGGTACTCCTCCCATGAATAGTAAATAGGGTTCACTTTCATGTGAGAAAGGACCTTGTGGAATTAACATTTTCACTTGTGGAAATTTCAATTCCTTAAATTAAAAGACTTCACCAGAATAGAAGCAGTGAACTAAAAAACTATAACCTGCTCAACAATACTTGCAGCCTCAGCATATGCATCTTGAATGTTTTCTGCAAGTTTCTGGAGAAAAATGTTTGATATCCCCCCTACAGCAACAATAAATGGACCTGCAGCTAATGTAATAAGAGAAATCTGCCAACAATTGACAAATCCAATGACAAATCCACTGAAAAATGTTGCCATGTTGTGGATATAATTTCCAACCTGAGAGCATAATAAATGTTAATCATGCAATCATTCACAAGGCATTGCAAGAACTGAAGCAGATTCAAAAGTGACTTCATCCAAAAAGAGGGAACAATGGAGGGAAAAATAATCTGTTGTCAAACACAATTTATGCAATCCAAATCTACCTTTTCACTAATAGCAGATTGAATGATTAGCACATCACCTAGAACTTGGCTCACAATATCCCCATTGTTCCCGTATGTGTCAAAAAAACTCATGTCCTGGTTAAGTAATACTTGGACATACTTTGACCTAACGACAGCAGTCTGCCTTTCCCCGGTAACCATCCAGCATGAAACCTCTATTACATAAACAGAAATAATATTAGAGACAGCACATATAAGCTTCAGCTACAGATTGATGGTTTAAAACTGAAGCATCAACAAAATCTTCTTGCTTACCGATCCAACCTGCAGCAAAAACACCTGAAGCTATATACATAATATACAGCGCGTGCTGCATACAAACAAAAACAAATTTTAAAATCATATATGGAAAATTCCAGCATCATATGGAATCTGCCATGACTGAAACTGCTTCAGATAATATATTCCAAAGGTTGAAGAGATCAAGGCTCCTCATTCAGTGAAAAATTTGACCATTATTTCCTATATGCTCTGTCACTAGCTCCAAACAGGTTTTATATTCACATTGTTTTACTTTTGATAAGCTGGCAAGTTCAACTATAAAGCATATAAACCTTGAGCGCATTTGTATTAATATATTATTCAAGGAAGACATAATTCATTCCCAATACAATTTTACACATTGTTTTGCAACTTTAAATGCAAGCTAACATTCATATACAAGTGTTATGACAAACTTACAAGGTAACAGAAAAATTAATAGAAAACCTTGTTACAATGTTCTGCAAGCGTACAAGTAGGCTAGCAGTAATCAGTTTATCATATTCCTTAAGTTGTGCCCTGTTACGGACACTGGATCTCAGGACTGATGAAGACACCCTCCCCTGTTAGCCTCAAGATTGGCATTTATCCTAAAGTTAACAAATTGAATACAAACTCTTTCACACAGAGGAGTACAATTGACTAATGCATTCCTAGTGGTGCATTCACAAATTATATGCATTTACTTAGTTAATTGTTTAGCATAATAAGTGATCCAAAGTTTCAAACCTAAATCATGCATAGCTGCAGAAGCAAGAACTTTGACCTGTTGAGCAATTTTTCTCAATTGCAGAATAGATGTGAAGTAACATGTAGTTGTGAAACATATTATCACAAATTGGAACAATTTAAAACCAAGTACATACTTCCAATTAGTAAAGTCAACTTTTTTACAGAGAATAAAAAAAATGAACTTCATAATTCCCTCTCACTCCTCTCTAGTATTCAATGGCTAAACACATTTTCAGATTTCTGCTCGAGCTCATATTGGACTGCATGTCACTAAGAAAATTGTACTTGATCAAAGTTAAATACAAAGAAATTTAAACAAAATAAAAGTTTGATAAATACCTGAGTGAACTTGTCAAACAATTCATCTGATGTCTGCGAATGATCAAAGATCAGTAACTCCAGGATCTTCCCAAACACATGAACATACATAACAATCGCCACCCCGTGTGCCGCCGCAGCCAACGACCCCGCAATCATCAAAACCCAATCAATCCAATCAGCACAAGCAAAAAGCCCCCAAATCGGCACCGCTTCCGGCGCCAACTCCGGCTCCCGCTCCTCATTCTCCTCCTCTTCATCCTCCTCTCCTCCGCCCACCGCCTCGAAGCTTGGGTCCATGTAGGGCAAAGGCGACTCCGGCGGCTCCGATACCTCCGACACCGGCGTTAATGGCACCAAGTCCGGCTGACCCCACCCAAACAAGCTTCTCGATCCCATTATTTTCTGCAATTGTGCGATGAATCAAAACCCCAAGAACTAAATTCATCAAAATTCAAAACGATCTACGGAGTTTGTTGGAGAATTGCTCCCTCTTTCTCTCTCCCCTTTTCTGGGTTTTCTTGTCAGCTTGTTAGGGTGAAAAAATAATCAAAAATCAGTGGAACTATTATATACTTGAATATATAAAATACATATATATATATATATATCCAGTGGTATATTTGGCCTGCTACAGAAGAAGAGTACAGGGACAGAGGGACTGATCTTCTCTCCCTCTAAAATTAACGTCGTCGTCTTTCTGGTTCGTTTTTTCGTTGTTTTCTACTTCATTTTCTCTCTCTAAATTGTAAAGCATTTTTCCAAATTGTCCGTATCTTCCCGCCAACCCCTTGGGCCCCACAACTCTCGCGCCGGAGTTAAAAGCAAAGAGGCAAGGATGCCGTTACTTTTTTCATTTTAATTTTTTTTTAAAGCTGATAATATTCACAATTAATATTTCAAAAAATAAGATATTCATATTTTCAAATGTAAATTTTATACTCCATTTTTATAAATAAAAATCACATAAATAATAAACAAGTTTCATTCAGTAGCTTGTATGAAAGAACTAATACAAATAACAATTCGAAAAATAGATTAACAATAAGTTAAGGCAGAAATTAAAATTGTGAGAGCAAATTTGATATTATCAGAATAAATATATTTAACGACGTTGTTACAATTGTTATAATGATACTTAATATTTTAATGACAATTATTTAAATTAGGTTCTCATATTAAAAATGTATTGATAATGTCATATCAATAATTTTATTGTCACGTCAATAAGTGTCATTAGAAGTTTGAAATATTATTGAAACAAATATAAAAGTGTTAATGTTAAATATATTTATTTGTTCTAACAGCATAAATATCATTTTGACATTATTAACTATCTAAAAAGAATATTATGTTTATTCTTTTGTGTGTGTGTTTATCTTTTATGTGAGATTTTGCAACATATATTTTCTCACGCTCTAATAAAAATCACGTTGAGATACCGCATGATAGTAAAATTTGAGAATATAAGAAAAAAATTAAGAACATGTATATTTTAATGGACCATAGACCTTATAGATTAACCTTTTAGATCGAGATATAATATAAAATACGCATATATGAACCGAATATTCTCAACAAACCATAAATGAAATAATAAATAGATAAGTCCTCATGCTATTTTGTTTCAGTTGGATTCTCACATAAAGCACGTTGAGCTTATTTCTACATAGGTTTATCTTTGTATTTAATTTTGTAACATATATTTTTCTTGTTCTAATAAGAACCATAAATGAAATAGTAATAAGTCATACCGATATTCTTCCTTTGTTCGTTAGCATAAAATGATAAATTATTAAAATGAAAATCCTTATTATAGATACTCATCGTAAATGATCCATAATTTGAAGAACTTCGCCAAACCAAATTTTTAGCTTTATATAATTAATGTTAGCTTGACTCGATTTCTAGATATTCAAAAGTTGATGGAATTTGTTTGGTAGCTAGCTAGTCTTTTTCATAGTATTAATCTATCATTATTAAATATTCATGAAAGTAATTAAGGTGGCACCATAATATAATATAAACACGTTGCAGAAGCAATTAAATTGACGCACAAACTTTAAAACTTATAGGATAAATATGGAAGGCGACCCTTGTAACTTTTAGAAAAGTGAAAATAATTGGTTCGATTACCTTAAAAATAAATTAAGTTATTTGCAAAAGAAATAGATGCATGTCTAATTAAGTATCACGGCAGCCAAATAAATAAAATCAAATGCCATGTGCTGACTAGGGTACAAATGACAAATTCGGTGAGGGTACAGATCATTCGTGTAAAATAAAAATAAAAATTTGAGTAGTGACAAGATTATTATACAATAATTAAACGAGGCTTTGGATTGAGAAATAAATTTTCCAGATGGGGTGGGGGAGAAATTAAATATAAATTTTAATGGGGCTAATTTTTATAATCATGAAAACTGAATTTCTTGGGACCTTGGGTGTTCTGATTAATGAACAACTTTTGGTTGTCCATTTTAATTATGCCGGCATGTGTTTTATCTTTGATCAAATTATGTCACCTTGTGGCACACTCCACTTGAGAACAAAACTGAAAACCCACCATGCTGCCACTCATAATTTTTAATTATTTCGCTATTTTGAAAAGATTGAGTTCAGATTCATGAGTCATCATTTTTGTCATGATTCCAAATTCTGCAATTCTTGAAAAGGAAAAAGAGAAATGAAAATTATAACTAACATAATGAAGTAGGGACATGTTTGTTTGCAAGGATTATAATCCCGGGATTATAATCTCATGGATTATAATCCCAAGACTATTAATCCTAGGATTAAATAGTCTTAATCACATGTTTGTTTTTCATGGGATTATTCATGGGATAACTTAAAATAATCTCATGTTATATTTTAATCCTTCATGATGGGATTATAATACCTAGCTAGACATGGTATTAAATAATCCCTCATCTTAAGCTATTTTATAATCCTTGGACTAATAGTCCCAAGCTCAAATTTAAAAACAAACAAGACACTTGGGATTAATAGTCCTATCCCAAGTGTAATCCTTGCAAACAAACATAGCCTAGGGGTATTAATGGTTATCCGTTGTTAAAGTAAATAAATAGTCCCATATCAATATTTTTTTTTAAATGTCTAATACTACCTCAATTTTAAATTATAATATCATTTTTAAAATTTAATTTGAGATATTTTTAAATTTAACATTAAAATGATTCATTAGAAATTATGAAACAATAAATCTTACAATAAAAAATATTTTTTTAAATACTTTACAATATCATCATTGTATTAACTAAAATTATTAATATTCATGTCAATTTTGAGTTAAAAATATTTATATTTTGAAACGGGAAGAGTGGATAATAATAATAATAATAATAATAACAATGGTCAATTCGTTGTTAATTGGTTTAAGTTAAAGAATTTAATGTTTGTCTATATGTTAGATTTGAGCTCATTTTATAAGTCTCAAATGGTAACAAAGCGGTTATATTTCTAATTAATGTTTGAATATATTTTTTTTTAAGTTGGTTTAGAAATGTATGTTCTTCCTCGTATGTACTTATGTTACGTTTGGATTGGAGGAATGAAATTTGTGAAGAGAATAAAATGGTGAGTGAAATGATTCATTCAATTTCTAGCTGAAATAAGTAACTTCATACCTTTTTTCAAGGAATAAATTTCACAAATTTAATGGGAATGAGAATGGTTCATTTCATTCCAATAGAACAACCAAACACAATTTTTCTTATTCTATAGGAATTAGTTATTCTATTTTCACCTTAATTCCTGCACTTTAACATAGCATTAAATATGATATATATAAACAACAAAAGAACACACCCTAAAGTCTGCTGATAAATGTTATTTTAGTATTTTTAATATTTCATAATGTCTTGCTATAGTTTTATAGATATCTATTTCTTTAAAGTATGGATAAACGAATAAACTTTTCTGATCCACAAATTAAATTAATAAACTAACCTAACATAAAGTTTCTTCAAAAAATTTGGTTGGAATAAGACTAATCAAGAAGTTGAGCTAATAGATTATAAAAAATGGTGACTAAGATATGATGGAAGATTGATCGACTAGTTGAAATGAGTGTTTTTTTTTACCATACTAAAAGTATAGCAAAAATTAAATAAACTCAAATTTAACTTCATGGCTATAGCCTACTATATGTTTTTGATAATTTTTTTCCTTCTCTAGAACCACACCATTTGGGTACTTGAGAGGAAGCATGTGGCCCGGCCTTCTAGATATTCAGGCCTCGAATTAGGAGATGAGGGAGCAAGGATTGATTTTTCTCTATTGAAGGTGACACTCCTACAATTATTTGTAAATTTATGTGAAATTCACCGTTGGTACAACTGAAACTTATTTTATTACCTCTTCTTTATTTTGAACATCTTTTATGTTATGAAAATATTATTTAAAAATATTACTCGCTCTGTCCCAAATTAATTGCTCAGTTTTAATTTTTTTTTAAAGTCAAATTGACCATTTTTAAAACTAATCTTTTTACTATTTTTTCTAAAATATAGGTGAAGAGATTATGACCAAAAGAAAGTATGTACAATTTATTACTAACCCCAATTTTTATAATTTTAGAAATATATTTATATATGTTTAATTATTAATTTTAAAAATAGTTAATTTGACTTAAAAAGTCAAAATTGAGTAATTAATTTGAGGCGGAGGGAGTATTAAGAAATGCCATTATATCTAAATATATTCAAAAAAATAAGTTAAAAAGAGATGGGACAAAGTCACCAAAAACATGCATTAAATATGACCATCTAAGTAATCTAACAAAAACGTACACTAAATCACGCCCATCTAACTCAAGTCGACCTTACAATATCCGCAAGTCGCATAACTTAATACACACTTTCGGTGATTCTATCATTATTCAAAATATTATAATCCTCGATCAATTATCTATTTGGCTTTCCAATCAAGGATAATTGATTTAAGATTTAACTTACATAAATTCGACACTTCGACTCACAAGCTTATGAGATTTAGAACTACAAGGTTTAGAAATTTAAAAAATTTCTTTGACTGACCACATGTTAGATTAATTAATATGAATAATGTTACGGTGACCAAGAAATTAATAAAAACATAAATATAAAATAATATATTAAATTATAATTAGTTGATGTTTTACTATACATAAGTAAGTTCAATCTAATTTGTTATCACTAAAATATTACCCAATTAATATATACAGATTCAAGTATAAATAAAAGGTTAGTATGCCAATATAATTGTTAGAATGTGGTACCTAACATGGGTTAGGTCTTAAGATGTGAGGATGCGGTTCCTGACCATTTTTCATTTTTTATGAATTCACATCACACTACGATCAGTAATATAAGGAGATAATCACGAGATATACAGACTTGACGAAAAAACTTAGTGTCTTAGTCATATACATCTCATGATCGTCTCCTTATACACCACATTAAGGTTAAACTCAAGCCCATTAATGTCGAAGGTCAAGATAGCTCTGACCATGGGGATTGGATTGGTGGCACGACCTTAGCACGCGGCTAGCAACGACTTAAAAACTCTCATAAAATAAAATGAGACCTAACTGGTACACACTCGTAATTATTATTACTATCACCTTCATATATGTGCTCCCTTAATAGTTATTTACTCCTACACAATAGGCAAATTTAGGAGTGAAACATATGTAGTTTCTTCGTTCTTGTTTCAGAGTACAACGTACTAGAAGCACCACTATGCGATTAATACCTGATGAAACAAGATACCAACAATGGTGATTAAATATTACAAAAATTATTTACTTGACAAAATTATCCCTAATAATATTAATAATTCAAATCAATAAATTTATAAATTTAAATATGATTAATTATTTGCTGCAACCTAATAATATGTATTCTTAATTCATAGGTTCACGAATACTAATCAATCACTAACAATAAATAAATAATTTTTATTTGTATGTAAAACTTAATTACTAATTATACCTGTTTTATACCATTATATATGCACAAAATAATTTTTTTATTAATTATTGTTTGTTTTTCAAGTACCTGAATTACATAGGAAAAAAAATGTAAAGTATCCGGGCTTTGAGAGATCCCAAAATCTACAAAGATTCTAATAAAGTATGGGTATAACTATTCTATACTACTGCTATTAAACCAAAGAATTAAAGCCCATAATATGGCGAAAAGTTTTCTCCCGGGGCAACTAATGGATTCTGACATGGCTGAAAATGGGCACACGAAAGGGGGAGTCGAGAGAGGTGCGGGGTCGCCCGTCGCCGGGGTGTGATGATTCCAAATCTCGAAGACTTCCAAAAACAAAAACTAAATTGTGTGTGTCTGCTTTCCTCGGGAGTGGAATGCAAATTTATCCTCAACTTGTATCCGATTTGCAATTCTTTACCTCGAGACTTTATTTTACAAGATTCATCCTTCAGAATTAGACGAAAATAAGGTTTTTTTTTTTGTTTTTTTGTGATCACACGAGTTTCATAATGTTGAGTTTGGACCGTATGGAATTGGTGAAAAAATAGAATACAAAAGGAAATTGAATGATAAGTGAAATAATTTATGTCATTTTTGACTAGAATGAGTCATTTTATATAATCTCCCAAGTAATAAAATTTAAAATTTTGACAAGAATGATAATGATTCATTCTATTATAATAGAACAACTAAACACAATTTTATTCATTTCATAGCAGTGACGAACACAATATTCTCATCACGAAGACACTTTTATAACTAAATTTAAAAATAATAATAATAATGAAAATTACTAAATATAAATTTCAATTAAAAACACATAAAAAGTCACTATAAGATCGTTATTCGAGGCTTTATTTCTTGAAATTGTTTCATAATCGTCTCATTCAATTCAATGGTATTAAATATATTTTTTTGTGAATAAATAATTTCACTAGGCTATTCCTGAACCAAGGTCTAAGATATGATTAATTGACTCTTGGGTAAGTTCAATAGAAAAATATTCGGATCAAGAATGTTTTGCAGTGCTGGATCTTGAAACATTTTTGCAAATATCTACGGTACTTAATTAAAATTCTATATTCATAATTTATGTCGGTATTAATTTAAATTAAACAACAAATAACACACTTGTCAAAAAATTTAATGTATACTGTAAAATAAAAAAACATGTACGGATGTTCTAATTCGTATGAATGACTACAAATAAATAAGAATAAAAACTAAATAATTAACCAATCATAGATAATTAACAAAAAATTAATGACATTACTCAAAACTTTAACACTAAAATTTGGAAGAAGTCAAATGCGCTCATGCAAATATAAATTGAAATTTGAAGTTAAAAAAGATATTAAATATTCCTAATTATCAGGTCTTCAACAATGTTCTATATTTTGACCCAAGTTTTTATTTATTTATTTATTTTTAGGATGAACACCAATTTATCATATTAATCTCATACTTATAAAAAATAAAAATAAAAAATAAAAATTAAGGGTGGGTATTTGCCTCTCTTGTCCTTTAGTGCATTCGTTTATGTTCTATAAGTATGAGTTATTTTATTCTCATCTTAATTATTATAATTCAAACATAACATAAAACCATACAAGGGCAATAAAGTAGTTAATCATATTAAGTAAATTTACAATCATTTCAATTGATAAAAAAAAAGAATTACATAGAAGTATTCAATGTTCCAAATGAACCACACATCGAATAATAACAACGAGGCAAAAAAAAAAAATAGTTCATATTTGTACTTTATACTTCACAAGCTCCAATGCCAAAAGTTTAGAGATCTCCATAGGGAAAAGACTTCGATTATTGGTTTTATATTTTATCTGTTTTAAAATTATAGAAATAATTTAATTTTGAAGTCAAATAATACATATTAAACTTTAAATTAATATGAATTTATTTAATTTTATTTGATACAATTATTATAATTATATAATATATAACAAAAATTATTAATCACAAAATTTATTTTATTCTGAATTTTTATGTCGTACTAATTTTAAAATTTAATATGTCGTTGTTTGATTTTAAAATCAAATTGTATATCGAATTTTGGAATGAAAAGAGTATTTGATTTCGTTTATATCGTTTAATTAATTTTTTTCCTTAAAAAAAGTAAATAGGGATCCTTTTGCACAACGTATTCAACTTTGAGATTAAGTCTTGCAAAAATAAGTTTGGGGAATAGAGTTGTAAAAGGTACAACGTGGGGGAATAGATATGCATTTTAGTCTTCCCTTCAAAGTCACTCCTAATTTTCTTCTCCGTTCTTTTTTCCGTTTACCTGACTTTCCTTTCTCTCCCTCCCCACTTTCAGTTACTATTCATCGATCCGTACATCTACGCCGTTCACTATTTTCTCCGGCGACTAACCTAATAGTTTCTTGGCGTAGGTGGGCTGCTCAATATTTTACATCCTCCGCCTATATGTATAGAGCTTATATTACTGATTTGGTTTTAAATTTGTGAAGGATATAGATAATTATTTTTTCGGTGAAGAGAGGCGGTTGTGGAGTTTATGGGATATGGCGGAACCACTGTCACTAACCGGAAAGGACAAGTTTTGGAAAGGGGCTTTCGCCGTGACCGGGATCATGTCTACTCTCGTAATCTATGGCCTGTTACAGGTGAACCCTCCTTGTGCTTTCGGATTCCATTGTTTTTTAATGTAATTATTTGATGCTTATTTTATTGGCATTATTCATCATTGTATTGGCTTTTAAACTTAACCATGGAAACCTTTGCATGATTAAGCTGGTTAATTAAAATAGAGAAAGTATGGTAATTGATTGTTTTAGACTTTTACTCAAAGTCTGAATATTGGTTGGAAATATAAGGGAACAAAATAAGAATATTGCAAACTATGTAAATGACTAGTTATTGAACTACTCCTACAATAATTTGAGATCTAATGTCCGATACCCGCATACTTTAAATCTGATGTCTGGAACACCCTGGGAGGAGCTACTGTTTATAAAAGTGCAGAAAAGTTTTTATTATGTATATACAGTTTGGCTTTAATTTGGAATCAGGTAGTTAAGATATTACACAAATTTTATTGGCTTAAGAAGAAAATATTCTTTGGTATTGAAAATCTAAATCTTTGACTTCACCTTTGGAAGTTGAAAGAATGGCTTTTCAGGAAAAATGAAAGTTATAGGGTGGGGGGACAAGTTTCTTTTACTTTATATCTCCAAGGTCTTACACATAGATGTTAGTGACCTAATATATTCCTAATCTTTTAATTTGCATTGGATCATTAAGTTTATTATATTTTCTTTATGTTTATCAACTCTGGCATGGGAGAGTATGACATATAGTATGCTGGTAGACTCGATAGGGTGCTCATAATGAAAACTGATCTTCCCACTTTCGGCAAAAAATTGAGGAAGGTAATGAAGAAGGGAAGGAATATTAGTAATCAGTCCCTTGGGACTTTAGGGGAAGGAAAGAAAAATCACTTGGTTGGTTGGAAGAAGGTGTGCACCCTGATGACGAAAGTTGGATTGGGGGTCTGAGATCTTGGTTTATGGGGTTAGGCGCTTTTAGGGAAGTGGCTGAGGATGGGAGTCTTTTCGAGATAGTTGCAGTGAATTTGTTTAGTGCAAATGTTCAATGTTGGATTACCTTAGTGGGAGGATGCTATATGAAGTTGGCTTTTGGAAAGCTAATGTGAAAGATAGGTGGAGTTTTAAAAGCATACTTTATTTGGTGAGCAATGTAATGAGGGTTTATTTTTGGATGGAAGTTTGGCATGGAGATGTTTATCATGGTGTGCAGTTTTCGAACCTGTTATGTGGCTTCAGATTCAGAGGCAAGAGAGGGTAATTATGTGGTGGAGACAGAGTGGAGACATGTGGCATCCTACTATTTGCAAGAATTTCAGGATTGGGAGCTGGAGGAGGTGCTATCATGTTGGTTTTATCTGAAGTGGATCCTCCGAGTGAATGTGTTGATTCACTGCTTTGGAGTGAGAATGTGAGTGGTCAGTTCTCAATGAAATCATGTTAAGAGCAGAGTAATGGATTTTCTTATGTGCAGCATTTGGCACGGGGAGCTTCTAGGAAGGTATTATTCTTCTAATGAACTGCTGCGCTTGAAATATTTTCATTTTGAACTGGTGATGAATGTGCTTTAAGGCATAGAAATGATATACTTCTTGTTGTAACACAATGAGTTAGTTTCAGATATTTGGTTTATGGCCTTTTCCTTTTTCAGAATGTACTGGGTGATGCCTAACGGTGGGATCGCTCCTCGGCGCTAGGGTCTCAAGTGGCATAGGCGAATATGGGACTTGAGAGTTCACACTGGTTATTGCAGATCATTTGTGAGAGAGGAACAATAGATGTTTGAGGATTGTGGAGATTCGGTTTTTTCTCTTGAGTTTTCTATGGTTTCTGCCCAATGAGGTGTACCATGAATTTATATTGTTTATGTGGATTTTGTTTGCTAGCTTACATTGGAACTGGGAGTGTGGTCATATATAATTAAATTTGGGGGAACCTTTTATAGCGTAGAGGTGTTGTATATGTTTGGGTTAAAGTGGGGTAGCCTAGGTTCTTTTTGTCTTCCCTATGCCCCTTGATACATTGTGTAGACAGGTTCACCCCCCCTCTTTTGGCAATCTTTAGTGGATACTTCTGTTTACTTGTTGAAAAAGAATGTGTTGATCACTCTTACATACCATATGGAATAAAATGTGCATTAAGTATAACTTCTCCAGTTGTACATTCACTGATTCGTTCTTATGTGGGAAAAGGGAAGTTAATAAGTGCAATTGTTGATTAGTTATTATTCACGTATTTATATAACAGTTGTTTACCTAATGAATATAATTACTCTTAGTTTGCATTGTTTAGTTATGGGTTCATGGAAGTATAACTCTTGCAGGAAAAGATCATGAGAGTTCCATATGGACCAAATAAAGAATTCTTCAAATACTCGTTGTTTCTTGTTTTCTGCAATCGCATTATGACATCTGCAGTATCTGCATGCACTTTACTTGTAAGTATTGATTTATTCATTAATTGATCAGTTATTCCCCATAGGACACACATTTTGATGGTAATCCACATGCATATCACATACGACACTTCAGTAGGATTTGCATGCTCCCTGCCACATGGCAAAGCAGAATAGGGACGTTCTTTTATGCAAAAACTAGTTAGATATTTTTTGGAGGTTTCAGTGCTTTTTAACTGGATGACTGTTGATATTTTTTTCTCCAGGCCAGTAAAAAAGCCTTGGACCCTGTTGCTCCGGTTTATAAGTATTGTGTTATATCGGTATCTAACATATTAACCACGACATGTCAGTATGAGGTAAGGTTTCTTCATTTTCAGAGTTTAGTGTTCTTTATGGTTATTTTTTTTTTCTAGAAGAGGAATTATTTACATGCGCACAGTTATAGTGATTTGCTTTATATGTCATTTAGGTGACGGTTGAGAAAGTTTAATTGTTTGTTATTGTTAACAAATTTAACTAATGCTTGCTTCAGGCTCTCAAATATGTCAGTTTTCCTGTTCAGACACTAGCGAAATGTGCCAAAATGATACCTGTAATGGTAGGTTACTATGTTGTTAATTGTGGTAATCACTATTACACCTGTTTATATTTCTCGTTGTGGGGTAAATTTCTTTTGTTCATTATATTGTATTGTTGATTCACTTGATTGATTCAATCTACTTGCTAATGGCCTTCTGCAATTTTGCGTATAATTTTAGTTTTTTGTTTCTATATGTGCTCTTGCTATGTTTTAGTTTTTTAAAAACACTCAACCCAGTTCCAAATAGATTTATTAACTCTGAACATTTTCTTATGTGGCATACCAATCCCACAAGACCTTTTTGTTTAGCTAAAGAAAATCATGCCAAACATTGTACGTCATTTGACTCACAAACGTAGCGGGTAGAATGAGCGGTTCTTTGGGCAGTTGACTGTTCATATTTTATTCTCAGATTTACAGTGTACACGAATTTCTATTTTATTTTATAGGTAGATTAGTTTGAGTAAGCCTTGAGGTGGAGGACATCAAAACACATCTAGCTCGACGACATCCCTGTTCGTTAACTTAGTTGATGCATTGCAAGTCTAATGCTGTTGGCTGTCATTATTTTCCGCGATTTATAGTTCACGTTCTTATATTTTCTTTTTGAATGTCAGCTTACTCATTTTTTAAATCCATTTTCACCTATGTGGTGAACTTTTGACTCATTATCTTCTTATACTTTTTCAGATTTGGAGCACTGTCATTATGCAAAAGAAATACAAGGGACCAGAATATTTGTTCGCTTTACTAGTTACCCTCGGGTGTGCATTATTTATTTTATATCCGGTAATAAGTACATCCGTATTTCCTATAATAAGATTGCTTCTACTAGTTTCCTTGTTGAGGCATGTTACGATAAATGTTTGTGCTGCCGAAGGCCGGTAGTTAATGACAACCTGATAGTATAAAATTGATTCAATATTTCCCAAATCTTGGTTCCTTTGTAGCAACCATTTTGGACATAATGGTTCAGTTCAATGTTTAAAGTTATTATGAATGGCAAATTTAACATGGTTTCACTTATACATTGCACTTGCAATGGATGGGTTAAAATTAAGCCTGAAGACATATTGGAGCTGATTTAAGGGATTTGATTTTGATTTATTCAACAAGATGCTCAGTCATATCCAGTCTGAGCCCATCAAACACATTTTGTGATAAAACTCATATTTTATCTAGTTTTGGGGCTTCCTTGTATAGGGGTATTGTGGGTTCTTAGCAAAGGTTAGGTGTCTTTTGTTCTAGAGAATCTTGCAAGAATTAGTACGATTTTGTTTAAATAAAGAAAGTAATGATGTTATTAATCTGTAGATAATCACATAAATTATTTCAATGATTTTTCAATGGGATGATATAAGTTTATGTGAATGATCTCTACTAGCTTTTGCAGTTTGTTAACTTAATAACTGAATTTTGATTTATTTTGTAGTCAGCTGGTGATATTAGCCCTTACAATAGGGGAAGAGAAAGCACGGTTTGGGGTGTTTCCCTGATGGTTGGTTATCTTGGGTATTCAATACATCTTCTTCTCATTACTATGCATGTTGTATGCTTGGATTATTTAGCATTGCATATGATATTTTTATTCTCTTTTAGTTTCTGTAGCCATATTTCTTTATATGCTTAGGTGGTTTGTATATTGAAGTTCTGAAAGTTATGTACTTAGCAGTTGAAGTTTGTTGGCATATATGCATGAGGCATCAGGATAACTGGTTTTCAAGCTTAGTAATACTTTGTTATTTTTTAGTTGAATTAGCTATTACAAATTGTTTGGGTTTGAAGATGTTCATATAAATAAATTTTTATGGTTTTTTTAATTTATTTATTCTTAATTTGAATTATAAATTAACCACTTGTACCTGAAGAACAAATGTAAATTCCAATATGGTATGGAATTGGAGAGTGCACAACGAACATAAGAATTATTAGCTACTCGGTGCGGAAGGAAAAGGAAACAACGGAGGGGTCCAAATCGGACCTAAATAGGAATGACATGAAAAGTCTTTTTCAAAACCTAGCATTAAGGGTGTTATGATGATATACAAGAGGAATGGAGAAAAACTCGTGTTTGGCATGGAGGGGAAGATTTGTTTATGATATAGTTCAAGAAAGAGTCGTCTCATTTCCTTATTTCTTCGTTCTTTCTAATTCATTCACTTCAAGACTGGTTTTGAATGCCGCATAATATCATCTTCAACCAACCTCCACTGTACTTACCTTTTGGTTCGATCACTAAAGAATTGCTTATACACTAAACAACTACTTATATACGCTTACTAAAAGACTGACTTTCATTCATTCATTAGGCCAACGCGAAACTAAGAAAAAGAGATGTGCCTAAGGCAGCATGTAAACAAATTGTGCATGCTAAGAGAAGAGGAGAGATGTTCGCAATTACTACCACAAGAAAGCCGCCCCCTATCTCTAAAGGGGTCTGTCACTTCGTTCGTACCTTTTTGGCTTAGGCTTCCAACTAAACTTACTTTATGGCCTTGCCGCCCTGCCGCTAGCAGAGTTTTAGGAGTCGAGTCGAGTTTGAGTTGCTCTTCGAGTAGTCAACTTTGAGTTGCTCATTTTGTTTTGTTTTGTTTTGTTTTGTTTTTTTTTTGGGGGGTGGGGGGGAGCTTCTAGTATGCAATCTGAATGAAACCATGTCAAAAAGTTTTCATCGCTGTATCTTCTTTATGTTCTTTTCTTTCTTCTTTGATATTGATAAGTAAGATTATTACCAACAAGGATCCGGTTACTATGAAGTGAACTTCATGGTAAGTTCACTTCATAGCCAATATTGCACTGACACGTATCATCCCTCGCCACGTGTCAGTGCAGTATTGGCTATGAAGTGAACTTACCATGAAGTTCACTTCATAGTAACCGGACCCAACAAGGACACCAAACAGGGGGCCATCTCAGTAAGCTGGAGTATATAAAGAGCATGTGGACACAAAAAACCAATCTGCATCAATGAGAGCTCCTAAAACCTCACCCTCCCAACAGTCAATGGTGAATGGTTGCAAGGCAAACTCACCTAAAAAGTCAATAAAGGAAGCTACAGAAGGTGGTAAACCTCATTTTGCCGAAACACAACAAACTCAAAATAAATAACCAATATATAGGACATAAGCTTTCTCATATTCTCAAACACTGTCTTTTCCTCTCTTTGTTGACTTTGTTGGTTGGCCACATGATAGAAAATCTACCTCTGCTTATTGCACATTTTTTTGGGGATGCTTTTTTTTTTTTTTTGGGGGGGGGGGCGGCGCGGGGGGTTGGGGAGATGGTCAATTTGTGAAGTAAAAAACAAAACTGTCATGGCCACCTCTGGTCAGAGGCATTATAGAACCACGAAGCAAGGGGTTTGTGTACTTTTGTAGCCGCAAAGTCTACTAACGGATACGGGTATATGTTTATATGGCCAGTGAGACTGTATTGCTACATTAAAGCAGCAATATGCCTTGCACATAATCAAGTTCAGATTCAGACTAATTGGCACTTCATTGGGAGAAACTAAACAACGGATTACTTTGTATATATGTCGTAAAACCTGAAAATCAGCTAGCTGATATTTAACTAAGGGTTTCAGTATTAAAGCTTTTCATCATATTGTACTCAAGTTGGGCATGAGAGATGATATCCAGTAACCAGCTTGAGGGGAAGTGTTAGATGTTATAAGGATAATAGCATAATCTTAAGCTGCTTAATATAAAATTTTTGTAGTAATCTGTGAATACTAAGAAACTCTTTCATCTCTCCCTTCTCTTTCTCTTTTCCTCTCTGCCTTATAGGACTTCTAAAATTTCCCACACCTAAACTCAAGTTAGGCTCGTTTAACTTATCGAGTCAAAAATTTCTGCCGAGATGGGCTTATTTATTTAAACAGTTTTGAGTCGTCTATGGGTAATTATTGAGCTGGACTCAAGTAGCTCGAAGGTTGATACAGTCTGTTTACCCTAGATTTAAATGTTACTGTCTTGGATATCCTTAGTTCATTGTAACTATGGTCCATGTTAGATTTCCCAACAATTAACTAATTTCTAGAAAACACGAATGAACTATTGTATTCTTCTTTTTAAGCCCACGACTTCATTATAAATTGATAACTGGTCCAGATATAGTCTGTCCTGGCTGATGGGCACTGCACATTGATATATGCCATCGCGGTCTGCTATTCCCACTGAATCTTATATTGCCTTCTGAATGAATCAAAGAAATATTTAGGATAAGATTATGTATTGTTCCTTAGGCATGAAGCAACGATATGTACAGGCTGACACAACTCAATTTGAGCCAGACGTGCTGACACTGTTTTTAAAAAATGTTGGACACACGGGGACACACTAAATTATATGGATTCATATATTTATAGACACACACACATGCATGTATAAAAGTAGTCTTATTCCATCGAAATTATGGATAAATATTCCCAGATTTTAAGTGAACATCATCAATAATTGCCTCTTTATTCAAGAAAGTAAGTCAAAAAGAAATATTCTATACATTTATTTGTGATGATTATTGTTTCTTTCCCTTCTTCTCTATTACAGTTACAAGTTTCTCTCATCTTACTTTTGTTAAGATGCAATTTTTGCTTTATTCTTTTAACAATAGTACTTCCTTGACGTGTTAAAAACTATGTTATATCTAAAAATATTTTGACACGTTGAGATAAGTGTCTACAAGTGTTGGACATGAGTCTGAGTCTCCGGAGAGTGTTGAACATGTAGACCTCGTGCAAGTGCTGGTGCTACTGGAATCCTATCCGTGCATTTGATTTGTTTCTTTACCTTACCTGTCACAGGCTTGATGGCTTTACTAGCACATTCCAGGATAAACTATTTCAGGGCTATGATATGGAGATACACAATCAGATATTCTACACAACATTATGTTCTTGCATACTCAGCTTTATAGGTTTGTTCTCGTCGCGATCTTAATCTCATTAAGTTTGAAATTAATCTCATAAAGCTTAATTTATGAGGTTCATGTTGTTCTTTCTTAAGGCATATGGCATTTTCATACATTTATTTTGCTCATCATACCCCTTGACTTGGTAATGAAAGATTAAGCTATTTTGTGAGATTAATTTTCTTATCATGTCCTAGGTAAAAACATTATTTTTCTTGGTTCCAGTGTTGTTTTTGTTGCACTTTGCGGGCATTAATTGATTATGGGCCTTTTCTTTTTTCTTTTTGATAGGTCTTATCTTACAGAACCATCTTCTCATGGCAGTAGATTTTATTTATCGCCATAATGATTGTTTCTTGGACATTGCATTGCTGTCAACTGTAAGTCGTTTTTATAGCAGTATGGCTGTACATGTTTAAAATTTTATATTGTCTAAACAGTTGCTAAATCCTTTTATTTCATCTGCCCATTTATGCTTTATAGATCATCGTTAATATGTTATTTCGTCTTTCCAACTGTGGAACACCTGAAGTAAAATTTTCTTGCAGGTAGCAACATCTAGTCAATTCTTCATATCTTACACCATCCGCACATTTGGTGCTCTTACATTTGCCACCATAATGACCACAAGACAGGTAAACTGAAGAGTCAGACAACCATAAACTTGATCATTCACTCTTTACATCACTCCTAATCGATGTTGCTCTGTAATTCTTTATTCGTGTAGTTAGTCAGTATTTTGCTATCATGCGTGTGGTTTGGCCACCCACTGAGCTGGGAACAGTGCATCGGAGCTGTAAGTGTATCGATCTCAGTAGTCCCTTTTTCATTTAGATTTTACTAGTGTTTATTTTTCCTTTCTCATTTCATTGTGGAACATAAGAATTTCAAAGCCACTTCTGATTTGTTGATTAGGTTATTGTCTTTTCCGCCCTTTACGCAAGAGCCTTTTTGAAAGATAAGCCTCGAAAACCTATACCCTCAAAAGATGAGGAAAATGCAGAGTCTATTCCATTGAGGGTGAATTCATAATATGACGTGGTCTTGGTTGAAGTTGGTGATGCTGGTGGCTCTATTGATGAGTTTTTGACATGCTTGCGATAAGGGCGTGCTTTTATAGTTACTCCTAACAGCACATGCATGTTATTGTCTTTTGCATAAGCAGCCTCTTCGTACGAAATTCTATACGAAAATTTTGACAGCCTCCACCCCAATTTTTTAGAGGGAAGATGAAGTTTAGTTTAACTAACATCATGAAAAATGTGTTTGGTTTTTTATTCTAGTTATTTCTTTGATTCATTCTCCCCCCCCCCCCCCCCACCAAACTCGCAGAAAAGTTAAATTTAGAGTACATTGTTCAGGCAACTTGATTTGTTATTTAAATGGGTGTAAATCCCATCTATGAATGAGATAATTGCCCATTATGATCTTCATTATAGTACTTTAGCAAGATTTTGTAATTGCAGAAGGCTAATTTATGATTTACTTTTAGTAGCTTTAGAGTATGAAGAGATGAAGGGAGATGGGGTTCATTGGTCTCCTTTGCACATTTTCTTGTGGACTTGTATAAATACTGGGTACATGGTTACATGCCCAAAAAAAGATTAGAGATGGTTACTACATATTTTTATGGATCTTAAGTGTTAATATTCTCAAAATGTCCATTATCATCCGACATGGTTGGGCTACATCTAATTTCAAAGGTTTGGAGTAAATCTTGGCATACTAACAAAGCCAACTAATTGTCATTTCGGTCTCTAATAACTACTCTTTTCATTCCGGTCCATTGACCATATCCAGAATTGGCCGAGACCTGGGCCCAAACCCAGCAGCTACAATCCTTTTATTTTCAATTTTGTATGGTTATCCTATTTTCTGAACAAAACTACCTAATTATTCTCTTGATATTATATATTCTTGGTAACATGCTAGTATTAGTGCAAATATGAACGTTCATCTGATATTTATACACGTTGCCTCACTTATTGATTCTTTCATCTTAAATTCTGCACCTTTTTCATTTTTATTTTTTATTTGGGGGCATAGATTCTGTTATTACTGTCAATATGCATTATAGTTTTGGAATCTAAAATCGGAGTCTGTCAATGTCAAAATAGGCCAGAAAAACAGATCTTATTTTAAAAAAATGATATATATTGTAAATGTTTATGTCGATTTTTTTATTGCTAGTTACGTGAATAAGTATTAGAGGTAATTTTTTTAAAAAATATATAATAAGTGTGGTTTTTTTTTTATAATTCTATTTAATCTTATATATTAATATATTTTATAATTATAATATAATTCGAAGTCTTCTGAAGAATCTGGACCATCATCTTTTCATGAAACAATACAAAGCCTGGGGTTGACAATTGTATTCACCTCGGTAAGTGGTAGTGCTATGTTTGTAGTCGTGTTTAGTTTTCTCAAATCAAATCTTTTGTCATTTTTAAAATATAAGATTATTATTAATTTTTTAAAATTAATATATTTTCAAACTACAAATTCTTTTAGTTTTAGTCAATATAATAATGAATGTTATAAACTTTTTAAAATGCACTTTCTATTATAAAATTTATTATTTCGTAATGTTTAATAAATCATCTCAATTTTAAATTCAAAAATGTTTCAAATTGACTTTCAAAAATTAATAATGATCTTATAATTTAAAATAGAAGAAGTACATCTTTAATCATAATAATAATTACACTATAATTTGTAATAATCATACCAAATAGTCGTGATATGGAAAATAAATTTACTGTTATAATCAACCAATGAATGAATTAATCTTATGGATTATCAAAAAAAAAAAACAGAACTATGCGCTTTTATTTTTTTGGACTAGTAAAATTAGACATGGCTTTTAACGGACAAATCTTGCTTTCAGGTCTAAGATATTGGAATACGATATACCTTCTCCATTTTAACTCAATTATCTACCCCTTTTGTCAACTCACCTTTATTAAAAATAAAAGTGCATGTGGATCCCTTAAAAATATAATCACCTTAACTAATATTATCAGCCAGCAGCGAAGTCAGGAATGGAGTTTAGTGAGGTCAAAATTATTACTAAGTTATAAGTAATTTATTAAAAATTCGGGGGCAGTGTCCCGAACTAATTTTTTTAATACTTTTATATTTTTGAGTCACACACACATATATATAAAATATTATAAAAAGATATATATATATATATATATATTAAGAAGATATGAGTCATATTTGATTAAAATTTGATTGACAAAATTATAATTTTTCAATTTGATCCCGTATAATAGAAAATTTATAAAATTTTAGTGAGGTCAATTTATATATAATATTTAAATTTTTAAAATTTATCTTATATTATAAAGTAATTATTTTTTTCAATAGGATCAATTGACCCCACAATGATGTATGTAGCTTCGCCGGTGTTATCAGCGCAATAAAAATGGTACAGAACAACTTACATTCTCACGAATATCGTGATATCCCATAATAAAAGGTCTTAATTTACTATTTTTTTATTACGATATTTATTTATTGATTATTATTTTTTGGCACCAATAATTACATTACAACGTGGGGGCTTGAACTTCCAAACTCTTATGAAAAGGGAGTGTCGTACCATCTAGTCAAAGACTGGGTGAGATATCTATCTATTTATTTAACGATATTATTAAAACAGAGCAAAGACGATAGTTATGTTTGGACTCGTCCACTGACATTTGTTCTATTTTCAAGCTGCTCTTCATCTTTTTGCTTCTTCTGACCTACACACAGTCGTGTTGCATAAAAAAATGATAATGCATAAAAATAATTAAAAATGATAACACAGGCATAAAAAAATGGGATCACTTCATAATGCATAGGTAAATCATTTTATTTTTTATGAAAAAGAAAGTTTATTTTAACTTTTTAATTACCAGTTACGTAGATAAATATTGATGATAATTTTTTAAAAAAGACGTGTAATAACTGAGATTATCTTATAATTTTTATCAATCTCATAGATTGATAAGTTTCACAATTATAATTCGGCATAAATTATATAACAAGACTCTATTTTTATATCAATTGCTCAACTAACATTTGATTAAAACAAACAAAAAAACCCAATTAAGGTGAAATAACATACCACCCAAAAAAGAAAAAAAAGAAGAAGAAAACAATAAAAAGTATAACGTGGGACAGAGAAAATAAAAAGAAGACAAATAAAAATCAATTACATATTCGAAATACAAAACACCGACCCGATAAAAAGTATAGAGTTGCTATCTACGACTTCTACTCGTTCTTTACCCCCTTAACTGAATCCTCCTTTTTTTTCTAAATCTCTAACAAATTAACATTCATTCCTTCTTTTTCTTGATTTACTTAGTGTTTGATTCGAAATAAAATTTATCCTCATAATCCCGATTGGATAAACCTTTCTGTTTTATAATCTTATCCAACATACAATCATCGTGCTGTATAAATAATGCAGTCCTAAAAGTATTGTAATCAAATTTTTGTGATATTGGGGTTTTTCTTGTGCAGGATTAGAGAGAAAAGAAGAGAGAGAAAGCAAAAAAAAAAAAATACAGAGAGGGATGGAGATTGATTTGACACCCAAGTTGGCTAAGAAGGTGTACGGAGGAAATGGGGGAAATTACTATGCATGGTGCCCGGATGAGGTACCCATGTTACGTGAAGCCAATATTGGAGCTGCTAAGCTTTCTCTTGAAAAGGATGGTTTTGCCCTCCCTCGCTATTCTGATTCTCCTAAGGTCGCTTATGTTCTTCAAGGTATAAATCACTATATAAATGTATATGTTTACATACATCCTCAATTTTCCCTAATTTATCTTATGTGATTTGATTTTGATTTTGATTTTCATTTGTTGGTTGATTTTAGTATTTTACTTCATGTTTATTAATGTGGGTATGTCTTGATCTCTTAGATGCTGACAGATTTGTATTATTCCGCTTATGTAAATTTCTGGGTTATGTTTAAATGTCTTTTGATTGGATCATGAATTTTTTTGGTTGTATCATGGTATAATATTTGTTATTGGTCAATGTTCAAGATCTCTATTAGTCACCAAAGATAGGACTTTATTGGTAGCTTATTCTTTTACCTTCATATTATTTTTTATGAATTTGTTTGGTTGTATTTTGTGTAATCTATCATTATTAGTCAATATTTCAAATTCAAGCAGACTAGTATTATTTTTTCCCCCTTATTTTTAAATATACTAAGCAGAGTTCCTGTTTTCTAATGCCACTGTAATTCTAGAGTCCAATTAGTTTCTAATTTCAATATACGCAGAACTGATGTTTGTTCATTTGATTTTGTCTTTGATATAAATGCTCATCATATTTAATTCTTTTTATTTTTTATTTTATTATTATTATTTTTTTAGATATAGAAAAGGAGTGATTTTATTTAACTGTTTTTCTCTACTGAAATAAATCACTGAATTGTAGTAAAGGTTTTGTGAGAGAGCTTAATTGTTCTACTTGAGTTTGTTGTGTTAGATCTATGGAGTTGCAATAAAGGAGACATATACTGCCTTGGGCTTTTTGTTCGGCTGCGCAGGACATGATTTTAATTTTTTATGTTGAAGCCAGTCATTAAGCTTAATTTCATTGATGGATGGTGTTGACAGCATGATTATAGACTTTTCCGTATTTGTGTTGGTCTTTTATTTATCTCAAACTGTATAACCCCAATTTTGTATAGATAATTAGATATATGGCTACATGGATGCGAGTAATTTTTTTACATTTTCTTCTCTAACTAAGATCACAAATTTGTCTAACAGCGAGTACACACGTTTACATACTCTTTCAGCTTGGTGAATTACATTTTATATTATATTTGTCTTTTGATTGTTTCTTCCCTTAACTAGGCAGTGGAGTTGCTGGAATTGTCCTCCCTGAGAAAGAGGAGAAGGTTCTTCCAATCAAAACAGGGGATTCCATTGCCCTTCCATTTGGTGTTGTAACATGGTGGTACAACAAAGAGGACACTGAGCTTATAGTTCTTTTCTTGGGGGAAACTTCTAAAGGCCACAAAGCCGGTTCATTCACTGATTTCTTCTTGACTGGCACTAATGGTATCTTCACTGGCTTTACAACCGAGTTTGTATGCAGGGCATGGGACTTGGAAGAAAGTGTTGTGAAGACCCTTGTTGGAAATCAATCTGGTAACGGAATTGTCAAGCTTGATGCTGGTTTTAAGATGACTGAGGCTGTTAACGACCACCGAAATGGAATGGTGTTGAATTGTCTGGAAGCTCCGTTAGATGTTGATATTAAGAATGGTGGAAGGGTTGTGGTTTTGAACACAAAGAATTTACCTTTGGTTGGTGAGGTTGGTCTTGGAGCCGATCTTGTTAGGTTGGATGGAAGTGCCATGTGCTCTCCAGGTTTTTCGTGTGACTCGGCATACCAGGTGACTTATATTGTTAGGGGTAGTGGCCGTGCACAGGTTGTTGGTGTTGATGGGAAACGTGTTTTAGAAACAACTGTCAAGGCCGGTAATTTATTTATCGTACCTAGGTTTTTCGTGGTTTCAAAGATTGCTGACCCTGATGGCCTCGAGTGGTTCTCTATCATTTCAACTCCCAAGTAAGTACCCTTTACTATTATAGTTTCTGCTTATTTTCCTTTGAAGTTGTTGCATTTTAATCTTTATTCTTGATAATGATTCTAATGATATTGTGCATACTGCAGTCCCATATTCACCCATCTAGCTGGAAGCATTGGTGCATGGAAGGCCTTATCTCCTCAAGTTCTCCAGGCGTCGTTCAAAGTGGGAGCGGACGTAGAGCAGCAGTTCCGCTCTAAAAGGACAGCAGATGCCATCTTCTTCCCTCCCCCAAAGTGAGAAAGCAGCGAAGAGTTCCTTCCTCTTAATGTTTTCGTTATGAGAGCTAATATAAAGCTAGTAGCTCATAGGGTAATTTCGACACCTGGTCAGGTGGTTTCTTTCTGCAGTTGCGTTTGATATGGATGTTGGTATTTTCATAAATACAAGCAATATATTGGGATTTTGCTATATTTGTCTTGTTTACTATGGTTTTGGTTTGATATGGATGTTACTAAGCATGATGCTTCATATAGTTTTGGATTTTCATAAATATTAGTCATGTATTGGGATTTTGCTATATTATCTTGTTTACTTGTCATTTGGATATATATATATATATATATATATATATATATATATATATATATATATATGCACGGTCCGGAACTTAAGCTCACCCTTTATCCGACTCACCTAAGCTCACCCTCCTTTTAGCGACGGTTGTATGACCGAACCGTCGCCGGGTCCGTCGCTAAAAGGAGGGTGAGCTTGGGTGAGTCGGATAAATGGTGAGCTTAAGATTCGGACTATATATATATATATATGTGGTAAATATAAAGACATTACTTAGGAGTAGGCATTAGGTATGACTAAAAGAAAAAAAGATAGAAATAAAAAGGATTAGGCATCAAGTGGTTTTGATCAACAAGTAATCTTTAGTAGACTTTAAAAAGTGAGACAAAAGTATGCTATATTTAAGAGACATTTATACTGAGGGACATGTTTAGGATTTGTTTAATTAAATTTAGGTATTATAGCAACCGTGTGGTCTCCAGAGTATATATTACAGTGCCAAGAAATTTACAGAAGGAAAGACATTTTTAGCATATCATTATGCACTAAAAAAAGAGGCTTAGTTACAGTTTTTACTCCCAATAAAATGCATCAATATGAAAATAATTAAATATTCTCTTCCTCCCAAAACATATTTTGGCTATTTAAAATATTTTTATTTTCAAGAAATTATATAAATTCGTTTAGTTTAGTCAATTGAAAACTACTTAAGAACTACTATTAATAATTAGATTTAATATTTTTAAAATTTAAATGAATCACATTAATTTTTTTCCTTTAAAAATAAATGAGATTAACTTTAAAATAAAATTGCGTTTATATTTTAAAGCCGAGGGCATATCTAATATTTTTGGCTCATCTATGCACATATTTAAAGGACTAAAATACAAAGCTATTCCCTAAGTTTTTCAAAATGTATTTTTGATTTTTGGTTTGATATTTCGCAAGACGTTTTCTTGTGATTATATTTACTAATTACTAGTGCACAACTGTTTTAAATGGGACAAAACTTTACTACTAAATATGTGCAAATTGAGGATCAAACTCGCATATTTTGAAAAAAATCAGAAGATACTTTTGTATTTTAGTATATTTATGGGATGTTGTGTATAAATAGGATAAGTTTTGATTTCTTGATCAATATATATTTTTAATTTCAAATTGGTCTAAAATAATTTTTTTATTTAATATTTCAATAATACTTTATTACATAATTAATCTAAAGAGATTTATTTAATTAATGTACTATTATCTATTAATGACACTTTTTTAGTTTTTTAGATAAAAAATTAGAGACCATCACGACAACTTTTATAGCTTCCTTCCAGTTAACGAAAGCACTTTCTCATCAGTTTGAACGACAACTTTTTCATTCCATGATCACTCCAAAATCAAAACCAGTTAACCCTCAGGTATCCACCATTTTCATACATCACCTTCATATATACAGCAACAAGAAAAATACAAGTCCATCTCAATCTTACCACACTCGCAGACCCACCACCACCTCAAATCCTCGCCATGAACGACCTCACAAACCCACTCGAAACCTTCTTCGCAAACCCATCCATTTTCTCAATGACCTCAAAGAAATCCAAGACCCAGATGAAGCTTTGTCTCTCTTCCATGAATACCACCAAATGGGCTTCAAACACGACTACCCATCTTACTCTTCTCTCATCTACAAGCTCGCCCGTGCTCGCAATTTCGAAGCCGTTGAAACCCTTCTCCAATATGTCCAGAACTATAATATTCGATGCGGAGAAATCCTTTTTATTGCACTGATTAAGCATTTTGGGAAAGCCAAATTGGTTGATAAAGCCATTGAACTATTTCGGAAAATGAAGGCTTTTAATTGTGTCCGCACAGTGCAGTCTTTTAATACGCTTTTGAATGTTCTTGTTGATAATGATAGGTTTGATGATGCTATTCAGATGTTTGAGTCTGCCCGGAAAATGGGATTTTGGCCGAATTCAGTTTCGTATAATATTATGATAAAGGGTTGGCTTGAGAAGGGAGAGTGGGAATTGGCTCGCCAAATGTTTGATCAAATGCTTGAGAAAGAAGTTGAACCCACTGTTGTGACTTATAATTGTCGAATTGGGTTTTTGTGTAAAAGGGGTGAATTTGATAAAGCAAAAGGTTTGTTTGAGGAGATGAAGAAAAAAGGAAAATACGCTAACGAGGTTACGTATGCATTGTTGATGGAAGGTTTGTGCTCTCTAGGGAAGTACAAGGAAGCAAAGAAATTGATGTTTGATATGGAGTATCAAGGGTGTAAACCCCGCCTTGTAAACTATGGTGTTTTGATGAGTGATCTCGCAAGGAATGGAAAGATTGAGGAAGCTAAAGATTTGCTTATTGAGATGAAGAAGAGGCGAGTTAAGCCAGATGTTGTAATGTACAATATCTTGATTAATTATTTGTCCAGGGAAGGGAGAACCGCGGAAGCTTACAAATTATTGGTTGAAATGCAGGTTGGGGGTTGTGTGCCAAATGCTGCCACTTACAGGATGATGGTTGATGGTTTTTGTAGGGCTGGTAAATTTGAAGGGGGTTTGAAGGTTTTAAATGCCATGTTAATGAGTAAACATTGTCCCCGTATGGAAACATTTTGTTGTTTGATTACGGGATTAGCCAAGAGTGGAAAGATAGATGATGCTTGTTATATTTTGGAGGAGATGGAGAAGAGGAAGATGAGAGTCGATTTGAAACTATGGGAGTCCTTGGTTCAGGAAGCTGGCGAAAAGGATATAGGTGCCATTAGGCTTGTAAGTGAACTCATCTGTGCCTGATAATGCTTTTCTCTGTATTGTGATTTTCTAATCAGTTAAAATTAATTGATATTTTCGAGCATAGCTACTGCAAAGTGAACTGGTGAGCTGGTTGTTCCTGCTGAATGCAACCCTAGTTTTAGGACATGAGTTTGTGAAAAACACTGATCTAATACATCACCTTCTTTCCCTGTGGTGTCTATTGGTGTTCTGTCTCCCTGTCAACCTTTCTCTGGGGATGCCCTAAATTGGAAACAAACGACACAAGCAGGAGATTGTGTATACATTTTATAGGTAAAAAGTGTTTCTAATCTGAAGGACCCTGATAAGGATCTGCATTAAAGTTTAAAATTCAAATTTCAATGAAGTCATGGTGACTCGAAGCAGTGTTTCTACCTTACAATTCACTCAAACTTGTTATATACTGTTTGCCTTATTTTGGGATCCTCATTTTGATTAATTGACATCTAATTGTCTGAAGGGGAGAGTACATAAGGGAAATCTATGGAGCGTTTCATTGATCAAATTTACAGGTCAGGATTATTCGTCCATCTTCATATTGGCCCTTATGAACAAATTAGGATTTGACAAGAAAATTTGATTCCTGCAGGGACATGAGTTTCTTCAAGCCTGAAAGAAATGTACTGGGGGTTTAACTAAACCTTCCAATATTGTGTATCAGTTCATCATTCAGAAATATGAATGCATTAAATTGTCTTAGAACAAGTATACATTTGGATAGATGGAATTACCATTAATTCTCCAAATTACTTGTAATCTGATGCTTACAATGCAACCTTTAAAGGATATACTCTCGAGTTCCTTTTTTATTTTATAGAAATAATGAGATTTTAGTACTTCCTTTGAATGATAATATTTCTCTTATACAACTTACTAGTTATCACCACTTGGCTTGCTGAACAGCTGAAGTATATTTTTCCGATGGGCTCCATGTGTTTAATAGTTTCTGATAAAATACTACTACTAGATTTTTGTGGCCCAATTCCCTTTAAATGAATTACTTCATTCCAAGTACAAAACTTTATGGCCCAAATGTTCAATTTGGTTCTTTGGTGAGAATCCCTATAAGAAAAATAAAATATGTAGCAGCAATGGAGGTATAAAAAGGGTCCTGTTTGCACCCAAAAGAAAAAGAAAGAAAGAAGGCTTCATTTGTTTGAAAAAAAAAAAGAAACTATTTTCACTGTGAAAAGCTGATGGCCTTGACAAGCATAAGTGCAATAAGGCGTGCTAGCCCCTGAATTATCTTCGAATAATCCATTTCATATTTGGGGCAAGCTTTTATCTCAGGGACATTTATATTTAGTAGTACATTTTTAGAAATAATTACAATAATGGTGTATAGATAAAATAATTACAAAAATAATACACTTTTTCATATTTATTTACAATATTAGTGCAATTAGGATTCCTTAATTTAGGGGATAATATCACTTTCTCTCTCCTCCATTCTATCCCTTTAATTTAGTTTCCATATTAATTTTTTTTTAAAAATAAAATACCCATTCTCTCTCTCCCCTCCCTCCCTCCCACCTCTCCCCGCCGCCCCCCGCCCCTCCGCCTCCCTCCGCCCCCCGCCTCCCTCCGCACCCCTCCCTTCGCCTCCCTCCCTCCCGCCGCAAGGTAACCAAACCTTCATAGCAAGGTAACCAAACATTCATACTAAGGTAATTAAACCTTTATACCAAGGTAACCAATATTATGAATGGTTACCAACTCAACATTATACAGTAACCAAAATTAATCTAATTAGTAACCATAATTTATTCATATTGCAGTTGGTAACCAAACATTCACAGCAAGGTAACCAAACATTTATACTAAGGTAATTAAACCTTTATACCAAGGTAACCAATATTATGAATGGTTATCAACTCAACATTATACAGTAACCAAAATTAATCTAATTAGTAACCATAATTTATTCATATTGCAGTTGGTAACCAAACATTCATAGCAAAATAACTAAACATTCATAGCAAGGTAACCAAACATTCATACCAAGGTAATTAAACTTTTATACGAAGGTAACCAATATTATGAATGGTTAACAACTCAACATTATACAGTAACCAAAATTAATCTAATTAGTAACCATAAATCTGAAACACACCCAAATCCATTTCAACTCATTAATTTATACGTCAGTAATAAACACACTAAGTGTCGCAGTGGTTGGGGTGGTGGCTTCGGAAGAGGTGGCCGATAGCGGGTTCAGAGGTGGCGGCGGCGGCTTTGGAGAAGGTGGCGGTGACAACTTTAGAGGAGGTGGTGGAGGAGGTTTCAGAGGAGGTGCAGAAGCGGTTTTGGAGGCGGTGGTTGTCGGTGGAGATGGAAGACGCTCTAAGAAGAAGAAGAAGAAGATCGGCATGGTGGAAAGCGGCGGCAGAAGGCGGAGGAAGAAGGAGGTTGAGTAAAATGATTTTTTGCTGTAATATTCCATGGTGGAGAGAGAAAGAGAGGGAGGAGAATTGGTAACTGCAGCATATGGCAGTAATTTCTCCTTGATTTTAGGTTTCCTTATTTATTTGAAATTGAATGATCTGATTTGTTTATTGTGTTGCACTCTTTTTGAAATTATTTTGTGGATACACTTATCTTGTAATTATTTTCTAAATGTTGTATAGTATTATAAAGAAGGCTTAAATATAATTTAATATCTTAAACTATAGGCCATATTCCACTTTGGTGATCCACCTTTAAAACTTTTCAATTAGATGATTGAACTATTAATTTTTTCCAATTGCATCCAATTGAGCCGCCACGTCAGAATTGCTGACGTGGCTATCCGGGTGGGGCTTGCAAAAACTGATGTGTAACAAAAAAAAGAGTATTTTATTTTTTGATTACACATTTATAATATAATAATGGGTAAATTTGTCAAACAACTTTATATTAAACATTAAAACTAATTGTGCATTATGTCGATCGATCAAAGCTACTAGCGGACATCATCATCCAATTACCAGCATCATCCAACCACAAGAAATTGGGAATTTCTATCAAATGAAGCTAGCGGTTTAAGATATTTTTTGCACTTAGCAATAGAGTAGCAAATAACATCATCAAGTTCCTTAACCACCGACCGCCGAATTCTGTCTTTCCGCTTCCTATGGTCGGGCTTGCAAGGGTTGGATCGTCGCTTGGGTGGCCGGAAAATTGCTGTGTGGTCGATCGCGAACAGCCGATGTTGCATATGGGTTATCGCGATGTTGAGAAGCTCGTGTGAATGAAGTTTGGGACAGTGTCGGTCTGGGGTTTGGATCTCGATGGATGCGGGTTGGGGTTTGTAAGTGGGATTGGTTCGGATCTGGGGTTCTTAAATCAGATCTTGAATATGCCGGTATCTGGGTTTGGTTTTGATTCCAGTGGTTTTTTGCATGGATGAGGCTTGTTTATCTTCCGTGTGTTTTCTGATATGGACTTTGTGTTTATTGCTTATCTATTTAATGTTCAGTTTTGGATGTTTTCATTGTTGGTTCTGCTATGGTCCATCGTTGGTTTCCAATAGTTGGTTTTCTATTTTTGTTTTCGAATGATTTGGTGTTTTATTTTGGTTTTGATATGATGTAGTTTAGTGGCTGCATTTAGGTTTGTTCTTTATTGGACCAGATTTGCTTCAAACTGCGATTCTCTCATTCTTGTTATTAGTCTCTGCTGGTATCATTTTGGAATGTTATATTTCTGATTTTCTTTCATTCTAAGATCTATTAATTGTTTGGCTTGGATTTGATTGTGTTGGCTGGTTTGGGCTCCCCTATAGATGATTTTCTTACTGGTGGATTGTATTTCATCGCCGAATTTTTTGGGAGTCTATGCCGGAGTTTGGCCAGAAGCTATAGTGTCTGGAGGTTTCGCCGGAGTCTTGCCGGTGGGAATTTTTGGATTTTTGGTTTTATGATTCATTGTTTGTTTGAAGAAATGAGTAGTTAATTTGTTTCGTTTTAATGTTTAATATAAAGTTATTTGACGAATTTGCCCTTTATTATATTATAAATGTGTAATCAAAAATTAAAATATTATTTTTTGTTACACATCAGCTCTTGCAAGCCCCACCCAGATAGCCACGTCAGCAATTTCTGACGTGACGGCTCAATTGGAAAAAATTAATAGTTCAATCATCTAATTGAAAAGTTTTAAAGGTGGATCATCGAAGTGGAATATGGCCATAGTTTAGGGTAGTAATTTATATTTAAGCCTATAAAGAACCCTATCTTATATACTTGAAAAAATAATGTGTACCAAGTCCATTAACTCTCTTATCCCTTTTTATTTATGCCCTTTTAAATTTAGATTTTGCTTATTTTGTTCTTTTTTTTTTCTTTTTCCGAGTATTTGATTTGGATTTTAAGACGTTAGAAAAGTATTCTATAAATTATCATAGTATTTTTAACATTTATAGACATGTTTTATGTGATAAATATATTATATGCCGTGCCATAAGATAAATACTTTAAGCATATTGAGACTAAATCACATTTTGTACTCTAAACTATACGTTTAAAATCGGTTGTCGTGCCAAATTTTGGTTTGATTAAAGGTACCTTGAACAATGAGGATTTTCTTTGTGCATCTTCCGTACAAAAGTCTAGGGTGCAAATGTTTTGGTGCCGAGGTTGTGAAGGGAGCAAATTATTTATGCACTTAAAATTTATGGTGATTTTAATTAAAAATGAAATAAAAAAATCGAGGTAAAGATTAATTTTGAGCTTAAATTATGAAATGCAATTTGTGGTTTAAGTATATAAGAGATGTACCATCGAAACCTCGTGTAGCTAAGTTATTTGACTATATTGGCCTAAGAGAGAAAAGTAGGTTGGCCTAAAAAGCCCAATAAAAATTGTTCTATGAATTCAAATGAAAATTGGATATCATACACATACATTTCCTCTACAAGACCTTTTCCGTTAAAGAGGTCAATTTGCAATCATTAACAGGATTATAGAACTGTTCCAACTTACGAAAGACATGCAGAGTATTTATTTATTCCCTCCGTCCTTTTTTAATTAATGTTTTAAAAAAAAACGAAGATTCAGAAATATAATTAATGTATTATTTGATTAATTAAAATGAGTATAAAATTTTAATATTATATTTTAAAATTCATTAAAAAAGATAAAAGACAAATAATTTAATATTTAATATAGGGATAATATGATAAATTAAGTTATTAGTGTTTTTTTGAAATTTAAAAATAATAAATAAAAAGGAATAAATTTTATTTTTTTAAAAAAAATAAATAAAAAAGAACGAATATGATTCTAAATTGCACCTTTCTCCAAGAAAGACGCAACGCAAAATTAGACGTGTAAGGAAGTAGAAACTTGTCATATGACAGATTATATTAAAAGTCAAAATTATGAAGATCGATGGAGAGAGGACTATGCCTTGCCCTTGCCCTTGGTTAACCGCTAATGGGTTTAACAGTTCTGCTTTTGGTCTTACCAATATTAAACGTGACCTAATCACAAAAGGAAATAACCCAAATATTCAAAGAAAACAACTACGTAGTACTATAAGTCAAGACTCATAAATTAAGTTGCAGAACCCAACAAAACTTCATGGATAAAATATAGTATATGCACATTATTATTAACATTTTTTTATGGATGTCCATCATTTTCAACTTTTGTGCACAGCCTGTTTGGTTGGAAATTAAATTTTTTACCACGCGCGATTGTGTTAATCTTCTAGCTTAATTTAGCATGAAAGTACTAAATACTCTAAAAATAATTTGACAAAGTTGAAGTTAATGCAAAATAAGGAATTAATACACTCGATAATTTTCTTAAGGAAAGGTGAATGAGAGGAAAAATTTATAATTAATAATTTTCTTAAAGTACGTATGAATGTATCTTAATAATTTTCTCTTTTTCTCCTCCGGCCAAGGGATTTAACAAAAAAATTAAAGTCACCAAACACTTAGAAAATTCTCTCCTTTTCAATTAGTTTGTTAAAAAAATAAAAATAGGATAGCAAACACAGAGGAAAGAGAGAGACAAATAGAATAAGCCAACCCATTACACCAAATAAATGCATGCCGCCATAATTGACATGCACCAAATAAATGCATGGCGCCATAATTGGGACTTGAAAATGAAACCCTAATAAAAAGATTTATTTCGTGTTTTTTCTTTTGCTGGAAAAAGAAAAAAAAATGAAAGAGACACTGGTTAGTGAGTTTTGATTTGAGAAAGGAAAGGGATGGAAAGATAATACGTGATGTTGTTTTTAATTTGTTCAAGTGAATGCTATTCATTTGTGCTACTATAATATACTATATGCTTTAATTTCGTTCTCTTAAAAAAATGAGTACGTACGTATAATTTTCTTCTTCTTTTGTATTATTATTTATTTTTTGCAGCTTGTTCGCATCGACTCCGGAAATTTCATTGCCAAACCCATGGAAACATCCAATTATATATAGAGAATAACCAGCCCTCACTAATTCCATGGCCAAGAGCTCAGCTAGCCAGCTAGCTAGGGAAAAATAAGAAAGAAAAAGTGGGTTATGTCTGTTGTCCAACCCATAACTAACTAATTAAACATGTCTTTGAGTGCCCACAGTTGCCACCGCATCCATACTTTACTCTTCATCTCTTATCATGATCATCATGCATGTGTATAATACGTACGTAGTTATTTTCTTCCACAAAAATTTAGCTCCCATTTGTAAAATCCTCCCTCCTTTCCATTATACTACTATATATATATATATATGAGGTTTAAGATATAATCACATTAATTATAATGTTAGGTAATTAATGTTGGTTTGAAATTTTATTACCATCTATGCACTAATTAATTATCCTTCCATCTCTCTCAATTACTTTATTTTTTTAGGAATAAAATAGGGAATGATTAGTTTTTTTTATTAGATATATGTAAAACGTCTTATAATATAAAAAAAAAATTCTTCCAAAATAACTTGTATGGTGGAAAGGAGGGAGTATATATTTTGCTTATTGTTGGGCTTCCTATCTAACTTGCACCAAATTTATGTACAACAAATTCCCAACAATCATGATTATGCAAATCAGTTGTCCAATCACACTAATTTAAGAAATTATCAGCCTGCATTTGCTTGCATTCAAATGTTCAAAAAATTCCCAACAACCATTAATAAGCTAGCTTTATGTAAAGTTCGTACTAAACCAGAAAACAATTTACACGTTTTCATAGTCAAACGTGCCTGCTAAAGAATTTTTTTTGAATCTGAAATAAAATGAAAAAAATAAAAATAAAAACCCAAAATTTTGGTTTGAAGAAATGATTAATTAATTAAGCCAAGTACGTACTTAAAAATTTAAAATTCATAACAACAGATTTACACTTGCATAAAATCGGAACAATTACAGTTTGAAGTTTGAACACACATAGCTACCACCCTGTTAATTGGAATTTTCAAAAACTAATTCATTACAAGGCATATTTAGCAAAAGAAAATTATAAAAAGAAGTATAGGAGATATATCTTCATGTTATTAGGAGCTTAGGGCAACCACTTGTGAGGATGAAGATGGCCAAAACCGAGCGTTTTTCACCCTTGAAATGCTTGAGAGTACTCCTAAAGGCGTCACGTCCCCAATCACTGTCACTTTTTTTGTTACCCTATCTATACTGAATGATGTCACTCCTGCACAAATTCATCACAAAATCAAATCCTCACTTTATTTGATTAAATTATAATCATGTTACTTAATTTCCAAGTACCCGTTAAACTGTTCACTTTGCTCAAAATTTTTATAAAGATGTTTGACGTCGTCATAAAGAAGCTAGTGTAAACTCCCACATAATTAATTATGAGTAACATTTATTTTTATTTTTGTTTGGACATGAGAAAAAAAAGAGTAATATTTATTCTTTCATTAAAAATGGGCTAAAAAAAGTTGTAGACTGACTGATATATAGGATAAATCTAAACATTGTGGTACAAATTTGTATCTGTATTTTAATTATAGAAAAGTTACCTTCCATTCTTGAAATATGTTTCCTCACTTTTCCTTCACAACCCTTGCAATGAATTGACACCATCAGTTCAACCACCTGTGACAGCCAATTTCTTAATTATATAAAAAGCATTACAGATACAAATACAAATACAGTTGCAATTATATAATTATCATACTAAAAGGCGTGACACCAAATTAAGTTCATAGGAGATATTTGATAAATAAGGAATTACGAGGGACAAAAAAGAACCTGGTAACGAGGCCGAGAGCGAGCCGATGAAGATTTTAGAACAAGAGAATCATTGGAAGTGCGGTGATATTGGTTAACAACCAACTGTGATTTCACAGGATTTGTAAGGGAGTACTTATCGGAGCTAAGTATCATAGGTTGGCTAACAACCAATGCGGATAAATGATCAGAATCCGATACGAAATCGATAAAAGGTGTATCACTTAAGAGATACCTTGAGGAACCAGGAGGAGTATTGGTACTTAGGTCATTGATATTAGGTGAGCTTTTTCTTGGTACAATTTCATGACTTTGCTTGGCAGCAGAAGAAGAAGAATCACTCTTTCTACTCTTTTGGTGATAGGGATTCGGATGAATATTTTTGGGTTTTCGCGGATCACCAATTTGGTGATTGCCACGATGATCAAAAGGCCTCGTGCCATGGCGGACCATGGCACGTTGGTCCATGCTTGAACATATTGCTGTGGAAGCTTGAGAGGCACAAAACAAGTCTATGGATTTCATGTTTATGAAATTGAAGAAGAGAAATGGCCGAGTTAGTGAATGTGCATTTGTTGTTTAGGAGAAACATCTCCAAAATTAGGCCATTTGATCCGCTTATAAAGTACTAGATGGATGTGTGTGTGTGTGAAAGAGAGAGGAAAATAAGAAACTTGTGTGTGTCCCACACCACAGAATTGATGAATAATGAAATTAATTAACCTGAAAAAAATGTGGTACATGATTTATCATCTGGAGAATAAAAGCTGTACAAGTTGAGTACCTTTTTGGGTTTTGTGAGGGTGGGTAAACAAGTGATATATATCTTCTTTAACAAGACTTTTGTGTGGTATGATTACCACCACTATTAGAGGAATCCATCAAAATTTAAAAGCTAATTAGTACTCTTATATATAATTATCATCTCATCATCTCAAATTAGCCCACTAGAATTGACTCCTGCTTCTTGGCCAATGGCCATGCAACAAAGGTCTTATTAGACTGCCCAAGGAAATAGCCAATTGTACTTCCTAGCTCCGACCCGATTTAGTTGACCTTGTTAACTCTCGATTTGAATTGGAGTAATGAAATTGGTGAAACAATAAAATAAAAAAGGGAATGAAATGATGAGTGAATGATTCATTCAATTTCTAACTGGAATGAATTTTTCCATACTCTCACGCAAGAAATAAAATTCACAAATTTAATAGGATTGAGAATGGTCCATTCCATTCCAATGGAACAACCAAACACAATTTTTTCATTCCATAAGAATGAGTCATTCCATTCTCACATTCATTCCTTCAATCCAAACATAGCAAAGACCCTTAAAATTTTATTTTATTTTATTTTTATTTGCTAATTTAAACACACTTACACACCCTACCTTAACATGCTAAGACTCGAACCCTCAAACTCATAGTTAACATGGGTTGGGTAATACCACTCGAAGCCAAAACTAGGCCTTTGGTGAAAGACCCTTAAAATTAATTCATTCGTACGTATAACTTGTTTTTAATGTATTGATTTCTAAAGGAAAATATTCGTAGCTTGTTTGACAAAAAGTATCGATCATTTTAATTTGAACCATAACAAAGGGCAGCATCTGCAAAATATTGATCCCTTTACCAACTAACCAGGCCAGCAAAAACAAGAAACATGAGCCCTGATAAATACTCCATCCTCCCATTGGATGAGAAAAAATATATTTGAAAAAAAAATAATATATGTCACGAGAACATTTAATTAAAAGTCTGTAAAATAAAGTTCTTACTGCATGTCTTGGATACAACTAGCTCACAGTATGGATCCAGATTAGTGCAGAGTTCACGAGTGCAAAATATATTATGCGTTTTGCATAACAAACTCCCTACCTATAGTTAGTGGGGGAAATGCATGTTAGTTATTCTCCAGTCTGGTAGCTGTTTGTCTAATTTCCTATGACAGATCTCCGATTAAAGAAATATATACCATATATATATATTCTAATTTTTATTTATTTATATAATAATGCTAGGGGTTGAAAATTTAATAAGAGTAACGCCCCTAGTTTATTTATTTATAAGCTAGCATGATAAATAGGTGAAACATGCAGTAGATAAGACCTATATCGAAGCAAATGAGAGATATGAATATACTATACTGGTCTGTGTCAGATCAATTACCATTTGATAGATCCCAAGTTTCTGCAAAAGTTTAACTGCCCGCAAAATAGTACTCCTAATCAACTTTATTTATTTAAATCACATTGCCATGATGTATATATTATATTTATATAGGAAAATCATTTTCTTAAAGAAAGATTTATTTAGAATGTTAAAATATATCTTCTTATTGGTACGGAAAAGTAAGAGATCAGATGGTTGTAATGATTATAGTTGGGAGATGGCCGAGGTGTGGTCCTCTATAGTAGACCCAATCCAGCTTGAAATTGGATTTTTAAAGTCGATATGAAAGATTAATAAATATTAAAATTATACAATCATAAAGATTAACAAGTAATATTATAAGACCAAATAGTTTAATGGTATAATTTTTTTTTTTTTTTAAGTTTTGAGTCTATTTTTCAATAAAAATCAAAATTCAAAAGGCTTTAAGGCCCTACTGGCATGTTCTCCTAGTCTAGTAGAATTATATTTATAGGATTAAATTGTAATAATATAAATTGTCAAAAAAATAAATAAAAAAAATAGCATTATTGCTATCATACGTACTTTTTGACTATTTGAAATAGGTAACTAACTAGAATCGTCACGTACGTAACGTAACATTGATTTTCAGATAGAGATGTTGCTCTTAATTTTGCCATGACTGTGAAAAAAAGTTGTGTACTTACTTAAATTTGGTGCGTCTTAATTAAACACAAAATAGTGTTGATAAAACGGATCTCTTAGTTTTTCTTTAACCCACGGATCTCTTTGTTAGTTAAAAATTATGGATCTGTCACATAAAGTTCAATTTACCTAATTAACCAGCTCTATTAATCACCAGTCACATTGAAAATTTAAGTTACAAGTTTTTTTTTATGAAAGAGTTGGGACTTAACTGAAATGAAATTTACTTTTAAAGGCAATTGTGTAAATTACGTATATAATTTTAAGGAGATTTAAAATAAAATATTAAAATTTAAAGAGCTTAAGCATAATTTCAAAAAAAAAAAAAACTCAAGATAGCCTAAGCCAACTACCCTCAATCCCGTGTGCAATCTAGAAAAAAATTGAACACTTATCTATCAAACATTTATATATGTACCTTTTATGACTTTATCCAATTTCCGTAGAAGAATATATTGTCTTGGGTCTTAAAACGATATTTTTTTAAGGAAAAATAAATAATCATGCGTCTAAAGCTGTGGGTCTTTCATTTTAGTGGAAGTATTAAAGGGCCCTTCTCCTAATTTTCCAAAATTCCCCCCCGTGTTCTCTTTTTTTCTTTTTTCTCCTTTATCTTTAACTTTGATTAATTAATTCATTTTAGTGATTATATGTCAATCGATGTCTGTGGCTTTTGTGATTATCATTTTTTTTAAAGCCACCATCTAAAGGCATATATATTGCAGTGGTTATGCTGTTAGTATATTGATTATGTTTTTCATATTCTTAATAAACATTAATTATATTTATTACTTTAGTGTTAATATTCACCCTCTGTATTGTTCTTTTTTTTTTCCTTCTTTTTTTTTTTAAAAAAAAAACTTAAATAAGGTGCATCATGTAATCATATAACTTAAAACAATTATGTAATCAAGGATTATGTTTGACTTCTTTAAACTCAATAAACTTGTACGGTTCAATTGGTAACTCAAATATAATCGTATTTTTGAACTTATTAACAAATATAATTAGTTAGAATGGTGCAAAGAATTAATAGTTTCAGTCTAGTTAATTTTGCTTACACTCGTATTAAGGAATAATTATATATACATGTAAATATTTTGTCCTTGGAAAAAGAATCATAATTTTGTTACTACTTTTTTATGAATATTAAGATTCACACATGATAATTCAATTTAAACATTTTTCAATATTAAAATTCAATTACTAAATAAGAATTATTTTAAAAAAGTGAGAATTACATTTACTAGTACATTTTTAAAAACTATTACAACATAAGCGCATATATAAAATATTTTTAAAATTAGTGCATCTTCAATATTTAATTTACAAAATCAGTGCATCTTAATTAGTTTTAATTATGGTAACTGTTACCATAATTAAAGGGATACCAAATCATTTGTTATTTCTCTCTCTTCCATTTGAAAACCTTTATTTTTCAAGTTGGGTTCTTTTCTCCCTCCTCCCTCCTCCCTTCCCCGCCTCCTCTCTCTCCCGCCTCCCTCCTCCCTTCCCCGCCTCCTCCCTCCTCCGCCTGCCTCCCCTACCTCCCTCCCCCTCCCCTTCCCCTCTCCTCCATTTTCTCCGTCGATCCCTTCTACACCATCGCCGATAAGCTCATGGTGGCGTCAATGAAGTTTTCGTGTTCATGGTGGCGTCAATGAAGTTTTCGTGTTCATGGTGGCGTTAATAGAGTCTTCACGTTCATGGTTGGATTTTTCGATTTCTCCAGGTAACTAAATACTAGTATGGCGGTAACCAAATAATAGTATGGAGGTAATCAAACACTATTATGGCGATTTGTTGCTGCAGTAAATCTAGGTAACCAAACAGTAGTATGGAGGTAACCAAACACTAGTATGGAGGTAACCAATTTCTGAATGTGTAGTAACTAGTTTTTTTGTGCAGTAAATCTAGGTAACCAAACACTAGTATGGAGGTAACCAATTCCTGAATGTGTAGTAACTAGTTTTTTCGTGCAGTAACTATAGGTAACCAAACACTAGTATGGTGGTAACCAAAAACTAGTATGGAGGTAACCAATTCGTGAATGTGTAATAACTAGTTTTTTCGTGCAGATTAGCAGCGGAGGATGATGATGAAGAGAATGATGAAGGGGAGGTGGCGGAGATTCGCGACGATGATGAAGAGGGTGAGGAGGCGACGGAGGAAGATGATGAGGAAGATGAAGATTAGGATAGATAAGATAATTTTTTTGTTTTTCGTTCCTTTTGATTTGAATTTTGAATTATAGATTTGTTTTTGTTGTTAGATCTCAAACATTTGAATTTAAATTATTAGTTATAGCGGTTATTTGTCCTTAATTTTAGGTTTCCTTATTAATGTGAAATTGAATGGTTTGAATTTGTTGCCCTCTTTTTGTAATTAATTTGTCCTTATTGCACTCTTTTTGTAATTATTTTATTTGTGCATTAATCTTGTAATTTTTAACAAATTGTTGTATATTTCTGTAAAGAACCCTTTAAAAAATTACCCATTTCATTAAAATCATTTACCAAAATTTTATAAGATCGTGTATGGGCTAAAGTAGGGACTAGGGAGGGAAGCCCGTTTATGTGATCGGCCATTAGTCCAACAAACATTTTCCTTAGCACGTGCAAAGCTCATAGTCACGTGTGTTAGGGTTTAGGGTTTTGATTAATGTAAAAATATCACCCGTCCGGACGAGGAAGGGAGATACCAGAGAGAGAGATTGAAAATCGAAATGGGTAAGACGAAGAAAAATATTTTCCTGCAATTGCAAATTATGTAATGTATGGATTAATTGATCTCATTAAAAAAACTGACGTTTTTGTGTAATTTTTTACGATTATTTTTGAATTAAACAGCGAGGATCAAAGTTCACGAACTGAGGCAAAAGTCCAAGGCTGATCTATTGGCACAATTGAATGAACTCAAATCTGAACTTGCTCTCCTACGTGTCGCTAAGGTCACCGGCGGTGCCCCTAACAAGCTCTCCAAGATGTACACTTTTTTCCTTTCTCTGTGTGTCAATATATACACATTGTTTGAATGTGTGTTGATTTGGGTTAAAAATGTGTGTGATTTTGTGTTTGTGAATGTAGAAAAGTTGTGAGGCAATCTATAGCGCAGGTATCGACGGTGATGTCACAGAAGCAGAAGGCGGTTTTGAGAGAAGCTTACAAGAATAAGAAGTATTTGCCCCTTGATCTTCGTCCCAAGAAGACCAGAGCTATCCGCAGACGCCTCACTAAGCATCAGGTATTATGATTCTTATTTGTTTGTTTTCACAATTTTTATAACACTTGTGGAATTTTTATTTCTAGTTATAACGTTATGCCAAGTTAAGTCTGAGGTGGCTTTTGATAGAATTTTTGAATGTTAATTGAATGTTGAATATTGGATTCTATCCACCTGTTTCCTTAATTTGTAATTTGTTTACATTTTAAACTTCAATTTCAGTGCGAAGATTTTTCAGTGAATTCTTACACTCGATTTACCTTTTGGAATATGTTTAAGAGAATTTGATTCAAGGACCCTTCTAAATTGTTATGATAGTGATGCTATACTTTGACTCTATTCTTATACTTGTATAATTAGCTGGTTATGATAGTTATACTATATGAACAATTAGTGGGACAAAAGAACCATGTTCCTAGATAGATTGCTAGTTTGGTTCCAAGGTGCTTTGATTCGATATAAGTGTGACTTCAGCTGCCGTTTCACTTTTACATTGCACCTTTGCTAATGATGCATTTGAAATCTCCAGTTTTTGAGAGTTGATTCATCTGTATGTGATCTAAAAGTGCTTAGACATGTCATATTGTCTTCGTCAGTGACCCTCTATAGCTTGAGGGTATTGTAGATGTACTGTTGTAATGATGGCTGTTAACACGCTTAACTTAAGCTGTTTTTTATAGTGATTTCAAATTGCTTACATAGGCTGCTATATTATTTGTTGTGGTCTACAATTGTTGCCTTGACTTGAGACATTTACAAAAGATCACTTGTCAGGAATTTTTTAAATTCACAATTGAGTGATTTTTTCTACTTGTATTTAGGACTGAAGAGTACCTTCTTAAAAATAGGACAAAAGTGTACCTTTTTGGCTGCTTTAATAACTTTCATGTATTCAATTGCCTTTCCTCTATTATATGGCTTTAATTATCTAGAATTGATGTTTCTCAATAAATGGTGTGAATTCTATATATGCTAAATGGTGTGAATTCTATATATGCTAATGTTACTTGTTCTGTGCTTTAACGTTTCTTTGTTGCTTGGGCTGAGTTGTGTGTGGAATGCTTTCTTGCTCTGTTGTTCATTCAATGTTGTTCAATTATGTATTTCTAACTAACTATCGCAAATGGCCCTCTCATTCTTATGTTGTTTCATGTAGGCATCTCTAAAGACAGAACGGGAAAAGAAGAAGGAGATGTACTTTCCACTGAGGAAGTATGCCATCAAGGTTTAATATATTTGATTTATCCAGAGTTAGTTTGGTGTTTCTAGCTTCTAATTAAGGATGAGGGATGTTAATTGTTTCTTCCGTATAATTTATTTAGTTTCTGTTACACTTGATATATTATGGAAACATATTTGAGCTTCATTCTTGTTAAAATTCATTTTCACTCCATGACAAACAATCCTGCTTTATTTTTCATTATTTTGAGTGAATGTCGATTTGCTTGATATTACCATCGCCCCCTGTTAGGTGCTACACTGGTTTAGTATATCCGGCTGCCGAATCTTGATTCCTGCGTTTAAACAAATTCTAGTCTGATTTGTCATTAAGATGTTAAAACCGAAAGATTACTTTAGAGAATTTTGCATATGGTAATTTATTTAAGAGGGCATGGGAGACACCTCACCTTCTTGCTTGAGTGTCCCCCATAATAACATTTTGAAAATTTTCAAAGCATCCCTTTATACTCAATATGAAAATAATTTTATTTAATTATACAAAACGACGTCGTGTTTTGTACAATAGTTTACATAATTATATATGCGGTGTTTCTCAGTTTCCTTTTTCTTTATTTAATTAAAATCATTGTGGGCATTAATAATACTCACTCGATCCCACAATGAAAGTCTTATTTCTCATTTTTTTTGGTCTAAAAAGAGAGTCCCATCTCAAAAAGTTACCTATCAAATATCTATGGAGTGGTTCGGGGACTTGTGAGCTTCCTTGTTCCATCTTGAATTTGTTGTTTCCAGCAAAGACAAGCCCATGAATAACATATTCACAATTACCAACATGTCGGAAACAAGATTTTCTTGAAAATAATGATAATAGTTTCCAATTATTTTACCTAAGCTTGAAAATGACTTTTTTTGTTAGGTATGCAGGCCAAGCCTTTGTTTTCTTCTTCATGGTGAGACAACTTTTAACAGAAACCTCCATAACCAGACTCTCATTAAAATTCTCTGAAATTGTTAAAACATCATTACCAATCAATATAAATATTTGTTTATTGTTTAACTAATCACTACAGATGGTGAGCAAGTAGAGGCCGTCAATATAAATTATGACACTAAGTTATATAATTGGAAAAAAATAATAATTGGTTTAAGTGACTTAAACGACAAACAATCAATGGCGTTGGTTTAAGTAACTTCAACGACCAACAATTATTGGCGCACCTTATTGCCGTTAATGTTATCGGGAAAAATAAATTAATAAAGAACATCTAAAAAATGAAGTTTTGACTATTAATCTATTATAGTTATGCATTACCGTTCGGATGGAAATGGACATTTTATCAGTAAATGCCATAATTAAGCAGAAAAGGAATTAGAGTTGTATTTTTGAAAAGGACTACAGTTCTGAGTGTGTATTCAAGTCAATATAAAAATTAAAAAAGAGCGTCGTGCTAGAGTGCAGACACTTCAGCAACGGGAAGGACATAACTTTTGAATGATATAGCTCGTTTCATGAAAATGAGCTCAAACTGTTTGTATAATTACTTGTCAAAAGTATTTTCAGTTTCAAATACTCCTCCCGTCTCTAAAAGGATGATTAAACGTACAAATTTTTTTTTTGTTCTCAAAAGGATGAGAAAAAATACATAAAGTGAAAGGTAACTAAGTTATTTAGTGGAGTCCAATAGTATAAAAAAAATAAATGGCTAACTACAAAAGTTCCCTCAAAATTCTACAAAATTCACTTTTAGCCCCCAAAGTATCAATTTTTTCATTAGTGTTCCTTCAAGTTTAATTTTTTTTTTACAAAATTATTCTTTTTAACATATTAGTAAAATTATAAATCAAAACTCACGTTTTATATAGTTGAATACACATTTACCTCATTCCAAACGTATGAATATAATAATATATACGTTATATGAAATGTAAATAACATAATTATCAATTATTTCTGAAATTTATGTGAAGGGTTGCAACCTATAATTTCACCAATATGTTAAAAGGGAACAATTTTGTAAAAAATTCAAACTTGAAGAAACACAATCGAGAAAGTTGGTACTTTGAGATTAAAAATAGAATTTTATGAAACTTTGAGGGACACTTTTATAGTTAACCCAAAAATAAAAGTACTCGCCACTTTATATATAATTTTGTGGGGCCATTAAGGATAAATTTAAAACTTTTTTTACTCTCTTTTTTCTACATCTATTTGTCTTAATATGTATGCAAATTATACTTTATTCATCTTTTTGAGGACGGAGGCGTACTATAAAATATAGTGAAAACATAGATTTTGTTACTTTGACTGATCTTATAATCTATTAGTTAGTGCCTTCATCTTCATGTAAAGTTGAAAAGGAGAGGTTAAAAATCGTAATAATAAATTCTTGAAGCCTCTTAAAATTTGTCTTTGCATATCTATTGTTTGAAAGGCCTAACTTAATTATTATCATCATCATCTTGATTCATACAATGCCCAATTTTCGGCTAGCTAACTACTAATTACTCTTGTATTCCGATATGGATAAAAGATTTCAGTGTCCAATATCAATTATCTCACGTATATTCGAAAACTTTAGTCTTGCGATATAGTAGTATCATCCTTAGAAATTTATTAAATATAATGCCAATCTCGATCGGTATAATTAAATCATATGGGCTAGCTAATAGCTAATAGCTATTCCACTCATTAATAAGTCGAACCAATTAAAAGAACAATGTGTATACAAATCTTGATGAACTCTTCTTGTCTTTCTTTAATTTTTATTAATGTTAATTTGGATATTAGTAAATTAACAATGTTGAACCCTTCTCTTAATTAGTTAATTAACCAATTAATTGACTTGGTTCCGTTAAGCATCTTGGACCACGCATCAGACACCTAGAACCTTTATCATGTATATGTATACATGCATAATATTAATTTAATAACAAATTAACCAAGAATTTAATTAATGTTATTATATTTTTTTAGACTAACGAATACAATGTTAGCACTTCAATCCCTATGTTGTATTTTTGTTTTATCTTTTTGTCTTTCTTCTTCCCTGCCCTCCCCCCATCCCTTTTTTAATATGTTGACACTGGCACATTAATTATTTTTTGTTAGACAAATATGCCCTTATTTGTCATTAATTTCCAAGTTAGCGTAAGAGGATAATAACTCATTATCGCCAATTAAAAAAATGAATAGGTCACAAGTCTTAACAACAACGTTATGAATTGAGAGTGGAACAGGTCCTGCGCTCTCAAACATTACTAATTGGAAATAGTCTGAAACTGAATCAACTTCAAAATTAATGATAAAATATGTGGCACGCTCAAATGAATTTTCTAATTTACGATGGAAGGCGTGTCATGAATTTGACAAGGTAGAAAAGTAATGCCAAGTCTATCACTACGCTTCCTAATTTATTAATGTCTCAACTCTCAGGTCAAGGAATGATCGACCCCATATCTAAGGAATTAATTAACTACTTATTTTAAATCATAAAATCATGCAGGGAGGCGTGTCAGAGAGCTTTGACGCCATTGATTCTTACGTGGCCACCATGGCCATCCCTAAGTATTTTAATTGTAATTGCCCGTTATACGTCACTCTACGTTAAAAAAAAATAAAAAATCAACCAAGTTATATCAAGCTAGAATCACTTTTTATATTTAACAAATACAACCAATAAAGATAATAATAAAAATACTCTATATATTCAATAAACACAACCATTTTATATCATCAAGTTTACAAAACATAATACTCTCTGTATTTAAAGAAACGATTATTCAAAAATGTATACATTGAGCTAACAAAATTACAACAAGTCATCCACATTTGAATTCATATAAACATAATTCATTTCTCTAGTTTTTTTAGTGTGTAATTCGTAAGCAATCTTATATCTAAACAAAATTCCATCGTCCTTCGACCAATTTTAAGTGACCAAAGGAATGCCTTGCACGACATAGTCAACATACTTCATAACGTACACACTCCAATCATAAGAATTCTTTTGTTTCGGATGTTTCGCGTTGATTGAAAGCGTCATCTTTTTATTCGAAAATTTTTTCTCCTTCGCAAAAATTCTTAAAATATTTGCAAGAAAATCACGTTGTACCAAAAACACGCACACACACACACACACATATATATATATATGATACAATAACTAAAATGAACATTCCAAAGTAGGATTTAGTTTAGTTAGATATGTGAATGTACCACATATTCAATCTCGGCTTTATATCGAGTTGTCATTTTATTACCTTTTATATCGTCGAACATTAAATCTAGTAGGAGAACTTGCCATTCCTTGAGCGAGACGACAGACAAAAAATAGTGAGTCTCATCGTGACAAACCGAAAAAAATATAAAATCATAATCCGGTAAAGGAGGTTGTTCCCATTGGTTGATAAAAAAGGGTAATTAACATCAGAAATATCAAAGCGACTCTTTTGAGACGTCGACATTTTCTTATATTTATTATACCACCCAGGTAGTAATTGGAAGAAGTACCATGGCATAAAAAAGAAATTAGCCCGTTCACAACTTCTTGAATTATCGATAGTCTTTTCCCTTATCTTAAGCAAGCTTAAATAGGTATCTGTGGTTTGATCCCATATAAGCGTTCGAGACCGAAGTGACTGTGCGTCTTTGTAAACCAATCCATACTCGTCCTCGAGGTCTACATGAAGGAACTGTGATTCGTCGACACTACTTAAGAACCAGTTAAAATTCAGTTATTCCACTTTATATGCCTTCAAATGATCTTTTTTAAATTTACTCCCTCGGGGAATTTACAAAAAAAAGGGTTATAATGGAACTGTCCCTCCAACTAACTCTCGCTCAGCCCTGCTTCACTCTGTGGTGTTTCTTTAATAATAGGACTCAAGTGCATATTTTGAATATTTTTCACACTCTTAAAGTTAGCATTATACGTAGGCTTGTACATATAAGGGGGATGGGGTGTCAAGTGCAAAGTCGGTTCATCCTCCACAAATGGGAGCTGGGACCAGTACAGAGATCCTTGACTAAATAGGTCGAACCCCTGATATGTACTCTATTCGTTGAATTAATCTAACACCGCATTTAAGATTGTGTTGTTCAGATCTTCATAGACGCCTCAGTGTTTTTTTATTGAAGAGTACTGACTTGGCATACCACTTCTCGTATACATGACGAGGATTGTGCACATGTGGTACTCGCAAAATGTTCCGCACAAAAGCTCGCGCTGACTTGATCTGTAATATAAGTATGATTAACAAATAATATATAATATATTGTAAATGTTTAATACAAATTCTTCAATATGAAACTTACAAGGTTTACAGTTTCGTACTGATAAAATAAGTCACGTGGCGTATATGTGTTATTTGGTTCAAGTTGTGGGCTGTACAAGTCATCCTCGATATCACTTTAGGTATTCAATCAGAGTAATCTTCTGTCTTGTAGTCACCACAAAGTTCAGTACAATGTCTTGCTATACATACCACGTGGCAATATAATCTCTTCGCTTATGAATATAATTTATAGCGCGGATCCCTTCTATCTCCCAACGGAGTTCAAACATATCTATCGGGGCATCGAGAATATCTTATTTTCTCCCAAATTATCTCAAGACACGATCTAACATTTGGAATTCAACAACATTGAGCCAAATGAAGGGAATACGCGAGACCCCACTATATTAGGCTGTTTGATACTCTTGTGCCACTAAATAATCAAACTTTGTATATGACATCCACCGTAACATTGAAGCTATCATCTCATCAAATTCGTCTTTATAAAAAATTTGGTTGTAATTGGGGTATAGTCTTCTTATTTCTTTCATGGAATCCTTATTTTTTCGGTAAGTCCACGCTCTTATACGGGGCAAACCACTGTTCGACCCCTTTTACATAATTAGGCCTATCGATAGACAGACATTTGTAAGCCCAAACCTGTGTCATAGTTGATCAAGTTAAAAGTTACAAATACAGTATGGGGGATAATATCTATATAAATAAACATCAAACTACAGTTAATAAGATACTTGAAGAAGTGTTAAACAGCCAGAGAAACTCTTTGCATTGATGCGGGTTGCTTTGTGTAAATTTTGGTACAAACAAGCCAAAACCGTAACTCCCTATGCATAATCACATATTTTATCAATATCTTCTAGAAATATAAGATATCTAGAATGCACAATATCGCGGTTTGATGAAGCAAATAATATCTTTCTAATAATAAACAAGACGTACACTTTGGTGTAAGTCACTACCATTTCTATGTCTGCATCTATTGGAAGTTTGTAAAATCTAGTGCCTAACCACGACAACATAATGCCCATTCGGTTATAAACCTTCTCATCCTCCGCTGTATATTTACTAAATTCACTTTAATCAAAAAGTTATTTTGGATTTCATGTACATGTAATATGTGTACTTATAACCGACAATCCTAAAATGAAATAAACATCTTCTAAAGTTATTGTCATCTCACCCGTGGGGAATTAAGTAAAATGTATTTGTCTCACTCCGCCAATGCTCCACCAATACTTCTATCAACGAAATATCTAATTGGTTACATACATTCATGTTTGCATAAACTCCAAAACCCCATTCTTGTAATAATTATTTTTGAACATCTGTTAAAACCCAAATATCCAAATAGCGTCCACTCTTATTTGTTCTTAGGGAACGACTAAAATAGGGATTATTCCATATAATTATAGAAATGTGGTTAACTTGATCCTACAATAGTGTATTATCGACTGGTTTGAAATTAAATTCTATTTTTGTAACTAACACAAACAAAATAAACATATATCAAAAAGACATTGATGCTATTATTATTACATATCAAAAATAACTAAGAAAAACCCTAATTCAAACATTATACTCCAAACAGTTTAGTTTTAATAGCCAACAAGTTAATTCAAACATTATACTCCAAACAGTTTATATTTCTTTGTTGTATACAATGAAAGAAATGTTTATAGCCAACAAGTTGGAGTTTGTAAACAACTTAAAAAATTTCATGTGGACATGAAAATTGGACACGAGTGTATTTGAATTTTACCTATTTGTATTTTGACTCTCAATGAAAGGTAAAAGTATAAAAAAATAAAATTTAAATACACTCATATTTAATTTTTATGTCTACCCAGAAGAACTCAAACAACTTTTGCAAGAGGGTAGGAACAGCGGAATACGAGTACTTTTTGCAGCATTAGAATCCAATGAGAATTTGAGATATGATCCTCTCAAAAACGAGAGTCAACATCCAACAAAATCACATTTCAAAAAAAAAAATAGTGAAAAGATCACCAATCCATAGTTATTACCCTGCAGAAAAGTCACCCGCACCCAATTTCCTCCCATCCGTTAGAAGCTTCAAAAAATTTACAACTACTTCCTACGCAAGCACCCTCAGTCACCATGCACATAGCCGCGTTCAACCAAGTCCACATCCCCATCTTCTATAAATACCCCCATCACCCCTCTATCATCTCAATAGGCAATACTCTCTCTCTCTCTCTCTCTACAGTTATCATCAACAATCTCATAAACAAACCATCCAACTAGCAATCCTTACTTATATATTTATTCATATAAACATTTATATATTTATTTATTTGCTTATAAATCGAATGAGGAATTTGTTTTTCACTCCTAGATCACCATCACCTTCTCATCACTCTTATACCTCTACACCTCCCCACACTCTCTCTTCATCAATCATGGAAGAAAAATTGGAATTCGCCGAATCCGTCATCACAAAGTGGGACATCGACGATTCCGTCTCGTCCTACACCAAAATAGCATCCCTCTTCGCCGGAGACCGGAGAGACTCCAAAGAGTTTCTCAAATCCATTGAAGACTTGCAATCTGCGATGAAATATTTTATATCGGAGAAATCAGGCTCCGACGAGCTAATTCGCGGTCAGAATCTAATGCAAATTGCGATGAAAAGGCTTGAAAAGGAGTTCTATCAAATTTTGTCAGCTAACAGGAAGCTGTTTCTCGATGCTGAATCGGTTTCGAGCCGGTCATACAGAGAATCGACTCGGTTGAGTGTGTCCGATTACGAAGACGACGTGGACTCGAATGATGAGATTCAGCTCGCCGAAAGCTCAGTTTCTAAGGTGGAGAGTGAATCGGAGATTTTTATGTCGGATTTGAAATTGATTGCGGATTGTATGATCTCGGCAGGTTATGGAAAAGAGTGTGTGAAACTCTATAAACTAGTTCGTAAATCAGTAATGGACGAGAGCCTGTATAATCTCGGAGTTGAGAATTTGAATTTTTCTCAAATTCAAAAAATGGATTGGGAGGTAATGGAGCTCAAAATCAAACAATGGTTAAAAGCCGGGAAGATCTCGATCGAAAAGCTGTTTTACGGAGAGAGAATTCTCTGTGATCAAGTGTTCTCTGGATCTGACAGAATCAGAGAATCCTGTTTTACAGACATATCGGCAAACGGAGCTCTCATGCTGTTTGTATTTCCGGAAAATGTTGCCAAATGCAAAAAATCTCCAGAAAAAATTTTCCGTCTACTCGACATGTACGACGCCGTTTCAGACCACTGGCAAGATATAGAATCAATCTTCTCCTTCGAATCAACCTCCGCCGTCCGATCACAAGCCATCACATCTCTACTCAAGCTCGGCGACGCTGTCCGTACAACGCTATCCGAGTTCGAGGCGGCGATTCAGAAACATGCTTCCAAATCGGTTCTTCCCGGCGGCGGCGTACATCCATTAACACGTTACGTTATGAACTACTTCGTTTTCCTCTCCGATTATAGCGGCATATTGTCCGATATACTCGCCGACTATCCACACACGACTCAGTCTCCGTTGCCGGAATCTTACTTCTCGAGTCCGTCTCCCGGCAATACTCCTTCATCGGAGATATCGCTCCGATTTGCCTGGATTATACTCGTTCTCCTCTGTAAACTCGACGGCAAGGCACAGCTTTACAAGGACGTTTCACTATCTTATCTATTTCTAGCAAACAACTTAAACTACGTCATTTCAAAGGTTGGGAGCTCGAATCTAAAGCTTATTTTGGGAGATGATTGGTTGATAAAGCACGAGAGTAAAGTGAAACAGTACGCGGCAAATTTCGAGAGGGTGGGATGGAGCAAAGTCATCTCATCAATGCCGGAGGATCCAATGGGTGATATTTCACCGGACACGGCAAAGGCGTGTTTCAACAGCTTCAACTCGGGTTTCGAAGAGGCGTACCGGAAACAGTCTTCTTGGGTCGTGACCGACCCGGAATTCCGTGACCAGATTAAAGCTTCTGTGGTGAATCGGCTGGTTCCGGCGTACCAGAAATTCTACAAGAAGAACCAGGTTTGGTTTAGGAGGGAAGTAGGAGTTGAGCCAATTGTCAAATATACGCCTGAAGAGTTGGAGAATTATTTTGATGACCTCTATTTTGGGACTGGAGTTTCGCCTTCGGGGGAAAGTACGACGTCGCATTCATCTGCGGCGTCATCTCCGTCACGTGATAAACGAAGCCATTGGCATTGAATTTTCTTGCCGTTTTTTGACTAGTTGACTTGTTATAGTTTTGTGCATGTGATTTAATTGAACAGAAATTTGTTTTTATGTACAGCGGCTGCGTATAAAGGAGCGACTGTAGAATTGCCCTCATAGATTGAATTGTCGATAGTTTCGTGGGGGAAATTATGCTACCATATTATTATTATTATTATTATTATTATTATAAGATTTTGGGTTTTATGTTATTTTTCATTTTTGCGTTAGTCTTCAGGTGTGAGTCGTGCCTGTCGAGAAGGTTTTCATGCTTAGCAAAATATATAAATATAATATTCATGATTTTAGAAAAGGTCAATCAAGGTGGGGATGCTGGTGTTTCCGGTTGTACTACTTCTAGAGGGCAATGTCAATTTCCTACTTCGAAATGGTAAAAAAATAAATAAATTGGGGACATGGGATTTGTGGTTCAAGACGCTACTAGAATATACTTGGATATTGACTTTTGAAATGCAATATCTAAAGGCAATAACTTGTGGATAATTTCTTTTCACTATATTAGTTGGAAGAAACCCTTGTATTCTTTCTTTCATGCTTCGGGTGCTCAAGCTTAAAATTAGCCATTTTAATTTATTTTTTAAAAATTATTATTCTAATCACATGTTCAATATTTTGTAAAAATATTTTGTGTTGATGAAAAATCAGAGACACCGCACGTCGCGTGCGCGTACACAAGCCACTAACATACATGTTTAGAACTCAACTTGACTAAAAAGTTTAAGCTAATAAGTTTTGGACTCCATTCATAATCTTTCACACTTTTATTATTTCTCCGATGTAAGATTTCAACTCATTTATGATATCTTAATATTTTGAGACCAGTGTTACTAGAATATATAAATAAAAAGAAAAGAAAGAAAAAATGTAAGTAAACCTAGCTTTCACATACCATTATTATAAGTTAAGTAAATCGACAAATTGGGTTTTTTATATATTATTATTATTATTATTATTATTATTATTATTGAACTTACAACGTTTCTTAAAGTACGTAAGTAATTAAAAACGAAACTCCGTTCGGGTCCCATAAAGTAGACAATATCTGCATATCACACATTCACACAATTACAGAAAGGCAGGGTCTATGGACCAATCGTTCAACCTAAGCCCACATAAAATTGGTATGCTCGTCAGTTATTTGTTTTCTGAAATAACGATGGAGACCCAAATTCTAAACAGGATAGTCCAAACCCTAGTTTTCACAGGTTATGGCTGATCCTATCTCAGGTTGACCTTGAGCAGACCAGTTGCACCCCCTAATTGTCTATAGCATAAAAATATTCCACAAGCTAAAAGTTTTTTCCAAGCCCAGTCCATTTTGGGGCGTTTATATTTTTCAGTCGAACTTCCAGTCCAATGCCTAACAAATGATACATTACCCATTTTGTGAATAAAAGATTTTGAGTTGAGCATGTTTAATTTCATTTGTAGTAATCTTGTTCAATTTTTATTTCTGTTTATATTTTTATTCGTAGTTGTTTGGATATGGGCCACAGGGCCCAACCGCATCAAGGCCTGTGAAGATGCCCAAAAGCTCAAGCGCAGGGTTCACTCGGTTGCTTGTGTAACTAAGATACTGGGCGCTGAAGTTTGGATCGAGGGGCCCACTTGACCACTCATTCGGCAATGCAATTATTCTTTGATAAGACATCTCCTACCAACCCATAGGAGCTACCAATAATGATACAAAAAAGAACTTATTATGTTTGGGATAAAATTACATACTTTTTATACTTAAAATTTTAAAATTGATATTTTATCTTTCAATCTTACTCTCTAATACTTACATCGAAGGCGTCTCACGATATTGACGATCAACGTTATTAATCATCGTGAGACGTTGTGAAGGAATCCAATCCACGTCGGAGGCATATGTGCCTGAAGGATAGACCATCAGTAACAAATATTCTTTTACTTGTAGATTTGTTACGTGATCACGTGACACAATCTTAATCATTTTATTTGGGCTAGAGATCAGAACTTTCTGTTTATGTATGTATTTGAGAGAATTCAATCCCTAATTTTGATATTCGATGGGTTTGACCGTTTGGTGAGTTAAGAAAAATATTAAGTAACTAAATAGAAGTTATCTAGTTTATTCAAACAAAGTTACACTCCTTCCGTTTTAAAATTAATTTGGTTTTTAAGGTCAAACAACGTCATATTAAACTTTAAATTGATATGAATTTACTTAATTTTAGATAATGCAATTATTATAATTGTAAAGTATATAATAAAAACTATTAATCACAAAATTTAATTTAGTCATACCAATTTTAAAATTTAATATATCATCGTTTAATCTGAAAAGTCAAATTATATATCTAATTTTAGAATGGAGGAAGTATAAAACTTACAATACAATTATATAAATATTTATCCAAATAAAATAATAATTTCTATCTAATTACCTAATTAATGGATTAAGACGAGTCCCCCGATATTGGATTTTCTTAATTTCGGCTCAATCTTAGGCGGTGTTTGATTGCATCTTAACAACTCACCTCTTATTCGCTAAGATGGAGTTGTTTGGTAAAAAAAAAAATTCCTCTAAATGCCTCTAAATCGTTAAAGATAAAAAATTAAATCTAAACTATTCATAAGACCATCTGAATAAAATTAACTATTTTTTGGACAAAAATAATCTCTTCAATATTACAGAATCCCTCTTTTATCCCCAATAACCCTAATCAATCTACATCATTTCCTCTTTATCTCTCTTTCCTCAGGCACTTGGCTCTGTTCTCCTCTCATTGCCCCTAGAAAAATGCCGGCTGAAAAAAAGAGATAAGACCGAAAACTCCATCGAAAAACCAAAGTTGTTCTTAATATCCTCTCCCGCCTCCCCGTCAAAGTCTTTCTCCGATTCAGATGCGTGTGCAAATCCTGGAAATCCCCAATTTGAAGCCCTAAACTCATCAATCTCCACCTTTCGCATCACTTTTTTGCCACCACATCTCCGTTGCTCCTCCTCCACAGCGTCGACCAATGCTCGCTAGACAACAAACTCAACTAGTTCTCTCTCTCCCTCATCTCTCTTCCCCCATTGTCGTCCCCCACTCCTTTCCTGAAGTCTTCCGCGAAATGGACGTCGTTAGAACCCTAAACGACATCGTTTGCATTTGCCAACCCCCTTGGGTGATTGCATTTCCATGTGTAACCCAGCGACCAAACACTACAAGATGATCCGACCAAACAAAACGTACTGGAAAATCATGGAAAAGGTTTCAAACTGATCCGACGAGTGCTATTGTGACTTCTTTGATCATATCTTTATTTTAATTTAGTTTAATGGTTTAATCATTTATGGTTTAATGGCTTAATCGTTTAGGTTTTGATTTGATTTGGTTTAATGGATGTACTTTTGGACTAGTTTGGGTAACTGTATAGAGAGTTAAAATGGTAAAATACTGTTATTCAGATATTTTAAAAAATTAATTATCAAACAACATTTCTTCATTCAGATTCAATTCTAAATAGATACTCTACATTATTCAGATATCTAAACTGTTCTGATCTTAACATTCAGTTTTATCAAACACAATCTTAAAATCTAGCATGACTTGCCCAATTCACTTTCCTAGGCACAAGTTTAACACATAATTAAGCATAAAGATATGGATAATGTTAGCGATTTTAAATTTAGGATTGTTAAATACTATCCGTAAGAATATTCTGCTTCTAAAATAGCAAGAAGAAAATATTACCACCTTCATTCACAAAAATAGTCCTATTTGTAAAATTTATAAATATTAAGAATGAATTTTAATTTTATGTTTATCCTCAAAATAATAATTTGGTAATTTAGTAGTGTGATGCTGTGATAGTAAAATTATAATGATAAACTTAAAAATATTGAATCATTTTATACTACTATCAATAAAAATAGAATAATTCATTTGCTAAACCTAAGAAATAAGAATAATTTCTAAAACACTTTTGAATTAGAAAATGCTTGTTATTGCCTCTTTTTAGTCTTGTCTCTTTTTCGCACAGCAGATAAGTTATTTGATAAAAACTTTTGCACCCTCTTTTTATTTCTTAAAAAAAAGAAGATATTAAGCCACCTCTTTTTAGAAAAAAAATAAAAAATTCTTCATTACTATTTTATCCTCATAATCTTAATTTTATTTTTTTAATTGTTCACTTCACTTCTTTTACTATACCACCCATAACCACCACCACCACTGTTACCGCCACCCACTACCACCATCGCCGTCCCCACCCACCACCACCACCACCCAACACCACCATTCACCACCCACTATCACCACCGCCACCATCCATTATCACCACCGGTCACCACCGCCACGATATATGCAAGATTATCATAATTATGATTATGTTTTATTAGATTTAAAATATTTTACTATTTATATATTGTTGTTGATTTTATTTGAAATAATTATTTAATATTTATTACATTTTTATTCTCACCATAAGTTTATATAAACTAATATAAGGGTAAACTAGTAAAATGTTATATTAAGACATATAATAAAGATTAGTTATCAAACAACTTTTTTATATTTAAATTTTATTTTAAACAAATATTTATTTTATACACAATCCCTATTTTAATAATTTTTTATTATACAATTTTATTAAACACTCCCTACGTGTGGTTAATATGTGACATAGGGTTGGTCCAACGTCCAAGTGTGGTTCAAGCTCAGTCTGGCCGGCTGAATTCTTTCTAGACGCAAATGGTCAGAATGCCCTTTTCGATTGAGGAAATTTTGGAATTCATATTATAGATAATACTCCATCCATTCCATAATATAATACTATATTACTGATTTTTTAAAAAACAATTTAAAATATTTAAAGTTAAAAGTGATATAATTTATATAAATAATAAATTTTATAAGTAGTAGTACTTTTTATTTAGTTACAATATAATCGAGTAAAATTAAATAAATTTGTATCAATTTTGAGTTTGAAATAGTCACAAAATAATTTTTAAAAAGTTAATGATAATCTTATATTTTAAAATAAACTAGATGAATATATATTAATTTTGAGTTTGGAATTGTCTCAAATTAATTTTTAAAAAATTAATAATAATCTTATATTTTGAATCGGATGGAGTATTAATTTTTTTTCGGATACTTTTGGAGCTTGAAAAACATGAAAGCAAAAAAATATAATTAAACTAAAATTACTAGTATGCTTTATATTGACATTAAAAACGTTAATGTAAAAATGAAGCAGTAAAATTTAAACAATACAATTGAAAATGCATGTAACTCTAATTTTAAAAAGACTAAAAGAAATGTTTCTCAAATTCTAAGATGGAGGGAATTAATTAATGTATGATAGAGAGAAATTGCAGTCCTATTACTTATCGCCATGTGTGTCACTTCCTTGGTCAAGTTTCCTACGAAACAGACACTTTTATCACAAAAATTAATACTCCAGTCCGGATAACTGAAGTCGGGACTGCAAGTTGTGCTGTTGTCTATTTTGTTATTAATTATAAGTAATAAATGTACATAATTAAGTCTTAATATGTATTACGGTAAATTATAATTATAAATTTTATTAATATATAAAATTAAAATTAAGATAAGCATATGCTTATAAATTAAGAATGTAAATAATGTTGTGTGATTAATTAATTGTATATATAAATTTAATATTATATTTTGTATTTCATTAGAAAGAGGAGAAAGGAACAATATGTATTTAATATTTAGGAATTGTATGATTAACTAATTAATTTTACATTAAAATATACAAAACACAGATAAAAAGGAAATATTATTCTCTAAAAAGAAAGTTAAAAAGGAACAAAGAAAGCTAAACGATGAAAATACGTAAGCCTCTAATAGAACTTAGGGTTGTAAAGCACCGGTATTACAACAGTGTAAAACTAAGTATAGTTTTGATGACTTGAATTTAATTATTTTATGTTATTATATAGTCACTTTAAACACACACACACACACACACACACATATATATATATATATATCGACTTAATAATTTGATTTTATAGATGTAAAAAACATACCCTCTCTATTCTAAAATTAGAGATACAATTTGACTTTTGAGGTCAATAGTAAACTTTAAATTGATGCGAATTTATTTAATTTTAATTGATACAATTATTATAATTGTATATTTTAAAATTAGGGAATTGATATTTTTATAAATAAATTTGATAGTTTCATAAGATCCTCCCCACATGAATAATAAGTAGGGTTCACCCTCGTATGAGAGAGTACCTTGTGGAATTAACAATTTCACTTGTGGAAATATTAATTTCCTAAAATTAGTATGACTTATAAAAATTTAGAATGAAATAAATTTTGTGATTAATAATTTTTGTTAATACTATACAATTATAATAATTGTATCAACTAAAAGTAAATAAATTCACATCAACTTAAAGTTTAATATGTCGTTGTTTGACCTCAAAAATCAAATTATATCTTTAATTTTAGAAGGTAGAGAGTATAAGAATAAGCAAACATATATAGACATATATATATATATATATATATTAATTGTTATATAAATAAGAACAGAAAAAGTGGTTGGAGGCTTAGAAAACTGAGAAGATAAAAATTGAGAAGTAGGAATAAATTATAGATGTAGTTAGGAGTTGGGAGTTAGGAAGATCATGGACATGCGGGTCGTTATAGGACATTGACAAAATTTAAATCCCTGCTACGGTAGAGACCCCCCTATAGCGATATATATTGAACAACTAGTGATGATGTCTGCCAGTTAATTGAGTAATTTACAGTGCATGAAAGATTTAATTTGAATTAATTTTGACATTTGACTCTGACCATTTAAGTCAATGCTAATTGTGACAACTCAACTAATGTCCAATTTAAAACTTTTGACTAATTTTAACGTAAGCTACTTCCTATTTTGTCATGCACTGAAAGTCTTATTTAATTTTAATTTTTTATGCATAGTAGATAAGAACTGACGTTTTTAGTAGTGTTTTTTTTTTCTTCTAGTATTAGAAACTTTAACATAAGAAAATTATCAGAAAATAGTTATGTAAAACTATTCATATTTACTGTTAATACGCGAATTTTGTACCGACTCTCTGACTCGCATCACACTTAATACTGTTCAAATTGGAGATTCCTCAAATAACTAAAGAAATCTTTTTCTTTGATGTTAATTAAAAGAAAACTCCTAAAGAAAACTCCGAGTCACTTTGTTCTCATCCTTTTATTTTAGAACTTCAAAATTCAAAGTAATTAAAATGACTTTGATTTCAATTTTAGGCCACAAGACTTTATGCAGTACTTGCAACTTGCGTGCCATTAACTATGTACCAAACCAGACGGTTGCTACTCCCGACCCCGGCAAAGTTTACTTCTTTGGAACAAAATATAGACATTAGATATCTTTCACAAAGATAAGTTTAAAATGGTAGATGGTCATCAATATTATACTGGTTCTCTTCGGAGCAAAATTCCTCCAAGTTAAGAAAGGAACTAAGCATATATTATATTATTTTTGACATAGAGATCGAAAGTTTTATAAGTTCCATCTTAATTTTAAATTAGTTGAAAACAAAGATGATACTATTGATTCATCTATGTACAAGGCCGTTAATATTGCCAGATAAAAAATAATATCTATATCTATATAATATGTAGAGGTAGTAATTGAGAAAATTCTTTTCATTAAGTAGAGCACTCTCATAATCTTCAATATTTTTAAACTTCTTCTACCAATAAAAAGTAAATAAATCTAATAAATATATATTCTTTTTTGTATAGAGTCCAAGTTTTTTTTATAGTTAATATAATAAATATATTTTCCTTTTTTAAATTTATTCTCAAACTAAATCCATCTCCTTTTTTTATAAATATAATTAAATAATATACTACTCACAAAATATAATACTCTCATATTCTCCAATATTTTTAAGCTTCTCCTACCAATAAAAAAGTAAATCCAATAAACATATGTTCTTTTTTAAATTTTTTCTCAAACTATATCTTCTCTTTTTTATAATTACTAGTCTAATGTGTGACCTGCGGATACATTCTAATAGTTTATTTTATCAACTAATGATATAGATTAAACTTTTAATTTACTATTTTAAGCTATTTTTATAAAGTTATAAAGTTTAATTCACTAAAGAGACATATAAGGATTGTTTCAAATTTAATAAGAAATTGATAGAGAACAAATATCACCTTTTAGTATATAATATACACTTTATTTGTAACAATATATATTATAATGAATAAAAATATTCACTTTTACAATATATTTAAACTTTGCAATACCATTCTTACAAGAGTAAAGATTAAAAAAAAATTACATGTCTTCAAATTTAATAGTCCAAAAATAAAATAATAATAATAATAATAATAGTAATAATGATGATGATAATGATAATGATGATGATGATAATAATAATCTTATTTTCCTTATGATATATATATATATATATATATATATCTCTCTACAAAGATAGTAAAATTAGTATAATATTGAGCAACAATATATTGTGTTAGGTATTGCATGTTTGGTTTGATGATGATGTGATAATATTAATGTATATTTGTACTAGCAGTTTTTGTAAAGTCCTTAAATAAGAAATTGTTGTACAAGGACTTAGATTAAAAGATCAAACTTATTAGGTTGATCTATTGAGTTGAACAGATGTATAGATGATAGGCCTGAATCGATCGTTTTGTCAAATTGAACGATCGTAAAGTTAAATCAAAATCATAGACTGAGTAGAGCTCTAATAGAGTATTCAGAGCAAGATCATATCGCAGAGTCTATCAAGAGTTCATAAAACTAAGTCAAAATTGTAAAGTCTAAGGAGATAATCGTAGAGTTCACTGTAAGATCGTAAAGTGAAGCAAAGATCGTAGAGTCTGCTCAGAGAATGTAGAGCAGATCGCAGAGTGCATGTCTCTCAATTCGTAGAGCAAGCTGATTAGAGTTTAGTACATTGAGCGAAGCAAGTCGTAGAGCTTGTTAGGTCTGACATAGGACTGACATTGAAGAGTCTTGTAGAATGAAAATCCTGAGATTTTTGCAGATCATGCAAAGTTCAAATTGAAGATCAGATCAAAATGTGTTTAATATCTAGTTTGCTCATGTGACATCACCTACGTGATAGGTACTGCAAAAGTCAGAAAGTGACCTATCAGAGCTGAAAGTAAGCTGATACATCCACTTTGATAGTCAACATCAAAGATTTTTTGGGATCGGAGTATTAAATGCACAACGGTAACTGTAAGACCCCGAATTTATGAAATAAAAATTTATTATTTTCTTTATGATTATTTTTCTAAATAGTGAAGTGCTTAATTGTTATAAATGATAGTTAAGGGTGTTATATGCAAATTATCTGATAAATATATTCCTGGAATATTCTTTTCTGACGGGAATATAGTTAATCGGTACCGTACAACGGCGCCGGAAATGGCAATATTTGTCAATGATAGTGGGCCCCACAACGGGGTTAACAGTCGGATATTAGAAAGTGATAGAAATTGGCGGCAATACTTTAAACTCGATAACTGTTAAAATACCCGGGATAAAAGAACAGTAAAACGCGTTATTCCACAGTAGCACCACAGTAGTCCACAGTAAGCTCACGAAGTTCACATAGTGTTTTATATTATTGATTCAATAGTTTGATAAAAGTAGCAATTGCATAGTAATCAATATTCAATAATTGTTAATTATAACATCTACATAATATATTTATACTATTTTTCACGACACTGTAACTTTATATCATTTTGTAGGATATTTTAGCATTACGACAATGTCCGAGAAATTTCTGACAAGGAAAGGGGTTATATAATTGCGCGCCAATTTTTTTATGGAAGGCGGGGGGCCCCCCTCTTTCCTGGGAATGAATTCTGGTTGTCCAGTATTGCGAGTATATGCTATCTGTGATATTATACTTTAAACACAATAATACAGAAAAAAGGGATTTATTGTGATAATGGAGTTATTTTTATAATGGTTGTATTTATCTTTATGATAATGGAATTAATCTTTTGATAATGGAAGAAAAATGGATGGATGATCTAAATGGAAGAAAAAATGGATTGCTGATATAAAAATGGAAGAAAAAATGGATGGATGAAAAAAAGGGAAAAAAAATAATGGATGGATTATATTAAAAGAATATGTGAAGGGTATAAGAGTATTAAACCAAGGAAAATTTAGGGAAAAAACTAAAATGGCCCCTCACCTTGATTTTCCTATAAAAAGGGACGGGTTTGCTTAAGGAACTTTTCACAACCTTCATTGCTATAAATTCCTCCTCTCTCTCTCCTAAATTTCTTAAGTCTCTTAGTGTGCATAGGTCTAGTATGAGTCTATGTGAGAATACTAGTATTGTGTCCAAAGTTAGTAAACTTCATAGAAAGCAACATCCAGCTATTATTATTACGAAGGTAGGAATAAACAATTCTTTTTCATACTCATATATAATTATCATTTGCTTTCATGTTTCGTAAGTGATATTATACTCATAAAGGTTGTTATTCATTCTGTATTAATTTGTGGGGATAACTGTCCTTGCGGTATGACGCGATTGCCTGGTGAAATATCCATTTGTATTCATTTCTAATTAATCTGTGGGGAATAACCCAGTATGTTACGAGTGTCGTTACCTGGTAATACCCTTCTGTATTCATTCCTTATATACTTGTGTGGAATAACCTTGTATTACAGAGTGTCGAACCTGGTGAATAACCCTTTGTAATTCTTTTTTCCTAATTAATAAATCTGTGGGTATACACCCTTTCCGTGCGGATTGGAAAGAACCGCATGCCTGGTGAATAATAACCCATTATTCTATTTTCATTACTTATAATCTGTTGTGGAAATAATCTGTCTTCTACGGCGCGAATAATAAAAATATCTAATCCGCATGACAGGTGAAAATCTTTCCATTTTTTTGCAAGTTTCATATATTCTGTTATAACACTCGATAAAAAACGTATCATAGTCTTTTGTACTCTTTAAAGGGGAATCTTTTTCTTTTCTTTCCACATTTCATTTCCTCCATTTAAGGATAAGAAATCCTTGTTTGTTTCCAAAAACCTATATTTTTATAACTGGAGAAACTCCCCTAAAAATTAGTAGAATATCCTTAATATAAAATATAGTTTGTGTTTCATCTAAATCTATTTCACCTGTTTGAGATCTTTTTTTCTTCAAAATACGTTAACGTGACAGCAACCAGAAAATATTTCTTCCTTTCATTGTCTTTGGCATATCAATCAATGACTTAGACCGGTCCCCAACAGTTTGGTATCATCGTGGTGAGGCAAATAGTTTTGGTCACTCTATTGAAAACTGATTAAATTATACAAGAAGCTTTTGTTTCCCTTTTTTCTTATTTCCATAAAAATCTACCACTGAAAAATCATTGTCAACATCCTCATCCTCATACTTAAATTGTGGTGAAAGTACTTTCTTCTTTTTTTCTCTTTTTTTTTGGCCCGAAGTGCAAAGATGACCTGGCGTGACATGATTTTTTGACTCAAACCAGTGTATAGGTATAATCATGCAAGTGGACATTTGGTGTTACCAAACAAAAGGCGTAAAATGTGAAAAGTTTCTCTTTGGGCCCCGTAGTGCAAAGAGGAACTGGCGTGTGGCATGAATCATCACCCCGGATTGGATGTTACAAAAAGTAATAAATATCTCTTTGGCACGTCAGTGCAAAGAAGAGGCTGTTGAATTATAAAAACTGTTGATCTTGGATGTTCATAGAACAGGAATTGGATGGATTGTGTTTACAGGGATAAAAATATTTGGTGAGGTGTGAAATGATCCTTTTTTTTAAGTTTATATTAGAAGATATAAGCACAACACCAAGGCAATGCTCACATCTCCATTGCCCCTCTCCTATCTATAGCTCAACTATTTCCTTCTCTTTGACCAACCCTTCTTCTCTACTACTATAAAAACATATCTACATGACACATTCTTCTAATCTACTCTCTCTAGAAAATCGGAATTAGTTTTGTATCTCCGCTGCAGAATTGAAGTTGTTGAAAACAATTAGAAAATATATTTTTAAAAAAACAAATCTACTAGATATACACACAACAACATATATATATAGAATGCCGCCAACCTTGCCGCACAACATATAAATACCAACACAAAACCCAAACATAAACTTACTTATAACCTACTATCATCGTACATGAACATAAGTATCATACTACACTTTCCCCAATGCTTTCCTCTTACTCTAACTGGGCTAAAAAATCAATATTTTGAGAAGCTCCAACAAACACCGACCCTTTTTTTTCCCCCAGTATTTTGCGGGTGGTTTCCAACATTGAGTTCTTTTTCTTTCTCAGGAAAAGGGAAAATGAGAAGCTGGGAAGATGACGACGGGACTTATCTCCTCATTCGCTCTCCTTGATCTGTTTTTAAGCCCGCGGGAGAAGTGGAAGTTGAAAGTCCGAAAAACTCAACTGCCCCCCACTCCACCTTGTAAGTACAATTCTCCCTCCAACCCGCGAAACCCAGGCCCCAACGCGCTAAACCCGGTGATAAACCTCCCCCCAACCAGGAAAAATCCGTGGTCTCGTATGACCTCGGACCTCGCCATGTACCACAGCACCATAACAACCCAAACACAAACCCCCACACCCCCCACCCCCGCACAACCCCCCCCCCCCCCTGCTAGTTGTCCGGATCTTTATATACGGTCATTATTGATAATACATTTGGGTTTTGGATACTGTTGGTACCATACGTCACTAAATTTGTATTGAACGTCACATAGTGTGTGGTCGTATTTTGCACGACAAATATTAGTTGTAAATGGAAAAAATCGTATTTGTATTTGTATTTTGTAGAATGTTATTGGCGACTCAAAATGGGTTGTGTGCACCTATTTTGGGGGCGTCACAGTAACTTTGCAACGACAAAGTCTCGAGGGCTCCTATAAAAGGATATAAAGATTCAATCAAATAGTACGAATCACAAATATCTAACTGAATCTCTGCCCAAGTCTCAAGAAAGCTCAACTCTACGAAAACGAACAACTTGTTATGCTACTAAGTCTTTTAGAAGCTGTGCTTAATGTCTCTTATTAGCAACTCAGAAATCACCTTTTTCATTGTGATTCGTTGGTCTAAGTGACCATCTTGTTACCAGGTCTAAGTAACCTTTGCCAAGTCTGAGTGACTTGAACGAATCTAAGTGATTCAATATTGTAATAGATCTTACCGACTCCTCCCTCCAAGCATCTTTAGTGGATTTCCTACTCGTAAAGTAGAAGAGTGGACTAGGAGTCATTTATACTCCGAACCACTTAAAAATCTCACGTGTTATTTACTTTTCAGCATTTACTTTTCTGTAGATAATTTTATTGTTGTGTGTGACTTAATTTCATATAGACTAAATTGAGAGGTGAGAATTTTCTTAAATCTTTAAAGGGATTTTCAAACTAATATTCCATTGTGCATACGTAATTAAACTTGTTTAATTAATTATTTAATAATACTTTATTTAAAACAAAAGGTTTTAAAGGTCTATTCAAACCCTCCTTTCTAATTCTTCTTGTGTCTTTGGAAAACAACATATTGTTTTAAAAATATTATAGATATTTATGGATATTCAATTGAATTCATTTGAGTGATTATAGACTTTCAGTTGAATTGAATATCTAGTCATTAATATTAAATTAAATAATAAAAAATATAGAAAGATAAATAGATTTAGATTTACTTTTCATATTAGATTAAAATATTTGGAAAGATATTAGTGTTTCTGTATTATTCTGTATTTTGATATTATGATCTAGACTCGTAATATTAATATACAAAGAGATAGATGAATTTGGATTTATTTTTCAGATTGGATTAATTAATATATTTGAAAAGATATTAATATTCTGATATTTTTCTGAATTTTAATATTATGATCTAAACTCATCAATATTATGGTAATGATTTTAGACTCTAAATAATACGAAAGACAAAAATGAAAAGAAAGAAGTTTATTAAATTTATTTATGTTTTATTATTATTATTATTATTATTATTGTTATTATCCATATTAAATATTGTATGTCATATAAATTTACCTATATACTTACATCATTTTGTTTGCATTTATTATTATTAAAATCATAATAATATGCGTATATTATAACCATACGGGTTATTATTAGAAGTTTATTGGTTTCGTTTGCATAAATATTAATATACTGCTTATATTAATGTATGATATAGTTTCATTTATGCTATATATGTATATCTTAATTTTTTGTACTATAACAAAATTAATATACATTGTATTGAGTTAAATTTATTTTGTTGTATTCATTGATTTTTGTAATTTATAATTTACTATAATTAATGATTTTGAGACAATATTACAATAAATTTACTTATAATTAATGATTTTGTGTTAGTCAATATTGTAATAATATTGGTGTACATATTCTGATTTTATGATCATTAGGTTAGTGTGAGGTTTAAGGTTTTTGTGGTGTATAATAAGTGTGTGAAGTTGTTCATATGTTTTTAACAATATTGATCGGATATTTTAGGTTAGATCAATAACGTCATACTATCACAACTAAATGACATTATAATTAAAACACAAACAAATTAATTTCATTCATAAATATCAAAGTCCTCCTATCCCAACTACTAAGCCATAAAATCAAAGTTTAGATATATGAGATTAATAGCAATTGATAACAAGAATGAATCAACAATCAAAGTTGAGTTTGTAAATTCGGAAAAGAAATAATTAATTAAGATATATGAAAAAGAAGAAGTTGTTGGATAGAGAGAAATTACCACATCATGGTGCACATGTCTTTTGTGATGATAGCGTGCTAATGTTTTGAGTAATGAATTGTCACATTTTTATATGTAATTTCATATACGGATTTATAGTATTTATTTAGTTTAATGTTAGAGTTTATTTGGTATAAAATCTACGGTGTTTGGCATTTTAAACTCGCAACACCTCAGAATGCATTGATGCGGTGCATAATAACGTCGTATCGTAATGCTCACCCTATAAGTACTGTTGATTAATTATTGGATTATTATTTCTTCCTTTATACTTCACTCAAAGTTGACTCGAAAAACTCCATCACTTAGATAATGAGTCTAGCCAGTGATATAAGTGTCGCCTTTAATTTAAAAGCATGTGGGTTCAATACTCATTTATCTCCCTTAGGGCCACCGTTTACTAAAATGAAAAAAAGTTGACTTTGAAATTTAAATATCTTTAATTATTTAGGGTATTGTTATATATATACATAATTCATAGAAAAATTAATTACTTTGAACAAATTAAACACAATCAACTACACAGTGGGGCAGTGGGGGTATTGTCTTGTTCCTGAGAGGCTTTCTAAGGTTACAGGAGGCCACTAGAAAAATAGACATATATATTCAAAAGACTTCTTAATTTGTTCGTGTCCAAATTAAGATCTGAAAGTCCGTGATATATATAATTAGTTAGCCTCTCACAATCACAACGCCCAAAAGGATATTTGTCCTGCAGTACTCTGTCAACAGTAAACTTTGAGTAGGATTCTCAATGATTGTATATTTACTAGTTGTAAGTTTTAAATCCGCGTGTCACATGCCATGTTAATTAACGCCGTTGTGAATAGTCACAAATCTGCCATCAATTAATACAAATTGTTAATATAAGAGATGAGTTTATAGCCATATATATAGAGAGAGAGAGAGGGAGAGTTGAAAGTATTTAATAGTTGAGTTTCAAATTTATTTTAATTTTAGAAATAATATTTTTAAATAATTTATTATATTAACAATTGTATTAGTTAAAATTAAATAAATTCACATTAACTTTGAATTATAAATTTTCATAAAAACAGATGGAGGATAATAAATGGGTCTATAGCCAGCAACCACACAAATATATGTATGTAACGTGTAACTATATAGTTTTGAATATGGTTAATAAATTAAATAAAGATTTTAAGGAAGTCGCGCAATGACCAGCCGGTGGAAGTTGAGAAGTGGAAATGCATTAAATCATAGTCACTATACGAGCAACTTGAGACCCCCTTTTTATACCGAGTGTTTGTAATGTAAATTTCAACTATCAAACCAAAAGGATTCATCTTACAAAACAACAAACATATATCCTCCCTCTCTCTCTCTCTCTCTATTTATCTCATGGACCATTTTGTCATTTTTTTGTACTTTTTCCCTCTCTTGTCTTTGTTCTTTTTCATATTCAAGATCATTGATCAAAAAAGAAACCAATGCTGCTACATATTAGACTACCAATGCTACAAGCCGAGCGACGACAGGAAGCTCAGCACTGAGTTCTCTGGAGAAATCATCAAGAGAAACAAAAACTTGGGGCTCAACGAGTATAAGTTTCTTTTGAAAGCCATTGTAAGCTCGGGCATTGGTGAAGAAACTTATGCCCCAAGAATGGTATTTGATGGCCGAGAAGAAAACCCTAATTACCAAGATGGAATCTCCGAGATGGACGAGTTTTTCCACGATAGTATCCAGAAGCTTTTGACAAGAACGGGCATTTCTCCCTCGGATATCGACGTGCTAGTTGTAAATGTAGCCACCACGACTACTGTTCCTTCTTTGGCTGCAAGGATAATTAACCACTACAAGATGAGGGAGGACATTAAGACCTACAATTTAAGTGGAATGGGATGTAGCGCAAGCCTAATATCGATCAATATCGTTGAGACCATTTTCAAGACTCGAAAGAATGTGAATGCTCTTGTTGTGACATCCGAGTCTTTGAGCCCTAATTGGTACTCGGGCAATAATAAATCAATGATTCTTACTAATTGTTTGTTTAGGTCTGGTGGCTGTGCTATACTTTTGACAAACAAAGTGGATTTAAGAAATAAAGCCATGTTTAAGTTGAAGTGCCTAGTTCGAACACACCATGGTGCAAGGGACGAAGCATACAATTGTTGTGTACAAATGGAGGATGAACAAGGGCTAGTAGGGATTAATCTTGCTAAGAATCTTCCAAAGGCTGCAACTCGAGCTTTTGTCGATAACCTCAAGGAAATATCCCCTAAAATCTTGCCAGTAAGGGAATTACTCCGATTCTCCATTGTTTCATTTTTGAGAAAACTGAGAAAAGGTTCGTCTAAAGGAGGCGCGAGACCGGTGATTAACTTCAAGACCGGAGTTGATCATTTTTGCCTACATACCGGAGGAAAAGCTGTGATCGACGCAATTGGAAATAGCCTAGGGCTTAATGAGTATGATGTAGAGCCGGCTAGAATGACGTTGCACCGGTTTGGTAACACGTCGGCTAGTAGTCTTTGGTATGTGTTGGGGTATATGGAAGCTAAAAAGAGGTTTAAGAAAGGTGATAGGGTTTTTATGATTAGTTTTGGGGCAGGGTTTAAGTGTAATAGTTGTTTATGGGAGGTTGTTAGGGATTTGGATGGGGGGAATTGCTGGAAAGAGTGCAATATTGAGAAGTACCCGCCAACAACCCTAGTTAATCCTTTCTTTGAAAAATATGGTTGGATGCATGATGAAGATATAAGCACCTTCAAACTTCCGGAGTAAAGGGTAAGTTACGTTCTAAAATAAAGTATGGAATATTGTTGTGGCAATATACATGATGAAAAGTTATTTTCTTATTAATGTTTTTTTTTTGTTTTTTTACAATATTTGATAACTCAAATTTAATTTCCTGCATTTGTAAACGTATTATATTTGGCACGTATACTCTCAAGGAGGGAGTCATTATGCAACATGAGTGAGTAATCTTATATATATTCTTCTTAGTTTTCAGTTTTCACTTTTTATATATATCCATCTTTATTTACAATAATAAAACAAAAATAGTAGAATTATAATTAAGAACCTTTCTGCTACTATTTTTACAAATTAAAATGTTAGTAAAATAAAAAGAAACTTAATTTTTCCCTTTTCTTTTCTCCTTTCGTACCACCCACTCAATAAGCAGCGTGGTGTTATGTGGTTTCAAGTTGATATCCCAATTTTGTGGTTTCGTGACATCGCTAACTCTCTTTTTTTGTCTTATTTTATTTTAAGAAATATAATATAATCTTATAATCAAATACAAAATACACAAATCTCGTACTAAAAAAAAAATACGCAACTCAATATCTCAATCGTTGACTATTAAGCTAACCTAATTTAATAACTCAAATCGCCAACCTTTAATTTTTTTCAAGTTCCAACCTAGCTAGCAGCTAGTTGAATAACTAAATTAATTGATTTATATATTGAAAGATGTCTCAAACCGACAAAAATAAGGTTGAATGGGACAATACAAATGTCTCTGTGCATATATGACAACATATTTTTAAGTCAAGTTGCCAAACATCCTTCAACATATAACATGCGAACTTAGAATGTTTCGGTAGTTTAAACAAAAGAACTACTCTTTTTGTTTATATTTTTTGAAAAATACAAATAAAACACACCTCATATACTTTTTGGTAGATTTGGCCTATATCCACTACTTAAAGTCATATATAACCATACTTTGGCTAAAATTATTGCCCATTTATTTTAGGTATCGAATTTGTTACACTTTTCAACAAATATTTTAAATTTTAAATTGAATAATTAAGGACTATATTAAAAAGTTTGTTCAACTATATCTGGTCTCTCTGTATACCAAAACTTAAATTGATATGCGTAGTGAAAAGATAAAAAGTAAACAGAAGTGTCTCACTCATTTTGGGACAAAAATGGTAAGTACTTTAATCACACAGTAATGCGTGTGCAATTGCGCGTTTGTTTACCGACATTTGCAATATACTAGGTACTCTATAATTGGTTCCGTATCGGGTATTCATTGCATCATACACTGGTCCATTCCAACCAAATTAGACGGTATTAATGTTAAAGCACGCAAAAGTAAAAACAATATATATATATATATATTTGTTGGATCAACTCGATCCGTACGTATTCAAAAATTTAAACTATTATACACCATATATACTTTATTAACCTATCTATTAACATTCTTAATTTCTTAAAAAAATTCCAACAGCTCAATTCTTAAACACAACATGAATTAAGTAACACAAACACAAGTCTTTTTGAGTTAATGGTTCTGGGAAATAAAATTTTGCATTTGCCAAATTGAAAAAAGAAAAAGAAAAATTAAAGTGCCTGGACGGTAAATTAAAAAGTGGGAAACCTGGATATCATAAATGTAGAAATGTAGTTGTGGCTAGTTAGTTAGTTAGTTAATTATTGGCTTCAAGTGCAACACCAAGAATCCAGCTCACCAATTTTAATTATGTTCGACCTCCGTACGTGTAACCCAGTTCACCAAATGTATGTCACTTTAAACTTGTAAGCTGAAATGCTCGAAAAGGAAAATGGTATCACGATATTTGCCCCATCGTGAATAAATAATACGGTGAGTTTCACACAATATATTACATTCATGTATGTAGGAGGAGACATCCCGACCTGATGTACGTATCTTGTTAATTAGCAATATTACTTGTAAAAATAGTCATTTAAAAAATAATTATTAGAATGATATGACTTTTTTTTTTCTTAATTTCTTTTTTTCTCACCTCCTACTATTCAAAATCGATATACGGTTGGACCCTTGATCGATATGCGGTTGGACCCACAAGGGGAGTTCTCCCGAACACTATTTTTTCTATTCACAAGACTCGAACTCGAGACCTTACTTAGGGGACATATCAAGTTCCTTACACTCGGCCTAACGGATGTTGGTAAATTTTGAGAATTAGAATGACATGTTATCCCTAGCTATGTATTTATCATCTCTCTTTAATACATGATTAAGATAAAATCATCTAATTATGGATGAAGTTTTTAATTAATTAATGGGTTATTTGGTTAACTAGTTAACACAAAATAAGGGGAAAGAAAACTACTCCACTATTTGATTTGCACAAGGGATAATGTTCTAGCTACTTGTATAATGCATTTAATATGTCGCATAATTATGGGTTGGTCAAGTGTTAAATTAGTTGCTTGGTCTTAATCACCATTGAGTCAAGTCATTCAATCTCATAAGTACTAGTTAGCCATGCAACTTGATTGGTGAGAATCAAATCACATTATAATGAAGAGTTTATCTTCAGATTAATTAATTGTGCTCAATAATGACACACATCAACTTCAGTCCAATAGTATTAATTTTTTGTTTCATACTAGTATATGCTTAATTATCAAAACTTCTATCACTAAAAAGAATGGACTCTCTTAGCTAAGCTTGGATTGGATGGGACTTATATTTTGTCAATGTCTTTTAACGACCGGAATGTCCCAATTTCTATTTTCATGCACTTGCAACTGAATACTACATCCGACTCAAAATAAATGTCCTAATTAGTTTTAACACGCTGATTATTAATATATACTTTATTAACCTATATATTAACATTCTTAATTTCTTAAAAAATTCCAACGGCTCAATTCTTAAACACAACATGAATTAAGTAACACAAACACAAGTCTTTCTGAGTTATGGTTCTGGGAATAAAATTTTGCCTTTGCCAAATTGAAAAAAGAAAAAGAAAAACGAAGTGTCTGGACGGTAAATTAAAAAGTGGGAAACCTGGATATCATAAATGTAGAAATGTAGTTGTGGCTAGTTTGTTAGTTAATTATTGGCTTCAAGTGCAAAAGGCATATTGCGACACCAAGAATCCAGCTCACCAATTTTAATTATGTTCGACCCCCGTACCCAGTTCACCAAATGTATGTCACTCTAAACTTGTAAGCTGAAATGCTCAAAAAGGAAAATGGTATTACGATATTTGCCCCCATCGTGAATAAATAATAGGGTGAGTTTCACACAATATATTACATTCATGTATGTAAGAGGAGACATCCCGACCAGATGTACGTACCTTGTTAATTAGCAATATTATTTGTAAAAATAGTCATTTAAAAAAGAATTATTAGAATGACATACCTTTTTTTTTCTTTTCACCTCCCAATATCCGGAATCGAGGTACGGTCGGACTCACATGGGGGAGTTCTCTCTTACACCGTTTTCTCCATTTACAAGACTCGAATTCAAGACCTTACTTAAGGAGCATCAAGCTCTTTCCACTCGGTCCAACGGATATTAGTAAATTTTGAGAATTAAAATGACATGTCATTCCTATGTATCTATCATCTCTCTTTAATACATGATTAAGAAAAAATCATCTAATTATGGTTGAAGTCTTTAATTAATTAGTGGGTTATTTGGTTAACTATTTAACACAAAATAAGGGGAAAGAAAACCACTCCACTATTTAATTTGCACAAGGGATAATGTTCCAGCAACTTGTATAATGCATTTAATATGTCACATCATAATTAAGGGTTGGTCAAGTGTTAAATTAGTTGCTTTGTCACAATCACCATTGAGTCAAGTCATGCAATCTCATAAGTACTATATAGCTAGCCATGCAACTTGATTGGTGAGAATCAAATCGCATTATAATGCAGAGTTTATCTTCAGATTAATTATTTGTGCTCAATAATGACACACATCAACTTCGGTCCAATAGTATTAATTTTTTGTTCCATAGTATATGCTTAATTATCAAAACTTCTATCACTAAAAAGAATGGACTCTCTTAGCTAAGCTTGGATTGGATGGGACTTATATTTTGTCAATGTCTTTTAACGACCGGAATGTCCCAATTCCTATTTTCATGCGCTTGCAACTGAATACTCTCTCCTCCATCCTGAAATAAACGTCTTATTTAATTTTAATAGATTAATTAATAATATATATTTTTACTTAAATTACTTTTGTAAATTATTTATTAATTAAAATATTTTTCTATAAAGTATTACTTATTCTCATGTAAATTAGTTCTCTAGATCATTCTTTTTATTATTCACACATTCCCAATAATACTAAAAATTGAAATGAATAGAGAAAAAAAGTTTAGAGAGTCATTAAATAGAAAACATGTTATGCTGGTAATATGAGAGAGAAAGTGGTATAATAATTCATCATTTCTCAATGTAAACTTTTTCTTATTTTTTCAATTTCTAACAAAAGTTGAGCAAAAAAATTATGAAGGTATAAGTGAAAAAATAGAATAAAAATAATTACAAATATAAAAATAGAACATTTATTGTGAAATATTTTTAAAAAAAAATTAGAGCGTTTAATAGGGACAGGGGGAGTATAATTTATTAATTCTTTTTGTTGAATTGTCTTTTCAAAACCCCACTTTAAAGGGAATATAGTAATGAAAACATGGCCAGTACGCTTGGCCTGCCTGTGAATATTGATTCCAAGGTTTACCAATTAAATGCAAATTAAGCCAAGAGATAATATAATGATTGTGAGTAGTTTTATATGCATATAAAAAATTAAAGTACTCTTCCGTCCCAAACTATAATTCATATTTCCAATTTTTGGGACATAATTTTCGTTCCATCTTTGTCTGTCCCAGAAAAAAAAAATAAAGAAAAATAAAGAAAGAAAAAGTGCCCTTAATATTTTAAATTTACTTTTAGTGAAAGGTAGTTAAATCTTTTTAATATTCTAATTATAGAGTTTAATTCAGGATTTTAAATTGTAAAATTTACTTTTAAAATTTGATTCTCATTAATGGAAACAATATCATTTCACCCTGGCTAACTATTAATTAGCACGTAAACAAAACTAGTTTTTCCTTGAATTGTGAAATTAATTCATTAATTATTTGGAGCCCACGCCCCCCCCCCCCCCCCCCCCCCCCCCCCCAAAAAAAACGCAACAGACAGATAGCCTCTTCTTCTCTTATTGCTTGACCAGTTTCAGAGGCTACTTAATGGCCGAAGTTAATACAATTTTGATGTACTGACATCTCTAACAACTCATGTAGTGGTGCACATAACGGAATTACTTCAAATACGTACATATAGAAATATATTTGGCATACAAACAGATAGCGTCTTACATAACAGAATTACTTAAAATACAGACAAACTTTGACATCACAGATATTATATTCTGCTGTACAATAAAATTCCCCGTAAACAAATGTGTTGTTAAGGAAATATTTATGTCCTAAGGCTATGTTTGTTTGCAAGGATTACACTTGGGATAGGACTATTAATCCCAAGTGTCTTGTTTGTTTTTAAATTTGAGCTTGAGACTATTAGTCCAAGGATTATAAAATAGCTTAAGATGAGGGATTATTTAATACCATGTCTAGCTAGGTATTATAATCCCATCATGAAGGATTAAAACATAACATGAGATTATTTTAAGTTATCCCATGAATAATCCCATGAAAAACAAACATGTGACTAAGACTATTTAATCCTAGGACTAATAGTCTTGGGATTATAATCCCATGGATTATAATCCCGGGATTATAATCCTTGCAAACAAACATGGCCTAAATGTCTATTGAGAAAAAATTGAGGAAAAGTATAAGGAGGGAATCATAATCCCCTTTATTTCTATATGATTTTCTGCGTATATTTGGTGGATACATTCTTAATATTCAAAGGATTAAGAAAAATTAAATATTAATTTTGTCATGAAATCAGAGTTTCATTTGACTTTTAATTTCTTTTAATACTAATATAAATATTGTTAGTTTGTTAATTATTTATTATTTTGTTTGAAATGATTATTATTTCAAATCTTCTTATTGTAACATTTTTATCTTCTATAATCTATTACAATTTTAATATATTTCTTAGACTTTTTTTATAAAAAAAATGCTATTAACCTTATATGATCAATGATTTATATTATTATGTGATACCATATAGTGTAAAACAATTGATGAACATCAAACTACTTGATAAGTTTTAAAATTTAAGCAGTTATGAATGTCCATTTCTAAGTGCTATTAACATTTTATATAACTAGTTACGGGCATACATGTAATGCATGTGTAATAAATTAAAGTAATTCACAGAAACATCTTTTAATAAGATATTATAATTTTAAATTTAATAATATTTAAATAAAAAAATTGAAGTGAGGGGAACTAATCTTTAATCTCTCTCTTCCTTTAAAGAGAATGGACATTGAAACCCTACAATCTGTTCAAGTCTATCAAGAGAGAGAGAAAATACAGAAGAGAGTTGTAAAAAAAGACTGCAAATTGTTAGAAAACCTTTGGTTTTCATGTCTCTTCCTCTTCTTATCTCTTTATCTTCCACTTTCTCTCTCTCCATGCCTATATATATATATATATATATATATATATATATGCATCAGATTGATATCATGTGCGAGAGATTAGTATTAACCATTAAGTACACGGTTGCTTGTATATATATTGGAAGTTGTAAAAATATCATAATGAAAGAGAAGTGTGGATGACCACTTAAATACAAGAGTTTATCAATATACATTTTGTTGATATACATTTTATTTTATCTATCATTTCACAACACGTTATCAGCAATAGTTTCTACCCAATTTTGAAAAGGAAGTTCTTTCAACTCACTGTAAGTATTATTTCATTACAATTAAATTTGATCGTGTATATTTAATTGTTTTAGTAAGTTAAAGTAGTGACAAGGAAAGACTCATACTGTGCTAGAAATCAAGCTATATATTTATATAAATTTTGAACCTTACAAAACTTGAATTTACTACCCTTGATATCTTGAGCAAGAATTATTTGTCATGGACTCTTGATGCTGAGATTCATCTAGAGGCATAGAATCTTGAAGATACAATTAAGGTTGACAATCATGCATCCCTGCAGGATCATGCAAAAATCAATGATTTTTATTCGCCATCATCTCACTTATGAAGATATGTTAGAGAAAACATTTACTACATCTCATGTCTCAAATATGCAACTGCAGTAGCAATATCGAGAGTATAAGTTCACAAAATATTCCCTGAAGCGATAGAGAAAACTATGTTCCTTGAAGTGATATCATGTCTTCTAGTGGCTGAACAAAATAATGAGCTTTTGCTGAAAAACCACCAATATCGCCCGACCGGTTCTACTTCATTCATTGAAGCGAATGGAACCTCCTTTGATAAACATAAAGGAAATTATGGTCGTGGTCGTAGGTGTGGAATGGAAGGTCATTGGTCACGTACTTGTCGTACTCCTAAATATTTGGTAGATTTGGACCAAGCTTCCATAAAAGAAAAGAGAAAGGGAATTGAAACAAACTTTGTTGATCATAATGATCTTGAAGATCCCATAGATGATCATAATGATCTTGAAGATCTCATGAATTATCTTGAGTTTCCAAGTGAAAATGGTCATATCAATTATTTATTTTTCTTTCATTATATTATGGCATTATAATAAGCATTTTTATTTTGATATGTTTGATTTATGTTTCAAGTAATAAAGTTTAATTTATGTTTTACATATATGAAGACACATGGGTCCTATTGGTAATTAAAGACTCCGGAAGAGCGATTACCATATAGAATGATTTTTAAAATTATGCAAAGTCAATATCAATACCATATCAGGTTCATTGAACTTAATTAAAAGCTCTGGAAGAACGATTATTCATCAAACTTAATTAAGGCTCTGGAAGAGCGATTATAATTGAAGACTCTGAAAGAGTGATTATAATATTGTTAAAGAGCACAAAACTTTGTATTAATGATGCTTTGTATTCTACTGAGTCAAGTAAAAATTTACTCACTTTTAAGGATATACGTTATAATGGTTATTATGTTGAAACTAATAACGAATGCAATGAATAATTTCTTTATATTACTTCAATAGTATCGGGCCAGAAGCTCGTACTAGAAAAACTGCCTATTTTCTCTTCTAGGTTATATTATACTACAATGAGAACAGTTGAAACAAATATTGTAATACACCAGAAATGTTCAGATCCAAAAGTTTTTATGCTTTGGCATGATCGTATTGGTCATCCATGATCAATAATGATGCGTCGAATTATTAAAAACTCCCATAAACATCACTTAAAGAACTAGAAGATTCTTTTACCTACTGATTATCCATGTAGTGCATGTTCTTAAATCTTCCCACCATTAGGGGGAAAAAAGTCGTTGCCTGAAGCACGACGTTTACCTGAAGCACGACGAGAGATTACATGGAATGTTTCGACGTTATCTCATCTTGATCCTCGTACAAATCAATGTGAACTGGAAGTTCAAAAGATTATTCATTTGCAAGAAATTGCAAATCAATTACCGGATATATTCACCGATAATAAGAAAATAGTGAAAGCTCACATTCCAGCTGCTAATACTCCAGCACGGATTGAAGTCCCTGTAGGACAATCAGTTAATACAGCAGCAAATGAATCAAAACCACACCTGAAGCGTGGAAGACCGATCGGTGTTAAAGATAAAATTCCCCGGAAGAGGAAAGTACAAGAAAAATAAGTTGCAGCCTATAAAGAGGCTATACCCATGAAACAGGCCACAAAAATAACTGATTTATCCAAAACTTATGAGCAAAAATCTCCTGAAAATAAAACTCTTGAAGAATTATCCCCTGAAGAGGATCAGGTACCTGAAAATAACGAGATCTCGATACATTATATACATACAGGAGAAGTATTGGATAGAAATAAAATTGTTGTCGACAACATATTTTCATATAAAATTGCTCTTGCTATTACCAGAAGTAATGATCATGAATATGAACCACAAACCGTTGAAGAATGTCAACGTAGAAATGATTTGCAAATGTGAAAAGAGGCGATTCAAGCAGAATTAAATTCACTAAATAAACGTGAAGTTTTTGGACCTGTAGTCCGAACACCTGCAGGTGTAATGCATGTTGGATACAAATGGGTATTTGTACGTAAACGAAATGAGAAAAATGAAATTATAAGGTACAAAGCGCGACTTGTAGTACAAGGTTTCTCGCAGATACCTGATATTGATTATGAAGAAACATATGCTCCTGTAATGGATGCAATTACATTCAGAATTTTAATTAGCTTGGTAGCAAAAGAAAATTTGGATATGCAATTAATGGATGTTGTTACAGCATATCTGTATGGATCATTAGATAATGATATCTACATGAAAATTCCTGAAGGATATAAAATGCCTGAAGCATATAATTCTACATCTCGAAGTATGTATTATATCAAGCTACAAAGATCCTTATATGGGTTAAAGCAATCCGGACGCATGTGGTATAATCGCCTCAGTGAATATCTTTTGAAAGAAGGATTTGAGAATAATCCAATTGTACATGCATTTTATCAGGAAAAAAATCAGAATTCGGATTTGCTATTGTTGCAGTATATGTTGATGATTTAAATCTTGCAGGGACTCCAGAAGAGTTAACAAAAACAGCAAATTGTTTAAAGAATGAATTTGAGATGAAAGATCTTGGTAAGACAAAATTTTGTCTTGGCCTACAAATTGAACATCTTCCAAATGGAATTCTTGTTCATCAATCAACATACACAGAAAAAGTCATAAAACACTTTTACATGGATAAAGCTCATCCTTTGAGCACTCCAATGATGGGTCGGTCACTTGATATCAAGAAAGATCCGTTTCGACCACAAGAAAATGATGAAGAAACTCTTGGTCCTGAAGTACCATATCTTAGTGCAATTGGTGCTTTGATGTATCTTGCAAATTTCACACGACCTGATATAGCATTTGCAATTAACTTACTAGCAAGGTACAATTCTGCACCAACTCGAAGACATTGGAATAGAATTAAGCATATTTTGTGATATCTTCGTGGGACTACTGATTTGGGATTATTTTATCCAAATGGATCAAAACCACAGTTAGTTGGATATGCTGATGCAGGTTATCTTTCCGATCCACACAAAGGCAGATCACAAAAAGGATATTTATTTACTTATGGAAATACTACTATTTCATGGAGATCTGTTAAGCAAACAATTTCTGTTACTGCATCAAATCATGCGGAGATTATCGCAATTCATGAAGCGAGTCGTGAATGTGTTTGGTTGAGATCGGTAATTCAACACATTCGTGATAACTGTGGATTATCATCAATCATAAATAGTCCAACGATATTATACGAAGATAATGTTGCTTGTATCACTCAAATTATGGGAGGTTATATCAAGGGTGATAGAACCAAGCATATTGCACCAAAATTCTTTTATACACATGAGCTCTAGAAGAGTGGCGATATTAATGTCAAACAGATACGATCATGTGATAATTTGGCTGATATATTCACTAAGCCACTACCAACTGCGACTTTTAAGAAGATGGTACACAATATTGGCATGCGTCGACTTAAGGATATTTTTACTATGAACAGTGGTACTCATGAGGGGGAGTAAATTTTCTAAATGATATATGCTGATTGTACTCTTTTTTCTTTGCTAAGGTTTTTTCCCACTGGGTTTTCCTTTGCAAGGTTTTAATGAGACAATCCTAAGGTGTATACAAGAATATTGTACTCTTTTCCTTAGCCAAATTTTTTTTCCCACAAGGTTTTTTTTTGGTAAGATTTTTAACGAGGCATATTCTTAGAAAGTGATCATCCAAGGGGGAGTGTTAGAAAACCTTTGGGTTTCATGTCTCTTCCTCTTCCTATCTCTTCATCTTCCACTTTCTCTCTCTCCATGCCTATATATATATATATATATATATATATATATATATATATATGCATCAGATTGATATCATGTGTGAGAGATTAGTATTAACCCTTAAGTTCACGGTTGCTTGTATATTGGAAGTTGTAAGAATATCATAATGAAAGAGAAGTGTGGATGACCACTTAAATACAAGAGTTTATCAATATACATTTTTGTTGATATGCATTTTGTTTTATCTATCATTTCACAACACAAATAATATTTTTTTAAACTTACAATTTTATCAATTATTCTGTTTATCCGGGTGATGAGTTAGGGGAAAGAAGTAATTGTGTCTTCATTTATTGCAAATTGTGGAAATGTGAAATTGAATAAAGTAACGGAGACTAAGAGACCAAATAGATAAAAATTAGAGTATTTTAGAAAGTAACCTCCAAGTAGTTTTCTGCTATGTAAGATAGAAGATAGATAAATAAAGGTTAAATTTCTTTTAAAAATAAGATATGATCATATTACAACAAAAAATAGTTAAAAAAATTTCAAGCTTTTTATAATAAGATTAATTACTTATAACAAAAAATTTGACTATTAATAAAGTGATGCCACGTGCAACTCTTCAGAAGCACTTGAGACTTTGCGAAAAAAAGAAAAAGGCCAAGCCATAGGATGACCCAATCCATCTAGGTAAAATTTCTATAAACATCAGTCAACCCTTCCACAATGGCGTTCAACTCTGTATCTATTACTCCCTCGCTCCCTTAATATAGTTATTTTAAAATTAAGCATAAATATTAAGAAAATGATTGTATAACATTAAATATAATATTAATTGTCTATATTGTCCTTGTATTAGAAAAAGATAATATTATTTATTGGGTAAAAAATAGTGAGAGAACTAAAGTTATATTTAATACTTAGAGTAATATTGAAAACTAAGTAATTAATGTTTATTTGAAATTTTCAAATGTCATATATTAAGAGACAAAAATATTTTTCTAAAACGATTTATATTAAGGGATAGAGGGAGTACAGTAGTAGACATAGACTTGTCAATTAGGCTGTCAAGTTGGAAGCCTACCCATTAAGTCCAGCTTGCTGGGTCATATTCAAATGTGAAATATATTTAGGTCCAAACAATTAAAGCCTAGCAATCATATTATTAGCCCAACTCCTATATTCCAAGGCCCCTCCAATCTCGATGAGCATTCAAATAACCCCTCCTATAAAAGCTCTCATAGTCGAATCATTAAAAGTTCTAACATCTCTTTGTGTTCATATAAATATACTTATGTTGCTTTTAGATTAAAGAAATACAATAAATTTTTATTCTATGAAAGTAATTTATCCATCGAAATGAATAACTATGTAAATCACATACTCATTTAATAAGCAATTTATTTGTGCCTGCATACTTTCCAATCAACCTGAAAGAATCTCATTAGTGCAATATAATTCCAATTAAGGTCAATGATGTTAGTTAACCAACAATAAAATAATATCCAAGTTGTACGTATCATATGAAATGCATTAATAATATATATTGCGAATGTTACGTAAATAGGTATTAATGATAATTTTGTTAGAAATATGTGTAATAAGTATGATCCTCTTATGATTTTTACAAATCTCATATATTAATAAGGTTCGTAATTATAATTCGGTATAAATTTATCACAATACATAACAAGACTCTATAAAATAAATCATCATTTTATATATCCCCAACTACTTGAGAATCTCCCAACAAATATTTTAAGATGATAATTATATAATAAATGAGAATAATTTTTAACGTAAGTGGACAACATTGGATGCACATTCTGCGGTCAGCTAAAATTAGGGCAAAGTTCTTATTAGTTAGGGCAGTTTGGCTTTATAGTTTGGATCTCTTCCAATCTATTATTGGGAGTATTGATTATAAAGCAACATGTGTAATTATTTTCTACAATAATCAGTATTTGTCGGACAACATACTCATGTAACGCTCTCTTTAAAGCTCGTGCGTGCACAATTGTTGTGGCTTGAATGACAATAAATTTATGTAAATTTTTGTTATTAAATATTGTCATGAATATATTATATTTTTGTGAAGTTTAAAAGAGACTAATATAATTAAATGGACTATCTCAATTTCAAAATATAAAAGTTATTTTCACATTTTATCTTTAGTTGTTCAAATATATTTCTTTTGGTGGTTGATTTGTAGTAGATATTCTTATATGCGCGTTTTGATGTCTGAATATTCTTAAATTTAAAATTTTTTCACTTAACGGTTTTTTAGTTTGAAGAGTTTTACGTATATTTAATTTTAAATTTTAACTCTACGATTTTAAAATTTATACTATTACGATACTTATATTGTAACATTTCATTTTAAGTACCTAGGGGATTGGAGTTGGGGAAAAAGTCGGGAACCAAAAAAAAAAACTTACATTTTGATCTTGTGTAAAATCTAATAAATTTTTATTTTTGTTAAGAGATGTATTTAAACACGTGGGCTTGCACAAAAAGTGATGCTCAATGTTTTAAAATGTTTTGTCTTTGCTTTATAAATGTCGAATACTTTAGAGTAAGGTGGTGTTTGATTGTATCTTAATGCATCTTAACAGCTCAACTCTTAATGCATCTTAATAGCCCGCATCCTTGTATTAAGAGGTCCTCTAAATAGTTAAGATACAAATATGAGTCTAAACTATTCAGAGGAACTCTTAATACAAAGATATGAGTTGTTAAAATGCATTAAGAGGTGAGCTCTTAAAATGCATTAAAAGGTAATCAAACAACTTGGTGACTTAGGCTAAATCAGTCAACGTTTTGGCTTGCGTGGGTGTCTTTAGTGTTGACTTGCTTGTAAGTTGTAAGTTGTAACTTCACTATTTTCATATTCGTTTTATGATATTCCAATCAGTTCTAATATCTCCAAAGTTTATAACAATTACAACCGAAAGAATCTATACATTTTGTTTTTTGAAAATGCATCAATGCTCAAAAATTCTGTGGAAAAAACTTATACAAGTACTCTGCGATCTAGTTACAATCAAACATTTTGAACAATCGCAAATAAAATTTGCCTTTTCACAAATATTATAATAAAGTGATAAGCATTAAGAACAATAATAATTTAGCACATCAATTGTATTATCAAATCATAAATATAATGAGAACTAAAACAATTGTTGGATTATTATTAAAATTTTGCAATAATTACAATTTAGGGGTGCACAATAGTTCAGTTCAGTCTTGAAGATTGGTTTAACCAATTCGGTCTTTTGACTAGAAAATCAAGACTAAATAGGAACCCCAATAGTCCTTCAGTTTGGTCTTTCAGTCTTTTTATTACTATTTTCCCCCACTTTTTATTACTTTTAATAAATTTATGTACTTATTTTACTTCTAAAAATAAAATTAACATAAAAATAAAGTTCAAATGTAACTTAAAAAACACATTACATATACTAATTAAAATTTTAATGATGAGACAAATCATAAATGTATTAGTTGAATTCTTGAATATTGCATTGATTGAATAATTTGAATTAGAAAGATAGAAAATAAATTTGAAATTTGTATTCCAGATAAAACTTAAATAAGTAATATAATTGTGTAATTACAAAAAATGAATAAATATGTAAATGTAATTACTATTAAATGTGGAACTTACAAAATTTAAATAAATGAATAATTGCTAATAATTTAGTGATTTTGTATGTCTTCTAGTATATCGTCTTTGTCGAGATCGGTCAAACCATTTTTTGGTCATAACTTTATCTTGTAACTAGTTGATGAAATAATTACGGTAGTGTTGACATTAGTACTTGAAAATGCCATAATTTAAAATAAATAGATATTTGAATTGTAAGAATGAAATTGAAATTGTAAGTATGCTAGAATAGAAATTGAAAATAAAATCAAAATAATTAGTAAGTTTAGAAAAGAAAAAAAAACATAATGAATATTAGTAATAAGAAAGTGTGAGAATGATTTGTGATAAAAATTAGAATGAAGTATTAAGTATTTACAAGAATTAAAAAAGAGTTGTTAAATGTGTTTGACCAACATGCCCTCAAAAGTAGTCGTTATATAATTGTTTGGAGGGCTGGGAAAAATGGTCCAATAAAATCAAAACAAACGGGATTTCAATGACAAACTTGAAAAGACAGAAATTTTAATTTTAAAAGATTAATTTTTCAGTCCCAAATCAGTCCTAAAAGACTAGTCCTAGGATCGGTGCCTTGATCAGTTCGGTCTTTTCAATTCGGTCTAGTCTTCAGTCTAGTTCGGACTTCAGGCCAGTTCAATCCCCAAATCAATTCGGTCCAGTCCAGTCCAGTCTCTTACTCTTAAATTCTTAGACAGTTAGACTGATCAAAGCCCTAAAGACCAATTCAGACTTTTTTCAGTCCAATCTAATTTGAATTTTCAACGTGCGACCCTTTTGTGAACCTCTAAATTAGAAAGTAGTGGAAGAAAGATGTGCCAGTTTTTATCCTAGCGGTAAAAGTAAAACATCAAATGCACATGTGATTATGTGAACTCCCTGTATGGTATTCAAGTTTTCACATGGACGGAGAAATGTCCAAAAAACAAAAGGACGAGAATCTATCAGAAGCGCGTGGGTCCATTTGTGCACAAAACGCGACGGACAATGTTTTTGTCATATACCGTGGAGCAACATGGGCTCTTATTTATAAAGCCCAAAACCCACTCGCTATGCCCGCGTGGACCCGAGATATAGCTGACATTGACTCTAGTCAGCTGTCCACATATGCAATCATGAGATGAAAGTCTCATGCACGGTTTTGAATGAGAGAAAGAAGTGAAGAATCCTCTTTTCGACTCTGACTCTCCCACTCCAGTCGTTGCTTTTCTTTCTGTTACTTCGAAAGTAGCTGCTTCAGTTTCAGAGTAATGCTAGACACACAAACTATTTTTCAAACTGGCTGATGTGACACTGTTGTATTGATGATAGTTAAAAAAAACGCATCCCCACTACAACACTAGCATCAATACAACAGTGTCACATCAGCCAGTTTGTAAAATTTTTATAAAATAGTTTGTATCTCTAGCATTATTCATCATCAATTACTTGAATTCATTTTTTAAGTGGTTTCCAAAAAATATTCATTTTTTATGTCATATTTTTTTTATTAATAACTTCAAGAAAATTTAAAAAATAGCAATAATAGGAAGCATGGGAGAAAATGTCTGAATGTAGATGATAGCACATGCATGAATGGATATAAAGAACCTTTGATCTTCAATCAAACAAGAAATTTGATTTTTATTTATTAATTAAATATAATTAATAAACAGGTCATGTACATGAATAACATGAATGATTCTTTTATTATTATTATTATTATTATTATTATTATTATTATTATATAACTTATTGACAACAGAAGAGAGAGAACGTTAGGAGAAACAGGGATACTTATTAATGCCCACATATAATTTGAAAAAAATAAATAAATCCTTCATTTGGAATTTTTAGATTTTGATCTTGTGGGATATCACAGTTGAATATATTAATACTACTGAGCAAGTTGAATAATGCCATGATATCTCCTTGTCAGCAATGTAGTGGCCTCACAAGCCTTGAATTTTATTAGAGGCCTGAGGCCCACCATCACTGAATACATCATAATTCATAATCCTTCGGTGTATGCTTAAAATCTTGATGATTTTATTTATTAGTTTAACAAAAATAATCTCATTCATTAGTTTTTAAAATTTTAACAAAAACCTTGTATTATATTATCATTATTAAACTAAATACTTAATAATTTAAAATAAATATTGGTTAATATAATATTTTTCTATAACCCATATAATAAAAAGTTATATGAATTTACTACGATGAAAATTAGTGTCAATTTCATCCTAATCGGATCTGTATAATAATAAGACACTGAAAAAAAGTAAAATGTGGCGGGTCAGAACCAAGTTTAATTTGACACCTTATTAAAGGTTTATATTTCATTCTATTTCATTAGTAATAGTTCCGGTTTGTTTCATTAATAAGTAGTCTTTATATTCATGTCGTTAGATATCTTGTACTCTTTTTTGTTAGTGTATCATAAAAATAAAAGAAGGCAACTAATTGTTACACACTTACATATATTGCATGTTTGCTTGCCTTAGAAGCATTTAGGGCGATAGAAATTTTTCAAAGTTGAAATGTATTTAAAAATTGAATATATCTATTTATATATTCAGTAATACATTTAAAAACGTACATAAAAATAAAATAATAATAAAAATATTTCTCTCGTCTTTCTAGAATATTTTCGTTCTTCTCGTGTTGCTATTGTTTTATCTTTACATATTTTAAATATATGTCACTAAATGTATACTTAGATATATTTTTAACATTTTTATTTTAAATATAATTTATTCAATTCAAAAAAATAATAATAAAGAGTTGAATTTCAAACACTACATCAAACGTGACTCTCAAACTGTAGTAACCAAAATAAGCCGGTGTCAAATAAAAGTTGTTACAGTATACGTGGAGTTACTGTTTTCTATACATCATAATTCATAGTTTCATAGTATCAAACAGACAAACAGCTTACAGCCTTTTGTTTTATCTCGAGTGTCTACCACATGCAGCAGGACGCGTGGCTCGCACTTTAGTTTGCTACTGCCTCAAATAAGAGCATTCTTATGATTCAAAAAAGTTATTAGGTGGATGAGTTATTAGTTCAATCAGTAGTTGAATCGTTATTAAACTGATAACATCATAAATATATAAAAATATATATTATTAATAATTAATAAAATTTTAAAAAATCTCATTTTTTATGAACTAAAACATAATAAAGTTAAATTACAATATTACTAAAAGTGATTAATTTTAATATTAAAAAAATTTTAGTACTAAAAAATTGGTTTATCCGGTCAACTTAATTGATTTTACCGGTTGAATCACCGGTTTCATTCAATTCGAATTTTAATTAAATTAATATAACCAGGTCAAATCGAATCGGACAACTAGTTGAATCGATCGGTCCAGGTCGAGTTCCGAAACAGTGCCCACGAAGATCCAGCGCGTGTGGTTCTATTAATACAGTTGCTTCATTTACCCCCTCTGGCCTGTGGGCCTCCTATTGCTTGGCTTTTCCTTTCCAAATTTTGGTTTTATTTATTTTTTATTTTTATATGGATTGTTTAGATTCTCACCGTTCTGAGCAGCCTCGTCATCAACTTTACAAATTAAAGGGCCATGCTTTATTTCTTCAGTTTTGGTCCCTTTTCTTTGATATAAAATCTCTGGTTTTGATTCAAATGAATTTGTATAAATACATATAATTAGCATTGTTGCTTTCATGTGACTTCAGAATTTGTTTCTGTTCTCCACATTTTTTATTCCAAATTTTCATGCCAAACAGCTAAATTTTGGGTCTTTAATCCCAATCCACAGCTTGTTTTGATCACAAACAGCTCCTCAAATTCATTGGTGGTGCTCTTTCTTTGTTCTGAGGTAACTATTATGCCTTTTTTGTATTTGTCTTTTACCCTTTTAGGTGTTTTCCATTGATGGAAAGATAGAGAGAAGCATAAAAGCAAATACCCATTTTGGTTTATTTGTTTACGAGATTAGATTTTCTTGTTTGATGATCATGGATATTGTTTTGAACAGGGGAATGAATTGGGGTTCGAAAATAAACCAAATATGGAAAGTGGGAAGCAAAGTTCAAATGGTTCTTGCATTTGATGAATTGAGGATGATTTGAATGATCTTCTTCTTGATTGTTTTTACAGAAATAGTGATTTTTTCGGATTAAAAATGCGATTGTTGATCTGGGTTTTTGAGGGGAAGAAGAAGAGAATCTGTGTTATCGATTAGTATATAAACCAAGGAGAAAAAAATTCCTAGGCTGTGGGGTGGGATATAATGGAGGTGCCAGCAAGGACCGTGCCCCGGAAAAAAATGACCAAACAATTAACGGGGAAACGTGATGATACGAGGCTGCATTCTGCTTGCCGAGCTGGGAATATTGGTGTGATGAGAGAAATATTTAGCGATAGCAGTGAAGAAGAATTGACAGAAATATTATCTGCCCAAAATTCAGCAGGCGAAACGCCCCTCTATGTTGCGGTGGAATATGGTTATATTGATTTAGTTAAGGAAATGATCAACTACTATGATCTTGTTGCAGCTGGAATCAAAGCAAGAAATGGTTTTGATGCACTCCATATTGCTGCCAAACAAGGGGATTTGGGTATGTTGTCTGAATTTTGTAAATTGTGCTACATATGTTTCAAATAAAGAGTCTCATCTGCAAAATTTACAAATTTTAAAGATATACTGTGTCCCATTTTTATCCTTAAATATAAATAAGTGTTTAGTTTAGTAGTGTTGACGTGATAATGAAATTGTGACGGTAAACTTGAGGACTCGGTGTCATTTTCTATCATCAATAGAAATAGACTTTTCCTGGAAAAAAAATTGGCAAATGGGACTTTTTGTGGCGCGGAGGGAGTAAGTCTCTGTGTTGTCTGTTTTAAATTTTCTGTAGTGGGGAACTGAATTTGTATTTTTCAATGTTGCAGATATGGTGCAGGTGCTAATGGAGGCTCATCCAGAGCTATCGATGACTGTGGATATGGCAAACACGACAGCTTTGCACACGGCTGCAACTCAAGGGCATAGGGAGGTTGTGGATTATCTCCTGGAGTTAGAGAGCAGCCTGGCTACAATAGCTCGAAGTAACGGTAAAACTGCGTTGCATTCTGCAGCGAGGAATGGCCACTTGGAGATTGTTAAGGCCCTTTTGAGTAAGGAACCTGGACTTGCAACACGGACTGACAAAAAGGGGCAGACTGCACTTCAAATGGCGGTGAAGGGACAGAATCTCGAGGTGGTGGAGGCACTCATTCAGGCAGATCCTTCGTCGATAAATTTGGTTGATACAAAGGGCAACACTGCATTGCATGTAGCAACCAGGAAAGGCAGGGATCAGGTAAATTTTTATGTCTTCCATTCTTGTGATTTAATCTTCAATTTCGACAAGTATATTATTAGGATTATGGTTCATTTGTAGTTTATAATGTGTTGATTGGAGGAATTCTATGTTTTAAATTAATGGTTTCAACTTTCTTGGTTGCTTACTTGTTTCATAATTTGTACTTAAATCAACCAAAAGCAAAACAAACTTGTGAATACTTGAATGCTGACATTTCCACAAATTGACTTCTGAATTTGCATCTTGCTAAATTGTTTTGTGTCTGAAAAAATAAAATGTGGACAATGTTTGTATGAATCAAAATCAATATGTAATACATTGTAAGAATTGGGCTCACCTGCTACACGGTGAATCCAGATAATCATTGATCCTTTAACCTCTTTGGAATATAACAGTGGATTTCTCCTTGTTAGTTTATTTAATTTGAACATACCTATCAAAAACTGCTAAGAAAATTTATTTAATTTGAACTCATCTATTAAAAACTGCTAAGTAACAAATGGAGTTAGATTCTGGGGGGACTAATTCAACATTTATTCTGTCTTCAGATTGTCAGGATGCTATTAGGGCGAAATGAAACCAACACAAAAGCTGTAAACAGATCTAATGAAACAGCCCTTGATACCGCAGAAAAGACTGCACAACCTGATATAGCAGCAATCCTGCTAAAGCATGGGGTTCAAAGTGTAAGGTCGATGAAGCCACAAGCAAATCCAGCTCGAGAATTGAAACAAACAGTGAGTGACATAAAGCACGAAGTCCACCACCAGCTTGAACACACTCGCCAAACTAGAAAGCGAGTCCAAGGCATTGCCAAGCGCCTAAATAAAATGCACACAGAAGGCCTAAACAACGCCATCAACTCCACCACCGTTGTAGCTGTCCTCATTGCCACCGTTGCCTTTGCAGCCATTTTCACTGTCCCGGGACAGTACGTTGATGACCCAAATAACATCCCATCCGGAACTTCCCTAGGTGCAGCAAATATCGCCCCGAAGGCCTCGTTTCTAATTTTCTTTATCTTTGATTCTATCGCGCTTTTCATTTCACTTGCCGTTGTGGTGGTGCAAACATCAGTTGTGGTTATTGAAAGCAAGGCAAAGAAGCAGATGATGGCAGTGATAAACAAGCTAATGTGGTTGGCTTGTGTCCTAATTTCAGTGGCATTTTTGGCGCTGTCATTTGTTGTGGTGGGGGAGCATGAGAAGTGGCTGGCAATTGGTGTCACTATTATTGGGACAACTATTATGGCTACAACTTTGGGCACAATGTGTTATTGGGTGATAATGCATAGAATTGAGGCCTCAAATTTGAGGAACATTAGGAAGAACTCGCGGAACAGCAGGTCACAAACACAACACAGCGCGCCATTGTCTGTAATTTCAGAAACAGAAGGCAATGACTATAAGCACATGTATGCTATTTAAACGCTTCCTACGCCAAACCAATTTTTATTTTGTTTTTGGCGTAATGGTTATTTTTGTTGCTTTTCAAAGTAAAAATATCTTACATATATGTGCATACAAGGTCTGACTAGAGGACAGTTTTTGCCTGTTTATGAGAACGGAAGATGCGGACAGCAATCTTGATTATTAGGGAGATGTTGTACAAAATAAATTCTAACTTTTTTTTAGGCCGTTGGTAATCCCATAGTAATAATTATGCTGTTAGATTAACAAGTATCGTTAAAAGTTCAAATGGTTATTGAAACAGATATAAAAGTGTCGGTAAATGCATATTTGCTCTCATTGTATAAATATTGCTCTGTCATTATCAAACAATCTTTTTTTAATTCTTCATAGCTTCTTCATAGTAAGAGAGAGAAGTGTAAAAATCACAAAAGTCAGAGGGCAAAACGGGAAAAAAGGTTGAAATAAAATAAATAATATTGTAAACTTACCAAAAAGATTACTAATTATCATGAAAACTTAAATAGATTCATACTAAATTTGTTTTTTAGGATTACGTAACTTCAAAAAATTGAAATGAATTTCCAATTTTGAAAAAGTAACATGTAAAAATGGACATTTTTTAATAGAACAAAGAGATTATTTTCTACCAAGTTCCAAGGATAAATGCCTGATTTTTCAATCAATACTATCTAATATATATGGTCCCCTGATGAAACTTGTTCCCAGTTTTGTAAGTAATCCACCCTGAAAGAAATGGGCCTTTTATATCATTTTATACCGGTCCATCCCCTCAAATAAATTAGAAAATTCTTTTGGGCCAGCGTAAAAGCTCATAAGACAAAGTAGTAGCTTTTTGGAGTCCAAAACGAAAACCCATTTAACACTAACCAGAACCCGGAGCCGAATATTTTTCTCCTCCCAAGTCGCAAAGGACTGTATATCACTCCGGTTGAAATTCCGGCGTTCGTTCTTCTTTTCTCTCTCCTCGACATATATACAAACTTGTTGAAGTACACATATACCGATCATCTCGAAGAAAAGATTGAAAAATGGATGAAGAATTGTTAGAATTACAGAGACAATTCGAGTTTGCTCAGCAAGCCAAATCAAGCATTCGATTATCTGATCGAAACGTCGTCGAATTAGTCCAGAAGCTTCAACAACTCCAAATCATCGATTTTGATCTCCTCCACACCGTCTCCGGCAAAGAATACATCACTCCCGTACTCTCTCTCACTTTCTCTCTCCTAAACACATATATATGATCATTTTTATTTCTACTGATATCTATTTTTTGATCTTAAAATTTGCATAATAGGAGCAATTAAGGCATGAAATGGTGGCTGAGATAAAGAAATTAGGGCGTATTTCAGTAATCGATCTAGCTGACATCACTGGAGTTGATTTGTACCACGTAGAGAAACAAGCTCAACATATTGTATCCAATGACACATCGCTTATGCTAATCAATGGTGAAATAATATCGAATTTCTACTGGGACACTGTTGCTGAAGAAATTAACGAGCGCCTACAAGAATGCAGTCAAATTGCATTGGCTGAAATTGCTGCTCAATATCAAGTTGGCTCCGAGTTACTGGTGACGGTGTTGGAGCCTCGGCTTGGATCATTGGTAATTGAATTTTTAACATTTGTATAAGAATATCAATCTGTTGCTTTCTAAAGGCGCTATTTTTACCATTTGGAGAGAGATGGAAACAAGGGATATTATATGGACTGTTTTGATTATAGTTCCATGGACTATTTTGGGGATTAAATAAAAATTAGGGAGGTGCTTTTTAGGGTATCTTGTTATTCCGGGTCATCGTTATGATTTTTGAGTAAATATTTGGAATAAAACTCAGGATATAAGCTCACTAGAGGATTATGAGCCAATCTCCTTTTTAGCCCCTGCGAACAATCATTGTTTCGTTGTGGTAGGTATGGCATAGTTGAGGGGAAAGAGTTAGTGGAATGTTACTGTGGAAAGCATTTTTTTCATTTGCTATTGACAGTATTGAAAGTTTATATTACTATATTCTGTTATTTAATCAGGTGAAAGGAAGACTTGAAGGTGGGCAATTATATACTCCAGCATATGTTGCTCGTGTTAGTGCAATGGTTCGTGGTGCTGCGAGGGGGATTACAGTTCCAATGAATCTGTCGGCCTTGTGGAGCTCTTTGCAGCTTTTATTACAAGAAATGGATGGAGCTAGTGGTGTGGCTGTTGAAGGTTCTTTTTTTCAGTCATTGTTTAATGGGTTAGTCAAGGAAGGTGAAATTCTTGGATCACTTCGTGCTGGAGTTCATTGGACTCCCACGGTATGTTACTTGATTTTCTGGTTTTGTATATTTAACTTTAAATGTTGGATGTTGTATTGCTATTTATAGTTTTTTTTTTCAATTATTTTTTATAATAGTATTACAATAACTATGTTGTGTGCAATTTTAAGGTCTTTGCCACTGCTCAAAAGGACTGCGTAGATTCTTTCTTCTCACAGGTATCCAACTTTATTCTTTTATTTGAGAGCCTTGTATAGATTTACACATATAAAAGTAACTGAATTATATTTACTTGTCTCTCGATAGAATTTTCATATTATTCAAGCATATAGGTCACATTGAGATCTTTTGATTTGGCATTAAATAAACTTATATGGACCTAACTATGGGAGCGTAATTTGTTTTACCTTCCTGCTCTTTTATTGTTATCCTCTTCTCCAATAATTGACAGTGGTTCAGTTCATCTTGTTGATTCTCAGTCATCGAACATTATTCGGAATGAACTCCATGTCGATAAATTGTTCTCATGATTTGCTAAACTCAGTATTTAAGAATCTGATGCCTGTACAGATGGCTATAGCTGCTATTTGTTTTTGAAAGGATAAGAATGTTGGTGAATCTTTATTGCTATTGAGCAATTTTTTGTGCTGAATTGATGGTCCCTTGTCATACTGGTTGAGAAAGTAATAGCTAAAAGTTGAAGGGATACCAACCCATGGATTAACAGTTTGACAAGAACTTAGAAAGAGTTGGCTGGTAAAATAATACTCCCTTCATTCCAATATATAGGTTTAAGTTTGACATTTTAAAGTCAATTTGAGACATTTTCAAATTCAATAATAATGTAATTCATTTAAGTTGTGAAAATAAATCATTAAGTTATTAGTGCTTTTGATAGTTTACGATACTCATAATTTTATTGACTCAAATTGAATAAAACCATATCAATTTTGAATATGAAAATGTCTCAAATTGACTTTAAGAAGTTTGGTGATCTTATATTTTGGTATGGAGGGAGTATGTACTTATACATGTAAAACCCCATGATCGGAATTGTTAAGTTCAGCATGATACTATTTATGGAAGTAATTTTCTGCAACTATATTTGTTTAAGTTTCTGTGGAAAGTCTCATTGACAAAAAGATCAGTTATTATACTCATAAGAAGTGTTACCTTCAAGTTAAAGGCATGCAAGACGACGAGGGGAAGGCCACTTTTGTAACTTCTATCTTTGTGTTATTCTGGATGAACTCATTATAAATTTTAGGACCTGAAGACAGTGAACTCTCAAGCACTTTAGTTGACACAACTGATGTCTGTGGAGCGATTAGAGCTTTATGATATTTTCTTAAAATTAAAATAAAATGTGTGGGTGTTATATATATTAAGATGTTACCTTTTCAACTTTTAATCTACTGCAGTCATTATTTAATGTTCTGTTTCATGATGCAGAATTCTTTTATCAGCTATGAATCTCTGAACAAACTTGGAATTCCACAGGCCATACAGTTTCTGCAGGTACCTTGATTAATTCAGTATATTGCATATGCTGGAGTAATTTAACAAAATGGGATGTCTTGTTTAGTGCTTTCCATGTATTGAAGCTCTCTAGTTTTTACTAATCAAAATTTATGGTCATGTATGCCAATTTAGGCCAGATATCCTGTAGGTATACCTCTAGCAACGATATTTGTTCACCCATCAATGATTGACGTGTTGGATGCTGCCGTAGAGGATTCCATAGAACGTGGTAGCTGGTAAGGGCCCCAATTCAGTATGATAGCTTTATTAACTAATTCTGAATTTTCTTTAGTTATGTTGCCATATCCATTTAAAGTAAGTAAAGTTTTGATTACTGCATACCTATGTATCCTGGGTGTGTGTAAATGATCTTTAAGTTGATGGTATGTATGATTATATGCCTCCTTGTGTCATTAATCCATTTCATTCTCCCCCCCCCCCTTTTCTCTTATGATATGTATGGTACTTACATTATAGGTATGACACTAATACTGGGTATTATGAAGTCAAGACATGTTATAATGTGAACAGTTTCCAAATGAATAACCACCACCTTGTCTTCGTAGAACCTTGCCTATTTTGAAGCTCTCTTATTTTCTTTAAGGGTCCTTAGACAGCCAGGTGCACTTTTATAGATGTAGAGTTGTGTTCCAAGTTAGCAGCGTCACGAGAAATTTAATGTGCCACATAATTTGGATGAAATTTGCAGAGCTTGTGTTGATTTAAGAGCTCTGGGGCAGTTCTGGACACCGAGATGCATGAAAGTTTACACAGGTTAATGGTATCGTAATGCTGCCACATTGCTTGCCACCACATTTTATGAACTGTCTTAATTTCTGCAGTTTTTGTCATCTGGTTTATGGGAAGAAGACCATGCTTTATTATAAAAGTAGATGGATCTCTGAATTCGTGTGTGATATTTTTTCTTTATTATCTTCAACTTTCTCCGTTTATCATGCTAAGTGAAAACATTGGTAGCTTCCAAAATGTGTAGTTGAATGCTTTCTTTCTCGGATCACTGCAGGATAGATGCACTTTCAGTTTTACCAACGTCCTTTGCTTCACAAGATGCAACTAAGATTCTGTCACTTTGTCCATCTATTCACGTGGCCATTAAGGTAGTATTCTGTCACCCTGTCGGTGTATGCTCTTGCATTTTGAGCTGTTGACATTTCTTATTATTTTTATTATTATCTATGTTTCTTTTCAGTCCAATGAAGCACATGTCTTGGGGGATTCATATGTTTTTAGCAATGGATTTGTCAAGGTATAGCCTTTACTCTACTTATTACAAGGTCCGTTATAATCGGCTTGTTAATATATCACTTGTTAATGTGGCTCCGTCCTGTAGTATAAACTTGCAGTACGGGTCAATTTGTGTATTTCTCTTTCACTGTTTAGACATGGAATTCTCACAAGTTAGTAGAGTCAATATATTCGGACTGATGGCAGATCAATTGGCTTTCTGCTGTCATCCGCTGTAACATATGTGTTTATTGACAGCAAAAAATAGAATCCTTTAGTGGTTTCAGTTAGCTTTTGGAACAGTACTTTTGTTCTGTAGTTTCACCTTTATTCTTATGGCTGTATAATAACACTATAGGTTACACTATTACAGTGGCATATCAGGGACAAAGTCTACTTGATTTTTCGTAATTTAAACACTGTTGGCATTCATTGCCAGGATCAATATCAACTAATGCTTTGTTTTTAAAGTGAGATCCCTAAAATTAAAGCGCGATGATGCAACGGTTTAGACACATGGGGATAAGGCTCAAATTGGTGGAATAACCTGTTGGGTGGACAAGCAGATTAGTCAAATGTGCTTGGCAGCGTTAACAGTTAGTTGCAAACTGAAATATTAGAGATATGCTCAATAGATTTGTTGCTTTGGACTAAATTGTTCTTTATAATCATTGTGATATATACTTTATGAACATGCTGCTGAGGATTGTTGCAATAGCTGACTACCTAATTTTCCTAGGTTCCCTTTATTATTAAGAAAGCTTTTAGCCCCTATTGTTACTCCTTCATTGCACTATCTTGTTTCCTGTTTCTTATTCATAAAAGATTTGCAGTAATTGGCTATCATTTACCTGGGAATCTGGGATGATGAACTTTGCGGCTTCATAACTATCGATATATCTATCCTAGTCTTTGTTTGCCACTATTATTTTACTTTTTTGAGTTTCAATTTATTTCATTATATGATATTCCAATACCTACAACTTGACCTCTCACGCTCTCCGTCTCTCATTATAAATATAGCTCCCCGCATTCTCTGTGTAGTTTAAATAGTAATCCAACATAATTTGCACTTTTTACCTCAAACATAATTAGCATTTGAATTTTGATGGATGTCTTCTAAACTTTTTATGTTCATTTTGTCCTGTAAATTAGTTAGCTGTCTGTGATCTTGAATACTGAGTAGCAACTTAAGAATGATTATTTATCACCACACCTTTAGATTCATGTTGAAATTCTGATGCTTGCTTTTCTGCCTTTTTTGCAGAATCTGTTTGATAGCTTGGAGAAGAAGTCACAAACATTTAGTCTGTCTGGGGTTTCTAATACTGGGGTGCATGATGATTTGCATACATCAACTGAATTTAAAGTTGGACATGATTCAAGCAGCACTCCAGCTGAGTCAAATGAAGATGTCATTGAGAGTGTTACTAGCAAACAATTGTTGGAGAAAGGATCGAAAAAGAAAAGGGGAAAATCCATGGGGAATACAAAGACTGTGGCAGCTGAAAGCAGTCCAGATAGCCAAGAACCTCTTCCTACCAAATCTAAGAAAAACCAGAGAAAAGGCAAGGCAACATCTTCCCAAGTCTCGTATTCAAAGACAGGTGCTAAGAAAGATGTGGATAAGATGAAGGAGGACAGCCTCAGTATTTTTCCAGAAAAGTGGCTAATCCAGAGTATCAAGGCACTGGTCCCCGAATTTGAAGAGCAAGGTGCCTAATATCTTTTTACTTTTTCTGCCATCTATCTTGACTGAATATGCAACTACTTATGTCTGAATTTGACAAACATAGTCATCTGATTTTGCAGGAATTGATGACCAGGAGACGGTTCTTAAATCTTTAGTGAACTATTTGAGACCAATGCTCCTTAATTCATGGAAAGAGAGACGAAAGGCCGTTTTTACGGATAATGCGCAAAGGATGAAACACTTACTTGACAATTTGCAAAGAAAACTTGACGAGGTATGCACCGTTCCAGTGAGTTTTGCCTGCTTTCATACTTTTTTTTTCTTTCTGGAATTTAATCTCTCTTTTAGTCAGTAAGTGTATAGTTTCGACTAGTTGTTCGTCTTCATATATGCTAATATCTCCGATTTCTAGATGAAATATTTCAATTCTGTGAGTTTTCACTATGATTATACTCCTGTTCCTTTTATGGGTGTTCCCTTGCACTAAACTTGTTTGTAGGTTGTTATTCTGCACTTGATTATTTGACAATAGTTGTATACTCAACTATATTCTTATGTTTTAATTTTGCTGCTTCCAGTCTTCCTTAAATATGCAATTATACGAGAAAGCACTGGATTTGTTTGAAGATGACCAATCAACCTCGGTAAGTTTTTTTGCCTAACTTTGTAACTTTTAGTTAGTTGTTACCCATGATCGATTAAACAGTTGCTGTGTGATGAACCAGGTTCTTTTACACAGACATCTGTTAAGAACCACAGCGACCTCTATGGTGGACACTCTCTTGCTGAACTTGGTAGTATTATACATACTATTTCTTGTCAATTTGTTTCTTTTATAATCTAGATGAACTAAAGTTTATGATGGGATGACAATGGGCCTAATTCTAGGGACTTCTGAATGCAGGATATGCACAATAAATTGACAAATGGAGTTGAGGTTGAGGAATCTCAAAATTCAGAATCTGTTTCATTTAGCTCTGGGGAAAGAATTGCTATTGTACGACACTTTTTTTTTACTATCATTGTCCCATCATTTGTTACTGATTTTAGTTTTGGTGCTTACATATATTCTGTTTTTTACACAGGCAAAGAGTTTACCAGGACCTCTGTCAATTAAGGCTGTTGCACTAGTTGAAGCTTTGGAAGGAAAGGCAAGTACTTGCTTGTCGTAAAGAAAATTCTCTACTCCCTCACCCACCCAAAAAGAAATCATTAATAATAATAATAATAAATTGAAAACTGTTCTAAATGTGTTCCCACCCTGTCCTCCCGGTTTCCACGAATCCATGTCCTCAGTTGCGTGCATAACACTTTTTCGTAATTCTCTCTAACTTAATTATCAAGGATTTATAACAATCAGTTCTCCTTTAACTTAGCATTTCACTTTTACCCTGTTTTGGTTGTTCAAATAAAAATGGTTTTGTACAATCTATCTCATAGTTTTCTACATGCGTTGTACCAAAGATTTACTTATCTTCTGCTAATTAAGATGTGATCTGGCTTAATACAAAGTTCTAACTCAACTTCATTCAGTCACGACTTCTTCATATACTTACTTGGTATTGTGTTTAGTATTATATCTGTTCACTTCATTTAATGGGCTTTGAATTTTGATATTGTATATGACCAGCGGGTGGAAACCTTTTTGACTTCACTTAGAGCAATTGCAGAAGAGAGGTATGAATGATTCTCTTGTAATCTCTTGTTTTTTTTTTGTTTTTTTTTTGAAGCATTTAAATTATAAACGCTGAAAAGTATATATATTTTGGTTTTGGCTTATCTGCAGTGGGATAACTTTAAAAAAGCTTGATAAGAAATTGGAAAGAACTCTTCTGCATTCTTACCGCAAGGTATGCTTTATTTATAGTCTCAAGAAATATTGCTAGATGTCAGAGGACTTCCCTTTAGTAGTAAGTTTGATATGCATTAGTACAGGTTTTTAGTTTGTGAGAGAAACTTGATGACAATAAGGCTATGTGGACATCTCAAATGTGCTTTTAGATTATACTAACGGATGCATATCATTATCTGTTGTACCTTATTTTTTATTTATTATTATTGAACATGTGGTATAATATTAGCATAGCTGTTGCACTAAGAAGCGTTTAGCTTTGGGTTCAATTTTGTATCTCTTTACAATAATAGCTTGACCTTTGATCGGTAAAGCGGCGTTGGACATCATTACATGGAATCATATTCTTTAATCTTTATATTTTTCAGGATTTGGTGTCTCAAGTTTCTGCTGAAACTGATCCTGTTTCCCTTCTGCCAAAAGTTGTTTCTCTACTTTATATACAGGTGAAATTTTATTATTAATTTTTATTTGTTATATTATTTTATTTTATTTTTTGGGGGGGGGGGGGTGGTGGTGGTGTTAAAATTTGCACTTATCTGGACTGCATGCATAGACAGATAACTATTGGTTGCACTTCTTTGTACTTTTATTTACTAATTTTAATTTTTTTTATGGGTCATAGGTTCATGCTAGAGCTCTTCAAGCTCCAGGGAGGGCCATTTCAGTTGCTGTGTCTCGGTTGAAGGTAATTTATCTCAAGAGCACGTAGGATTCTTTTTTCAATTTGTCTTGGGGAGATTTGGCACTCTGGAAACTTGTGTTTGAAACTTGTACACTTAAAAATAGAGATTGCAACTAATACATTTCAGGAGATGGATCAGTACTTGCAACATTCATGTGGATACGTGAGACTACTGGAATGCTGGTATATGAAAATATGTTATTAAAAGGATTTAGCCTCGCCACTAAAAAGAAACTTATCATGCTTTTTGTTACAGCAAATGCCAAACACATAATTCAATGAAAACGTTAAAAGGCAAGAACACGAGATTTACATGAAATACCCAAATTGGGAAAAATCACAGCGAGAGACAGAAAATATCAACTATTCAAAAGTGTGAATAATACATGTGAAGATAACTCTCACACCCTAAAACCCGAATACACCCAATCTGTTTCTCCTGCTCTGAAGGCGGCTACAAAAGTGTGAAGAATACAATCTATGAGAATAACTCTCTGAAGGCGGCTACAAAACTGAGAAAGAAAAGAATAATGAAACCCTAGTTATAATAACATAACAGCTACATACAGCTGATATGAAGCCTCCACACTCCCATTGAGGATTAGTGGTGGCCTTGGGTTCGGCCTATTGGCCTCAACCCTCCGCTACCACCACTAAACCTCATCTTCTCTTCTCTAGGGTTGTTGCAAAATATTATCCGGCTCGGGTGAAATTATCGGATCCAGAACTAGTATTCGAGGCACACATAACACTTGGTTGTGATTGATGGTGGTAGATGACTAGTCATTGTAATTTGTATGTGTAGCGACTTGCAAATGGTAATTTGCCCGTCATATTGTTTCGGCCTTGAAAAGCACTTCTGTTAGTGCATTATGTATAAAATGATTTTTCTAAGTAAGAGGAATAAGATGGAATATGGTAAAAAAAAAAGGTAGGATATTTCCAGTAGACACCGTTATATGTGTGAGACTAGTATAATTATTAGAGGGCGGAGTTGGAACCATTAGGATTTACCTATCAGGTATATCTAAGTGATGTATTTCTAGACAATTTATATATAAAATTTTTGAATAATAATGTCGGAAAATTTTCATTTTTGTATGTTATATGCCTAGAGCTTAATATATGTTTCTTGATCCATACTATGAAAATTACTAAGCTTCTTGATAGAGTGGTTTTCTTAAATCTAAAGAAAGATTATAGGCTTATAAGGAGGGTCCTAATCCCCTTGATTGTTCCCCATGCCAATGTTAGGTTACACTCTTAAGTACGCAGCTTTTTAAGATAAATGATATTTTTGTAATTAGATTGTCAAAGAAATTTATATCTCCAATTTTGTCCTTCATAATGTCGAAGTAAATGTCAAATAACACTCAAAAGGAAAAGTTTAAATTGGTTATTCTTTAGTATGCTTGATTGGCCTTCTATGATGTTTTTTGTTTATGTGACCTGTTTCTGACATACACAGTTTGTGTTGATTTTTCAGGATAAACTAGATGCTTCAGCGCACAAGATCTTAGTGGATTACCATAGTGCGACAGTGACCCTTTTAGCGCTAGTATCTGCAGGAACTGTCGAGGTAAATTAGGATTTCACATTCTATGATTTTTTGTTTTAAGTTGCCAACTTTTTGCTAGGTCAAGGAAACGGTTTGTCATTTACCTTAATTAAGTACTCCATCCGCTCCAAAATTAGAGATACAATTTGACTTTTGAGGTCAAACGACGGCATATTAAATTTTAAAATTGGTGACTCATAAAAGTTTAGAATGAAATAAATTTTGTGATTAATAGTTTTTGTTATATACTGTATCACCTAAAATTAAATAAATTCACATTAATTTGAAGTTTAATATGCCGTCATTTGACCTCAAAAGTCAAAATTGTATCTCTAATTTTAGAACAGAGGGAGTATGTTTGATTATTTCCAATAAGCAATACCATTTGTTTTGTCAGATCAGAACAACTTTCAGATTTTTCCTTGTTTAGTTCCATTAATAATGTTGTTTCCTTGTTTTGCAATTCTGGTAGGAAGAAGACTGTACATCTGATAGAATTCTAAGCAAGAGGGAGCTACTGGAGAGTTTAATGGCATCATTGAAAGTGTTGGTCTTGGGCACTACACAATCTTGACCAGGCAGAAATCCATCTTTTCTACTTTTGAATCTACATTCAGCAGGCCATACAAAAAGTGCCCTTTTTATTTAAAGTTAAATTTTTCTTTATTTTTGATTTTTCCTTTTTTAAGAACACTTGAGGGCAACTAATGTCACAGCCATTTTTTCTCAACAGTTTATAGGTTCCCTTTTCTTGGGAGTATGTAGGTTGTATTGTAAAAGATTAAAAAAAAACAGAAAAGGAAAATACATTGCTTCATTTACTTGGAGTCTTGGATGATGTAATAAGTACATATACTTGGATCATGCAACAGATTAATTCATGTTGTCTTGTAAATGTCAGAAAGTGCTAAATCTGTATCTGGATTTGTATGGAACTTGTGGCGTTTTTGGTAGTCTTCTGCAAAGCAGCAGGAAAAGGCTGATTTGTTGACGAGGATTTGCAAGCTAAATATACATACAACAGTTTTAAACTTACATGTTTGGGATTTTGCTAAATGCCTAAAATAGTACCACAGTATGTATGTTTTTGCAACAGTATGACAGAGTATTTCACCCCATGAAAGTATACAAGAACATTCAATGAAATCTTCGTACTGCTCACAGATTGTAGACAACAGAGAAAAGATTATTATATAAATAAAATCAGAAAATCAGATTGCATTGGTAGTAATTCTCCGTATATGTTTATAGTACCTGTAAAATGACAGGAACTGATTTGGAAACTAGGTATCAACTTTAAATTAAGCTAATTCTTGGTTTAAATGATTAGCATTGAGAGATCCGCGTTAACTTTCCTCATTTTATATTCAAACTCAGAGAACTCTCCCATTTGTTTTCCACTACTCTATATATAGTATTTTGTGATAGATATCTCGTAATCAATTTCAATGGAGCACTTGATGTCAAAGATGATGCTACTAATCATATTTATCGCTCTAAGAGCAACTTGTAAACATGAACTTAAGGGCTAAGGCTAATTAGTCATAATATGTTCAAGTACTTCCGTTCTTCAGTTGCATTCGAATATCCAAGTTGAACTGTCTAACAAATAAAGTTGTATATATTTCTACAGGTCAGCACTGCACAGACTTGATGATCGATTGTGGAGCGCTGAATAACACCAGCGACCAGCGATAACACCAATTTTTTCACTTACTGGGAGATCGACGAACAGTTTATAAAATCCGGTGAGAACAAACTTCTTCCATCAAACCAAACACATTTCCAGATGAATACTCTGCGTTATTTCCCCAAAGGCCACAAAAACTGTTACAACTTACCCTTTTATATATGATCCCTTGGAATTTACCGTAAAAATATAATATAAGTTTTATTAAATTTTGGTGATAAAATAAAATAAAAAATTTAAGAAAGATGAAATTGTAATAAAATGAGGGACAAAAATGAAAGAATATTTGTCACACAGTTTCAAGGATGCTAATTATTGTGACACAACCTCAAGAAATAATCACCACCCTCTCCTTCTCCTTTTATGATATAAATATAAATAGAGATAGATAGATGCATCCCTCATTTAAATTAATTTCACTTTATGAGAGTGCTAATGTTTACTAATTAACGCCTTTAATATTACAGAGAACGCATAAGATCTTTTGCGGACCCTCTCCCACGAACTTGGAAATCCAAAGAATTACCTCAACATTCACTCAGAAGTTAGACCTGACTGGTATTTAGAATCAGAAAACTGTCCCCCGGAGGCCGTGATGTTCAACGCAATTCAAGCCAAAAATATAACAGATACTATATATTTGCCGGTTGATTTTTCGCCTCAAACATCGTTACAAGCCTATTTTGTGCTCCATTTCATGGACCCAATTTTTCGGCAATTTTGGAATGAAACAAGCATAGTTGAGATCTACATAGACAACAAAAGAATGGCTGTTACAAATGTTCCTAATTATTATTATAGATTCAATGGAGAAGGAGACATATATCATGTGATTTCTTTGTTCCCAGTGGCAGTTGGTGTTTCAGCAAATGTGACTATTTCTCCTGCACAGAATTCAACGTTGGCTCCAATTTTGAATGCTATGGAAATATATTGTGCAATGGATGTATCAAAGGCTGCAAATGCCTTAACTTCCTAGTACTACTCTTTATCGTTTGCTTCCATTTGCTTCTTGTCTAGTAACTTATAGTTGCTAACCAGAAGGGTCGACGAATAAATCACCGAGTAACAAAGGTTATTATGGATTTATTACTTTTAATTTCAGACATGTTCTTTATCTGTGCTTAGACAATTGATTTATCTATACTCCCCCATTCCAATTTTTTGTATTTAAATTTTCATTTTATTAGGGCTCTAGGCTATTCGGACTCGAACTGAAGACTGGGAAAACGTTAATAAAAAATAATCAAATTTTATAATTGGGTCACGTTAATTAAAATTGAAGTACAACCAAATAAAGTAACACATTAGGTTAGTGTCAGTAAACATCCCCTAAAAGTTGCAACATATAAATGCCCAACTTTTAGAATGAGAATGTTCCAACAGGCTACTCTTCAATTCTTACAAGATACAGAAAATAAACTACAGACGCGGGGGGGATGGTAACTAATCTTTTACGTCTTTGAGAACACACGGTAAAACATTTTTCAAAGAGAACATAACATTAAGCAAAGGATTAAACCCTGAATCTCTATATGTTAAATAAGAAAATGAGGTAGGTTAAATGAATGAAAAAGTGGCTCGAATGTATTAAAGAATTCCCAGCCTCCACATCTTTCCCAACATATGCTTGGTAAACATACAGAGAAAGTAGTCTAAACGTTTATCACCAAAGTCGAGAAATATAAAAATACTGAAAATCTGTTTTAACTGGTTTTAATTTGATTTGGTATATGAAAGACAAGAATATATTGAAGATAACCGAGACAAGATTGTTAAAAAAAAAAAATTAAAAAAAAATTGCTTACAATTGCGAAAATGAAGGTACACTACGGCTGGAAACTGACTCGCATCCTAACCAATGAGTTAAAACTGATACTTTACATGGTAAACTAGGAATCATATGTCAGTGATGTTGAGGTAGAACAGGTCTTTTTTCCAACATATCATAGTGAACCACAAAATTTTCCTGCAGCAAGAAGAATAGATTAATCATTCGGGGTGCTATAATCCAATAAAAACTGACATGCGGAGGCAAAATGTAACCGCCAAAGGACTGAGGAGACAACATGGGAGGGACAATATAACAACCAATGGGCAGAGGAACCACTAACCTTGCTGATTGTTTCCCATGTATTTGGGTCAAAACATATATAAGAACCTCTCTCATATGCATTCGTCTTCACAAGAGGCTCCATGTTGGGAACACGCATTAACCACGAGTGATGCTCTCTGTGGTAGAACCATCCTCTGTTATACCTGCAAATAACAGGCGCAGAACAGCAATTAGAAATACTGTAGCCCTCACAATAATGGCATGCAAAGTCCTCGGGCAATGCTAGGAAATTTTTTTGGAAACATGGATCACTCAAACATAGAAGCATTTATGATGCAAGCAAGAGAAAAGGAGATACAAGCATGCTTTGAATATCAAAGCCGAGAGAGCATACAGTTCATTTGCAGCATATAACTGGGCTTCGTCTTTTGGCATGCTGCATGTATAAAATCACGTACAAATATGAATCAGGTTTGGAGCAAGATTCACTAAGAAAATTTAATAGAGATTCCTCAAGACTCGTACCTGTAAAATATGTAAAACAATGTGTCCAACTGGAACTTTGAAAAATAACCTTGCTGCACCCACCCGACAAAAATTTGAGCAACAAATATAAAGGCCAACAACAGAAGGAAGACTTAAAATGAAAATAAAGGGTAGCTCACATATAGGGAAGGTGGTTGTTTAGCATAATAACACTGAGGCACATTGAACTCTGGATCACCCTTGGCAGGCTCATCAGACCATGGGGAACCAAATGCTTTGTGCAAATTTTCTGAAGAATTCAAGTTCAACCCAAGTGTCGTCAAATCAATTCCAAGTGCAAGAGATGTAAGATCAGGATCACTCATCCTTATAACACTTAACAAGCCAAGCAAACCAAATGGATCAGGAGCAGATTGAGCAGTCTGCATGGACTTCATGCCCTGATCCCGGTACGACTGACTGACAGCAGACATTTGCTGCAAGCGAAACTGGGATGGATTTTGATGCTGTTGATATTGCTGAATAAGCTGGTCATATGATCCCATACCGGAAACCGTATTTGGAGAGTTCAGAGGTCGTAAACCTATGCCTGGTGGTCCACCGGACTGAGCCAATATAAAGTAAGAGAACTCATGAAGTTAGGTATTTTATATATGGAGACATGAGGGAAAAAAAATTCATTATATCTGGACAGTGGATAAACATGTACAAAATAACAAAAAAGGAGTGCTTAATCAATTTAGTCAACTCCTTTTTCTAGCATTATCTAGGCACTGGTTAAAGAAAATGAAAATATTTTCAAGAAGAAAGCAATCATGGGAGGAATAAGCTTCAATATTGGGGCATGGCATGCAGCTTCTGACTGAGTGTTAAAAATATGAGCTCCTTCGGGGAATTAGTCACCAGTCAAAGACTCAAATTAGCATCAATTCAGATCTGGGAATGTGAAAGGAAAAGCAGATCTTTGGGTTTGAGAGTGAGATTTAGCATCAGATCCATACAATAATAAAACTTCGAAAAAGGGGAGAAAAATAGAGGCTTATAGTGGCATAAAGGAATATATATATATATATATATACACAAATATAAATATAAATATACATAGATATATATAGTTAAATCTGCAGAAAAAGTGCAACTTCAGACAGCATGGCAACATACCTGTGAGTGATAGTTTGAATGTGACGATGGGAATAAATCTGAACCATGCATATGGAGTAGGTCTTGATTGTTTACAGTTGAAAAGGAGACACCACTGCTACTCACTGATGGAACATGTTGCTGCTGCTGCGAGCGATGCGAAGAAAATCCTCCCCCCAAGTTGAATCCAGCAGACCTCCCCATCTGCACATTATATCACAAGTATGAGTTGCAAACTCAGGAAGCACAAAGCATCATATGATTCTACTGTATAGCAGTGAATGCAAACTTACAGAAAAGTGTTGAGACTGCATCATAGATACAGCATTGTCATGAAGTTGTTCTTTCTGGTGCATGTCCATGGAAAACTCAGCATTTCCACCTGTGCAAAATCTAGTAGAAAGTCAACAACAGAAGAAGAAAAATCACCGGGTTGAAAATGCATGTGACCAACTAAAAGCTTTAGCAACAAGAGAGAGAAGATATCAGAGAAATTGAAACATTAGAACAGCAATAAGGAACTTCGAGTTTTTAAGTTTCCATCCAAAAGAGTACAAGGTTGAATTTAGCGACATTGAATTTTCATTTTGTTACTCTGTCACAGATGGATCTATGCATGGGAAGTACAGAATGAATCAAGCTGACTTCTGCTCAACTGTATCAAATAAAATTAAATCTTGGCAGTTCATTGATTTCTCATATTAGAAATCTTAATAAGCAAACACTTGTACTAATTGTAGCACTTAACAACAAAGCACTCTCCACATGAAACGTAAAGAAGATACTTGAAGTTTTTGGTAATAACTTTTTCAATACATAACTACGTTTAAGAGCTCAATTGTTTGAGATTCTTTCACTAACTAGACATAAGAAGATGTTTGTTAGAACTAATAGCACACTATTTCTCAAATTAAACTACCAAGAAATAATTTCAACTTACACATACAAGTTGCCTACATTTTTCCATATATAGCTAGACATGTAGGTGTACAAATTTAGGTGTTATCACCTTTAAATCCAGGCAACGCCGGAAAATCTTCGTTTTGGATGCTAAATTCTTGATTTTGCTGAACAATAGGACCGACACCCAGACCCTGTTTTCGCAATGAACCTGAAATTTTTTGGTATGATAAGCTTAATTGTAGGGATGAGCTTGAATCGGATATACAGGAAGGAAATCTAGGCATGTCCGTTACCTAATTGTCCCTGAGGTCCTCCAGCAGAACTGGGCCGACTGGTCAGCTGAGGGAAGTCATTTATATCGAAAGGGGCACCATCATTTGAGTTCACATCATTCAACATCCCCATAGAGTTTATATTATTTACTGCTTGAACATGATTCTGAGATAGTGGGCCACCGGTAGGATAGGAATTTCCTAGCATAGAAATTACCTGTGGAGAAGCTGAATCCAAAAGGCGTCATGACCACAAAGAAACATCAACCACTAATAAATACATAGTATCTCTGTCCGGACAAACATGATTATAAGAATGATATAAAGTTAAACGAAAATCTAGTAGAACCCATTAAAGGAAATGGAACCGAATTAAACAGAAATCAACTGAAAAACTAGTTTAATGTAGCCAACAAAATAAACTGATATATATATATACATATCTGCATTTGTTTGACAAAGAAAGGGAAAAAAATCCAAAGAATTGAACATCCCTAAAAGTCTAGGTACTTTAGGCCCCAGCCACAAAAGCATTAAACCCTATAATCCAACCAACCTAAATAATAACATGTAGGGTAGTGTATCAAAGAAGCATTTGCTTATACAAAAGACTTTTGCCTCGTGAGGAACAAGGTTCAAGCTGCAATAGTTACCATTTCCCATAGAATAACTTATTCAACCTCAACTCATTTGTTTCTGTGATTAATATTCTAAGAAATTTGCAGCAATTAACTAAAAGAAGAGAAGGAAAAATTCAGAACATCATTCTTTTACAAGAATTAAAACTAATGATACCTCCAAACATGTAATAAGTTATAAATCATAAAAAATTTCAAGTCTATAATACTTTGCAGGTAAGAGGTCAAAGGTACCCAACTCAAACCCAGATAGTGTGGTTCCAAAAGAAATAAAACTAATTTTCCTTTATGATATTCAATATTCAACTTTAAAGAACAAAGCATGGGCTTTCAACCTAAGGTTCTATGAACTAACAACATGCTCCTTCAAATGAGTTCATAAAGTAAAACGAGGAGATAGAACTACAAAACAAATTCTGATGATTTGCAAGAAACTCTAAACTTTTTGCTTAAGAAACTAACTATAACCTGCTAAAGTTAATATACCTTGTTGAAGCACACCACTCATTAATCTATTTGGCCCCTGCACACTTAGATTTCCTGAGCCACTATTCCCTGTAAGATTTAGCCGAGAAGAAAGACCGGGCATGGATAGTCCTCCACCAGAACTCATGTTTCTCCCAATGTTGCCACCGCCAACCATGCTTCCAACTGAGCTTGTCATCCGAGGACCTGCATTCCCCAACATTGGTGACACTCCCAGCCCTGGAACAGCACTTCGGTTACCAATTGCCGCTGAGGTTGGGAGGATCCCAGGAATAGAACCACCAACTCCATTTGTACTACTACTGAAACCAGGGTTTCCGACAACACTCATAGCACTCCTATTTGTCATCCCAGAATGACCATGTGAGTTTCCATGTGATATCTGCAAATCAAATGTAGTGGGCCTGTTTAAATTACCTGCTATTTTTATGTATTTGGATTATTCATATTATTGAAATAATATGATTATTGTGATTGTCCAAATAATCTGAAAAAATGTTTGGATTACCTTATGATTTTTGCTTATTTAGATTATTCAGATTATTGAAATAATCTAACTGTGATAATTGAAATAATTTGAAAAACTGTTTAGAATTTCTTGGAAAACAACAAAGCAGACAAAAAAAAATTTGTGTTAGCACAATCATTGATAATTTTGCCTTTTAAAGTCGAATCAAATGCTTTGGATTCTGAAAATCTGCAGCTCCCCTAGCATTTTTTTCTGATTATCTGGATCAAATAACTCAAAACAAACAATTGAACTTTGCTTCTTTTTTCTAAAAAGTAATAATCAAATTCAGAAGCCAATCTAAAGGCTAAGTGATGGGGAACAGGGCTTTTGGAAAAAGGATAATTATCACACGAAGCAATTCTCACAAATCTCAATCAATTCTAATATTTCAATCTATCAAAATAATAAACTCGGGCTCATCCTACATCACCAAGTATCCTACCTGAGAAAGGGCCACAGGCAGATTGTTTGATGCAAATCTTCCACCGGAAAGATTTCCACTCGGTTGTTGAACACCACTTGAAGGAACGGTGTTTATTGTTGAATTTCTTGATCCAAGTGTTCCCTGCATGTTGGGAACATTAAAACTCCCATGAATGTTGTGCAAGCCCTGAAGAGATCCTGAAAAGAAGAAAAACCAGAGGATTTACTAAATAAGGTCTAAGAAAACATTAACTCATATTACTCCTGCAGCCCACTAACCTGTGTGATGAAAAACAGGAGATGCTGCACCAGATTGAGCAGAAAAAGCTGTCGCAAATGATCGCCCTGTATTGTCTGGAAGATTTGAAGTTGAACCGTTCAGAGATGACTGCAACAAGAGGTGTGATAAGTTCAAAAAAAGTACACATAAACAAGCATAAGAGTGTTACTTTTAACTTGCATCACTAGCTGTATATCGCATAGTGAAGTACTAAATAACTAGCCATCAGAAAAGCTGATAATAAAGATCAAAAAAGTTGACCATGAGGGTTCGCCTCCATAAACAGATAAATTATATTTTCCACCCCAACCAAGTCATGCAGCTCTTCATAGTGAACAAGCCATTGTACAGAAATTAGTTATTATCTTTTGATGCAGGAACTTTAAGCCTTGAAAATCTCATGAGTGCGTATATGATGTCAAAGACTTCTTGTTACAAATTCGCATGCCATTAAAGGATAGATATATGCATGGTTACCACCTGGTGAATTGACTGTGATTAGAATTTCTTCTTGGTATATCCCTATTTGTGATTTTCAAGAAGACCATGTGCATGAGGTAGTAGATTTCAGAGAACCCAAAGTAATATGAATCAGTTCTCTAATGATACTATGACATGCATACCTACAGCAGATCCCTACAGCAAATGCTACACATCTAACGACCAAAAAGATCCATGATTTAATGCGGGAAACATGAATCATATGTGACATAATTCATTTCATACAATATCTGAAGTAGAGAGAGAGAAAAAAAAATCAGAGGTTAGAGAAAATAAACCATAGTATTCCATGCTGAATTCATTCAAAAAAAAACAAGGAAACTAAATATCAGCAAGTACAAGACTACTTCAACAACATTGTTTGTATTTAAAAGAAGGGAATAATACATTAAGTAACCCTGACATCGCATAAATGTCAAATGGTCATGCAGAAAACTGTTCCAACTCAAAAAAAAGCAGCTTTTCTACTTCAGAATGGCGATAGAATAATGCTGATCTTGGTGCTTTTCTCAATGCACAACTCGCCTATAAGCTGAGAAAAAGAACATGATTAGAGCAGGCAGACAAGCACAAAATTAAATGACATACGTCACACACACATATGAGCAAACAAGTTAATTTGCAGAAACAAAAGAGGACACGGAAGGGAAACAGAAAGTCACAAACAAAACCAGATTCCTCAATCAACACAAGATGAAACAAAGAAACAAAATATATAAAAGAGATTCACTACAACCAGCAAGTCAAGAAAACTAGAAGCCACAATCACCCATAATGATTCAGATAGCACCTTAAATTCTATGACCAAGAAATTAAGCAAAGCTTGTGGTTGCCTACACCTACATTCACGTTTACCACAAGATTTGACATGATGGTCTTCCATTGAATATGATGTATTTATAGCAATGAATATATTATTTGCGTCACACGTATCGCCAAAAGCAACCTTATCAAATGGAACAGTTGGACGTTTTGGTGATAAAAACTCAGAACAGAAAAAGAAAAACAGGAGTTGAAGGCAAAACAAGCAAAGAGGTAACTATAACATATGCGCCGAAGGGGGAAATGGTGAAACAAAAAGCATCCTCGACACATAAGATACACCTAATTCCACCAACTTCAATTGGTTGGGAAAAAAATGCTTCAGAAATTATAGAAAAAAATAAAAACAGACGGCTTCAAAAGATATCTTCAATTGTGAGCTGATTTTGGTCATTTACAGGACGAACGTTAAAAAAAGCTAGAGCAACTAAACAACCTTATATATTCAGACTAAATCTTTCGAATATTCCATGAGATCTTTGTATCTAAACTCCAACCAGTGTTCTAAAAAAATCAGTAGGATGACTTTAGGCAGCAGGGGGCGCCTAGCGCCTAGGCTAATGGTCTCATAAGGCATAATAAATTCATTTCAAGCGTATAGTTTCAAAGCCTTCATTACATACCAATATTAATCATTATTTTGAATTCATATTGGTAGTATTTTCTTGGACATTTTTTTTTTTGACTTTTAAAGTTCAATTATATTATTTTTGGTAAAGCTCAATTAGCACTTAAAAAGACTAATGAAGTGGTCTAAATTTTCTAATTGTAGATTAAAAGATGTATAAAATTTTTATAAAAAATAAGGATGAAATTAAATACTTATAATATGAACTTGAAAATTTCAGGGTTACCAATTAATAAAAGTAATCAAATTTCATGGTAAAATCAAGGCGATGGAAGACCAATCCCACCTAGGCGAGGCCTAGGCATCAACCAAACCGAGACAGTAGAGGTCCGACTTCACCTAGGCTGATGCCTAGAAAAAACTTTTACAACACAGACTCCAACAGTCCAACTAATTAAGCATGCCAGCACGAGCTTATGGTGAAAGTATAGTTTCTGTTAAATACATTAGTAAAAGACTTCAGCTCAGTACGCCCAGCTAGCATTGATTAAAAATTAAACCAACTCAAAGTGCAATTGTTGACCAAAGTCTATTTCCAAACTCCTCCATCCCCAATTCATTATCCCAGTTGAAAACAAGTAGTTTAAGAAAGGCTTACATCTCATTCTTACATCATGTTTAATCAGTATCAACCCTCCTTCATATTTTTTCTTTTCATACTACTATATAATAATAAGGGTAACTATGGAACATCAAAATTATAATCCTTTTGAAAATCAATAGTGGACATACATTTTGGGACTTTGGTAAATAAAAAGTAGACAAGCTAACACAAACAATTATGCAAGTTAACACAAGCACGCTTATATATACACATGTAATTTGTCTCTGTATGGGCAGTTGGGCACATATACAATTTTGCATACATAAACAAAATCCCCCGCAAGAAAATATATCCAATACCATCCCCTGACAAGAACCTTAAATCCTAATAATCTGGTACCTAGACCAAATATGTTTATTTCACATGGCATTGTAAGATATATTGTTACATGTCAATGCCATCTAAGTCAGCTTTTGCCACATATTCAGCAAGGCCAGAACTACGATTGAACAATATCACTTCATAATAAACACAGCAAAAAAATTTAGTACAATTTTCTTTTTGACTGTTACTCCCTCAACGTTCAAATATATAGTAGAATCGCATAAACATCAAAAATAAAATATTTTTTTTCGTGATTAAGTCTATTAAAGAAAAAAACTCTTGAAAAATTAACTCAAATTTGCCAGATACTATGTGTTAAAGAATATTAATGTAGAGCCAACTTCAAGTTAAAACTAACCAGAAAAACACCTCAAAACTTTTGAATGAGCATATATAGAGTAAAACATAGGCGTAACTATAGTTCTTACCCAATTTCAGTAACCTTTAATCTCACACAATAAAATTCTTAATCAGCCTCACTCTAAACCTAATCTAAACTCTTCCTCCATAAGTAAAAACCTAGACAATCAATTTCTGCTATTAAAAAAAGATAAAACTCAGGCTATTATAGCATTCAAAACCCTAGCGTAAAATCTTTTTTTTTCAAAACTAAAAAGCAGTACCCAATAGGTATATCTATATACAGATACAACTGGATGGATACAGAGAGGGGGAGAGAGTAATTTTACCTGGAAAATAGAAGATGATGCAGATCTGTGAGAAAGATATGCGAGGAGCTACTACTGCTGATATGTGTGTTGGTGATGAGATGAGAAGAAAGGATCGAAGAGATAGAAAGAATAGAGCGAATTGAATACTGTGGAGGTTCGAACCCAACCTCAAGGCCCAATCCCCAATCCCCTCCCTCGCTAAATCCAAAACCCACGGTCGAGTTTGGACACTTTTTTTGAAAATTTGAAGGTCCACTCCCCACCTACGGCGCGTGAAATTGGTTTACTAATTAAAATAGAATAGATCATGATGAGGAAAAGAAACAATCAGTTGGAAATCAACAAATTTTGGTAAGAAAGAAAATAATTATTTTTTTAATCGAGGAAATGACTAATTTTTGAACTATTTTTTCTTTTCTATAAAAAGAATCTCACTTACAAAATTTATAAAAAAATATATTTTTGTTCTTTATTTACAATTAAAATACTAGGTTGTTAATTTAGTGATAAAATTACGATAATAAAAATTATCATAATTATGATGATAAATTTTAAAATGTTGTATCATTTTATAATAAAAAATTATCATAATTATGATGATAAATTTTAAAATGTTGTATTATTTTATACTATTATTAATAAAAAAAAATTATTTTTATGAAATAAAAATTTGACAAATAAGACTGAACAAACGGTGAGGGATTTTATCAAAAAAAAAACGGAGAGGGAGTATCAAATAAGCAGTCGCAGTCCAAAATATAACAGACCAGATTTATAACTTATAAGGACTGCTAAAAAGCCCTATTTAACTAGTGATATAAAGGCCCAAGATTCGCAAGTTTGTTTGGTGGACAAACTAGTAGACGTGTCTCTGTGTAAGTCTAGGTTGCAGTTGAAGATCCAGCAGTAACTTTTATGAGTTTAGAAACAGGAAGAATTTTGAAAGAAAAAAAAAAAGAGTCCGGTGAGCTATCTCTTGTAATGCCGGAGGGCCCAAATACTAGTGAACCTATGATATTTAAGTTGGCCCAGTCAAAAAGAGATTTATATGGACTGCTTGAGTAGCTTTTTTCACAAAGAAATAAAAAAATTAAAAAAAGGTTCTTTCAAAAAGCTCAATCCTCCAACCCCAGACATCATTCTTCGGAAGTGCTCTTTGCCTCGAGTGTTAATGTGTTATTGGGCAACCTATGATATTTAAATGACTATTTGGCTCATGTTTTTAATTCATTAGGTGTCTAGCTCACAATATGTATGATGGGATACAATGTGTAAATATAAGATGTTTAATAAACCAAATTTTTTTTTGTGGATTATGAGTTTAAGGTCGTTGAAGAATTCAAAATTAAAGAAATCATACACTAATCAAGGGTTGATTTGGTCCAACAACTGATCAATTGAAATCCGCTCACAATTTCATGGTACTTGCTCTAAAAAAATCACATGTTTAAATATTCGTCCAACCTTGTTTAACTACTTCTAATGTCACAAAAATAATCTTATTTATTCAAAAATAAAAAATAAAAAAATATTCTCATTTCTTATGAAAGTATCAGATAGTAACACACCATCTAAAAATATGTGTTTAAAATTGCATTATTATATTATCAACAGTACTAAATATTCAGAAAATTTGGGTTAGTATGATATAAAAATAATTTGTAAAAAAATATAAATATTATATCAGTATTAGTTATAAAATTCATTGTTTACAAAATTGATGTGATTCAAATAGGGAACATTAAAATGTTTTGACAACTTAAAATTTAACAGTTTCAATTCTAAAAGTATTGAATTGTCAAACATAGCTTTGGAATGGAGGAATATAATTTAGCATCCGATTTCTTTTTAATTTAGCATGATAATGATGGGATGGTTTGATCTCCCGCTTCTCACTAACAACCATAACTCCACAACCATAACGCCTCTCTACTAGCGCCGGCGTGGTGCTACCTTCCTAAACGCCAGTCTTTCTCGTACACAATAACACAAACACACCCACCACTATTGTTTCTGATTGCAGCCCACCAAATGTTTGATAAAAGTTCTGAGTCATAATTGATAATACCAACCCCTGAAGGCAATCCCATACTAACTCATGGTTTTTGTCACCAATATTACCCCTGTGCCCCTCTATGTGTATATTCTAGTCCTCTTGCCTAGTATTTGGAAGTCCTGCTATATATGACAATAAATTTATGTTAATATTAAATGTCAACATAGGTGATACATGGAATGGAATAGGATGAAATTAAGGAGATACTCGTACATTATTATTCTATCTTATCTCTTAGAGTTTGCAATTCAATTTCGTCGTGAGTAAATTCATGATGAGCTTTGTCGTCGACATATATATCATTTTCCTTTACGTGTGGATTACTTGATGTGTATTCATCGTATTTTCTTTTATTTGTGTGGGCATCCAGCTGTGGACCACTCAATAAACAAAGAGTATGGGGCATGATTAAGGTTAATTTTCAATGTCAAATATCTCCAACAAAGCCACACCAAAACTGCGGGTCTGACTAATTAAATCATCACTCGGTTTCCTTTTTAAAGTATTCATCCTGCTAGATCGTCTTATCTTCTTAATATGTATATATTATGGTGTGGACTTAGGAATGATGGCCTCTTATTTTATTTTATAGTAATTGTCATTACATTGTTGTCTTGGAGAGCTGTTTAATGTAATGTAATATAGTTTTCTTTGGTACTAGTGATGTAACATAGTTGGATTGAAATGCTGATTTTATGGGTTGTTTTTTCCTTACAGAACACAAGAAATATTATTTAAAAAAAACAATGTAGAATGATTCATCTATGGCGTATTCCTGAACCCAGAGAGGATTATTACAAATAATATTCAGCATAAACCTGGAAATTTTTATATAATTTCTGTCGTTTTCATTATATGATAGCTACCTGTTTGATGATTTGTGTGGTGTAGTGACATGGAGGTATGATTATTATATATGTTTTGGTTTGTTGGATTGGGTTTGTGTTGATGCAAACAAGGTGGCCTGCAATGGCTATGTCATCCCCCTAGTTGTATCAAACGGAAATACCTGTGGTGTCTATATTTGACATTTTCCCTTTGTCTTCTTTCTGGGTTTCGAGATACCTTCCAACCCACCTTCACTTGAATACTTTTTAAGTATCCCAAATGCAGCATGAAATGAAATGCCACCAATTGTTCACTTTACAATCCCTCTTTCCTCCAAAAGCTTTTAATCAAATTTGATCCAACACTATATATATATTGGTAATACTCGTAGTAGAATGCAAACTGATTCGGTCTCAGGCTCGGGTTCGGGCTCAGGATCAAGAGCAGCCATTGGTGGTGGGATGGGGCAACCGAGTATGGGAACTGAGGGCGCCGTGCGGGGCAGAAGGAAAAGTTCTACAAGGGGACACCACAGGTTTGTGGGAGTTAGGCAGAGGCCATCCGGGAGATGGGTGGCGGAGATCAAGGACTCCCTCCAGAAGGTCAGGCTTTGGCTCGGCACATTTGACACAGCAGAGGATGCTGCCCGGGCTTATGATGATGCTGCTCGGGCGCTGCGTGGTGCCAACGCCCGAACCAACTTTGAACTGCCCCATTCGTCTCATTCGAATCGTAACAGCCTGCCTGAGCATGTCGAGCCCTTTTCATTTGAGGAAGCGTGTGGCAAGGAAGAAGCTGAAGAGGGTCTACTTGGTGCCCTCAAGGCCAAGCTTTTCGATGGAAACAACTTGCGTCCCTTGATTTGTCCACAGCTCAATACTACTTCTTCACTGCCGGCCCTGCAACAACAACCACCCCCACCCAATGTTGTTGCACTTTCACCACATAAAAATGTTTCAAAAAGAGATCTGCAGACATCAATATCCATGGCTTCTATGGCTCCTCTACCTTCTCTTCCTCCAATAGTTCCTCCTCAGAAGACTAATCCAATTGATAGTTCTCCCATTCAGCTTGGACTTCATTATAATCTGCCAATAGCCAGTAAAAACATGGATGAACATTTGCTCCCACATCACAATACTCATAATCATATTCAAAATCATGACCAAATTAACTTTTTGGCTAGTCATGATGAGCTTGGTGGTATGAAGTGGCAGAACCAATGCCAAAATACAAACTTGACCACAAGCATGATGTGGCAGCATAATGAACAGGCTGCAACTCATGAAATGCCTTGGCAGGTTTCATCAGAGCTGAACCACCATATCCCTGATCAACATGGCTTGTTTGGGAGTACTACTATGACCACTGAGCCGTGGCAACTTTCTGGGGCGAATACTCAGGGTGTCGTCAATCAGCATTTGTCTTATGCGGGTGGGACCCGCATCGCCTACCAATTGCCAACAGGTAACAAGATTAATGACAATGTTGATATGATGTTAGACATGCCGCCATACGTTTCACAAATGAATGGAGGAGGCGGCCTTGTAGGAGTTGGAGCGACGGTAGGCGGAGGAGCAGCAGGAATTTGGCCATTGGATCAACAATTTGCTAATGCATGGGCTAGTGCTGGTGGTGCTACTGCCTCTAATAATTGGGACCCTTTAGGATATGTATCATCTGTGCTAGGGTGACAATTAAATTACAGAATCTGCAGCTGTAAGGCCATTTACCAACAGCTTAATTAACCACCATTTTCATCATTAACAGAATTCTTTTAATCTTTGTTCTTCTCACAGGGTAGAATGACACAGTTTCCACTTTCTTTTGACCAAATGTGCTAATGCGTGTACGAGTGTTTTACTTTTATTCCTTTCTTTTTACCTGTCAAAAAATATTCTAATGATCAAGGAGTGAATTTCTTCTGCTTTATCGTGTTTTTGGTTTGTTATTGGAAAAGATAGTTGTTCCTGAAGAATCATTCTGCATGCATAACTGCAATTGTTTAGATAATGAAAGGGTTTCCTGACTTCAAATTCAGCACTAGCTCTGCTGATTGAAGTTTTACCGCATGTTAGAGCCAAATGCATTATGTTCAGCCGAGCTCGAGCATTTCAAGCTTCGCTGATATATCATGTTTTTCTATGGTCACGAATATTTTGCAAACAAATTGCTAAACATATATGAGTCACTCATGCTCGAACTACTGTCCAAAATAAATAAAGGAGAAAAGAAAATATGAGAAGAAAGAACTTGAACTCTTAACTCATTTTGTACTTCCTCCATTTAAGAATATAAGAGCATCATCATAGATTTTCCCAGTAGAACTGGTGCTAGGTAGATTTCTTTTTGTCTTCTTTCTCTACCTTGATAGTACCCCAATGCACTTGCAAGAAATCCTGATTTTGTTGGCTACAAAGCATTCCAAAAAAACTTGTACGATTGGACATATTACAGACACCTTGAATATATAATATTCATCATCATAAGCTTTCAGTGCAATTTAACTTTTTTGATGCATGTTTAGGTACTGACAAATTTACATAGTTTGGAATATGTTTTTAGTTAGATTATTAGATTAACACTCCATTTGTAAGAGTTATTTTTGAGGGATTATAGGAGGAAAAAAAACAAAAACTGGCATTTCTTGAATTCTTGTCTTGTTTTGATGTTTAATGAAGCAAAAACACTACGCTACAAGAAAATTGGCTAATTCTGACGGAATTATTTTCGACATAATATATTCTATCGAAATTAAGGTTTTTTCAACGGAATATTACGTCAAAAATAATTCCCTCGTAAATACCTTAATGCTGACAGAATTTCGTCGGAAATGATAGTCACCCCTTGGCGCCAACACCAATATTATTTACGACGAAAGTGAATATATTTTCGACGGAATTTCCGACGAGAATAACATAATTCCGAGAGACTTAATTTCGACAGAAATTCTGTCATAAATATCTTATAAAACCCCTAAACGAATTTCATTTCTCCCAACTATCGTTGTTGCTTTCTTTCTCTCATCCCAGTCCCTCTACCTCCGAACGCCTCCACCTTCATCCCTCTCCACCTCTATCGCTCCATATATACTGTCGACGCCTCTCCACCTCCGGCACCTCCTAACTCCACTTCCGCTGCCGCTATAACTGTTATCCATTGTTGGTTGCTACTGTAATTATGAAACTGATTTGGGTAATAATCTGATTTTAGTATGTAAATTTATGCACAATCTGATTTGAGTAATAACCTGATTTTAGTACTTGAATTTATGCATAATTGATTTGGGTAATAATCTTAGTTGGGTAGTTTCTCATTGTAGTTTGATTTGATTCATTTTGTTGATAATGTTATTAGTAGCAATTGTTATTCCCAAATCTGAGTTGGTTTGAATTAATAATCTCATTGCAATTTGCAGTTTGATAAGGATTCGATATTTCGTCGACAGGACTTGCCTAGTCATGCTCGCCTTTATCAGCTTATTCATGACATTGCAGCAGGGGTCATCGCCGAGAGTATAGGTATCCCTCCGGAGTAGTTCGTCGCAATACGCAGCGAGGTGGTACGGATGGTGGTTATCCTACTGTCAGAGGGTTTTGCGTCGATGTTGAATCAGCCCCCGACTACTGAGTTATTTTATTCATTTTAAATTGTATATTCTGCATGCCATTTAATTATCATTTAGTTGTCAATTTAATTATCAATTACGGACTAATAAGTTATATTTTTAATTGTATCAACAGGGTGATGATGTTGAGCAGGGTGACGATGCCAAGCACGGGATGATGACAATGATTTTCAGACACCAGAGCAGCATCATTGACCCTCCGCCCGATGATCCTCCTCACATTGATGGTAGTACTAGCTTGTTTTAGTTTTCTAAATCATTGTAGTTTAATTTATCTCTATTCAGTTTAGATTAGCTTGATTTTTGTAAATCATTGTAGTTTAGCTTGATTTTGTTTTGTTTTGTAAATCATTGTAGTTTTAAACAATTTTTTGTATAACTTATTGTATATTAGTTTATATTTGTTTTTATTGGAGACGTGTATATATGTTGTTGTTAGTATAGTTACGTTATATGTGTTCTTGATATAGATTACTGTATGTGTTGTTGGGATAAAACAGGTTTACAGGTACAAAAATGTGGTTTAAAAACTTGGAAACTGCAAAAAAAAAATTTATTATTTTCGACACAATATATTATTTCTGACGGAAATTGCGTCTGAAATAAACTAGCATAATTTATTAGGAGAGCGACACATGGAAGCTTTAAATTTGACGGAATTATTTCTTATTGAATAATTCCGTCAAAAATAGATAATGTTCGACGAAATGGTAATCGGAAATAAGTAATTCCGACGGACTAATCTCCGACCAATTTATATCCGACCGAATTTCTAATAGAAAAATTCGTCGAAAATAAGCTAACTTCAACGAAATTAGCTTATTTCCAACGAAAAATTCCGTTAAAAATAAGCTATTTTCTTGTAGAGCACATTTGGCTTCCTGCATTAATTTGTGCTCTATTATATCTCAGTGAAAATTACTATGCACAGCTAATGTGACAATAACAACTCTCTTTTTTTCTTTTGTGATTTTTTGTTATGAAAGTTCACTAACAAAATTAATGTACAATATCTCGCTGTAGACGTTAAGCAAATATTTTTGTGTACCATTCATAATGTAAATAAATTTTATTTTCAAGATTGAATTTTGATTTTTGAAAAACAGAAGAAATATTTGTATGAGGCCCAATATTATGTCCTCTATTTTTAGTTATTTTTGTAAGTTGCTCCATGATTTTTGTGATTTTTTCAATGTCATCCACTCTGCTATTGTGTCACCTCTGTGGCACTCCCCATTAAATTAAAAATTTTAAACACATTTAAAGTTTATTTTTCCTGAATAATACATCATTTTGGTTGGAGGAAAGATATACGAGTACGATATATTATTTGGACAAAAGTGCCCTTTATGTGTTTTTAATTTTTCCCAATTTAATGCATTGATAACAAAATTGCAAATAAATATACACAATGCGGGACATTGCAAAAATCAGAGCAAAAAGTCCCAGATACTCATTGTTTTCTGTGGTACCATTAAGATTATATTTCAATTAGGGGAGGGGCGATTTGAAATTATGATTTTTGCTATGCAAAGACTTAATGATACCATCCAGGTTGTGTTTTGGTGGCTCTTAAATTAAATACTACGTGGAGTGGATATGTAACAAAAATTTAAAATTTATTTTCTTAATCTAAAATTACTAAGTACATTACAAAAGTGAGTAAATATGAGAGAAAATTTTACATGTTTTTCAGATAAATTATTTAAAATTTAAAAATATGCCATTTTTATAAAAAAAGATTTTTTTTTTAAAAAAAAAAGAGAGGAAAGAGTGCATTAATTAATAAATAAGCATACTGTATATGGTGAAATTATAAAATTGGATGCATTAGTAACATATTGCAATGGAGAACCAGGCCGGATCGAAAAGATGACCGGCCTGATAGAAAAATGATCAGGTGCTGATTAGTCACCAGTCCTCAAAGTCCAAAACCAAACACTTAATTTTATATACCCTTGCTGAATTTTGAAATAATTCCTTACCCGATTTGAGATTTTAATGAATCCAATTGATAAAATAAAACAAAAACTACCCTCATCTTCTTTTTCCTTCACAAATTTTTTTTTATAAACTTTTTGACTATAGTCATCATTTTAAAAACGAAATGCGTAATATTTTATTTTCTAATTTTGTCTAAAATTTATATTCATTCAAAACAAAAAGAACTCGCTTCCACTTAATTTTCTCTCTTCGACAACAAGTTAATCTTTTATATGTTTAAAATAAAGTCCACCAAAGTTCAAAGATTTTTTGGGGTCATTAATACAAAAAACAAATTCTTAAAAATGAGATAAAATACATAAAGTGAAGGGTAAATATGTCATTTAATGGAGTCCATTAGTATAAAAGTAAAATCACTCATTACTTTATATAATCTTGTAGTGCAATTAAAAACAAATTTAAAATTTTTTTATTTTATTTTATTTTATTTTTATTTTTCTTAATATCTGCGTAAATTATAATTTACTCATCTTTTGATAACCGAGGCAATAAGAATTATGAATAAGAAATGACAACGATTAGTCTTACAAATAACTCTCTATCACATTTTATTTCATAACTTTTAATACATGATAAACATGAATAAATTTTATAGAAATAGTGTAATTTTTGTATAAAGTTTTAGAGGGAGTGTATAAGAGTTTTAGAGAAAGAAAATTGTAAAAGTTTTAGAAAGAGAGTGTATAAAAGTTTCAGAGAGTGAAAATATATAAAGTAAATTAGAGAGACGTTAAAGAAAACATAGAAATTTGAATGCATAATAGTAATTTTGAATTGAAAAATGAGTTGACTTGTATTGAACCTATAACTATTAATTATTTGCATCCAACTCACAACTTATATTAAGTTTATGTGATGTGATTTTAATTTTTAATAAAATTATAACTATATTTAATCTGTAACCAAAACCAAACTAAACTCTCTTTTGCTAAGTCTATAGAAAACAAAACAAACATCAAGCACAATTTTTTTAATCATCAAGATGTTCAATTTAAACACCCCTAGAAAGGGTTGTAAATATTTGTATTGTTTTCTAGTGGAGATGGACATGTGTTGAGACGAATTAGAATATTTAAAATAAAAAGATTTACACTGTACAGGAAAATGTTTGAATGCTAGAATGACTAGGCCAAATGTTGACCTCCCCTATTTATGCTAATCTACCTCCTCAATAAACAATGGAGATCAGCTTGATCTAAGAGTTACAATTAGTCTAAGGATTACAATTAATCAATGAACGATGGAGATTAACTTGATCTAAGAGTTACAATTAAGTATTTAGGAGGCTCTACAAAATACCTACACATTTACAAGTATTCATACTAATTTAAGCTTATATGTGAAATTATGAAGTTAGGATGCATTAGTGACATATCGCAATGGAGAACCTGCCTGACCAAAAAAATGATCAGGTGCTGATTAGTCACCAGTTCTCAAAGCACATAACCAAACAATTATATATCCATGCAGAGTTTTGAAATAATTCCTTACGCGATTTGGGATGATGATCCAATTGATGAATAGAAAATAAAAATAAAAACCACCCTCATTTTCTTTTTCCTTTCATTAAATTTTCTTCACAAACTTTTCTCTTCCCTAGTACGGAATTAAAGTTGGCAAGCACAAACCTTGAGGCCATAATTTGTGATTTTTCTATTTAAATGATAAAAATAGTTACCCGTTAAGTAGAACTGTTGTCATTTTCTAGTTACGAGTATTAAGTTTTTGTGAACTTTATTTTATGAGTAATATTAGAGGTCTCAAAATTTTGATCTCAAATAACATGACATTGAATATTTTAATGATAATTTATGGAATAGTCAATCACATGAGATTTATTCAATTAATATTATAGTGACACGTTATTTGAGATCAAAATTTTAAAACTTATAACATCGCCCTCAGTTTAAATATGTATTAAAGATTAGTTTGTTATAGAAAGAGAAAGTAAGTAGAACGAGTTCTTTTTATTTTGAATGAATAAATTTTAGGCAAAATCAGAAAAAGTAACCAGTGCACCCACATCACTGGCAGTCCTCAAAGCCCAAAACCAAACACTTCTGTACCCTTGCAGAGTTTTGGAACCCGATTTGGAATAATGAGTCCAACTGATGAAATAAAATACACAAAAAAAAAAAAAAACTCCTCTCATCTTCTTTTTCCTGTCACAAAATTTTCTTTAAAAACTTTTTCTCTTCACCAGTACGAAATTAAAGTAGCAAGCACAGACCTTGAGCCCCTAATTTGTGATTTTTCTCCGTTTGAATGATAAAAAATAGAATCATTTTAATTAAATCAATGTAACGACTACAATATAACATGTTATAAAAGAAAAAAAAATAAAAACAACTTCTTTTTTTAATGAATATAAATTTTAGACAAAATCAGAAAATAAAATATTAAGAATTATGAATAAGAAATGGCAAATATTAGTCTTACAAATATTCCCTATTATATATTTATTTGACAACTTCTGATACATCAATACGTTTTATATATTAAGATGTTCCCAAAAAATAAAAAATAAAAATTCAGGACATAACTTTAGTCATAGCTGAAGAAGAATTTCATATATTTATATTTTTGACTTTCAGTTCAATTAGAAATTGACCAAATACCAAATAAATAAATAAATTGTGAATCCACAAATGCCAGACCCAATAAGCAAACAGAATTTCCATGGGTCGCAAATCGCAATGACCCATAAATATAAAATATATAATCGAATTTAGTGGAATATAATAATAATAATAATAATAATAAGTATATATATAAAACAGAATCCTTTTTTTGGGTAGGGTTTATATTTCTTTCTTATCAATGGCGACTAATGGTACTGTTCCTCATCATCATCGTCGTAGGCGGCTGCTGCCTTCATCATCGTGGTCGGAGATCCCAGAAGAATTACTGAGGCTGATCTTCGAACGTATCTCAGACTGGTCCGATCTTCATCAATGTCTTAGCGTGTGTCCGTTGTGGTTCTCCACCGCCCGGCCGGTGTTGAGCAGGATAATAGCAACTCCTTTCCTATTGCTTATAAATCCCAAGCAAAAACAAGAACCCTGCAAGTTCTTGGATTTGGGTAGAAGAACATTTTGCTTAAAGGCACGTATGGAACTGGCCAATTATACCATATATAACTCGAATCGCGGATGGCTGCTTATGCATAGCAATAACAATAGGCAGGAATATAGCCTGTATAACCCTATCACACGAGAAATTGTGCAGCTTCCGTCACCACCAAACGGACCCTTCACAAAACTTGTTTATGTTAGTCCAGAGCCAGCAGAAGCAGAATTAAAGGTGTTTCGGATACACAAATTTGTGATGTCAACAAGTCCTCGGGATCCCGATTGCGTCGTCTGTATCTTGTCTCAGCATCTTAACAAGTTGGCCTTTTGTAAACCGGCGAGTAGTAATAAAAGTTTTAAGCTGATCACGAGAGCTAGGGCAAATATTTATTCGGATATGATTTTCTACAAGGGTGAGTTATACGCCGTTAATGCCTACAGTCAACTTTATGTTATGAAAATATTAGAACGAGATAATCAGATTGTTGTACAAGAGCACCAGGTAGTCCGAACCGAGATACAAAGTAGTAGAAAGGCGCGTGAATTTTACTTGGCAGAAGAACCAGTTTCAAAACAACTACTTTTGGTTGAGAAGGTTCAGCAGTTGTACTGGGATTCTGCACAACGTAAAGATCAAATGATATCCAAAACCGTGTCGTTTCGATTTTTCAAGTTGAAGTACTATTCTAACTCAGCAGCAGCAACACCAACAGCAGTGTGGGAAGAGGTAGTAAGGAGGTTTGATAGTGATCATCATGCACTTCTTTTGGTATCAGGTGGTTCCATGTTTGTTTCAACCGATCTTGATGATGATCAAACCTGTTATAAGCCCAACTGCATTTATTTCGTGGACGAGTTTTACAATTCAGATCCCTTGAATTATCTCAAAGTGTATGATCTCAAAAATCATACAGTTGAACCATTCAATTTTAATCCATCCTGTCACAACAATAATTCCCAACGACTCGCGTCAGATGGATTGTGCACATGGTTTAGGGCATCCACAATTTAGCTTATTAGCAGTAAAAAACAAAAAAATCAACGGTGGCAAGGGAAGGGAGTTAGTGGAAGGCATTTGTGCAACATCTAGTTAGTTAGTTAGTTAGTTCTTTGGTTGGGCTAATAAGCTCTTTTAATGACTTGTTTTATTTATGCATTTACAGTCTAGTTACTGTGCAAGTGTGAGTGGTAAAAGCTAATTAATTAATTTTGGTTACGTTTAGTGCTTGATTATGGTATGAACTCTCTCTAGGATCCCTCCTTCTATTTTAGTTATGCTTTTTTTTCTTGTAATTATTAATATTAAGAATAATATGCATATATTTTGTAACGATCGGGAATTTTAGATTTCCTTGTAACCCGAGTTATGTATGAATGAAATGAATTTTTATTTATATTTATATTATCACGTGTTATGTGCTTAAAATTGTGTTGCAACCTAAAAATGTGTATGTGTTAAATTTTACGTGTTGTTGTGTCGTTGGAGTGAATAAATTGATTTTTGCGAAAATTCGTAAAATTAATATTCCCGGGGCACGTTTCCCAAGACACTATTCACGATCACTATTTACACCCGAATATTTTTGCGTCTCTTTCTATTAATTTTGTTAAGACGTGTATGCGAAGGAATAATTTTTTCAAGTGTCAGAAATTTTATTGGAACTGATACGTGATTTAATCTGTATCCGAAATGTATAATATGGGTGTTCCGAATAATTGGACAAATCCCATAATAAATATTTTTACGCATCCCAATAATTTATGGGAGTACCCATTTTAATTTTGGGTAGAGTTATTTACCAAATTTGGTACAAAAGTGGGAGTATTCGGGTATATTTATCTGTATATTTTGATTAATTGGAGAGGCAATTAAGTTTCAACTAATCAGGAGAGAGCATTAATTGTATTAGCCAATCACATGAGGGGGAATAAACCGTCACAGGACACTAAGCGTGGGATTTTTAACTTCACCAAACATCCTCCTCAATTTGGTTTTCAAGAGCTCGGGTGAAGTATTTTCTGCATATCAATACATTCCATCTCCTCCCGAAGCACTCACCTTATCCTCCCATCAACTCATCCTCCTTCTCACTTAAACCATCTGCATATTCCTCATTTTTCAAGCAAGGATAGAGAATACACAGAGAGAGAACTATAGAGAGAGAAAGAAGAAGATTTGAAGAAGAAGCAAGCTACGGGAAGAAAAAGGGAAGATGAAGGAGACGCACGAGAGCTAGAGGAAGGGGGAGAAGAATCCTAGTAGCTTCCATAGCAACCTTAGAAGCAAGAGTAAGAGGTAAAAATCATCTTTCCTCCATTGTTAAAGTTTACGAGTTTTTGAAGCTTTCTTGATGGGTTTTACGTTTCTGGAGATTTTTGGTTGTTATTATTCGTTGTGGTTGCTTAATATTGTTACCAAGACACCTTCTAAACCATTAATACCTTCAAAGTGAAACAAAAACAAAGAATGATTCGGACCCAAGCTTAAGGAGGATGAATTGATGGACTGTTTGGACCTTTGGACGATTAGAGGATAGTAAAGCCTTGATGTTGTGATTATTTTGATTATTTGTTGTTGGAATATTGTACTTCTATCGGTTGTGAAGATATCCTAATTTGAATGAATCAAAATGATACTAAAATGAAGTCACAGTTGCCATTTGTGTGAGATATTTCATGGTTGCGAAAAACAGAGCATGCAGTTTATGTTTTAGCTCAGGATTTGGTCATGTTAGTGATTATGGGTCATCCTGAATTTGTGATATGTTGTAGCCTCGTGTCTTGGGAATCCATATAATCCGTAAGGGATCAAATTGATCGAGTATAGGAAGAGTTATAGTAGCTGGAGCGAGGCGAGGTGGCTGTGTCGCGGTTCTGCAGGAACTGCAGTTCGCTACTGCAACTGCTACTGCATGGCGCCTGGTTCGGGTCGGACCCAGTAAATTTTTTCCGCGAGTCTAAACCTTATATTTTTGTACAAAATGATTAGAAATGTTTATATCTGGTTGAAGCCTTATGTGCTTAATTTATACCCGTGTCAACTAAAGTGATGTTGTCTTAAGGCGTAAAAGACCCAACTGGGTAAGCGTAGTGGCAATCAATGTCTTTTAATGATGTGATGACTATTATGATACTAGTCCTTATGTGACTAATATTTATGATGATTTTAATGAACTATGTAGGATATTTTTGACGGACGATTAACGTCAAGATATTAACGCACGTACAAGGCAAGTTCCTTACTCAACCCTTATTTAATTGTGCGAGTTTTCCTTAACTCATTTATCTATCGAGCAAGTCTCCTATCTTATTCAAGTTATTATTGTGCAAGCTTACTTACCCTACTCAAATTTATATTCGAGCAAATATTATTTATTGGGCAAGCTTTTTTTTAGTTTCTTGACTCCGTTCAAGTTACTTATCGATTTAGCAATTATTGTGCTAGTATTCATACTTTTATTCAAGTACTGTAATGAAAGCCCATTTCATGCAGTGTTATATACTGTGTGATTCCAAAGATTATGAATTTTTATTCATTTAAGATATTATTGATGTTATTATACATGTTGTTGAACCTTAAAGTTCTTTATTCCATAAACTGTTTGAAAGTTATGTCAAAGCTAATTGCTTCAGCTAGACACTTATTGATTAGTTTATTGAAGTGAGGTTAAGTCCTCCAACTATTGTACCAGTTTTGTGGATTATCGGATGAATTTCCAGTAATTCTATAATAGAGTTCTGTGCCTTGGTGCTCACTCAGTATTGAATAGTCTCTTTCTTTGGGAAACTTTGAAATCCTTCGGTCCTTAGCGGCTACTATAACGATGATGAAAGAAGTTGTTTATTTCCCTGTGTTATCTAAATTTTTACTCCTGTGAGCTATAAGGTCATTCATATGATTATTCACTACTATAATACTTGCGGGGCAAATTTGTTGCTCACCCTTGCTTTCCTTAAAATTTTTCAGCTAGTGCGGCACGTGGCGAGAGCTCAAGAAAAGATAAGGAAAAGGGAAAAGCTACTGATTAGTGTATTTTGTTGTTCTAGAATTACCGTTTGTATTAAGACATATTTACCCTTTTGTATTATGTTATGTTTTGTAATAGTATTGGTTTCGAGACTTGGGACAGGTTTATTTATGTTATATCAATGTAAATATTCCTTTATTCCGCTATAAGTTATCGATTGTATCATTTTGGTATTAGATAGTGATGAACCAGGTCTGTGGCTCAGGTGACCCGGATTTGGGGGCGTCACATATTTTGTCATTATTACAAGTATAAATTGCATTTATATAGCGAGGAGTTATACTGGTATAATATTTGTATACTGAAATACAATTTTTATCTATACTATTGACTAATTTATATACATAATAAAAGTAATAGGAAAGTGTAGGATTTTGCACTTTTAGCGACGGATTTTAGACTAGAGTGTGTTATGGGCCCGCTAGTTAAAAGTGCAGACTGTAAAGTGTCGCGTTTTGAAGTATAAGATGTAATGTGCAAGATGAGGTAAACTTAAGAAATGCAAAGTGCATTTAACTCATAATAATATTACTAAGAGTGGATTTTCGTTTGAGGGGGAGAGCTCCTTACTTTTCGTCGGTTTGTAAGCCTAAAAGACCCAACTGCCATCGGCATTGTCCTGTACGAGACTCCCTCGCATGATCCGGGCCTCGAGGAAGATAATTAAAATCTTTTGAGGAGTCACATCAACTATTTATGCAGGGTATATGGCAGCTCAGTCATCCTATAATAGAACAACTCTACACACTCCAAGTGGGCTAAACCCCAACTGCTGTTCGATGGGACGTGCCTAAAGGGGCCTTCCAAGTAGGGGTGTTCATTAGTAAAAAATCGTATCGATACCGAAAAAATTGAATCGGTACCAAAATCGAATCCTTGTAAATTAAGTATCGATATATACTCGTACTGAAATACCAGTTTTGATACAGTTCGATACATTTTTGGTAACGTCCGGTTTCGATTTTATTATTGTACTGTATTGTAATATATGTATAATAATAATAATAATAATAATAATAATAAAATAAAAGATAAAATATATCCTTGCAATTTTTTCCCATCTTCATTAATCATGTAAAACATACAAATTTTTTCATAATAGTATAGTTTTCCCAAATAAGTAAGCTGGTTTTTATGCTAATTTGCTACAGAAGTCAACAAAACAAGATTTCTAACTCATATTATATTATATATATTGTACATATATAATATACTCCCTCCGCATTATTGAATTTTAAAAGTCAATTTGAAATATTTTCAAACTCAAAGTTAAGATGACTTATTAAAAATTATGAAATAATAAAACTTAGAATGAGTAATACTTTTTAAATAGATTACAATATTCATCATTATATTAATTAAAATTAAAAGAATATTTGTCAATTTTAAATTTAAAAATCTCTTAAGTTAACTTTAAAAAGTTAACAATGTTCAAATAATATAGAACATATGGAGTATAATATAAGAAAAGAAATTTGATATATTATATATTATAACTATTTTATTATGATTTTTCGGTTCTTTTGGTATTTCGGTTCTTACCGATTACAGAAAATTACATACAGTTGTCGATATCAAAAATTTAAAAATATCGAAAATATCGATACCGAAAAGGACTAATACCACCCAATTCGGTATAAAATCGAAATTTTTGAGCACTCCTACTTCCAAGGTTGCCTCACATAAAAGGGATGTCTAGCTATTGTGGAAAGGTTAGATACACAATTTACATTTGAAACCCTTAAGATTGATGTTATATCTCTCTACTCATTTACTAATTAACGAATACATCGGAGGCGTCCCGCGACAACCAAACGCTATTACTCACTGTGAGAACGTTCGTGCATGTTCGAAAGAACTGGGACCCACACTAGAGACAAACATCCAAGAGATATAACATCGTCATCTTTTGATGATAAAAAACAACAAAAATTAATGTTAAAAGTATAATCCCAACATGTCATAGAAGCAATTTGTTAAGGATATAGAAACCAAATTTGGAGAAACTTTCTATAGCAGTGCATTGACTGAATTCAATAGGTTACAACAATCTGCTTCAGTAGGTCATTACCCAAAGAGGTTTGAATTCCTTATAACATTGGTTGAGGTTGAGAATTTAGGATTAGATGAAGAATATTTTGTCAAATGTTTTGTAAGAGGATTAAAAAAAGAAATAAGATGATTTGTTAGTCTTCTCAAACCTCAGAAATTGACTGACGCTATATTGCAACGACTAGGGTTTAAGAAATTACTGTTGAAGTTATTTACAAAAGGAATAAGCCAAATTCAAACACTACAAAAAAAGGGCCATTGCCGACGGGCATTGAATGTCCGTCGCTAATGACTCCTTTGTCGTCGACAATGAGGTCATTGGTGACGACAATGTCCGTCGCCACCCACGTCACCCCCGGGGTCGTCGCCGCTGGCTCCCGTCGACCGCCGTCGATATTAGGATCATTGGCGATGGCAGTCCGTCGCGAGTGCGTCATTGGCGATGGCAATGGCGACGAATTGCCCGTCGCCAATGACTATTTAAATTTATTTATAAAAATAGTCATTAGCGATGGGTTGTCCGTCGCTAATGACTGATGGTCTGTCGGTAATGAATGTTTAATTTTATTATTAAAAGGATTAATAATCCGTCAGTAAGGCCGTCATTATAACTCATTAGCGACAGACCGTCGACAATGCCCCGTCGCTAATGATATTTTTTTTAAAAAAAAATACTAAACTCCCTATTCATTTACATATACATAATTGTACCTGTTATAAATTTTAAAAAATAAATAATTCTTCATGAACGCATATCAATAACCATCAAATCTTTTGCTATCAACCATCAAATACGTAAACAATATAATCACATAAATAAAGTATAAAATTATCGTAGATACAAAATGTAATTACTAGGAAACTTTCATCAATTTAATTAGATACATAAACCATTGATCTAACTATATACAAAACCCTAATCTTTACAACCCAAAAATTGTATAAGTATGTAGACACCCGATTTTTGCATTTCCTATACTAACCCTGACAGGAGGGCAAAATCGTCAATTGACCCGGCACACGAGAATAAAGGGTGGACATAAAGACGAACCCTCAAAACCACCACGACGGGATGATATTGAAGCCGACATGACAACAAGCGAATGTCGAGAGTCAGTTACTGATCACTGTGCTTACCCGGATGACGTGGCACGTTTCCCGACGGTTTCCGGACTGCCGAGCGCAAACCCGTCAGCGGGAAACAACGGTACGACACGAAAATCGAGATGAGGCACGGAAAACGAGAAAATCAGCACAGTTAGCCGCAGATCAATTCGCGGCCAAGGACGGAACTCGAGGCAGCACGGGACTCGAAGCGCACGGGACTCGAGCGCGGCTGGGGGAGAACCAAGGGCCAGCCGCAGATATATCTGCGGCCAGCCGCAGATAGATCTGCGGCTGCCCTTGGCAGTGCTATATTAGGCCAGTTCGCATACAGGAAGAAAAAAAAAGAGAGGATTCAGCAGCAGCAGCAGTTCGGGAGAAGAAGAAAAAACAGCAAGAAAACAGCAATAATTAGGAGAGAAAAAAGAGTGAAAAAAAGAGTGAGGAATTGTACCAATTTTGTGAGATTATATCTCATATTTTCTACTCTACTCAATACACAAATTCATACATATTGTGGGGATTAATTGCAAGGTGAAAAAACCATTTGTTCTTAGCATTTTGTTATACCATGTTGTTAATCTTTTGGTCATCCGAATTACCTTGAATGTAGTTTTTTCTCATATGTTATTGTGAAGCCATGGGTTAGGGACTATTAGTGAGGGTCTCATCGGAATGAAATTCCCCCTAATAGCCCGATGATATCCGTTTGGTGCAAATCTTAGCTATTATGGTATGGTATCATTCATAGTGTATTTCGATCGTCATTGTAAGATATCCTAGAGTGTTAGGCATCCCGTTGTTGTTTATTTTCGTTATATCCATTTGGCGGTTGTGCAATAAGTTCGGATGTGAGCCTAGGAATGCGACCCCGTGGTCCAAATCCGATGATGGACATTTTTGAATGTATGTAATCGGGTGGATGTATCCGTTATTGTAAATATGTAATCGTCGGGCCTTAAAACGACGCCAAGGCGATAATCGTGTTTAAGGCCCCGAAATAGTGAAACTTGTGATTGTGGGCGTTTGGGGTTATTTTGATGGCTTACATGCCCATGAATAGCCTCGACGCGTGTGTATGCTTGATTGGATTTCGGAACACGAAAAAATGATTTCAAAGATTAAACGATAAAGGTTTTTTTTCTTAAAATCAAGCAAACTAGGAGGTTAGCATCACGTAGCTAAAAATTTGGAGGTGTTAATGAATGTCGATTTCTATTAAACGAGAAGGCTAAAGAAAGTCGTTTTCAAATGTCACAAAAATGGTTTTATAAAAATAAAATAACATTTTATTAAATCTTGGTGCGTAGGGTGAAAGATATCCTAGAAGTTGCCCATCATTTTATGAAAGCAATGTATAGATTTCGATTCCTATTTTTACGAAGGTTTAAAACTCTTGTTTTGCCAAAAACGACGCTTAATGAAAATCTCATAGTTTTTGCTAATTAAAATCAATCCTTTTCTCATAAAAGCTTTCTCGTTTAAGCCGATGGACGTTCTAAGACATGCTCAAATTAGAACACAATTTTCCCTAATAATCCAAATGATTCTTTTATGCAAGCTCACCACAACATTTACATAGGCACACACACACATACACGCACACACACATTTCATGAATTAAAGGATAGGAAAGCATCAAGATTGCGGTAACCGTGCTTCACGGAAGTCGAGGGGTGCCTAACACCTTCCCCTCACTTAAGCAAGCCCCCGAACTCTATGAATCTCGATTCGCAGACCAATTAATTCGGAGTCACATATGAGCCAGCGATTTATAAAAATGAAAACTCGGATGAGTTGGTACATCCATTTCAAATATACCAACTGGCGACTCTGGTTAAATTGGCTCATCATAAAAACAATCTTTAAAAACCCCGTCGACATTAATGCCGACCTTTTCCAAAAAAGGCATCTAACAAAAAGGCTAAAAATTGGAAAAGACCAAATATCGCATAAGCGGATGAAACCGGCGTCGACAGCTGGCGACTCTGCTGGGGACATTAGAGGACTTAAGCCGCGTCAAGTCTTGATGCTATCCTATCCTTTAAAATTTATAAATGTGTATGTGCGTGCGACATTTTGACTTCTTTTTATTGTTGTGTGAATGTGTGTTGTTGTCCAATGAATGAATGATTGAATGGGTTTGCTTTACTTCAAAGTAATCATTTGCATACGGTGAGGACGATGAATGTGAATGTATGTTGAGAGAGTACCTCCTCCTGAGGCGAACCCGTCGGTTGCTTATTACTGGACTCGATGGGGCTGCTCCCCGGAGATGGCTCAGGAAACGCACCACTCAAATCCGCTCCAATCGAAAGGGCTCAAACGAGTAGATTGCGAAGATTTGGGAACCTTCATGCCGAAAAGCCCGTGAGAGTAACCCTAGGATAGGTCAGCCTCAGATTAACCCAACGCAGGAAAAGTCTCTTCATGCCCTTTTACGTTTACGCGTATTAAATGTCATGATCCAATGCAATATCATTTACATCCCCTGTTGCTAAAAGAAGGTACTGACCTCTATGTTTGCAGGGAACAGCTGGGAAAACTTCCTAAATTCGCGTCTAGCATTGATTATTGCAATAAAAGACTGCTAACATTTGGTTTTGCAGGGAAAGATTAAAAGACCCTAAAAACACAAAAGTAACAGTTTGAGCATGCATCCACATCTCTCATTTCCCTAGACTAAACTTTAAACCGTTTTCCCCTGTAGGATTGCTCCTCAAACGCGTTTGCAGTCTAAAAAGGCCCAAGTCTCTACCTCTGAAATGGCTGATCTCCCCAATCATAGTTCTGTATCTCGGGAAGAGTTTGATGACTTTAGGAAGCAGATGATGGAAATGGCCACAATGCTAAAAGAGCAGTTGTTAATCAGACAGGATCCGTCAAACCAGGGACCGCATAATGTACCACCACCGCCAGGGGGTGACCAGAATCCTCATAAAGATGATGCAATCCTGTTTAAAAATAACCAGCATCAGCTTAAGGACGAGCCGGTCCTCCCAAAGGTCATTCCTGCCCTCAACAAAACAGTAATCACGATTCCAGAGGAGGGAGATACTGATGACCTTCGCAGAAAAATGAAGCAGATGGAGGAGACCATCCAATCTCTAAAAGGCATAGGCTCCTTGGGTAGGGTTAATTTTGCAGATTTGTGTGTCTTCCCCGGAACCAGATATCCAGAGAAATTTAAGATCCCCGAATTCGAGAAATACAATGGGAAAGGGGATCCTTACACTCACCTGAAAATATATATTGGAGAACTGGGGTCCTATGCAGAAGACGAAGGATTAAGGATGCAATTATTCCAGAAAAGCTTGACGGGGGAGGCGAGGATCTGGTATGCCCGTCTCGATAATGCCCGGATTCATAATTGGGAGGAGCTGGCCCATACCTTTCTGACACAATATAGCTTTCAGGCACAGATGGCCCCGGATAGATATCAAATGACAAAAATCAAGAAGCAACCAAGGGAAACCTTCAGGGACTATGCCCAACGATGGAGGGGTATGGCCGCACAAGTGAATCCTCCAATGAGTGAGTCAGAGATGGTGATGACCTTTGTGGATATACAAGAAGCACCTTATTATGAGCGGGGGTGTCATATCAGGGGTTGGAAGACCTTTCGCCGAGATGATAAAACACGGTGAAATGGTGGACATGGGGTTGAAATCGGGTAAAATCCGGGACTTCACAGCTCTTGAAACGGCTGCGGAACAAATCCAAAGTGGGAATTATGGCAATACTTCCCGCAGGCCCCAAAAGCGAAAAGAGGAAGATGTCTCTCTCGTGCTGCAGGGATCATCCAGGAAAGTGGAGAATAGCCCTCCTGTACAAATACAGAGATTTGGGCCGCCCCGGCAACCCAATTTTGATAATCCCAGAACGGACGGACGAAGGAGGTTTGAGACCACACAGAGGCGGGTATTCACCCCGCTTGGGGATCCTCTTGAGCAGATTTTGGCAATATTGATATCACAGAGGAAGATTGTCGATTTGGCACCTCCATGTGACCCGAAGGGAAGAAAATTTGACCCCAGTAAAAGGTGTGCATATCATTCAGGTTCCCCGGGTCATGACACTCAGGAATGTTGGACGCTGAAACACATAATTCAAAACCTGATTGATAGCGGGGAAATCGTGGTGGAGCAGCCCGAGCCGCCAAATGTTAAAATCAATCCCCTACCGAAGCATGATGGGGGAGGGGTCAATATGGTAGAAGCCATCGAAACCGAGGGACCGCCAAGGCGAAATTATATGACAAGGATTGATGAGATGGTTGGCATGACGGGTACTCAGGAGAATATGCAAGGGGCACCGGTTAGGTTGACGGGTGCAAGCCGGAGTATCACAGGGGGGCCTATCAAGTTAACGGCTCCAAGACCTCTCATCATCGCAGCAAGACCACAGATCCCTATTTGCAATCTAAAAACAGTACCGTGGAACTACGGGGGTGTATTAGAGGAGGCGGCCAGTTGTGCTTCCGTAACATCAAAGGGGAATCCCTTGTACCTTCCAGGAAGAGTCCTCAAGAGTAAGAGAAAAGAGAACGAGAGGATATCCGAGGAAAAAGCCGTGGAGTTCTTGGAAAAGATGGACCATCCGGAAGTAAGGGGGATCGGGACGGTGAGCGAGGAATCGACTCTAACGTCGATCATGGATTTGGTGTTATCGTCCAGCGACCACTGCAGAATCTTGGCCAAAATCCTGGGGGAGGCTCACATTCCCAAGACAATTAGCCAAGAAAGTTTCGGCCGCCTAGTGGACCATCTGCTAGAGAACAATGTGCTATCATTCACAGATGATGATATCCCGAAAGAGGGAAGGGGGCATCGGAGACCGCTGCACATCGCAGTGATCTCATCAGGGTATGTCATGAATGGGGTGCTGATTGATGGGGGATCAGCACTGAATATTTGTCCCCTCAGTACACTGAGAAAAATGAACATTAATCTCAAGCGCTTGCGGGCCAGTCACGTGGTGGTGCGAGCCTTCGATGGATCCCGGAAGGATACATTGGGAGAAATAGAGTTGCCCGTGGAGATAGGGCCGTGTACTTTTGATATTTCCTTTCAGGTCCTGGATATCTCCGCCAGTTATAACATGTTATTGGGAAGACCATGGATACATATGGCTGGGGCAGCTCCCTCTACACTACACCAACAAATCAAGTTCATCGTCAGCGGGAATCTGGTAACAATCTCCGCAGAGCGTAGTGACCCTTTCCCGTCCAAGAATGGTCTGCCAGTAATCAATGTGGACGAATCCGCGGCGCCTGCCAGTTTTCAAGCACTGGAAATCAGCTCTCCCCACTATAGAGGTCTGGGAGCTCCAGCCATAAAATCGAAAGCCTCCCCTGAGCTCACCTTCATTGCTAGAGAAATGATGAAGATGAAGTTTCAACCTGGGCAGGGTTTGGGAAAAGACAACCAAGGAATTTCCACGCCTATTCAACTGCCCAACCAGACAGGCAGGGCAGGGTTGGGATATCATGGAGGCATAGAGCGGAACCACTCTCAAAGGGAAATCCCATTTCGATCGACCGGAATCCTAATGCCGAAGGTCCACAATGAACAAGGGACAGACAAGCCCGTGTCCGAATTAGAAGGTAAAGAATTAACTCCTGCGGATGATGAGTCAGTCAAAAGGAAGAGTTTCCTGCGGGAGGTCATGCAGCAGTTCGAAACCAAATGCTATATCTCTGGACCATCAATAAACATTGGAGTGGGGAAGGATACGGCCACAACGTCGGGAGCCCTACAGAGTGTGCCTGTCATCGATTGGGCAGGGTTAGTTATCCCTAATAAGGCTGTGAGGGAGGACGGATACGATGTGGCGGTAGTCGTCAAGGAAGTCCCTGGAACACAGCCGTCTGTCATATGTCGCATCCCGACTGATCTGACCACCGATAACTGGACGGTGGAGCCAATAATATCCAGACAAGGGTAAAACATGGTGTCGGGGTGGTAGACCCCGGAGAGTGGGGGATGAATGTCTACCAGTTTTGGTTCTTTATTTTATATTTTGCATAACTATGTTAGTTTGTCATGTTATTTTAAGAGCGACCATTGTGGAAAGATGAATTATATATATGACAGTATTTTGTTTCAATGTCAGGTGTACCAATTTGAGTATTCCTTGCTTAACAAGCGATCCCTCAAATTTGAATGATGACTATGATTTTGATATCGAGCTGGATTTCGATTTAATGGGTATTGAGCAGGACGAGACAGATTACGATGACGCGCCTGACGAGATCAAAGGGTGGGTCGAGGATAAACCCAAACCCAACTTAGACCAAACCGTCACCATAAATATCGGAACCCCTGACCAACCCAAAGAGCTCAAAATCGGGACAGACCTGACCCTTAACCAGAAAGTAGAAATGACCAAATTGCTACGCCAGTATGAGGATGTGTTCGCCTGGTCTCATGAGGACATGATCGGATTATCCACCGACATTGTGGTACACCAGCTGCCCATCAAGGAGGGTTTCAAGCCCGTCAAGCAAAAACTAAGAAAGCTAAAACCGGAGTGGAGCTTGAAGGTAAAGGAGGAGATCATCAAACAGTTCAGGGCTGGAATCATCATGGTGTCCACCTACCCAGAATGGTTGTCCAATGTGGTCCCAGTGGCTAAGCCTGGAGGAAAGGTGAGGGTATGTGTTGACTATAGAGATCTGAACAAGGCCAGTCTCAAGGATAATTTCCCAGTACCTTTTATACACATATTGGTGGATAACACAGCCCAATACGAGATGTACTCTTTCGTTGATTGCTTTGCGGGGTATCATCAGATAATGGTGGCAGAGGAGGACCGGGAGAAAACAGCCTTCATCACCCCTTGGGGCACTTTCTGCTATAGACGATTGGCTTTCGGTCTCACAAATGCAGGGGCTACTTATCAAAGAGCTATGATGGCCCTGTTCCACGATATGATGCACAAGGAGATAGAGGTCTACGTGGATGACATTATCGTGAAGTCAAAGATAGAATCTGATCATGTGACCCATCTCCAAAAGCTATTTGACCGGCTCAGAAAATATAATTTAAGGCTCAATCCGGCAAAGTGTGCTTTCGGAGTGCAATCGGGCAAACTCTTGGGATTCCTGGTTAGTGATCGTGGCATCGAGTTGGATCCGGCCAAGATTAAGGCCATTGTGGATATGCCGGCACCCCGCACTGAAAAGGAAATAAGAGGATTTCTGGGAAGAATAAATTTCATCAGCCGCTTCATATCCCATTTGACAACCACGTGCGAGCCAATTTTCAAGCTGTTAAGAAAAGATGTCTCCCAAGAATGGAATGAGCAATGCCAGGAAGCCTTTCAGATCATTAAGAAGCAGCTGACGGAAGCACCCGTGCTAGTACCCCGAAGGATGAGATCCCTCTATTCATGTATATATCAGTCAATGACATTGCGATGGGCTGTATGCTGGGGCAGAAGAATGAATCAGGCAAAGAGCAGGCCATTTACTACCTCAGCAAGAGATTTAGCCGATGTGAACAGAATTACACCCCTATCGAAAGGACCTGTTGTGCTTTGGCTTGGGCTGCAATGAGATTACAGCATTATCTCCATGGGCACACCACGTACCTGATATCAAGGATGGATCCCCTGAAATATATCTTTGAAAGGCCCATGCTGAACTGTCGACTTTCAAGATGGCAGTTAATCTTGCAGCAGTTCGACATTGTATACGTAACTCAGAAAGCCATGAAGGGGCAGGGAATTGCAGATCAATTGGCAGAGGCGCCATCAGGGGGAATGGAGCCTTTAGACACTCCTCTGCCGGGCGAAGATGTATTCTGGATCTTGCACGCGAGAGGAGATGACGAGGGGCAGTTCTGGAAATTGTATTTTGATGGTGCTATGAATGCGAATGGGGCAGGAGCCGGAGCAGTCCTGGTCTCTATCACAGGAGAGCAATACCCCGTAGCCACTAAATTGCAGTTCAGTAACTCAAACAACACAGCTGAGTATGAGGGATGTATATTGGGACTCCCGTTTGGCTCGCGATATGGGGGTGAAAAGGTTAGCAGTGTTCGGGGATTCGGAGCTGGTAATCAGACAAGCGATCGGGATGTACAACACTAAAGAGCTCCGGTTGCTTCCATACCACCGTTGTGTTATCCAACTGATGCAAGAGTTCGAAGATATCGCTTTCCGACATATCCCCCGGGGACGAAATGATTTCGCCGATGCATTGGCGACTTTAGCTTCCCTAATCCACACAATCAAGAGCAGGGACGTTCCACAGATTGAGATAGCAGTGCAGAACGCCCCGGCATACGAGGAGCATGTGGCGGTACTATCGGACGAGGGGTTTCTCCCAAAGCAGCCTTGGTATCACGACATAAGGGAATATCTGAGGGATAGATCCATTCCCGATCAAGCCAGCCGAGCGGAGAGGTTAAGAATTCAAAAGATGGCAATGAAATTCTATCTGAGCGGAGATTCACTGTACAAGAGGGATGCCAATTTGGGATTGCTACGATGTGTAAATGAAACACAGGCCCAAAAGATTATGGACGAAATACATGGTGGGGTGTGTGGGCCACACATGAGTGGGCCGATGCTGGCCAAGAAGATTTTGAGAACGGGGCATTACTGGTTGACGCTGAAAGCCGACTGTGATGATCACGTCAAACGGTGTTACCAATGCCAGGCGCACGGTAATGTTATCCATGCGCCCCCCAATGAACTGCACTGTATGACCTCCCCTTGGCCATTCTCAATGTGGGGTATGGATGTGATCGGACCAATAGAGCCCAAAGCAAGCAACGGCCACCGATTCATCTTCGTCATGATCGATTACTTCACTAAATGGGTAGAAGCAGCTTCCTTCCCCAAAGTAACTCAGGAGATCATCGTCGGTTTCATCAGGAATAATGTCATTTGCCGATACGGGCAACCTGAGGTTTTAGTCTCCGACAATGCCAAGAATTTGAACAATGCCCTCATGAAGGGATTATGCGACCAGTTTAAGATCAAGCACCTCAATTCTGTCATTTACCGTCCTAAGATGAATGGGGCAGTGGAGGCTGCAAATAAGAATATCAAGAAGATCATGGCGAAAATGTCCGCTAATCATCGGGGATGGCCGGATCTGCTACCTCTCACCTTGCTGGCGTACAGAACGTCGGTACGTACTTCTACAGGGGCAACCCCGTACGCTCTGGTATACGGAATGGAGGCAGTTCTGCCAGTTGAGGTTGAGATGGCGTCCCTCAGAATCTTGATTGATGCTCAGATAAACGAGGAGGATTGGATGCAAAGTCGGTACGACCAATTGGCCCTAATTGATGAAAGGAGGGTGGCCGCTGTGTTGCAACACGGTCAGTTATATCAGCAAAGGATCTCTCGATCATATGACAAGAAGATAAGACCTCGAAAATTCAAAGAAAATGACCTAGTGTTAAAGAGAGTAATGCCTTGTCAAGACGAAGCCAAAGGGAAGTTTGCCCCGAACTGGGAGGGGCCTTTTGTGATTAAGAAAGTGCTGTCCGGAGGAGCCCTCATACTGCAAGAAATGGATGGGGAGGTGTTTCCACAACCCCTCAATTCCGACTCGGTGAAGCGGTTCTATGCATAAAAAAAAAAAAAAAAAAAAAAAAAAAAAAAAAAAAAAAAAATATATTATATCCCTCATCATTTTTCTCCTCGTTCTTTGAAGGAACGAACTACGTAGGACCTGATCTCCCGACTTGTGGGGGTACGTAGGCAGCCATTGTGGCACGGTCCCATTCCTTACAAATAACCCTTTCTTCTATTAAAATCGATTCCCAACAGCCAGAAAACCTTCCTACACCCTCGAAACTCTCCCGAAACCAGCCACCTGATCAGTTTCATCTCAAATAACCTAACCCTAACCCAACCAAGCAGTTAGCCCGAATCTAAGACTTAGCCGATGAAATCGACAGGATATGCGGCAATATCTGACAAGTCCCCATCAAGACTTGAGAAGAGAAAGAAGGCGAAATATCAAAATCATGGTTAGCTGGATAAAATGAGGGTCCAATGAAAGGCAACGATACGACAAAAGGGGAAAACGACTAAATCTAAATACTTGTCTATATAAATAGGTCATTTTGTTACAAGGTTTCTCTTTTTGATAACCGATGAAACTGACACAGTCTATGCAGGAAATAAAATGATCTACCAATCTGAAAACTAATCAAAGCAGGATGGATTAAGTGGTGGATAGATCTGAGGCATCGGCATTCCCTGCAATCTGTTGCCCCATCATGTCGACGCGATCCAATAAGCAATGGCTCGGCTAACGGTCTCAGAGTGAGCATCTATAATTGCCTTAGTCTGTAATACAATGGCGTCTCTATCAGTATGAACAACATCCCTGGCCAGAATAGCAGCATCTCTCTCAACAAGAGCAGCATACCTCTCAGCCTCGGTAGTAATCGAGATGCGTGAACACCGGACGGACAGGGACCTAATGGCTCAGAATGCCCTCCGCAAAGCCCGCCGACACCGGAAAGAATAATAAGGATCAGGAACGTTCCGGAAGATCATCTGCCATATCTCTGTCACCGGCGACAAACCGTCCAATCAGCGGAGAAGCCACCGACCAATCCTGTGGGAGGATCGACATCCAAGCATATCACGGCATCTGGCGACGACAGCTGTGGAAAATAGTATCAAAAAGACTGTACAGGGGTCATTCTCTATCCATGAATGAAAAGCATGCATCATACATGACTCGTTATGTGTAAATAAAATACAAATTCTGAATAAGTCGAACGTCGAACACGACGAATCAAGGCAAGACCCGACTGAAACCTGGGAAGGCATCCAAAGCAAACCGCGACAGAGTAGTGAGCAAACCCTGGGAAGGGCTGAGATCCACGCGAACCACAACAAGATGGTGAGCAACCTTGGGAAGGGCTGATATCCACAAAAAGAAAAAAAGACAAAAAACAACAAACCCTGGGAAGGGCTGAGATCCAAGCAAACCGCGACAGAGTGGTGAGCAAACCTGGGAAGGCATCCAAGCAAACCGCGACAGAGTGGTAAGCAAACCCTGGGAAGGGCTGAGATCCACGCGAACCACAACAAGATGGTGAGCAACCCTGGGAAGGGCTGATATCCACAAGAAGAAAAAAAAAGACAAAAAACAACAAACCCTGGGAAGGGCTGAGATCCAAGCAAACCGCGACAGAGTGGTGAGCAAACCTGGGAAGGCATCCAAGCAAACCGCGACAGAGTGGTGAGCAAACCCTGGGAAGGGCTGAGATCCACGCGAACCACAACAAGATGGTGAGCAACCCTGGGAAGGGCTGATATCCACAAAAAGAAAAAAAAGACAAAAAACAACAAACCCTGGGAAGGGCTGAGATCCAAGCAAACCGCGACAGAGTGGTGAGCAAACCTGGGAAGGCATCCAAGCAAACCGCGACAGAGTGGTAAGCAAACCCTGGGAAGGGCTGAGATCCACGCGAACCACAACAAGATGGTGAGCAACCCTGGGAAGGGCTGATATCCACAAGAAGAAAAAAAAAAAAAAAAAAAAAAAAAAAGTGACAAAAAACAACAAACCCTGGGAAGGGCTGAGATCCAAGCAAACCGCGACAGAGTGGTGAGCAAACCTGGGAAGGCATCCAAGCAAACCGCGACAGAGTGGTGAGCAAACCCTGGGAAGGGCTGAGATCCACGCGAACCACAACAAGATGGTGAGCAACCCTGGGAAGGGCTGATATCCACAAAAGAAAAAAAAACAACAAACAACAAACCCTGGGAAGGGCTGAGATCCAAGCAAACCGCGACAGAGTGGTGAGCAAACCTGGGAAGGCATCCAACCAAAACTAACACCCTGGGAAGGGCTGAGATCCAAACTAACACCCTGGGAAGGGCTAAGATCCAAACAAACCACAACCCTGGGAAGGGCTAAGATCCAAACCAACAACAACCCTGGGAAGGGCTGAGATCCAAGCAAATCACGTATGTATTGTCATTCTTGTGCACTGTCATTCATGCATCGAGTGTCTATTCTTTATCCTGTTCATTTCATTTATCATTTCATAAACATGATAAAGAGGGGCAGCTGTAGACACCCGATTTTTGCATTTCCTATACTAACCCTGACAGGAGGGCAAAATCGTCAATTGACCCGGCACACGAGAATAAAGGGTGGACATAAAGACGAACCCTCAAAACCACCACGACGGGATGATATTGAAGCCGACATGACAACAAGCGAATGTCGAGAGTCAGTTACTGATCACTGTGCTTACCCGGATGACGTGGCACGTTTCCCGACGGTTTCCGGACTGCCGAGCGCAAACCCGTCAGCGGGAAACAACGGTACGACACGAAAATCGAGATGAGGCACGGAAAACGAGAAAATCAGCACAGTTAGCCGCAGATCAATTCGCGGCCAAGGACGGAACTCGAGGCAGCACGGGACTCGAAGCGCACGGGACTCGAGCGCGGCTGGGGGGAGAACCAAGGGCCAGCCGCAGATATATCTGCGGCCAGCCGCAGATAGATCTGCGGCTGCCCTTGGCAGTGCTATATTAGGCCAGTTCGCATACAGGAAGAAAAAAAAGAGAGGATTCAGCAGCAGCAGCAGCAGTTCGGGAGAAGAAGAAAAAACAGCAAGAAAACAGCAATAATTAGGAGAGAAAAGAGTGAAAAGAGTGAGGAATTGTACCAATTTTGTGAGATTATATCTCATATTTTCTACTCTACTCAATACACAAATTCATACATATTGTGGGGATTAATTGCAAGGTGAAAAAACCATTTGTTCTTAGCATTTTGTTATACCATGTTGTTAATCTTTTGGTCATCCGAATTACCTTGAATGTAGTTTTTTCTCATATGTTATTGTGAAGCCATGGGTTAGGGACTATTAGTGAGGGTCTCATCGGAATGAAATTCCCCCTAATAGCCCGATGATATCCGTTTGGTGCAAATCTTAGCTATTATGGTATGGTATCATTCATAGTGTATTTCGATCGTCATTGTAAGATATCCTAGAGTGTTAGGCATCCCGTTGTTGTTTATTTTCGTTATATCCATTTGGCGGTTGTGCAATAAGTTCGGATGTGAGCCTAGGAATGCGACCCCGTGGTCCAAATCCGATGATGGACATTTTTGAATGTATGTAATCGGGTGGATGTATCCGTTATTGTAAATATGTAATCGTCGGGCCTTAAAACGACGCCAAGGCGATAATCGTGTTTAAGGCCCCGAAATAGTGAAACTTGTGATTGTGGGCGTTTGGGGTTATTTTGATGGCTTACATGCCCATGAATAGCCTCGACGCGTGTGTATGCTTGATTGGATTTCGGAACACGAAAAAATGATTTCAAAGATTAAACGATAAAGGTTTTTTTTCTTAAAATCAAGCAAACTAGGAGGTTAGCATCACGTAGCTAAAAATTTGGAGGTGTTAATGAATGTCGATTTCTATTAAACGAGAAGGCTAAAGAAAGTCGTTTTCAAATGTCACAAAAATGGTTTTATAAAAATAAAATAACATTTTATTAAATCTTGGTGCGTAGGGTGAAAGATATCCTAGAAGTTGCCCATCATTTTATGAAAGCAATGTATAGATTTCGATTCCTATTTTTACGAAGGTTTAAAACTCTTGTTTTGCCAAAACGACGCTTAATGAAAATCTCATAGTTTTTGCTAATTAAAATCAATCCTTTTCTCATAAAAGCTTTCTCGTTTAAGCCGATGGACGTTCTAAGACATGCTCAAATTAGAACACAATTTTCCCTAATAATCCAAATGATTCTTTTATGCAAGCTCACCACAACATTTACATAGGCACACACACACATACACGCACACACACATTTCATGAATTAAAGGATAGGAAAGCATCAGGATTGCGGTAACCGTGCTTCACGGAAGTCGAGGGGTGCCTAACACCTTCCCCTCACTTAAGCAAGCCCCCGAACTCTATGAATCTCGATTCGCAGACCAATTAATTCGGAGTCACATATGAGCCAGCGATTTATAAAAATGAAAACTCGGATGAGTTGGTACATCCATTTCAAATATACCAACTGGCGACTCTGGTTAAATTGGCTCATCATAAAAACAATCTTTAAAAACCCCGTCGACATTAATGCCGACCTTTTCCAAAAAAGGCATCTAACAAAAAGGCTAAAAATTGGAAAAGACCAAATATCGCATAAGCGGATGAAACCGGCGTCGACAAAGTACATACATGAAAGTAAAAATATAAATATAAACCAACTATATCCCCAGATCAGCAGTACCAGCATCATCATCGCAACACTTTCTAATGCAGATGCAGTTCATTCAGTTGAAACAATAAATGGTGTATCTACAAATTAAAAAATAGATCAACACAAGAAATCTTATATATAATGCATAGGCATGTCTCGTATAGAGATTTCATAGAGATCAAGCCATGTTTAAATCTTGCTTTTAGGTCCCTTTTCAATAATGGAGGACAGACAGTATTTGGCAATCAAATGACTCACAATAATTCTCCAAGGGTCAAGGTTAAAGGTTCTTTTCAATCCTTTTCCAATGTAGTAGCATATTAGTATGAGCTGACTAATCAATCATATGGAAATTAGGCTTGATCCAGTCCTTGTGAAACCATAATTGTAATACCATGTCAAGCCACCAGTTCTTCTAAAAGTTGTTACAGAATGGACACAGCAACATTATCATGTTCTTTAACAGTCAAAAAGCATTTGAAGTCTATCATTGTATGAAACTTAGATATCTAACACTGGTAGCTAATATATCTATCCATAATAGATATACTAGGGAAATCAAACAGCAGAAACAAGCAAGATACTGATATTGTCACTATTGTGAATGGAAAGATAATAAACATAACAATCAAAAGTTTCTTATCATTTATAATCAAGCCTCCTACGTTGGATAAAGAAGTAGAACAATCTAGAAATCTAAACCAAGAAAAGTATCCATTTTATGATCATAAATCCGTCTTTGGTGCACAGAAAGCGTACTTGGTAGTGCATGTGTATTAGAATTAATTTTGTATAAGATGCCAATGTGGTTCAGGATTAAAGTTATATTGTCACCGTAATGCTAGTCCTAATAATTGTTGGGTTAATGTAATACTGAAAAAGTGTTGCAATTCTAATTTTGATTTATGATGCAACAGACAGACCAATGAATACTTGAATTTCACTATGCTAATCCACATCCTCTTACCAAAACTCTTAAAAAATACATAATGGAAAGATATCCCCGATTCCTTTACCCTTTTCTTCCTCCCGAACAAGGACCGAATCAGCAGGGAAACACCCCCCCACTAGTTGTGGTATAATTCTATCACACCATGCATTAATCTTGGCTCACCGTAAGCCATTCATATATATTTTGGGCAGCTAAGATCTTCGTGGATTAAAATTTTAAATGAGGTTAAGATATAGCACATTAGGAAAGATAAAGAACAAGCTTTAAAACATGATACATAGGTATGAATAGAGCACAAAGGGAGTAAATTAAACAATCTATACATGGTATACAACATCAGAGGGCCTATCAGTAGTGAACACTAGGGTAGGGTGGGTAGATCAAGAAACAGTTGTAGCGGTCGGAAGTAACCCACTACACATACAACACAACATACATCTACTACATTAAACAATTTATACTAACTTATTCTTCTTATTATCTGAGGGAGTAGAAAACTTGGAACAGTCCATAGTAGCAAAATAAGAAAAGCTCAAATTCTTCAAAACATTCAGGATGTTTTAGGTAGCAAGAATTGGAGTTGGTTTGAACTTCCATAATTTCTGCAAAATACTAAATCTTGCATTATCAGCTAATTTGGTTCCTGCCAGTTAAGGTTCCTCAATTCAAACACAGACACAATCAGAATTTTTGCTTATTTGGGGTTTCCACACACAAACACAACTACAATTCCCGAAAAAACACATACCCACAAGCGAAATTCTCTGTGTCAAATCTTTGGCAATTGGCACAACATATATATAAGCTAAATCAATTCTAATACTAAAGTCATTTTTCAACAAGTAAAATCCTTTTAGTTGTGTCCTCTCAACTTTTCACAAAAAAAAGCAAAATTGTTTCTGATAAGTGGGCATTTCACAGTTGACACACAAGTAAAATTATTTCTGTCAGGTGGGTTTTTTCTCAGTTCACAAGAATAAGCTAAATTGTATCTATTAGATGGGGGTTTTCTCAATTCAGTCAGCCACATTGAATAGCTTCATATGAAACTTTCCCATTAAAATAAGTAGAAATTTTCTTTTAATCATATGATAAATCAAACTTTGTTGCACTGAGTAGAAATATGAAGCTAAAACTCTATCAATTGAATTGAGTAACTAACCCAATCAAATGTGCGGTAGAGGTCTAGCAAAATGTATGCAATCTCCAAGCATTTTAGCCTCACCAGTTTTATTAGTTTATAAGAAGGATGGATCTTGGAGGTTTTGTGTAGATTTTAGATAGTTAAATAACATCACAGTCAATGATAAATTTCATATTCCTATGGTTGGATGAATTGAAAGGCTCAACAATCTAGTCCAAGTTGGATTTAAGGGCTGGGTACCATCAAATCAGAATGCATCCACACCTGATATTCCTAAAACAGCATTTAGAACATACATTGGCCACTATGAATTCCTTGTTATGCCCTTTGGCCTCACAAATGCTCCTACCTCTTTTCAAGCTCTTATGAATTAGGTATTTTCTGCTCATTTAAGGAAATTAATTCTTCTTTTCTTTGATGACATCTTGATCTATAGCCTTAATCTATCCACACATGTGGAACATTTAACTATGACATTGACCCTCCTCAAACAAAACACATTGTATGCCAAGCTTTCAAAATGTTCATTTGCTCAATCCCAAGTAGAGTATTTAGACCACATTATTTCTGCAAAAGGTGTTTCTGCAGATCCAAATAAAATTACTAGCATGCTAGATTGACCAGAACCAAAATTAATTAAAGATCTCAAAGGATTTCTTGGTTTAACTGGTTATTATAGAAGGTTCACCAGGAATTATGGTGAGATAACTAGACAATTAACTAGGCTATTACAGAAGGATCAATTTCATTGGAATTCTGAAGCTACCATAACTTTTCAATCCTTAAAAAGGCTATCAATCCAACTCTTGTCTTAGCCCTTGTTGTCCGATTTGTATATGAACAATTTACGCGCAAGTATACGCGGTCAACAAGTAATAAAGAGTAAGTAAAGTATCGATCCCACGAGGAATTGTTACTAGTCTTTTCCAAGTATTAACCTTTTATCATTTCAATCTTATTTAAACAAATGACAATTGTTTTTGTTGTTTTGTATTAATGAAGTTGACAAATAATCAAAGAACTATGGAAAGCTTTAATATAATGAAATCTAATATTAACAAGTCTAAGATCACAATTTCCCCCAATACTTCACTTGAATATCCTAACTCTCTCTTTTCAACTAGTTAAATCACAAGAATTGTTATCCGAGAATTTACAAGTATATACAAGCCTCTCTCGATGGTCAAATATGTATTTCCCAATGCGGTGTATAAATATCTCTATTCTACACACTAGCAAGAATCCAATATCAAGAATAATCAACAAGACACGTGTCACCAAATCTCATTAATCACCCTATCAATTACTAACTTTCGCAATGGAAATCATTAAGCATGATTCTCAAATGGATACATGTGGTATTTAGGTATATGTCTATCCTAAATACAATCAAATTATCCATTCATGAGGGTAATAAATAAAACACACGTCACTTAATTTCATAAATTACCCATAGGAATATCTAATTTTCACATGATATCATAACAAGGTCTCAACCTATACTTCCTCTCTCAATTCCATATAAGTTCCCAAGGTAATTACTAGCTAGGTAATTAATATATAAAGCACAAATTATGATATCCAATCACAAATAATTAACCAACATTAAAGAGAGAGCATTCAATTCAAACTATGTATTGGGTTCCATTGAAATCTTAGAAAATTAGTTCTAGTTCATGGTAACTACAAATAACATCATATTCAATTTATACATCATGTTGAAATACAAAATCAAAGGGAAAGTAGAGATGATAAAACCCAATTTGAAGATATTCATATGTTGTTTGCTTGGTGGATGATGATTTCTAACTTTCCCCCTTCCATGGTTTTGCAATCTTCATCTTTTAGCTCCATGGTCTTGCTTGATATAGCTTGATTTTAGCACTTTGACCCTCTAATTTGATGTATTTGGTAGCTTCCTCTCTCTAGATTTGATGTTAGATGGTGTTAGAATGAGTTAGTATAGAGTTCTAGCCGCCCCCTTTGTGTTATATCAGTTGGGTATGTGAAAACCCTAGCTTAGATATCAAAAATTGGCCAAAAATCGCGAAATCCGAAGTGCATCCAGGGGGTTCTCGCCCCGGCGGCTCGCCTAGGCGAGGAGCTCGCCCCGGCGGGGAAATAGTGCATGAAATTCTCGCCCCGGCGAGCTCACTTCTGCTGCCCGAATCAGTTTCGACGTCTGTTGGTAAAATGGTCATAACTTCTTCGTCCGAACTCGGATTAAGGCGATTAAGTAGGCTATGGAAAGATAAGAAGTAGCTCTACAACTTCCATAACTGGAGCTCAACGAGATAATGGCCGAAGCAAGGCTCAAAATGGCCTGGAAGCAGCTGCTGTGTAAAATTCATGCAAAATCCGATGGTAAAATGACCATAACTCTCTCATACGAACTTCAAATTGGATGATTCCGGATGTTCTGGAAAGCTAAGATAAAACTCTACAACGTTCGTTCTTTGAGTTTTGAGAGATTCAGATTGCATCATGAGGGAAATTGAGAAACAAGCAGATGAAATGCCAAAATCGCGCCGAAAACGCATTGATCCCTAGGGCCTTTATTTCAATACCTACAAAACAACGTAAAAACACACAAATACATATAAAAGTAATACAAAACTATATTACACAACAATAAGATGAAAACACATAAAACCAAACGAAATAGCTAAAGACTTGCAAATTATTAAGGCTAAAAGTACCCAATTTGTGTATATAAAACACACTCATCAGCCCTACCTGATTTCACTCAGCCATTTGTCATTGAAATTGATGCTAGCTCAAAGGGAATTGATGCAGTCTTAATGCAAGGAGGAATGCCATTAGCATTCTTGAGCAAAGCTTTGGCACCAAAACATCTAGGTTTATTTGTCTATGAAAAAGAACTTTTGGCCATTTTGCAAGCTATAACCAAGTGGAGGTCTTATTTGATTGGGGCCCATTTCATCATTAAAACTGATCATTAGAGTTAAAAATTTTGTATGGAGCAAAAGTTTACTACATTCTTGCAACAGAATGGTTGAGCAAAATTCTTGGATATGACTATGAAATCACTTATAAAATGGTTATGAGGAAAACTTGGCTCAGGCCATGGCAATTACTCGAGTTATTCCTCTTGGATAGAGGAGATCAGCAGGACATATGTTGGAGATGATTATGTTCAGGCCATAATACAACAACTAAGTATTCAATAAGATTTTGTGCCTCACTTCACTTTTCAAAAAACCATTTTAAGGTATAAGGGGTTGATATATGTAGGTTCTCAAACTAATCTCAAAAAAACCCTTTTTGCAACATTCCATGATAGTCCATTGGGAGGGCACTCTGGAGTTCAGGCTACTACCAAAAGATTGGGAGCTTATTTTGTTTGGAATACTGTATCAACAGATATTAAAATTTGGGTCAAAGAATGTGAAGTTTGTTAAAGACACAAAACTAAGAATAACCCTTATCCAGGATTGATGCAACCTTTGGAGGTACCTTATAAACCTTGGACTGATATTTCTATGGACTTTATTGAAGGTTTACCTAATTCTGAAGGAAGAATTGTAATATTGGTCATAGTAGACAGGTTTTCTAAATTTGCTCACTTTATTGGCTTACACCATCCCTATACAGCAAGTACCATAGCCAAGGTCTTCATTGATCACATTTATGGAATTCATGGATTGCACAAAACATTGTTACAGATAGAGACAAGGTATTTGTAAGTACATTTTGGCAAATCTTGTTTAAACAGTTGGGAGTCAAACTATGCTTAAATACAACCTATCATCCCCAGTCTGATGGTCAAACTAAGAGATTAAACAAATACTTGGAATGTTATTTAAGGTGTATGTGTAGTGAACATCCAAGAAAGTGGTGGAATTGGTTAAGCCTAGCCCAATGGTGGTATAACACAAACTACCATACAACTTTGCATTGTACTCCTTTTCAGGCATTGTTTGGATTTCATCCTCCTCACTTGAATTTTCGTCTGATTGAGACTACAAAGATTCCAGCTGTAGACAATTTTATCAAAGAAAGGAGTATGGTACTAGCTGATTTGAGGAGCAAATTACTGTAAGCTCAAGTTCGGATGAAGAACTATGTAGATCAGCACAGGACTGCAAGGAATTTTGAGGTGGGAGACTCAGTTTATCTCAAACTACAACCATACAAGCAATCCAGTTTAGCCCAAGGTCTAACTTCAAATTGGCACCTAGATACTATGGACCTTATAAAGTGTTGGAGAAATTGGGATTAGCAGCTTATAGGCTGGACTTGCCTAGCGATGCCCAAATACACAATGTCTTCCATGTATCCTCACTTAAAAAACAGATTGGTTCTCAAGCAAAAATAGCCCCTACATTGCCACATATTGCTGCAGATGGCAGACCAAAGGTGGTTCCTATTGTTGTTCTAGATAGGAGAATGGTCAAATTTCAGAATTGACCCAAGATTGAGTATCTCATTGATTGGACAAATAGCAGTGCAAAAGATGCTTCATGGAAAGATGCTCAACAAATCACTTCTCAATTTCCAGATTTTGATTTTAGTACTTGAGGACAAGGACAATTCTGAGGGCAGGGTAGTGTTATAAGCAACTAAAGTTGTAACACCCCCTTCCCGAATAGGAATGGGAGGTCACATGCAAAACACAACAAACCTCAAAATAAGTAAACAAAACACTAATAACCTCAAAATATTTAATAGTTGATAATCCATCAATGTCGAATTAAACACAATTTTCTAAAAATTGGCATAATAATCAAAACCTAAAATCAAATTTATTTTGTCAAAAGTAGTTCTCTTCACACGAAACCCTAAATCACTTCTGCAGACCTGCCGAAAGAAAAACACAGTATGAGCTAAATGTCCACTACGGATATAACGATATACAAATATACCACAATATATAATGTAATCAAAAGAATCGAATGAATGAACGAATTATGAATATATCAAAATTAGTGAGACCAGGTACAAATGATAAACACTATCGAACGGACAACTATAATAAAAAATAATCTCAAATAAAATAAGGTTGAATCAAAGGTTAAGGTAATAATTTCATACTGAGCTTAAATACAAATAGTTAAAGGCTAACAAAATACATCAGTACCATGATGCATGCAAATCAAACCGGATAGTACGCACGACACGTACGTCACTAATCCGCCAAATAAATCAAATCAAATCAAATACTGGGTCGACCCATACGTACCCTGAACAAATATATCAAATGGCCAAAGCTCTCACACCCAGAGCAAACATACATAACAAAAGGATACGCCGTGAACTGATCACACCGCCACGAAATGTATCATGCCACAATGTCAAGAGTACATGTCTGTGGTACCCCCACAAGTGGTTAACTCAAGTATACCCTAAGGATCAAACTACAAAATGTAAGTCAAAAGGGGTTCAAATCACAAGGCTTACATGACCATCTCCAAATAATATCGAATTATTTCAAATACGAACATACTTGATTACCACAAGATATCAACAATCAAAATAACTCTCAAATGTGAACGAAAATATACGAAGAATGATACAAACAAATAAAGTCTCCAAAATATATTGACATGATTAACTAATTCAAAGAGTACAAATACGAGTTACATGTACCAACGCCAATATGAAACTATCATATTAATTTCACACAGAATAATTATGTGAAATAATATTTAAATTTGAAACGAGGAACAAAACGAATTAATTAAATTTAACAAAAGTATCGCTGAAGAAGTACGAAATCCGTACCTGAATATAATTCCGAAATAATTCACCGAACCCAAATATCACACCGCTAGACTTCCTCAATCTGATCTATATAATTATCAAAATAATACAAAACCATCAATTAAATTACAAAATTTTTATATTTTTCTTTTTATAAATTTTAACAGTTTTAATATTAGTTCATACACCCTCTGGAGTTAAGAATATCGTTCTGTACATTCTGTAATGTAAATATACCATTTTAATCTAATATATTCAATAATAATAATATAATAAAATTTTATTAACTCCTTAAACCTCCTGTACTGCTACTACGTTAGTGACCTTTACTAATTATAACTTCTGACATAAACATACACATATAATCATAAATTAAATTAAAAGTATATATTATAATAATTAATTAAGTCATTGAATAACCTATACTACCAAGATCAGGGTCAATCCATTGATTACGAGGCTCAGATACTTCCATAAAGCAAGGCCAAAACAGGAAGCATCCAATTTAAATTCTATTGGCAACAGTTTAATTATTCTCACGAGCAAATACAGATACGGACAATTTTAATATTGAAGTGAACCTTATGCATGTATATTATTTACGCATCAACGTGTAATAACCATTAACTTCCTTATCTCATATATCATATATCCCAATTACAAACCAAGATTGTATTAACAAATCTAATTAATCAAGCGAAAAAAATAGGTTTTTAAAACGGATTGTAAACACGACGGTAGAATAAATTATAATTATAGTAACAAAATAATTATTTTGTATTCAAAACTAGTCCAATAATTATCTTTTGAGAAGAAGAATATAATGAATAATTTTTAAAATACCAATTTTAGGAAACCCTGCCTTAATATATTAAAGATACTCTTATTATAATTTGGTATTTAAACCTAAGAATTAAAATTGGTTTAACAAACCCAACTACAGCAGTTAATTAATGACATTTCAAATTGGGAGGGAAAGTTAGTTGCGAGATAGTATTCACAGCTAGTATAAAGGGGGAGAGGGAGGAGAGAAGGGTATTGAAATTGTGATTTTTCTTCTAAGTTTCCATTCTTATTCTGTAAACAGCAAACTTCTTATCAATTCTAGTCTTTCCATCCATTTTCCCTATTTTTTTCTCTATTCTGTGTCATTTTCCTTTTGAATTCAATATCTTGTGATTGTTCATCACAACAGGTAAGGAATTCTCTCTTCGTACTCCTCTCAATTAATTAATTCTTCGGAATTCTGACGCTTTCTTTCTCTCAACCAGTTATCAGCGTGGGAAATTTCAATTGGTAATCTATCTCCTCTCTGCTACATTTTTTTCCCTTTTTTCTGGGCAAGAACAATACAGAACTTTGTTACTTTGTCTCTCTCCTCACACCCAAGAAATAAAATCGACTGCGTTTGCGTGGGAGATAGAAAGGTGTTGAAAGAAAATCAGTTCGTTTTCGTTCCCTCAAATTTTATTTTCTTTCCTTTTGATCTTTCTCTTCCAGTCTACTCTGTATCCCCTGTTTCTTTTTCTGACCTTTTATTCTTTATTTTTAAGTTTCTCAAGACATGGAGATGGAACAGGAAGACGAAAATAGTGTAAACAATGACCTTCAATTGGCTATTGCTAACAATCCTGAATACGAGAATGAACCATACTTCGGATGTAACCAGTGTCTGACCTTGATTGCACGTCATGTTGACCTCACCTGCAATTTTGGGGTGAGGATTATTGACCATTACATATATATAGATATATATAGAGATGCAAGAATCTAACCAAATCTTTATTTTCTTTTCTTTCTTTGTCAGAGGGGTAATGTAAACGCACGGGGGTGGTTTAGGGCGGCTTACCAGACGGAGCCTAGAGAAGAGAATGACCATAGGGTAATGGAAGTATACTGCAGAGGTTGTCAGACCTTCTTGGGATATAGGTTTCATTTGTTAGAAAACGCTGTAAATCATCTTCCAATCATGCAGCAGATGGGACCATATGTTTTACAAATGTACGTATGTGTCTCGTCTATTCTTTCTATGTCTATTCTTTCTATTTATTGTTTATTTATGGAGTTGAGTATTTATTACGCTTTGCTTTTCTTTTTGTTATTGGTTAAAATAGGGCTGCTCTGCACTTCATTGGGCTGCTTGAAAACCCAGTACACAGGCCACTCTCTCCTGCTTTCATGGTTGGTCCTGTTGGAGGGAATCCAATGTGGCAATTGGAAGAATTCAAAAAAAATATCAACGATTTCATCAATGTCCACAATTCGTACTTAGCGAGGAAGAGGTGGCTTTTGAATTAGATTGCTCGGACAGAGAGGAAGATATATAAAGTGGGACTACAATTTTTGGGAGATTTAGTTAGCATCGCACTTGTTTGGCCAGTGTGTTGGCATGGCTGCTTCTGTTAATGCATGTTAGATAGTTTGCAAAGATTCTTTAAATAGTTGTTTGTTCACCTATTGATACTCTTGTGTTACAAAGACTAGCTTTTACCTTCTGGATTAATACTATAGCATAGTTGATGGATTAATATTACAAGAACCAAGCACTTTATCGCCCTACAACAATTCTATTTTATTTTTATTTTTATTTTTATTTTTATTTTTTTCCTAATTTGGAAGAGGGGTTGAAACTAGGACCTCTTGGAAGCAAGAGGCCTAGAATACAGCCAACTTTTGTCTTCGGATTTTGTCTTCGGATGACGATTTCGCTCTATATAATAAGGAGCTTCGTGGAACTATAAAAGGTTCTGGTGGTTCGGGGTTATTTTTTTAACTCAAAACATCCAGCAACCGACCATCTTTTCCCCTCGGAATTTAGCCACCCGGTAAGTCTATAGGAATTTGTTTTGTATACTTCAGATGAGTTCTATCTGTAGGAAATTTCAAGTTTGATGCAGTGTTTTTCTTGCGATGTTTAATATAGTATCAGTTAATTTTATTTATCTATGTTTGTGCGTTTATTTTTAGTGATTTGTTATAGTCTCTGTATATCCTTTAATCTATCTGTCAAGAAAGTGCCAAGGAATCATATTGTATGTTGCACATTACTTGTTCGATAAAATGCCGATTGGAAGACAAAAGCCTATAACCTCAATTACAGGCATTCATTTGTTTTAATTTATTGCTCATAATAGTTACTGTTTCCATATCAATTCATAACTCATGCACATGTATATAGAGATTGCTGAAAAAAATGAAAGTTTTGTCTTGACTTTTGGTACTTCATAGCTCAAATAGACTGTTAATTAGGAGAGAGAGAGAGAGAGATAAAAAATGTGTTAATTTAGGTGCTTTATTACTAAAGCCTATAAGGGCCTGTTTTCTTTTTAGCCTGTATGTTTAGGGATGTCTAAGCTTTTCTCTGATGGTGTCTTTCAGTTCCATCTGTGGTACACTGAAAAGAACACATGGCTATTACAGCTATTCTGCACTATATAGTCACTATTATTATCTTGGGTTTTGGATTATTTTACTAGATTCTTGGAGGTACTTCACCAAATGGGTGTTCTGCATTCATAATTTCTTGAAAAATTAAGCCATTTAGGTGGTTTTATTTTGTCCATTCTGCTTAAATGCTTGGTAATATTCTGTTCATTGTATTTTTTTTTCTCTTCCCCTTTTTGTTTCTATCTGCTTCTACTCTATATTTGGCTTTTATCACAACCCCTTTTTAATTTGTACATTGTATTAGTAAAATTAATTACAAATTTATTATTCTTGGTAATTTTCAAGGTGTTTCTGTTAGAAGATTTTGTCTCTGCAATTTATTTTTGTTGTCTTTATGGTGGTAGCAATACAACATCATCCTCTGTTGCCAGGCTGAGGCAAAGCCCAATGCCTGTGAATTGTCATCCATACCCTCTTTCTTTGGCTAGATATGAGGATGTTGTAGCAACATCAAAACTCTTTATGGATACTTTAGGGAAGCTCCATACTAATATGGGGATATAAATTTGAGAGATCCAGAAATAGAAAATTGCATGACAAGGTGAAAAGGCAAAAGGGAACAGAGAAATATACATTAATTTGCTTTTGTCGTTGTTAATTTATTTTCTACTGATCTCATGCTCTCTACATGCATGTTTGGGGTGGGTAGTTCAATACAATTCTTATTAATGGGGTTGTACCAATATGTTAATTTTTGTAATACTTGTAGAGGTTTTCCAGTTTGGCTATAGTATGTTCAAGGCATCAACTTCAATTTTTTAGCCTTTAACGCAATTCCCAACTTTTTGTTGTTTTTTTACAACTTTCTCAACAGTGCAGTTAATTACTTGTTTGTAACAAGACAGATTCATAGGTTAGGGATTATTTGTGTAGTGTAGACTATGATCAAAAACCTTCATCTGAACTTATATTCTGTACTCATCTTCTCTGTTGCTTCCTCTTCCTTCCCCTTCCTAATAGACGTTTTCGTCCTCTCTTAAATAGTCTCTTCAAGTTCACTTTTAATATCTCTTCGCTTCTCTTAAATCTCTTCGTTTCACTCATGTCTCTCTATTTCATCCAATTCCCATTAAAGAAGAAAAAAAGGTTTTAAGCAGCGGAAGAAACTCCCATTAATGAGAATTTATCCAAGCAGAATTTCCAGTGATCTATTCACCATGATAAGTGTCCATCTTCTCTCTTATGTTATATTCTTAATCATTTTCTGAACAAGCAGCTACGTCTCTATAATTTGATTAGAAAACTTCTAGGCACAGAGTAATTTGGAAATTGAACTTAGCAATAGAACTAATTTGAATTCATCCAAAATGGTTTTTTGTTTAATCAGGATTCTATGAGCAAGCAGACGAAACCTTAAAGAGAGCAAATGCGGATTATTTCGGATGCTTTGACAGTCTTTTGATGGATTAGGTATATCCTTAATTTTATAATATGCAATTTTATTTTTTTTACTTTATTTGTTTGTTTAAATGTCACAAAGAATACTTAGGAGAAGTTTATAAGATAAAATCAGTCTCTTCAGTATATCATTGGATGTACTGTATATCTGGTTGTAGCCTCTAATATAGATCATTCAACTTGGTTGTAGACTCTAATATGTGATCATCCAACCTACATTAAGGAAAAAGAGTTACAAAATTTATTCAGCATAAACATCGAACGGAAAAACAGGTATTACTGTACCTTAAACATGAGCAAACATGACAATCCATGGTGATACAGTGTTCAATGTGTCTGAAGTCAAAGCATAAATTTATGTTTGTTTGTTAACCTTTGATGTAAAACAGTCCCGGCCTTTTGATATGTTTTTAGGAGGTTCATCGAAAATCAATTTGTGTTAATCTGTTGGGTTTTTTGAAAACTGAAGCTTCTACTGATGCTGAAGCTATTGCAGATGTCCTAAGGTATTTGATCTTATCTGAATTTTCAATAGTAATTAAACTAAAAAATTTGTCACATGAAAACGCCATGGGAGATTCATTACAGATTACTAGCAACACTTTTTTATTCTTAGGAGAATTATCATTTAACATTATATTAGGAATTTGCCTCTTGGTCAATTATGTTGAGCCCATAGTTGCTGTGATGGCTCTGTCATTGGTTGCAGGACTCATTTGGGAAATCTAATATGTTTTTGGAATGTAATAATTTCAGTGCTTCAAATTCGAACAAGCCTAATGCGACTCCATGTTGCCACTCATTTTTTCTAGAGATTTCAAACTTTGTTTATGAATTATGGGTTTGGAGATAGTAGTGGTGCTGCTGAAATTTTGTGTCAGTTGGGCATTCAATATTTTGCATTATTTGAAATAGATATGGTGCATTACTCATCATTCTTTATTTAATGTTTCTGCTTAGTATTTAGGTAATGATCTACACAATTGTGTGTGTGACTATGTAATGGCTATTTGTAACTTAGATCTAAAATTGAAACCTATTTGAAACTGATTTAGTTCATATAAGGTGTAGAATTGTCTCTTTGAAATCATAAGTGTTCATCAAGATGTTATATTTTTCTTAATATTAAAGTGTGATTGTTGTTACATGAGATGTAGGAATAATTATAAAATGTGTTTGTGGTAGCTTGGAAGAGTTGACCAATATCAGAAATTTTTGTTGCATTTCAAGAAAAAGTGAATTGTACAAGATTTTATGTATTTAAACCATGTACAGTGATGCAAAGTCTCTACGTAATCCCCCTTTATATAGCATAGGCTTTGATTAATCTGTTCCAGAGTCTAGAGGATCCATTTAACTATATCCATGAATTTATATATATTTTGAATTGGCTCAATGCTTCATCTTTGTGCTATTTGTAACTATATGTTTTCACAAAAAGAGTATTATTTGCTATTTTATTTTCACAAAACTAGTTCTCTTTTTATTGATAGTAGTATAAAATTACATTATATCTTCAATTTTATCATCCTAATATCATTATCAATGTCACCATTACTAAACTAACAACTTATTATATTTAGTTTTAAACATAAAACAAATACATCATTAATTTATAAATTTGCAAATGATTTTTTTTGGTGGAATAGAGGGAGTATTATTTTATAATCATAGGGCTGAGATAATATTTACGAACCCTTTGTGACAAATCCTTTGTTCTTAATATAAAGCACCTCCAAATTTGTGAGATTTATAAAACGTGCTGAGATGATTACATGCTTATAGGATTTACAAAATAAAAAGGTAGATTTTTTTTAGAGTGCATTTGTATATAAGAACAAGGGAGTAATAGTATGTAACGTGTGTCTTTTTGGAGCTCAGCATATGATTTTTTGATGTGAAATTCAATGAAGTATAGGATTGAGTTTGCTTTAGTGTTTTTTCTTCATTACATTAGTATTTCTATTTTAATGCTTAGACTATTGATGAAATGAAATGGTCACAAATACATATAATGTCATTAGGTATGCCAAACGTGTTTTCGATTCAAGAATCCTTCTACGAGCTTTGTTGTTTGCAAGGTAGCATTGTAATAACTCTCTTTATGCTGCAATTCATGAATTTTCTTTGATTCCCTTATATTTAAAATTAGTTTTCCTCTTCCTTTGTATACACGTAAGATTTTGTGGTACTCCTGTACTCCTAAGTTGAAGTACATATCAGATGCAAATTTTTTAGTTTGAGAATAAATTGTGAACTTAAAAATTAAGCTACCAATTATCACTATAATCCAGCAAGTATTTTTTGATTTCTATGTTACATTCACAGTTTCGTTTAAGCTTTAGCTTTGATGTTACCTTCAATGTTTCGATTAATTAAGGCTTTGAATGGGGACTGTAATTAATATTGCGGGATGGAGGTAGCATATGTTGTTTTGGAATAACACAAAGAGGTAATACATAGTTATTTTGATCCTTAAGCAGTCAAATTAGCATATCCTTGACCCCCATTGATAGACTGTATCATTTTGAGCTTACTTTAATGCCGAAAATAAACAGTTTTTGGTCTTAAATTTAAGCAGTCATCGTTATCGGTGCTATTGATGAACAAAAATATTTAAAACCAAATGTGAGCATATTGGTGGTTCATGCGTGAAATTACAATATGGTGATGCCTTCATTTGTTTCTTATGTTTATATTGATTTTTTTTTATTTCATTGGTAATGATCATTTACAGAAGTTGTATTACTATTTTCATATCTCAAAAAATGGTTCGGATTCATGTATACTCTAACAGCATGTTGAAATGGATAAATGTCTCCTAGACCAAAGTGAGTTGTGCTTCTTTAACATGTGGTAGTTGAACCTGCTAAATCATTATGCAAAATATTATTAATTATTCATTTGTAAAAATTTTCTGGTAAATACCCAATTAATTCCTAAAATAGAACCCTTTTGGTGGAGCATTATTTTATGCTGCAGAACCAAAATGTTAACACAATTAATTTAGAACTGCTATGTTCATGGCTTAAGGTCTCAAAGTGAGTTGTGCTTCTTTAACATGTGGTAGTTGAACCTGCTAAATCATTATGCAAAATATTATTAATTATTCATTTGTAAAAATTTTCTGGTAAATACCCAATTAATTCCTAAAATAGAACCCTTTTGGTGGAGCATTATTTTATGCTGCAGAACCAAAATGTTAACACAATTAATTTAGAACTGCTATGTTCATGGCTTAAGGTACACTATCTTTCCTAATTCAAAATGACAATTGCTCAGTTCAGTTATTTAGTCTGCAAACTTGCATGCCAAATGATCCAGCTAAATTTGTACATATAATAAAGAGCTTTTTTAGTAGCCCCAGTAGTTAATATTTGATTCGAGATAATATCGACACTTCTTCATATTTTCCTCAATTTCTCCAAACAACATCATGGCATTACTGTGTCTGTGAATATATTTGTATTTTTGCTTGTGCTTTTTACATACTGTGATCCACATATACATGTTTGTTTATAATTTTGTTTTGCTGCGTTGCTGTATGAAGAAGAATCAGAAGGTGTTGAACAAATAAAAGAAAAATGGACCTTATTCTCTAATATGTAAACTAAATCTACAAGGCTTTTTAGGCATGAAGGGCATGCTTGATTTCCAGCTCATAAAGGGGTTGGAAAGAGATGATATATTTGAAGGCTGGAAAGAGGGAAACAAAAGATTTACACCTATATCCAAGTATTCTTCATTTAATTGCATTTAATATTTGGGTGTGCTTACAAATTTGTTGAAGGTCTTATGTGACAGCTGCTTTTGGGCTATTTAGTTGAGAACAGGAGATTTCAGTTAAACGGATTGTTAACTTTATTGGGTTTTTTTTACAAGGCTGAACTTTGTTCTAAATTCTAATTGTAAATTTTCTCTGACTATAAGTTTCACTTTATTGTAATTTTGAAATTCTAAGAATTGATATTTTTTTATTTTTTTATTTTTTTGGTGTTGATTACCCAAATTTTATGTGTTTAAGATTCTCTGTTTCTTTTGTGATTGTATATATTTGACAGCAATGTGAATTCTGCCATTTGCTTGATGCAATTTCCTTATAATTTTAAAGTTGATTCTTTTAGATATCATTTTCTTGTAGTGACAGATGTTTCTTTCCTTCTCATTTTTCTAGAGTTGGATGGCTTATGCATCAGAGGATGCAACTTCTGAAAAAGTTGAAAAGTACTCCCTCCGTTCCAAATTATATGATCAATATTGACTTTTTAAAAGACAAATTGAGAAAATTTCAAACTCAAAATTAACATAAATTCATTTAGTTTATGTCAATACAATTATAAATATCATAAACTACATAAAAAACACTATTAGTTATAAGAACTTAAATGAATCATGTCAATTTTAAATTTGAAAATGTCTCAAATTGACGGATTGAGTATTTAGTTTAGTCCCTCTTGAGTCTATACCTGTGAGGACAAGTGTAAATTTGATTTCTAATGATAAGTATTTGAGTCAAAACTATTAATTCTCCCACCATTCCAAAATAAAAAATACAATATCATCCGCAACCTCTCTCCCCAAGTCAATGACTTCAGTCATGTTGACAACTGCATCAGTTGCTCAGCTCAAAATGCCAGTTGTGGATGATGATAATCTTTCGGGCGTTTAAAGTGTTCTCTCAACTGGTGAAGTCTGAGCGTAGATAACTTAGTGAAACATTTTCTATTATATTGCTAAAACCAGAGTGAGACACCACTATAATATTCTCGTGATTTTCTGCAGTTAGGTGTTTTGCAGAAGAGGAAGAGGTTTGTTAGTGACTCAATGTTGACCTTGAATAGAAACATTGCATCTCAATTTTCTTGTGTAGTTTCTTTGTATACTGGAAAGTACATTAAAGTTTTTGCATCTGCTGCTGCTGGAGGTGTTTTCTTGATTCTTACTATCATATTACGCTCTCATATCTGAAACACACTCGTGTTAACCTGAATAATTTGGCTACTGTTTTCCTCTAGTTGGACAGTCCAACTAGTCTCTCCTTGGCCTCTGGCTATTGTTATCAATATATGAGATTTCTTCAGCAACAGGAATAGTTTCCTATTAGATTGCAAACATCAGGAAAGCTGAATATTTGGAGAAAATTCTGGTCCATGAAAACTTGTCTATTGCTTTGATATGGCTGTTAATTGTCTACTGCAGGGTATTCAAATACTCTTATTGACCTAGGGAACTAGGTCTTGGTACTTTCTTCCTCAAACATGATCCTTTTACTGTTTGAAACTCTAAATTTAGCAATCAAAAAATATTATTTTGGGTTACTTCCTTTGATTAAACAAATATCAATATTCTAACTTAGTATTGCATGCTAAAACATCCATTCTAATTATTTCTAAAACAATCACCTTGTTGATATAAGAAAAGTTGTTCCAACTTTATTGTATTCAGAGTTTACCCTGCAAGGAATAAGCTTATTTCTGATGGATTTATTGTCCACGGCATTAATTCCATCGAGATTAAGTTATTTTGGACGGAATATTTTGCCAAAATTATTTCCATCCGGAATTATGTAGTTTGGTTGACAAATCCGTCGGATATATGAAAATTACTGGCACCAACCCTTCCCGCTTCTGGGCTAACTGGGTCGACATTATTTCTGTTGCGGCCCTTCACTCTCACATCACATCACATAAGCAATCAGTTTGTTTATGATACTTTTTTCCCCCCCAGTGACTGTAGATTTTGCTGTTTTCTTTTGGGATTATTGGTGTTTGATATGTTGAGAAAGATTTGAAACTATGTCTGTGTTGGTGAGATGTTTTTTAGTCGGTGCATTGGAATAGTGATAGTCTATCAGGAAAGTTCCAGTTTGCAACTAGCATTATTAGCAGGAGAAGGATACCTATCTGTAAGCACTTGCACCTCACCCCTATCTGTTTCCATAACTATCATGAGAGACACTTGCACCTCACATAGCATGGGTCGCAGACCTTGGTGCATACCTTTGGCCTCAAATGTGCACCGCACATCACTTTGCACTGTCCTTTACAATATGTGCCTAACCAATTAATCAAGAGAATTACTACACTTGTGTCATGGTTGCCTACATTTTACTTGTGTCCTTTATAATATCTATTTTTATCATCATTTTGTGAAATGATCTCTATATGTAGGTTCCTTTACTAATGGGAGATGGTGTTACATAGTATTGTGTGTTGTTCCATGTCCTAGATTGCTGAAAGTTGACAAGGGAAGCTTGAAAAAAACAGCTTTTATCTGTTTCTGTCATGATGATCTTTCCCCAATTATTGGTTTAATAAAATACTCACCCTTTTCCCTTTACTTGTCAATTTTATCCATTTTTTCAATTCTCTCTACATGTATACATTTTGGCATTAAGGGATATAACTGATAATTGTCCATTTTTGTGTTTGACGTATATATGTGTGTACTTGTATGTGCTTATTTTTAACTAGTTGGGTAGTAATTTTCTTGAATGTATATTTTGAAATATTATTTTTGGTGAAGCCAAGTATCAAACTTGAAATTAACACGAAAGTTAATGTTACATCATTTGTGGTGATATAAAAATATCATGGTTTAGCATTGACTAATGGCGTCGCCAAGCTCAAATGATTCAGAATTTTTTGGTTTCTTTTTTTCTTGAAAACCAAGTATTGCATTGCTTCCTCCTTATGACTCACATTAATCATTGGTATCCTTATGAGAACTAGGACTTATTCTCTTGAAAGTTGGATAGTTAGCTGCTGTTGATGGCATATTTGATGCTAGAATGGTTAATGTACATGGCATCAGATGTGGCGTGCTCAGATGCTTATAATTGTTATCGATGTTTTGTGGTTAGGAATTGTATTTGGTACTTATTCTTCTTTGCTCACGATAACCTGATCAAAGGCACATCTCTTATTTTCGTGAAGGTGTTGATTTCAAGGTAAAAATATGCCAATATCGGGGATAAAAGGTTAAAGCTTGCAATTTGGGATACAGGTAAGAGCCTCAGATTCTGAGAGTCTATGTACAAGTACAACATTCTTAATTGTTTCTTGCACTTCATTCTCTCTTTGTATCTTCATTTGGCTCCCTGTGCAGGGTATGAATTGATTTATTATTTTTATTATCATGATATTTTAGCTTCTTTCAGCTATTCCTCTTGAGGATCTGCCCTTTTCTGATTTCAGGTTTGTGGAAATCATGGCACCTGTATTTTCTCGAGAAGCATGGCACTGTGTATGGCATAATGGCGCTCTGTATGGCATAGGATTCAGGTATGGAGTATTATCAAAAAATTTATTCTCTGAGAATGTCTCAAGTCCTAAGATTATTCGTATCGGCTCACACCTTCAAATTTTAAACTATCTTGGTAGAATGACTTGGTTCGCGGATGGGGTCTCCCCAACAATGTGTTGAGGTCAGTTAAACTCTGGTTTTATTGTTTTTCTTCTTTGATTATGAGGGGCTTTAACTGATCTTGTAAAGTCAGGGAACCTAAGCCCTTGATCGTCTGCTCACAAGAAGATAGGAGTTGTGGATGCCCAGTGGATTGTTCATCAAAAGTATTTCATCACTCTCTCTCTCTCTCTCTATATATATATAAACAGGTTAGTTAGTGTTAAGGATCTTGACACGAATAATTAAACTTGACCTATTTAGTGTAATAATACTTATAAATTAACACGACATGAATTCGCCTAACACGACACGATTATCACCCCTACTACTCAGAAGGTTAAATGAGATTCTCAATTTGAACAGAGGTGATATTAACTTGTTTCCTAAACCAGGCGTTGTTCATTCTAATTATTTTGGGCAATTGCGGCGGCAATTTGAAAGCTCTCTGTGTTCATGCTTCTTAGCTCATTGTTAAAATTTTGATTGCTTCTTCAGCTATATACATGTGTAGAGGAACTAATGGGATTCAATGAATGATTTTTTTATTTTGATTTCTTCTCTTTGCTGCTCGTGTTTTTTTTACAGGATGGATTTATTGACAGAATTGAGAGAAAGGGTATGCCATTAGGGCGGAAAAGGCAACAACCGCTTCTTTTTCTTCTTTTTTTAAGTCAAACAGTATACAATACCTATTTGGCCGGAAATTTAGATATTCCGGCTAATTTTGGCCGGATTCTGAATTAGGGGCTACATTGCATGCAATTAGGCATTTTATGTAGTAAATTGTAAGTTCGAATTCTTTGGAGGCCGAATATGGTGGTACTTGATGTAACAAAAGTGTATTTAACCCAATTATTTTGAGTATAGTAGGAAAAATTGTCTTTTTCTTCGACTCCTAAATTAATGATACATCTCTAAGAACGATGAAAATATTTGTTGGTTTAAATTAGTTTTAAATTAGAAAATATTATCTCTAGTTTTGTAAATGACAAAAAAGGAAAATATATATCTCTAGTTTTGCATTGCATGGTGAATCACAAGTTATGTAATTAACAAATTTAATAATAATAATTAATTCCTTATGATAGGTTTTTGGAATTTTAAATCTTATATGGGAAAGCGAAACATTAGTACTTATACAGCATTTGTGCATCTGAAAATTAGGCGAATTGACATCTCATAAAACCAACAAATGATCTTTTTATGTGATGTCGATTTGTCTACAACAGCTGCATGTGGAACTAGAGTCATAGCAGAGAGAATAGAGCAGACATTAATTGGCACCTGTTTAATACAGGTTAGGTCCGATAAAATTCGGTTAAGGATTTCTTAATTTGATGGAATGTGCTTTTATTGTTCAAGATTTAAATTATTTTTCAATCTGTTTTCTATTATATATATATATATATATATATATATATATATATATATATATATGTGTGTGTGTGTGTGTGTGTGTGTGTTCATCTAATTATCATACTTCTTTCGTTCCAAGTTATAAGATTATTATTGATTTTTAAAAGTTAATTTGTGTTGTATTTAAATTTAAAATTGAGATGATTCATTAAAAATTATGAAATAATAAATCTTATAATGAGTGTTACTTTTTAAATATTTTGCAATACTCATCATCGTATGGACTAAAATTAAAAGAGTTGATGTCAATTTTGAATTTAAAAATGTCTTAAGTTGACTTCAAAAAGTAAATAATGATCGATCTTATATTTTGCAATAGAAAGAATATTTTCTTATTTACTCTTTTTATTTGACAAAAAGAATCTCATTTATAAATATGAGGATATTAAGGTCTTGAAGATATATTTTTGTTCTATGAATATTTTTAAAATTAATAAATCAATAAACAAGTTTATTAATGTGTTGTGATAACGAACTTATAATGACAAACAATCCGAGAGAGACCAAGAAAGAGAGTGACAAATATATAGCAAAGCATTCAGCCTTTAAAGTATATGTTGGTGCGATTTCATCATACTGCAACTCTCTCTCCGGGATCAGTCTTATTTAATTTTTGACCTTTTCTTGTAAAAATGTATACGAAGAAGTTACTTATTAAATGACTTCTATAAATCTTTTAAAATGAAATAATTCAACTATACAAATGAAAAGATTGAATAAATATTCATATTATCGAAAGATTCGAAAGTCATAGCTAGAATTTAACATAAAGTGAACTTAAATTTTATAAGAATTATTTGAATTTTATTTCACTTGTGAAGTTGTCATAATTATGTTATGCATCACCGAATCATATCAAGGCACATTCAAAAAAATATATATAATCATATCAAGGCTTGGGAGGTATTTTACTTTTAGGTGATTCTCTACACAGATATAGTTATTTTTTAAAAGAATTTATCCAAAAATAGAAATTTTATGCATGTTGGACGTTGTTAACCCATGCATACACTTGAACGTATAACTTTTTTCTCGGAATTATATCAAGAAAAATTGATTAAACATTCCAAGCAGGGACAAAGCTACTTTGTAGGGTGCGGGGTCAATTGACCCTACTAAAAAAATATATTTTATAATATATGATAAATTTAGAGGGAGGGGAATTAAGTATAATAAATATATTGACCCCACTGAAGCTTTGTAAATTTTTTAATATATAAGGTTAAATTAAAATTTTTATAATTTTGTCAATCTCATATTACTTCTACTGTTTTATATATGTATATTTCTCTAATATTTTTAAAATAAAAAATAATCTAATTTATATTATTCTTAAAATAATTAAGGAATTAAATATTAATTAATAAATTTATGATTAGAAAATCGTATTAGGGGCCAATACGATATATATATATATATATATATATATATATATAATATGTTATTACTTGTTATATTAATAATATTATAATCAAATACATGTTTTACATACAAAAGACAGAAAAATGCATAATTATCAAAAAAAAAATAATTAAGGATAATACCTCCAAACTCCTGTCAAATTATTTATAACCTCACAATATTTTAATACACCTTATTAACAATCTTGTCTTCGTCACTGATTCCAAGGTAAAAAATAAAATGTTCTGTAACTAACTACGTTGAAAAATTAAATAATAATAAACTAAAAAGTCGATCAGAAAAAATATATAAAACAAGTCGGTTAAAAATTGTTGGCCCAAAACAGTTTTATCAATAGAAAAAGAGAAGAAAAGAAAAGGGGAGGTTACTGCAATTTGACATCAACTCTCAAGTGCGTTCTTGATCAGTAATTATATAACGACTTGCATGCGTGATTTACTTCCAACAAATACAAATATATATATATATATATATATATATATATATATATATATATATATTGCAAAGTGACAGGAAGAAAATGATTAATAGTTTATAATAATTAATACACAGATGCGATGAACCCAACTAAACTTGCCTTGTAAGTTCCGTATACATATTATCAACACATTTTAAGCACATTATGATAATTAATTTATCCATTTGCTAGCTCTATGATGGTCGGTCCATGCCCTTTTCTTTCTGCCTACTTCTCTATCCATGATACTCCCCACTCAATATATCACCTCTCTCTCTCTCTCTCTCTCTCTCTCTCTCTATATATATATATATATATATATATATATATATAATTATGAACATAAATGCATGCTTAGTCAATCCCATTATCAAATCTTAACTACTGTTTGCCATAATTTTTAATATGGTGACTGTCCTGCCGTTTCACATAGTGATATTATTCTAAGTTTTGGCATTTTCTTTGGATAAAGTATCAAATATTAACTAAGTTTATAAACAAATCCATACAAAAATTGATACTATTATGACTAGTTTAATACCTGGCGATATATACATTGCGTGTGTAAATTATGTTATTTAAAATATAAAATTTAAATGACTAAATAGAAAGATAAAAAAATTTAATAAAAAACAAAATAAGAATTATCATAACAGTTAAAAGGTAGTATTTTAGAAAAAAAAAACTTCAAAAATTGTTAAATCTGACTCTGTACTCGGTTTTATATATTAGATAAATAGTTATATATAGCCAAGAGTTTAATAAACCATCCGTCCCATTTTACGTGACATGGTATAAGAGAAGAAATAATATATATATATGCATATATATATATATATATAGTCTCATAAAGGCTCCTCTCTCGTAATATAAATAATGAGGTTCATAAACTTTTTCGCTGGTAATATATAAATCGGATAGCATAATATCTGTTTAGAATTCAAGTGCATTACTTTTGAAAAAGTGACGAGTATTATATATGGGACATCCTACAACTCAAAATAGATAGCACCTATTATAAACGAGTGGTGTATAAAAGCTTATATAGCCGCAAGAGATCTTGTACTATTCATTTTAAAGTCAGTCTTGTAGATAGAAGAACTGAAATAATATTTTTGTGACAAAAGAATAGTTATAAAAGATGAATATAAGATAATGTGATTAGTTATTATCACTAGTTCCACCTATGTATGATAGATCATCAAATAATTATTTTTTGCACATCATTTTGTAAACTATTTTTTGTAAGATTTTTTTGCCACCATAGCAATACTCAAGAACATATGATCTTTTCTCTAGTCTGTAATGGTAGACTGCAAACAAGAGAATGATCTTTAATTCCTCCTGTCCACATCACTCATTCACTCTTGTAGCTGATAAAATGGTCTTTTCTTCCGTCTATTAGAACGTAGTGTTATGGACGATTCTATATTTTTTTTCTAAATTGTAAGGATTAAATTTTGTAATAAATGATGTAAGATATAATAACTATATAAGCTCTTAATACTATCACTAACTATGATCATGCATGCTTAAATTTGGCACAACCACATGTAAGGTACATTAAACCTATACTCCATTGTACTTTATACTTATGAGTTATGATATATTGTGGATGCAGGCCGAGTCTAACAAGTCCTAGAGTCCATTGTACTTTATACTCCTGGCATTGACCTTTTTGGTAGTGGAGCACAGTCCAAACTAGAATCACCATAATATATCGAAAATCCTAGCCGTTAATTTCAATGCCATTGGTTAAAGTTTTCTCATGCTCTTTTCATTCATTGCCATTCACTCAAAGGTGAACAACTTCTCTGATTCCTACGCTCAGAACTATACAATGAGGTCCAGCGAAAAGAAAAGGACATTTTGGTCATGCTTACCAAGTCTCTCTTTCTTTAGAAACTATATCTAGTGATATTCAATCTCATTTTTTATTACTTTTATCAAAATTCCCAAAATGGTTCTGAATGTTTTTAGGCATGTTAATGGTTGTCTTTCACACATTTAGATTTAATTGTTAACAGTAATATCTTAGTATTAAATTGTACTGCTAAATTTTAATTTGTTATTAAGAAATTAAAAAATTTCAAAAAGATTATGTCTAAGGTTTTTCTATGGCGGACCTTAATATATACTAGCAAATTTGGTAGCTCGCATGTTGCATGTGTAAATAGTATAGGGATAAAATAAAAAATTTATAAAATTCTGAGAATTTAGAAAGATCTAAAAATTTTATATTAAAAGAATAAAGTAGTAATATTATGGCCAAAGAATAAATAATTTTGAGACCCAATTATATCAAGAGTTATTTAATTAGCAAAAATAAAAATAAAAAAAATGCGACACTCCTTTGAGACAGGCGAAATAACTAGTGCCTAAACTTTCGAAGATCAAAGTTCTTATTAATTAGCCATAGGCATGACTCCTCCATACATAATGATGATAATTGATGATGCTTACATATAATAACATGTACAGCGAGAGATGAGATTATTAAAATAAATCACCATGCATGATCCTATAGAAATAAATAAAAGCCAAAACTCAAATTTAAAAAGAAAAAAGAAAAGGAAAAAAAAGGTTTATATATATATATATATGTATATGTAATTATGATCAACCAACCACGTCAACTTTGGTGGTGCAAGATAACAACCGCCGGAAAATCACCGTCAAGGCGGCACATGACACCTCCTTAGCCCTTCTGATCACCACACTACCACCGCGACCACCACTAGGACTCTTTCTCATTTTCCTAGGCGCCACCACTCTCTCTCTAACACGGCCGATACACTTTCTTGTCTTTTCCGGCACACTCTCTTTCCTCGAAAACGTGTAACTTCTCAAGTATAATTGCCTGCATGACATACTATTTACCACCCTAGGGTGATCACTAGGGCCATCTAAGCGCCCATTTGTGCTGGCTGACCTTAAGAACGGCGGTGAGCCGTTCTTTGAGCGGCCGTTTGAGCTTACGGACCTTACGAACGCCACGTCGGATTCCGGCCACTTGTAGAGGTTTATGTAGGTGGCCCGGACCGGAATCCGGCTATCCTCCACGCAACTTGCTATGCAGGTTGAGGCCATAATTTTCCGGCCACTATAGATTGATTTTTTTTTTCTTTCTGTGTGGGGTTTGTATATATGATTCTAAGGAGAGCTTAGAATGCAAGAAAAGGGAGAGAGGGGACTAGTTACTTGTTAGGGGATGGGCTGTGGTTTTATGTGTTTGTGTGTGTGCAAGGATCAAGTAGTATCCAATGGTTTGGCATAAAGGTGGGGTCAAAAAATCGATAGACTTTTTATATTCAAGTTTGCGTTATTGTAACAGTTTGTTATTTTTTATTTTATTTTTCTATAATACTTTTGAGTCCTTATTATCACATGCTGATACAATTAGGGGTCGGGGGAGTCAAAACTCCAGACCATTTCTATGCAATGTCTCGGTAATCATTCGCCTTGAAAAAATATTCAAATTTGCTCATTCATTTGATTTACTACGGAATTTGACTATATTTCATGTAAAATTTGTTATATTTAGGATAGAATAATAGATACAGTCGCACAGAAATTTAAAAAGTAAAAAATACAATATATTCAATTTTATCAAATTTATGGTGATAGTCCTGCATGTTTGATATATTCATTTAATTTTGTCTCACAAACCCTACAATGATTCACACACCACCGGACTGCTTATAAATCACTAAGCCCAACTGCCCGACTATCCGGTGAACGAGACCCCGACTATCTTGTCATAGCGGCCATTGATCGAACCCACTGAAGTATAAGTCAATTTTAACACAATTAATATTCACAAACGAGGATTACGATTAATCATCGTCTTAATTTTATATTTATTATTTGTTTGAAAGAATTTTAATTTGTGATCTTACAATTACTGTATCAATATATTTTTGTTTTTTAAAATAAATTAAAGAATACTACTTGTTAGTTGTTAGGATAATAATTTTCAAATGAGTCCAGGCACAAAAATTATGTTGAGTTTGGGCTAGACATGATTCCTTCAAAGGAATGTGGGTGAAAAACTGAAAAGAAGCCCATATGGTATTGGGCTGGATTAAGTTCTTGGAAAAGCAAATTTGAGCTCATTGAAACTATTTCAGGATATGACTCAAAAAGGGATTAACTTGAATGCTTGAGTCCTCTTAAAGGTAAAACCTAGACTTTGAGACCACAACATAGCCTTGGCACATTTGGGGCGTTTAATAATAAGCCATTTCCAGTTGATTGTTTATTGGACTGATCTAGCATATATTAACTGACAAATAAGCAACAAATTCCTCGCTCTCTTGGTGAGAGAACATCTGAAAATAACTGACAATTCTCTTATCGATAATGATATATATTTTGAATATTTATTTTAATTTTTTAATTGTTAGTTACGTGGATAAATATTAGTGGTAATTTTTTTAGAGAAACGTGTAATAATTGGGGTCTTCCTATAATTCATATTAATTTCATGTATTGATAACATTCGCGATTGTAATTCCTACTAATCCTCCTTACATATATGTGGATCCCTTTAGTTATTCATGTGAGAAAAATCTTGTAAAAATATTAATTTTATTTGTAAAAATATCAATTCCCTACTCAATAAAACAGTAATATTTTTACATTTTATACAACTTTGTAAAGTACAATTGCTAATTTTGTTAAGAAACTAGTACTACTTAATTAGCTCCGTTTTTCAATATAAAATGAACGAGCTCAAAATTCTTACTCTATTTCAATTTTCAACAATAATAATAATGCTTCGGTTTCCTTAATTTCGCATGAAAACTTGGAAAGTACAAATGATGTTTCAATATATAATTAGGGAACGGTTAAATCTACACATATTTTTGTTATTTTCATACTGTGGTCCCCACATATTTATTAAATTTATTTTGTATGTCCGATTTACCCCCATAGGTTTCGAGCATGTTGACGGAGATAATCCGGCCAAACTCATAGATTCCGATTAGAGAAACAAAAGGAAAAACCAAGCTTAAGAGCACCACAACACCATACAAGAAAATGCAGACCACTTTGCAGATTCAACAAAGTCCAAACGGGACATAGAGAAACATCCAAAAAACTAATCTGGGAAATAGAGCACATACCACCCTTAAGCAGCATCGATCCGAAACTGTGAAGCAAATCACAGAACATAGAACCTTTGATTGCAGAAGAGAGTAGAAACCTCTGATTGTAAATCACAAAATCCAAGATGAACCTTTGATTGCTGGTAAGCCATTTCTTCTTCTTCGATTATTATGATTTGTAGTTGATCTTGTATGTTGTAGATCTTATCATCTGGGGTTCTTCTGTTTCCAGATCTATAAGTTATATTTCGTTTTTCCTATTGTCATATGTATTTTAGATGATTATGCATTTGATCTATATTATGCTTGTGTTTGGTTAGTTGACATGTATGGATTTTTGTACTCAATTAGATCTTGAATTACATCACAAACTAAGCAATTTATAATCCGATCGGAGCTTGTTAAATATTGGCTCATATTTGGTCAAAAATGGGTGCTCCACATTTAAATTACATGCTTTGCAATTGGTCCAAGTTGGTATGCTAGACCTTGCCTAATTCCAAGATTGGTGTGCTAGTGTGCAATTGGTCCAAGTTGGTATGTTAGACCTTGCCTAATTCCAAGATTGGTGTGCTAGACCTTGCCTATAAAAGGAAGCACATTCATAAAATGAATACACACCATTCAATCCTAAGGGAGTAGGATCCCATCCGGTAGAGGGTGGAGTGAGTTATCCAAATGTAGAGAGATAAGAGGTATCCAAGTGTTAGAGAATTTTGTGTGGGAAAATTCTCTTGGGAAGAATTATCTTTCTTGAGTGGATGTGAGGAAATTTCTGAGAGTGTGAGTGGTTGTAATATTATTCACATAGTAAATTTGCTCTGGTTGTCTTTGACAACGAAAGTGGTTTTTTTCTCCGGTTTTGGAGTTTCCACTATAATTCTTGTGTTGTGTGATTGTATTCTAAATTCTCAATTTCCTATTTCTATATCGTGAGACGTTGTATTTCCCAACAATTGGTATCAAGAGCTTTTGGTTCACGCCGTTGGTGTCTCCAACGGGTACGATCCGTTTAAAGAAAAATGTCTGGCATAAAAATCGATATAAAAAAAAATTCGATGGGAGAATTGTTTTTTGGCTTGTGACAAAGTCAAGTCAAAGATGTGATAATTCAATCTAAGTTACACAAGGTGTTTGAACATCTTCATGGCATGCCGCTAGTATCCAAAGTTGCCATGAAAGAGGATGTGTTACCACTAGCGGGTTCTTTTCACACGGGCATTGGTTGGCATTAATCCAAGGTGTGTGGTGATGTCGATGGCTGATGTACTTCCGGGAAAGCCAACGTGGAAGTAGCACCATAATTTTTCAGCAAGTTTGTTCGACATGAAATCTTAGAATGGTTGATTCTGAGTGAAGGTATACTCTTTATGGTGGAGTATGATAATTCTCTATACCGAGAATTATGACTGTTGGTGAAGACAGTGATAGCGGAAGCTATGAAATATCTTAGAATGGTTGATTCTGAGTGGATGTATACTCTTTATGGTGGAGTATGATAATTCTCTATATTGAGAATTATGACTGTTGGTGAATACAGTGATAACGACAGTTATGAAAAATCTTAGAATAGTTGATTCTGAATGGAGGTGTATTTTTGTAGTGGAGTATGATAATTCTCTATGCCGAGAATTATGACTGTTGGTGAAAACGGTGATAACAGAAGCTATGGTGATTTTTTGAAGAATATGAGCCAAGGTGGAGATTGTTAAATATTGGCTCATATTTGGTCAAAAATGGGTGCTCCACATTTAAATTACATGCTTTGCAATTGGTCCAAGTTGGTATGCTAGACCTTGCCTAATTCCAAGATTGGTGTGCTAGTGTGCAATTGGTCCAAGTTGGTATGTTAGACCTTGCTTAATTCCAAGATTGGTGTGCTAGACCTTGCTTATAAAAGAAAGCACATTCATAAGATGAATACACACCATTCAATCCTAAGGGAGTAGGATCCCATCCGATAGAGGGTGGAGTGGGTTATCCAAATGTAGAGAGACAAGAGGTATCCAAGTGTTAGAGAATTTTATGTGGAAAAATTCTTTTGGGAAGAATTATCTTTCTTGAGTGGATGTGAGGAAATTTCTGAGAGTGTGAGTGGTTGTAATATTATTCACATAGTAAATTTGCTCTGGTTGTCTTTGACAACGAAAGTGGTTTTTTTCTCCGGTTTTGGAGTTTCCACTATAATTCTTGTGTTGTGTGATTGTATTCTAAATTCTCAATTTCTTATTTTTCTATATCGTGAGATGTTGTATTTCCCAACAGAGCTCAACCCAAGAACAAAAGATAGGCTAATCCAAAAGAGAGAGAGAGCAGGGGAGTTCAAACGGTGACCAAGCATCAAAGATGGAGAAGAAAAGCAATAAGCTATATGGAAGAGAAAGCAGAGCCAAGGAAACCCAAGTGAGTTTGAAATCAGCAAACAATCCAACCTCCAAGCCCCGATGAAGAACCATTAGGATCCCAACCCTAGTACAAGATAACCAACCAAGATGATGGAGATGAAGATACCCAAACTCAAAAGAAAGAAACCAAGAGATTCAGTCTACTCAAACCAATCAGCGCCAGGAAGCACAACAGATGCAGAGGTAAATTGGACATAGAAAATAAATTTAGTAAATATGTGGGGACCACAATGCGGAAATAACAAAAAAGAGTGTGGATTTAACAATTTCCTATAATTACTGCAAATTTTTCTTGGTTAGTCTAGGACGTTTCAATATTTTCCGGTGTCAAGCTATGATACATTGTATTGACCAAAGCTCCAAGTTTTTTAAATTGTTAACAGATTTTCACAAAATATAATACTTTTGGCCTTTGTTAGAAAAATATAATTAAGAAAAATACAAACCCAAATGGTCAAAAAGAGAATGAAGGAAGATCTTTGTATTCAAGTTAATCTTATGTAACACTTCAATTTCACATCAAAATATGTGAAATAATTTATTTATATATAAAAAATAAGTTAATAACAGTAGTATTTTTAGTTATGATATATATTTTATGTGAGTTCGTGGTATGATAGGCTAAGATAATTTTAAAAAAATATACTATGAAACTCGTGATTTAAGACCTTGTTTAAATAAATTCGATTCGAACTCAAAAATTAACTCCAGATTTGTTCCCAACTCAAACTGGATTTGCTGCTTGGACACTTGCATTTGGATCAAGCATCCAACCATAAGCAAATAAATGAGAATGAAAATTGCTGTATTTTAATATAAGTAAAAGCTGACAGTTAAATCATGAAGTGTAATTAATAAATATGGAAATTCAACATGACAGGTGTGCAACCAGGAGGGTGGCAGTGTCTTGATGACTAGGTGAAAGTACCGGGAAATTTCGATTTTGAATCAAAGATTTAATTTCCCAAAGCAGATTCGGTGTGAAAATAAGACGCAGAATTCATTATTTAGCAATTAGTTATGTACCCTGTTGAGTACCTAAAAAATCATATAAAATGCATACACCCTCACTTTTTTTTATAAAAAAAGAAAAAGAAAAAATTAATTGTTTAAGAAAATAATTTTCATAAAAAGCGCTCACCTGTTATTAATAATTTATACAGTGACACAATATTTTTAAATTTATATTTATAATTTTTTTATTACATCATCAATACTAAATTAATAAATTATTAATTTTAAAAGTAAATATAAAATAAAATTAAGTTATTAATATTTATTTACAAATATTACTCTTTAAAAGAGTGTTACTTTTGGTCAACAAAGAGCTTCTTATTTTCTGTTAATCTATTTTTATGATACTAAGGTTAGGATAATAGTATACATTAATACACAAAATATGATATTTTTCAATAATATTTATTCATATCTAAATATTAGAGAAATATTTTGAAAAAAAAAATTAAAAAAAATATTTTAAATTTTAAAATAAATGGAGTAGTGATCTTAGTGTAGGAGGACTATGCAACTGTTCACAAAACCCTAATGCTACGTTTGGATTGGTGGAATAGGAGGGAGAATGGAATGACTCATTCTTATGGAATGAAAAAAATTGTGTTTGGTTGCGATTGGAATGAAAAAAATTGTGTTTGGTTCCTTGAGGGAGGGAGAACATATGGAATAACTCATTCCAACTAGAATGGAATGAATCATTCCATTCTTCATTCCATTCCTTCAATCCAAACGTAACATAATAGTTCTCCCAATTCAAAGCCGACTTCGAGCCACATGCAAATCCACTATTTTATGCAAAGTGGATCATTAGGATCTAGATCCACTGTAGAGCCCACTTCCCATCAAATAGTCATGGAGAGACCAAACTCAATAAATACTATTCCCTCCGTCCCAAATTAATTGCATTTCTAGGACTTTTTAAAGTCAAATTGACTATTTTTAAAACTAATTTTTTTACTATTTTTGCTAACATATAGGTGAAAATATTATAACCAAAAGAAAGTATATACAATTTATTACTAATTTCAATTTTTATAATTTTATAAATATATTTATATATGCTTAATTATTAATTTTAAAAATAGTCAATTTGACTTAAAAAAATCCTAAAAAAGCAATTAATTTGGGACGGAGGGAGTAGTAGTAAATACTATACTACTTATATTAGACCAAACTAAGAAGCTTGCCTTTACCTTGATACTCTATTAGGAAACAAACCTTTTCCAAAACAAATTAAAAATTAAAAACCACAAAACACTAGTAGTACAAATAACAGAATATGCTGTATCCCCCAATTGCGTCACCATTTTGAATATCCCCATTTTTATTGTTTTTTTCAAAGGCAAGCCCATATAAGTTTCACTAAATGCTAAAATAATCCTGTTTGATTACCATAATTTAAGTAATTACTCCTCTGTTCACCCTCTAATCACCTCCACCACAAGCCGCCAACAAAACTTGCCACGTCAGAAAAAAAACATTTAAGTTTAAATTTAATATATTGACAGCATATATATATATATATAAATGATGAAATACTTATATTAAACAAAATTATTTTTATTTATATTACTAAGGGAAAGGGAGAAATAACTGGTTTGTCTATATTATTAAAGAAGAAGGAGAAATATAACTATTGTTTTTTAAAGATGTGTAACACTTTATAATAAATATATATTAACCTACTTTTTATTTCTCCCTCTCTTTGTCTCTTATTTATCTCATATATATTTCACCCATATTTTTGAATTCTTATGTAATTTTTTCATTTAATTACAGACACATAGTATGTATTAAAAAGATTAATTTTAAGAATTCTTATTTAATTTTTTCTTTTAATTACAGACACGTAATATATATAAAAAAAATTAACTTTAACAACGTGTTATAATCATAATATTATCCGTCTACATAGATAGTAAATGTATTAAATTTAAGTTCTAAAACTAAGTGCCGTATATATTTTTACCACGTGGCCAGCTATTACTGGCTCAACCTATGTGGAACACGATCGTTCCCCTAGGAAAGTTGGGGAAGGCAAAGGCAACTGAACCGCTCCTAGCTGCTTATATATAGGAATGGCTTACCGACCTCCTTCTTTTCGATTCACTCCCTGACTTCCTCTACAGTTTCTAGAGAGAGAAAGCATACCCCACAAGCGCATTACCTAATCTAATCATACTCTTAAAAGTCTCTTCTCTGTATTTTTGTTCTACCAACACTTTCAGGTAATCCAAATCCAAACCCTAGTACTTACGGTTTTCATGTATATGTGTAATAGTGTATATGAATTGTCCTGTTAATGTTATTACTTTAGATTTTACTGGTAATTTTAGATCTTAGGTTTATGAAATTTGCATAATCAGATCATGAGATTTATGTGTTGATATTTATTAATTTTCAGGTGATAAATTGAAAGGTTAGTATCCAAATTGTGTGGTTTGGATTAAATTGGTGGGACTTATGGGTAAAGGAGGGCAGAATTATGGGAAGAGAGAGAATACAGGGAGCAATACACAGTCGAATAGAGTAGTATTTGCTGCGTGGGCCAAAGATGTTGGGGAATGCGAAGAGGAGTTGCAGGTGAATCGAGATTTTGGATTATCACCAGATGAAGTTGAAAAGAGGAGGCAGATCTATGGATGGAATGAGTTGGAGAAGCATGAAGGGCAGTCGATTTTTAGCTTAATTTTAGATCAGTTTAATGATACTTTAGTGAGGATTTTACTTGTTGCTGCTGTGATTTCATTTGTTTTAGCGTGGTATGATGGGGATGAAGGTGGGGAAATGGAGATCACCGCTTTTGTTGAACCTCTGGTAATATTTTTGATCTTAATTCTGAATGCAATTGTGGGGGTATGGCAAGAGAGCAACGCTGAGAAAGCTTTGGAGGCTCTTAAAGAAATTCAGTCAGAGCAGGCAACCGTGATTCGAAATGGGAAAAAATATTCGAGTTTGCCAGCAAAAGAACTTGTTCCTGGTGATATTGTTGAGCTTAGGGTTGGGGATAAAGTGCCTGCGGATATGAGGGTTTTGAATTTGATTAGCTCAACTCTTCGCATTGAACAAGGGTCGTTGACGGGAGAGAGTGAGGCAGTTAGTAAGACTGTTAAGCCTGTTGCAGAAGATTCTGAGATTCAGGGGAAGAAGTGTATGGTGTTTGCAGGAACAACTGTTGTGAATGGGAATTGTATTTCTGTGGTTACTCAAACAGGTATGAATACGGAGATAGGGAAGGTGCATTCGCAGATTCATGAAGCCTCACAGAGTGAGGAAGATACACCACTAAAAAAGAAGTTGAATGAGTTTGGAGAGGTTCTTACACTATTAATTGGTTTAATATGTGCATTGGTTTGGCTAATTAACGTGAAATACTTTTTATCTTGGGAGTATGTTGATGGTTGGCCAACGAATTTCAAGTTTTCATTTGAAAAGTGCACATATTACTTTGAAATTGCAGTGGCATTAGCAGTAGCTGCTATTCCAGAAGGTTTACCTGCAGTTATTACGACATGCTTGGCCCTCGGCACTCGTAAGATGGCTCAGAAGAATGCCCTTGTTCGCAAGCTGCCTAGTGTTGAGACTCTTGGTTGTACAACTGTGATTTGTTCGGATAAAACGGGTACTTTGACCACTAATCAGATGGCGGTGGCTAAGATTGTTGCAATGGGTCCTAGGGTAAATGCTGTCCGATTATTCAATGTGGAAGGGACGACATATAACCCTTTTGATGGAAAAATACAAGACTGGCCCCAGGGTCGAATGGATACTAACCTTCAAACAATTGCAAAGATTGCTGCTATCTGCAATGATGCCAGTATTGAACAAACAGGGAATCATTATGTTGCTAGTGGAATGCCTACTGAAGCAGCACTGAAGGTAACATAATAAAAATGTGAATTCTGACTTATTTCATTTGTCTGAAATGTACATACGTGGCCCCATATATATATTAGGAACACTAACTTATGGTTCATGTTGAGTTGGTAGCATTCTAAGTTCTTTCTTTTTCTTTGTCAAGTTCATCATATTACATTCTTATTTTAATGAAAAATAAATTGCTCAGACATCAACCAGTTCTAGGGTGTTCCTTAATTATCTGCACAAAATGCTAGGCAACCTGAAGTATTCAACCAAGGAGACTTATCAACCCAAAAAAAAAAAGATTTAACTTGGGAGATATTTCCCCCCCTAATGTTCTACTTTTCAGGTTCTTGTGGAGAAAATGGGACTTCCTGATGGACTGGATTCTGGTTCATCTTCTTCCCGAGGCGATGCACAACGTATGTCAATTGTATAAATGTTGTTTATATTTGCTTGTAATACTTTTCTGTCTGCTACTAACACTTTCCCTCTTCAACTTTCTGAATTTTTTAGGTTGTTGTCAAACATGGAGTAGAAGTGCTTGTCGTATTGCCACACTTGAATTTGACCGTGATAGGAAATCAATGGGAGTGATTGTGCGTTCTAACTCAGGAAGGACCTCATTACTAGTAAAGGTGGTATCTTTTTCTTCCATCCTCTCGGATAGGTGTCTTTCACATTATTATGTATAGTTGTAACTTATTGTGGAACACAACATGTCAGGAAATGGAACTTTCTTTTTAAGACCTAATGGATGATTGATGCTTCCTCTCTCTCTTTTCACCTTGTTTTTTTTTACTCCTAATAAAAATGGTCATTGTTTCTTAATACAGTGCAATAATATGTCATGTAATTTTCTCAATCGTATACTTTTCTCCCAAACTTCTCCTTTTCAATAATTTCATTGCATTTAAGCTCCCCCCATCCTGGGATAAGAGTCCACTTTTAAAAGTCCAACTTTGAAGGTAAATTTGATTTTGAACTGTTTATTATAATTGTCTATTAAATCATTATGATATGGCAAGAATTGGTACATTGATTTTTAGGGGACTCCCATTCTGGGATGTCCTAGGTCCCTAGAAACAAATTCCCGACTAAAATCCCAACAAAATAAGGATGCTTAAACTAAAACTTCTATCATCCAGGTGCATCTTCTAGTTTATATCTCTTCAAAACGACTTTTTTCTTTGAATTACACCTTCAAAGGCATAGAGGCACGGCTCTCCAAATATGACCCTTGCTCTTACGGACAGTAGAAATCTATCAAGAGGAAATCTCAGTCAATAAGCTCAGGAAAACCCGAGATATCCCAAGTTTAGATAACATAAGAGCCCACATACCAGAAACGTAGGAGCCGTAGTGAAGACGGTGTTTAGCCTTCTCCTATGCACCCTCTCATAAGCAATAATTGATATAGTTAGTTGTAACTTTTACTTGCTTGAATATGTAAAAATAATACTAATAAGGTTTACCCCGACCTTCTGTTGATCAAAGATTATTGCCAAATGCTTCTTTGATCATATTGTAATTCAACAGTTTTAGTATAAATGAAATGCTGTTTAGGAGTTGTACCTCTTTTTATTTGGCGTGGGTTTTTCTTTGTCTAACATTGCATTTTCTGAATGCTATTATCTGCAGATGGCTGCCTTAATGTTTTCCTTTTTCTTTTTCTAATTTTTCTTTATTTCCTAGGACAGATGCCATATTCTAACCTATCACTTTTTCAATCATTTAATGCTGCATGGGTGTTAATTTGCATGTCTATTAATCATTTATGAATTATCTGCTTCTATGTCTTAGTATTGAGTTCAATGTAATATGTCTTCTGGGAAATATACATTGTCATCATTGCTGACAATTCTACTAAAGCAGAAATTTGGATGGATCTCTTAAAATGCATTTTATTCCTCCCTTTTGTTTGATTTTATTGCCTTGTGGAACCAGCCATGACTCCCGTGCTAAATTTGGCAGGGTGCAGTTGAAAATTTGTTGGAAAGAAGCTCCTTTGTTCAATTGCTCGACGGTTCTGTTGTTGAACTCGACCAAAATGCCAGGGATGTTATCTTACAAAGCCTTCATGAAATGTCTTCTACCGCTTTACGTGTTTTGGGTTTTGCATACAAGGAAGACCCTACAGAGTTTGCAACATATACTGGTGATGAAGACCATCCAGCTCATGATCTTTTACTCAATCCAGCTAAATATTCTTCTATTGAGAGTAAACTAGTGTTTGCTGGTTTGGCCGGGCTAAGAGTGAGTTACAATTGTTGTTACTTGTATTATGTTCTAAATAGCATTAACGAATATTTTGGTTGGTGATGATTCTTTAATGATTGATGATCTCCATTAATTTTTAATTCTCAAAGGATCCTCCTCGAAAAGAGGTTCGCCAGGCCATTGAGGACTGCAGAGCAGCTGGCATTCAGGTTATGGTTATAACAGGAGATAATAAGAACACTGCAGAAGCCATTTGTCGTGAAATAGGTGTTTTTGGACCAAATGAGGACATCAGTTCTAAAAGCCTAACAGGAAGGGAGTTCATGGATCATCATGACCAAAAAAGTTATTTAAGGCAGAGTGGAGGGCTCCTCTTCTCTAGGGCGGAACCGAGGCATAAACAAGAGATAGTGAGGCTGCTCAAAGAAGATGGTGAAGTCGTTGCAATGACTGGTGATGGGGTGAACGATGCACCTGCCCTGAAATTGGCTGACATTGGTATTGCAATGGGCATTGCTGGGACCGAGGTATATCTCATATCTCCTTTTCTTGGTTTTACTTTTATGCTAACGTAAAAGGGTCTGCATTTTGAAACAACGATTATTTATCCCTATAACTGCATGTATGATTGGTCAGGCTTGGCCCTTTTCTTAACCTTGTTATGAAAGAGAAATCGTGCTATCCATATATTGATCCTACATCTCCTGCATTATCTCATTTCAGGTTGCCAAGGAAGCTTCGGACATGGTTTTAGCAGATGATAATTTTAGCACAATTGTTGCTGCTGTTGGCGAAGGCAGGTCTATTTACAACAATATGAAGGCCTTCATCAGGTCTATTTATCTCCCTCATCGTTATTTTTGTAGCTTAAATACAGCTCTACGACAACATTGTTATTTTGAATGCTGAAGTGCTTGTTTGGTGTTTCATGATATCATCTCGATTATCTACTTCAGTTAATAGCCATTGTAATGGGCGTAATATCTGAAGTATGTGGCCGTTTTAGTAACTGGCTTATCAAGAATTGTGAATTTTATACTTATTTTAAAAGGCGGTGAAATACACTTACCATCTGTTTCTCACCTCTTCTGTTGTTTCCTTCTTTTGCTAGAAGAAATATGGGTCTCAAGCAATTATATAAAAAGAGAATGAAATAAGTATAATGTGCACAATTGGTGCAAGCGAATCGAGGTTCTGCTAGTGACAATAATCCAGAAACTATGAATAGCAATCCATGAATAATCCAGAACCATAGATATCCATATAAACATATGATGAATAATCCAGAACCATAGATATCCTTATAAACATATGATGAATAGTCCAGAACCATAGATTTCCATATAAACATATGATGAATAATCAACTGTCCGCTTAATCTGAGAAGGCATGGTAAACAATCTGTAGTGAGATTACTTTCTCAATCAAAATAACAGATGCTAATTCAGTTTATTAGAAGGATCATTTTAAAACAAGGCCTTACCTAACAAACTTAGAGACTTAAATGGCCAGAACACAATGGAAGAGAAATGGTTCTGCAGCTTAGAATTTCTTTTGCATAGGGAACTCCTGACGAACTGTGAAGAAAGCCACCATCAGAGTGAGAAAATGCCAAATCGATCAAAATGCGCTATTGAATAAAAGCAACCTTTTCAACTATTTTTTGGAGAACTGTACTCCCTCCATATGCTTAACGACCTAGGGATTAAATTCCACACATTTTCCAAGTCCAGCTTTTTCCTGAAAAAGATATGGCCATTTAAAAGATGTTATTAATCAAATTGATAGCTACTGTGCATCTGTTCTTACATTCAAGAACTGCAACCACACCCCTCTAGGAAAAATCAAATATAAAGGTTAAATGTATAGATTTTTGTTGCATAAATATTCCATAAGGGCATAAATAATGGTCTTATGATACTTCATCAATTTTCTTGTGACACCACTGTTGCAAAACAATCAAGATACGGAAGATTATGAAATTTACTTGAGAGAGTTATGAAAGATCTGATAACCTTGAAAATATTTTTAGTGTAAAGATTGATAAAGTTTTTTACATTTCATTATTGGAGAACTGTTGAGCTGAATGCATATCCCTTTCTAGTTACATTTTATGCATCCGTTTTTGTTCACAGATTCTAAACCTCATGTACACAGCATACAATATTTTGCGTCAATACCCTGCATCTTATTTCTGTCGATTCAAGTTTAATTATTTGAAGATAGACTATGACTCCTGTCTGAGATTGATATCATTCGCTCTTTTATGTTTACATGTTCTCAAGGAGAAACTGATTGTTAGGAAGTAGCTCTCATTGGAGCTGCAATGCTTTATAACACTGGTTGTGGACTTGTAAAATGTACCGCCTAACCAAGCAAAGGAAAAAAATAAATACACAAGTAGGCCTGTAAATGGTAATCAGAAAATTCATATCCGTTCGCATCCGTATTCGAAAAAAAGCAAATATTATTAAGGTGTTCGTATATAAACGATACGAATACGGATATAGGCGTTTTCGTTAAACGTCCGAGGATAGCGGATATCCGGTATTCGGATTCATATCTATATCCGGAATTCGTATCCGAATAACTTGTATGTGTGTGTATATGTATATACATGTGTATATATACACACACATACATACTTACATTAATAATTTAATTATCAATCACCATATATTAAGTAAACATAATTTTCTCAAATAACCTTACATATATAATAATCAGTTTTTACTATCATACGAAAAATATTTTTAAAAATGTCATTTCACTTTTAAAAAGTAGAAAATAACACTTTTAAACATAATATTAATAAACTGAAATGAATTCATTTAATTTTAATTAAAGTATTTTTACTATTGTAAAGCATAAAATATCAAAAATGTATCATTTAACGAGAAAATTATACACTATAAGAACAAAATTATAGTTATTAGTTTGTTATAAATATTTTATTTTCAAAACTTACATGAACAAAAGTGGATGATAAATTAGTATTATCTTTCATTGAAAATGTTATTAATTTAATGCTTTCTCTAGGATGTCTAAATTTTTATTGGTTTTTTTGATCAATGATGGATGATGACATGATTGACATTTTCCTCTCCTTTATGATTAGGATGTTTAATTGATATGTATTGTTTAAACTTTAAATGGTGATGAGTAATTATTCAATTTTTTCTTGTAATCTTTTGTAAATAATTTGAATGAATTGTTTATTAGGTAACTGATAAACAAATTTGGATACCCGAATATGTAAATAATTTATTCGTTCGAATAACGAATAAAATAAACAGAAACGGATATTATTTCGAATACTGAATACGGATAGTATTCTTAAAATCCGCTGAATATCGGATACAAATACGGTTAGGGTATTAATTTTCCGGATACGGATACCATTGTATCCGAATCCGTATATATCCGTTTACAGCCTTATATACAACTATGGAGTCAAACAATCCTGTCTCTTCTTGGAAGGAAGTTTCCTTTCCTTTGCACCTTTTGTACAAGGTGGGAAATTGAGCTTATGCTGTATGTTTCTTGGCACTGCTGTATCTTTCTTGGAACTGTCACAAGCTGCCCCTTGTGTCAACTTGTCTGCAAAGTATCTTCAGTTTTTGCAAAGCATCAAGTTATTTATAGTACTTCTAATATTATGCTAATTAAAGTTTCTTTGAAATTTGTGACAGATACATGATTTCCTCAAACATTGGCGAGGTTGCCTCTATATTCCTCACAGCTGCTTTAGGTATACCAGAAGGCCTTATTCCTGTTCAGCTTCTGTGGGTCAATCTAGTCACCGACGGACCCCCGGCAACAGCTTTGGGATTCAATCCACCTGACAAGTACATAATGAAGAAACCCCCTCGTAGAAGTGATGATTCTTTGATCAGTACATGGATATTATTCCGCTATCTGGTATTTTACGTCTCAAATTTTCCTTTTGAAACCAATTTCAGATGGCTCGACTGAACTAGAAAACTTATTGCTTATTTTTCTCAATCTTGTTGATGCAGGTGATTGGACTCTATGTTGGGATAGCAACTGTTGGAGTTTTCATTATATGGTACACACAAAACTCTTTCTTAGGAATTGACCTAAGTAAAGATGGCCACAGCCTTGTCACTTATTCCCAACTTGCTAACTGGGATCAGTGCAACTCCTGGGGGAATTTCTCAGCTTCACCATTCACAGCCGGATCCCAAGTGTTCAGTTTTGATGCCAACCCATGTGACTACTTTCAGACTGGGAAAATCAAAGCAATGACCCTCTCCCTCTCCGTATTGGTTGCCATCGAGATGTTCAATTCCCTTAATGCTCTTTCCGAGGATGTGAGCCTCTTGATTATGCCCCCTTGGGTCAACCCGTGGCTTCTCTTGGCGATGTCAGTCTCATTTGGCCTGCACTTCTTGATCCTCTATGTTCCTTTCCTTGCTCAAGTATTTGGCATAGTACCACTAAGCCTGAACGAGTGGTTGTTGGTGGTGGCTGTTGCTTTCCCTGTGATTTTGATTGATGAGGTTCTCAAGTTTGTGGGTAGGTGTACAAGTGGAGCTCAATCTTCGCGTTCTCAAAAATCATTGAAGGACAAGGCAGAGTGAGGTCGTATTTAAAAATTTTAGCTGGAGAAGGTTATTATTCATTAAGGCTTTTCAGTGGGTGTAAATGACCTTATTACTCTCGGTCCTTCCTTTAACCCTTGCTCATGTTAAAGTAGCAAGGGTTAGTTGGACCTCGAAGGTTCAATTAAACTGGTTAGACAACATGTGATACTCTTAACAGCAGAATTATTAGGATTTGCTAGCTTTCTTTTACCCTTGATCTTAATTTTGGGTGGATCTCATTATACTGGAGGAAAATGAAATTAATCCCAGTTAATTTCTATCGGTCTTGGCTTCATTCCATTGTATTTGACTTTCGGGTACTAAGTTAGAAAATTAAGAAACATGGTTATTTAATCATAAATTCTACTCTTAGAGCACCTTTTTTCTCTTCACATTTACTAATCTGTAATCTTTTTCTTACTTTTGTCCTTTTCTTGTGAGATGCTCTATAATTACTTTTTCATTTTTACAATATTTGGTAAAAAAAAATTTTATTAAATTTTTAATTACTCAAAAAGTTCCGAGTTCGTGTGATGTTTATAGTTATTATTTATATTAAGCTTTGGCCAATTGGCTTCTTCATTTACTTGATGTTGTGCAGTGACTCTTACGTTCAGCAGTAAATCTAGCTAGACTGGAACAGTACAAAACCTACTTAAAAGCCTCCTAAAACAAGTACACAAGCATTGATACAGAGAGAATTATCATTCACTCACCAGATATAATCTTGTGGCTTCGGGGGCGAGGCTCTGGCATCCTCAGATCCTCTCTGAGTGTGGAACAGCCCGAGAAGTTAGAGCAGCATCATTGCTGTCAGCGAAATACCATGTGGTGACATGTGCAGCCCACCGTGAGTTGGCGATCACTGGTGGTGGAGCATGACCTGCGGCTGGTTCAGTTGCATCCTAACCAGATGGCGGAGCTCCTTGGGCACAAAAATCGGCATGAACTAGCCTGGCTGCACATGAGCTGGCTGAACGTTGCCAAGATAAGCTGGCTTATCTGCAGTTTTTGGAGTCTAAGGTACTACTGCATATCTTGAATGTTGTTTTGTCATAATAGAAATTGTAGGCTAGGCTTCTATGTCGATCCTACACAAGTTTTTTACTTCAAGAGGAAATGGAGTCAACTTTCTCTAGCAGGCTTCTTTTGAGACCAAACCTCACATTTTCTATTGATGGAGTCAACTTTGTCTAGCCCTTGAGTCACGTTCAAGGCATTCCTCTTCAAAAAGGCAAGGAGGGGCATTTATTTCTATACAAAATTAACTGCTCAATTTGGTGTCAAGTCTATAGAAGCAGAATGTATTAGCAATCACTTGGTGCTCGTTTGGTTGTCCCTCAATTTAAATAAATACAACCATATACATTTTGTAATTATCCTTTATGAATAAAAAAATTTTACAAATGGAAAATATTACACGTTTTTTTCTAGTTCATTCATCTTTAAATCTACATGAGATGAGATGACAATATTCATCATCTCACGAATCAACATTTAAAAATTGGGATCAAAAGGCTTCATTCAAATTTATGTAAACAGCTAATGGCCTTTTTTCTTTTGTTCACCTATTAATTACTGTTTTTTGTTTCTATTAACCCAGAACAGGTGAAAAACTACTACTACTACTAGAAGAGATTAAAATTCTCCAGGATTCTAGCATATATCTGCTGAAACAAGTTTCTATAAATTTGGTTCCATTGACACCACAACACAAAGCATTCTATTGATGTGCTTATGAACGATTGACGAGTATACAAGAATTTCAAAGTTGAAATATCTCAATTGTTTGACTCTTAACATAGGAATGTTATCAACCGTCACCAAAGCAGAAGCTCGGGGAGATTTTAAAAAAATCATCAACTCCTTCATACTGCAGTTCAGCACAAGAAGCAGAAATTATACTAATTATATTTGCCAGTTACCACAATTATAATATCTTGCATATGAAGCCAAAACATTGAATAATGGAATCAATAAGTTTACTTTTGAGAAGCAAAGCAATCCACATCCGCGTGCCCTGCTTGGATAACTTTAAAAAATGTAAAAGATAAGAATAAAGAGTTAAAATTACTGAAGAATCATTATCAAAGCTCCTCTCTTTAGAACCTAGACTAGAAAGAGTGATGATGAAGAACAAAAGGTAGAAGCAATTAGAAAGATGAAAGCAGTCCTAGTTCATAACTTGTCGAATGTAACAGCAATGGAAACACAACCATATAAAAACAGCGAAGCTGAGAACCAATTAACATAAAGCAACAAATTTACATCCATTCCCAACTTATTATAATCATATCAACAATAGTAAATGAGATTTTCAACATTCATACAATTCAATTGAAACTAAAGACTGATACATAACACAAAAGAGGGTCAAATTATACTAATACCAAAAGTAAGCACTTCAATTGCTTCCAAATACCATTTCATTTCAAGGGATTTTCATACACATTTGTAATTACGCATCTAAAAGACTAAATTCATAACCCATAACAACATTAACCCACCCATTCAACCTTCTAACTAAACCCCAACTATTATCACAAAAAACAACCCCACCCAACCTGAACAACTAAAATCTTCTTGACAGCAAGACTTTCGAGGAACAAAACCTTAACCACCAAACCCATACAGGGTTCTTCCCTGCCTTTTCAGTGCATACACAACATCCATGGCTGTCACAGTCTTGCGGCGAGCATGCTCCGTGTAGGTGACTGCATCACGAATAACATTCTCAAGGAAGATCTTGAGAACCCCACGAGTCTCTTCATAGATCAGACCACTAATACGCTTCACTCCTCCCCTGCGAGCCAATCTCCTTATGGCTGGCTTAGTGATTCCCTGGATATTGTCCCTCAGCACCTTACGGTGACGTTTTGCTCCTCCCTTTCCCAATCCCTTTCCTCCCTTTCCTCTTCCCGACATCTTCGCTTTACTCAAATAAACGATTCCTGAATCCCTGTTAAATTGGAAGATAAAATTCGTTAGCATTTCATTGTTCATCAGCTGAAAATACACTGAATTAAAATGGAATTAACACTGAAATATCATTAAGAAATTCTTAGAAAATGAAATCCTAGTTACATTCGTTGTTTACGCATGAAATTAAGAAATAGGAGGTGACGATTTTCAGATCAAAACATGAAATTTAATCCATTAATAACTCAAAAGTGATTAAACTGCATATTAGAACAATATATAAAAAAAAATATTGCCAAAAATATTTGGTTTTTTCTTAGCTAAATTAAAAAGAACTAATTACAAATTGAGTGACTGCCAAAAGCTAAATGCTATTGAAAAAAGTATCAATTTTAAATCTAGACAGAGAATTGGAGGAGAGGGAGGCAAACCTGAAAACTGGAAATCTGATCTGACGGGTCGGATGAGGAGATGGAAAAAGGGGGGAAGGAGGGGTGAATTTATAGGGTGAGGAGATTTTGGGGCTGCTGGGCTTCAATCCTAGACGGGGTTATGGAAAGAGTCTATAACCGTTGATGGATAGTTAAAGGAGGGTGCAGATTAGATCTTTGAAACCTCGGGGATCGACGACGTGGCAGATGTGTTTTCTTAAAATATTTAAAAGTTTCAAATAGTTGGTTTTGTGCTTTTCGAAATGCGCGCGGGAGGGGACAGCTCACAGCTCCCAATTTCATTGGGAGGGAAGCGGTGAAAATTATGTAGGAGGCTAATTGGGTGTGGGCTTTTAAAACTTGGCTAGGATTCATATTGTTTACACTTTCCACCCAAATTTCAAAATTCTAGTTTTAGGTTAATTGATTTTCGACTAAGTACAATTATCAGTTTACTGAGGGATGATAGCAGCAAATGAGCTAACTAAAAAATGCTTAGAAAACAAAAATCTAGCTAGGTCAAAAATTAAAAAAACAATTAAAAACATATTTAAAGTCGTTAAACACATAGAACAACAATTAGAAATGCACCGTTCTTACAAATCAGTAACATGAAAGTCCACGTTTAGTTAGCTAGCACATAGAGTTGATTGAAATTTAAGAGACGTGACAATTGAGTCAAATATGCAAAGCAAGCAAGTGAAAACTCACGTTCCTTTAGTTCAGCATAGTGGGTAGGCCACGTCCGTAAACGATGCACTAGCAAAAAGTAAATTAGTGGAGCAAATTTCAAGTGGAAATGGCTAAGTGGATAGTTAAGTTGGTACAACAACTTCACAACAGCTCTATAAAATAAGAGAAGCCCATTTTGCGAAAAACAACACACATCTAATTCAAAACATTCGATTTTTCTAGTTTTTTGGTAGTTTATAGCTTAGTTTTACAATGATTAGCATGTTACGACAACATTTGGCTTAGTTAACTGTTGTAATTATGTAGTTTTATTGGATTTAAAATTTATTATGTTCAGCTAGACTTAGTTGTATGTTCAATTTCAATTGTTTGTTTACATCCGGGCCTTCATACGATGTTGTTGAAATGCTTTGTACTTTGCCAATGGTGTATTAATCTATATTATAAAGTTTACAACACATCCCGCCAACTATATTAAGGATTTTACTTAATTATCTTGGTATTAGTATTTGTATTTTACATATTTTGTTAACTGTAACGTACTAATCAACATATAAGAAAGTTTGAATTTGTTCTATGATTGTAATAATCGGTTTATAACTAATTATCTGACATTACTTGGTTATCTCACTTGAATTGTATGCTTAATTAAATAAAATTATTTAATCAACAGATAAGTATTATAGTTGATTAGTTAGATTATACAACATTTGTGGTTGTGCTGACTTAGCCATAATCATTTAATCAACTGATAGAATAACCTAATTAATTTTGGTTCAACAACTTGACATTTGTATTTTAGCTTAACTTTGACTATAAATCAACAAGTAAGCCAGCTAAATATCAAGTGGCCTTTTAATCAATTGTCTAACATTTAAGTCCTTTGTCAAGTGTAAAAAGACTTATTAGAGAAGTGGCTCATTCTTTCTTTTTAATTGTTTGACCAGTTTTTGTTAAGTAGTTGACCGATCTTGAAGAATGGTGTTAACTAAATAATATCTTACTAGTTAGTAGAGTACAACTTGGGTTGGTTGGGTGGGTTTAAGGGCCATCCAAGTCCTAACCCATATTGGGTATAGGTTAAGCGGGCTTAGAAGTCGGGTCTGTCTTTCGTCGCACAAGTACCAAACCGTGATAAAGTTAATGAGTTCAGGTTGGGTTGGGCGGGTTTGAACGAACAACAATTAAAATATAACTAAAATTATAATAAATTTAGTTCGTCAAAAAAAATAGTTGGTAAACTTAAATTATTGAAATATGACTATTTATTGACTAATTTAATAAGTACTTTTGAAAAAATGGGAAGAACATAATAATGGATGAGACAAATTTTGAATTTTTTTCTCTTTATTTTTTAAATAAAAAAGAAATACAAAAAAAATGTTCTCACTATTTGTTTCTTAGACAAAGTAACCCTTTTTTTATAATAGTAATAAAAAAACGCAATGAAAATATAAGGGATGTTAAAGTATATTGATAAATTATAAGTAATTTTAAAAGATAATACACCAAATCTATCTATATATGTCTATATGTATAATATATATATATATATATATATATATATATAAAACTTGGGCTGGCTTGGGTGGGCTCGGGTTTCATGAGTTTATAAAAGTATAAATTTAAGCTCATCCAAATTAAATTTGGGCGGGCCATAGGCTGGGAGTTCTTAAAAATGTAAAAAAATCTTACTCAAATCCCATAAAATCGTGGGCGGGCTCGGATTAACTGTGGAATGCCCAACCCAAGTTGCACCCCTACCATTTAGACAAATATTATCTCATAGTGAGTTTAGAAAACTCTATTATGTCCGCCCATAAAATTGTTCAGACGCAACACTTACTATTGGGGTTAGTTAAATAATATTGAATAGATGGAAGAATATAATAATTTTTAGCATTTCAAGTATATATTTTGTTGGGTGTAAAAATAAATTTAAGAATGAAATAAAAAAATTAATGACTAAAAAACCTTCACACACAAAAGGTACCCAAATTATCTTCATTGGACAAATGTCTAGTGGTGGTGGATAATGTTGGTAGAGTTTTACTACAATATATATACATATATATATATGGATTGATCCATAGTTAACGTTGTAAGGATGTCTTTACAACGCATCGTGACCGTTCATCCGTTGATTGAACGGTTAAATAGACTCCCCATCTGCAGTTTAATCTTCAGTATACCACAGTTTAATACTGCGGATGGGACAAATGTCCAAAATACCTCTCTTAGTACAAGTCCTTTGTCCGGAGTATAAAACTCCGGAGCCTGAAAAACTTTTAAAAAAAATTAACATCTGTAGTATTAAACAGCGGAGTCTGAAAAACTAAAAAATAAAATTTGGTCACAATATTAAACTGTGGACCCCGTAAAACTTAAAAAAAATGAACTCTTTTAGGAATAGACTTAGAAATAGATCAACTCTCTTCTCCACCGCCTAGATTTAACCATCGCTCATCTGCCAATTGCTCTATCTCCCTTATCACCTATTTTTCGGCATCGATTTCTTTAAAAGGTCGATTTCTTTTGTCAATCTGTAAAACGCTATAAGTTAAACAATTGAAAAAAATAACAAAACAAAACAAAGCAAAGCACTCCGACTACTCATGCTTTGGTCTGTGTGTTTTGATACAAATTGGCCCTTTTCTTTTTCTCTAATGGGCTGTTAATGAGTAGAGAAACCCCACCTTAGATTTCAATACCCTTTTTACAGGCTTTGTTCCTTGGTTTTGGATTTTTTAGGCATGCTCTGTGCTCAATTAAATTGCTTCTTCCCATAATTCTAAATTCAACTCCATCAGATTTAGGTCTCAGAATCCCCACTAAATATTCTCAAGGAAAATGGGATTTTGGGAACTGGGTTCTTGCTAATGTCCCATTTATTTGAAGAATTATTGGTTTCCTTGAAGTGGTTTTGGTCAATTTTTGTGTCTTTGGATGTAAAGATGCAATTTTGCAATTGGAAATTTGGGTTGTGTTGAAGAGAAGCTCAAACCAGCTGAGTTGATCAATGAGGCACATACTCTGCTTGAGGAGATAAAATCATTGAAAAAAATACAGGATCATTATGGTATGTTTGTTTATCAATGTTGATTTCTATCATTATGGGTTATAAAGACAATAAGTTTGGAGTTATGGCATGCGTGCGCTGGCTCACTAGCGACTATGCCTCAGGCTGTTCGATAATAATATGTATGTACGTAGAGCTACTCTACGAACTCTACGAATGTAAAGCTACTCTACGAACGTACAGCTACTCTACGAACGTAGGGTTGATCAATGGGGCACATACGCTACTTGAGGAGATAACATTATTGAAAGAAATACAGGATCATTCTAGTGTGTTTATTTATCAATGTTGATTTCAGTCATTAGGGTTATAAAGACAATAAGTTCACAGCTATGACATGCGTGCGTCGGCCCACTGGTGACCCTGCCTCAGGCCGCTCTATTATAGTTTTTACGAACGTAGAATAGCCCCAAGTTACAGAATGATACCAATAAATACTTTTTACCATCTGCAGTTGATCCTCATGTTTGTTGTATCATGTATGAATTTGGGTTTATGTATCTAGTGATGATTACAAATGTAAGACCCCGAATTTATGAAATAAAAATTTATTATTTTCTTTATGATTATTTTTCTAAATAGTGAAGTGCTTAATTGTTATAAATGATAGTTAAGGGTGTAATATGCAAATTATCTGATAAATAGTATGTTGGGGAATATTCCTTTTGTCGGGGAATATTCTTTCTGTCGGGAAATATTATATTCGGTACCGTACGACGGCGCCGAAATGGCAATATTGTCAACGATAGTGGGCCCCACAACGGGTTAACTGTCGGATATAGAAAGTGATAGAAATTGGCGGCAAAACTTTAACCAATAACTGTTGAAATACCCGGTGATAAAAAGAACAGTAAAACGCGTTATTCCACAGTAGTACACGGTATTCCACAGTAGCTCACGATGTTGCACAGTGTTTTTATATTATTGATTCAATAATTGATAAAGTAGCAATTGCATAGTATCTTGATTCAATAATTGTTAATTAGCATCTGCATAATATATTTTACTATTTGTCACGACACTGTAACTTATATCATTTGATAGGATATTTTAGCATTATCGACAATGTCTATAAATTCTGTCAAGGAAAGGGGTTATTTAATTGCGCGCCATTTTTATGGAAGGCCCCCCTCTTTCCTGGGAATAATCTGGTTGTCAGTTATTGCGAGTATATGCTATCTGTGATATTAATACATTTAACACAATAATACAGAAAAATGGATTTATTGTGATAATGGAGTTATTTTTTATGGTTTTAATCTTTTGATAATGGAATTATCTTTTGATAATGGATTAATTTTTGAATAAATGGATGGATGATATTAATGGAAAGAAAAATGGATGGATGATATTAATGGAAGAAAAAATGGATGGATGATATTAAATGGAAGAAAAAATGGATGGGATGATATTAATGGAAGAAAAATGGATGGATGATATTAATGGAAGAAAAAATGGATGGATGATATTAAAAGAATATGGGGAAAAAGACCAAAATGCCCTCACCTTGATTTTTCCTATAAATAGGGAGAGTTTGCTTAAGAAATTTTCACACCTTCATTGCTTATACTTCCTCTTCTCTCTCTCTCTAAATTTCTGAAGTTCTCTTAGTGTGCTAGGCTATTGTGAGTATTTGTGAGAATACTAGTATTATCCGAAATTAGTAAACTTCATAGAAAGTAACATCCAGTTAACGAAGGTAGGGAATATCATTTCTTTCATACTCATATATAATATCATTTTCTTTCATGTTCGTAAGTGATATTATACTCATAAAGGTTGTTATTCATTTGGTATTAATTTGTGGGGATAACCTGGCCGTTTGCGGTATGACGCATGCCTGGTGAATATCCTTTTTGTATTCAACCCTTATATTCTATGGGAATAACCTGTAAGTACGAGTGTCGTACCTGGTGAATACCCTTCTGTATTCATTCCTTATTAATCTGTGGGTATAACCTGTTCGTGCGGATTGACGCATACCTGGTGAATAACCCGTCGTATTCATTACTTATTAATCTGTTGTGGAAATAATCTGTCTACGCGAATTATCGCATGACAGGTGAAAATCCATTGCAGTTTCATATATTCTGTTATACTCATATAACTTATCATTTCTTTTGTACTCTTTAAGAGATATCTTTTTCTTTCACATTTCTCCATTTATGATAAGAAATCCTTATTTGTTTCCAAAACCTTATTTTTTAAATGGAGAAAATCCCTGAAAATTAGTAGAATATCCTTAATAGTTTGTGCTTCATCTAATATCTTTTCACTTGAATCTTTCTATACGTTATAGTTGAAGCATGAAATAATTTCTTGAATATCATTCTTGAATTTGACTCCACAATTTAGTTATCATGTTGGCAATTTGGTCAATCTTTGATACTGATTAAATTATAAAGTTTTTTCTTATCCTTAATCTCACTGTATCATTGTCATCATCCTCATCCTCATACTTAAATTGTGGTGATAGTTCTCTTTGGCCCGTAGTGCAAAGATGAACTGGCGTGACATGATTTTGACCAAACTGTGTATTGGTATAATTCATGACTTTTTGTGTTACAAACAAAGGCGTTATGGTGAAAATTCTCTTTGGGCCGTAGTGCAAAGATGAACTGGCGTTTGGCTATGATCATGACGGTGATGTTACAAATAAATATCTTTGGCACGTAGTGCAAAGAGAGGGCTGTTGAATATAAACTATTGATTTGGATGTTCATAAACAGGAATTGTTGATTGGTGTTACAGGGATAAAATATTGGTGGTGATCCTTTAATTTATAGAAGATGGTAGATATTATAATCTACTTGACTCTTCTAATGGATTGTTTGTTCCGCTGCAATTGTTGTTGTTGAACAATTATAATATCTTTAAATCTCTGATTTATTATTGTTGAAGACTAAAGATAATTTTTATTCTTCATTATCTTAGTCATGATATTTCTTACTAGGCTATTTAAGCTCACCCTTTTCAGTTTTGTCCCATTCTCAGGAAAGGAAAATGTAGCTGGGACTAGCCGGGGAGTGGAGTGATAGTTCGAGTTAGTGGTTGTCCTCATCAAGTGATGGAATAGTTTAATAATAACTGTACTGAAGACTTTAAACATGTGTTGCCGTCTTTTTACGGCATTGTAATAATTTGGGTTTGGATACTGTGGTACCATACGGTACGATATTTGTATGGAAGTCACAGTATGTGTGTGGTCGTATTTTGCACGACAAATATTAGTTGTAAATGGGAAAATTCGTATTTGTATTTGTATTTTGTAGAATGTTATTGGCGACTCAAAATGGGTTGTGTGGACCTATTTTGGGGGCGTCACAACAAAATTGTTACATGATAATGACGATGAGCCTAATTGCACAAAAAGTGGGAGATAAAATTATGTTCATAAAATGGAGAAAATGGCGAACACAAGGAATAAAATAAAGTTAAAATAAGAAGAGAAAAAACAGAATAAGAGTAAATCAATAAATAAATAAAAAATAAAAGTGCCTAAATGAACTTTGAGCCTTAGTTTTTCTTTCCTTTCTCTCTCATCCCCTTCTTTTTGGTCTTTATCTTTTATCTCTTCTTCTTGCATTTAAACAAATTGGGTCTCATTCTCTTTCTTTATGTATATAAATTTGCCTAAATAAAGTGAGTTTTCTCCTCTTATAATCTTCCTCATGTATACACATATACATCCACCATCAACACCATCACCACTACAATCTACATCGTCAGATCTACAAAATTTATATCAATATACTCAAATAGAGACTAACATACCAATGTAAACTTATCTTCTTCGAGACATAAAATAAAAGAGTTTGAAATTTAAGAGCTCTAGTAACGTGATGATGGTTAATAACAAAAATTAGGTAAAAATCATTATTAAATTGTGTACCATAAATTTTGATATCTTTTTGAGGCACATTGGGGATGAAAATATATATGAAAATGGAGATGAAGAAAGGGACACGTATATGAAGAGACTGAGATAGTGAGAAACTTCGACGAAGATGGTGAGAGGTGAGATGGAGAGAGCGGATGAACCGAAAGAGAAAGAGAGAGAAAAACACTTTTTTTAAATGATAGAGATATTTCAAGCTCTGCAGTTAATGCTGCGGACGGGAGACTTATACAAGGAGGGGTATTTTAGACATCTATCCCTTTTGCAGTAGTATTAAACTGTGGTATACTGGAAATTAAATTGTAGACGGGGGCTCTATTTAACCGTTCGATCAACGAATGGACGGTCACAATATGTTGTAAGGATACCTTATTCTTGCAACGTTGGCTGAATTAATGCTATATATATATATATATATATATATATGGAAAAAATATTGGTGCATAGCTGTGCACTACACAGTAGGGCTATGACGACAGTTTTTTGAGCTATGACGACGATACTACTATCGGCATAGACCTATGACGACGGTAATACCGTTGCCATAGCCCAAAAAATTGTCATCATAGGCCTACTGTGTAGTGCATAACTGTGCACCTACATTAAGCCCTATATATATATATTGAAAAAAAGTTACTCCTCAATAAGTATTAAATCCATTATCTTTTGGCAGAGTTTATGCTGTGTTAGTCAATTGAAGTAGGGCATATTGCTTTAATGAGTAAAGACCAGTATTTATTGAGTTGACTTTGATACAAATCGTGTTGGGAGAATTTGATTTTTTCTTATCTCTTATAAAATAAATTTTTTTCACTTATCAATTATGATTTTTCAAACAAAATCTTTATCAATTTTTGCATTCATCATATGATATTGTTTTAAAAATTAGTTGACGAGTTATGGATATTTCAAAAACTTAGACATGTATAAAAAATCGTGAGTACACTTCAAAGATAAATGAATAAAATGTATTTTGATTCATCTATGTAATTTGGACAAAAGTGGTTAAGTTATAAGAATATTTACTCATCTATATATAAAGTGGGAGAGGGGAACTTGGTCTCTCACCATTTGTTAGTATGTTTTGGAATTCTTCTAGGCGGACGTGAAAATTAAATATTATTGTATTTGAATTTCACCTATTTATATTTTTTACCCACCATTGGAGTCAAAATACAAATAAGTGAAATTCAAATACATTAATGTCTAATTATCATGTCCACATGGAGTTTTTGTATATTTTGTGATAAAGTTTAAAAATTACTATATTTAGTTAAATTATCTAATCAAAATAGTAAACTCATGATAACCCCACTCCAAAGACGATTTATTATTAGTTTAATTTCTTTTTTTCATTTTCTATCATTATTTTATCTCCTATCTTTTTTCTTCCACATTTTACAAATTTTATTCAAATATTTTTTTTTTCTTATTTGCACACATATAGTGTGTGCCACATAAACTAGTGTTTATAATTTTAGCGAAATTAGGAGACAACAAAATGATTTAAAATAGTAAGGTTAAGCATTTCATTTGCGATAAAGTTAGTAATAAAGTGTACATTTTTTCCTATGTTTTGGACAATAACGTAATTCTATTCACATTATTGATAGAGACATCCTAACAATTATTTTACGAGTTTTAAAAAAATGTAGAAAAGATCGAAAGCAAAAATAGTGAAATTTAAGAAGGAAAATTATAATTTTCTGACTGTAATTTGTCCAAGAGTAAAGATAAAACAGTGAAATTTGAGAAAAAAAATTATAATTTTTTGACCGTAATTTGTTCAAGAATAAAGATATTGAAAACGAGTAAAAATTGCCTCTAATTTTTTTTTTTCACAACTTTTTGTTTCAAATAAATTTTTTTGAGTGGAAATATAAAAATTTAAAATTTTCTCCTCAAACTTATCCTAAAAATACAAACATAAATGTAATCTTTAGATTGAGGATTCAAATTTATATTACATTTCTCTTATTTCCTAATCTTTCAAATTTACAAATATACTCGATCCTTTTGGTCTATAAGTGTAAATACATTATTTATGGTGGAGACATTTGAAATTTCGAAAAGTTGAACCCTAGAGAGGCCGTTCATAGCTTAAACAGAAGTTTGAAGTCCGAACGTTCTTCTCCATACCTTCTTCTTCCCTCCATCCCTCTTTCTCTATCTATACATACATATATACACTGTATACATACATACATACATATATGCAGAATGGGTTTCTTCGATTTGAATTTACCTTACTTGGAATCAGACAAACACACCGCTGATAATTCTACCAAAAAAGCCACTCGGTTGAAGCTCATAGTCAAGGCAATGGAACTTGGCTACACCGGAATCGCTTACAACCGTTCGATCAAAGGCGTCATGTCAGAATCCGACCGCTGCACTATCTCTCTCTTCCCTCTATCATCTATCCTCAAGCTCTCCCCTTCTCTCTATTCCACCGTCAATTTCCACCGTAATCTCCTCGGCATTCCTATTTCATCTCCTTTCCGTCAGTACACGCGGCTCACCGTGATTGTGGATAGTTCTTCGCAAGCTTCTGCTCTCAATTCCGGAAATCCCATTCTCAAGAGTTATGATATTGTTGCGGTTCGGCCGCTTAATCAGAGTGCTTTTGAACAGGCGTGCCAAGCTTCTGAGGTGAAGTGTGATTTGTTGTATAAGGGGTTGGAATTTGTTTAATTGTTGTAATGATGTGTTTTGATTATTGTTGTTGAATGTGTAGGTGGATTTGATTGCCATTGATTTTTCGGAGAAGTTGCCATTTCGGTTGAAGCAACCCTTGGTTAAAGCTGCAGTTGAGGTTTGCTTGTTATTTGGCTTGAAATATCATGCTAATTTTTTTAATTATTTGATCAATTTCAGTTATTATCATTGTTGTCAGTTATTATCATTGTTGTCAAACATGAGAATCAGTAGATACATTATCCTTTTCAGCAGAAAAAGGTGTTAACTTTTTCATCATAAGCCTTAAAATGTTAAGTCTTGTTTTCTTATCTTCTTCTAAAGACTCTGTCTCCACATTCTTTTTTCATGTCTCTTTCTCACACGGTGGAAACATAAATACATAGCTTTAAAATTGACGTTTGCTCTCCATTTTGCAATTAGGATCTTAATTTCACTTTTGGTTTTATATTTGTTTCTTTATAAAAATTACTGAATAGTGAATATTACTTAAGCCTCTAGTTTAGAGTATTCAAACTATAATCTCAATATTTTATAATTTGTTTCTACGCTTGCTTGACTACTTAAGTCATAATCTTTAACTAGGCTTTATTGTCCAATAAACGGAGTTCTTTATATGTTTAGATAGATTACTCTGTCTTGCATTTCTTTCAATATTCTATGATCCAACACAAAATTCATGAGTCGTGAATTTTTGATAAATGCAATTTACTATTTGACAACTACAGACTATAGTTATCATGTTTAGAACATGTGAGTATTGGAAATAACAACAGAAAAATCTCTCTACTCATCAAAATAGAAAAGAAGAAGCTCTTGTAGTAACCACCGACTAACCACGAACTCAATTATACATATTAAAACAGGCACATATACATGTATATAATATAATATAAATTACTCTTGATAATGAAGTACTCCTTCCATCCTAGTGTCATTTCCAAAAAATAATTTCAAATTTAACATCATAACTCAATTAAAAACACTATTGATTTTAAGTGAAAGCTAAGTTTTACCGCTTACTATTAAGGCTAAATTTAGAACTTCATGTGACTTTGTGTCTGTTTACAGAAAGGGGACTTTCATTTGGGAATGGAGAGGGTATTAGTGTAATTGAACAGTACCAAGTATATTGTATTTCTTACCTATTATTTTTCTTCTTTCCTTTTCCGTCCCTCATTCAGACATTCTTTTAAAGTTCCAAATAAAGGCTAATTCTTGTCTATCCAAATATAGTCAAAGCTTTAACAATATGAAATATTTATCAAGGTATTAATTGTAAATTTCTTACTCTAAAATAGCAATATATTGAATTTCCCATGGCAGTGTTTATATATATATATATATATATATATATAATATTTCTGATATGTAGCGTGGCATTGATTTTGAAATCATTGAAAGTGGTGTAGGTTCTTCAAGAAGTGTTTTATTAATTGTCTTTCTTTAATATGCAGCGTGGGGTGTATTTCGAAATTACTTACGCCAGTCTTATTATGGATGCTCAACTGAGGAGGCAAATGATATCTAGTGCCAAGGTGAGGATTCACATGTTTTCTATTGGTACGCAGATTGGATATTTTAGGATTGAGCCAATGATTAAAGGTGTACTTTTGGTTTGGGTACCATGCGTTGCAGCTGTATCTTACTTTTTACATTTATTGTTATTAATTTATGGGGCTGTAAATGAGTCAAGTCCAGTCAAGTCTGAGATTTTCAAGATTGACTTGTTTAAAGGAGACGAGCTTGAACTCGAATCGAGCTTTTGAACGAGCCAAAATTCTTACAAATTGTTTTGTTAACTACCTTTTTTTTTATCAATATTTTTTGACAATACATATATATAGGAATATCTATATATGATTATTGTATTTTGGCTTATTTAAGGCTAGCTTAAGAATGGATATTCCTGCGTATATGTATTGTCAAGCCATGAGTCGGTATTGAGTTCAACTCTAGCTTGTTCGTGAACAAATGAATCGATATTTCTGAGTTAAAGAATGACCCATTTATTTATTCTAAGCCTATTCTATTGTTAAAAATTGACATGTTTATTTACAAATTGAGTCAAGTTGAGCTGTAAATGAGCCGAGCTCTAGCTTGATCTTTTTTGGCTACGGATATGTTCGTTTGCAGCCCTAATTCATGCAAATTCAAAATCCGATCTTTGTCTTAGGCTCAAGGCAACAAGGATATTCTAGGAGGCAACAGTACTACTATTCATTTTATGCTTACCTTGGGAAGTGGACTAAAGACTGCTATTTGTTCCATAAACTGGGAGGAAATATTTTTTTGAACTGTATTGATTGTTGGTAGTGGTAGTCATTGCGATTTGTTTTGGCTATTTGTCTGATCAGCTAAATTCCTAATTCTTCAGCTACTTGTGGATTGGACTCGAGGAAAGAATCTTATTTTCTCAAGTGCTGTCCCTTCTGTAACTGATCTTCGAGGGCCATATGATGTTGCAAATTTGTTGACTTTGCTCGGGCTCTCTATGGAACGTGCTAAAGCAGCTATTTCCAAAAATTGTAGGTCTGTAAATTTGCATACTGTCCGTTTTGAGGATGTCGTGATGATGTTTTGTTGTGTTATAAACGATTCTGTTCCAATGGAATGCAGATCTCTTATAGCTAATGCTTTGAGGAAAAAGCAATTTTACAAGGAGGCCATAAGGGTTGAAGTAATATCATCAAGTGCACAGTGTGGCTCCAAGGAGCCGGGGTTTGATGACTGGCTTAAATGGGACCCCATCTCCAGCGGTGAGGGTGACTTGCTATTAGATGAAATGGCCAAGTCCTTTTCTGCCTCCAATAAAGCATCCAAAAATGTGAAAGCCATTGATTTTGCATCAGTTGTAGAAAGCTTACAGTCACATGGTTTGCAAATCAAGGATACGGTGTCTGTTACAAAGCCGGCGTTAGAGCCTCCTCATCATGTTAATAGTCTGTCTTCTGCTCAGGAGACCGTGGTACCATTTGCAGTTTATGGAGCATCAGAGAAGGTAGACAGGCTTAATCTTCTTCATGAAGAATATCAGACTTCATTAGATGACACTCTAGCAAAAGATCAGACATTTAGCTGTGCAGGTTCAAAAATTTTACCAGCTGATACCCTCAAAGTTTTCTCCAAGTTTAAGAAAGGTGTTACCCATGCTACCTCAACCGATAAACAAACTAAGGTTTCAAATGGGTTGGATGCACTCCTCGCCAATCATGAAAGTGAAGTGGATGGTTTCCAAGTACAAAGTTGCATGAGTATTTGTGGAACACATGTCACGTTACCGACTTATACTCTGAAAGGTTTCACTAATGCTGAGGAAATGGGCACCCAAGCTAACAAAACTGAGGAATATCCTAGCAGTGCAAACAGGTTGGATGTATGTTTGGGCAATCGTGAAGCTGAAGTTCATGATTTGCAACCACAAAGTGGCATGCCTATTTGGGAAACATGTCTTATCTCACTAGATGATGCGACAATAGTTCACACTACGAGAAAAGATACAGAGATTGCTCATGCCTGTAATGCTGCTGCTGCTGCTGCTACAGAATCTTTTACCATGTCCAAAGATTATAATTCTTCTGCTTTCCCAAATGAAGAGTGCAAGAGGTCAAATAGTTCGGATGTAGTTTTAGCTATACCAGATGTTGTGATGGATACAATCTCAATTGAGACAGATGTAGAAAGTAATGCTGTTGCTGTTGTTGAAACTGTTACCTTGTCCAAAGATCACAGTTCTTCTTTCATGAATGAAGAGTGCAGGAGGTCAAATAGTTTGGATCTAGTTTTAGATACAGCAGATGTGGTGTTGGATGAAATGTCAACTCAGATGGATATAAAACATATATCAAAAAGAGAACAATTTAGGGAAACTGGAGGTGATTCAGTTATTCTTTCGGATGGATCATCCGTTATGGAATCTGATAATATGTTGGTAAATAATACTGATTCTTCACTTGCTAGTTATGAGCCAATAGCGGATGTAACAATGGAAGATCAAAAACAAGCTGAAAATCAGTTTGGAATGAAATATCCAACTTTGGAAAAATCTGTTTCAGGTACTGGCCTTATTTTATTACTCCCTTCGTTCTCAAAAGGATGAGCAAAATATATTTTTCACACATATTAAGAAAAGAACAAACTAGAGGAAAGAGAGTAAAAAAATTCCAAATTTATCCTCAGAGGCCCCACAAGATTATAGAAAGTGATGAGTACTTTTATTTTTTTATATTAATGAACCCCACTAAATGACATTTTTACCCTTCAGTTTATGTATCTTAGTTCATCCTTTTGTGGACCAAAAAAAATTGTACATTTAGTCATCCTTTTGAGGATGGAAGGAGTTTTTCTTTAACGAGTATAAAATGATAGAGGACTTTTCACACTCATTTATTTACTCATGTTAGTGTTCTGTAAGCCTATTTTAATTTGACCGATTCATCATTCTGGTTTAGGAGCTTTTATTTCACGTATTACAAATTTACGTATAGCATGAACCTGTACTTGAATTTCTTCCCATGTCAATATTTTCTTTTTTCTTTCATCCATATGATAACATGTGCAGGTTTTTTCCTAGGTGCATTTTTTTAATATAATTCTAATAATAATTTTATTTATATGATTCTTTTGGTACTTTTAAGAACAACATATTGGGAGGAAAATTTGAATCCTAAGTTATCAGCGTGGGAGTGTTAATGCAAACTACTTCAATTATGTTATCTAATATCAGCAGATTTGTTCATATTAACATTCAAACTTCTGCATCAATTTCGTTGATTGATCATAACCTTTTTTCCCCCCCTTTTGTGAATATTTCTCCTAAAGATATTATCTCTAAGTCCGTCTATGTTTTCAAACAATGAGTTTAGCAGTTATAGCCTACTTATGTAGTGGATTTGAGAGCTAGTGAGTGTGTACAATGTACTTTATCTACCTTCTAATTAGTTATACCAAATGCAGGGAGAGATAGAGTAAAACGAAGGACATCTCATCATGCTCGCATGTTTCCTTTCAAGCGTTTATGGAATCCGGTATCATTCAAGAAGAAATCTCGGAAGTTTAAAAACAAAAGCATATCTAGGTAAGTTTTGCCTGCTAAATTGTTTTGTTGATCGACAAATGTATAATAGTTGAGGGTATTTACTACAATCTTTTGTTTTATTTATATTAGTTCTCAGTAGGTTGGGGAGTTGTTGATATGTATCAACCCTTAATATTATTTGGGTTTTCAGAGTTGAGCTTCGATATCATATTTTTGTCACGATTGAAAGGGGATAGAAATCTTGAACTTATGTCAAAGTTTTGCAACTTCTATAGATTAATATTTAACTAGAACATGCCTTTCTTATTGGAGTGATTGTTGCTCATTTCAAGCTTTGTAAAATATTTCATGGATTTGGTGACTTAATGGTTGTGCTGCATGTTGTATGGATGCTTTTTCTTCCCTTTCTCTCCCTTTCTTGATGATGTTTCCAGCTTCAATTAATATCTTTGGAAATACAAAAAGAATACAGTCATGTGCTCTATGTTTTAGCTTTGAAAATTGTCCTAGTAAATCATTTTTATTTTTTTTATTAATTTTTTTTTATGAAATCTAGAGACCACAATACAATTTAATGACAGCAAGTATTGAATACTTTCAATTTAACATACACAGTGGGGTGATTCATAGTCACCACGATTTAAAACTTTTGAGTATGCTTCGTCACAAAAATGTAACAGACTATGCTACCTTTAAATATATAATCCCATAAATGTTTGTGTCCAGACTCTTTTAAGGTACTTCAGAATGTGTAGGAGGTTAAGTACTTTGGGTTTTTACAGCATTTTGTATTCTCTGTTATTCTTCCCCCTCCCCCTCTCTTAAATTCCTGAGGAGAGATTGTGGGGAAAATTAGATGAGTGATTAGAAATGGAAAATCTAAATGCAGAGGGGAGAAAATTAGATACCGACTCTAGTAAGCTCGTAGTGCCTGTTGAAGCCTCATAAATCAAATGGACAGCATTACGGGGTAAGGTTGTCCAGAAGAAGAATTGGAGGATAAAGGAAATTTGAAGAGTCCCAAGTCTATATTTACCCACTCTATTCCGAAATATAAGATTAAATTTGTCTTTTAAAGTCAAATGGAGATACTTTTAAATTTTAAATTAATGTGATTAGTTTAATTTTTGAAAAAAAAAACTTGCAACTAGTAGTACTTTTAATAGTTTACCACTTTAAAAAGTTAAGATTCGAACGGAGGAAGTATTTAATTGGACTTGGTAACGAAATGAAGCATCAAGAGAAAGTTTTCAGTTCTCTGTCAATATTTTATGCTGGGGAAAATGAAGTGAAAATTGTAATTCTATAATCACCTGATGTTCTGGGATTTTAGGAGTTACTTGTTTTCCTCCAGTTTCCGAGGGTGCTAGAAAACAGGAGTAAGTGAGTTTCGAAAGCTTAAAGACGTGGATGTCTATATACAAGCTGCCACAGCCACCATACTTTTTGTCGGTAAGTAGTCTTTATTAATCCCAACTTGCTATACTTGACTTGATGCTTTTCATGTGCTGCAACATTTTTCCTACTTATTTTATTGTTACACGAAGCCATAATCATAACTATAGCTTTTGTATTATAATTTAGACAATTGTATTGTAATAGGGACAAAGTGCGGCTATAGAATATTGTACTTTCCTCAAAATCATGGCAATGCCTTTTCCCAAAATAGTAGGGGTTGCAATTTGCTTAGGGTAGGATCTTGCTTATGATCACATTGCATTTATCTATTGCTTCTTTGTTTTTTATTTTTTTAAAATTTGTAGCTTGTCTAGATTCTTGAATGGTGAGCTAAACTTGAGGTCTAAATGATATCACTCTTATAATTTGCGGAAACTATTGGGAAAAGTTCTAGTGCTGCATTTGATGAGAATTTTGGAGCCATCTAGGTTCTTAGATACATCGCATGTGGAGCAGCAAGGTGTTTGTGCGCAGTTAAAATTCCAGGCGTTCTTTTTCTTTGCATACGTTTCACTAAATAAAGTAAAATTATGAGTTTGTCCATTCACACTTTGCCTCTATTATTTACTTTCGATCGGGTCTTGGTTTATGTGAACATATGATTTTAATCTCTGCTTTTTATATTTAACTAGCTGAAACTTAGTGGCTAACCCACCTGAGGCCGACAAAAATTAGACACACAGCCGTTCTCTCCCACTTCCAGGGGGGCCACTTTTAGTAGCCTTTGCATTAAAGTTGGTGTAAGATTCTAATTCTAGCATTAAGCACATGATTATAAGCTTCAACTCATGATTAGGTAACATGAGCGACCAAATGATTAGTGTAAATAGAGACGTTGATTTGGGTTAGTTTTCTAATTTAAAAATAACTGGCACGGATTGTAAAGCCAAATATCCACTATAAATAAATGATTTTTAATAATAATAGTAATATAGTGATATTTGATAGATCAACAACAATTAATTATTCTTAGAATCAATTATCAATTATGCCCCTTTCTGAAATTAGCACACCATTTTTTCCTCTCGCCAGCCCTACCACAGGTGTTTCCCGTACCACCATCACTGCCACAACCACCACTCTCAAGACCCCTGGCCTCTCTGATTATCACGACAACACATCAAACTCCACTGGTCACACAACGCATTCTTCTCTCTCTCAGTACTACTACCACTACTTGATAGAGGTTTCTATCAGTGTTTTTAAGTATATACCATGTAAATTTCATACCAATCTTGGAATAAATTTCCATTTCTATTTGGGAGTAGTTCACACAAAATGCACTACTATATCCCAACTTCATTCACATCACTAACCTCATCAGTATTGTTTAACTTAATTTGGACGGTTCCAGTTTTGGGGTGCCACAACAAAGCGGGTTGTTTAACTTAATTTTGCCATCGCTGTTGAAACTTTTACAACTGCAGATATGGTTGTGACTTGTGAGGATATGAGGAGATTATGGTTAGGTTTGGTGTAAATTGGAACATAACTGGAGAAACTAGAGGTAAAAAGAAACAAGGGAGCTCCTCACTCAAACAAGAGGGTCATTTAGGTGTATTTTCTCAAGTGATCGCTCAATCTCTCTGTTCTTCTTGAATGTATGTATGTGTATATATATATATATATATATATATATTCAGTAGTTTGATGTATACCTTATATTTTATCTAGAGCAACAGCTTATCCAAAACCAAAAAAAGAGAAAGAAAGCATAACAGAGAGAAGAAATTAAGTAGAACACACAGAAATATAAGCCAAAAGAAGTAGAAAAACAAAGGAACTTGAGCTAGTGTGAAAGCAAATTTGGCCATGAAAATATGTGAGATCAAAAAATTCATATTAACATATACTTCTATGTGATGGATTTGATTGATTTGATCCTTTCCTTAGCAAACAGGTCATTTAACTGTTCAATCTTTTGGCTTCTTATTTTCCTTCCAACAAAAACCACTAAGCCCCATCAACACCTTATGATGAGGAGCATCTACTTGCTAATCAATAGGGCTTTAATTAATTTCCTCAAGTCTAATCATTATAATGGCACAGTAATTTTACAAACCGTCATTCACTTGTCTTCATGTGCGGTGCAACGTGATAGCTAAGGTGGGCTAAAATATGGAACTATTAAATTCTTAGCTTAATAAGTATTTTGGAAGCATAAAAGTATTTTTAAAAGTCTCGTTTTAAAATGTATTTCTAACTTTAAAATACAAAATATATGTCTAAACGTGTCCGAGAGACTAATATACATAAAAAAAAGAATACTTATGCAGAAATTTTCGCAACTCAATTATAGATGATGGATACCACAATAATAATACTTATTTTTGGATGAACATATGATTTATTTAACTTAGACCCTCATATTTTTTTAAGAGTTGGTGCCATAGTATAAATCTATAAAGCAAATTACTTTCGTATGAATCGCTCGATAAAGAAAATTTTGAGTCTGCTTTGCTTCGCCTACGCTACGGTTCTAATTGATTGTGAAAGGAATTATTACCTCCCAAAATTTTGTCATAGATGATACAATGAGTATAATGCTTATTTTGTATTAATTTTGTCTTGTTTGGAGAGAGATGATAAAGCAGAGGACTAAAGTTATTATGACTTTTATATCCCTCTCTAAATTTCTCTCCTCTCTCCTCTCTCCTATTTTCTTTTAAAACTCATTAAAGGAGTGACATATATGTTGAATTCTTTTATTGGTATAGCTTAACATTTACAGTAGTATGAATACATATATTGTTCGACGGCTATGTTTGTTGCAATTTCATAATTACAACTTAAAGCTGCATAACATCTTCATTACTTTTATTGAAGACCGTGTAATAAAGTTCAAGCAAAAAGAAATAAAGAGAAGATATAGTGCTCTCCCTACCTAGTAGGAGGTAGACTAGCTAGGTATCTCTCTCTCTCTCTGGATCTCTTTGTGGAGTGTTTTATAGTAACAAGTTACAAGCGTAAGAATTGTTCCAACCTTACGATAAATCCAAAAATCGTTCAAATTGTGATTGAATGACTAGAGTTATTATTTTCGGTAGTTTAGTTTAGTTAATGATAATAAATTAAATAATGGAGCGGATGATAAGTTAAATTTGATTTGTGTTCGCACTTTAATTATATGGACGATAATTGTTGTCGACAGTTTAATTCAAAACAGAGTAATCATGATTCAATTTAGGAGGTCCACTAGCTTTTAAATTTTTTTTTTTTTCATTTTTTGGATCAAATTAAAAAGTAAGAAGACTTTGTCGATTTATAATAAACTGTCTAGAATATTTATGTCTAAGGACATAAAATATGAATAATGAAACAAGAGCTGTGTAGATGATAATTATTTTTGAAAAGATGATATTTTTGACAAATCACATGTTAGACATCCGTCCGTAGTTTAACTGTGTGGACAAGTGAAATATTTGGCCATTCGATCAAACTTTGAATGGTAAAAGATGTGTTGTAAGACTGATATTTTTACATATGTGACTACAAATTATTCTCCATATGTATATATATATGTGTGTGTTGCGCGAACATGGCTATGCTAGAAAATCAACATAAGCAATAATTACATTAGATTATTCAAAGCTAGCTACAAGAATGAAAAATGGTTATAACAGATCATAATTCAACTAAAGACGACTGTGGTATATACATATCTAATTATATTAATATTAAGCATTCAAACCTTAAAATGAACACAACAGTGAGACTAGGACATATGCCACCCATAGCTAATTTGGACTGCGACATTAGAGACATTAAAAATTCTACAAGGTCTATATATATATATATATATATATATATATATATATATATATATATATATATCACAACAATAATTAACTAAGGAATTAAATTAGCTGAGAAGGCATTGAGAACGTTGATCCAATTTTCATCATAGTCATGATCAAGATCTTCATCACCAATTCCAATTCCACACTCGTTTTGGGGTGCCTTTTCATTCTCATCATTATTCCTTGCAAACCTTCCTCTAATGCGTGGCCGGCTGTCTGCTAATGTTTTCCTACATACATACTGTTTTCACAAAAAACAAACATCACCAATTAAGACCTTATATATAATTAATATTTTGAAATACAGTGACATTTTAAAAAATATATATATAAATAAATATTAATTGTTCTAGCTAAGTACGTATTGATTAAATTATTTCTCAAAATTATTGATTTTTCTGTTTTTATATACGGGAAATTAAGATCACGGTAATTATATTGTATTATATTAGTTCATGCATGCATGTTTTTATTTTTTTAGAACCAAAATCATGTAATATTTTGAAGCATCCCAAAACAAAAACAAAAGAAAGAAAAACACTTTTGGAAGGACACACACACAAAAAAGTCACATGTGATAATACAAACAAAGCTAGCTGTAAGTAACATCTGTACTTGAAATCTTACATCAACTTCACTGATGAGTCGTAGTCTTACAGAAAAAATGCCCCACTAACCTAGAACTAGAGGAACGGTATATTTTGGTAAAATTTCTCAAGCTGTCATTGCTGTAAAACAGTAAAAGTGAGTAAGCACAATTTTTTTATATTTTATTTTTGTTTATAAAATATCTTTTTGCATTTTACATTTTACATTTTACTATAGGTATAATGAAGTGAAAATGGAAAGGAGAAAACATGAAGTAGTGCTATATAGTGGTAATACTGTAATATTGAAATAAATGAACTAACCTTTATCTTCTTGTTGAAATTCCTCTGGTTACGCTTGCTTCTATATCTTTCGATTCTCTCTTTTTTCTCCTCTGGACTATATCGACAGGCTTTACTATTTATACCTTCAATAATGCTGCTCTGATCATTTGATAATGGACTTTCTGATTGATGGTTGTACTGTTGTACCATGTTAATTCTCTGTCAAATCATGTCATAAAGGGGCTTAATTAATATATATATATATATATATATATATATATATATATATATATATATATTCAATTAACACCTTAATTTATTTACTAGCTAGGTTGACGATGTAAATTTATTTATACTCCTCTCATCCTTAATATTATTGCAGTAAAATGCAAATATCAACTGTGATTTATCTAGACTAGTACGTGACTACCTGTGGCTCTCAAAAGATATTAAAACTAAAAAAAAAAAACTTAAAAGTTTTGATTTTAGTGTCACAAGACACAATTAATAAATTAATAACACGTGAGAAAAAGTCTCTCAATTAATTTAATTTACTCTTTGTCACTTAACTCAAAATTTGAGGTATTTATTTTGTAATTTTCAGGATTAGGTCATTCACCAATATCATAATATAGGATTTGAGCCTTGCCATTAATTAGCTTCGTGTTCTTTTTGATTAAACTCTAACTTGTGCCGTATACAACCTTCCCACTTGTGTGAGAGGAAACTCTCGATTAGGACCCGTCCATTATGTTGTTTGTCCTAGTCATAGGTGAATTCAAGCAAAGCGAACCTAACTAGAAATTCTCCTGATCCACCATAGAATTTTTTGAATCTACAAAAATATTCTAGGAGTGGGTGGTAAACCATAGGTGATAATTTGCAATTTACTCTATGTAATTTATTGCCACAATCTATTTACTATAATTGATCTCCAAATAAAGTTGCATGCTCCTAAACATGCACAAAACTGCAACAATTTACTTAAGTACTAACCTCCAAATCACCAGTGCTGAAAGCCTTCCTCACAGGCCCGGAGTCCGGGTCCAATAACTCGGTGGGTTGGTGAAACTGCAACCCGTTGACATTCTTCTGTAGCGAGTGACTGCTCACGCTCCTCTGCATAAAACTCGAAGTCTGAGTCCCGTAACTCGTGAGTGAACTCGGAGAACCATAACTACTACACCCACTACTAGTGTTACTATTAGTGGTGTAACAAAATTCTTGGTTCATTAGTGCTGACAACGAGTCGAACTCATTGTTGGGAATGACAAGAGAATTAGGTGGAAACGGAGCCAAAGACGACGACGGGAATGTTGACGGAGTTGTGTCGTCCGGTACCGGGAAATGGCCAAGGAAATCGCCGGAGAGGTCGTTAGTGTTGTATCCGTACATGGCGTGTGGTGTGTTGAGTTTGATGTTTAGGTATGAGTTGATGATATATGATAAAGTGGGAGTGGGCTTCTAGTCTCTACTTAAAGAGGATGGACAAGCTGGAAGATGACGTGGAAGATGACGTCATAGTTGAGATTGAGGGAAAGAGAGTTGACTTTGCTTTTTGATTGGACCAGGCCCAATGACACGTTTGGCCTACAAAGCTTTGCCATTGGGAAAGAAGATCCTCCTCCGTTTTAAAGGGAAAATGCTATTTGCGAAATGCCTAGTTCTCCTATCAATCTCCTGTATCTCTCTTCTAGAAAAAAACATAATATAAACTCTTTGCGAAATGCCTAGTTCTCCTATCAATCTCCTGTATCTCTCTTCTAGAAAAAAACATAATATAAACTCATACTTACAAATCTTTGATTTTAATCATCAATGGAAAAGTCAACTATGGACGTGAGCCAAGCGGGACAAAAGAAATATTATGTGAACGAACAATGGATTTGCACAATCAACCATCCGTTTGTCTAGTAGTTAATGGGTCATTTACATCGCTCAAAATTTGAGTTTGATTTTCACCATTTACGTACTAAACGCTACTTGTGCAGAATTTGCTTTGTCGAGAATTTGAGATACTTTATCCTACCTTCTAATATTGAATTCGCACAATTACTAAGATCGGCTGATAATTGCTTGAAAACCCTAATTATAAAATTTAATTAAATTAATCTTGATAAACCTTAATTATAAGTAGTCACATCTTAATAAGAGGTATATACTTTTCACTTGTCATAATATTGAGTCTCCTTGCTATTTTAACTCTTTTTTTTTTTTTTTTTGATTATGTACTGTCTTAACTAAGCATCGTTCATCTTGTGGAGCTAATATTAATTTGGACAAACTTTTTAATTCTTTGGTGTTTGTATGTGGAGTCATCAAACTACCCGTTCGACTAGTTTTGATTGACTTTTGACTACATCACAAATGAAAACACTCCTTAATTACATATTAATTTGGTTATCAAGTAGTAAAGTGTCGATGTAGACCAGTGTAGTTGTAGCTTTATGCTTGTGATGATTTTTCATCTCTTATATTTGATCGTTAGCGTAATTTATTATTTTTGAAGAGTAATTTTTGGTGCGATTGATCAATATATTTATGAGTTAAATAAGTTATATTTAGAATTAATAACTTATTTCTATACAAACAAGACTCTTAAGTATGTTTTGTACCTAACTCCAAATGCACCAAACACGGAACAAGCATCATGTGGGATTCAAGGCAAGGTGCAAATTGACACAAGGTTGTAACTTCAAGGACTAAATTAACCAAATTGGAAGAAAGATGACCAACTTGAGGAAATAAATATTGTCATTTAGCCTAACTTGAACTACTATCACCTGCCTCTCTCAAGACTCAAATCATTAACCTTTTTCTTTTCTCCTCAGTGGGCGGTGAAATATTTTTCACTAGTAACAACAAAATTAATTATGATACTTTACAGATAAGTATATGATCTAAACCTAATTAAGTTTCTTAATTTAGAGGGTAATCATACCAATCATAGCGACAAAAAGCTAAGAAATAATTCTTAAAATACTTAATTATGTGCTTTGGAGACAATCACTTAATTCCATTAAATAGTTATTAATTAATTTGTAGAATTTGTTAATCATATTTTTAATTAACCCAAGTGGAGTCACATAGGAATGGATCTAACAGAATTCACTTTTTTAATGTGGTCCTTCCAAACATCTCTTCGCAGTTACACAAAATCTGCCTCAACAGAGACATTTGTACCCAACCTGCATTTGACAAGAGATAGAAAATACCCCACCACTTAATTAGTTATCAGAGAAATATATATATATATATATATATATATAGAGAGAGAGAGAGAGAGAGAGAGAGAGAAAGGAAAGATATTAAAAGGCCATAATTTAATTGACTTGCATGTGAGGAGCATATAAATATATCAATACATAATTAGCTAGGTTAGGTATAATTTATTTAGGGTAAGCATCATTACAAGTACTAAAGATGGCGCAATTTTCCAAATTTGGATGTAAAAGCAAGATTATTATTATTATTATTATTATTATTATTATTATTATTATTATTATTATTATTATTATTATTATTATTATATGAGTTAACCTAATGTGCATGCTAATCCAAATTAAACAAATTTTCATGATTGTCTAAGTTGTTCATTGACTTTGTTAAAACCTAATGACTTTGATCTAATGGCTATTTAACCAAGTGATGAAGGATTAAATCGTCCCAGAAGCACAAGAGAAAATTTACCTAATGTGGAATAGGTGGTGACATATATGTTGAATTTTCTTTTGGAAAATTAACCATTTGAGATATAGATAAGGAATTAGCTAGGGCGGAGTAGTAACAACTTCTTGAATATGGATCTGAATATATCCTTCTGAAATCTAATGGAAGGAATATACATATGAGATCGACTCAAAATCTTATTGATGATGGATCCTTAGAAAAAATATATATAGAAAACATGTATACATATTGCACACTGGCCAGGGATGAGGGACCCCTAAAGCATATTCTGTCCATCAATATATTGTAGGTCCGGTCCGTCCTTGAGAATCATCTCTATTACACTTCAAGGAAGTGTATCTATCTGTTCTCAAGAAACTCAAATCAGTGTTATGATGGAATTGTGGACTTTATGCAATTTGGTGCACAAATCAAGTAGTACTCCTAACTAAAAAGAAAAAAGTTCTTAACGTTTCATTCATCAATTGGTCAATGTAACTAAGGAGGAGGATAGAAACCAATGAAGATCGAAACAAATTTGCATGGCATGGCAGTAATGGATGTCTATTAAGTCATTAAGTTGTCACTCATAATGCAAATTGCAACAAACTTGTTGCGTACCCGTATCAATGTTACACAAACACTACTGCCAATCTACTAAAAGTTGATGTCCTATGTCTCTAAGGACTTATATTGACTCTCTCTCTCTCTCTCTCTTAAAAAAAAACTTGATTTTTTTTATTATTATTAAAACCCCAAAGTCATTTAAGCATGTGACAAATCCAAACGGAACATATATCGACTCCCTTTATTTCAATTTCCTACAAAGAGTACACCCATTCTAACATTGCACAATCTATAAGGTTCTTTTTGTAAGATTATCTTTTATATGAGAGACTAAAGAGAAGTTTGGCCAATCATAGTTTAAAGTGCTAAAGAAAGGTTTTAGTTTGATGGATTTTATATTCCTTTGCAAAAGAAAATGGTATTTAGTTTATTATATTTGTTTTTGAAAAAAGAAAGAAGAAATTAAAGTGCCTATATATCCTACTATAAGGGCAATGATGCTCTCTTTCGTGTGGAACATGCAAAAAATATTTAAGGTGGAACAAGGCAAATGAAACATGAGAGGAGTCCTAAGCTTATATAATTAAAAGGACTAATGCTAATTAATGTAGATAATGGAAATTTGGCTTAATTGTGATCCCGTGCATGTTGACTACTGGCTTGTGCTTTTGGCCAAATTCATGTGGTCAACAAGCTTGATTAAAACAGTCTCTCCACTACAAAATGACTAGTGATTTTAAGTAGTGTAGTGGTCATTTGGTTTTCATGTTATCTTATCTATTTATTTATTTATTTATTATCGTACGCTACATTAACGCGCCACTATAACGGTAAACTACCGGTAAACTTCGTGTACTGATTTAACCCTCCACGTACATACAATTACAATCATATTGAGTTTAGAGTGGATGATAATAATCATTAGTCTGGGTGATTGTTGAACTCTAAATAAAAAAAACTCAAAAAAGACTACTCAAAAATGAATAGTAATTAATGACCTTAAGATTTTTCCTTCAAGCTCTTTGTCATATTAATTACTCATCCCTTAATTTGGTTTTGCCTAAGCAAGTTACTTAATTTATAGAATAATTCTACGCTGTCCGGAGTTTTTATGATTTTTACTTAATTTATAGTCTGTGTAACCCTGTTTTTGATATGTATCCAAAACACACCTAAACCACTGTTTTTTTTAAATTTCAGTTTCAATAAATCATAAAAATTATTTGGGAGTGAAAACAAAACAAAAACAAAAAAAAATAAAAAAAAATTGGTCCCCAGACCGGTTTTCATTTCCCGGGCTCCCTAGAGGACTCTAATTTATATGGATGATCAAACAGCCTTGAAATTGATAATGCTATAATTAAATTATATGCCAAACCTAAAAGAAAAGAGAGAGAGAGAGCTTTATCTTCCTTGTAATCTCATAAGTCACGATATATAATAAAAGAACTTGTCTTTGTCATTTCGAAGCGTCACGAAAGATGTAGCAAACGGTTCAAATTAAGCTTATGTACTAAGGAGTGAATTGACTTTTGATGGTCCTAAATATTCTATTAGTGTATCCACATATATCATATTTAATTTAATTATATGTGAACATGTATCTTCTTTTTTTTCTTTTCTTATAATTTTTTTTGGGGGGTGGGGGGGGGGGGGTGGGGCGGGGCGGTGGGGGTATTTGACCTAGCAGGAGCCAAATATCCTAGTGTTAAGTAGCTAGGGCATCAAATCTTGACCCCTGTAGGGCTTCTACATCAAATGATCCTTTCAATATTGGAGTTCATTACAAATGCTTACATTTCTTGAATTGGCCGGTGGGTTGTGGAAATGAACTGACAGAGAAAGGTAATGAAAAATTAAAAGCCCCTTTAAGATAAGGTTAAACCCCAACCCAATCAAGCACTATAGTCATTTTCACTTGTGTGCTTTTCAATGTAAAGGATAAAAGGAAGCAACCCTTTGAAGCTAAATACACGGCTTTTCCGGAGAAGGAATTTGGAAGGTAGTATATAAAATATATGCTAAGATAATATAATGTGGCAAGAGTCAACTCTGGTTTCCCATTTTCAAGTTAATTAGGTCTTTGATTATCACGAGGCTTTATATTATTGTTCAATATACATGCGTTAATTCTGTGAGTAAATATATTCATGTTAATAGTCTTAGTTATTAACGTATGTTTATCTTTCTTATTACGTGATGATTAAGTCACGTGATCATAACAATGAGGACATATATGTTATCGCCATTTTGTTAAATATTTTTTCATGATATGGGTTGTGTGTGTTATGGACTTGAATATATATATATATATATATATATATATATATATATATATATATATATATATATATATATGGGTTGCTTCATAGTGGAAAAATCATGAACGTAGATATGAACATGGTGTCTTATATAGATATTGGGAGGCTTATGATTATCACTTGGACTAAATAATTATACCTATACTTGAAATCGCTTTCTTGATGTGGAAGCTAGATCTATAGACGGCATACATGGAGTACTTGGAGAAGACTTACAAGTACATGATCCGAACTAGGGTTGCTATCTAATTATTAAGTTTATTCAATTATAAAAGGTGCATGGTATGTGTTTTGCGACATGTTTTGCCCTATGCATAGACTTCTAGTTTCCAAAAACTAGTGATCGCGATTGCCGTAGTTTATAGAGGCTAATTACAATGAATCTATCTAATGACATTGGTACACAAAATATTGGTCATCACAATAGCTTTATAAATGGTGCGCAGTTAATAGAGACATTATTTTGTACTCCATCTGTTTGGAAATTAAATATGTATTTTATATATTATTCATTTCAAAGAAAAAATAAATAAATCATGACTTTATACTATAATACTTTAATAACAAAAGATGGATACAAAATAATACGGTTGATTGTGATCACTAGATTCACTCATGCATAATAATGGATTATCAGCTAATTATACTATATCACATTATTTTATAAGTCATTTTTTGTAAAATTCTTTTGTCACCGTAATAAAATTCATAGTCATATCCTATACTCTTTACCATATTCAAAAAATATCCTATACCCTTACCCATCATAAGTTCTTTTATTACCTTTTTATAAAAGAAAGTTTCAATTATTACAATAGAGATTCAGGAAATGGACGAGTGTTTTATATAGTTGGGCACTTGGGCCCAAATTATTGGGTATATTTGTTGGTGGCTCCACATGCTACTTAGTTGGTGATAACTTCGCTGATTGTGGCCCAAAGGCCACCTCTTCTTGGCCTAACAATTTTCAGAGCCCATGCATATACAAAACTTTCATAACCTTTGGGGCTTATAACTATATTAGAAGGAAACAACCGGTGAACATCATGTTGTATGTTTTCATCTAATTGATGGAGCTTGGGTGTTGATTAGGACAGTACTGACAGTTTGATAGTCACAAATCACAATGGCCCATTCATGAGCCCCTTCACATGGTACCCATGGCTCGATTAGTACTCCATCCATTAATACAGTGACACTCCTGTAGTCAATTATAATAACACTCACTTCTTCTTTAAAATTTTAAGTAACAATTAGTACCCCTATAATTTTTTAAGATTGATTAAATAGATAAAGTTACATATTTATCCTTTTATGTTGTCAAATTTTAATTCGTGAATAATATATATTTTTAATTATTCTTTTTAAAAACAATATATTTTAATTATAGTTTTAATTATTTGTAATTAAGATTATCTCATTTAAATTGTTGGTAACGTATACAAAAATAATTTAGTTTAATTAACACATATTTTTTGATAAGTGATGCAAATATTAAGAATTTTAAATTAAATTTATTAATAGAGTTGTTCTAATTAGAGTGACTGAGTATGTTGATAGTTTAATTTTTAGTATTTAACAACAAAAATTATTATTTGAATTCTTAGTTTCATATTATGATTTTTATACGTTAAATTTTCTTAAGTATATGTCAAAATTTAAGATGTTTATGATTTTAATTATATTTTTTGGTATAAAATTGGTGTTGTTTTTGTGCAATGCTGATTAAAAGAAAATATAATAATATTTATTACTACCTCTATCTTGTAAAAAGATTTTTTTTTAATATATTTTTTTTGTTTTTGAGTAAGAACATTTGTCATTTTTACTATAAATAATTATGCTTAAGTGTGACTTATGTTTAATTTAACATTTGAAAAAAATAATTGACATAATTTTTAACACTTTTTTTATGAATAATAAGATTCGTTCTGTAATAATAAGTTTGTTTTACGTAAATTCTAATATTTGACAAAAATAATTATAATTTTTTTGCGTTAATTTTACTTTCTACTTATAAAAAAATATATTTGAATGTATATTACGTAAATTTAGTCTTTGAGAAATTTAATTAGCAAAAAATGTATGACTTTATTTTCGTGATAAAATGAATATTTGTTATTTTTTGACATTTATGTTATTTATTGCACGAGTTCATAATTTAATTAATTAGATCAAGTTGAATGAAAATTATAATACACGAATTTATATTTAATTAGTGGATATATTAAACATTATAATTTAAAAGGTGTATTGGACATTATATTAAAAATATTTTTGGATATTAGTTGGTCAACCATATTAGGGGGAGTGAATGTTACATATTGTAGATTAGAGGGGCACTGACTGTTATTTGAAAAACTTGAAAGGTGGTCAGTGTTATTATAATTATTTACAAGAAGTTTCAGTGTATTTTACTCTTAATTCAAATTTGTTGTTCTATCCACTATCTCATCTACGTACTTGTATCCTTCTATTTATTGTTCTTTATGTAATTTTTTTTAATTATAAAATAATTATAAATAAGTATTAAGAAAATGATATACATATTGACAAATATTTAACGAAGTTGGATTACAACCAATATAAAAGTTTATGCGATAAGATATAATAAATTAGTGTGAAATTCATTCTTAATTCTTACTTATACCATGTACACACATAGGTTACAATTATAATTTGGCTAAAAACTTTCGCAATACATAACATGATTTTAAGTATTAAATGACACTATGACAATAATAAATATAAATGAGACGACAGATGAGATAATTAAAAAATGAGATAATATAATTGAACTCCTCCCTCCATGCATCCGAAAACAACAATCTTATTTAATTCACTTTTTATTTTTTGTACGCATACTAAAATGCTTAGGACACACTTAAATATACTTTTTCCTAGCAATTCTTTTCCCGGTAACAAAAAATATAAAAAATTAATACTGCGAAAAAGAAACCATTGAAAAAAAAAATGGTCAAGTGCGTCTTAAAAAAATCTTGAAAAAAAAGGGTAGGTTAAATGAAACATTCACTTGTTAATGGGGCCGTTTTGTCATGGTCCCGTTACCAGTGTACCCTGATGGCCTAGCATAAAAGAAAGAGTACAAGCACGTTATTATCTAGTTTGGAATTTTGGAGTGGTCCTTTATTCATATATATATATTGATAGACACATAATTTATACATTTGACTAATAATTTTTAATTTTGTTATTTTAATTATATTAGTTTATTAAATTAATTTATTTTATTTTATTTTGTAAGATTTAATATTTTATTACAATAAAGTTAAAATCTTGATAATCAAGCAATATTTAATACTGTTATTCATGTAAGGAAATATTCAAGAAGAATCCTACAACGAGAAAGAAAGAGGTGGAACAATCTTGGTGTGCAAGTCAAATCCAGTAAGAGAAATGAAAGTCTATCTAGAAGATCTCTTTGAGAAGTTGATTGTCACTAGCAAGTTGAAGCCTACATGAAAAGGGACTATTGGAAAATTACTATGTAGAGATTGAAATCAAGAAGTAAAGAAGAGGATAAGAAGGAAACAAAAGCGGCCAAGTTCAATGAATGTAAGTTAGGGCACAAATTTACTTTTCCTATAAAATAGTCTCTTGTTTTAGAGAGAAATAACCTATTAGTTTAGGTTAGAAGTAGGAGTAGAATTAAATTATTTTTTCATTGTACGCTTGTTGGATAATTGTTAATTAAATGGAGTTTTCTTATTTTATTTTTAATTTTCTACTTCTTCTTTATTTTAGTTTAGCTTATTTATTTTTATGTCTGGTTAATTTCTTCAATCTAGGATGAAGATGAAATTAAATAATTATTCATGATAATATTTTTTTTATCTCTTCTATTATTTATGCTTTTATATTTAATTAATTTCGCCTTCATGTTTCATTATTGAAATACATTCGTTTTATAGTTCTTATGTGATTTTAAATTAATTAAGAGATTTTGATAAATTATTGTTAAGATATGAGTTTTTCATAATCCATACTTGTTCAAAGAAGTTTTGATGGGTTATAATTAATCCTTAAATTTTCATAGTCTATACTTGCCCACATTAATTATAAAATTACTAAATTAAAAGGAAGGGGGATCAAAATCATAATTAAGTTATAAAAATAGAGAGATTGAATTACTTGTTATGTCTATTATTTAATGGATTCGGATTCCTAGATTGTCTCCTCATTATAAATTTTTATATTCTAATTAGTTTCATTATAGTTACTCAATTATCAAATTTTTATTTTTAATTCGTCTAATATATATATATATATATATACACACACACACTAATTTTAAAGGAGTCCTAGATCTTGAATTAATATGTAGTCGTTGGGCCGGTATTTGGCTGGTGGGATAATATTATTTTTTTTATTTTTTATAATAATAACTGACTCCTGAATGCACCATGTTCGTTTGATCATTGATCAGTAGTATTCTAATTAATTCAGTAATACTAAGAATTAAAGGAAAGTTAATGAATGAGTTGAATGTGAAAAACTCTGCACTGTAGATGTAATGCAATTAATGTCATTAATTGGCCAGGGAACGTCCGGATTTATATGCTTAATTTCTTCAATTTTCAGGATTACCTTTTGTCAAATGTTTACTGCTAAAAATAAATGCCATTGATGATATATATATATATATATATATATCTGGCATTTTCTTTGCATAATGTGTTTCCTTATAGCTGAAGGTGAGGTAGATAGGGAGATTAATGAATACGCTGAAAGATATAGCATGTGTGACTATGATTTCATTCTATGCTCTTTAGATGCTATATATAATACTATATATATCTTATTTATTCATGGGACCCTCGCTCTTTTTCCCTTTCCAGACATATCTAATTGCATCTGTTCCCTCTGTAAAGAAAAACTAACATTACCTACCTATCTACTTTCTATTTTTTTTTAATAATTTTTTTGAGGTCAATCTATCCCTATTTGCACATTTTTTTTCAAAAAAAATTATTTGTTAAAGCAATATTGCATACATTGTTTTGCTTTATCTCTATCTTTTCACAATATTTATTGAAATTATATTCAGAATAAAATAAATTTTCAGATGTTCGTCCGGATTATATAATTTAGATTTTAGTTAAAATTAGGTACTGCGCTGGATAAAGTCATTTATCTATGTATGAGTTTGTATGCATCCAAATGTATAGGAGGACCATCTACCAGTTTGGCATGTGACCCCCTAAGCCTTGCTTCCAAATTTTAAAACTCCACATTGATTCTTAATGCTACGTTTAGATTGGTGGAATAAGAAGGAGAATGGAATGACTCATTCCTATGGAATGAAAAAAATTGTGTTTGATTGCGATTGGAATGAAACAATTGTGTTTGATTCTTTGAGAGAGGGAGAACATATGGAATAACTCATTGCAACTAGATTCATTCCATTCCTTCAATCCAAACGTAGCATAAGTTTTATTTATCTACTCATTCTATTATCTCCAGATTCTCTTCTTCAACAATAGTCTAAGTACCATAACACTATCCAAAAAAAAAAATGCAATTTAATCTTACCTTATACAATTTATGCATGCATGCTGCCTCTGTATGTCCAGAAAAAAAGAGTATTCCCTCCGTCCCAAATTAATTGCATTTCTAAGACTTTTAAAAGTCAAATTGACTATTTTTAAAACTAATCTTTTTACTATTTTTGCTAACATATAGGTGAAGATATTATAACCAAAAGAAAGTATATACAATTTATTACTAATTTCAATTTTTATAATTTTAGAAATATATTTATATATGCTTAATTATTAATTTTAAAAATAGTCAATTTGACTTAAAAAAGTCCTAGAAAAGCAATTAATTTGGGACGGAGGGAGTATCATTTTCATGCAATGATTAACGGCTCCATCCATAATTTATTCTGTAGTTAATCCATCATCTTCATGCATGATTAAGATAAGGATTTGTACTTAATTTTAACAACTTTTTTAGGGGACATGCATGTGTGCATGAGGTATTTTGTTGTATTTTAGCTAAATATATATAAATAAAAAGAGATATTGAGAAGATGGGAGTTGCCGAAAGTAATGGTTTTTCCATATAAAGAAAGAATCCAAATCTCTTTCAATTTTTGAGTGTCAGTTAAAGAGCTAGCTAGTCTCTCTAAAAAAAGAGGATATTGAAGTAAAGAGCACGCAGTATATATATACGTAGAGTATGATTTAAGTAACATTTTCACCTGACTCAATATATGAGAGAGAAACTAATTAATGATTTTCATGATATTCAACTTTACCTGCCTTAATTCCATTTCTAATTAAAATAGAGAAGTTTCAATGAATATATTTTTGAAAAACATATCTTTTTCGCATCTTCAATTTCAGATATTAAATTTGGTATGAGATTGAAGATGTTTGAACTTTGTTCTATTCCGAAAATCAATTTCCAAAACACAATCAATTTGTACTAATCAATTTGTTATTTCCAAAAACGGAGGAGCCTAAGAGAAACTTGGTACTAATAAAATGTACAAGAGGATATCAGGAAATTTATGAACGGCATTAATTGGACATGCATGCTTGTATTTTTGTGTGGTATTTATTGTTTATTAATGACTATACATGATCAATGTTTAGGGTAGAAGTAATTAAATTATTCAATCTATTTATACAAGTTTTAGACTAATTGGTAATTAGGGGTAAAAGTAAATTTTTTATTAAATTTGGAGGCCAAAACAGTAATATAATTAAATTTATAAGAAAAGAAAAAAAAGTAATATAAAATAATGCGACACAATTATGTACATCAAGTGAATATGACCGCTTTATAATATATATTTTATTCACATACATATATATATATATATATATATATATATGTGTGTGTGTGTGTGTGGTGCTTGATATTACAAAGTAAAAATAATATTATTATAACAAAATATGAACAAAATATTGTTCATATTTATTCTCTAAGTGTTGTTGTTATATTGTGCTTTTGTTTTTATCAACAAACTCCCTGTGGTTGCTTTAGTTGTAGTAAAATCATGTATCTCCATGTGCTTTGGTGGCTGTAGGTTGCATTGCACATCAAAAAGTAGTAGATGAAGCTTCCTTGGCTAAAAAATAAAAACTTAAAACGAGTAAATAAGTAAGCTAGTCTTTAGACATGAAATTACCTTCCCTATCATTTATTTACATCATCATAAATATTTTCTTAGACATTTTAACCCTAAAAAAAACTAAAAGTTATATATATTATTTTTTAAATTAATCTCATATATTATTTTTTTCTTCTTTTAGTATATAATTAATGCACAACTGTTAATACGCACAAAATTATATATATATATATATATATATATATATATATATATTATCTGGGTTAGTCCAAGGAACACATGTAGTAAAATGTACTTCCATATTCTTTTGAACATTAAAAATTAATTTGGTCCAAGTCCTGCCTTAGTTAGTATATATTCCTGTATTTGGATAAATCCAACTTCAATTGTACAACAAGTTTTAAACAAAAAATTAATTAAAGACATGACATCTGAGCATGTCGCAACATGTGTCATTGAACCTGATATTGTGTTTTTCTCACGTCAAAAAATAAAATAATAATAATAATAATAATAATAATAATAATAATAATAAATCCTGATATTTTTCGATTTATATTTTCTATTTCATATAAATATATATATTTTAATTTTTAACACCACCAATCCACCATCTTCAACCCCTCTAGGGCTGCCAAACCGCAAAAGAGGGTATCAACGCCACCTGAAAAGCAATGGAGACCAACTGTGAGTCATGGACCGGCTCCAATCACTCTTTTTTCACGTGGGGGTCACCTTTAACACCACCAAAAAAATAAAAATAAAGTCTTTTTTCTAAGTTCATCATCCAATTTTTATTTATTTATTAATCTCTACTCTTCTTTTCTCTTAAACTAACGCTTTTGCCATTATGCCACATACGTCAAGAGGTATAGAGTTCCAATCTCCCACCCCAAAATTTAGCAAAAAAATAATAGTATTAAACATTGCTTCTTTCGTTTCAATATATAGAATTATTATAACTTTTTTGAAGTAAATTTTATAAATTTATTTGATTTTATAAAACAAATTATCTAAAAAATAATACTACTTACAAGATTTATTGTTTTAAAAATGAAGTGAATTACATTAGTTTTGGATTTAAGAATATTTTAATTTTAATTTCAAAAAATCAAACTTAATTTTATATTTTGAACCCGATGGAGTATTAAGTGAGTACATTTTTCATCCACTCGCTGAAAAATAGGGTACATTTCTCTCCCTCTCTCTGAGCTTTTTTGAGGTTTACTCCATTGTTAATTTTAACAAGGTCTAAAAGCGATTTTAGATAAACAACAAATACTTGTCTTTCACAATATTACCTTTATGTGAACAATAAATATAAAGAATTATTATATTCACAAATAAAAAAAATAATATTTTCACGAGATCTCACTCACATGAAGGTAAAATCCATTTATTATTCATGTGATGAGAGTCTTGTAAAAATATTATTTTTCTTTGTAAAAATATCAATTTCCTAAATATATTTTGTAATAAGTTTTCATTTTGAAGAATATACATACTTCAAATTGGAATTAGTACGTGTACGTTTACACCAAGCCCACACCTATGTTCCTTTGGGATATGATATTATAGTGTATTTTGAATAATATCATTTTGAAAATTATAATATTGTGCATATAAAAAATTGGTAAAAATGCCAATTGAAATGCTCTGGAACCCACTTCCTCAATAGTAGGAACGGTGCACCATATCATCAATTTAATTTGTTTAAACATTAGTACTATAAGATAGATAGATAGATATAGTCTAAAGCATATGGCTGGCACGTGTTTAACAAAAAAAATATTTAATAGTTTCATTTTGTGAATTGTATTTTGCCTATATTTATGTTTTAGTACAATTTTAGACGGTGTCCACGAGATTTGATGAAAGACTTATACTACACGTAATAAAATGTTACTATTATATTTTATTTTATTTGTCAAAGATGTTCGACTCGTTATTTTTATAAATTATATTAGGCTTAAAATTTGATATATTTACTGTGTATATTATGATCATAACACGTTATTAAAAAAAAAATGTTATCTAACGGAAATACTCACAATCATATCATGTTATTATAAATTTATGAACCTTACCTTACTTGCAAAAAGTGGCAACTTTTGTGATGTAATAATATAATGAACAAATGGTGCTTCAAAGTGAAAGTGTGAAACATTTTTCAAAATGTATTATTAGAGAATTAGCTTTTGTCTGTTTTGTAACGGTCTAAAAAAAATAAGAAAAACTCTTCTTTTTAACGTCGTCATCGTAGATCGTCAACTATCTGCTAAAGATTCAAACGATCCGTAACGGCCATAAAATTTGAGTTTCTTATCTCTCTGTCTCCCAACTAGTCCCACAGAGCTTCACACACTCAATAACCAGATCCTTCTTTATTTTAACCTAAAAATCATTAATTCATCCAACAATCTCAATCTCTCTCTCTCTCTATTACTCTCTCTCTATCTAAAATTTTATACAAGTGGTATTTCATTTCATTTGAAGCTCTAAAAGGCCGGCCATTTTATATACTGTAAGTATATATTTCTATATACATTTGACTTCGTTTAATTTGTCTTTGATTTCTACGTTATTTCTTGTTTTTACTGTCAATTTCGATTTAGTTGAAGCATATACTACAATGTACATTTCTATTTCTGTACAACCTCATCTAATTTTTGAAATCGCGTAATTATAAAGTAATTGTACTAAATAGTGATTTGTGGATGGTGCTTTTTCTGTTTTCTCAGATTTGATTTGGGTTTTGACTCAGTGAGTTTGATATTCAATTTCAACTACACTTCAATAAGGTTAGAAGATTGAAATTTGACGAAGAAGAAGAAGAAGTTGTTATTAGAAGAAATGGAGTCAAGAAGAGGGGGAGGAAGTTTGGTATCGATTTCGCCGTCTCAAACTCCGCGTTCGAGTGAGAAAGCGGTGAGAGATCTGCGATCAGAAGGAAATTTGAGTTTTAAGCATGATAATAAAGATAAAGGTGTGAATGTTCAAGTCATTGTAAGATGCAGGTACGATTTGAATTTGATGAATGATTGGTTTTTAGGGTGTAATTGTGTTAATTGGGTCTTTGTTGTTTAACCGGATTGAACTTATTGCATGATTATGGGATTGTAATTGGTGATTTGTTTTAATGTGTTTTAGGCCATTGAGTGAGGATGAAATAAGAGTGCATACCCCAGTTGTGATTTCTTGTGCTGAGAATAGAAGGGAAGTTTGTGCAGTTCAGAACATAGCTAATAAGCAGATTGATAGAACTTTCATGTTCGATAAGGTTTGCCATCTTTATGAATTCCATTATTTTTTCATACTTGCGAGAATACCTTTTTCCTTGTATAATTTGTGGTACTTGAAACTTTTATTCTTATGGTTTTCCAACAAATAATGTGGTATTCTCGAAGAAATATCATCCATCGAGAATTTGTATAATGTGTGATAATTTTTCTAGGTCTTTGGTCCGGCTTCCCAACAAAAGGATTTGTATGATCAGGCCGTATCTCCTATTGTGTTTGAAGTTCTTGAGGGCTATAATTGCACTATTTTTGCCTATGGGCAGACAGGAACTGGGAAAACATATACAATGGAGGGGGGAGCGAGAAAAAAGGTTAAAATTTTTCACTGCCCAAATGAAATTAATACCATAAGTTACTTTCATTGATTTTTGCAACTAATAATTCTCAGTGTTCCTTGTTCAGAATGGGGAATTTCCGAGTGACGCAGGTGTTATTCCCAGAGCAGTTCGACAAATTTTTAATATATTAGAATCTCAAAGTGCTGAGTATAGCATGAAAGTTACATTTCTCGAGCTGTACAATGAGGAGATAACAGATCTTTTGGCTCCAGAGGAATGTTCAAAATTTATTGATGACAAATCCAAGAAACCCATAGCACTAATGGAGGATGGAAAGGGAGGTGTTTTTGTTCGAGGGTTGGAAGAGGAAATAGTATGCACTGCAAATGAAATATACAAAATTTTGGAGAAAGGCTCTGCTAAAAGGCGTACAGCGGAGACCCTTCTTAACAAACAAAGCAGCCGGTCTCACTCGATATTTTCTATCACAATTCACATTAAGGAGTGTACTCCAGAAGGGGAGGAGATGATTAAATGCGGGAAGCTCAATCTTGTTGACCTTGCTGGTTCTGAGAATATTTCGCGTTCTGGTGCAAGAGAGGTACAAACTTATAAACAATGATAAAAATTTACTTTAAAAGTTTGTAACAATGTACAAATGTGAATTTGTTCTTGGTCTCTTGCCCAATGATCTCTGGAATATCATATTCATTATTTTACAATGGATGATGGTTCATATAATCACAAAATAATCCATTTTCTTGAAGGGACGAGCAAGGGAAGCCGGTGAGATTAATAAAAGCTTGCTTACACTTGGTCGTGTTATAAATGCGCTAGTGGAGCACTCGGGTCATGTACCATATAGGTATTATACATTCAAGTAGCTTTTTCAAATTTAAATTGGCATCAAGGATATGTTTACACACATTCAGAGTTGGACAAACAGCTAAAATGGTATAATCTCTTATGTCAGGGATAGTAAATTGACAAGGTTGTTGAGAGATTCCTTGGGAGGGAAGACAAAGACATGCATAATTGCCACAATATCACCCTCAGTCCATAGTTTGGAGGAGACGCTCAGCACTTTAGATTATGCACATCGTGCCAAAAATATCAAAAACAAACCAGAGGTTAGTATTTTGGCGACACATGATGACTTTGAATATCACCCTTTTTCTTTTTTCCTCAAAACTTTTAGTGTTCTCACATTCTAAAAATTTACTGTTCCTCAGCAAAGACCTAGTATAATAGTTTTGTTGAATATAATTTCAGATTAATCAGAAAATGATGAAATCTGCAATGATCAAGGACTTGTACTCTGAAATCGACAGGCTTAAACAAGGTTCGTAACTGTTTTATAAACTGTACTCCCTCCCTCACCCCCCCATCTCTCTTTCTATCACTTATGATGTCATATTTACTTTTTCCCTATGTTCTAAAAGAGGTGTATTCTGCGAGAGAGAAGAATGGGATATATATACCAAAAGATCGATATCTTCAAGACGAAGCGGAGAAAAAGGTTAGTTCTATTCATCTAGATTGATAATAGTTTTCACCCACTGAGAGTGTCTTGGTAAATATAAGTCTAAGCTTCTTTTCATTATCCTTTTCTCCAGGCAATGGCTGAAAAGATAGAGCGCATGGAACTTGATTTTGAATCCAGGGACAAGGTAATCTGGATATTATAACTTGCCTAGAACATTTCCTGATTCTCTTTGAGAAATTGGATTGCTTATAATTCATTTTTCTTGTAAACAGCAATTTATGGAGCTCCAGGGACTTCACAATTCTCAGTTGCTACTGACCGCAGAATTAAGTGATAAACTTGAAAAAACAGAGGTAATTGTAGTGGAGTGGCGTATTCTAGTAATCTATAGTTATCACCAACTATTGCATTTTCTGTCACAAAATAATTATTTACTTTTTCTTTTCCATTTTTGTTCTTCAGAAAAAGCTCCATGAAACTGAACATGCATTGGTTGATGTTGAAGAGAAACATAGACAAGCAAATGCAACCATCAAAGAAAAAGAATATCTGATATCCAATCTTCTCAAGTCTGGTGAGCCCAATATCATACGTTTGTACTCCACATAAAAAAGTTTTAGCCAGAAAAGTACTTGGCACTTTTGTGTTCTGAAGAAGAATGCCAACTTTACGCGTATTCATGCTTTACCATATTTTGTTATCTGAGATTACCAGTTTACCACCACCTTGTACTGATCTTTACCATCTTGTTTACGTAGATTGATAAGTCGATGCTATTTAACAGTTTCAAGTCTCCATTTATAAATTTTTGACATTGATGCTTAATGGTTGTTCTTCATCAGAGCGAGTACTTATTGAGCGGGCATTTGAGCTAAGAGCAGAGCTGGAGAGTGCTGCGTCAGATGTGTCTAGCCTGTTCACCAAGATTGGTCTGTATGCAAAATTACGAAATTGAATCAGCTCAAGGATTTTGCTCATAATGTTATTTTACTAAAAAAATCATTGTTGATTTTCCCAGAGCGCAAGGACAAAATAGAAAATGGAAACAGAATTCTTATTCAGAACTTCCAGTCTCAATTAGCTCAACAGCTTGAAATCTTGCATAAGACTGTGGCAGCTTCTGCCACGCAACAAGAGCAGCAATTGAGAGGCATGGAGGAAGATATGCAGTCATTCGTATCCACAAAAGCAGAGGTACAATTTTGTAAGATGTAAATAAGATAAGAGACGTCTTCCATTGGGTGGCATTGTTAGTTGATACAGTATATCTTTGTTGCTTATATAGGCTACTGAAGAACTTCGTGAAAACCTAGCGAAGTTGAAAATCATGTATGGTTCTGGTATTAAAGCTTTAGAAGATTTAGCAGGGGAGCTTGATGGAAATTCTCAGTCAACTTTCGGACATTTGAATAATGAAGTCTCTAAACATTCATCTGCTCTTGGTGATGTATGCATCTCTTGTTAATTGCTTTTAGAAAACCTCTGCCAAATTTTATTCTTTGTCTGTGTTTGACTTTCATTCGTATAATGCAGCTTTTTAAAGAAATAGCTTCAGAGGCTAATAAACTACTTAATGATCTTCAAAATAGTCTCTACAGTCAGGAGGATAAATTGACTGCATATGCACAACAACAGCGAGAGGTTAGCATTTTTTAAAGTTTGCTTTACCTATTTTTGAGTGTATAGACCTTAATGATTTGAAGTATGACACTAGGTATATTGTTATTGACACTAAATACAGGCACATTCCAGATCTGTTGCTACCACACGATCAATTTCTCAAATTACTGTAAACTTCTTCAAGACCTTAGACATGCACGCATACAATTTGAATCAACTTGTAGAAGAAGCACAAACGGTCAACGACCAGAAATTATCTGAACTTGAAAAGAAATTTGAGGTAATTAAACTTTTTGCTTGAATTTGTATAACATAAACCCATAAGTTTCCCATTTTAATGTCTCATTTTATATCTGCAGGACTGCGCCGCCAACGAAGAAAGGCAACTCCTAGAAAAAGTTGCAGAGCTGCTTGCAAGTTCAAATTCTAGGAAGAAGAAACTGGTATGAGCACATTCTTCTTTAGTATAATAAATCAACTATTACTTAACTGAACTTCTGTTACAATTTGCCTTGAAAGTTTGCTTAATGGTGGTCATTCTGAATGTATACTGTTTCAAGAATCCTACCCACTAAATTCTTCATACAACAAACTAAAAGTCTCGTGGCTGTTTCCTGGGTTTTTCAGCAGTATGATGAACCTCAACAGTAAACTGTAAACTTACATGTAATTTAGGTGAACAAATTGTTCTCTTTCTAAGATGTGTCAATAATTATATTCTTTCATCTGGATGTTAGCTGCAGACAGTTATAGTCTCAACTTGTGTAAAATCAATATTAAATGTTTTTGCGATAATCATATATCTTCTGCTTCTGAAGTTAAAATTGCAGAAAAGTTTTTGTGCAACCCACAAAACTTGGGAAGTTATTATGTATGCATAATTTTTTTTTAGTTCTTATCGATAGCTGAAATATACAGTTTTGTTCATGAACTTTACCAACAGGTCCAACAGTGAATGTTTTCTTTTTTCTTACTACAAATATATTTAGGACAGGCTCATCCAGTTTGACTATGAATAATCCTTGATTAAGAGTGAATTCAGGACTGGTACTTAACTTATGGTAACACAAGTTAGTTTTCACGTCTTTTACTTGTTAGATCCCATGTCAGTCAGTCAGTCATTCAGAATATTTGGTGCATTGATTCAGTGTATTCTTATTTCCTCATAATCATAACATTTTGGTGCACTATTTATTGCTTCAATCATACTTTCTTAAGGGTAGTTGAAAATCTGAGCTTCTGTGCACGCCGTTCAGGTCCAAGCTGCAGTTACAGACCTTCGGGAGAGTGCTGCTAGCAGAACAGGCAGATTACAACAAGAAATGTCAACTATGCAAGATTCAACATCTTCCGTCAAAGTCGAATGGTCTAGTTACATTGACAAAGCTGAAGCACATTATCTTGAGGATTCTGCTGCTGTCGAAAGTGGAAAGAAAGATCTGGAGGGGGTTCTTCAGAATTGGTATTGGCCATTTATGATGATGATATTAATTTTTGGATAAAAGATGATGATATATAATTATGAACACATTTTATTCTTATTTCCCCCCTTCTTTAATAAACCTTAAATTTATTAGTCAATTATATGCAAATTGGCAGTTTACAAAAGGCAAAAATGGGACAACAGCAGTGGAGCAGTGCTCAAGAATCCTTGCTGAGTCTGGAGAAGAGCAATGCTGCTTCTGTTGATGAAATAATAAGGTTGGCAACCTCTTACGATAGTATAGGTTCTTTGGGGATCACATATATGTGCACATTTTTATAAAATGTTTTGTCTTTTAGGGGAGGAATGGATGCCAATCAAATATTGCGTTCTCGGTTTTCTTCTGCTGTGTCATCAACTCTTGAAGATGCAGACATTGCAAGCAAGAATCTCCTTTGCTCCATTGATCGTAAGTATCTAGTTTGTGCAAGTGATGAGCCTTATTTGGCATTGAATAAATGGTTTTGTTTTTCAAATTCAAATTTAATTTACTGAATAAACCCTTGCAGATTCCTTACAACTTGACCATGATGCATGTGGTAATCTTGATTCTATGATTATTCCTTGTTGTGGAGACTTGAGGGAACTGAAGAGCGGACACTACCACAAGACTGTGGAGATCACAGAAGATGCAGGAAAATGTCTCCTAACTGAATACGTGGTAAGAATATGTTTCCGTCTTAGAAAGGCAACAGAACACAGATTTCAGCTACTTCATTCATTAGAAATATATTTTTGAAGCCACAAGAAACACAAACTCTTGTTTGGATATAAACTAGGCTGTAATCTTCAATATAGAACCAATTAACAGATGCATAGTTATGATTCAGTTCCCAAGTTTCACCCCCTTTTTTTTTCTTTTTCCTTTTTTTTTTCATTTTATGTTTTATAATTTTTATCTTGGACAGGTTGATCAACCATCATGCTCCACGCCGAGAAAGAGAGCATTCAACCTACCAAGCATCACATCCATTGAAGAACTCAGAACCCCTGCATTTGAGGAGTTACTGAAGTCATTCTGGGACTCAAAATCTTCGAAGCAAGCCAATGGGGATGTAAAACAACATATCTTAGGGGATTCCAGAGTTCCCCTCACGGCTATAAACTAAGAAAGCGGAACATAACAGCAGTAAGAATAGGACTGTACAGTATATATCTTTGTTTATTGATGAATTTTATTGCAAGGAAGGGAATCTATAGTAGTTTTTTCTTCTTCTGATTGATTCCCTTTGGGTGAATGGGAGTTTCAGTTCATTGAAATTTCCCAATTTATTACTAGTACAATGAGGTTTCATTGACAAGGTTTTTTCGGGTGAATTTATTATTTTTTAATTCTATTTCTATATTACAGGAGTACTATTTCTTTGTGTGCGTCTTTTTCTTTACATTAATTACATGGGTGATTGCAAGAGTTTCAGTTCATGAAATAAAAATAAATCCTAATCGCAAACAGTTAATACTGACTGGAAGAGTTTCAGTTCATTCAAATTGGTAAAGTCACTTGGTTGGGTTTGATAACTAAAAAATGAGATACAAAGTGATGTAGGAGTATATTATTGTAGTTGGTTATAGTTACACCGGAGATTTATTGAAGATTTTTCCCGAAAAATAATCGGGTGAGATATGGAGCAAGTAAAATTGTCTATGTTGGTCATTAATTAGTATTGATGGGCGGCAATGCAAGTATATTAATTCTCTGAAAATTTAAAATAAATAATTCAGAATTAGTTTTATATTTATGTATATTATATTAAAGAAAAACTGGTGTTCCCACGTAGAGAGGCGTGCATAGTAGCGTACTTAAAATGGTAACATGAATAATAAGAATAAGAATTCAATATATTACTAATATTATACAATCCTTATTTCCTAAATTTATAAATAGCATTAGTATACAAAAAACCGTCTTTGTTGAATATTTTTACACTTCACAATCAATTATTAGTTAATGGTATTGAAATTTATTATGTATTAGAACCCCCCATTTCCTGACTTTTGCCGAACTACCGAGGTCCCCGAATGGTGAACAGAATCCTTGCTTCTTAGCCAGTATCCGTCTGCAACAGTGCATTGGTAAAAACATGAATGCTGTATGAAATTACAAGGGAATGAACTTTGTAAGAACTGTACCAACTTATAACAACAATGAATCAATATTTCTTTCGCAGGAAATTATAATGGTCACACATAAGTACAGAAAGTTAACAGTTGTAGCATTTGCAAACTCTTTTCAATTCAGAGAGTACACTGAACTGTATTTTAATAAGATTAAGATCTATAACTGCTGTAAAGTCAAAAACGGAGTCGGGGAGAGTAGAAAGAAACTATATATTGCGCGTTAGATATTCACCTGCATTAAAAATTTATTGTCATCAACAAGTTTCATTGTTCCACAATTTCGTGCTGCAATCAATATACCTGCCACCACATCTTCAAGGTATAAACACATCCTGATTGGGAAGAGATGGCTCGAATGGAACTAAACGGTGCCTGCAAATATATTAGTGTTATGCTTTGTAAGAAATACGAATAATTCTGGGAAGCAAATATGGAGTATATAGTTTTTAATGCCCTCTCTTTGAGTAACATAATCACAATAAAGAAAAGAAAGAAGTATTTGCTGAGAAACATAAATGATGGAGAATGCCATTTATCCCAGCACAAGCTTTTTTTACTGGCCCGTGGTGAGTTGTAATCTAGCAACTTCAAACCTTAATCTCAACACAATTCCACTTTCAACAAGAAGAATCACTCTCTTTCCTACTCAACATATTGACTTCCAACTCTTTTTCTTTGTTTTATTCTGATAAGAAAAAATAAAAATCAATTTCGACTTGGTTTAACTTTTTAGTTGAGTCTACACCACATTTTTTTTTGGGAGACTTTGCTTTAGGAGCCTACTGTTGGTAAATTTTGTTGGCTCGTTGCATATATATATGGTGGAATTTTGTACTTTGTTTCTCTTTGGTACAAGTGTGCCTTCTATTATCCTATGCCTTCTGTATTTTGGCAGTTTTAGTGGATTTACTCGATTACACATCAAAAAAACTTCCCACTTGAATAACCTTTAAAATGACCCTAGCACATGTCAAGTGTATAAATTCTGTAAATTCCACGTACTCTGACGTCTAATGCGAGAAACATCAATTATTATACACTGCACAAAATCTAACAAAGGTGCAAAAGCACTCATATATTAACTCTATTTTACATGTAAAATGAGAGGAAATTAGTGCAGCCACAATCTTCAGACCCTGTCAATATTGTTAAGACACATTCGTATGTTGTTTGCCTTTCAAGAAAATCCTTATAGGCTCAGATCCATTCTTCCTTGATACCCTTATATAACCAAGTCATGAATAAATACTTTCCTCCATCCATCCATGCCACAGGAGAGGAAGGAAACAGCACAAACTAAAAACTTCCCTCAAATGCAACTACTGAACTACTCCCTCTGTCTCAATTTAAGTGAGCTTGTTTGACCTGCAGTTTTAGGAGGAGTGATTACTTTTTTTCTTCAACCATTGGCTACAGGGATTACAATTATTGAATAGAGAGACGAATGGTTAGGATAGAATGAGGTCACTTAGATTGGGACAGAGGTATATCAACTTATCTCAAATATCATCCATTACTCTTTTCTGTAAAAGTAGAATCTGCGCTATAAAAATAGGGAAAATTATTAGTTCCCAGATTCGCTATATTTCCCTTTCCTTTTTTTTTTCCTCCATAAGTTCACTTTTCATTTCTTTTCTTCAAGAAACATGAATATTAAGTACTATGATAAATGTTGGAAAAACATTATTGCAACAAGTGCACCTATATCGCTATTAGAAGCAAAGCCAGATACAAATAAGGAGCCAGAAGCACGAAGGAAAGCCTTCCAGTGCTCCCACTGGTCTTTTATATATATGATTTTAATAAGTAAAAGAAAATGCAAGAAATTATGCAAGACGCAATACCCAAATGACACAATAAATGCTTCACAAGTATAAAAGATAGCACGCCACAATCAACTATGCCAGTCGCTGATGCACTTTCAAAAAATTAATAAAAAATAGACTGCGTTAATTGCGGACTACAGAGTAGGCACATAGAAGAGAGAAATAATTACCTGAAGCTTTTCTCAGGATAAGCTTGTGTGTAAAAGGTCAGCTGGTTGTTCTGTGCTGAAAGTTTCATCGTCAAAATCTTCGTTAGTGGAATTTTCATGACATAACAATCTGTTCTCTTGAACAGGATTCAATTCAAGAGCCTCCCAAACCATTGGTGGACCCGGATGCATGGCCCCTTGTTCAGATCCAAGACCTTCAACGTTGTCTTCCTGATGTCTATTATCATAATACAAAAGATCCACTCTCTTATCATCATCCGCGCATGAAGGGTCAACATTGAGATCAGAGCTCATATCAAACCCGGTTTGGTCCCCGTCACCATTCCCATGATAAGCCACAGTCACTGTTCCCTGTTCAGATGGTTCAAGAGCTTCTTTCTTTTGCCTCTTCCATTTTTTAGTAGATGAAGTTCCATCATCTTCAAAATCTTCTTCTTCTCTTTCTCTATGTAAATAAACCCACAATTTCCTCTCCCCGTCAAATTGCACACAAGGATCGCGTTTCATAATGCAAACGATCCAAGGCTCCACTAACAACTTGATTGACTTGTGCATCAGAGACATCTTCCACAATATACTGTGAATCTCTAATCAGAGTACAAAACATCTGCCCTTGTTCCTATACTTCCAGGCAATCTTGCAGCTGCGTCTCTCACTAGACAAAGAATTGTAACATGCGGCGGACGATCACGTTTCAACATAAAATGGTCTCGGGCTTTTGATGTTGGCTTACCACCACACCTTCTCAAGGGAGCTACGATAGATTTTCTACCATCAACAGCTGTGTAAGAGAAGGCCCTGTCAGGAATTGAATACCTGAGAACTTCCTCCCTGCGGAAATAATTTCTTACTTCGTCGGAGCTCATGCTAATGGTGTTGAGACTCTTTTGAGCTCTTAGGTCTCTGAACCTTTCTTTATCATCTAAGTTAAGTTGCATCAGTGTCAAAGGAGGGGCAGGAAGACTACCTATTTGTTTGAAGGGTCTCTTGACCACTCTTCAACCAATTAGCAAATGAGTCAACTAACTTCACAAGCATTTTGTGAGGAAGACCCCAAGCTTCAGGAGACGTCACCTCCTCAAAAACCTCATTATCTGAAGAACACTGAAGCACTGGACCAACCCAGGACCAACTTTTTGTAATTTTTTCATATAAAGCAAGTGTCTTCCAACCTTTAGCTCCTAAAGGCGCTGTTTTGGATGAAAATATCTTCAGAACACCTCTGACCAAATCCTGAAGTGGCTCTTGAGTCTCAAGGATACAAGGATCTCCAGGATTTGATCTCACACGGTTCACAATATCCTGAACAGTAAGAGATGGGACATTCACCTGCCCAGATTGCTCCGAGTTATTTATGTCCATGATGCCTTCCAGCTTTTCATCCTGATCCTCTCCAAGTATCAGTCCTCCATCATTCTTCTCATGATTCTTGCCTATGTCTAAAGAATCCTCGGGAAGCACAGTGATCATTGCCATGCGAACAGCTGAAAGAAGATGAATAACTGAAGAACGAGAATCCCGTGTGAACTGTAGGAGTAATCAATACAAAAGGCTTTTTCTGCGCTTTGCTTTCTAGATCAGCATCTTCTGCTGCTAATTCAGTAACAGATGGCTCAGAAACTCCTTTCTCACAAATACCAACGGCATCCTCCAATTTTCTTTTCCCACGTTTTTTTGAGGGAGTCTTATCATCAAATTGCTGCTGACATTGGTAATCATTATCATCTGGCTCATCCATGTATGTCAAATCATCCTTCACTTTCTGCTTTTTTGTCAAGGAGTTGCGCTCCAATAACTGGAGATCAAATCTTTCATGATGATCATCCTCATATGCTTCAATATTTTGACCTTTCTTCCGCACCCTACCAATAACTTCTGTATCCCTTGCCAACTTACGTACTTTAAGTGAATCATCTTCGTCGTCAATGTAATCTTGCATATAAGTTGACTGAGGGGTAGGGTAGTCGCGAATAGTTTCCGCTTTCTGCCTTTTCCCAGCAGGGTAGGGTTTCAATGATGACGTGGAAAACCTTTCAACTTGTTCCCCTTCCCCTTGAAACTGGCCATTCCTTCCAAACTTGTACTGTTCTCCCCAATCATCATCAAAGTTCACCCTACCAGGTCCAGTGAAAACACTGCCTTCTGGGCCTTTAGTTATAGAATTAGTCAACTGACTAATATCATGCATCTTACTTTGTTGCTTTGCTTTCATAGTGTAATTATCTCCTTCCATCATTTGTAATCGTTCACCAAGGTTTCCCATCTTTCTCGAGGATTGGGATGATCCATCAAGAGGCACACCACTCTTTTTATCTTTCTTAAGAAATTTTGTCTTCTTAGGAAATGAAACCGATTTCACACCTGAGACACCGCTGGGGAAAGCCAACTTGCTTCTCATCAAAGGATTATCATCCTCGTCTTCTTCAGATTGCTCAAAGGAGTCTGAATCTGTCTCCTCACCTTTCATGAACATTTTAATGCCTTTTATGGCTGGCACATCTAGCCGTCCATTCTGCATAGATATCGCCTTGTCCTTCTCAAGTGATGTCTTTGATCTGTACTCGGAATTAAATGTTCTATCATTAGCTTTGATATCAGGGGAGTTTTTTCCAAGCTTCCACTTCTTGCTTTTGACATTCCAGTCACCATATTTAGAAGGTGGAACATCGGGGAAAGGCTCTCCTTGTGCTTCGCCATGCCAAAATGGGTCACCTCTATCAGATAACTCATTTTGATTTGCTTTCATTGACAATTTAGAAGCCTGGATTTTCCCAAATTTTATCTGATCTTGCTGCATGTTATCAGGGTACTTTAGCTTTTTGCCATAATCATAGGCGTTTCGTTTGTTAGATGGCTTTGCTGTTAACACCTCGATATCTGATAATTGATTCACAGTCGGATTCCTACCATAGGCAGGAAAATCATCCTTCAAAGACCCATGCAAGCCCATGAAACTGTCCGAATATTCTTCACCTCTGAAACCTTCATCTTTCTTCACCCCTTTAAAAGGACCAGCCTTATCCATTGAACCAATTCTTGGAAAACTTCGATTTCTCTGGACAGCCACTTCATACATTGCTTCTTCTTTATCATCATCACCTCTGATCTGATCTCTCATTCGTACTGCCACCCGTGAATCATTCCCTGATGCCTTATTCTGTCTTGGAGGAGCTGAGGCTGAAACATAAGAGCCCAAGTTCATTTCCATGCCATGTTGAATACCAGCAAAACGACCTGGTACTTCCCTTCTTGTGGACATTTTTGATCCAGCCACCTTCAAGATCCCTATTGGATTCTGTTTTCCATAGTGTGTTTGTTCCACAGCCATCTGCCTCCCTTGAGATGAGAAGTCCAAGGTTGGACTCAGTCTGTGTCCAGGATACTGACCTGCTTTCTGCCCAACTTTTCGATCGTTCAGCCTTTTGGTCCACAAACCATCAACTGACTCTTCTCTTCCCGAGGAGTCGGTTTCAAACTCTTCCATCTTTTCACACAATAAGCTCTTTTGACTCTTCATAATATTCAACACTCGGAGCTTCTCTTCAATGCTGTATCCCCTATAATTAATCCAAGCATCCCTTATCTGATAAAGATTAGTGACCATTGAGTTCTGATGCTTCCGCAGAAGATGGTAGTGCTTGCGATTCTGAAAGAAACTCATACCCTGCCTATAAAGAGCAACTCTCGGTTCACATAACCCACCCTTAAACATATCAAACAGCTTATTTATGGGACTCCCAAAATGTATATTACAACCAGTAAAGAGCTCTTTCAAAGTTCGCATAAACATGTCCTGATCCATATCCGGAAGATACTTTGTGAGAGTAAATCTCTCTTCCTCAGTCAAACAATCATTCCACACATCCATGGACAAAATATCACCAAACCCTGTAAGATCATACAACTCGAACGGGATGCTACATGTCTGATCCCCAACTTGAATAAACTCCTCCCCTGTCTCCCCCAATTCCAACAAATCAAAGTCATCTGACCCCGCCCCAGAATCACAGTCATCAAATTCATCATCATCATCATCATCATCAGATTCAAGAGCTTTTGGGAACTCATCTTCATCACTCGACATACTCCCCCTACTCCGCCAGGACAACTCCGAATCTAATCTCGAAACCTTAAAACAATTCTTTTCAATCGCCATTCAACATAACCACCCACCACTCACACACATATGGACAAATTACAACTCCCAACAAAAAGAATCAGCAAAGCCCAATTAAAACCTAGCAAAAGAAAAAAGAAAAGCAATACCATCAAATCTCAAAACATTATCCAGCAATGCATAGTATAAATCATGTAGATAAATCATCAAATAAAAATCCAACCTTTGAAGACTTAAAAACATAGACATAAAAATAAATATAGACAACAGAAAAAGTGAAAATGGACTGTGAAATTACCTCGGAAATATAAGGCAGAAGCGGTGAATTAGAGGAGAGAGATTATAATTGGAATGTGATGGAGAAGACAGAGTATCATAGGTGTATATAGAGCGAAAGAGAGAGTTGTTAGTTAAGTTTTATAGAGAGAACAAGAGAGCTCGTAACTGGGAAACCCTAGAAAGAAAGTGAAGGAGAGGAAGAAGAGAGAGGTGATATAGTACATGTGTGTGTGGGGGAGCTGGGAGGGTGACGAAGAAGACGACTGAGACGTGGAGAGATGTGCACCGTCTGATTGAGGGGAGTGATGAAAAGACCAAAAGGGCATACGCAGAGACGGAGGGAACTGAAAAGGGGGTTTGTTGGTATTTGGTTTAGACAGTGGGGATCTAGAACGGACCAAGGGACGGACCAAATGAAACACGCGGGTCAAAAGCTCATTCGGGTTGTAAAAATGAAATCGATCTGAAGCAAACAAGGAAGCCAGAGCCATCCCCAATCTGCAAACAAACGAAGAAGGAAACCCATCCCCAAACATCCCCAATCTGCAAACAAAGCAAACGAAGGAAGCCAGAGCAAACGAAGAAGGAAGCAAAGGGCGAAAACGAATTTCAGAGAGAGGAAGCAAAGGTGCGATTCTTTCAGTTCAGAGATTTCAGCTCTTGAAGTCTAGGTTTTTTTTTCCTCTCAAAAAGGTATATCCTTTGCTTAATTGGTGATGTTTTGATGATGTTTTCATTTATGCTTAATTGGTAAGTAGTTGTTGTGTTAGTTTGCATGATGATTGATGAATAAAGGCCATCATTTGCAGTTGTGGGTTTGGGCATATATAACGAAAGAAGAACAGCTGATTCATTGAGGGTTTATAAATTAGGAGTAGCACACACCCTCCCGTCTGTCTGTCTGACCTTGAACATGAAACTGATTCGTCCACTCACCCTTTGGAACCAACACACAATTTTCCCAGTTGTGTAGTGTAGAAATTAGAATCACATGCACATCCATCTGACTCTTATCAACCTAATTTACAATTTCTTTCGAGATCTAGTGGTGAAGGAATTTAATTTTGGTCAGGAATTGTATACACCAGAAACCATGCTATGGCTTCATCATCTTTTCTCAATTTTGCTACTAGTATATATAATTTCTCTACTGTAACATATTCTCCTCATTTTATTTTAGAAAACAGATATTGCAGGGTTGAATGAAGCATCAGTAGTATCAATTATGTTTGCAAATCAAGAGTGGCTTGCTATTTCCTAAATCAAATGTGATAACATAGTACTAATCAACCATATAATTGTTGATGCCTGGAACTATTTTGCTAAGTTAGCTCCATGATTGTGTTCACTGCGTAATACTTCTGCAGATTCACAAAAATCTTTCTGGTGTATACATGATGACATCAATTTTTATGACAAAGATGGATGGATGAGTGAATTCAAAGTCACAAAAATCTGATAACACAGGCCGCAAGTAAGATTCATAAAGAAAATATGTCATCAAATTCGTCTACTGCTACATCCGTATGGCCTTCGTTCATATGTCGTTGTGGTACGGGCCCTTGTATAGTAAAACTTTCAATGTCGGAAAAGAATCCGGGTAGACACTATTATTCTTGCCCAAGAATGGTATGTATTTATCTATTGCAAATTTTTATTACTTGTTCCTTTTACATAAGTGAATAAATTTATTGTGTCCCAAAATATGCAGCAATGTGGTAACTTTATCAACTGGTGTGACGAATATGTTCGAGTGTTGCATAATCAAGGGAGGTTGCAGATGGACACATCTGAGCGTTTAAATGTAACAAGTCATCAAACGAATTCTAACGACTCCAACGAATTAGCGACGATGAAGATTGAAATTCGTCAATTGCAACTAACTCAACGATTTGTCATAATTGTTAATGTTATGTATGCGGTGGTGTTGTTAATTTTATTAAATCGGTTGTAATTTTGATAATGTTCATTATTTAACCAACACGTTATGTATGAGATTGGTGGATTTATGGTATGAAAAGTACTATGATTATTTTGGATTATTTAACCAACACGTTATGTATGAGATTGGTGGATTGGTGTCTGCCTTTTTTGATGAATTTATTAAACTTTGGCTTTATTAAACTTTGATAGGCACTGGACGTTATGTATGATATTCTGCTTCGTTCATGTTCTATATTATACAAGGTGTGAAGAATTTTCAATGATTATGAGTTCCATTTTTAAAAAGAGGATATAAAAGAACTTTGAATAATGCTTGTATTAAATAGCAGACCATATATCTACTTGTGCACCGAAACATAAGAACTTTGAATAATGCTTGTATTATATAGCAAGCAAGACAGGGGAATCACTTAAATGGCCAGTCAAATATAAAATTCCAAGCAAAGCAATGTCATACAAAAGTAACAAAATTCCCTCATACTGCTTCTGCAGTTGTAAATCAGTACATAATTGCAGTTCCAGTTCATTCCCTCATACTGCTCCTGTTCCAGTTCTAGTTCAAATCAGTACATAATTGCAGTCTACCATAGTCTAATTGACAAGCCCAACATGTTAATGATATTTATAGTGATATTCCTGAAATGAAAAACAAAATGTTAGTTGAAAAATCTATAACCCAAATATCCTTTATAAGAGGATTTTTACAATCACCTTGAGATGAATAACTATCAATATCTAAACTTGGGTTGGGAGTTGCGCCGTCATGACACGGTGAATACCTGCAACAAAAATGACATCTAATAAGCACAATTAGATACAACAATATCTATGAAAACAAATGCAAAATTTGTAAATTTCTGACCTCTTTGTAAGCATGGGACAATTTCTTTTGTCGTGTGTTTGGCCAACCAAACCACACCCATTACACCGTCTAGCTTTAGAATTTTTTGGTCCCCCTAATGCTTTCTCTTTCCCTCCCTTAAGCCTTTTACCACAACCCTTTGCACGCACTTGACTCGGTTCGTTGTAGTAGTTGCTACCCCCACTCCCTGAAGCAACTACACTTGGAATTTGACTTCTTTCTACAGTATCAACAAAACTTGTACCACAACTAATCATTTGATTAATTTTATCATGTGCACCACTCAAAACATCAATATAGACCTTAGTTGCTTCGTTGCTAGTAAGTGCCTTGTCAACTATATCTAAGGCTAGTTGCATTAATTGACTCCGCTTCAGTAGATATGACCTGTTATCAGTTATCTCAATGCCACTACCATCAACGACTACCCCAGATTTAACTGTTTTTGTCCATCTACTCAAAATGTATTGACTTGGCAATATTTCATAATCATGCATTTTGTGCAAATATCCCAACACGTGTCTACAAGGAATTCCCATGCTCTCAAATTTTTTGCAAGTACATGAAGCGAAATCCTTAACCTTGTCATAATGAATTTGTCGCAATGGATAATTACTGCCACTTTTTCTTGTAATGGTGTACACACAGTGATCTTCATCCTCATCTATAAGCTCAAATTTAAAAGTCAAGGTCTCCCACATCTCATCCTGAAACTTAAAAAATATTTCATGTGTATAGATATCAACCATATGCACCAAAAAGTCGTGAAGCATTTTCATTTTAGGCTTCTCAATCATGTCTTTGTGATCCGCCAATAATTCTTCATGACGTTATCGCTCAAGTCCCCTACCAAACTGAATCATAAAATCCACCAGTGAATTATTTTTTGAAACATATTTTTTGAAGAATGAGTGAGAGCTTTCAACTCGTTGGCTACTTGACATTCCAGCCGAGAAAACATGATTCATATATGCCGGCACCCATTTAGCACGAATTTCAAACATTGATTGTAACCATTTGTTGTCATTTAACCCACTCTTCTTAACCAACTCTATCCATTTCAAATCGAACTCTTCCTTATTCTCTGATTTCCATATGCAATTTGAAAACTCCTTATAGTAAGCATTGTATTTAACTGAATCTAGCTTCTCAGAAAATTTAGTTAAAATGTGCCAACTACAATATCTATGAAATGTTGTTGGTAGAGTTTGTGAAATTGCATTTGTCATAGCTGGATCTTGATCAGTAATGATCATCTTAGGGGCATCACCTGATATGGCTTCCAAAAATTGGTTGAAAAGCCAAACAAATGAATCTATGGTTTCATTACTCAAGAATGCACATGCAAATATTATTGTTTGACCATGATTATTAACCCCCATTAGTGGCGCAAAAATTAATCCATACCGATTAGTGTTGTACGTAGTATCAAAGATCACTACATCACCATAAAAATTGTAAGCCCGTCTAGAGGTTGAATCAGCCCAAAAACAATGAGTAATCGTGTTTTCATCATTTGACTCAATTTTGAAATAAAATGATGGATTCTTTCCTTGTTCACCCATTAAAAACTCATGCAACATATGTCCATCATGTCCTTTCATCTTTTTGCGCTTATCTCTTTCGAGATTATACAAATCTCTTTGCGTACAACCAATATTCTCAAACCCCCCCGATTGCACTCCAAGCAAATTGAATTGTTGATGCGATGGTATATTTACCATCTGAAGCTGTTGAGTCAGGGCCTTTTGGGCAGTTGATATATTGCGGTGAGATCGCAACAAATGTTTTTTTCGTGGAGTTGTTAATGGGTGACAATGACCCTCAACAAATATACTAACAACATATAAGTTTGAAGGTGTCATCACAATAGCAAGTTTTGCTTTACAACCCTCTTTAATTGATCCCCTGCGCCTTGTTGCCTCAATGTTCACTACTGTTGTAGCATTCCCCTGTTTCCAACAAACAAACTCTTTCCTTATGATCTCACTACTTCCCCGTCTCTTTTTTGCAGACCAATTTCGAACACTAAAGCCACTCTCTTTTGCATATGCATTGTAGAAACTAAAAGCATCATCTATTGTTTGAAATTCTTGACCTATTTTTGGTTTCAACTCAGGTGCTACTTGAGGATTATACAAATTATCTGAAAAATTAGGATCTAACTCAACACATTGTTCCTCATTTAGCCCACTCTCTAATTCAAAGTCTACATTCCCCCCTTCTTCTCGCTCTAAATTTTCTCCCATCTCATACTCTGCTTCAACGTTATCCATTTTGATTAAAACCTATAATGATCAAATTTGGTAATTAACTTTTCAGAATATGATAAAATTGTGAAAACCACAACCAAAATATTTTAAATAACATGCCTATTTTTTCTTCATTTCAACATGCCTATTCCTTCACAGACATGAATTTCTGCTATGAACATGTACTGGTGTTGATCTTGAGACAAACAAAGAAAATTATATATATATATATATATAAAGATGCCTATTTTTTCTTCATTTCAACATGCCTATTCCTTCACAGACATGAATTTCTGCTATGAAAATGTACTGGTGTTGATCTTGAGACAAACAAAGAAAATTGTGACAAATAAGATTTGTGCCAAAAGATGCAACTTGTGTGCAGTTGATTAAGATATTAAGACATTCAGGCAAACAATGAGGCCACTGATATATGTATATAATTAAAGGATTAACTTATACAATGAACATAAGATTTTAAGTTCTTAATGTTAGCCTAAAGGAAATTTAGATTTAAAAATGTCTGAAGAAGGTCATGTTCGTTTAGATTTATAATTTCCTTTGTTTCTTCTCTGTTTTTAGCTCTCTTTCTTTTATTAGACAAAAAATTTGCATGATGTTATACACAGTTTCCTATCTTATTCAAGCAGAGGATGCTGCATTTTAATTATATTCATGGAGTCCTAATGATTGTCTAGACATGGTTGGCTTTGATTATTGAAAAACAAAAAACAAAAAAAATCAGTATAATTTTTTTTTGTTGATAGTATGCTTGGAATCATGTTTCATGAGAGCATAAGATAAACACAAAAATATCAAAGGTCATCAGAATGTATATATAAACGTGCCTATTTTTTCTTCATTTCAACATGCCTATTTCTTCACAGATATAATTTTTTTTCTCATTCGCTGCCATTTTTTCTTCAAATCAGTACAATTTAGACTTAGAACCAAACTGAAACAAAATGGAAGCAGTGTTACCTCGTCTTCTTCAGGATCAGAAGGGATGATTTGCTGCTTCTATTATGCAAACCCTAGCTCTGAACTGAAAGAATCGCACCTTTGCTTCCTCTCTCTGAAATTCGTTTTCGCCCTTTGCTTCCTTCTTCGTTTGCTCTCTTCCTTTGTTTGCTTCGTTTGCAGATTGGGGATGTTTGGGGATGGGTTTCCTTCTTCGTTTGTTTGCAGATTGGGGATGGCTCTGGCTTCCTTGTTTGCTTCAGATCGATTTCATTTTTACGACCCGAATGAGTTTTTTTTGACGCTCACGCGTGTTTCATTTAGTCCGTCCCTTGGTCCGTTATTTTGGTCCGTTCCAGATCCCCACTGTTGGTTTAGATGTCTAAAAGTTTAAGTGAGTTTGATTGTAAAGGTAAGACTCGGTTAGCGAGTCGAGGAGTTGCATGGAAAAAAAAAACACACACACTCACACTGTCACACACTCACTCTCTCTTTTTCTCTCAACCATTGTACTTAGTAATCAAGATTGTTAAAATTTGTAACTAATGATTTTATCGGGTTGTTAAAAATGGGTTTGTTAAAAAAAACTGATATTACTAAAAATAAAAATAATAATATTACGAGAAGTAAATTATATTTAATGATATTTTTATAATTATTTTAATAATAGTTAATATTTTACGAGACATACATTGTATTTAACGACACTTTCATAATTATTTTAATAATATTTAATATTTTAATAATACTTGTTGATCTAATAGCATTGTTTTTACTCTAACAATATCAGCTATTAAAAATAATAATAATATTTTTTTTATATTTAACAATAATTTTTGCAATTATTATAATAACACTTAATATTTAAAATAACACTTATTATTATGATAATATTATTTTCACTCTAGCAGTCTCACCCACCTTATTTTTTAATAACATAAATTCTCTTTATTATACTTTTCACCTATTCTTCTTATACTTGTTTGAAAATAAATAAATAAATTTAGTGACAATACATTTATTGTCCTTAATAATTATCACTCTAACGCGGTCACTACAAAATATTATTTTTGTGGTTAAATATATATTGCGCGAAAAGTGTAATAGGGAGGTCCTATTTTTAGGTATTAAGATTCATGGTTATAATTTTCACCATATATTTTTCGGTATATATTAAGCGACACATATATTACTTTTAGCAATAACCCTAACGACACAATTATTTAAGACAAATATTATTATTACTAAATATAATTTTTTTTGTTTCTAAATATATATTTGGGGAAAATAAATAAATAATAGTGCTTTGTGACTTAAGAATGAGTACTACAAATAAACCCAAAATGATGTGTATGATTGTAATATCTATAAGAAAATGAGAATGTTGTGGAGTAAAATTTGTGAAAGAATTAATTAATTATAATCACACTTCATCCATTTATAGTGTATTGTGATATTATAATACATTAAAGATAAATAGATAAGCAATAGTCATGAATGTTTTCGGATGTTTATTTAGGGTACAAATTAATAAAAAAGAACACTTCATATTATACCACAATTAAAGAGAATTTAATTATTTTTATTACGTAGTGATTAAAAATTACAAATTAATTGTCAAGAAAGAATTTTGAAGTTACATATAATTTTAAGTATTTCAAGAAGAAACTTTTCATATTCTTCCTCCATAGTTCAAGTGAAATTAATTACAATTATTAGTTACCAAGATATATTAAATGTAATAATGACCGTCCGAGTTAACTGATCATAATCACCCAAGTTAATTCATTAATCAGTTATCACTTAATTAGAATAAATTAGCTCAGGTGGTCACGAGTTAGGATCATAATTGGTCAAATTTTTATATATAGGTGTTGTGACACACTTAAATTTGAGTCTATATCATCTAATTTGAGTTGTCAAAATACAAACAACATACATAAATTCTCCTATTTATAATTATTATAATGTCGTGTATGTACGACAATACACACATTAAGTCATCATTCCATTCTCCTGTTCTTTTCGCTAGCCCCAACTACACTCTCATTTCATAAAAGAAAATATGAAATAAAAGGGTGAGCTCAAATAGCCCGGTGAAAAATATCATGACTAAGATAACGAAGAATAAGTTATTCTTAACTTTCAAAATCAGAGATTTAGAAAATGATAGACATAAGTTTTCAACAAACAACTATAGCAGAATGAGCAATCTATTAGAAGTGTCAAATAGACCATAATGTCGACTATCTTCTCCAATTTAAAAAAAAATTCACTATCAAGATTAATTTCATCAACTGTAACACTAATGGTCATCATCAAGTCAATCAATCGTTTCTCTTTGCACTCAGGCCAAAGAGAACTTTCACCACGTGTCATTGTCATACAGGCTAAAGACACTCAATAATCATATTGTCTTTGCACCCATGCCAAAAACATTCAACTGTAACACTAACGGTCATTATCATGCTAATAAACAGTTTACCATAATTTAAGTTCTGACAATTATAACAAAGATATAAAGGATGAACATAAATAATAAGAATAATAAGATAAAGAATAAACATTAGAGATTTGTAATTTAATTTGTCTAGAGTCCAATAATGTCCAAATTGTCAACACGATATCTAGAATATTGATTCGAGTTCAAGAATAATATATAAGGTTCATAATTCAAAGATAACGGTTAAAATTCAATATATGGGAAGATTTAGGTCAAAAGAAATTAGATGAAGCACCATCTATTAAGGAAATTCTAATCATTTCAAGAATTTTCACCGTTTAATGATAAGGCTATAGAAACGAATAATAATTTCTTATCATAAATTTAGAAGTATGAAATAAAATGATATCATTTACCTTAACACGTGATCAGATACTACTTTCTATGTAGTTGATGAACCTGAATAATTCTTGCACTCTTACTGATATTCACCAATACTTAAGACAACCTTAGCACACTCAGAGAGACAGTTACACTAAATAATTTTTAGAGAGTGGAAGGAAGGATAAACAAGAAAGTTATGAAGCTTCTTATGTTAAGCCCCCTATTTATAGTCAAAACTTAACCAACATCTACCACACATCACTTAACCACACTTTTCATAATCTTTAATCTTTACCATTCATCACTTATCCACATGTTTCACATTTCAAGATTATCTTTAATCTATACCATTCATCAATTATCCATACGTTTCACATTTTAAGATTATCTTTAACCTACCATATATTAGTTATTCACGTGTTTCAAATTTCAAGATTATCTTTAATCTATTACATATTAGTTATCCACACATTTCAAGATTATATTTTTCTTCATAATTATTATTATTATATTATCCATCTTCTGCATTATTGTCTTAATGTATTAGTGTCACATATATCAATGTTCTTCAAATAATGAACCTGTCTAACTATTTAATACCCGTGACTTTTAATTATGTAACTTTCTACCCTTGTTACGGTGACAATTATTAGTTCAATAATGTGAAATACTATGCATTTGTTACCGTGACAATTTTTAGTTCAATAATATGAAATACTGTGCATTTGCTACTGTGATAATTATTGGTACAATAATATAAATACTATGCAGTTGCTATTGTGACAATTATTGGTTCAATAATACGAAATACTGTGGATTGATTATTGGTTTAATAATATGAAATACTGTGCAATATTGTGTGTTACTGTGAAGTATATACCGTGTGCTACTGTTTTTTTATCATCGAATATTTTAATAGTTAAAGGTAATAGTTCCGTCGATAATTTTTATTAAAAAGGTTATTTCTGTCGTTTTTTATATATGACAATTATTTCGTTATGGAGTCCACAAATGATTAGTTGTTTCGGCACCATCGTACTTTACTAAATATTCTTCGACATACCGAATATTCCCCAACATACTTTTTGTTTCTTATAATTTGCACATATTATCCTTACCTCTTAACATTTTTTTTTATCAATTTAACACCTTACTGTTCATAATAATTTTATAAAGAAAATTAAATTTTATTTATTAAAAGTTGGGGTCTTACAGGTATAGGTTAGGGACTACAAGTTTGACAGTTCGTGTGAAGCATGGGCTAGTTAGAGATAATAGTTTTAATTTTTTATTATGTTATTTTATATTTGTAAAATTTTTATTTTGATAGATAATAGTTTTACTTTTTTTTGGAAATTTTTATATACCATATGGATAGGGATGACAATGGTGCGATGCAGTTCAATTTTTTAGTTATTTGGAATCGCACTGTTCTTAAAAAATTTTGAACCAAAATCGCACTGCACCAGTAGCAGTTCAAGATTATTCTATACTAAAACCGCATCAACCGGTTTTTATTTTGAACCGCATTGTACCAACTTGCACCGGTCAAAATTACTAATATTTTTTATTTAATATTTATTAAATTAATTTAATATTTGTATAACACACATTATTCATTAAAATAACTCAAGAATATTAACAAGTAATATAAGAATGTTGTTCAATTAAAATTTCGAGAACATTGTTATGATTTAGCCATTATTACAGTTTTAATACATATCAACTATATATATTAAAATATTCATAAATTAACTTATAATATGTAAAAGTATAAAAATAATTAAAATATATATATTTGAGTAACTCTATGATTATATATAATAATAATAATAGTATGAAATATAGAGATATAATTAAAATAAAGAAATATATATAGAGCGGTTCAAGTATTGGTGCACCAGTAGTTCAAGAAGCGGTGCGGTGCATTGGCGGTTTAGAGACAAATATCAAAATTGCAGTACCGTACTGGTTTAAAAATTTTTTTGTACCAAAATTGCACCGGCGAGGCCAACGATTCAGATAAAAACCGATTGGTTCGATGCACTTCGATCGGTTTCGGTTCAAATTGTCATCCATACATATGGATACCATTTTTAAGGTTATTTGTTATAATGTTCATGACTTAAACAATTAGTGGGCCTTTTCATATTATATTTAAACTGAGTTGCGAGCTCATGAATCTATCTCTGCATTAATCTTTTAATTTTAAGATATTTTACCTTCTTTAATTTAGTATCAAATAATTTATATTGATTAATTTGGGAGAAGAAAAGTTCGTAAGGAAAAATGAAAGTCACATTAAGATATTTACAGGAGGAAAAAACGAAGAGGTAATATGTAATTTGGGGAAACGAAGAGTTGCGATACAAAAGACGAAGAGTTGAAGCGTTTCACAAAACAAACCTCCATAACTCATTGCTAACTCATCTCAAACTCAGTTTAATGAGTCACATAATCAATCGTCAACTCTTTTGAGTCAACTCGACTAACCAAATTAACTCACTCAATTAAACCATTATTGATTATTATCGTAGTTTTAGATATAGGGATTGATGGTCCCATCCATTATACTTTTTTATTAATTTTCTTAATACATATTTAGTGATATAATTATTACTTTTAACGAGGTATCAAAGATAAAAGTATTTAACAAGTATTATTGTGTTGTTAAATATATAATATAATATTTTTTTTATATTATATATGTATTGAGAAAATTAGATGAAAGGTGTAATGTAACAAAATTCGGTCCGAAAATAACATTCCATTTTTTTGGTATTTGAACTCCTCTCATACTTTCACTTTAATAATTTTATATTACTTAAAAAGAAAAAATGAAATGAATCACAAGAGGAGAGAGTTCTACAATGTCAAATCATTAGGTTGCAGGTTCTAATTTTGTTATGTGTTTTTCTCCTTATTGTGAGACTTTTATTTTTTCCTTAATAATGATGACTTGGTAATAAATTTTTTATGATACATTTGAGGACATTGTTAAATTTGATAATAGAAATTCTTTTGACCGAAAAAGTTGACGATGTAACTCTTTCCGTGAAATCTCAAATTTTCTCTTTTGAGATGTATTGTATCCAGTGGCGGAACCAGAGATTTTTCAGAGGGGGGGCAAAATATACTAGTAAAAAAAAAAATTGGGTCCGATTACACTCATTGTATTTGTATTTAATTTATAAATAAATTAAAATTTATTTATAAATTAAAATTTATAAATATTAAAAGTGCATAGTAATGACTAAAAATAATATATAATATATATTATCCCAATAATGTGATACAACGATAAATGTATAGTATATTATATTATACCACTATCAATATAAAAAAAAATATTTATACAATAAAAAGTTAATAAATAAAATTAAACGGTCATGAGCTTAAATTAATTTATTACTCTTAAATAACATATAATTAAATATGCCACCACTTTTTATTCACCCTCTTTCTTCCTCCTGCACATCACAGTGCATCCCCAATTCCCCATAAACCCAATTTTGTACCCGTCTTCTCTCTCTTCAGCAACCATCCATGGAATTAGCAGGAGAAGAGTACTACAAAATCCCAATACTACCACAACCATCACTTTGGCTCACAAAATTATTAAATTTACAAGCAGAAATAATTCAAACTGTTTTTCCTCTCTGTTCTTCCCCATTTTCTCTCTCTTCTCCTTTGCTTCCGACTCCTGCTTCCGACTCCTACAAGCAGAAATAAATTCAAAGCTGCCGGAGATTCCAACCTAGGGGGGCATATGCCCCCCCTGCCCCCCTAGTTCCGCCTATGATTGTATCACTAATACTATAATCAACTATTTTTATATTTCTTTTGATAAAACTATAGAAAACTTCATTAGCAAAAATAAACATACATCCAGCAGTTAAGGTTAACTATCTTACAAACACAACAGCCACGGCTACTTACAACCTAGCAAACTAGGAACACTCCAACCAAACAGATAAAGCAGCCCCAAATAACAAAACAACTAAACTGGACAATTGACCTATATATACTAACCAAGCAACCAGTTACAAAAACTTGAAGAAGCAACTCAAGGAGGCTTCCATGCAAACCGTTGCTGAGAAATATTAATCCCTCCTTTTGCAGCATAAACAGTTAGTTCTCGAGCCTTCTTCAAGTATATGTATCCTGACCTATATTACAAAAATCATACAACATGTGCGCAATTTTCACTATAATCAACTATTATTATTTACAAATTTGTACGTTGCCATTATTAAGGGATATATAGATACAGATGAATTCTATAATCATTATCAATAATCTCTCACTTACAATATCATTACTCACATAGTATAAGTGAAAATATCACAAAATCATATTACGTACGTACTAGGCTGGCAATATGAGGAAAAAAAATTTACAAGAATGAAAAGAGAAAGCATCGTACTAATAAGAGAAATATATATATGTTGATAAATTTATGACGAAAGTTAAATTGTGATTCACATTGTAACTCTAAGCGAAAGATAGAATAAATTAAATTGAGACCATTTTTAATTTATATCTATCTCATGTAAGCGCATGCACATCAAATCGTATTTACTATTGACATAAATTTGTCGTCATATGTAGTATGACTCTAGTCATAGTAATAATGAAGATGAATTGAAATACAAAACTTACACATTAACAAAAATCAAACATGATAGTTGAGACTAGACTTGGCAAATGGGTGAGTGTGAGCGGACATAAGTGAGTTTGAGTTTATATGAGTCAGGTTTAAATGAGTTAAAAATTAAGTGGACTGTTAGTGTGCGGTCATAAAATGGATATGTGTGGATATGGACTACCCCATATATTAAATTTGAGCATAAGTATAGATTAATATAAATATGAATATATTCCTCACTTTCTTTATATTCATTATTTAGTTTCTCTCTCTAAAATTTTTATAAAATCATGTCTCTCTAGTATATCACTTTTTACCTCCAATTTCTCTCTCTCCCATCCTTTCACATACATTAAAATTAAATTATGAAAACCAGTTTATCAAACTATTTAAAATTCAATTACATACACAATTGCTAATAACATATAAAATAGTTAAGTGATAATGAAAAATGAAATTGAATAGACTAATAACAAATCACCATGTGATTCTAATTTTAACACTTTGAATAGGCTAGATTTTTGGGTTCATGATCAGCAAACCACTTGACCAATGCCCCCAGATGCTTGATGAGTTGGGCTACTAGAAGATGGTCATGACAATTAATGTGAAATTGTGGAAATGCCGTTGGGGCTTGAAGCTCAGATCACAATGCATACTATTTAGCGTTATTTTGACATCGACATGATATATATAACATCTACATGATTATACACGTATATTATAAAATACTATTAAGATACTTCTCAATATTGTTTATACTAATAATTTGACAATTTTTATAGAGAAAAAGTAATAACTTTAGAGAGAGAACAATTTTTTTTGAGAGAACAAGAACAAGTATAAAATTTTTAGAGAGAAATAAAAATTTTAAATAGAGAAAGTGAAAAAATTTAGAGTGTAAAAAGTGATTTATAATTTTGATATGAGTAAACTTTTGAAAATAAGTGAGGTAAATATATAAATGGGGGCCAAATTACAGCCCACATCCATTCATATATTATGCGGGTGAGCCCATTTAAAAAAAATTCTTTGTAATTTGTAACCCAAACTCATTTATTATGAGGCGGGATATGGATTGTCTAATAAATTTCAGCCATATTGTCAGGTCTAGTTGAGACTAAACATGTCTTGATTTTTATAATTTACTTACCGTTTGGTAACTGTTTCTGCTTTTCAAATTTTTATTTTTATTTCTATTTTTTCAAAATCAGAAGTAAAAAATATTATTTGGCAATTGTTTTCTGTTTTTTGAAAAAAATGGAAACAAAATTAATTTGGTAGCAAAAAAGTGAAAATACAAATAAGTTGTTTCTTTAATTTTGGCAACACAAGGAACTATTTCAACTTAAATTGAGGTACATGTATCGAATCTTGTCAACAACAAAAGTTCAAACCATAACTCTTCATAATATAAAATAAAATTAACAATAAAATAAAATTATCAAATAATATTGCATGATTAAATAAAAAATAAAAACAATAACCAAACAAACTTAGTGTATCTAGATATTTTCACTAAAACTTTCGGTAGTCTACAAATCATGCATGCATGCACATGCAGACATGCTAACGCACCAACATAGAGATATTGTCCATTTTTATTGGAAAAATACACTCTGAACGATTTCTATTTTTGGACAACAAACTAAACCCAACATTACCTTGAATTAGTATCCTCCTAATTCTTCCTCCCTCTCGGCTAACTAGCTTTTTGAGCGATTTTTCCTCCCTCTCATTAGTTCTCTCTTTCACCCCCACCATGCATCCTACCTTCTACCTCCTGCAACAGTTTCCTATCTTCTTTCTTTCTCTCATCAAAGCCCTGCAAACTTCAAGCCAATTAGTATAGAACAAATTATTATGGACAAAACCACAATTTAAGAAGAAGATTTATATATATATATATTTTGTTTGGCATCAAAACAATGGGAAGACCAATTCAGAGTCACATAATTTGGGAAGCACTGAGACAATGGACAACTAGAGAGCGTTGCCATCGACAAAGTAGAAGAGCCAAATGCAATCAATAATCATAATAATATTAATGACAATAATACCCCACCACCGCCGCAAAATCAACCGTTGCCGCCATTGCCAAAAAGTGGGAGTAAAAACACTTTCAATAGAATTGCAAGCAATTTTAAAGGGTCTAAGCGGGATAATGGGGCGGCTACTAAGGTTGTTGGCGGCGGTCCTAGGTTCGGACGACAACAATCCGGTGCACTTAGAGGCCTCAATAGCTTACGCTTTCTTGATAAACAGAAAATCGGGAAAGAAGGGGATGGATGGAAAGCTGTGGAAAAAACGTTTCAATCAAATGTCTGTGGATGGAGGCTCTCTAGAGATAAATTCGGAATTTGTGTTGGTATATATTTTTATACATATTATTTCTTAATTTTGTCAATACGTTGGCACAATTAATTAATTTCTAATTTTTTGTTGTGATGTGTGTGTGTGTGTGTATATATTCAAAGCATGCAGAAGCTGACCATGAGGTATATATTTTTGTTATTTATTTTGTTGTGAAAAAGGTATGGGAGACAGCAGAGAATTTGCAGGGGAGTTGTTTGATGCATTGGCAAGGCGTAGGCAGATTGATGCGGAAAATGGGTTAGACATGGAACAACTGAAAGTGTTCTGGGAAGACATTGCACTTCAAGACAGTGATACCAGGCTTCATATTTTCTTTGATATGTAAGGAACTCGGAAATTAAACTCAAAGAGAAAACAAAACAAAATAGAATAGCAAAATTTGAATGTAAAAAGGATAAAACCCTCTTGATTTACAAAACTCTAATAATGGTACACCCTTTTAGATGACAAGAACAAAAATAATATTATCAGAGCAATAAATATGTCGCTAAAACTATTATAAAGTGTTATTAAATGTATATTTAGTAGGACAATATTAACCGGCTTTTAGATATCTAGAATCAAATGTAATTTTAGAAATATAATCCACTTACTTTGAGAAAGCTCTTATAGCTTTTAAGATTTCATTTCATTTCTTTCTTTTTCCTTCGCTCTTTCCAAGTTACAAAGTATATATAGCCTAAAATGTGTTACTATATATGGTAATTTTCCAGGTGTGACAAGAATGGAGATGGGAAACTATCAGAGAATGAGGTTAAAGAGGTGAGGAAGTAAATCTTGTGCTCTTTCTTAGTATTCTAATTCCTTCCTTAGGTCTGTTTGTGAGTTTTAATTTGGGGGAAGGAAAGAGAAAATTGATCTTAATTTCCCCTCCCCTTAATTAAAACTCACAAACAGACCATTAATTAATTATCATAGAAGAAATTTCTGATCATAGTCATGGAAAAGGTTTTTAGTAATGAGTGCTTCGGCAACCAAGCTCGGAAATTTTAAGGACCATGCTGGTACTTATGCAGCTGCAATCATGGAGGAACTCGACCCTGCCCATAAGGGATATATAGAGGTAAAAATATATGCAAAATTATCATTCACATAACATTTGGGATATACATAGAATAACATATAGACTCGGTAAATAAATGTATATTTTTCATATGGTGTTTTATTTATGGATTATCGGGGGGGTTCGAATACAATAACCATTTTCTTAGTCCAAAAATTTTATTTATAATAGTACTTACTCTCCCCGGAAAAAAAAATTCTGACTTTGGTTCCTGTCCACTTTTAAAACTCGAGTGTTCACACTAATATGCATTATTTCAACCAATTCTTTTCTTCCTTTCATCTTATACTTGAAAACCAGATGTGGCAATCTTTGAAGCTCTACTAAAAGGGGATTGAGGTGACCTCTTAAAGAACGCCCTTAACAACCTAAAAAAACAGAATCACCTTGCAAGAACCATGGATCCCTAAAGCAATATAGAAGCACATTTGGGCAAATTACCTAACTTTTAACCACAGAAAAAAATGATACGAAAAATTGGGAAAAAAATATGGGTTCTTCACATGGTGGTTATTCCATGAAACTACATCCTCCTTCATTTGGAAGTTCAAGAGAATACAGGGCCAAAACCAACCTTTCCAAATCTGCGGTTCATTGTGTCTGCATTGCCCAAAGGCGCCGCCGAGACTCTCAAGTTCGAATTATGGCTCTCATTCTCTTTCCTGTCTTGCAAGAAGAACTCCTAACAAAACTCCGAGAAACTTACCTCGGATCCTTCATTCCTTTCCGATGACAACATTAATTTTCACACAAAAATTTATCGCGCTGGGCCCAATATTGCCAATCGGGGCTTTTACTCATACAGAGCGTTTTCATTTAAGTTGCAATTTTTGTTAGAATATCAAACTCCTGTCCTGAACAAAAAATCATGAAGGCATTTCCTTGGGAAGTGTTCCTATTAATTACCAACAAACCATCATATTTGGACATTATTATTTGACAAATTTCCCCCCCGGGAAGGAACCGGCATTTTGATGATATTAAATGATGGCTTTCCTGTCCCCCCCCCCTCCTTCCACTTTAGCCACGCATTCCGTTTAGGAGGAATGTTGTGAAATTGCCATGGATATTTTCACAATCTGGCCGGGTTTAATTGGCCTTTTTGGTATGCTCATTCATTTGCCTGGCTGGTTGTTTTATGGTCCTCATTCTTCATCCATGGGCACCATTCCTAATCATTCGGCCCAAAGAAAAGGACGGTATGTTTAAAATTAATTTATGGCATTTAGATAAGTTACAGTGACGTTTATAACATAGAACCTTCGTTTGTATAACACTGAGTTGCAATTTTCTTGGCATTTATTGGAGTTAATCAAAAGCCTATAAAAGATTAAGGAAATGCAACTCTTTTGCCTATAACAAATATAACTTCTTCTTTTTTCCCCTAAGACTTCACAATGGCAATGATGATTTACATCCTACCGGATTTAAGATCCTCTCCATTATATCTTTATTCCTTCAATTTTCCTCCCACTACACATTTGACCGGACACAAAATTGGTCATTATTGATGGGTACAAAATGACACAATTATTTGCGGAACAAAATTAATTGTGTCCCGCTAATTATTTTTGTGATAAATTTTATATGATGGGACGTTAAAATATAATATATTGTATCGTGTTAAATTATGGTATTTGGAAAAATAAGTGTAATGGAGGAGATCTTAATCAAACGTGTCCAAACATTTACTAAATTTTCAAATTCATTTAACTATGTTTAACAAACATCAATTCAAGCATGAAAAGTTGTGAGTTGAGTGGTTAAAATTTATTTAACTAAGAACTTCGATCATATTAAATTGTAAATGTACTTTCCTGTTTCAATATCCTGAAAACTTCTGATATTTGAAATTTTGCCAAACATAACGTTTTATTATAGAATTCCTATACCTAATTCCAAAGTCCCAATCATTTGTTGAACCTAATTATTTTTCAATCATGAAGTTTCAATCAAGAACTTGACCCCTAAATAAAATGTGATACTGAAATGATAAATGTTCTACGCAGACGTGGATGTATATCTCGATCCCTATATTATGCTATGCCGGTGAAAGAATTCTTGTTCTTCGTGATCTCAATTATGAAGTCGACATAATTAAGGTTCTTATTAGCAACATCTCCTTAACACTCTCTCTCTAATTAATCCACATGAATAAGACCAACTTAGATTATTTTTTGGGCAATGCAGGCCATTATATACACAGGAAACGTGTTAGCCCTATACATGAGCAAACCTCCTCCATTCAAGTACAGGAGTGGGATGTACCTTTTCGTCAAGTGTCCAGATATATCAAATTTTGAATGGTAACACAGCTAGCATAATTACAAAATAATATTGTCATTCAAGTGGATTGGAGATGCTCCATTACACTTTTAATCCATTTTTCTCGATATATATCTAGCGACAATATTAGTTTTAACGTCAGCACCAATGATACAATTATTAGCAACGAGAATAGTGTATTGCCACTTAATTGTTGTGTTAAAGAAATTATGTTAAAAGTGTGTAATAGAGAGGATCTGCATCATGGATACATTACACTTTTCACCTAATTTTTCTAAATATACATTTAGCAACGGCACCAAAACTCAACTATTTACGACTAATACTATTATGTCGCTAAAAGTAATACTATTGCTACTAAGAAATATGCCGAAGGTGTAATGGAGGGGAGCTTAGTCCAACCAGGTCCCTTTCAAGTAATATGATTTTTGATTAGTAACTCAATTGATGACCAAAACAGGCATCCTTTCTCTATCACTTCAGCACCAGGCGATGACTACTTAAGTGTCCACATTCGTACTTTGGGAGACTGGACAACTGAACTTAGACAAAGATTTGAGAAGGTAATTGACTATACTCATTATATTACTAGAATATGCTTGAACCAGTTGCCTTGATTATTTATAGTTCCATCATCCATGGCATCCATGCCAAGGGTTAAGGGGCAACTTCTATCTACAGATTGAAAAGTCATCAGTAAATTTTGACGACCTATAATTATTTTATATTTTCAAGTTATTCATACAAATTAATTATTTGAAATTTTTATCTTGTCTTATTACTCTGCAGATTCCATTATACAAATTTTCCTTTTGAATATTTAATTACTTCTTTTTCTGGCATTCTAAAGCAAGAAAGTTTCAGGTCTGCGAGGTCCAAGATGCAAAACCAAGAAGAGGAAATCTAGTTAGATTGGAAACTAGGTCAAATTTACGCTCATCAAGCAAAAATTCAGTCTCATCATATGCAAATTCAGTATCAAATTTAAACTCAAGATCAATTCATGATCAGCCAGAAGTCCCAGAACCAAGGTATAAATTTGACTAAAATACAAAGTTGTACCCTGAGTTTATCACTTTGTGGATATATGATACCTGACTTTATACTATAACAAAGGTTACCTCATAGTACAATTAGTAGTACAAATTTATATCTTTTAGGTCAACTTTGCACTACTAATTATACCTTAAAATGAATGATTTTACACTAGTATTTGTAATTTGAGAAAGAGATTTGCTAATTAGTCGAACTCAAAAACGAAACTTCACATTGACATAAACACATGAAAGAGTTTTGCATTTTAGTCTATAAATTTTCTCGAGTATCATATCCAATGTTCTTCTGTTTTGGGGCAGTTTCCCAAGAATTCTCATCAAAGGACCTTATGGAGCACCGGCTCAGGATTACAAAAAGTACGATATCCTTCTACTCATCGGACTAGGCATAGGAGCAACTCCATTCATACAGCATCTTAAAAGATCTTTTGAACAACATTATGCCATCTTTACGATGTTCTGGTAAGTTCAAAATAGGATAACTCTTACAATTTATTTTTTCACATTTTGTATTCAGTATTTAACACTAATGCTACGTTTGAATTGAAAAAATGAAATTAATGTAGCTAGGAATAAAATAGAAAAGGAGATAGAATGAATAAGTAAATGGAACGAAGTTGTTTCACAATCCCCCTAAAGAATGAAAATCTTCAATTTGGCAGGAATAGAAATGATTTATTTTATTCTAATAAAACAACCAAACATGACATTTTTTTTTTCATTACATGAGAATGAGCTATTCTATATTTCTTTTGATTCCTACGATCCAAACGCAGTATTAATGAATGCTTACACAATAGCAAATAGGGGCTTAAGAGTATTCTAACTATTGCAGCAAAAAGGGTGACGACCGGGATCTGAAAGTTCCAGAACGAGCGTACTTCTATTGGGTGACAAGGGAACAAGGCTCCTTCGAATGGTTCAAAGGTGTAATGGATGACATTGCAGAACATGACATCAATGTAGGTTTTTGAGGGGATCTGGCTTCCATAAAGTTCAAAAATTGGCCAAGGATCGTCTGTCAATCTTCTTAATTAGAAAAAAATGTTATATCCGTAAAACACAGAAATTGCAATTGGTGTATAATTAACAAAGGGTATACAAATCGTTTGAAACTTTTGTGCTATAACAATACAACATTTTTCTTATAATTAGTCCAGACAGATCCTTGGCCAATTTTGATATGATCTAGCAAAATACTACATTAAGCTTTAGTGATTCTCGATCTCTCAAGTTAAAAGTTTCTCTAATTATTGGTCGTTGTTTTGTGAATATTTCAGAATGTAATAGAAATGCATAACTACTTGACTAGTGTATATGAAGAAGGAGATGCAAGATCTGCACTTATAGCCATGGTGCAGTCTTTGCAACACGCTAAGAATGGTGTTGATGTTGTTTCAGACAGTAAGGTATTAATTTACGTACTATGGTCACATAATCTGCTTTACTTTTCAATTACATTGATTTTTTAGCTTCTTTTTCTAACATATAATTAAGCACAACAGATAAGAACACACTTTGCAAGACCTAACTGGAGGAAGGTTTTCTCAGATTTGGCACGTGCCCATAACGCTTCTCGGATAGGTATAAATATTGTATTAATTGAAGTATGGACCTATAACATTAACTACTGTAGTATAATTTTTCATTTGTAAGTGGTTATTTTATTTATTTATTTATTTTTTAACGTAAGGTGATTTTACATGCAGGTGTGTTCTACTGTGGAAGTGCTACACTTACCAAACCACTCCTAGAGCTTTGCCAAGAATTTAGCCTAGAATCCACAACTCGCTTTGAATTCCACAAGGAAAATTTCTAAACTAGAAGCCTAACATATACTTTTGTAAATCACATAGAATTTCCATTTTTCTCTTTTTTTGTGTAACATATGTAATTAATTAAAATATATATACCCACACACATACACAGAATTAAAGGGCAGTTTTGATTTTGTTTTTTATGAAGCTTTAGGTATTGGTTTAATTAGCTTATCCGTACATAGATATTTCTCTTTCTTCTTTTTTTTATGCGTTAATCCAGTTCACTTATGCCAATGGCCTTTATATTAATTGTCCATTACGTCTTTTTTTTTTATGGGCAAAAAGAAATTTTTATTAAAATCAAAAGTCTTGCAATTGTGATAAATTCAAAAAGATATGAATAGGACCACAATGAAACCCAATGCATTATTATTCACCTTCGAATTAATTTCTACCTGTTAGGATACTTTGATCTGATTCTGATCTTCACGCTTGAAGTTTTGTACTCCTGTAGACACCTTAAACACACAAGGAAAAAAGCTTATAATTTCATAAGGTTTTAATTCTCCATTTTCATGTCAGTCCTTGCACACAAGGATGTCAGGAGACTCAAATAATGAATTAATTAATTAATGAGAACGATTAGAGATACATATGCTTTGATCACATACATGTCAATTTTATAAAAATAAATAAATTAGTGATTCTTTTTATTAATTGGTTATCGTTGGGAATCTGCATGCAATCGTTGAGTCTATTATCATAGGAGGAGAATGTTATAAGACCTGCATGAGACTATCATTATTCATTATATGTGATTTGATTGATGACAAAAGGTTAAAAAGAACATTCATATTGATAAAACCTTGTAAAGTCCTTACTGATATATATACAAGGACTTAGAATTAAAAGATCAAATATGTTAGGTTGATTTAAGCTGAATGAATATCTATCTGATCAAAGCATATTTGTAACATTAGGTGACTTAGAATAGAAAAAAAATCAAACTTGTTAGGATTGATCTTATGAGCTGAAATGATATATGTATAAGCAATGGCCAGACTGAAACGTAGAGTACTGCACAAACATCCAACAAATGATCGGTAGAGCAGTTCAACCAACTTGAAGTCTAACCCGACTTCGCAGAGTCAAGTTTTGTCATCGCAGAGTTTGCCAGACAAACGTAGAGGTGAAGCTCAACAGATCGTTAGAGTCTCTCTCGGCAGAACGTAGAACACCCTCGGCAGGATACGGAGAGCTCTCTCTGGCAGATCGGGAAAGTTCTCTCCGGCAGAACATAGAGCTCTCTCTCGGAGATCATAGAGTTTGTCTTCGGCATCACAATGCTAACTCTAAGGATCGTAGAGTCTGCTAGGGCAGACACAATGAAAGGTTCAGCAGGTCGTAGAGCTCACCCGACTGCACTATCTAGGCAATCGTAGAGTGCAGCTCAGCCAGGCAATCGTAAAGTGCAACTCAGCCAGGTATTCGTAGAGTGAAGTTCAGCTTGGTGCATCGTAGAGTTGAGCATGTCATCGCAGAGCTTGCAAAGCAAACGTAGAGTGTGCACTGTAGAGTATCCTCAAAGAGAAGATCGTTGTACTAACATGGGTTCGTAGAGTCAGTCCAATCAGCCACTCTACGACTCCCATGAACTATCTACAATCAAGCAACAACATAGAGCAGTTTCTGCCTAAGCACTCAAAGTAGCAATTTTTATAATGACTATTAAATAAGCTGAAACATTGAGCTATCAGACATAGGAAGATCTCTGAGCGCATCCGAAGTATCAAGGCCATAACAGAGATCACAGGGCAGCTCAAGCAACCACTCTCTACGATCTATCAAGACTCTATGACCTTGCACCAAAGACAAGGTCGTAAGAGTAGGGAAAGCAACAGCCAGATCAAGTGATCGTAGAGTTGAGCCTAAGATAATAGAAGTACTCAGACAATCTCAGCAAAGCAACAGAAGATCATAGAGCAGTACTCTATGACGTGACATAAGAGATAATGCCTGAAGATTAAGTAAAAGCAGCCCTCTACATCGAAAGTGCTACAACATCAAAAGATCATAGAGCAGTCCTCTATGACACAGCAACAGGGCTAACACCTGAAGAACATAGAGCAGTTCTCTATGATAAGCAATATTGTAAGCTATAGTTCAACGAAGATCATAATACCATGTTCTGGGAACGTAAAGCTCAATGGAGATCACAAAGCATAAGAAGCAAACGACAGAATAGTAAGAAGCACATTAATGCGTAAATGCAAGTGTAGTCAGCCACTCTACGAACTCCAAGGCAGCACAAGGCCACACTGAAGTGAGCAACCAACTCTACGATCAGAGGAAACAAACTTTAGTTTGAAGCAAGCAGATAACTCTACGATCAGAAGCAACAGGCTACAACCCAGTTGATCGTAGAGTAAGTAAGTGCCAACAAGGATTAAAGATATCAGAGCACTTAGGTTACTATCCCAAGATGGGCGGCTGATTAGTTAAATGAGTAAAATAAGGAACCAATCTAAGTGGGGTTCAAACAGCCATATTTGCAGCAGGTCAAAGACAACAAACATGACTCCACTATCTTGGTACCAGCTAATGGATGCTGACTCAGCCATCACTAGCAGACTTCAGGAAGTAAAATATTCATTGGTACAATAAACAAGTCTGCAGAAAGTAAGTCTCCAACGAAAAAAAATACAACGGGAAGATATCGACGGCAAGCTTCCAACGGAAAGAAAATGGAGATCTACATAAAAGCAAACTGTATTCAGATTGCAGTTTGTGTGTGAGTGGTAAGCAAGAGCAAGAACACTAAGAGAACACATCTGCTAAAGCTTCACCAGAGATATGCCGAAGGGCTGATATATGAGCTAAAAGTCGAATGACCAAGAAGCCAAGATCAAGAGTGACTAGAGCTGAAGGCAAATCTAGAAGAGCAACCCTATGATCAAGCAATGAACACACTGAACGGAAAAGATGAAGAACAGAACTGGATTATGTATTCAAGTCAACTAGTGTTCATCAAGAGTGAATCATTTGCATCTACTATGTAGCAGAAGAAGGAAGAGCTTCAACGTCCATCGTCAGCAGCATCCAGAAGGAGATCACAAACAGCTGCTAAATACTTGAAGATGAAGTAGATCAAAGTTCATCTTGACAACACAACTCAACAAATAATCAACACACCAAAGAGGGCAGAGCGTCCTTACCTTAAGTGACTGAATCAAGTCAAGTCTGCTGGACTTGCTAAGTACTGGGGGGTGCAAGAGATTCTAAGTCTGCTGGGCTTAGTCTACAGGTTCCAAGTCTGCTGGACTTGAAGAGGGTCAAAGGATCCTTGTCCGAGGGACTAAAAATGACTCATGTCTGCGGGACTCAAGAAGGGTCAGAGAATCCATGTCTGCGGGACTTGAGGAGGGTCATAGGATCCTTGCCTTAGTGGCTAAAGATAACTCATCTCTGCTGGACTTGAGGAGGGTCATAGGATTCTTGTCTTAATGGCTAAAAATAACTCTTATCTGCTGGACTTGAGGAGGGCGGAGAGTCTTTGTCTTTGTGACTAAAACATTTAATGGATTCCTACTTGTTGAAGTAGAAGAGTGGAGTAGGAGTTATTCAGTCTCCAAACCACTTAAAATCTCTTGTGTTATTTCCTTTATGTCATTTACATTATGTAAAATAACTGCTATATCTGCTGTCAACCATATCGGAAGATTTAATCACTGAACTGAGATTTATGTTTTGTATCTTTGAAGGGGTTTTTAAAGTATATTCCGATGTGCATGAATTGATTCTACTAATTATAACTGTTTTTTACTTTCATAAATAAAATGATAAAGTTTTAAAGAAAATTTATTTAACTTCCCTTTTAGATTTCTATTGTGTCCCCGGAAACCAACAGTTAGCCCTTATCATCAGAATGCAGAAGGTTGGCCACAGTCCTCAACTTTGATTAATGAAACAGAACAAATTCCTCCAATTAATATCCTAAACAATATCACAAATGTCAAGAACAAATATTGATAATCAAATATTGGTGTATATGTCAATTGTCAAGTAGAAATACTAATACGATATGAAACATTAATTCACCAGTGGCTAATAAACCATGCAAAAAGGGCACACCCAGTTGACTCTTTAGTTGGAATATTCCTTTCAAAAATAATGATTTTTTTTTATTTTATATATATAATTATATATGTAACTTTGAACCAAATTGAAGGAGGAGAGATGCAAGAGGAAATTAATTAATTAATTTCTGCTTGATAAGTCGCTCTCCATAACCCAGCTTAGCTCTATCCAATACAACCGATCCAAGGCAACCATTTATATGCCTCTTAATTGTTTGACTTTATTTTTTCCCCATACCATCAAATAATGGCTTAGAATTGATGCTGATTGATCTATTTTGTTGTGTACCAATTGTGCATGAAGTGACTTGTCTGAACGTACGTACGTACAATAGCATGTAGCTAGCTAAAAGGCTGAACTTCTCTCTCTCTCTCTCTCTTTCATTAGTCTATATATGCAATGTACCGATCATCTGATTTCACAGTTTAATGGGCAGCTTTATGGACATGCTGATCAATATATGGACAAAGCACAAAATCAACCGCAAACAAAAACCTTGTCAACCCCAATGCACATTTTTATAGGGAAATAATTAAACATTGTCACATTATATCCCATGCAAGTACTACTGCTGAATGCATGCTAGTTAATTAGACAATTTAAATATTTCGATCTCTCCCTCTCTGTAAACACAAATACATAAACAGAAAAGCATAATACTTGAATGAAATCTAGCTATCTATGCTTAATCTTAGCTCTACCTAGCTAGCTAGAGAGAGAAAGAGAGAGACATGCAGGTTAATTTGCTAGCTAGCTAGCTAGGGTTGGTGGATGTGGTGGTGGTGGTGGTGGTAGGAAACAGTTCTAGGGTTTTGGGGGGTCCTCTGCTGCAACAAGGTGGAGAAGAGGTAGGGCCCACATCCATCATCATCATCGTCATCCAGTGATCGTGACCGTACATTCTCTTGATGGACTTATCTATGCATGTTTCCACTTGAAGATCCGGTTTCCAGGTGTATTGCTTCAATTGTGAAGAATATGCAACCTCAACTCCTCCACCCAGCTATACATATAGGGTTATGTAAATGTAAAAATTAGAAATAAAAGTCTATTTAATAGCTAAGAACTTTAACTGAATTTTTATATAGTAAATATACGGAGTGAAATAAAGAGTGAATTGTACATTCTTTTCAACAAGGTTAATTTGATTTTGATCATGTTATGTAAATTTAGTGTGGCCTTTACTAGCTATAACTTTTGGACTTTCCACACGATGTAATTAAGTATACAAGTTGTAATAAAAAAAAAATTGCGATAAAAAGGGTGAATGGAATATGGGTCAATTTCAATAACAAAATGTTGCATTTGTGCAACATGAAATTTCATCAACTCGGCCGTTTTTAAATTCATAGAGTAGACTAAATGCAACTGTTTGTTATTGAGTTGGCCAGTAGCCAGTTCACCCTTAACTTTCATTGAATCCGCATCTTGAATATCAACATAAAATTATGTGTTTTTTTTCTTACAAGAATAGAAGTTGGAATGTATTTATCGGGTGATGAAAATAAATTTATTGGCGTATTCTAAAGATTAAATTATATAAGACGGCTACCTGATGAAGAAAAGCTGGTGACTTATATTGCAAGTTGAGTGGATGATTAAGAGCAGGAGTAGAAGTAGGAGTAGAGTAAAGTAAATGGTCATGACGATGATAGTCTTGCTGCTGCTGCTGTTGCTGCTGCAGTTGTTTAGCTAGAAAGAGTTGTTTCCTTCTAAGCTTCTGTCTGTCTCTAGCTTTGTGGTTCTGAAACCAATAGAACACGTTCTTTCCTTCAATTTTTCCATATAGAGAGAGATGGGCTGTGATCTGCTGTATCTGAGATGCATTTGGAGTCCTTATTCCACCTTTGTAAATCTCCTCCAAGATCATCAGCTGCTCTGGGGTTGGACACCACCTTGATGAACCCGGTAAAGGCATTTTTATGACCCTTTAAATTCTCTCCTTTTCTTTCTCTTTAGGTCTCTAGACTTTTGTGTTATGTGGTTTTTAGGTGTTTGGTATGTTGTTCAAGTATAAATAGATTGAAGGACAAGAAAAGGATCTAAAGATAAGGGACCACTATATATTTTTTACATATATTTTTGATAATTCCAGATGATCCATAAAATTGGAATCCATTTTATTTATTCTCATGTGAGAGAGAAAAAATCACGGGAAAACATCAAAATCGGAATTATCGATTCCCTTGAAGGTAATGAAAAAGAGAGACAAAAGGGATGGAGAGAGAGAGAAAGAGAAAAGAGAAAGGAAGATAGGAGGGAACAGAGAGCAAAAGGAGATGAGGCTTAATAGTATTATAGTAATAGTAGAGATTAAAGGGAGTGGTCATGGTCATGTTTCCCTCCCAAGAGGCATTCAGTCAGTGAAGGTTTCAGAGCAAAAGAGAGAAGATGACTTTGCTTTGAATGATTCTGTCATCATTACCCTATTATTTATTTACTACTACTCACTGCACAGCAGAATGAATGAATGAAGAGACAAAAGTAAGTTGGATGCAACAGCTCAAACCGACAATTTTAAATTTACCAACATTTTCTTACTTTCTTTCTTTCAACTGCTTCCGATTAATTTGGACTCATCTGTCTTCAACCAAACATATTATATTCCTCTCAGATTGACTCTCTTTATTTTTATCAATATATTATTCATCAACTTTTTAGTAGATGTATATTATATAAGTTGAATACTTGTCAAATGCATCTTTTTATTTACAGGAGTTTGTGTATTGGATACGATTGAAGTTGTTAAGCAGAGCAATGAAAAGAATGTCGCTGAATGTCACTTAAACAAGTGTACGTTTAAAGTTTCGCTAAATGAGCTAATTAAGTTTTTGTAATATCCCAGATATTTCAGAAATTTAAAATGAGAATTTAATAAATATAATTGTTATCAAGAGATAAAATAGATTTGAACATATATGTATATATGTGTTTTCATATAATGTGAAGTATGTGATTTTGTATAATGGATTAAATGTGTATATATAGATGTGAAATATATACATATATTGGGAAAAGGAGATTTAATATTTAATTAAATCATTAAAGAAAGTGGATGAAATTAATTAAATAATATTAATTAATTGAGATTAAATTAAAATTATATTATGAAATAATATAATTTGAATATTTAACCTTGGACGACGATAGAATTATTATGAACTAAATTTCACATATGAGTTAATTCACTATTTGAAAATTAGTGGGTTAAAATATTGTTTTAATTAATTGAATAAAAAAATTTATTTAGTTAATGCCGATAGTTGTATTTGTATTACAATAATTTCATGTAATATGAATAATGGTGTGATATTTAATATTATGTTAAATGGATGTGAATTAATAGTTGGTCAAAGTTAATTAATTTAATTAGTTTGAACTAACTAACAAAGCGTATAATTGTTTAAAATAAAGTTTTTATAGATATTATTTGGATAAATGAGATGAGTGAATGGATATATGTGTATTACATATTTATTAATAATTAAAGTGATGAGATATAATTTAATAGTTAGTTTAAACTAATTATTTAGTTTACTAACTAAGGAAGCGAATAATTGCATATAAGACACGAATAGTGATTGAAAACTCGAATTTAAGTTTGGAGTAGAATTTGGAGACGCGGACTAGACGGTTGAGTCCGGAACGTTGAAATTGGTAAGAATCGACTATAAGTTCGAAAAAAAAATTAATTTTTGAAAGCCAAAATGGTCAAATGGACAATTAATCGGATAAGTGAGTAAATGAATTTTGGGAAAAAGTGGGCCCCTAGGAGTGTCGGCAACCTTAATTGGGGGAGAGAATGCTGAACTTATTTTTCCATATACTTCCAAGCCATTCCTTAATTCTCTCACCCATTTGAATTGTGATTGGTCCATAAATTGGCATGGGACATGATGTGTTGACTTGATGATTGGCCTAATAAGGCAAATGTTCAGCCTTCTCCCTCATTCACTCCCGTACTCCCCCAATATTCAGAAAATAGAGAGAGAGAGAGAGAGAGAGAGAGAGAGCATGGTTAGGAGAAGAAGAAGAAAAAGAAGAAAAAAAAAAGAAGAGAAAGAAGAAGAAGAAAGAAGGAAGAAAGAAAATCCTAAATAAGGTAAGCTTAAATTCACATAAATTTCTTGGATACTTTTCTATAACAATCTGAAAATCCTAATTATGTTTAGGTATTTTATTTATATCTCTAATGGTATGTAACCATGGAGCATGATAGAGGAAGCAAAGCTATGAAACAAAGAAAAGGAAGAAAACTAGCTAAAGGTATATATCTAAACCCTTAACAAAATACTTTTATTTTTCATATGGATGTTTAAGTTTTATGAAGTAAGATCATGACTAACTAAACTTAAAAGTAATGTTTTAGCCATGGATTAGCAAGAATCCAACAAAAGAATTCAAGAAAAGAAATAAAATGAAAGAAGAACAAAACAGTTTTTAAGCCTAAAAGCACTAAATTTCAGTCCACTTTAGATTTTTATCATTTGAAATCTATAACTTTAACTTCTTTTCGCGATCCGTCAAAGAGAGGTGTTAGATCTATGAGTTATCTGATGAACCCAAGTGGAATCACTCAAAAAGATTAGACGGATCAACCGTGGTGTGTTATTTTTAGTAAAACAGTTCCTGCTGCGAAAAAAAACTGGAAAATCCAGTGAGCCTACTGTCCAGTTTTTATAAAGATTGTTTCGGTCACTTTAATTACTCTAAAAATTCTGGTCTTTTGTGATATGATAGTATATCAAGTTAACTAGATGCTGTCCAAAGATGAGAATTTTTCGATGTCCTGAGAGGGAGTTATGGCTTTTATAAGAAAATGCGATTTTAAAAGTAAACTGCTATAACGCAGCGAATACAACCCAGAAAATTATGAAAATTTAACTGGGATGAGTATATGGTAACATGAGTCTACCGTATAAATTTCAGAATTTTTGAACGAACGGGTAATTTATGATAAATGTAACCATTGCGGACTGTTTTAGCCTATTTAAAAATAGGAAACGAAATTGCAAAATTACAGGAAAATTATTATAGAACTAAAATGTTATATACTGATATTTCTCAAAAGATAAAAAAATAATAAGTTTGTTTTGGTATTTTTCATACCTATGATTAAGTTAAGAATAAATGAGAAAATTAAGTTATATTAAAGTTGAAAAATGTGTGAATGTTATTTTATTGCTTAATGACCTTTAATATGATATGTTAAGATTTTATATGGGTAATTTGGTCATTTTTAATAAAATATTATGTGTATGACCAAATATGTATGTTAACTAAATTAAATAGTAAGGATAAACAATTAAATTAAATTGTTCATGAGTCTAATAAATGATTTAAAATATTATTAAATAATTAATAATATTAGATTGAATTATTATTAGATGATTAAAATATTATTAAGTGGTTAATAATATTTGTAATGATTAAGACATTAATAAATGATATTAAGTGATCAAAATATTATTAAAGGGTTAATAATATTTGAAAGTGAATAAAATATTATTAAATGATTAATAATATTAAAGTGTGATTAGAATATTATTAAATGATTAGTGTTGTACGTAGTATCAAAGATCACTACATCACCATAAAAATTGTAAGCCCGTCTAGAGGTTGAATCAGCCCAAAAACAATGAGTAATCGTGTTTTCATCATTTGACTCAATTTTGAAATAAAATGATGGATTCTTTCCTTGTTCACCCATTAAAAACTCATGCAACATATGTCCATCATGTCCTTTCATCTTTTTGCGCTTATCTCTTTCGAGATTATACAAATCTCTTTGCGTACAACCAATATTCTCAAACCCCCCCGATTGCACTCCAAGCAAATTGAATTGTTGATGCGATGGTATATTTACCATCTGAAGCTGTTGAGTCAGGGCCTTTTGGGCAGTTGATATATTGCGGTGAGATCGCAAAAAATGTGTTTTTTCGTAGAGTTGTTAATGGGTGACAATGACCCTCAACAAATATACTAACAACATATAAGTTTGAAGGTGTCATCACAATAGCAAGTTTTGCTTTACAACCCTCTTTAATTGATCCCCTGCGCCTTGTTGCCTCAATGTTCACTACTGTTGTAGCATTCCCCTGTTTCCAACAAACAAACTCTTTCCTTATGATCTCACTACTTCCCCGTCTCTTTTTTGCAGACCAATTTCGAACACTAAAGCCACTCTCTTTTGCATATGCATTGTAGAAACTAAAAGCATCATCTATTGTTTTGAAATTCTTGACCTATTTTTGGTTTCAACTCAGGTGCTACTTGAGGATTATACAAATTATCTGAAAAATTAGGATCTAACTCAACACATTGTTCCTCATTTAGCCCACTCTCTAATTCAAAGTCTACATTCCCCCCTTCTTCTCGCTCTAAATTTTCTCCCATCTCATACTCTGCTTCAACGTTATCCATTTTGATTAAAACCTATAATGATCAAATTTGGTAATTAACTTTTCAGAATATGATAAAATTGTGAAAACCACAACCAAAATATTTTAAATAACATGCCTATTTTTTCTTCATTTCAACATGCCTATTCCTTCACAGACATGAATTTCTGCTATGAACATGTACTGGTGTTGATCTTGAGACAAACAAAGAAAATTAAATAAATATATATATATAAAGAATCCTAATTATTCTTCATATCAACAAGCCTATTCCTTCACAGACATGAATTTCCTGCTATGAAAATGTACTGGTGTTGATCTTGAGACAAACAAAGAAAATTGTGACAAATAAAGATTTGTGCCAAAAGATGCAACTTGTGTGCAGTTGATTAAGATATTAAGACATTCAGGCAAACAATGAGGCCACTGATATATGTATATAATTAAAGGATTAACTTATACAATGAACATAAGATTTTAAGTTCTTAATGTTAGCCTAAAGGAAATTTAGATTTAAAAATGTCTGAAGAAGGTCATGTTCGTTTAGATTTATAATTTCCTTTGTTTTCTTCTCTGTTTTTAGCTCTCTTTCTTTTATTAGACAAAAAATTTGCATGATGTTATACACAGTTTCCTATCTTATTCAAGCAGAGGATGCTGCATTTTAATTATATTCATGGAGTCCTAATGATTGTCTAGACATGGTTGGCTTTGATTATTGAAAAACAAAAAACAAAAAAAATCAGTATAATTTTTTTTTGTTGATAGTATGCTTGGAATCATGTTTCATGAGAGCATAAGATAAACACAAAAATATCAAAGGTCATCAGAATGTATATATAAACGTGCCTATTTTTTCTTCATTTCAACATGCCTATTTCTTCACAGATATAATTTTTTTTCTCATTCGCTGCCATTTTTTCTTCAAATCAGTACAATTTAGACTTAGAACCAAACTGAAACAAAATGGAAGCAGTGTTACCTCGTCTTCTTCAGGATCAGAAGGGATGATTTGCTGCTTCTATTATGCAAACCCTAGCTCTGAACTGAAAGAATCGCACCTTTGCTTCCTCTCTCTGAAATTCGTTTTCGCCCTTTGCTTCCTTCTTCGTTTGCTCTCTTCCTTTGTTTGCTTCGTTTGCAGATTGGGGATGTTTGGGGATGGGTTTCCTTCTTCGTTTGTTTGCAGATTGGGGATGGCTCTGGCTTCCTTGTTTGCTTCAGATCGATTTCATTTTTACGACCCGAATGAGTTTTTGACCCGCGTGTTTCATTTAGTCCGTCCCTTGGTCCGTTATTTTGGTCCGTTCCAGATCCCCACTGTTGGTTTAGATGTCTAAAAGTTTAAGTGAGTTTGATTGTAAAGGTAAGACTCGGTTAGCGAGTCGAGGAGTTGCATGGAAAAAAAAAACACACACACTCACACTGTCACACACTCACTCTCTCTTTTTCTCTCAACCATTGTACTTAGTAATCAAGATTGTTAAAATTTGTAACTAATGATTTTATCGGGTTGTTAAAAATGGGTGTAAAACTGATATTACTAAAAATAAAAATAATAATATTACGAGAAGTAAATTATATTTAATGATATTTTTATAATTATTTTAATAATAGTTAATATTTTACGAGACATACATTGTATTTAACGACACTTTCATAATTATTTTAATAATATTTAATATTTTAATAATACTTGTTGATCTAATAGCATTGTTTTTACTCTAACAATATCAGCTATTAAAAATAATAATAATATTTTTTTTATATTTAACAATAATTTTTGCAATTATTATAATAACACTTAATATTTAAAATAACACTTATTATTATGATAATATTATTTTCACTCTAGCAGTCTCACCCACCTTATTTTTTAATAACATAAATTCTCTTTATTATACTTTTCACCTATTCTTCTTATACTTGTTTGAAAATAAATAAATAAATTTAGTGACAATACATTTATTGTCCTTAATAATTATCACTCTAACGCGGTCACTACAAAATATTATTTTTGTGGTTAAATATATATTGCGCGAAAAGTGTAATAGGGAGGTCCTATTTTTAGGTATTAAGATTCATGGTTATAATTTTCACCATATATTTTTGTCGGTATATATTAAGCGACACATATATTACTTTTAGCAATAACCCTAACGACACAATTATTTAAGACAAATATTATTATTACTAAATATAATTTTTTTTGTTTCTAAATATATATTTGGGGAAAATAAATAAATAATAGTGCTTTGTGACTTAAGAATGAGTACTACAAATAAACCCAAAATGATGTGTATGATTGTAATATCTATAAGAAAATGAGAATGTTGTGGAGTAAAATTTGTGAAAGAATTAATTAATTATAATCACACTTCATCCATTTATAGTGTATTGTGATATTATAATACATTAAAGATAAATAGATAAGCAATAGTCATGAATGTTTTCGGATGTTTATTTAGGGTACAAATTAATAAAAAAGAACACTTCATATTATACCACAATTAAAGAGAATTTAATTATTTTTATTACGTAGTGATTAAAAATTACAAATTAATTGTCAAGAAAGAATTTTGAAGTTACATATAATTTTAAGTATTTCAAGAAGAAACTTTTCATATTCTTCCTCCATAGTTCAAGTGAAATTAATTACAATTATTAGTTACCAGATATATTAAATGTAATAATGACCGTCCGAGTTAACTGATCATAATCACCCAAGTTAATTCATTAATCAGTTATCACTTAATTAGAATAAATTAGCTCAGGTGGTCACGAGTTAGGATCATAATTGGTCAAATTTTTATATATAGGTGTTGTGACACACTTAAATTTGAGTCTATATCATCTAATTTGAGTTGTCAAAATACAAACAACATACATAAATTCTCCTATTTATAATTATTATAATGTCGTGTATGTACGACAATACACACATTAAGTCATCATTCCATTCTCCTGTTCTTTTCGCTAGCCCCAACTACACTCTCATTTCATAAAAGAAAATATGAAATAAAAGGGTGAGCTCAAATAGCCCGGTGAAAAATATCATGACTAAGATAACGAAGAATAAGTTATTCTTAACTTTCAAAATCAGAGATTTAGAAAATGATAGACATAAGTTTTCAACAAACAACTATAGCAGAATGAGCAATCTATTAGAAGTGTCAAATAGACCATAATGTCGACTATCTTCTCCAATTTAAAAAAAAATTCACTATCAAGATTAATTTCATCAACTGTAACACTAATGGTCATCATCAAGTCAATCAATCGTTTCTCTTTGCACTCAGGCCAAAGAGAACTTTCACCACGTGTCATTGTCATACAGGCTAAAGACACTCAATAATCATATTGTCTTTGCACCCATGCCAAAAACATTCAAACTGTAACACTAACGGTCATTATCATGCTAATAAACAGTTTACCATAATTTAAGTTCTGACAATTATAACAAAGATATAAAGGATGAACATAAATAATAAGAATAATAAGATAAAGAATAAACATTAGAGATTTGTAATTTAATTTGTCTAGAGTCCAATAATGTCCAAATTGTCAACACGATATCTAGAATATTGATTCGAGTTCAAGAATAATATATAAGGTTCATAATTCAAAGATAACGGTTAAAATTCAATATATGGGAAGATTTAGGTCAAAAGAAATTAGATGAAGCACCATCTATTAAGGAAATTCTAATAATCATTTCAAGAATTTTCAAATCACCGTTTAATGATAAGGCTATAGAAACGAATAATAATTTCTTATCATAAATTTAGAAGTATGAAATAAAATGATATCATTTACCTTAACACGTGATCAGATACTACTTTCTATGTAGTTGATGAACCTGAATAATTCTTGCACTCTTACTGATATTCACCAATACTTAAGACAACCTTAGCACACACTCAGAGAGACAGTTACACTAAATAATTTTTAGAGAGTGGAAGGAAGGATAAACAAGAAAGTTATGAAGCTTCTTATGTTAAGCCCCCTATTTATAGTCAAAACTTAACCAACATCTACCACACATCACTTAACCACACTTTTCATAATCTTTAATCTTTACCATTCATCACTTATCCACATGTTTCACATTTCAAGATTATCTTTAATCTATACCATTCATCAATTATCCATACGTTTCACATTTTAAGATTATCTTTAACCTACCATATATTAGTTATTCACGTGTTTCAAATTTCAAGATTATCTTTAATCTATTACATATTAGTTATCCACACATTTCAAGATTATATTTTTCTTCATAATTATTATTATTATATTATCCATCTTCTGCATTATTGTCTTAATGTATTAGTGTCACATATATCAATGTTCTTCAAATAATGAACCTGTCTAACTATTTAATACCCGTGACTTTTAATTATGTAACTTTCTACCCTTGTTACGGTGACAATTATTAGTTCAATAATGTGAAATACTATGCATTTGTTACCGTGACAATTTTTAGTTCAATAATATGAAATACTGTGCATTTGCTACTGTGATAATTATTGGTACAATAATATAAATACTATGCAGTTGCTATTGTGACAATTATTGGTTCAATAATACGAAATACTGTGGATTGATTATTGGTTTAATAATATGAAATACTGTGCAATATTGTGTGTTACTGTGAAGTATATACCGTGTGCTACTGTTTTTTTATCATCGAATATTTTAATAGTTAAAGGTAATAGTTCCGTCGATAATTTTTATTAATAAGGTTATTTCTGTCGTTTTTTATATATGACAATTATTTCGTTATGGAGTCCACAAATGATTAGTTGTTTCGGCACCATCGTACTTTACTAAATATTCTTCGACATACCGAATATTCCCCAACATACTTTTTGTTTCTTATAATTTGCACATATTATCCTTACCTCTTAACATTTTTTTTTATCAATTTAACACCTTACTGTTCATAATAATTTTATAAAGAAAATTAAATTTTATTTATTAAAAGTTGGGGTCTTACAGGTATAGGTTAGGGACTACAAGTTTGACAGTTCGTGTGAAGCATGGGCTAGTTAGAGATAATAGTTTTAATTTTTTATTATGTTATTTTATATTTGTAAAATTTTTATTTTGATAGATAATAGTTTTACTTTTTTTTTTGGAAATTTTTATATACCATATGGATAGGGATGACAATGGTGCGATGCAGTTCAATTTTTTAGTTATTTGGAATCGCACTGTTCTTAAAAAATTTTGAACCAAAATCGCACTGCACCAGTAGCAGTTCAAGATTATTCTATACTAAAACCGCATCAATCAACCGGTTTTTATTTTGAACCGCATTGTACCAACTTGCACCGGTCAAAATTACTAATATTTTTTATTTAATATTTATTAAATTAATTTAATATTTGTATAACACACATTATTCATTAAAATAACTCAAGAATATTAACAAGTAATATAAGAATGTTGTTCAATTAAAATTTCGAGAACATTGTTATGATTTAGCCATTATTACAGTTTTAATACATATCAACTATATATATTAAAATATTCATAAATTAACTTATAATATGTAAAAGTATAAAAATAATTAAAATATATATATTTGAGTAACTCTAATGATTATATATAATAATAATAATAGTATGAAATATAGAGATATAATTAAAATAAAGAAATATATATAGAGCGGTTCAAGTATTGGTGCACCAGTAGTTTCAAGAAGCGGTGCGGTGCATTGGCGGTTTAGAGACAAATATCAAAATTGCAGTACCGTACTGGTTTTAAAAATTTTTTTGTACCAAAATTGCACCGGCGAGGCCAACGATTCAGATAAAAACCGATTGGTTCGATGCACTTCGATCGGTTTCGGTTCAAATTGTCATCCATACATATGGATACCATTTTTAAGGTTATTTGTTATAATGTTCATGACTTAAACAATTAGTGGGCCTTTTCATATTATATTTAAACTGAGTTGCGAGCTCATGAATCTATCTCGGCATTAATCTTTTTAATTTTAAGATATTTTACCTTCTTTAATTTAGTATCAAATAATTTATATTGATTAATTTGGGAGAAGAAAAGTTCGTAAGGAAAAATGAAAGTCACATTAAGATATTTACAGGAGGAAAAAACGAAGAGGTAATATGTAATTTGGGGAAACGAAGAGTTTGCGATACAAAAGACGAAGAGTTGAAGCGTTTCACAAAACAAACCTCCATAAACTCATTGCTAACTCATCTCAAACTCAGTTTAATGAGTCACATAATCAATCGTCAACTCTTTTGAGTCAACTCGACTAACCAAATTAACTCACTCAATTAAACCATTATTTGATTATTATCGTAGTTTTTAGATATAGGGATTGATGGTCCCCATCCATTATACTTTTTTATTAATTTTCTTAATACATATTTAGTGATATAATTATTACTTTTAACGAGGTATCAAAGATAAAAGTATTTAACAAGTATTATTGTGTTGTTAAATATATAATATAATATTTTTTTTATATTATATATGTATTGAGAAAATTAGATGAAAGGTGTAATGTAACAAAATTCGGTCCGAAAATAACATTCCATTTTTTTGGTATTTGAACTCCTCTCATACTTTCACTTTAATAATTTTATATTACTTAAAAAGAAAAAATGAAATGAATCACAAGAGGAGAGAGTTCTACAATGTCAAATCATTAGGTTGCAGGTTCTAATTTTGTTATGTGTTTTTCTCCTTATTGTGAGACTTTTATTTTTTCCTTAATAATGATGACTTGGTAATAAATTTTTTATGATACATTTGAGGACATTGTTAAATTTGATAATAGAAATTCTTTTGACCGAAAAAGTTGACGATGTAACTCTTTCCGTGAAATCTCAAATTTTCTCTTTTGAGATGTATTGTATCCAGTGGCGGAACCAGAGATTTTTCAGAGGGGGGGCAAAATATACTAGTAAAAAAAAAAATTGGGTCCGATTACACTCATTGTATTTGTATTTAATTTATAAATAAATTAAAATTTATTTATAAATTAAAATTTATTAAATATTAAAAGTGCATAGTAATGACTAAAAATAATATATAATATATATTAATCCCAATAATGTGATACAAACGATAAATGTATAGTATATTATATTATACCACTATCAATATAAAAAAAAAATATTTATACAATAAAAAGTTAATAAATAAAATTAAACGGTCATGAGCTTAAATTAATTTATTACTCTTAAATAACATATAATTAAATATGCCACCACTTTTTATTCACCCTCTTTCTTCCTCCTGCACATCACAGTGCATCCCCAATTCCCCATAAACCCAATTTTGTACCCGTCTTCTCTCTCTTCAGCAACCATCCATGGAATTAGCAGGAGAAGAGTACTACAAAATCCCAATACTACCACAACCATCACTTTGGCTCACAAAAATTATTAAATTTACAAGCAGAAATAATTCAAACTGTTTTTTTCCTCTCTGTTTCTTCCCCATTTTCCTCTCTCTTCTCCTTTGCTTCCGACTCCTGCTTCCGACTCCTACAAGCAGAAATAAATTCAAAGCTGCCGGAGATTCCAACCTAGGGGGGCATATGCCCCCCCTGCCCCCCTAGTTCCGCCTATGATTGTATCACTAATACTATAATCAACTATTTTTATATTTCTTTTGATAAAACTATAGAAAACTTCATTAGCAAAAATAAACATACATCCAGCAGTTAAGGTTAACTATCTTACAAACACAACAGCCACGGCTACTTACAACCTAGCAAACTAGGAACACTCCAACCAAACAGATAAAGCAGCCCCAAATAACAAAACAACTAAACTGGACAATTGACCTATATATACTAACCAAGCAACCAGTTACAAAAACTTGAAGAAGCAACTCAAGGAGGCTTCCATGCAAACCGTTGCTGAGAAATATTAATCCCTCCTTTTGCAGCATAAACAGTTAGTTCTCGAGCCTTCTTCAAGTATATGTATCCTGACCTATATTACAAAAATCATACAACATGTGCGCAATTTTCACTATAATCAACTATTATTATTTACAAATTTGTACGTTGCCATTATTAAGGGATATATAGATACAGATGAATTCTATAATCATTATCAATAATCTCTCACTTACAATATCATTACTCACATAGTATAAGTGAAAATATCACAAAATCATATTACGTACGTACTAGGCTGGCAATATGAGGAAAAAAAATTTACAAGAATGAAAAGAGAAAGCATCGTACTAATAAGAGAAATATATATATGTTGATAAATTTATGACGAAAGTTAAATTGTGATTCACATTGTAACTCTAAGCGAAAGATAGAATAAATTAAATTGAGACCATTTTTAATTTATATCTATCTCATGTAAGCGCATGCACATCAATCGTATTTACTATTGACATAAATTTGTCGTCATATGTAGTATGACTCTAGTCATAGTAATAATGAAGATGAATTGAAATACAAACTTACACATTAACAAAAATCAAACATGATAGTTGAGACTAGACTTGGCAAATGGGTGAGTGTGAGCGGACATAAGTGAGTTTGAGTTTATATGAGTCAGGTTTAAATGAGTTAAAAATTAAGTGGACTGTTAGTGTGCGGTCATAAATGGATATGTGTGGATATGGACTACCCCATATATTAAATTTGAGCATAAGTATAGATTAATATAAATATGAATATATTCCTCACTTTCTTTATATTCATTATTTAGTTTCTCTCTCTAAAATTTTATAAAATCATGTCTCTCTAGTATATCACTTTTTACCTCCAATTTCTCTCTCTCCCATCCTTTCACATACATTAAAATTAAATTATGAAACCAGTTATCAAACTATTTAAAAATTCAATTACATACACAATTGCTAATAACATATAAAATAGTTAAGTGATAATGAAAAATGAAATTGAATAGACTAATAACAAATCACCATGTGATTCTAATTTTAACACTTTGAATAGGCTAGATTTTTGGGTTCATGATCAGCAAACCACTTGACCAATGCCCCCAGATGCTTGATGAGTTGGGCTACTAGAAGATGGTCATGACAATTAATGTGAAATTGTGGAAATGCCGTTGGGGCTTGAAGCTCAGATCACAATGCATACTATTTAGCGTTATTTTGACATCGACATGATATATATAACATCTACATGATTATACACGTATATTATAAAATACTATTAAGATACTTCTCAATATTGTTTATACTAATAATTTGACAATTTTTATAGAGAAAAAGTAATAACTTTAGAGAGAGAACAATTTTTTTTGAGAGAACAAGAACAAGTATAAAATTTTTAGAGAGAAATAAAAATTTTAAATAGAGAAAGTGAAAAAATTTAGAGTGTAAAAAGTGATTTATAATTTTGATATGAGTAAACTTTTGAAAATAAGTGAGTAAATATATAAATGGGGGCCAAATTACAGCCCACATCCATTCATATATTATGCGGGTGAGCCCATTTAAAAAAAATTCTTTGTAATTTGTAACCCAAACTCATTTATTATGAGCGGATATGGATTGTCTAATAAATTTCAGCCATATTGTCAGGTCTAGTTGAGACTAACATGTCTTGATTTTTATAATTTACTTACCGTTTGGTAACTGTTTCTGCTTTCAAATTTTTATTTTTATTTCTATTTTTTCAAAATCAGAAGTAAAAAATATTATTTGGCAATTGTTTCTGTTTTGAAAAAAATGGAAACAAAATTAATTTGGTAGCAAAAAAGTGAAAATACAAATAAGTTGTTTCTTTAATTTTGGCAACACAAGGAACTATTTCAACTTAATGAGGTACATGTATCGAATCTTGTCAACAACAAAAGTTCAAACCATACCTCTTCATAATATAAAATAAAATTAACAATAAAATATAATTATCAAATAATATTGCCTGATTAAATAAAAAATAAAAACAATCACCAAACAAACTTAGTGTATCTAGATATTTTCACTAAAACTTTCGGTAGTCTACAAATCATGCATGCATGCACATGCAGACATGCTACGCACCAACATAGAGATATTGTCCATTTTTATTGGAAAAATACACTCTGAACGATTTCTATTTTTGGACAACAAACTAAACCCAACATTACCTTGAATTAGTATCCTCCTAATTCTTCCTCCCTCTCGGCTAACTAGCTTTTTGAGCGATTTTTCCTCCCTCTCATTAGTTCTCTCTTTCACCCCCACCATGCATCCTACCTTCTACCTCCTGCAACAGTTTCCTATCTTCTTTCTTTCTCTCATCAAAGCCCTGCAAACTTCAAGCCAATTAGTATAGAACAAATTATTATGGACAAAACCACAATTTAAGAAGAAGATTTATATATATATATATTTTGTTTGGCATCAAACAATGGAAGACAATTCAGAGTCACATAATTGGGAAGCACTGAGACAATGGACACTAGAGAGCGTTGCCATCGACAAAGTAGAAGAGCCAAATGCAATCAATAATCATAATAATATTAATGACAATAATACCCCACCACCGCCGCAAAATCAACCGTTGCCGCCATTGCCAAAAAGTGGGAGTAAAAACACTTTCAATAGAATTGCAAGCAATTTTAAAGGGTCTAAGCGGGATAATGGGGCGGCTACTAAGGTTGTTGGCGGCGGTCCTAGGTTCGGACGACAACAATCCGGTGCACTTAGAGGCCTCAATAGCTTACGCTTTCTTGATAAACAGAAAATCGGGAAAGAAGGGGATGGATGGAAAGCTGTGGAAAAACGTTTCAATCAAATGTCTGTGGATGGGAGGCTCTCTAGAGATAAATTCGGAATTTGTGTTGGTATATATTTTTATACATATATTTCTTAATTTTGTCAATACGTTGGCACAATTAATTAATTTCTAATTTTTTGTTGTGATGTGTGTGTGTGTGTGTATATATTCAAAGCATGCAGAAGCTGACCATGAGGTATATATTTTTGTTATTTATTTTGTTGTGAAAAAGGTATGGGAGACAGCAGAGAATTTGCAGGGGAGTTGTTTGATGCATTGGCAAGGCGTAGGCAGATTGATGCGGAAAATGGGTTAGACATGGAACAACTGAAAGTGTTCTGGGAAGACATTGCACTTCAAGACAGTGATACCAGGCTTCATATTTTCTTTGATATGTAAGGAACTCGGAAATTAAACTCAAAGAGAAAACAAAACAAAATAGAATAGCAAAATTTGAATGTAAAAAGGATAAAACCCTCTTGATTTACAAAACTCTAATAATGGTACACCCTTTTAGATGACAAGAACAAAAATAATATTATCAGAGCAATAAATATGTCGCTAAAACTATTATAAAGTGTTATTAAATGTATATTTAGTAGGACAATATTAACCGGCTTTTAGATATCTAGAATCAAATGTAATTTTAGAAATATAATCCACTTACTTTGAGAAAGCTCTTATAGCTTTTAAGATTTCATTTCATTTCTTTCTTTTTCCTTCGCTCTTTCCAAGTTACAAGTATATATAGCCTAAATGTGTTACTATATATGGTAATTTTCCAGGTGTGACAAGAATGGAGATGGGAAACTATCAGAGAATGAGGTTAAAGAGGTGAGGAAGTAAATCTTGTGCTCTTTCTTAGTATTCTAATTCCTTCCTTAGGTCTGTTTGTGAGTTTTAATTTGGGGGAAGGAAAGAGAAAATTGATCTTAATTTCCCCTCCCCTTAATTAAAACTCACAAACAGACCATTAATTAATTATCATAGAAGAAATTTCTGATCATAGTCATGGAAAAGGTTTTAGTAATGAGTGCTTCGGCAAACAAGCTCGGAAATTTTAAGGACCATGCTGGTACTTATGCAGCTGCAATCATGGAGGAACTCGACCCTGACCATAAGGGATATATAGAGGTAAAAATATATGCAAAATTATCATTCACATAACATTTGGGATATACATAGATATATAGATCGGTAAAAATGTATATTTTTTTTATTATATTATGTTCGAAACAATACATTTTCTTAGTCAAAATTTTATTTATAATAGTACTTACTCTCCGGAAAAAAAAATTCTGACTTTGTTCCTGTCCACTTTTAAAACTCGAGTTTCACATAAATGCATTATTTCAACAATTTCTTCCTTTCATCTTATACTTGAAACAGATGTGGCAACTTGAAGCTCTACTAAAAGGGATGGTGACCTCTAAAGAACGCCCTACAACCAAAAAAACAGAATCACTTGCAAGAACCATGATCCCTAAACAATATAGAAGCACATTTGGCAAATACCTAACTTTAACCACAGAAAAAATGAACGAAAATTGGAAAAAAATATGGGTTCTCACATGGTGGTTATTCATGAACTACATCCTCTTCATTTGGAAGTTCAAAGAATACAGGGCAAAACCAACCTTCCAAATCTGCGGTTATTGTGTCTGCATTGCCAAAGGCGCCGCCGAGACTCTCAAGTTCAATATGGCTCTCATTCTCTTTCCTGTCTGCAGAAGAACTCTAACAAAACTCCGAGAAACTTACCTCGGATCCTTCATTCCTTTCGATGACAACATTAATTTTCACAAAATTATCGCGCTGGCAATTGCAATCGGGGCTTTTACTCATACAGCGTTTCATTTAAGTTGCAATTTTGTTAGAATATCAACTTGTCCTGAACAAAAATTCATGAGCATTCTTGGAAGTTCCTTTAATTACCAACAACCATCATATTTGGACATTATATTGACAATTCCGGGAAGAACCGGCATTTTGATGATATTAATGATGGCTTTCTCCTTCACTTTAGCCACGCATTCGTTTAGGAGGAATGTTGTTAAATTGCCATGGATATTTCACAATCTGGCCGGGTTTAATGCCTTTTGGTATGCTCATCATTTGCTGGCTGTTGTTTATGTCCTCTTCTTCATCCATGGCACCTTCCTAATCATCGGCAAAGAAAAGACGGTATGAAATTAATTTATGCATTTAGATAAGTTACAGTGACGTTTATAACATAGACTTCGTTTGTATAACACTGAGTTGCATTTTCTTGGCATTATTGAGTATCAAAGCCTATAAAAGATTAAGGAAATGCAACTCTTTTGCTATACAAATATAACTTCTTCTTTTTTTCCCCCTAAACTTCACAATGCAATGATGATTACATCCTACCGGATTAAGATCCTCTCCATTATATCTATTCTTCAATTTTCTCCACTACACATTTGACGACACAAAATTGTCATTATGATGGTACAAATGACACAATTATTTGCGACAAATTTAATTGTGTCGCTAATTATTTGTGATAAATTTTATTTGGACGTTAAATATAATATTTGTATCGTGTTAAATATGTATTGAAAAATAAGTGTAATGGAGGAGATCTTAATCAACGTGTCAACTTTACTAAATTCAAATTCATTTAACTATGTTTAACAACTCAATTCAAGCATGAAAATTTGAGTTGAGTGTTAAATTATTTAACTGAACTTCGATCATATTAAATTGTAAATGTACTTTCTGTTTCAATTCCGAAACTTGATATTGAGTTGCCAAACATAACGTTTTATTATAGAATTCTATACCTAATTCCAAAGTCCCAATCATTTGTTGAACCTAATTATTTTTCAATCATGAAGTTTCAATCAAGAACTTGACCCCTAAATAAAATGTGATACTGAAATGATAAATGTTCTACGCAGACGTGGATGTATATCTCGATCCCTATATTATGCTATGCCGGTGAAAGAATTCTTGTTCTTCGTGATCTCAATTATGAAGTCGACATAATTAAGGTTCTTATTAGCAACATCTCCTTAACACTCTCTCTCTAATTAATCCACATGAATAAGACCAACTTAGATTATTTTTTGGGCAATGCAGGCCATTATATACACAGGAAACGTGTTAGCCCTATACATGAGCAAACCTCCTCCATTCAAGTACAGGAGTGGGATGTACCTTTTCGTCAAGTGTCCAGATATATCAAATTTTGAATGGTAACACAGCTAGCATAATTACAAAATAATATTGTCATTCAAGTGGATTGGAGATGCTCCATTACACTTTTAATCCATTTTTCTCGATATATATCTAGCGACAATATTAGTTTTAACGTCAGCACCAATGATACAATTATTAGCAACGAGAATAGTGTATTGCCACTTAATTGTTGTGTTAAAGAAATTATGTTAAAAGTGTGTAATAGAGAGGATCTGCATCATGGATACATTACACTTTTCACCTAATTTTTCTAAATATACATTTAGCAACGGCACCAAAACTCAACTATTTACGACTAATACTATTATGTCGCTAAAAGTAATACTATTGCTACTAAGAAATATGCCGAAGGTGTAATGGAGGGGAGCTTAGTCCAACCAGGTCCCTTTCAAGTAATATGATTTTTGATTAGTAACTCAATTGATGACCAAAACAGGCATCCTTTCTCTATCACTTCAGCACCAGGCGATGACTACTTAAGTGTCCACATTCGTACTTTGGGAGACTGGACAACTGAACTTAGACAAAGATTTGAGAAGGTAATTGACTATACTCATTATATTACTAGAATATGCTTGAACCAGTTGCCTTGATTATTTATAGTTCCATCATCCATGGCATCCATGCCAAGGGTTAAGGGGCAACTTCTATCTACAGATTGAAAAGTCATCAGTAAATTTGACGACCTATAATTATTTTATATTTTCAAGTTATTCATACAAATTAATTATTTGAAATTTTTATCTTGTCTTATTACTCTGCAGATCCATTATACAAATTTTCCTTTTGAATATTTAATTACTTCTTTTTCTGCATTCTAAAGCAAGAAAGTTTCAGGTCTGCGAGGTCCAAGATGCAAAACCAAGAAGAGGAAATCTAGTTAGATTGGAAACTAGGTCAAATTTACGCTCATCAAGCAAAAATTCAGTCTCATCATATGCAAATTCAGTATCAAATTTAAACTCAAGATCAATTCATGATCAGCCAGAAGTCCCAGAACCAAGGTATAAATTTGACTAAAATACAAAGTTGTACCCTGAGTTTATCACTTTGTGGATATATGATACCTGACTTTATACTATAACAAAGGTTACCTCATAGTACAATTAGTAGTACAAATTTATATCTTTTAGGTCAACTTTGCACTACTAATTATACCTTAAAATGAATGATTTTACACTAGTATTTGTAATTTGAGAAAGAGATTTGCTAATTAGTCGAACTCAAAAACGAAACTTCACATTGACATAAACACATGAAAGAGTTTTGCATTTTAGTCTATAAATTTTCTCGAGTATCATATCCAATGTTCTTCTGTTTTGGGGCAGTTTCCCAAGAATTCTCATCAAAGGACCTTATGGAGCACCGGCTCAGGATTACAAAAAGTACGATATCCTTCTACTCATCGGACTAGGCATAGGAGCAACTCCATTCATCAGCATCTTAAAAGATCTTTTGAACAACATTATGCCATCTTACGATGTTCTGGTAAGTTCAAAATAGGATAACTCTTACAATTTATTTTTTCACATTTTGTATTCAGTATTTAACACTAATGCTACGTTTGAATTGAAAAAATGAAATTAATGTAGCTAGGAATAAAATAGAAAAGGAGATAGAATGAATAAGTAAATGGAACGAGTTGTTTCACAATCCCCTAAAGAATGAAAATCTTCAATTTGGCAGGAATAGAAATGATTTATTTTATTCTAATAAAACAACCAAACATGACATTTTTTTTTCATTACATGAGAATGAGCTATTCTATATTTCTTTTGATTCCTACGATCCAAACGCAGTATTAATGAATGCTTACACAATAGCAAATAGGGGCTTAAGAGTATTCTAACTATTGCAGCAAAAGGGTGACGACCGGGATCTGAAAGTTCCAGAACGAGCGTACTTCTATTGGGTGACAAGGGAACAAGGCTCCTTCGAATGGTTCAAAGGTGTAATGGATGACATTGCAGAACATGACATCAATGTAGGTTTTGAGGGATCTGGCTTCCATAAAGTTCAAAAATTGGCCAAGGATCGTCTGTCAATCTTCTTAATTAGAAAAAAATGTTATATCCGTAAAACACAGAAATTGCATTGGTGTATAATTAACAAAGGGTATACAAATCGTTTGAAACTTTTGTGCTATAACAATACAACATTTTCTTATAATTAAGTCCAGACAGATCCTTGGCCAATTTTGATATGATCTAGCAAAATACTACATTAAGCTTTAGTGATTCTCGATCTCTCAAGTTAAAAGTTTCTCTAATTATTGGTCGTTGTTTTGTGAATATTTCAGAATGTAATAGAAATGCATAACTACTTGACTAGTGTATATGAAGAAGGAGATGCAAGATCTGCACTTATAGCCATGGTGCAGTCTTTGCAACACGCTAAGAATGGTGTTGATGTTGTTTCAGACAGTAAGGTATTAATTTACGTACTATGGTCACATAATCTGCTTTACTTTTTCAATTACATTGATTTTTTAGCTTCTTTTTCTAACATATAATTAAGCACAACAGATAAGAACACACTTTGCAAGACCTAACTGGAGGAAGGTTTTCTCAGATTTGGCACGTGCCCATAACGCTTCTCGGATAGGTATAAATATTGTATTAATTGAAGTATGGACCTATAACATTAACTACTGTAGTATAATTTTTCATTTGTAAGTGGTTATTTTATTTATTTATTTATTTTTTAACGTAAGGTGATTTTACATGCAGGTGTGTTCTACTGTGGAAGTGCTACACTTACCAAACCACTCCTAGAGCTTTGCCAAGAATTTAGCCTAGAATCCACAACTCGCTTTGAATTCCACAAGGAAAATTTCTAAACTAGAAGCCTAACATATACTTTTGTAAATCACATAGAATTTCCATTTTTCTCTTTTTTTGTGTAACATATGTAATTAATTAAAATATATATACCCACACACATACACAGAATTAAAGGGCAGTTTTGATTTTGTTTTTTATGAAGCTTTAGGTATTGGTTTAATTAGCTTATCCGTACATAGATATTTCTCTTTCTTCTTTTTTTTATGCGTTAATCCAGTTCACTTATGCCAATGGCCTTTATATTAATTGTCCATTACGTCTTTTTTTTTATGGGCAAAAAGAAATTTTTATTAAAATCAAAAGTCTTGCAATTGTGATAAATTCAAAAGATATGAATAGGACCACAATGAAACCCAATGCATTATTATTCACCTTCGAATTAATTTCTACCTGTTAGGATACTTTGATCTGATTCTGATCTTCACGCTTGAAGTTTTGTACTCTGTAGACACCTTAAACACACAAGGAAAAAGCTTATAATTTCATAAGGTTTAATTCTCCATTTTCATGTCAGTCCTTGCACACAAGGATGTCAGGAGACTCAAATAATGAATTAATTAATTAATGAGAACGATTAGAGATACATATGCTTTGATCACATACATGTCAATTTTATAAAAATAAATAAATTAGTGATTCTTTTTATTAATTGGTTATCGTTGGGAATCTGCATGCAATCGTTGAGTCTATTATCATAGGAGGAGAATGTTATAAGACCTGCATGAGACTATCATTATTCATTATATGTGATTTGATTGATGACAAAAGGTTAAAAAGAACATTCATATTGATAAAACCTTGTAAAGTCCTTACTGATATATATACAAGGACTTAGAATTAAAAGATCAAATATGTTAGGTTGATTTAAGCTGAATGAATATCTATCTGATCAAAGCATATTTGTAACATTAGGTGACTTAGAATAGAAAAAAATCAAACTTGTTAGGTTGATCTTATGAGCTGAAATGATATATGTATAAGCAATGGCCAGACTGAACGTAGAGTACTGCACAAACATCCAACAAATGATCGTAGAGCAGTCAACCAACTTGAAGTCTACCCGACTTCGCAGAGTCAAGTTTTGTCATCGCAGAGTTTGCCAGACAAACGTAGAGTGAAGCTCAACAGATCGTAGAGTTCTCTCGGCAGAACGTAGAACACCCTCGGCAGGACGGAGAGCTCTCTCGGCAGATCGTAAAGTTCTCTCGGCAGAACATAGAGCTCTCTCGGAGATCATAGAGTTGTCTCGGCATCACAATGCTAACTCTAAGGATCGTAGAGTCTGCTAGGCAGACACAATGAAAGGTTCAGCAGGTCGTAGAGCTCACCCGACTGCACTATCTAGGCAATCGTAGAGTGCAGCTCAGCCAGGCAATCGTAAAGTGCAACTCAGCCAGGTATTCGTAGAGTGAAGTTCAGCTTGGTGCATCGTAGAGTTGAGCATGTCATCGCAGAGCTTGCAAAGCAAACGTAGAGTGTGCACTGTAGAGTATCCTCAAAGAGAAGATCGTTGTACTAACATGGGTTCGTAGAGTCAGTCCAATCAGCCACTCTACGACTCCCATGAACTATCTACAATCAAGCAACAACATAGAGCAGTTTCTGCCTAAGCACTCAAAGTAGCAATTTTTATAATGACTATTAAATAAGCTGAACATGAGCTATCAGACATAGGAAGATCTCTGAGCGCATCCGAAGTATCAAGCCATAACAGAGATCACAGGGCAGCTCAAGCAACCACTCTACGATCTATCAAGACTCTATGACCTGCACCAAAGACAAGGTCGTAGAGTAGGAAAGCAACAGCCAGATCAAGTGATCGTAGAGTTGAGCCTAAGATAATAGAAGTACTCAGACAATCTCAGCAAAGCAACAGAAGATCATAGAGCAGTACTCTATGACGTGACATAAGAGATAATGCCTGAAGATTAAGTAAAGCAGCCCTCTACATCGAAAGTGCTACAACATCAAAAGATCATAGAGCAGTCCTCTATGACACAGCAACAGGGCTAACACCTGAAGAACATAGAGCAGTTCTCTATGATAAGCATATTGTAAGCTATAGTTCAACGAAGATCATAATACCATGTTCTGGGAACGTAAAGCTCAATGGAGATCACAAAGCATAAGAAGCAAACGACAGAATAGTAAGAAGCACATTAATGCGTAAATGCAAGTGTAGTCAGCCACTCTACGAACTCCAAGGCAGCACAAGGCCACACTGAAGTGAGCAACCAACTCTACGATCAGAGGAAACAAACTTTAGTTTGAAGCAAGCAGATAACTCTACGATCAGAAGCAACAGGCTACAACCCAGTTGATCGTAGAGTAAGTAAGTGCCAACAAGGATTAAAGATATCAGAGCACTTAGGTTACTATCCCAAGATGGGCGGCTGATTAGTTAAATGAGTAAAATAAGGAACCAATCTAAGTGGGGTTCAAACAGCCATATTTGCAGCAGGTCAAAGACAACAAACATGACTCCACTATCTTGGTACCAGCTAATGGATGCTGACTCAGCCATCACTAGCAGACTTCAGGAAGTAAAATATTCATTGGTACAATAAACAAGTCTGCAGAAAGTAAGTCTCCAACGAAAAAAAATACAACGGGAAGATATCGACGGCAAGCTTCCAACGGAAAGAAAATGGAGATCTACATAAAAGCAAACTGTATTCAGATTGCAGTTTGTGTGTGAGTGGTAAGCAAGAGCAAGAACACTAAGAGAACACATCTGCTAAAGCTTCACCAGAGATATGCCGAAGGGCTGATATATGAGCTAAAAGTCGAATGACCAAGAAGCCAAGATCAAGAGTGACTAGAGCTGAAGGCAAATCTAGAAGAGCAACCCTATGATCAAGCAATGAACACACTGAACGGAAAAGATGAAGAACAGAACTGGATTATGTATTCAAGTCAACTAGTGTTCATCAAGAGTGATCATTTGCATCTACTATGTAGCAGAAGAAGGAAGAACTTCAACGACCATCATCAGCAGCATCTAGAAGAAGATCACAAACAGCTGCTAAGTACTTGAAGATAAAAGAGATCAAAGTTCATCTTGGCAGCACAACCCAACAAACAATCAACACACCAAAGAGGGCGGAGCGTCCTTGTCTTAAGTGACTAAATCAAGTCAAGTCTGCTAGACTTGCTGAGTACCGGAGGGTACAAGAGATTCTAAGTCTGCTGAGCTTAGTCTACAGGTTCCAAGTCTGCTGGACTTGAAGAGGGTCAAAGGATCCTTGTGCGAGGGACTAAAAACAACTCATGTCTGCGGGACTCAAGAGGGGTCAGAGGATCCGTATCTGCGGGACTTGAGGAGGGTCATAGGATCCTTGCCTTAGTGGCTAAAGACAACTCATGTCTGCTGGATTTGAGGAGGGTCATAGGATACTTGTCTTAGTGGCTAAAAATAACTCATGTCTGCTGGACTTGAGGAGGGCGGGGAGTCTTTGTCTTGGTGACTAAAACATTTAATGGATTCCTACTTGTTGAAGTAGAAGAGTGGAGTAGGAGTTATTCAGTCTCCAAACCACTTAAAATCTCTTGTGTTATTTCCTTTATGTCATTTACATTATGTAAAATAACTGCTATATCTGCTGTCAACCATATCGAAGATTTAATCACTGAACTGAGATTATGTTTGTATCTTTGAAGGGGTTTTTAAAGTATATTCCGATGTGCATGAATTGATTCTACTAATTATAACTGTTTTACTTTCATAAATAAAATGATAAAGTTTTAAAGAATTTATTTAACTTCCCTTTTAGATTTCTATTGTGTCCCCGGAAACCAACAGTTAGCCCTTATCATCAGAATGCAGAAGGTTGGCCACAGTCCTCAACTTTGATTAATGAAACAGAACAAATTCCTCCAATTAATATCCTAAACAATATCACAATGTCAAGACAAATATTGATAATCAAATATTGGTGTATATGTCAATTGTCAAGTAGAAATACTAATACGATATGAAACATTAATTCACCAGTGGCTAATAACCATGCAAAAAGGGCACACCCAGTTGACTCTTTAGTTGGAATATTCCTTTCAAAATAATGATTTTTTTTATTTTATATATATAATTATATATGTAACTTGAACCAAATTGAAGGAGGAGAGATGCAAGAGGAAATTAATTAATTAATTTCTGCTTGATAAGTCGCTCTCCATAACCCAGCTTAGCTCTATCCAATACAACCGATCCAAGGCAACCATTTATATGCCTCTTAATTGTTTGACTTTATTTTTTCCCCATACCATCAAATAATGGCTTAGAATTGATGCTGATTGATCTATTTTGTTGTTGTACCAATTGTGCATGAAGTGACTTGTCTGAACGTACGTACGTACAATAGCATGTAGCTAGCTAAAAGGCTGAACTTCTCTCTCTCTCTCTCTCTTTCATTAGTCTATATATGCAATGTACCGATCATCTGATTTCACAGTTTAATGGGCAGCTTTATGGACATGCTGATCAATATATGGACAAAGCACAAAATCAACCGCAAACAAAAACCTTGTCAACCCCAATGCACATTTTTATAGGGAAATAATTAAACATTGTCACATTATATCCCATGCAAGTACTACTGCTGAATGCATGCTAGTTAATTAGACAATTTAAATATTTCGATCTCTCCCTCTCTGTAAACACAAATACATAACAGAAAAGCATAATACTTGAATGAAATCTAGCTATCTATGCTTAATCTTAGCTCTACCTAGCTAGCTAGAGAGAGAAAGAGAGAGACATGCAGGTTAATTTGCTAGCTAGCTAGCTAGGGTTGGTGGATGTGGTGGTGGTGGTGGTGGTAGGAAACAGTTCTAGGGTTTTGGGGGGTCCTCTGCTGCAACAAGGTGGAGAAGAGGTAGGGCCCACATCCATCATCATCATCGTCATCCAGTGATCGTGACCGTACATTCTCTTGATGGACTTATCTATGCATGTTTCCACTTGAAGATCCGGTTTCCAGGTGTATTGCTTCAATTGTGAAGAATATGCAACCTCAACTCCTCCACCCAGCTATACATATAGGGTTATGTAAATGTAAAAATTAGAAATAAAAGTCTATTTAATAGCTAAGAACTTTAACTGAATTTTTATATAGTAAATATACGGAGTGAAATAAAGAGTGAATTGTACATTCTTTTCAACAAGGTTAATTTGATTTTGATCATGTTATGTAAATTTAGTGTGGCCTTTACTAGCTATAACTTTTGGACTTTCCACACGATGTAATTAAGTATACAAGTTGTAATAAAAAAAAAATTGCGATAAAAAGGGTGAATGGAATATGGGTCAATTTCAATAACAAAATGTTGCATTTGTGCAACATGAAATTTCATCAACTCGGCCGTTTTTAAATTCATAGAGTAGACTAAATGCAACTGTTTGTTATTGAGTTGGCCAGTAGCCAGTTCACCCTTAACTTTCATTGAATCCGCATCTTGAATATCAACATAAAATTATGTGTTTTTTTTCTTACAAGAATAGAAGTTGGAATGTATTTATCGGGTGATGAAAATAAATTTATTGGCGTATTCTAAAGATTAAATTATATAAGACGGCTACCTGATGAAGAAAAGCTGGTGACTTATATTGCAAGTTGAGTGGATGATTAAGAGCAGGAGTAGAAGTAGGAGTAGAGTAAAGTAAATGGTCATGACGATGATAGTCTTGCTGCTGCTGCTGTTGCTGCTGCAGTTGTTTAGCTAGAAAGAGTTGTTTCCTTCTAAGCTTCTGTCTGTCTCTAGCTTTGTGGTTCTGAAACCAATAGAACACGTTCTTTCCTTCAATTTTTCCATATAGAGAGAGATGGGCTGTGATCTGCTGTATCTGAGATGCATTTGGAGTCCTTATTCCACCTTTGTAAATCTCCTCCAAGATCATCAGCTGCTCTGGGGTTGGACACCACCTTGATGAACCCGGTAAAGGCATTTTTATGACCCTTTAAATTCTCTCCTTTTCTTTCTCTTTAGGTCTCTAGACTTTTGTGTTATGTGGTTTTTAGGTGTTTGGTATGTTGTTCAAGTATAAATAGATTGAAGGACAAGAAAAGGATCTAAAGATAAGGGACCACTATATATTTTTTTACATATATTTTTGATAATTCCAGATGATCCATAAAATTGGAATCCATTTTATTTATTCTCATGTGAGAGAGAAAAAATCACGGGAAAACATCAAAATCGGAATTATCGATTCCCTTGAAGGTAATGAAAAAGAGAGACAAAAGGGATGGAGAGAGAGAGAAAGAGACAAGAGAAAGGAAGATAGGAGGGAAACAGAGAGCAAAAGGAGATGAGGCTTAATAGTATTATAGTAATAGTAGAGATTAAAGGGAGTGGTCATGGTCATGTTTCCCTCCCAAGAGGCATTCAGTCAGTGAAGGTTTCAGAGCAAAAGAGAGAAGATGACTTTGCTTTGAATGATTCTGTCATCATTACCCTATTATTTATTTACTACTACTCACTGCACAGCAGAATGAATGAATGAAGAGACAAAAGTAAGTTGGATGCAACAGCTCAAACCGACAATTTTAAATTTACCAACATTTTCTTACTTTCTTTCTTTCAACTGCTTCCGATTAATTTGGACTCATCTGTCTTCAACCAAACATATTATATTCCTCTCAGATTGACTCTCTTTATTTTTATCAATATATTATTCATCAACTTTTTAGTAGATGTATATTATATAAGTTGAATACTTGTCAAATGCATCTTTTTATTTACAGGAGTTTGTGTATTGGATACGATTGAAGTTGTTAAGCAGAGCAATGAAAAGAATGTCGCTGAATGTCACTTAAACAAGTGTACGTTAAAGTTTCGCTAAATGAGCTAATTAAGTTTTTGTAATATCCCAGATATTTCAGAAATTTAAAATGAGAATTTAATAAATATAATTGTTATTAAGAGATAAAATAGATTTGAACATATATGTATATATGTGTTTCATATAATGTGAAGTATGTGATTTTGTATAATGGATTAAATGTGTATATATAGATGTGAAATATATACATATATTGGGAAAAGGAGATTTAATATTTAATTAAATCATTAAAGAAAGTGGATGAAATTAATTAAATAATATTAATTAATTGAGATTAAATTAAAATTATATTATGAAATAATATAATTTGAATATTTAACCTTGGACGACGATAGAATTATTATGAACTAAATTTCACATATGAGTTAATTCACTATTTGAAAATTAGTGGGTTAAAATATTGTTTTAATTAATTGAATAAAAAAATTTATTTAGTTAATGCCGATAGTTGTATTTGTATTACAATAATTTCATGTAATATGAATAATGGTGTGATATTTAATATTATGTTAAATGGATGTGAATTAATAGTTGGTCAAAGTTAATTAATTTAATTAGTTTGAACTAACTAACAAAGCGTATAATTGTTTAAAATAAAGTTTTTATAGATATTATTTGGATAAATGAGATGAGTGAATGGATATATGTGTATTACATATTTATTAATAATTAAAGTGATGAGATATAATTTAATAGTTAGTTTAAACTAATTATTTAGTTTACTAACTAAGGAAGCGAATAATTGCATATAAGACACGAATAGTGATTGAAAACTCGAATTTAAGTTTGGAGTAGAATTTGGAGACGCGGACTAGACGGTTGAGTCCGGAACGTTGAAATTGGTAAGAATCGACTATAAGTTCGAAAAAAAAATTAATTTTTGAAAGCCAAAATGGTCAAATGGACAATTAATCGGATAAGTGAGTAAATGAATTTTGGGAAAAAGTGGGCCCCTAGGAGTGTCGGCAACCTTAATTGGGGGAGAGAATGCTGAACTTATTTTTCCATATACTTCCAAGCCATTCCTTAATTCTCTCACCCATTTGAATTGTGATTGGTCCATAAATTGGCATGGGACATGATGTGTTGACTTGATGATTGGCCTAATAAGGCAAATGTTCAGCCTTCTCCCTCATTCACTCCCGTACTCCCCCAATATTCAGAAAATAGAGAGAGAGAGAGAGAGAGAGAGAGAGAGAGCATGGTTAGGAGAAGAAGAAGAAAAAGAAGAAAAAAAAAAGAAGAGAAAGAAGAAGAAGAAAGAAGGAAGAAAGAAAATCCTAAATAAGGTAAGCTTAAATTCACATAAATTTCTTGGATACTTTTCTATAACAATCTGAAAATCCTAATTATGTTTAGGTATTTTATTTATATCTCTAATGGTATGTAACCATGGAGCATGATAGAGGAAGCAAAGCTATGAAACAAAGAAAAGGAAGAAAACTAGCTAAAGGTATATATCTAAACCCTTAACAAAATACTTTTATTTTTCATATGGATGTTAAGTTTTATGAAGTAAGATCATGACTAAACTTAAAAGTAATGTTTTAGCCATGGATTAGCAAGAATCCAACAAAAGAATTCAAGAAAAGAAATAAAATGAAAGAAGAACAAAACAGTTTTTTTTAAGCCTAAAAGCACTAAATTTCAGTCCACTTTAGATTTTTATCATTTGAAATCTATAACTTCTTTTCGCGATCCGTCAAAGAGAGGTGTTAGATCTATGAGTTATCTGATGAACCCAAGTGGAATCACTCAAAAAGATTAGACGGATCAACCGTGGTGTTATTTTTAGTAAAACAGTTCCTGCTGCGCGAAAAAAAACTGGAAAATCCAGTGAGCCTACTGTCCAGTTTTTATAAAGATTGTTTCGGTCACTTTAATTACTCTAAAAATTCTGGTCTTTTGTGATATGATAGTATATCAAGTTAACTAGATGCTGTCCAAAGATGAGAATTTTTCGATGTCCCTGAGAGGGAGTTATGGCTTTTATAAGAAAATGCGATTTTAAAAGTAAACTGCTATAACGCAGCGAATACAACCCAGAAAATTATGAAAATTTAACTGGGATGAGTATATGGTAACATGAGTCTACCGTATAAATTTCAGAATTTTTGAACGAACGGGTAATTTATGATAAATGTAACCATTGCGGACTGTTTTAGCCTATTTAAAAATAGGAAACGAAATTGCAAAATTACAGGAAAATTATTATAGAACTAAAATGTTATATACTGATATTTCTCAAAAGATAAAAAAATAATAAGTTGTTTTGGTATTTTTCATACCTATGATTAAGTTAAGAATAAATGAGAAAATTAAGTTATATTAAGTTGAAAAATGTGTGAATGTTATTTTATTGCTTAATGACCTTTAATATGATATGTTAAGATTTTATATGGGTAATTTGGTCATTTTTAATAAAATATTATGTGTATGACCAAATATGTATGTTAACTAAATTAAATAGTAAGGATAAACAATTAAATTAAATTGTTCATGAGTCTAATAAATGATTTAAAATATTATTAAATAATTAATAATATTAGATTGAATTATTATTAGATGATTAAAATATTATTAAGTGGTTAATAATATTTGTAATGATTAAGACATTAATAAATGATATTAAGTGATCAAAATATTATTAAAGGGTTAATAATATTTGAAAGTGAATAAAATATTATTAAATGATTAATAATATTAAAGTGTGATTAGAATATTATTAAATGATTAATAATATTTCTAAGTGCCTAAGATATTATTAAAATATTATTAAATGATTAATAATATTAGACGAGAGTTTTAAGATGTTGATTAAGTGATTGAAATATTATCAAAGGACGATAATAATATTGATGGTTTAAGGTGTTATCTAACATTTGATTATGTGGCTAAATGTTAGATGATTTATTTATAGAAGTAGCAGTATTATGTGGTATGATATGATATGCTCATTGAAAGATCAATCTTATAAATGATAGGTCTTTCATAAGAGATTAAATTAGATTGTGTAGCAGTAATCGACGGATGAGGCAAGTTCTTAACCCTAAACTTCTTACGTTATTGCAAGTTTCCTAACTCAAACTTGAGTTAATATTTTCAAGCATGTTAGTGGTTTAATTATTGTCAATTATTCCACCTCAATGAAATTTATTGTTAATCGCACTTAGTGCAAATTGCATATGTTTACCTGGTATGAAAGACTGATCTCCTTGATTACCAAATTTATTCATGGTCATTGTTGGCCACTCAGCGTTATTGATTCAGTTATTCATTTATTGAAATTTGATTATCGTTCTTTCACAATTATTATATATTGTTGAAAATTCGAAAGCTTATTCTTTTTCAATCATGATATATCTTTCTTGTATTTAAACTTGCTGAGCAAAGTAGTTGCTCACTCTTGCTATATCATGATAATATTTCAGTTAAGCCCAAGTGCTTCAGGAAGGACAAAGCCAAGAGGAAAACGTTTTACAGAAACTTAATATGTGTTAACTATTATATTACCTTATGAAAATGATTATGTAAAACCTTTTGAGTTATTAAGGTATGTATCAAGATAAAGGTTGTAGACCTTGGGAAATGTTGTAGAATACTCTGAAATAAACAATGTATGTTTATATATTCCGCATTAGTTATGGAACATGTATACGAAGATGATGTATCGTGACGCACCAAGTTCGAGGTTCAAGGGACACGGATTTGGGGGCGTGACAGGTTGGTATCAGAGCTGTAGGTTATAGTTCTATGGTAAGAGTACCTTAGGATATAACCTAAAAAAAATTAAGCCGTATTTAAAAATCCGAGAGGCCAAGTAGGCCAATAGGGGGTACTAGTGATGTAAGAGCCAACTATAGGCCGAATATAGGAGGCGAGAACTTTTGTAGACTCGTTGAAATTGATTCCCCAAAAAGCGGATCTTGTCCCCTTGCTTTAATTAATAAATCTTTGCTTTAACCTTATTAAATGAATAATTGGGGTTAGAGTAGATAAGTCTGAGAACCTTGGTGGGACTACCAAGGGAAGGTAAAAAGAACAGAGAATATTAATTGTGAGTCTCTGAAGTGGCCTATAAATAAGCCTTCATAGAATTGTGTAGTTCTCCAAGTTAGAAGTAAAAAAAAAAAAAAACAAGAGTAAGCTAGAGAGAAAGATTAATAAAAAAAAAGCAAGATGTCAGGAGATGAAGCACTTAGAGATATCCTGGTAGTTTCGGAGGAGCCGATAACTGTAGAGCCTTTATCTACGGTAGCTCCTGAACCCGAGGATAGGGAGGAGTCGGTGGAGAATCTATTAACAGCAGTGGTAGATAGGAACATTGAGTTGGAAAATATGGTGCAAGAACTAAAGGCGGAATTGGAAGAACTCCGATCAGACAATCAGGAACTAGAGGCAAAAGTGGAAGAACTCCGAACAGACAAGCAGGCTATAGAAGCCTATTTGGAAGATGAGATTTTAGAAAAGTTGAGAGCGCAGGATCAGGCGCAAGATTTGGAAGAAGAGGTGAGAAGCAAGAACAGGAAGATGGATAGAATGAGGTACGCCTTTAACAAGTTGGTTGGGCGTATTCAGGACAGGGTATCCAATTACCCCAAGGAGGAAGATCATACTGAACCCGTCATTAGTAGGGATCAGGTCATGATCATTACCAAGGAAGAACAAGAAGAGGCCATTGAGCGTGGTCTAGGAGGTTGAGATGTGAATGGCGTATATAGATACGCCTACTTATAATGATATTAATATGTAATGATAATTTTGTGTAAGTTAAGAGATATATTTTTATTATAAATCCCCATATGTATAGTATTAGAGGGATATGTTATCTAAGTGCTATAAGATGCAAAGTATTATGTACTACGAAAAGTATGTTTAATAAACGTGCTTTGAAATGAATAGAGAAAGACTACTCGGTCTTAAATAAAAATAAATGATAAGAGATATCTTATGATAAAATTCTTGAAAAAGCAGAAAAAGAATAGTAGGAGATCATGAACAGATCTATAACAGATGTTTAAGATGAATCCATAAAGAAATGGAATAAGTTATAAACAAAAAGATTCAAAGAAGAATCTTGAAAAGTTATAAAGATAAGAATCTAGAGTTACCTAACTCTAGTAGTAAAGATGAAAAGCTTAAATAAAATCATAATATATGATTAAAGTGAAAGATAAGAATATTGCAAAACAAATCGATCATGAGATAGAGAAGAATCGTAATATAATATGATTATAAGAAAGATCACAACGTGATCTAATTAAGACATGGAATGATAGATGATCAATCGAATGATTGAAAACTTTATAGCAGAATTGCTGTACGAAAAAGGTACTAGAGGATAGTACGGAGATAAAACTCAGAAGGAGTTATAAATGATTGGATACGAATTAAAAGTTTGTGTTAAGCAAGGAGAAAGATAAGATTAGGATTATGTGGGTTTTAAATTGAGGACTCATGTTAGTGGCTGAGTTGTACGATTCCTTGTATGGGCGGGGAATTTGTGCTTGGTTTGAGAACCACTTAGCTTCCTATATCGATATAGTGGTTGAGTTGAACAATTTCTTGTATGGGCAAGCGATTTGTCCTTGGTCTAACAACCGCTTAGCTTCCTATATTGATTAGTGGCCGAGTTGACCAATTCCTTGTATGGGCAGGGGATTGTGTTTGGTTCGACAACCACTTAGCTTCCTATATTGATAATCATTGGAACCTAGTGTCGCGTTGTTCGCTATATGTATGTTGAGAAGGTGATTCTTTTCTCATGTGTATAACGGATATGTAGAGGATGTAAGATTAGGAGCGAGTTCTTAAAACTCATACTTATGATAAGTTCGTGACTCATAATCATATGGTACGTTTTTGAACCCCTCAGCGAATGGACGTCTTTGGTCTGACTAGGATAAGTTCTTAAACTCATATGATTGTGGTAAGTTCCTGAACTCATAATGTGTGGTATGTTTGATGAACTATACTAGGGTATAGAAAAGTTGTGCATGAAGAAGTGAGGATTTTTAGTATAGTAAGCTTTAAGGATGATAGAAATAGATAGAATTATTGGGCAATGGATGATTATTAGAGAAATTAGAGTTGATGGAGGAAGCATAGGTATTCCAAATCCTCTAGCTATGCTAGTTTCGAATTTATTGACATCGTGCTGATATTTATACTTTTGTGTTTTCGAAAAATATGTTGGATCAATTTTTGAACCAATAAGTTTTGAAAAGGTCCTATGATTCATATGTCTATGCTATTCGTTTCGGCTAAGACAAAGATGATTTGAAAAATATCAAAATGTATTTTTAACAGTCATCAATGCATCATTAAGCCTGGTGTAGAATGACAGATGATGGAGTCATCAATGCAAAGTAACCTAGTGTTGGATGTGATCATAGTATCGTCAACCCACTATGGTATGATGTAGTATGACAAAATCACGAAATGACGGAATTCTAACACACTGATTGCAACAATGCAGTATTATGACGTCATAAAATAATTTTCAGAATTTTTTTTAAACCAGTTAAAGATAAGTCAATGCCAACTAAAGTGGCTAGACAAATGTTTCGATTGATGTTCGAATTATTGGTATACGTCTAAGCTATTTGATTCAGCTAGACAAATGTTTATAAAATTCAAATATTCTTTGAGAATTTATGCCAAACCAAATTATGTTGGTGCTGAATCTTATATTAAGTCTGAGGTGAACAACCCTATAAAGGGGATTTCTCGGATTGGTTAACGTGGTTCAATCCAGGAAAAGCAGTAAGGGTTGGTTAACGTGGTTCAACCCCGGAAAGTCGTCGTGCACAATGCAATAGTATGACAGGCTGATCACCTGGCGTACAAATTTTGTCCGCAGTAATTGGTAGAAATACTTGAGAACTCAGGACAAGTTCATGGTCTTTATGACCCCTCAGACCGATATGAAAAGTTTTCTTGAATTAACTTTTCACATTATTGATACTGCTTCACAATTATTGAACAATTGTTGAAGACTCCTGAAAAATATTTCACTATTTTGGAAGTTGAAAGTTTAGAAAATGTGAACTTCTTAGAGAGAAGTAGTCGTGGAATGCGATGCTTAAAAGAGTAGCCTTTAGAGAAGAAAAGAATAAAGGTTAATATGAAAACCTAGTTTTGATAAAGGGAATGAGCAGAACTAGTATGCTTTAATTTCGAGAACAAAATTTTAAGAAGAATGGGTGAAAGTAATATCCCGAAGTAGAGATAAAGTATGCAATAATTTCGAGGACGAAATTCTTAGAAGAAGGGGTGAATGTGATAACCCGAAAATTTATGAGACTTGTAAATAAGATCTCGAATAATTAAATAAAGGTTTAAAGAATAAAACCTGGATTTGAAAATAGAGGAGTAGAATGAATAGAGATGACTGTGCCATAATTTCGAGGACGAAATTCTTAGAAGAATGGGTGAATGTAATATCCCAGATATTTCAGAAATTTAAAATGAGAATTTAATAAATATAATTGTTATTAAGAGATAAAATAGATTTGAACATATATGTATATATGTGTTTCATATAATGTGAAGTATGTGATTTTGTATAATGGATTAAATGTGTATATATAGATGTGAAATATATACATATATTGGGAAAAGGAGATTTAATATTTAATTAAATCATTAAAGAAAGTGGATGAAATTAATTAAATAATATTAATTAATTGAGATTAAATTAAAATTATATTATGAAATATGAGATTAAATTAAAATATCCCGAAGTAGAGATAAGTATGCAATAATTTCGAGGACGAAATTCTTAGAAGAAGGGGTGAATGTGATAACCCGAAAATTTATGAGACTTGTAAATAAGATCTCGAATAATTAAATAAAGGTTTAAAGAATAAAACCTGGATTTGAAAATAGAGGAGTAGAATGAATAGAGATGACTGTGCCATAATTTCGAGGACGAAATTCTTAGAAGAATGGGTGAATGTAATATCCCCAGATATTTCAGAAAATTTAAAATGAGAATTTAATAAATATAATTGTTATTAAGAGAATAAAATAGATTTGAACATATATGTATATATGTGTTTCATATAATGTGAAGTATGTGATTTTGTATAATGGATTAAATGTGTATATATAGATGTGAAATATATACATATATTGGGAAAAGGAGATTTAATATTTAATTAAATCATTAAAGAAAGTGGATGAAATTAATTAAATAATATTAATTAATTGAGATTAAATTAAAATTATATTATGAAATATGAGATTAAATTAAAATATCCCGAAGTAGAGATAAGTATGCAATAATTTCGAGGACGAAATTCTTAGAAGAAGGGGTGAATGTGATAACCCGAAAATTTATGAGACTTGTAAATAAGATCTCGAATAATTAAATAAAGGTTTAAAGAATAAAACCTGGATTTGAAAATAGAGGAGTAGAATGAATAGAGATGACTGTGCCATAATTTCGAGGACGAAATTCTTAGAAGAATGGGTGAATGTAATATCCCAGATATTTCAGAAATTTAAAATGAGAATTTAATAAATATAATTGTTATTAAGAGATAAAATAGATTTGAACATATATGTATATATGTGTTTCATATAATGTGAAGTATGTGATTTTGTATAATGGATTAAATGTGTATATATAGATGTGAAATATATACATATATTGGGAAAAGGAGATTTAATATTTAATTAAATCATTAAAGAAAGTGGATGAAATTAATTAAATAATATTAATTAATTGAGATTAAATTAAAATTATATTATGAAATAATATAATTTGAATATTTAACCTTGGACGACGATAGAATTATTATGAACTAAATTTCACATATGAGTTAATTCACTATTTGAAAATTAGTGGGTTAAAATATTGTTTTAATTAATTGAATAAAGAAATTTATTTAGTTAATGACGATAGTTGTATTTGTATTACAATAATTTCATGTAATATGAATAATGGTGTGATATTTAATATTATGTTAAATGGATGTGAATTAATAGTTGGTCAAAGTTAATTAATTTAATTAGTTTGAACTAACTAACAAAGCGTATAATTGTTTAAAATAAAGTTTTTATAGATATTATTTGGATAAATGAGATGAGTGAATGGATATATGTGTATTACATATTTATTAATAATTAAAGTGATGAGATATAATTTAATAGTTAGTTTAAACTAATTATTTAGTTTACTAACTAAGGAAGCGAATAATTGCATATAAGACACGAATAGTGATTGAAAACTCGAATTTAAGTTTGGAGTAGAATTTGGAGACGCGGACTAGACGGTTGAGTCCGGAACGTTGAAATTGGTAAGAATCGACTATAAGTTCGAAAAAAAAATTAATTTTTTGAAAGCCAAAATGGTTCAAATGGACAAATTAATCGGATAAGTGAGTAAATGAATTTTGGGAAAAAGTGGGCCCCTAGGAGTGTCGGCAACCTTAATTGGGGGAGAGAATGCTGAACTTATTTTTCCATATACTTCCAAGCCATTCCTTAATTCTCTCACCCATTTGAATTGTGATTGGTCCATAAATTGGCATGGGACATGATGTGTTGACTTGATGATTGGCCTAATAAGGCAAATGTTCAGCCTTCTCCCTCATTCACTCCCGTACTCCCCCAATATTCAGAAAATAGAGAGAGAGAGAGAGAGAGAGAGAGCATGGTTAGGAGAAGAAGAAGAAAAAGAAGAAAAAAAAAAGAAGAGAAAGAAGAAGAAGAAAGAAGGAAGAAAGAAAATCCTAAATAAGGTAAGCTTAAATTCACATAAATTTCTTGGATACTTTTCTATAACAATCTGAAAATCCTAATTATGTTTAGGTATTTTATTTATATCTCTAATGGTATGTAACCATGGAGCATGATAGAGGAAGCAAAGCTATGAAACAAAGAAAAGGAAGAAAACTAGCTAAAGGTATATATCTAAACCCTTAACAAAATACTTTTATTTTTCATATGGATGTTAAGTTTTATGAAGTAAGATCATGACTAAACTTAAAAGTAATGTTTTAGCCATGGATTAGCAAGAATCCAACAAAAGAATTCAAGAAAAGAAATAAAATGAAAGAAGAACAAAACAGTTTTTAAGCCTAAAAGCACTAAATTTCAGTCCACTTTAGATTTTTATCATTTGAAATCTATAACTTCTTTTCGCGATCCGTCAAAGAGAGGTGTTAGATCTATGAGTTATCTGATGAACCCAAGTGGAATCACTCAAAAAGGTTAGACGGATCAACCGTGGTGTTATTTTTAGTAAAACAGTTCCTGCTGCGAAAAAACTGGAAAATCCAGTGAGCCTACTGTCCAGTTTTTATAAAGATTGTTTCGGTCACTTTAATTACTCTAAAAATTCTGGTCTTTTGTGATATGATAGTATATCAAGTTAACTAGATGCTGTCCAAAGATGAGAATTTTTCGATGTCCTGAGAGGGAGTTATGGCTTTTATAAGAAAATGCGATTTTAAAAGTAAACTGCTATAACGCAGCGAATACAACCCAGAAAATTATGAAAATTTAACTGGGATGAGTATATGGTAACATGAGTCTACCGTATAAATTTCAGAATTTTTGAACGAACGGGTAATTTATGATAAATGTAACCATTTTGGACTGTTTTAGCCTATTTAAAAATAGGAAACGAAATTGCAAAATTACAGGAAAATTATTGTAGAACTAAAATGTTATATACTGATATTTCTCAAAAGATAAAAAAATAATAAGTTGTTTTGGTATTTTTCATACCTATGATTAAGTTAAGAATAAATGAGAAAATTAAGTTATATTAAGTTGAAAAATGTGTGAATGTTATTTTATTGCTTAATGACCTTTAATATGATATGTTAAGATTTTATATGGGTAATTTGGTCATTTTTAATAAAATATTATGTGTATGACCAAATATGTATGTTAACTAAATTAAATAGTAAGGATAAACAATTAAATTAAATTGTTCATGAGTCTAATAAATGATTTAAAAATATTATTAAATAATTAATAATATTAGATTGAATTATTATTAGATGATTAAAATATTATTAAGTGGTTAATAATATTTGTAATGATTAAGACATTAATAAATGATATTAAGTGATCAAAATATTATTAAAGGGTTAATAATATTTGAAAGTGAATAAAATATTATTAAATGATTAATAATATTAAAGTGTGATTAGAATATTATTAAATGATTAATAATATTTCTAAGTGCCTAAGATATTATTAAAATATTATTAAATGATTAATAATATTAGACGAGAGTTTTAAGATGTTGATTAAGTGATTGAAATATTATCAAAGGACGATAATAATATTGATGGTTTAAGGTGTTATCTAACATTTGATTATGTGGCTAAATGTTAGATGATTTATTTATAGAAGTAGCAGTATTATGTGGTATGATATGATATGCTCATTGAAAGATCAATCTTATAAATGATAGGTCTTTCATAAGAGATTAAATTAGATTGTGTAGCAGTAATCGACGGATGAGGCAAGTTCTTAACCCTAAACTTCTTACGTTATTGCAAGTTTCCTAACTCAAACTTGAGTTAATATTTTCAAGCATGTTAGTGGTTTAATTATTGTCAATTATTCCACCTCAATGAAATTTATTGTTAATCGCACTTAGTGCAAATTGCATATGTTTACCTGGTATGAAAGACTGATCTCCTTGATTACCAAATTTATTCATGGTCATTGTTGGCCACTCAGCGTTATTGATTCAGTTATTCATTTATTGAAATTTGATTATCGTTCTTTCACAATTATTATATATTGTTGAAAATTCGAAAGCTTATTCTTTTTCAATCATGATATATCTTTCTTGTATTTAAACTTGCTGAGCAAAGTAGTTGTTCACTCTTGCTATATCATGATAATATTTCAGTTAAGCCCAAGTGCTTCAGGAAGGACAAAGCCAAGAGGAAACGTTTTACAGAAACTTAATATGTGTTAACTATTATATTACCTTATGAAAATGATTATGTAAACCTTTTGAGTTATTAAGGTATGTATCAAGATAAAGGTTGTAGACCTTGGGAAATGTTGTAGAATACTCTGAAATAAACAATGTATGTTTATATATTCCGCATTAGTTATGGAACATGTATACGAAGATGATGTATCGTGACGCACCAAGTTCGAGGTTCAAGGGACACGAATTTGGGGGCGTGACAGTTTTCACTCATTACATTTTTTATCTATTCTTTTTCAATATACATTTAGCAGCACAAATTAATATTACTCGATGACAACACCAACGACAATTGTATCGTTGATCAATATTTTTTTTTATTAAATGTGTATTAAAAAGAATTGCATGGACGCTAGGTGTAATGGAATAGAGTCTAATCCCTCTAAAAGCATAAATATTACTTCCTCCGTCCCAAATTAATTGTTTTTCTAGGACTTTTTTAAGTCAAATTGACTATTTTTAAAATTAATAATTAAGCATATATAAATATATTTCTAAAATTATAAAAATTGAAATTAGTAATAAATTGTATATACTTTCTTTTGGTTATAATATCTTTACCTATATGTTAGCAAAAATAGTAAAAAGATTAGTTTTAAAAATAGTCAATTTGACTTTAAAAAGTCCTAGAAATGCAATTAATTTGGGACGGAGGGAATATTCAGGATTATCAGCAACCTTAAATTTTATGTTTAAAATTTAATCTTAAAATGAAATTATAAAAAAATACTATGCCTTGGTGCATGTCTTTTGTGCAAACTTTAATATTTATAAAACAACAAAATCATCAATAAAATAGGACTCTTTGTTGTTGAGAAAGAGTAGTACAACACTCGTTAAAAAATCATCAAGAAAAAGTTAAGTTATAATTAGTGTATTCATTTAAAAAATTAATTGTAGATGATTAACTAAATTGTAATATGAAACAAGAGATAAGACATGTAACAAACAACCACACAAATGTAACAAAAAACAACGTATACTCCTAGTAAATTCAGTTTTCAAAATTTAAAGAAACTGCATAAGGTACCTTTATATTCAGAGCCAGCTGCATGCATGTTCTATATACGTCATAGATATATATATATATATATATATATATATATACACACACACACAAAAAGTCCTTTCATTGATAGAAAGAAAGAAAGAAAGGAAAGAAATGATGCATCATAATATATTATGAATTTATGATAATGATCAATCAATTTTAGGGTTTCTAAGTTCGGGCCTTGCCCATTTTTTTCACGTCCCAGATTTGACCGATCATCCAGTCCCCGTTTAAGAACCGCTAGGTCTTTGTGGTGTTGGAATCGCAAATGGCAAGTCTCTCTCTTTTCATGCTCTTCGTTCAAATATATTATATAATAGTTATATAATAAAGTTTATCTAAAATGCAACTATTTCCTCTACTAATGCAACTTTTCTATGAAGTACTATCCAAATGACCTGTATATTTTAGACCGTAAAGAATCAGGATCCAATATATTCCATGCGCGCAATAGTAATTTGGTTTTTAACTCATATATTTTAAACAAAACTAAAAATCATTTTACTCGTATATTTTTTTGACCTAATCATCCATGATAACTCGGTAAGTTTGGCGCTCTTCATACATATAGGAATTTATACCCAGATGAGAGACAAATTTGAAGCAATATGCCTATTATTCTGTAGCAGTACGTACTCTAGACTTTTAGCAAGAGCTTGGATTCCTCGTGAATAGCATCTTGACCTCAACATTTGCTTCTGAAGAGTATCTTGACTTTTGTATAAAAGTTGAGGAGGGTAATTATATAATACTCCCATAAACTTGATGCTCGCTTGAAAGTAGTGTGTCGCTCGGTCCCAAAGAGTCCATCATTTTCTTTTTGAATTAGGATCTTCATTTCATGGTTCAGATTTAAAATATGTTAAAATATTATATTATAATGATGAGAGAAAGCTGATGATAAAAAATATACAATAAATGAAGGGAGTAGCTCGTTTTTCAAAATAGAGTAGAAACTGACATAGTAATTAATAACTACTCACAAGTCTCATGGTCTACCCTTCATGGAAAAGGGTTACTCATATACCAGCTTGCATTTTATCTCTCAATATCTTGTATATATCAGCATCTTTGGGAAAAGGAATGATCTTTGCTAAACTAATCAAATACCCCCTCCTTTATAAAATTAAAATCACATTTGCATAATTTGTAAATATTAATTAAGAATGTAATTTTATTCCATATCTATCCTAAAAATAATTAGTTGTTAGCTTAGTGACAATAATATAATAATAAAATTATAACAGTAAACTCGAGAACATTGTCTCATTTTATTATGATATAAATGAAAAAAAAAAGATGACTCTTTACCTAACAAAAAGAATTAACAAATGATCATACATTTTCTTGTAAAATAGAAGGAAAAAACATTTATCCATTTTAAAATATAAGATCATTATTAACCTTTTGAAATCAATTATATAAAATTGACATTAATTTATTTAATATTATTCAATACAATGATGATTATATATCATAAAAGATAAAAAAAATATTATTAATTTTAAAAATTATTGTTTCATTAATTTTAATGAATAAGAAAGAATCAAGATTTGAGACCATAGGGTAGAATTGATGAATCATGCATGCAATGACGCAAGTGTTGGAATTGGAATTTGATTGTTAATGAAAATATGATATCATTTTATATGTACGCAGTTTTTCCATGAAAGAAATAGACAGGGTAAGGTGGTGAGGTCATGAATCCTTGTAGTGAAAATTAACAACTGCTGATTAATTAATAAGCATACGTATTAATCACAACAGTGATTCTTTCCCCTGCAAACTTAACTGTGTTGTCACTTTTCACTACTCCTCTCCATCCTAGAGAGAACAGGGAGACAGAGCTACCTACTACTAAAATCCTGATATACATACATACACACACAGACACACACACACACACACACATATATATATATATATGTATATATGTATAGCATGTTGTTGTTATTTAAGAGGGTTAAGAGAAAAAGTTTATTAAGAGTTAGTTATCATGGTATTAGCTATAGTTGGAGCAACTTTTAAGCTAATGTTGATGAATCAAGTCGAAAACATGGAATTGAAATCTAGTGCCAAATTTTAAGGAACTTTTATTTTTATTTGAATAAATTTGAAAATGAACCTTCAATTTTAAATTACAAAATTTATAATTGAGTTGCCAAATGTTTTAGTTATTTTGAATTAACCTTTTAGGTTAGGGTCTTAGATTTTATTTAAGATAGTATATATCCTTGGATCTTTAACTAAAAGCTAAAAACAATAATAATAATAACTTTTATTTATTGATTAAAATAATTTATTATACTCAAATCTGACTGTTACATTTTTGCGGTTGGTTGACAATTACAAATGTTGAAATACATCATTATCCAATCAAATAAACTATGATCAATTGTCGGTTGTCATGGTCGAAGTGTAGGGAGAGGGTCATCTCTAGGGGGAGTGTTTTATTTATATAGGGCGTATTTTTTATTTATTTATTTCTTCTTATTATTATTATTACATTCTTGTTTTTTATAATAAAGTTAAAAATGGTCATATCAATTAACTTTGACATGGTATTAAAATGGAAAATTTTAACTGCTCCCGGCCACATGCAAGAACGGGAACTGTGTTGAATGGGGGTGGTGATTAGACCCTTCAACTGGGCGCTTTGAGGTGTGCTTCTCTCTGCTTTGGGCGCAGTAAATTTTGCAGCACATTGACTCTTGTACTTCACACATGACACACCCTCTTTTGCTTTTACACGCCACCTCTATTACTAATCATATTATATTCAACCACCGGCCCCCACTTTTTTTTAGTGACTTTTAATTAATTTTTCGTAACCCACTTAGGTACTATATCTTAGAGGCCGGATCAGGTCCGGGACCGGATCTGATAAAATCCGGATTTCAAAATTTTATTTTATTTTTTGTTTTTTTTTCAAAACAACTAATAAAAAATGTATAGTTATTTTTGGTACTGAAAAAATGTGTTAATACAATGTTTTGGATATGATTTGGATACATATAACAAACAGTGTTATACAGTCAGTATAACACTTTTTGTTATATGTATCCAAATCATACCCAAACATTACATTAGCAAATTTTTTCAGTACCAAAAATAACTATACATTTTTTATTAGTTATTTTGAAAAAAAAAACTAAAAAAAAAAAAAAAAATTTGATCCGGATTTTGGTCAGGTCCGGGAGTCCGGACCTGATCCTGTGGGCTATATCTTATATTACAATTTGAAACTATAATGTAATATTATTTATATTATTGTTAAAGTATATTACCGCCATCTGTAAGTGAGAATCCTATTTTTGAATTTAATAAATGTATCAAATATAAATTTTAATCTAAATATTGAAAAGATAAACAGAAAATAGGATTTTCAATTCCAGGTCAAGACAAACTCTCTCTCCTATCTCTCTCCCTCTCCCTCTCTATATATATATTCTAGCGACAGGTAATACAAAAATTTAATTTTGAGTCGTTGAATCTATAAATGAACGGTGATATATTAGTTTACTGGAATAATGTCTATAACAACTATTTGCTATGAATTATTATTCCATATATGTATGTATGTGTATATATATATAGGGGTCTCATCCATAACAATCGGTTGCTGTAAATACTATTTCAGCAACCACATATAAATAAGGTTTGGATCCTGCCGCTAGAAGGAGCAGCGACAACACTATTCTTTCTAGCGGCTTGAAAAATTATTGCAGTGCCCTCCAATTTAAAATTCATAGCGCCATGGACAAAACGTTATTGTTTTGTCATGTCGCTAGATGCTCTAGTAACAGGTGATTGGTGATATTTTTCTTTTCCAAATTTGATCACCCACTTTCGCTCCATCATTCAAGCAGTTGTATACATCCAGCTCTGGCGATCCAAATTACTAAGTTTCTTCTTAATCTAGGTAAGTTTTTCAAAATAAAAAAAAAATATTTGCTCATAATCTGTTTTTATCTAGTTTTTCAGATTCTGTTGCTAGTTTAGATTATACAAATGCATCTAAGTTTGTAAATGAAGTTGAAAGTAGTAAATGTGAAATGATTCCATACGTTGGTTAATTGTTCTCTAAGTTGGAAGAAGTTGAAATTTTTTATAGAACCTATGCTAAAAAAATGGATTTGAGATTAGAATTGCAACAAGTCATAAACAATATGCTCATACGAATAATGTGTCTTCTAGGTTGTATGTATGTAAAAAAGTCGGTACACTAACTGTTGTAAAGAGTTTATGAAATGATAAAGATGGTAGTGATAAAATAACCAGACAGAGAATCTATAGGATGCATATTATGCAAAGTTAGAATATATGTTGTCCATAGTAAGAAAGAAGACAATTGACGTATTTTTACCGTTGAATTAGAGCACAACAATCACTTAGTGACCCCTACGAAGGTAGATTTGATTGAGACATACAAGAATATTACTCCGATTGCATGGTCTTTAATTGACACTTAAATAAGTCTGGATTAGGTCCTAGTAAGATGATGAACATTATGAGTACAATAGGTAGAGGGATGCAAAACGTCCCCTTTTTTATATAAATATTTAGAATATGGTGAGAGATTTAAGGTGTGATTTGGAAGATGAAAATGATGCACAAACTGTAGTCAATTATTTGAAAAAACTTGCATCCGGAAGTGAGAGTAATTTTTTTTCCATGTCAAACCCAGTGAAAATAATCGCATAACGACGTGTATTTTGTGGGTTGACGCCCGATCAAGGTTAATGTATTAACAGTTCGAAGACGTTGTGACATTTAAAACTACGTATAGGACAAATAAGTATAACATGCCATTTGTTCTATTTACCAGGGTCAACCACAATTATCAGTCTATTTTATTTGAATTTGTATTGTTGAGGGACGAGATAGAGGACATTTTCGTTTGGGTCTTAGAGACGTGGCTCGAAGCCATGGACTATAAGACACCTATAACCATTATCACTATTAACCAAGATAAAGTCATAAGTAATGATATTGCTAGGGTACTCCCTTCCATGTATCATGTATTGTATTTTTGGCATATTAGCAATAAATTTTTTGAAAAATTACATCATGTTTATTCTGAGCACCCATCATTCAAAGATCATTTTAACAATTGTATGTATAATTCATTATCCATTGACGAGTTTGAAGAGAATTAGCAAATTCTAATGAGAGATTATGAATTGTATAACAATGAGTGTCTTAGAAGTTTATATGATGTATGAGAGAAATGGATTCGTGCATATACAAAAAGAAATGGTTAATGCCCTCGCTTCTTTCGTGACAACCGCTGGAAGAAGCGAGGGCATTAACCATTTTTTTTATGAGTACGTGATTGATTCAACAGGCATGAAAGAATTTATAGTGAAGAGTCAGAAGGCTATAGAGAAACAATTCATTAGAGAGAGAAAGACCGACTATATAACAAATCATCAAAAACGGAATATGGTATGCAGGTCAACTTTGGAAGTGCACGCTATAAAGGTGTACACAAAAGAGATGTTTAGACGTTTCTAACGTCAACTTGCCAATTCTCTAAAGTACAATGTGAACAAAGTTAGTGAGCTGTGTGTCATTGATACTAAGGTCAATGTAGTGTATATGGTAGATACAACTAAAGTTAGTCGAAGATATAAAGAAGTCGTTAACAATCGTCAGTTGGGGTTGGTAACATGTAATTGCCAAATATTTTCTCATTCTGGTGAAATATCTGCATGCACATCTTGAGATATTTCATGTTTAAGAGTATTTTACAAACACCTGATGACATGATTTTACCTCAGTGAACAAGAGATGCGAACAAGAGCAATGGTGAAAAATTATTCGTTAACCCAACGACTGCTGACTTTGAACAAAATCAATCAATGCGCTATAATCATTTGATGAGTGATTATCAGGAGTTAGCGACTAAAGTTGCTTTCTTAGTCTGAAATTATAAAATTGTCCTAAAACTGAATGCACGAGAAAAAATCATGGTTGATCATTATGACTCGCATTCGAATTATATTTGAAAAACTTTATTCAGATTCGACTTGACTTGAATTTTCATTACTCGAATTCGATCCAACTCAAATCAAATTATATTCGAACTACTCGCGAGCTTCAAATTCAAGCTCGAATTTGAGCTTCCACATAATAACTAGTTTTATAATACATATAATTACTAATTAAACTTATTATTTTACTTAGAAATGAGAAAATATAATTACAATTATACTTTAGAAATATAAAATTATAATTAAAATTACAAACAAAAAAACTAATTATTCTAAATTTGTTTAATTGTGTATATATTATAAGAGAATGCATCGAGTATCTATTTAAATATGTATCGATCGAGTATTTATCGAATCATGATTGAAAATTTGAATAGTTTGAATTCAAAACGAGTCGAATATAACTTTGCTCAGATTCTACTCGTATTTTTATTCGAACTATTTTTTGTGCTCAAATTTGGATCATATTATTAACGAATTCGAATGTCGTTCACATTTTTTTGAGTCGAACCAAAATCGAACCCGAATAATTTGATTCAATTTACAGCCCTAACTGACATAACTTCATTAACCATTTTCCCAACCTCATTACTGTTCATTTGCCCAAACAAAAACAGTCCACCTTTGTTATTTCTAGAAAATTAGGCAACTGACAATATTGTTACACTTATTTGATGTATCCCGTCTCGCTACCTTAGCTAGCTAGTTTACATAAATATTCAATTATTTTGTTTGGATATTTAAGGTGGCATTGATCGATCCTAGTCAATACAATACTTTTTTCAGTTCCATTCATGTTTCAATTACTAACAAACAGTCTCTAGCTAGCTATTAACCACTCAGATTTATCAAGTCCTCCAAAGTTGTGCTCAATTATATACGGGGTACTGTTAATAATACTCCATATACTTAAACCTCAACACAAGTACTATTATTTTGACTTAAATATAAATTATTATCTTAAATTATTAACTTTTTTTCACTTCGATGATTTACCTTTTAATTTTTTCAATCAGATCATTAAACTATTTTTTTTTTCATTTTCGTTCAATTAAAATTGTCACGTCATAAATTGATGACGTAATTTGAACACGTGGCACGTAAAAGCTGATATGTTAAAAAAACACTCAAATTGTAATGGCTTAAATATAAATTGTTACCCTAAACTATTTACCTTTTTTAATCTTTCAATTTTTCAATCAAATGATCAAACTTTTAATTTTTTCAATTTAATTCAATTGAGATGCCACATCATAAATTGATATAATGGATTGCACACATTTCACTTTATTTTATGGATTACACACATTTCACTTTAAAACAATTAATTACTTTATTTTATTTGTTTTGTTAATTTTTTATTTAATTAGCAGTTTAATTTATTTTTATTAATAATCTATTATGATTTATTACTATTTTGTCCTTTCACTTACATAAATAATAAAAAAACTTTTAAAATGACTCATTTTAACACAAGTATCAAAGTGAAATGTGTATAATCCATGTCATCAATTTATGACGTGGCATTTCAATTGAATTAAATTGAAAAAAATTAAACGTTAGATCATTTGATTGAAAAAATTAAAAGATCGATTACCAAAGTGAAAAAAGGTAAATAGTTTAGGGTAGTAATTTATATTTAAGCCATTACAATATGAGTGTTTTTTTTAACACATCAGCTTTTACATGCCACGTGTTCAAGCCACGTCATCAATTTATGACGTGGCAATTTCAATTAAACCAAAGTGAAAAAAATTGATAGTTTATTGACTTGATTGAAAAAAATTAAAAAATCAATTACCGAAATGAAAAAAAAATTAATAATTTAGGATAATAATTTATATTTAAGCCTATTATTTTTCGTAGAAATGTTCGTATCGTACCTAACAAAGCTTGCCCTTACATTCTTACTAGTATAGAGCACACGCTAACGTGTGTCCGTAGTATAATTAATGTGGCATCGTGTGAGATAAAAGGCAAAATTTTAAAGAAATTTAGTACTTGCGGAAGTTAAAAGAATAAATGGAGAGAAAAAAATAGGGAAATGGACAATTTTTAAAAAAAATAAAAGTTGTAAGTAAGTTTTGTTCCAAAATACGACATTTATAAAAAAGTTTTAAATTACGTTAATAATTATGAAAGTAAAAATTTTAAGTTAAAAAAAGAGGATATAATTGAAATTATAAAATGAGAACATCAAAAGACACCAAAGACTCCGCTCTCTCTTAATAATGTAAATAAACATCCTCTTTATTTTGTTCCCTTTTCTTTTATTACGTACGATTGCTTAAAAATGCTTCCAATCTTTAATTCTTCAAGTCCAATTAAGATCAAATTAGGTTTCTAGTGTGTACATATGGATATCATATATTCTATCTGTTGAAAGTATAAGATTATTATTAATTTTGTGAAATTAACTTACAACATTTTTTAAATTTAAAATTGACACGAATGGGCAAAATTAATGATTTAGCCATTATAGTTGGCACGTTTTACTTAATACACTACCGAACTTTTAATTTTTCAAAATACCCCATTTAACTAATTATTATTTTTAAATTGGGTCATTCTGTTACAAAAATTGGATGGACGTTAAATTACTTCAATTTTTTTCTACGTGGCAACAAAGAAATAAAGCTAAAAGAAATATATACTGATATGGAAATTCCTGCGTGGCTGTATAAAAAAAACAAAAAACTAAAGAAATGACATGGGAAATAAATGGCAAAACTAACAGACCGACGTCCCGGATGTCAACAGCCATGACCGACGATAGAAAAAGGATGATTCAGGCCAAAATTGCATAGATCCAAAAACAGAGAGAAACCAGCAGCGATGAACTGCCCAGAATCCCAAATCCATTAAAAGGCATTAAAAACAATACATCCATAACGGCATAGAACCCTAGAATCCGACGAAGGATTCGCAAGTAACCACCATCACAAAGAACAGATAAAACAAGGAAAATTCCCAGTACAAGTCCTACAGCAGATCGAATCAACATAACTCGAAAACATGCCGAAAGACATATCGAAAACACCATTAACAACAGCAAAGAAAGCCTAATCCAAAAAGAGGGAACCCAGATTTAGCTAACAGATGCGATTTAAAGGCCAGATAAACAACTCCTTAAAATCAACGAATCTCAACAAAATCGACAGGTAGCTAGGTAACCATCAGAACAAAAGCCTAGATTAAAATCATCCATATGAAAGCCTCCGTCAAAATAGAAGATGCGCACGGGATACTTAAAGAACAAGGTCCTTGAAATCAAGCCCCATGGACATCAGCCACAAACAAACCCGTTGGGAGCTCAACCCCAAACCAAAAAGATAGGCAAATCCAAAGGAGAGAAAGAATAGTGGAGTTCAAAAGGAGACACCTTCATAACCCCAGATCTGAGTAACATTAATAGAAAATAAAAATAGAAGGGAAAAGTAAAAGGAAAATCCGCGCCTATCATTTTTTTGTTCTCTCCCATCTGCGGCAATGGTGGAACTACCCAATCACTTCATCTTTCTATAATAGTTTTAAGTTTGTAATTTTAAGATGATGAGTTCGTCCTAAAGTTAGGGTTTTGATTTTGGGATTTTTTTCCAGAAGAAATAAAAAAAGGAATTTGATTTAAAATTTTAAGATGATGAGTTCATCCTAAAGTATATTTAATTGATTAAGATTTGATTTAAAATTGATTTCTTGATAAATAAATTTGATTTAATGAATGAAAAAATGTTTTAATTTTATTAATTTTTGTTGTGCTTTATTATATTTTTGTCCTTTTTAAAACATTAAAATGTTAAAAATGAGTCAAAAAATATTTTTTTTGTGTGTTGCCTTTTATTTTCCATATCATTTCTTTAATTTTTTTTGTTTTTTTTACACAGTCACGAAGGAATTTCCACATCAGTATATATTTTCTTTTAGCTTTATTTCTTTGTTGCCACATAGAAAAAAACTGAAGTAATTTAACGTCTGTTTAATTTTTTTAACGGAGTGGCCTAATTTAAAAATAATTATTAGTTCATTGGGGTAATTTGAAAAATTAAAAGTTCGATTGTGTATTAAGTAAAACGTGCCAACTACGGTGACTAAATCATTAGTTTTGCCATTCCTTTAAGTTTAGTTAATACAATTATGAATATTATAAATTAGGTGATAACCTTTTTAGATAGATGTATAATAAGTGAAATTTTCTTATAATTCTATTCAATATCATGTATTGATAAATTTTGTAATTATAATTCGACACAAATTTGTTGTAATATATAATAGGACTTTTATAAACTATCCAAAAAACATTACTTATTGTAAAATTTAGTGTTTTAAATTTTTTTAATAAATCATCTCAATTTTGAGTTTGAATATATATCTTGAATTGACTCTCAAAAATAAATAATGATCTTGTAATTTAGAACGAATGTAGTATTTATTTAGCGAAAGGCAAATTTTGTTTCTATTAACAGATAACATGATACCCATAATTTAAAAGATTTGGATCATGAAAACATACAAAGTCGAAATCACTAACCCATAATGAAACTAATTTTAAGATACCGTCTTCAATTGCACAGAAAATACAAAAAAAAATCATTTTAAATGTACCATGTTCAACTGCATGTTAGATATCCTATATAGGCAAGTCTTTTAAGTCTGCAAGTCCAATAAAGATGAATCTTGTTAGGGCTACAAAGAGTACATGGAGTTACTAGTTTTAGAAGATGCAAATCTTAGATTAACCAGGTTGGCGTAGAGCCGCCGCGCGCATTCTCTAAAAATTGAGGAATAAAAAGAGATCTATTAAGAGAGATTTATTCGAGAGAAAATCTATCTTAACACTGTTATTGATACATAGTCTGGGTAGACTTTGATAGAAATTGCAAGAGAAGAGAGAGAGAAAGATAGATTAGAAAAGAAATTTTTAATTCATTTCATATCCATCTCAATACAATTCTCTGCCTTATATAGGCCTTGCTAATACATGGACTCAATATTAATCTCAACCCCCTATTCTTAGTCTAATTCTAGACTTCTCACTCTCTCTATATATATATATATATGTGTGTGTGTGAAAATATTAGTGCACAACTGTGCACTACACAATAGGGCTATGCTGACGGTTTTCTGAGCTACGGCGACGCTAGTATGCCGTCGCCATAGCTCAGAAAACCGTCAGCATAGCCCTACTGTGTAGTGCACAGCTGTGCACCTACATTAAGCCCATATATATATATATATATACACACACACACACACACACACACACCCCTATTAGGCTATAATCATAACATTATCCACCCCTCAAAATCCACCTTGTCCTCAAGGTAGAAATGCAACCACAAAATTGACAACACCATATCGCTAACTGGTTCAAATATAGCTTTAATCTCAGCACAAAAAATAAACACATTCATATTTGGAACAAAATGCACTTGGTAAAAGATACCTATTTTCACCATGCATATTACTGATAACTCATTTAGGCTCCTCACTTTCCCCAGAAGAGAGGAATACCTCGGCCAGTTCAAGCTTGTCAGAAGTAAGGCTTGTGTTGTCCATCGTCTTCCTGAAAACCTTCAGTGCAAGTTATACTGCTTCTTTCCTTGTTATTTCATTCTTGTAATCTTGTTGCAGTATTGACTGTGCAGCCTGGTTGTTAGCTCCAATGGCAGCTACTTTCCAACCACCATAATTCCCACTTGGGTCACTCATGTAGAGCTGAAATCTGTAGTTTTATCCCATCTTGCAAACAGAAATGAAAAACCAATTGGATGAAGCCCACCACTCTGTGTGTATCCTTGCTTCGTGTCACAAAGAGACTGAACTAGCTGCTCAACAGGCATTGACTCTTGCTATAAGAAAGTGTATTACTGAACTTGGAAACGAGCAGTGGCATCAGACATTATCTTGACAAAAAAGATTTTTTGCCTGATAATGATACGGAGAAAGAGGGAGATGAGGAGTGTGAGTCCGATGGGGACATTATCTTGGAGGGATATGGAAAAGAAGATTTAGAGATATAGAGGGATACAGAGATGAGGACTATTAGTTTGTATTTTTTATTATTTGTTTGTGTTTGAACTTTGAACAATTGCATGTTTGTGTTTGAACTTTGACATTGACAATATGGATATGTGTTTGAACTTTAAGAAAATGCCTTTATTATCTTTATTATAGATTGTTTTGCTTTATATTATTGTTTTGTTTAGATAAATGTAAGATAAAATATTAAAATTGGCTCAAAATAAAAAATTCGCCTAGGCCCCACCTAGGCCCCTAGGCGCTAGCCCCCCCTCCGGCCACCGGCCTCCCGCCTAGCACCTTTTAGAACCTTGAACGGGCAGGCCACAGAGACAATCTCTAAACCTGTCTTTATAATTCCTGTACCGCCCAACTAAACCAGAATGAGCAAGGGGAACATTCTCCACCCTGTCCCTTAATATTGGAATGCATTCACTAGTACATATATCACAAGAAAATCCATGCAGTACATTTTTGAAAGTAATTGCCATCCCACGTCCTATTACATTACTCCAATAGTCCAAGTGTGACTGTAGTACCATCCATACAATGGCATTTTGACTAAACTATACAACACAACACTCCATAAAGTTGTTATATAAATGCCAAACAACTTTAGTGCAACCAATTCGCATAAATACCAAGAGAGCAGAATTCCATGGCACATATAAATGGCAACCATCCATGCATTTTAATTGATCTAACACATAGCATTCATATAACTTTAACATACCTTGTGCTGGTGTAATCATGGTAGAGCGAAGAGAACTCCCTGCAAACTTCCTAGTTTGAATAGCCCGCATAGGTTTACAAAGCAAAAGAACATTATCCCACCTGTTGACAACCACCTTGTCCTCAAGGTGAAATTTAAGAGTATTTATGCATGCTTCAACTTTGGTTACCACAAATATCCCCCCTTGATCAACATTGTATCCAAAGAATTTATACATTGCTGCCCGCCCCATGAAGCTTGATTATACTTTAACTGTGTTATATTATTTTCACTTTCAATATTCGCATTGAAGTCATGTGTTACAGCACCTTGAGAGAACGAGTAGGTATTGTTAAATGCAAGTAGATCATAAGGTGTCACCTCAATGCTTTCCTTTAAATAGTGACAAAACAAAATTTGTAGAAGCAAACCCATGAAGTTGATCACATACGTTCTGGGAAAGTCTCTTGAAGCATTGAAATGGGTCACAACATCACCCCAGTTATCCCACTCTTCTTCAAGAAGTGTTGGAAGCTCATTTCTCAACAGAATTTTCATACGAACCTTCAATAACCATCCAAAACTTGCCAATAAATTTCCATTGCAGACGAAGGCAATCACACGCTTGTCTTTAGTACATAGCCTGCTCATACCCAAGAGTTGCCTCTTGATCCAGGCCCTTAGCTGGTGGCATGATAGCTATTGGATACCCAATAGCGTAGGCCTCTTGTGCCTTAGCTACCCTTAGCTTGGGGCCTCCCACAATGACAGGTTTCACAACCTTATTATATTTTGTAGTGTTTTGAAGTCTATAACTATATTGTAGATACTTATTATCAAATTTATCACCAACTAGACCATTAACACAATAAATTGCCAAGCTATAAGGAATTGCATACTTTGTATCTCCCTTAAATAGCTGTCACGAATTGAATGCTCTGCCTTATTGCTAAATTGAATTTTGTTCATGTCCAATGTAGATACATGTATCACTTTAGCTCCTCCCTGGTCATGAGCATTTATCTGACTTCTTAACCCAAAAGCCTTCAAATCAAAAACATCACCCATACACAAAGAGGCACAACCATTGTTGACTACCCAACCATCATAGTTCGTCAAACAAGGTATCAACAACCGACTATAAGAAATTATAGTACTCTCAAGTTTTCCTCTCTCACCCCACCACAAGCCATTTTCATTCAATTTAAATTTCCAAAACTTTTCATCCCTCTTAAGCAATTTATCAAACATTATTAACCCATATCTAAAACAATCAAATACAGAATAGATAACAGAAGTAAGGACAGAGACAAGATAAGAGGAAATTAGTGGAAGAGGGAAAATGATATTAACCTTCATGTTCAGCTCTTGTACAGTTGTCTCAATGTTTGTGGCTTCCTTTCCATTTTTAAAATTAGCTCTAGTTTCTTGAATCACTTCGCTAGACATATTTTTATCTGGTGGTTTTGGTTTGAGTTCAATATTGCAGTCGTCTTGTTCTGAAGCCTGATATGCAGAAGATGTAAACAGGGTTTGGATTTGCAACACAGTAGGCTCACTAGTTTGTTGATTCTCGTCGATCCCTTCGCTGGTTGGTTTCTATATATGACCCAAATCTGGTTCAATAATTTTGTCAAACACCTTAGTGGCAACATGAAATCCCTTTTTATTCGCATATAACTCCCGTACCATAGAGTCGTTAGCCTGCTTAGGAAAAGTATCATTAACTGATTCATCGCAAACTTGTTGAATTGGTGAGTTTGGGTCTTCAATTTTTGTCTGAAAACCCTCATTAGCTCCAACTTCAGGAACAATCGAAGCACAATCTTGTTGAATCTGCAATTGGGCTTGATGGCTCTCTTCCGCTTCACAAACCAAAATAATATCACCTTGATCATCATTTTCATCACAGTATACTGACCCGATGGAATCTACCGTCACACATAGACAGTCATCCTACTGGGTATAGCCACAAATCAGCACATTATGATGAGTCTCTGGTTCGGATTTTGGGTAGGCTTGTTTCATAGCTTTAACAGATTGATGAGCCCATATTTTCATAGATGTTGTTCTCTACGAATTTGTCGAGAGCAACCTGGATAGGATCGGATGTAGGTGGAGGTTCAACTCTCAACTAAAACACCATTGTTACCGATTTATTGTCTCAGTGGACTTTCATAAAAGTTACAGGGGAAAGAGAAAGAGAATAAATTTATCGTCTCGAACAGACTTCGATAGAAATTACACTGGAAAAAGAGAGAAAATAAATTGAAGAAGTTTTTAATTTATTTTATATTTGTCTCAATATAATTCTGTGTTTATATAGGCCTTGTTAATATATTGACTCAATATTAATCTTAATCCTACATTCTTCTTCTAATCCTATTGTTAACGCTTGATTTTGTCCGCGCGTCCAATCCACTTTCCGCGCGTGTACCTGCACAAAAGTCCCAACGGCTTGGGCCGTGTGGAGACTTCTCGGGTGTAAGAGTAAGTAACAAGCTCAAGGAACGCTAACAATGGAGGTCAAATATTTAGTAGGGTAAAAAATGTTGTACCTTGCCTTCATTGTTACTTGGGTATTTATAAGGATTCACTTGGCTACCTTCTACTCCTATTAGGAGTGCTCTGCCCAGAATCTTTATTAGACCCGGATTCAACTACCTTGATCCGATAGAAGTATAATCCAGTAAGGAACCACAAGGGCTTAGAATACTGGCCCAAGCCTTTTCGGACTGGAGAGTCCTCATATAATCCGCTAGGTGTGATTGGCCTTTGGGCCGAGCCCAACATAAGAAGCCCAATCCAACCTGTTAGGATTTATATCCGAACATTGCCCCCTACTCCCTTAGTATATGATATGTACTGGGGGAGTGAGTCAGAGGATTTGATCAGCCGGAAATTTATAACAAGGAAAGAGGATAGATGCTCTCGGGAACCCGGAGGCGTCAGACCGAGGATATCTCTCCTCCAGGTGTTTTCAAGTGTTAGCCCGAAGATAGGGACTCTCGAGGGCGTCAGACCAAGGATAATGCCCCTCGGGTGCACGAAAGCATGAGAACCGAGGATAATGCCTCTTGGGATCCCTAGAAATGTTGTCCCGAGGATGGAGAACCTGGTCACGATATCGGGCTTCTCTGATGGGTAAGTCCCGCTCACAAATGTGTATTTGGGCCCAGTCTTTTTGTTTCGAAGCCCAATAGTGATATCCCAGCACGAGCAGCCCAACAGTTATCAGCGACTAAGACCTTAGGAATTCCGAACCGATAGACCACGTGCTCTTTAAGGAATTGAAGACATGTCTTCTCAGTGATCTTTGCTAGTGGTTTGGCTTCGACCCATTTGGTGAAGTAATCTATTGTCACAATAACAAATTTTACTACTATCAGCAAAGCAAGCCTTTTCGGACTAGAGAGTCCTCTTGTAAGTCGCTGAGCATGATGGGCCTTTGGGTCGAGCCCAAGATGGAGAGCCCGATCAGTCTCATGAAGATTTATATCCGAACATTGCCCCCTACTCCCCTAGTATAAGACATGTACTGGGGGAGTAAACTGAAGGCTCTAGCAGTTTGTAAGCTCGGATTACTGAATAGGAAATCGATCTCTTCGGGATCCCGAAGGCGTCAAACCGGGGGCACTTCCTTTTCAGGTGCCCGAAAGCGTCAGCCCGAAGAGAGATGCTCCTAGGGACTCTTGAAGGCGTCAGACCAAGGGTGTTCCCTCTTTAGGTGCTCGAAAGTATTTGAGCCGAAGAGGAATACTCCTTGGGATCCTTAGAGGTGTCTCCCCGAAGAGGCATGCTCCTTGGGATCCTTAGAGGTGTCTTCCCGAGGGCGCTTTTTCTTCAGGTGTCCGAAAGCGTTGACCCGAAGTTTATGTTTAGAAATGATCAGTGCGTAAGCCAACTTCTCTAAGATCACTGGTAATTCAATCGTCCCTACTATTCGAACTGGGTTGTTCCTGAAGTGGAATAACGGGGACTCGTTGCCTGATTGTCATGAGAATCTTTCTTGCCGTTCCCTTTGTCGTTGTTGTACTTCTTATCGGCGTCCTCTCCCCGGGGGTCTCTCTGGTGAAAATCACCTGTATTTTTCGAGGTGCCCCGAAGATTAGCGAGCGCCTCTTCCAACTCGACGAACTTATCGACTTCATCATACGCCTCGGGCAAAGATTCGGGCGCCTTTGAGATAATCTCCTCGATCAGCCTGCTGGACTTATCCACATTCAATCCCATGGTTAAGAAGTGGATCACCTGTTTCGGATCTATATCGTTGACCTCAGATACAGCCTCCCGAAATCTCTTTATGTACTGCCGAAGCGTTTCATTCGGTCTCTGTTTGACCTGCATAAAGGATGTGATCATTTTAGCCCGCCTCTTGTTGCTGCCGAAGCGGGTGTGGAATTGTTCTTTCAGATCATCCCATGAGCGTACTGATGCAGATGGGAGGGAGACAACCCACTCCCGAGCAGTCTTCTTCAGGGTGGATAAGAATAAATGGCACATGGCCGCTTCATCATGACCATGAAAGAGCATGGCCTGCTCGAAAGTGAAGGTATGATCATGGGGGTCTCCAGTTCCATCATACATCTCCAGGTTTGAGGGAACCTTGTTCTTCCTATGGATCTTCGCATTAGCCAAGTCTCGGGTGAAAGGAGTGGCCCGAGGCTTTTTGGTTCCTGACGGTTCGGCCCTTCGGGGTGATGATTCCCCAGTATGACTTCTTTCAAGGCTTCGTCGGGAACCCTCGCGACGATCTCGCCTGGATGGTGACCGGGCTCTCTTTCTTAAGTCCCTCGTGAAGATGGATTCAGATTGGCCCTGGTTATCATCTCGATGCCGTCTGCGGGGTCGATCATCTCTTCGTCGGTGGGGCACAGAGCGGGAAGCCGAGCTTCTCTCGCTCAACAGGTTCTGTCCGGCTTCGTTCAATTCCATATATTGCTTGTCAAGCTCTTCTTGCTGGAGATCGAGAGCTTTTTTCCAGTCAAGAATCTGCTGGAGGCGCTGCTCCCTTTCCACCACCGTCTCACGGCGTGATCGAGACTGGGTCGGTCCTTGTTGATCAGGGTGACTTCGCTGTGATCGAAAAGTCGCCATGTGAATTGTTTTTATTTGTTCTGGTTTGTAAAACAGAAATTACTACTAACATGCCCTCCTTCTAGCGCCAATGTTAACGCTTGATTTTGTCCGCGCGTCCAATCCACTTTCCGCGCGTGTACCTGCACAAAAGTCCCAACGGCTTGGGCCGTGTGGAGACTCCTCGGGTGTAAGAGTAAGTAACAAGCTCAAGGAACGCTAACAATGGAGGTCAAATATTTAGTAGGGTAAAAAATGTTGTACCTTGCCTTCATTGTTACTTGGGTATTTATAAGGATTCACTTGGCTACCTTCTACTCCTATTAGGAGTGCTCTGCCCAGAATCTTTATTAGACCCGGATTCAACTACCTTGATCCGATAGAAGTATAATCCAGTAAGGAACCACAAGGGCTTAGAATACTGGCCCAAGCCTTTTCGGACTGGAGAGTCCTCATATAATCCGCTAGGTGTGATTGGCCTTTGGGCCGAGCCCAACATAAGAAGCCCAATCCAGCCTGTTAGGATTTATATCCGAACACCTATCTTTTTATATATATATATATATATATATATAGTAAGTTTCAAGAGCAGAACTTTTAAAGAATATAACTAACAGAATTCTTTTTAGCGATGGACAGGCGACAGTTTTATCTGTCGTCATAGCTTTTAGCGACGAACAACATATTCCGTCGCTAAAAGCTATGGTGACGGACCGGACCTATGGCGACGGACAAAACTGTCGTCTGTCCGTCGCTAAAGAGAGTTTTGCTAGTTATGCTCTTAATTTTAAGAGTTCTGCTCTTTAAATTTTCTGTATATATATATATATGATTTAAAATATGTATTTATTATGAATTCTTATAAAGCATACACTATTTACACCATTAAAAAAAAGACTAAGATTAGAAATTAAAAATCGACGTTCACTACTATTATTAACGAACGGTAAAAAAAACACTTAAAGAAACGGTCAGAATTAAAAATTGAAAATCAACGTCCGCTACTATTAGTAGCAGATGATAAAAAAAATATTTAGTGTCCGCTATTAATAATAGCAGACACTAATTAATAAATATTTAGGGTTTATTAATCAGGGTTTAGGGTTTTCTAAACCGTCCTAAACCCTAGTTAATAAACCATAAACATTGGTTAATAAACTCTAAATATTTATTGGTAAGTCAAACTCATTCTAATTAGCGTCCACTACTAATAGTAGTGGACTTTAAGTATTTATTTTACCGTCCGCTACTAATAGTAGCGAACGTCAATTTTCAATTTTTAATCCTAGTCGTTCTTTTTTATTTTCAATGGTATATGTTTTATAAGGATCACGATTAACGACTAGAATCATGGTTGCTAGAATAGTGTTCGTGATAACCCGTTGTCATGGATGAAGATAGGGGTGCTCATCGGTAAAAAACCGTACCGGAACCGAAAATACCAAATCGGTACTGATCCGAAAGTACCTGAAAAACAAGAACCAGTACCGGGACCGAATTACCGGTTTCGGTGCCGGTTCGGTAAAAAATCGGTACCGATTTTTTCGGCTCGGTTTTCGGTTATACCGCATTGTAATATATATAATTATTAATAATAACTAAATAATTTTTTATACTAATATTTAAATATATGAAAATATTTGCTCCTTTTTATTTAATTTATTAAAGGTAATATGGAGTTATTATGAAGTATAACACCTGGAATGAAGTTAATTCCTTGAAAAATAATGAAATATTAGTCATTATTAATTATAACTGAAGTTTATATAACCCAAAAAAAATTTATAAGAATACGTTTTTATAATAATTGACAACATATATACGTCTCTCAAAATTATTGATTATAAATATCAAAGTAAAATAATGTTTATTTATTCAATATTATTTTTATTTTAAAAAATTGTATTATTTCCTTCGTATTAATTTGTTATCATACATCATCAATATGTATGTTCTTGTCTAAATGTAATAAATTAATGTTTATCAATATTATTAATTAGCAAAAAAAAAAGGCAAAAACTATACAAGCTTAACACACAACTAGAAAACTGACATTTCATGATATGTTCTAAAGCAATATCAACAAGGAAAATAGGATTAATATATTCAAGTGTATCAGCATGATCCCGATAGTTTGAAATTTTGGTATTTTTGGTATTTCAGTTTTTATCGAATTTAGAAAATTCATTACCGCTACCAGTACCGAAAAGTGTTAAAATGCCGAAAATTTGGTACCGAAAAAACCGATACCGAAAAAATCGGTACCGCCAGTATCAGTATCAACCGGTTCGGTAAAAAACCAAAAAAATCGAATTGAACACCCCTAAATGAGGACCCATATATATATATATATATATATATAACACAGGCCGTTCATATAACAAGCCCAAGAACAAGACCATAAAAAGAGTGATCGAGTAAATTTGCATTCATGCTTAGGACACGAACTAAATATACTTAAACCCTGTTGGGCCTGGTAGTTGGGTTATAGAAACTAATTCTTGCAAGACTCCATTAAGAAATGTGTTGTTTACATCAAGCTGGATAATTCATGGGCCATGAAGTGACGTTGCCAATGAAACGAAAGGATAATGGTGCTTAATGGGCCATGAAAGTGTTATTGACATTGGCCAAGAGAAATTTGCGACCCAATAGTCAATGAGTCTTGTTATACATTACGAAAGTTTTCAATCGAATTAAAAAAGGTTTCATTTTAATTTATTCTATTTTATTGCATATATTTTCACGTTAATCGCAATCTAACTTTATCAAATATTTATTGACATGTATATTATTTTCCTTAGTCAAAAGACGATTTATTACCCAACACGCTAGATGACATTTTATTTTATTTTTTTCTTGCAAACAAAACATTTGATTACTGAAAAATTACTCCTTTCATCCCGTAATAAACGTTCTAGTTTTAAAAATATTTATATAAAATTTTTATATCACGAAACTTGACATTGATAGTAAAATTTTCATAATTTATTATTGATCATAATCTCAGAGCATATATTTTGAATATTTTTCAGATTTGGTAATTTTAAAAATAATCTATTTAATAATAAAAATTAAATTAAAATATTTAATATGAGACGGACAGATGTAATTCAGAACTACACCGCGTGGGGTAGCTCGGCCCTACACTGTCATTTGCAAAAGTCTGAGAAACAAAAAGGGAAGAGGCATGAAAAAAAGGTACATATTATCAGTCTAATTAATTAATTACGCTAGATGACATTTTATTAATCAAGTATATAGCTAATTCTATAGGAAAGAATTAAATCAGTGACTTTTTCCCAATTTTTTCCGTACATGTATCTTTATTGTATTCCAATACTTACTACTCCATATAGCAAGCCATGCATTTACATAACCGATGTTCTCACATGATCTATTCGTTCTAAAATATAACATTAATATTGACCTTTTAGAATTAATTTGAGATTTTTTTTTTCAAATTTAAAGTTAAAATTGATTTATTAATATTTTAGTTAATTAATATAAGGATAAATATTATAAATTATTTAAAAAAATACTATTAATTATATGATTTATTATTTCGTAATTTTTAAAAAGTCTTATTAATTTATTTGAGTTTTAAAAAAAATCAATAATAATATTATAATTTAAAGCGGAGGGATTTATTTACTTAATCAACTCTTGTTTAATTAACTCAGCAATATCAATTTTGTTTACATTCCATTCATGTAACACCTCATATCCCACATCGAAAGATAAAAAAAAGTTTGACTGTATATAAGAAATTGAGTTACTAAAATTAGTACATTCAGTCATGACCTTTTGGGTGAACCTGTGGTGAGTTAAGATGACCTAATAAGATACTATTAAGCCCTTAAGTTAAGGCCTTGTTTGGATGAATTTGATTCGATTCGGACTTGGATTTTGACCCAAAATTTGTTCCGGACTCAGAATTTGACCCGTTTCGGACTCAAAATTTGACCTTTTAAGGCCTTGTTCGGATGAATTTAATTCGATTCGGACTTGGAATTTGACTCAAGATTTGTTCCGGACTTGAGATTTAACTCGTTCCACTCAAAATTTGACCCGAGTTATTACAATTCGAAAAAATGGAAATGATCTGATCAATAATGTACGAACATAGCAGCACTACATTCAACCGCAAACAAAAGCCTTGTTAATCCCAATGCGCATATTTAGATTAGAAATGAAACAGTACGACCATGTACACTATGCTAGCTCCACAAGTAACATAAATAGCTAGCTCAATGCATGCTAGCTTAATTATTAAACACTTTAATTGATTAGATTAGATCTCTCGCTGTAACTTTCTCCACAAACACATAACAGAAAACAACACACTTGTCTGAATTATTCTAGCTTTACGTACCTAATTAGTTAATTAAAGAGAGGAAGTGGAGAGAGAAAGAGACGTGCAATTAACATATTAGGGTTTGTGCATGGACGTCGTGGTGGTGGTGGAGGTAGGAAAGAGTTGTAGGGTTTTTAGGGGTCCTCTGTTGGAACAAGAAGCTGGGGCCACATCCATAATCATCCAGAGGTGATCATGGCCGTACATTCTCTTGATGGACTTCTCTTCGCATCTCTCCGCCGAAGGATCATCCGCTTTTCAAGGTGTATGGCTTCAATCGTATAGAAGATGCATCCTCAACTCCTCCAGTACCCTACATATATATTAGAAAGAAAATTAAGTCCGCTGAAAATACATAAATGCATGATTAAATTAGACTATTGATAATATCAAAACAATAATAATTATACAGTTAGAGTTATAAATATCGTTAAAATAACTAAGTGTAAAAGTATCACTATTTACATATATGCTATGACAACATAAATATTGTTTAGGCATTATCAACCGTTAAGGTAATTACCTGATGAAGAAAAGGTAATAAGTTATAGTGAGAATTTAGTGGATGATAGTTTTGTTGCTTAGCTAGAAAAAGTGGTTGATAGTAACGTAAGTTATGGTGATAATTTTGTTGTTTAGCTAGAAAGAGTCATCTTCTTTTAAGCTTCTGTCTCTGACTTTGCGGTTCTGAAACCAATAGAAAATATTATTTCCTTCTATCGTTCCATATTGGGAGAGATGGACTGTGATCTTATCTATTTGAGATGCCTTGGGTGTTCATATTCCACCTTTATAAACCTCCTCCAAGATCATCAGCTGCTTTGGGGTTGGACACCACCTTTGTTAAAGGCATTTTTGTGACTTTTCTCTCTTTCTCGTTCAGACAGGTACATGTACTGATTCTTACATCAAAACTATCCCTCAACAGTCCAAACTGTCAAGTTTTGTTGGTGTGTTTACTGTTCGTTATCTGTGCAGGTTATTATTAGTTGTTTGGTGATTTGATGAGTGGATAAATTTTAACCTTAACAGGTATGAAGAGAGAGAAAGAGAAAGGAAAGGGGGGAGAGAGAATTATTTGGCAGGTGTAGGAGAGGAAGGGTAATTTTATGAAATTGTCACTCTTTAACTTTGTATAAGTTCGTAAATTTTAATTTCATTTATTATGATAAATGTTATATTTGTGTTGGCATATAAAAAGAAAATTAAAAATAGAAATAGTTTATTGAAGTATTATTTTATAAATAAAAACAAAAAGATATAAATTTACATATACAGTCAAATATGTGATACAACTTCATATAATCTAAATCCATGAGAAAAAAGATCCAATTTTTAGTGAGGGTGGTTTGTTGAATATATAATATGATCAATATTTAATAGTATTATGTATACACCCTATTGACCCCTCAAATATTTTTCTAGCAATAAATTGTTCATATTGTAATCTTAAATAGTTTAACAAAGGTTTAAATATAAATTATTATCCTAAACTATTACCTTTTTTCACTTCGATGATCTATCTTTTTTTTCTACTTTCGTCCAATTAAAACTACCATGTCACAAATTAATGATGTGACATAGATATGTGATATTTTTAGTTCTGATGTGTCAAAAAAAATAATTTTTTATTTAATTATTATCATTTTAATTAAGTAAAAGGATAAAAACATAACAAAACATAACATGTACTAATTATTAAAAAGTAAAATCAAAATTAACCAATCTCCCCTCTCTTATTCATCAGTGGGTTGAGACCCAATTCAATTCAACAATAAATAATAATAATAATTAATAAAATAATACCAAATCAAACGAAATTTCTCTTTGATCAACTTCATTGTTGACATTTTCTTCATTGTTGAAATCAACGTCCGCCATATAAAGAGCCGCAGAAGGTAGGCGAGGACCAGCTAGAGAATGGAAGATAGGTGTAACGTAGAGTAGAAATTCAAAAACACAGTCGTTCAAGTATTCTGCACTTTTATCTTTTATATGCCACGTGTCAAATTATTAATGGGTCAATTTGTTGGCATCTCAGAATTTGTTATGCTTTGGGTTATAAAAGCAGTATCAGTGTAAGGAGAGGGTATTAGATAAATCAAATGAATTTTTAGTTCCATTTCTTTTTTTGCAATTCCTTTCTTCTTTTCCTTCTAGCTCGTAGTAGCTCTTATTGTTCAATGTCATGTTAATCCATCAGTATGCTAGTTATTATCCTTGCACGACCGACTATTTGTGTGTTCCACACACATTTCCTTATGGGTATACTTCTATGGTCGAGTCCCAAGTTCCATTTTGTCTTAATGATTCGACAGTCATGAGCTCAGATTGTGACAAATTGGTATCAAAGCAGTCGTTCCTCGATGACTTCTGACCATAGGAAAGGGAGTATGATCCATCACTGGTAATTTTTACACCTCACTCTTCCATTCAACATTCCCACATCCAAATTGCTTGTTCTTTGTCCATTGATTTACCACATACTCTTGCTACTATGACTACATCACTGATTCCAGTCTCCAATCACACATGGCCTGCACTTAATTACTTTATGTTACCTGGAAATCAACTAACTACTTCACCTTACATCTTCAATTCATCTCACCGAGTTGTTCCTACTTCAGTTACGGAAACAACATCTGAAAATCACTTGGTTTCTTCTTCTCCATCACTTCAACAGTTAATTTTAGCATCTCAAATTGCTCAAATTCAAGCAACTACTAAACCAACGATTTTTGAGTCCACCCATTTCAAAATTCAAATTAAATCCACTAATTCATCTTGTGAGGCTAAAGTGTTCGATGAAATTTCTCAAAGTGGTACTGCAACTAGTAAGGTATATGATTCGCCATGGATCACTCATTCATGTGACCAATTAAATGGAGTACCAGTAATACAGGATTATGGTGTTCCTTTCTCCGACAGTGATCCTTGTAGATTTATTCAGGGCTGTAAGGAATTTTTCAAAGTGAATCCTATGACTGAAGTAGATATGATTCAATATGTAATGCAGGATTTCGAAGGGGAAGCACTAGAATGGTATTATCAGTATGTTGAAGGAAAGTTTTCAGATACATAGACTCCGGATTGTTGGGAGGAGTTTGTTATCGAGCTATATAGAAAGTTTATAGGTGAGCATCAGGTGTTTGTTGAAAGATCTGAAACAGAAATGGTGAAAGTTGGTGAATCAAAGTTTGTAGGGAATGAACCTTCCGAAGTTGTGCACAACTTGTTTGCTAGAATGCCTGAACCAGTCAAAATTACAGAACAACAAATCATTCGAGAGAAATTTATGGAGGATGAGGTTTTTAAGGAGGTTACCGATGCAAAGACCCTGTGGGTTGATTCAGAGAATGCCGTGAAGAATGAGCATGTGGGGAATTCCCTGGAGGTGGCTGGAAACTTTGATGCAAGGCATGAGATAAAGAAGTTGGAAGAGGCAATTGAGGTTCCTGAGGTTGTAAGTCACGAGGGGGAGGAACCTATGACTGTTTCTCAAGAGAAAATAGAAGAGTTCATTGATCAGAAGAATGTTGATAAGTTTAATGGGGCAGGAATCATTGATGAGCAGAATATCCTAGAGGAAGTTATGAGAGATGATGTAACTCTGTTAAAAAATGATGGGTTGGTTAATAGCCTAAAAAATGAGGCGATGGAGGTGCCTGATTTGGGTACTGTCAGTGACATATTATTAGAAGGAGAGGTGAAGGCAACAACTGCTCTATCTCCTTTAAAGCTTGTTAGTAAATTTTCCAATCATCCTGAAATCGAAACATTGCATAACGCTTTCAATACTTTCTTTAACGAGACGAGTTCTGGAAAACATGTTCCCAGAGCTATAATACCTGACCTTGAACCAACTATCATTGAGGAAGTGAATGCAGGGTCTTACCGCCAACTTTTCCATCCTGAACAACTTATTTCTGGAAAGGAAAATGTTGCAAATAATTTGGCTAGGGGGCACTATATAGTGGGTAAGGAAATTGTTGACCTATGCCTTAACCGAGTGAGGAAGTTGGCCGATAAGTGCACTGATTTACAAAGGTTTCTGATGTTTAGTACTATTGGGGGTGGCACTAGTTCTGGTCTGGGGTCTTTGTTAATGGAACGCTTGTTAATAGACTATGGAAAGAAGTCAAAGTTTGGGTTCACCATCTATCTTTCTCCTCAGGTTTTAAGTACAGTTGTGGAGCCATATAATATTGTGCTCTCTACACATCTCCTTCTTGAGTACACTGATATAGCCATACTTTTGGATAATGAAGTCATTAATGACATATATTAGAGATACCTAGATATAGAGAGGCCTACTTATACCAATTCGAACAGATTAATACCTCAAGTCATATCATCATTGACTACTTCCCTGAGGTTTGATGGAGCCAATAATGTGGATTTCTACGTATTAAACAAGAGAATGATGAAGATTTCACCTATAGGCCTTAAAAGAATGTTCTATGAGGTGTTCTTTGGTGCTGTAGTTAAAGGTGAGTTGATGGCCCAATATCTTTTTCATTGCTTTTTTAGAATCATTGCTGCTTAGAGAATTACAAAGGCAGTTAGAAAAAGAATAGACCCAGGTGATGTAGTTATTCTCTATGATTCAAAGGAATTTGAAAGACTGCAAATTCTCAATTTTGATTAAAAGATAGGTTTTAAAGGTATACAGAAAGCTCTTAAGGACCGTGTGCATGCCATTATTTCTCATGTTAGATTACGTGGAGCTATTGTGCTTAGTAAGCTATGGAAGAAGGATGAATTTGATTTTGGATATTGTACAACACCCTTGATGTTTGATCTAGGGGGATTTTGGAAGTTTTGCAGGCCATGAAAGACATCTACGTGTCATTTCAAAACAAGAAGCTCGCATCAAAATTAAGCAACATGACTGGATCTCAAGAAGTAAACCTTGAGGACAAGATTTATTTTTAAGGAATGTGGAATGTAACGTAGAGTAGAAATCCAAAAACACAGTCGTTTAAGTATTCTGCACTTTTATCTTTTATATGCCACATGTCAAATTATTAATGGGTCAATTTGTTGGCATCTCAGAATTTGTTATGCTTTGGGTTATAAAAGCAGTATCAGTGTAATGAGAGGGTATCAGATAAATCAAATGAATTTTTAGTTCCATTTCCTTTTCTGAAATTCCTTTCTTCTTTTCCTTTTAGCTCGTAGTAACTCTTATTGTTCAATGTCATGTTAATCCATCAGTATGCTGGTTATTATCCTTGCACGACCAGCTATTTGTGTGTTCCACAACCATTTCCTTATGGGAATACTTCCATGGTCGAGTCCCAAGTTCCATTTCGTCTTAATGATTCGGCAGTCATGAGCTCAGATCGTGACAATAGGGTAGAGATATGAGCAGAGACAGAATTACACTTAGCCTGAAGGTCGGAGATCTGGAGCGAAGCAGAGGATGAGGAAACAGAATATTGGAGGAAGAAGATGCTGAAAGCGACGTCGAAAAAAAAATCGGACGGGAAGGGAATGAGGGAAGTGATTTCCGATAAGAGGAGGACGATGGAGAGGATGAGGAAAAGGAAGAGGACGGTGGCGGATTGGAGGGAAGTGAAGGGGTAGACGGGGGTGTGGCCTTTCAGGAGTGGGCTAGAATCGGAGGAGATTGGGATTTGATGGAAGAAGGCGATGAGGATGCAGGGGATTATGAGATTATGGTTTGGTTTAATTTTATTAATTATTATTATTATGCTTTATTACGTTTTTGCTCTTTTAAAAACATTAAAAGGATAAAAATAAATTAAATAAAGGTCTTTGAAAATACATCAGCACTAAATATCCTATGTGTCCTATCCACGTCACCAATTTGTGATATGTCAGTTCTAATTAAATCAAAGTGAAAAAAATTAATAGTTTAATCATTTGATTGAAAAAAATTAAAAGGTCGATCACCGAAATGAAAAATAGTCAATAGTTTAAGATAGTAATTTATATTTAAGCCTTTAGCAAATCTTAAAATATTATTAAATGTAAGATGGTTAAAGAAAAAGACGATTTAAATTTGATTGAGAAAGTTATAAAATTTCTATTTGAAGATATATTTAATAACTTTCTAAATTTTTGATAGGTCAATTTATGTATTACAGCTGATTTTTTCTTTAAAAAAATTTCACACTATATCACTGGGTCAATTAACCCCCTCCCCCTCTCACTCTCAACTATGTATCTTGCCTTCCACCAATTTTCTATTATACACATAAATAATAAGATTATAGGATCACAAAATTCTAATCCTCTTAATATCCACCTCAAGTACTGATAAGTAACTGATATCGAACTTGAGAAAGAATTTGATGAAAAAATAGTCGAAAAAGTGACGAGCTTTGACTACATGAGTGTGTGTGTGTATATATATTTATATATATATATATACACACACACACACACATACAATCCTCTTCTCCAACGGATCGGTTCGATAACGACGGATAGAACCGTCACTATAGCATATGGTGACAGTTGAAGGTTTAAGACAACGGTTAGCTATAGCGACGGATCCGTCACTATATCTCTATAAACCGTCGCTATAGGCCGGTTCTGTCCGTCGCTATAGGCTGGTTCATTTTTAGTCCGTTTTTTTCGATTCATTAGAGAAGTTTTTTGTGTATATATATATATATAAACATATAAATACAACTTGCCTATATATTATTCAGTATAATTGTCCGAATATTTAAATACAACTCAAAAACTACTCACATTCAATAATTCGATGGCTAAATTAGTAGAATTACTATTTAGGATCCATTTTACTTACTTTGATTTACTTTGGGTATCAAGAAAGAATTTAAATTTTATGGTCTCGATTAACTCATTATTTATACTTTGGGATCATATATAAATGTTATTACCCTAAAACTATAATATATTGAGTAAAATAATAATATTCTTCACAAATAATCATGTTGTTGGTGTCATTGTAAAAGAAAATATTTATATCATATTGGGATTGGTTTATATTTTTGCGAGTTCGACTAATTGCCACTACAACAGGTTACTCGGGGGATTTATTAGTAGTCCGGTCTTGAATTTTACTAGTGTATTTGTGACGCCCCCAAAATCCGAGGTCTCTTTACCCACAGATTCGGTGCTCACGGTACTACACATCCATTGTCTATTCTAGCCATTCATCGTCAATATAAGGACAAAAATGTAATTACTAAATATTACACAACGTCTTACTTCTACAATCCCAGGTTCTAAGACCTTAACATAAATACATAACATCTTAGGATAATTAATACAATCCAGAATGATAACACATTCCTAGCATAAACTATTACAAAAGCGGATATGATATAATATCCTTTACTCGGTAACTTTTCCCTTGCCTTTGTCCTTGCGGGAACTTTCTGCGTGTTCTGCCTTAGCTGAAAGTATGTAATTTAAAGCAAGAATGAACATTTAATTGCTCAGCAAGTATAACATTTAAATAACAATAACATCTGAAATCATGCTTCCAGTTCTACAACTGAACAATAGTTTAGAACATATTTTGAATAAATATGAACAGTGACAAGGTGTTCTTTTGCATTATTAACAGTTCTAAGCAACATACTGAGTGGTCAAATGACCTTGAACTTTCTTCTTTCATTAAAAGGTTTAATAGTTTTGTAACTACAAACCGAATATTTTTTTCTCTGGGCACTTTAGGGGATCAGCCTATCATATCATATGTTGTACAACATCTATACATCTAATTATCACCCATATAGGATCAATCGGTATTACCGACCAAAAATATTTCCCCAGTAATAGGGTTGTTCTTCTCAGTTCTACATCAAAGAATCCAAACAAAAACAATTTGATTGGATAGCTACAATAAACATCAATAATATTTCGATGATTCATTTTTAAATCAATAAAGAATTTCAATATAAGTCTAGCCGAAACAAATGGCTTAGACAAATCCTCAACAGTTCATGGAGTATAAAACTTTAAATTTTCAATAACATGCATTATAGCACAACTAGATATCTTGAATAAAGGTAAGAATACTTGCACAATAATAATTTGTGAAAGCTTAGAATTTATATAACATCGGAAACTCGCACAATGTATAAGAGTTGTACGGTTTAAGAAACTCGCTCAAATATAAATTGAGTTAAGTTAAAAAACTTGCCTCGAGCGTCTGCTACAAAATTATAATACACGTCCTTCAAATATCCTACACATTTAAGTGCACATAGATACTGCCATTAGTCACATAATCAACGCCAATTATTGGGTTATAAATAACTAACGTGTCTATACATTCTATTTGAATGCCCAAACTATATGCATTTATGTATACTTAGTATGCCCGTTTGATTTATCTAATAATCATTTGTTAATGCTAAAAATTATTATAATATATAATGATCATGTTTTAGGACTTAGAACAACATCTATTATAGTCGGAAGCATTACACGTTATATACGAGCATGTCCGAAGCCTTCCGTTTGCATAACAGTCCCAAAATGGTCAATTTCGAAATTGATCCAGTTATTAACTTCTGATTCTAATTAATATAAGTCGTAGGTCTATCTCTAAGCTTTCCGAATCATCTTGAATTATCCCAAATGGAGTTCGTATGAAGAAGTTATGCCCAAATTACTAAAGGAGATTAAAACTGTCCATACTACTATCAGGATTCGCGAATTTGACATGCCTATTTCCGAATGTCATAACTTCCTCATCCGATGTCGAAATGAGTCCGTTATTGAGCTATATTCTTGCTCGTAACATAAACTATAACATATCTAAAGCCCATAATTTTTCAATAACTCTAACTAGCCAGAACAGGTGCTCAAAAATTCTATCTCGTGCTGATTCCTAGTTTGACAGTTTTGGCATCTTTGCTCAAAACCACCATAACTCCCTCATCCGAGGTCGGAATGAGGTCGTTCCAAAGCCTATAGCTTCGTAACTTAATGTACTACAACTACCCAAAAGCTCAGAATTTATTAAGCAACACATTAATACCAGATTTTGGTACAATGGTCAGTGTTCATGCGTTTTTCATTTTCTAAACATGTTTTACCAAAACTCTTGCTACAAATTCGTTTTAACACTTTTTTTCTTCATTCCAACTGGAATATCTTCTTAACTCAGTGGACTTCAACATCAATACATCACATAAACACAACAAGCACAAAATCACAACATTACAGTCCTCTAAAAGTCCAAACAGTCCATGTTCAAGTCCAAACAGTCCATGTTCATTGTTCTTCCTCCTTTACGCATGGGTACAAATTTCCTTCGTTTTTATTCCACTTTAAGGTTATTAATAGCTTACAAGGTGACTTAGTAACATTATTAAACAAGCACAACCAATCATAACAACAAAAATTCGCAGAATAGCTCAAACCCATTAGTTGAGCTCAAGAACACCAAAAATGGAGGAAAATAGAGGGAAGAGTGATTGAGGTTTGCTTTACCTCTAGATTTCTCCTTCCTTAGATGCTTAAAGGTTGCTAGGACTTGCTAGAACTTGTTTAAGATCTATCCTCTTGCTCCACGAGTTCACCCGAAGCCTTACAAAATCTTTTTCACTAAACCCATTTGCTTTCTCTCTCTACTTTCTCTTTCTTACTTCTTCTTCTTCCTTCTCTGCAACTTGCTTGGTTGCTCTCTCTTACTCTCTCTAGCTTCTAGTAAGGACTGAACTTGAAAACAATGAAGAGAAAATGTGGACGGAATGACATGGGAAGGTATGCAACCGAGCTCTCCTTCTCTTCTATTTTTCTTTCCTATGCAATAGGTTTTATCTCAACTCTCTTCTCACTTCTCTCTCTTTACAGCTGAACTTGGAGGCTTGAAATGAGAAAGGAATATGGGGAGTCGGATGGAATGAATTGGGAGAGTGAAATTGTAATGCCCAAGCATTTAGGAAAAAGAATTAAGGAAAATATTGCAACTTGGCTTCCCAATGAATAGCATGCCCGACACTTCCTCCATTGCTAAATTCTAATTGGTGCATGGTGTTAGGTGGCTGCCCATATTAGCAACATGCAAGGAATTTAATACATCATTTGGTTCCCTCTCTCTCTACAATACCCGGATACTCCCTCTTTAATAATAAATTTGGTTAATAACTCTACCCAAAATTAAAATGGGTACTCCCAAAAAATATTGGGACGCGTAAAAATAATTATTATGGGATTTGTCCACTTATTCGGAACACCCATGAATATATTTCGGATACGGATTAAATCACGTATTAGTTCAAATAAAATTTCCGACACTTGAAAAAATTATTCCTTCGCATACACGTCTTAACGAAATTAATACAAATCAAAAAAGACATAAAAATATTTGGGTATGAATAGTGCTCGGGAATAGTAACTCGTGAAATAGTGATTTTGCGATATATCACGAAATCAATTTATTCGCTTACGTGAAACTTACTACACATAAAATTCATGCATGCACATAATCTAAGTTATAATATAACCATTAAACACATAACATAACATAAAAATTTAATATATTCCATAATATTAATAAATCCAAATTATAAAGGTAGACACGATTCGCGATCGTTACAGTATTGGGCTTGAGTCCATGTTATAGCAGTTAGGATTTTCTAGTTACTATAAAACATTGTTTGGTATGTGGATCATTGTAGAGTGTGTAAGACATCTAATGAATACATCAGACAAACAAGAGGAGTCAAATTGATGAACCTGAATATGTCGTGTGTTCTTATTTTTTCGTTTTTCATATAATTTATATATGAGTGTGCTATTATTGGTTCTTAAATTCTAATATATCATTAGATGTGTAGCGAAAGAAATTAGATGAAAATTATACTGGATGCATATTAATCCAACTCCATTCAACAAAAAAAATCAGGATTTCAAAATCTCCCAAAGGGCATAAAATACCTTTATGGCCTTATATTCAGGGTCAGGCTGCATATTTTATGTCGTATACAAAAAATAATTTATGTGCACAAAATTACACTATAAAAGATTGTGCATGTAGTCTCCGTCAACAACTCCAGTCCTTTCTCTTTGTCCTATTCACTCACAAGAGGAAAATGTAGAATTTTGTATTTTTCGTTTTATATTCAAAATTAAAGTGATAAATTGAACTTTTAAAACAATAAGTATTATAAATCATATAATTTTATAAATAATTTATAATTTCCGCAACTATATTGTCTAAAAATTAAATAAACTCATATCAAGTGTGAATTCAAAAATATACAAATTGAATTCAAAAATTAATATTGATCGTATATTTCAGAAGAAAGAGTATTACATTTTATAGATATTTATGTATTTTAATATACTCAAATGTTATATTTTTAATTATATCATAAAATATAATCTTTAAATATACTTTGGCAGGTTCAAAAATCTGTGTGCATATTTAAAAAAAGTTATAAATAAATAATGCTAGACGGACTTAAGTCTTAAACGTGCTTAGGACTAGATAAAAATATAAACGAAGGAGTATAAAATATAAGAGAAATATAAGCAATACGTCACGAGTTTAGGCAATAACGTAGAATAAATGACACATGACGCATGTGTTGGAATATGAGTGTTAAACGTTAACGAGTACAGTCGTCAGTCTGTATTATATGTCCGTAATTTTATAAGGAAAATAATATTTTCATATCTTTTTTTTGATATTTTTATACTCCCTTCGTCCCATAGTTATAGGCTGATTTTCCATTTTGGGACGTCCCAATATATAGGCTACTTACTATTTATAAAATTTAATTGGTTCATTGTTTTACTTTTATGCCCTTATAATAAATATTCAACCATTACTTTTTTTTGAAGAAACAACATTCAACGTCATTATTTTTATCACCACATTTAATGTTTTTGTATTTTCAATAAAAGAATTCAACTTTTTAGGCTTTACTAGTTTAACATATTTTGTGTATAAAAGACAATTGTACTGGCATTTTTTTTACTCTTATACTATGAATAAAACAGTGGAAGAACATTCCCAATCTTTCACTAAAGCAACCGCGACAAATAATTTGAATTCAACACCAAAAGATGAAGGATTCATTTCTTTGGCACAAGATCGTCAAGTGAAGCCATTATTTGATTTGAATTCGACACCCAAAGAGGAATGATTCATTTCTCCGGCACAACATTGTCAACTTACGGTTTGTAAAATGTTGAAAATTTGGTTTCCCAAATTATTTTAGTCGAAAAAGTTAGCAAATACCTCATTAGCTACTCTATGGTTTCAATAACTTTTGTTGTTTTATTAAATGTCCCTTGCAATTTTCTGGTTCAATGGATTCATGGAGCGATGGGAAAGCGAGGAATGATTTTTAGTAGTTGTACCAACATCATGAATTTTCATTGCAGAAAAAGAATTTTGAAAAGGAATTCTATCATTTTCAGCTTTCAAGTGTTGTATTAGCTGCATTGATAACAAAATTGAATTCATTGATAACACAAAGGAATTTTGGCTTTTCTGCATTAACCTTCAAAATGAAGCAACAAATACAAATTGCAAATAGAATAGAAAAGGAAACATGACTAGTGAGAGTTCAACAAAGATGCATTGGCTTCATTAACTACTTCAAAATCACAGTCAATGCATATTGGAAGTTGTCCATTTCTGATCAAATTATCCTTGTTCATGTGAGGAATCTTATAGTTATTCCTACCAAAATTTCTCATCACCTCAACCATACATGATTGCAATGTCAAAAATACATTGTTTAATTCCTTGGATGGAAATATGTCAAAAGCATGCTCCACAGTTAAAATAAACTCATCAATTGTTGTTGGAGCTTCTTGATGTTGAAGAGAATCAATAGCTCTAAAGAAACCAAGATCTAAAACGTTCATATCTGGGCTGTTTGGAGGTTGACAAAATAATTGAACATCTAATTCAGCCTTTCTCACAGCTTCAAGAAACTCTATATCATTTATATTCAAATGTGGCCTTGCGTTATCTTGTTGAATGAAAATGGTCCCCGAACTAGAACATGGCCATTTTTATTTGATTGAAAGTAGCAATTTCTCAATCAAACATGAACGAATAGTTTCTTTAGTGATTGATAAAACTGGTTTTGTCTCCAAAGTCCCTGCTACACGATTTTTGTTGTTTCGTTTGGCTTTATCCTTAAACACAAAAGGCCATATCCCAATTTTCCCATCAAATTCTCTGTTGGAATTGGAATCAAATCGAGGACGAGCTACGACTGCTAAAAATATGATTTTTGCTATGAATCTCTTACTTTTGCATGTGCGATAAGGCTGTTTTTCTTCCGGATGGAGATAAAATTTTTGTGATGTCTTAGACATAAAAAACCATTTCTCATCAATATGAATTCGATCGAACATGTCAACAAACAAAGGTTTAAAGGAAAATGTGCCTTCATCGATCATTGATAAGTAAAATTCCAGCCTCGTTGTCTTGTTATCATCCGATAACAATGGCTTTAATGCACTTGAGTGTGCTATGATATATCCTTCTTTGATTTTTCGATGTAAGGTAGATTTTGGCACGCCCATAGCATTTGATAAAGACCGTATATTAGTTCGTCGACGAAGAGGAATGTCCTTGATTTTTTCTAAATCTATTTCAACTCTTCTACGACCAATACGTTTGACAAGCATTGAGTATGTATTCGGGAGACCTTCTTCTGCAATTAATTGCTTTTCATCATGCCAAATCCGAGAAACAGATCTTAGAGAAATTAAAAAGTGATCAACAACTTTTGATATCATTCCTCGAGGTAGCTTTCCATCTTTACTTTCTTTAAGTAGCATTTCAAGAATCTCCCGCTTCTTGTTGCAACTGAAATTTTTCTTCTTGTTTGCAGGTCTTGTCATGTTGAGATGAGTATTAGAAGGAGAGCTCTCGTCTTCAGCCTGACAATCCAAATCAATGACAACATCTTCTGACGAATGATTCGAATTAACTTGTGAAAGATTACTCATTTTGGCTTGTGATTAAATTTGATTGCAGTAGAAGTATATATAGGGATAAGTCCACAATACTGAAACATCTGTAAAATCCAACGTTAACGGGCAAGTTTAAACTACAATTTCAGATATTGGCGGACAATACAAAAATAAAATTGGAAGAAGGCGGGTGAATAAGAATTTGGAATAACATAAACGTTTTGTAATTAGTTGAAAGTTTATGTAGATTAAAAACTCCATCTTTGGTTAAAGTTCAGTGGTTAAGGACTTTAATGGTCAGTACACGTTAATCAATTAAGTTGAGAGTTCCAGTGTGATAAGTAAGGAGTAATTAACTTATTTATTAATTCCAAATTAAGGGGTATATGTGGAAAATTTCTGCTAAAAATTGCCACTTAAACTGAATTTCTTAAACTATGTGCCAAAAGAAATCAACCTATAACTATGGGATGGAGGGAGTATAATATTCTTTCACGTAAGAATAAAATAAGTCTTACTTTTACGTGAAAAAAAATAATATGAAAATATTAAAAACTCACGTGAAAATAATGCTTCTTTTTTATAAATATAATAAAGAGAGTAATTCTATTAAGTGGATTGAAAATATTTGCAAATTAATAAGCATTATATACAAATTATGTTGAATAGCGTGGAAGAAAACCCATCAATTGTTAAATAAATAAATAAATAAGACTTAAATAGTGTATTAATTATATTTTTCTTAAGATTTGATTTGTCCCCCTAATTTAGAATTATAAATTTGTTGTGCATACAAACAAATAAATCTCTTTAGTTATTATAACAAGTTTATTGGATTATTATAATCAACAACAAACTTGATGATATTAAAAAACTCTTAAATTTAATTTTGTTATAGGAACATTAAAAATAATTATGTTTAATGTAGACACACACACACACACACACACACACACATATATATATATATATATATATATATATATATATATATATGAACGGTGTAGTTCATGCCTTTCCTTTTCTTCCAGTTCTGACTTGTTTGAACGGGCAAACAAATTAAAACCCCGCTAAGGCAACATGATTAAAAAACAAAAATTAGGCTGGACTCTTTTTACCGCATGTCGTCAATCATAAGAGACTTCTTGATCTCATTCAGTGCAATAAGTAGCGGGTTGGATCGGTACGCTACCTCAATAAAACTTTCTAACATTAATACTTTTAATCAAACACATTATTTGGCCTTTTCTCTAACGTAAGACAAATGTTTATCAAATAGTAATACTTCCTTTAAACATTGTTGATTTTCAATTTCGGAATTATAATATTAAATGATTTCATCTTGACCAAATTTAACGCACTAGTGAGTTCTACAAGTAACATCAAATTAATGTCAATTTAATAATAAGCTAATTCCAAAATTAGCATTAATTGATATCAAAAATAACAAAATTAATAAGTTAAAGAAACATTTACAACAAATTAGACCCTACTCATCAGAACTGTGATTCCTCCCCTGCAAACTTAACTGTACCAATTTAAGCACTCTTGGGGAAAATAGCGAGAGTTATGGGTAAAAAAAATTTAAAAGGAAGATTTTGGGAGGGGTAGAGAGAGTCAATTCTACACGTATAATAAAAGTTGGAAGGTAAAATTTTATGACAAAATATTAAATACGAAAGTTTCTCTTACATAATTGTCAAACTTAATTATTGCTATTTATTATAAATAGAAAAAAACTTAGGTACTATTAAATTAAATAGATTGTGGTACCCACTTAAAGTATAAAGTTTAAAATTATGAAAATGGGGGATATCCTAGAATAACATTGTGAAAAAGGGGGATAGGGTTAATTTATAATCTTTTTTTTCTCTAGATAACTCTAACCAATGCAAAGAATACACAGAAATATTAGCGCATGTGATTTTTCAAATGATCGATTTAATGATGTATATTAATATTAACGAAAGTTTAATAAATATAAGCCAAGAAATGTGTTATTTTAGAAAGTTAATACAATTATGTTATACAATATCAATTTAAATAAAATTTATGTTGTCTTATATTTTTACACGATCTTTCTATTTTTACAATTAGATTTTATTAAAAGAGCAAGATAAAAACTATTTTAGGAAATTAAGGTATATATACATGAGGTACCCTAACCTTAAAATTTTAGGTTTTTAGGGTTTCAAAACATAAAATTCAATAAATTTTGTATTAAATGTATACCTCAAATTTAATAATTTTAAAAATAATTAATTTGATTATAAAAATTAAATTCAAACATTTAACAGGGGACGGAGAGAGTAATTTAGAACTGCACGGCACGGCGTGGGATACCTCGCCCTGGCCTACACTGTCATTTGCAAAAGTCTGAGAAACAAAAAGGGGAGAGGTATAAAAAAAATAGTACATATTATCAGTCTGATTAATTAATTACGCTAGATGACATTTTATTAATCAAGTATATAGCTAATTCTATAGGAAAGAATTAAATCAGTGACATTTTCCCAATTTTTCCGTACATGTATCTTTTTTTGTATTCCAATACTACTCCATATAGCAAGCCATGCATTTACATAACCGATGTTCTAAGATGATCTTCTAAAATATAACATTAATATTGATTTTTTAGGATTAATTTGAGATTTTTTTCCTTTAAATTAAAATTTAAAATTGATTTATTAATATTTTAGTTAATTAATATAAGGATAAATATTATAAATTATTTAAAAAGTACAATTAATTATATGATTTATTATTAACTCAGCAATATCAATTTTGTTTACATGCCATTCAGATCAGTACGTACGTACGTTGCATGGACTTGTCTGAACGTGCGTACTCTTGGATGCAAGCAAGTCTATGCAATGCACTGATCATCTGATTTACTTAAGGGCGGCCTTATGGGAAAATGGAAATGATCTGATCAATAATGTACGAACATAGCAGCACTACCATCAACCGCAAACAAAAGCCTTGTTAATCCCAATGCGCATATTTAGATTAGAAATGAAACAGTACTGCCACGAACACTATGCTAGCTCCAGAAGTGACATAAATAGCTAGCTCAATGCATGCTAGCTTAATTATTAAACACTTTAATTGATCAGATTAGATCTCTCGCTGTAACATAATAGAAAACAACAACACTTGTCTGAATTATTCTAGCTTTACGTACCTAATTAGTTAATTAAAGAGAGGAAGTGGAGAGAGAAAGAGACGTGCAATTAACATATTAGGGTTTGTGCAAGGACGTCGTGGTGGCGGTTGTGGCGGTAGGAAAGAGTTGTAGGGTCTTGAGGGGTCCTCTGTTGGAACAAGAAGTTGGGGCCACATCCATAATCATCCAGAGGTGATCATGGCCGTACATTCTCTTGATGGACTTCTCTTCGCATCTCTCCACCGAAGGATCATCCGCTTTCAAGGTATACGGCTTCAATTGTATGGAAGATTCATCCTCAGTTCCTCCAGTACCCTACATATATATTAGAAAGAAAATTAAGTCAGCTGAGAATACATAAATGCATGATTAAAATAATTAAGTGTAAAAGTATCACTATTTACATATATATGCTCACGTAAATGACGTTGTTTAGGCATTATCAACCACTAAGGTAATTACCTGATGAAGAAAAGGTGATAAGTTATAGTGAGAATTTAGTGGATGATAGTTTTGTTGATTAGCTAGAAAAAGTGGTTGATAGTAAAGTAAAGGTGGTGAGTTATGGTGATAGTTTTGTTGTTGCTGCTGCTGCAGTTGTTTAGCTAGAAAGAATTGTTTCTTTCTGAGCTTCTGTCTGTCTCTGGCTTTGTGGTTTTGAAACCAGTAGAAAACGTTTTTTCCTTCAATCCTTCCATATTGGGAGAGATGGGCTGTGATCTTATGTATGTGAGATGCCTTGGGTGTTCTTATTCCACCTTTATAAATCTCCTCCAAGATCATCAGCTGCTCTGGGGTTGGACACCACCTTTGTAAAGGCATTTTTGCGACTCTTTTCTTTCTCTTTGTCTTGCTTTTTTGGGGTGTGGTGTTGCTCGACTATAAATAGAGGGTTGACAGGATTAGAAGGTAGTGAGAAAGTGAGATAAAAGGGATGGACAGAGAAAGAGAGGAAAAACGGGAGAGAGAATTAGGACCACAAAATTTTAATTCTCTACCTGAGAACATGACCACAAAATTTAATAGTAACTTATATCGAACCTGAGAACATGACGTCAAAATTTTAATTCTCTTGGTATCCACCTTGCCTACTAATAAGTAACTTATATCCAACCTGAGAACAAAATCGATTAAAAGAATAGTCGAAAAGGTGACGAGCTCTAGCTATGCGAGTATATATATAAATACAACTTGTCTGTATATTATTTAGTTTAATTGTACAAAATATTTAAATACAACTCAAATACTACTCATATATTGCATGTCAGCAATTTGATGGCTAAATTCGTTGAATTACTATTAAGGATCCATCTTACTTACTTTAATTTAATTACTTTAGGATCAAACTTAAATGATTTAAATTTCGTGGTCACAATTAACTTATGTATACTTCACGGTCATATATGTTATTAACTCTAAAAATATTATATTTAGCGATACAATAATATTTTTTTATAAATAATAGTGTTGTTGGTGTTATTCTATAAATAATATTTATATCATTAAATGTCTATTAAAAAAATTTAATCATTTAGATGGAAATTATAATGGATGCATATTAATTAATCCATCTCCATGCAGCAGAAAAAATTCAGGTTTTCAACATCTACCAAAGGACATAAAAATTACTAGGTCTTTGCCGGAGTGGTATTATCTAATCCATGTTAACCATGAGATTGGGAGTTCGAGTCTTAGTATGCCAAAGTAGATGTGAGAGTGTGTTCAAATAAACAAAAAAAAATAAAAAAAATACCTTCATGGCTTTATTTTCAACGTCAGGCTGCATTGTTCTATGTCGTGTAGTCTCCATCTACTACCTAGGCTCCGGTCCTCTCTCTTTGTCTGAGTTTATACATAAAAAATTGTGCATGTAGTTTCCATCTAGGACTGAGCAAAAATCGGTTATAACCGAATAACCGAACATAACCGAATTTTTTTAACCGAATTATTTCGGTTATTCGGTTATTTTCGTTAATTCGGTTATAACCGTTTTAATATTTCGGTATTCGGGTTTGGATACGGTTATTGAAATATTGGTATTCGGTTAACCGAATAACCGAATAGATTTTAAAAAAAAAAAAAACTTAAAGCAACTAAAGTGGTTTACTCAAATGTAAATGCATTTCAAATGATAGGTATGAAAATCAGCAACTAAAAAAGGGTATGGAATCTAGCATCTACTTCCATTCACCAATGGACATTAATGATTTTTGACAACTTACAACATTTGTTTCTTGCAACTATTGGAAAAAATAATTCATAACAATGGAAACTGAAAGTCTGCAAGTGCACAAGCGACAAGGCTTATGATATTCTCTCACATTACACACTTAAACACACATAACACACTTAAGCTGCATGTTGATCTAGTATTGTGGATTTGAAATTAATTTTTTTATGTTTGATAAAATGGAGCATAAGTTCGGTTATTAACCGAAATACCCGAATTTACAATTCGGATATTCGGTATTCGGTAATTCGGTTATTGCCAAATTCGGTTATTTGTTCGGATAGTAGAATTAAGAATATTTTGGTATTCGGTTATATCCGAATAAGCTATTCGGTTCGGATATAACCGAATTGCTCACCCCTATTTCCATCTACAACCCAAGCTCCGGTCCTCTCTCTGTCTAAGTTCACTCACAGAAGAAAAATACATAACATTTGCATTTTCTTTTTATATTTAAAATTAAAGTGATATATTGAATATTTAAAATTAAAGTGATGAGTGTATCACATGGAGAAAGCCTGAAAAATTTAATGGAACGGATTTTAAGCGCTGGCAACAGAAAATGCTCTTCTATCTCACCACATTGAACTTGGCAAGGTTTCTACAAGAGGAATGTCCTACTCTTGTTGAAGGGGAAACTGACAAGGAAAAAGTGGCTGCAGTTGATGCATGAAAACATGCAGACTTTCTTTGCAGGAACTATGTGATGAATGGTTTAGATAATACATTATATAATATATATTGTACAATTCAAACTGCAAAGGAACTTTGGGAATCTTTAGACAAGAAATATAAAACTGAAGATGCTGGCATGAAGAAATTCATAGTCGGCAGATTTCTTGATTATAAAATAGTAGATTCCAAAGCAGTTATCACTCAGGTTCAAGAATTACAAGTAATTCTACATGACATTCATTCTGAAGGAATGTCATTAAGTGACCCATTCCAAGTTGCTGCAATGATTGAAAAACTTCTACCATCATAGAAAGACTTCAAGAATTATCTAAAGCATAAACGCAAAGAGATGAATCTTGAAGAATTGATCGTGCGACTTAGGATTGAAGAGGACAATCGAGTATCTGAGAAGAAGACTGAGAAAAACTACATTGAAGCAAAGGCAAATGTGGTAGAACGAAGGCCAAACAACAACAAAAGAAAGCATGAAGGCAAAGATAACTTCAAGGCCAACAAGAAATTCAAGGCAAATGCTTCAACTGTGGCATCCAAGGACATAAATCAAGTGAATGTCGCAAGCCAAAGAAGTTGAAGAAAGAACAAAGGCCTCAAGCACATGTGACAGAACTAGAAAAACTTTCTGAAAATGTTTCAGATATTAATCTTTCTGCAGTTGTATCTGAATGCAATTTGGTAGGCAACACTAAAGAGTGGTACGTAGACACTGGAGCTACTCGCCATATTTGTTCTAACAAATGGATGTTTTCTACTTACAAACCAGTAGAAAATGATGATCAACTCTTCATGGGAAACTCCTCAAGTTCAAAGGTTGAAGGACGTGGAAAGATTATACTGAAAATGACATCTGGCAAAGAACTGACTTTGAATGAAGTGCTTCATGTGCCTGACATACACAAGAATCTAGTTTCTGGGTCACTACTTAGCAAGAATGGCTTTAAGTTGGTATTTGTATCTGATAAGTTTGTACTTACTAAGAATGATATGTTTGTAGGAAAGGGCTACATGACTGATGGGCTCTTTAAGATGAATGTTATGACTGTTGTACCGAAATCTATTGATAATAATAAAATTAATTCTTCTACTTACTTGTTGGAATCTTCAAACATATGGCATGCTAGATTAGGACATGTTAATTATAATACTTTGCGTAGATTAATTAATTTAGAATTTTTGCCTAAATTTGATATTAATCTAAACCATAAATGTGAAATTTGTGTGGAATCAAAAATGACAAGATTACCCTTTCATTCTGTTGAAAGGAAAACTGAACCTCTAGATTTAATTCACACTGACATATGTGACTTAAAGTTTGTGCAAACTAGAGGTGGGAAAAAATATTTCATAACCTTTATTGATGACTGCACAAGATATTGTTATGTATATTTGCTAAGAAGCAAAGATGAGGCTATCGAAATGTTTCAACTTTATAAAAATGAAGTTGAAAATCAATTTAGCAAAAAGATTAAAGCAATAAGAAGCGATAGAGGTAGTGAATATGAATCACCATTTGAAGAGATTTGCTCTACCCATGGTATTATTCACCAAACTACTGCTCCTTATTCACCTCAATCTAACGGTATTGATGAACGCAAGAACCGAACATTGAAAGAAATGTTGAATGCTATGTTAACCAGTTCTGGAGCACCCCAGAATTTGTGGGGGGAAGCTTTGCTTTCTGCCAATTATATTCTTAACAAAGTGCCTCATAAGAAAACTCATAAAACACCTTATGAATTATGGAAAGGTCATAGACCATGCTATAAATATTTACGAGTGCGGGGGTGTCTAGCAAAGGTAATGGTTCCTAAACCTAAAAAGGTTAAGATAGGACCAAAAACAATTGACTGTGTTTTCATTGGTTATGCAAATAACAGCAGTGCTTATCGCTTTCTTGTTCATAAATCTGAAATTAACGATATTCATGTTAATACATTTATCGAATCAAGAGATGCATCATTTTTTGAGAATATTTTTCCATACAATGGAAATAATGATTCAAATTCAAACAAAAGACCTTTGGATGCTACTAGTAATAATCCTGAAAATATAGACAAAGAATCTGTAGTGGATGAACCTAGACGCAGCAAACGGGCAAGGACTTCAACGTCTTTTGGTCCGGATTTTCTAACATTTTTGTTAGAAAACGATCCTCAAACTTACAAGGAAGCAATATCCTCTCCTGATGCTTCTCATTGGAAAGAAGTAATTAATAGTGAAATTGAGTCCATTATGCAAAATCATACATGGGAATTGGTGGACCTTCTACCTGGTTCCAAACCCTTAGGGTATAAGTGGATCTTCAAAAAGAAGATGAAAGTTGATGGCTCAATTGATAAATACAAAGCAAGGCTTGTTGTTAAAGGTTATAGACAAAAGGAAGGATTAGATTATTTCGACACTTATTCACCTGTTACAAGAATTACATCTATTCGGATGCTAATAGCAATAGCATCTTTAAATAGATTTGAAATACATCAGATGGATGTAAAGACTGCATTCTTAAATGGTGAATTAGATGAAGAAATATATATGGAACAACCTGAAGGTTTCATTGCTCCTGGACAAGAGAGGAAAGTATGCAAACTTGTTAAATCCCTGTATGGATTAAAACAAGCACCAAAACAATGGCATGAGAAATTTGATAATGTTATGTTATCAAATGGATTTAAAATTAATGAGTGTGACAAATGTGTTTATGTCAAAAGCACTCAAAAGGAATATGTCATTGTTTGTCTTTATGTGGATGATATGTTAATCATGGGTAGCAACAATGAAGTTATCAACTCAATAAAACGTATGTTGTCAAATAGATTTGACACGAAAGACTTGGGGATTGCTGATATAATTTTAGGAATCAAGATTTCTAGAACTTCTGATGGAATTATATTATCTCAATCTCATTACATTGAGAAAATACTTGAAAAATTTAACAAGTATAGTATAATTCTAAATAAGACCCCAGTTGATATAAATCTTCATCTAGCTAAAAATGTAGGTGATGGCATATCTCAACTAGAATATTCTCGTATAATAGGCAGTTTAATGTATGTCATGAACTGTACTAGACCAGATATAGCTTATTCGGTAAGTAAGCTAAGTAGGTATACGAGCAATCCAGGTAAAGATCACTGGAAAGCAATTTTGAGAGTTTTAGGATATCTAAAACATACTCAAAAAAATGGACTGCACTATACAAGATATCCAGCAGTATTGGAAGGATATAGCGATGCTAATTAGATATCTGACAATAAAGACTCGAAATCCACTAGTGGTTATGTCTTTACACTTGGAGGTGCAGCAGTATCTTGGAAATCCTCAAAACAAACGTGCATTGCAAGGTCTACAATGGAATCCGAATTCATTGCTTTAGACAAAGCTGGAGAAGAAGCTGAGTGGCTTCGTAATTTCTTAGAGGATATTCCAAATTGGTCAAGACCTGTGCCAGCTATATGTATACACTGTGATAGCCAATCAGCAATTGGAAGAGCACAGAGTCATTTATATAACGGTATGTCACGTCATATACGACGAAGACATAATACCGTTAGACAATTGCTCTCAAATGGAATTATCTCAATTGACTATGTAAAGTCAAAAGATAATATTGCGGATCCGCTTACAAAAGGTTTAACAAGAGAGCAAGTGGAAAAATCATCGAAGAGAATGGGTTTAAAGCCTACTGTTTAAATAAGAGTCGTCATAGTGGCAACCCAACCTAGCTGACTGGAGATCCCAAGATCTAGGTTCAATGGGCAAACTAAACTATGTAGTACTCAGTAAAGCACTGAGGAGATAAATACTCCTAACCATTCCTATTATGATTATGAGACAGTGCACATCTGCCGCGAGAATCAGGGTAAGTTATGCTTTTAATGACTTTTATATCTTGAAATATGTTCAAGTGGGGTATTGCAGGATACTCTTGATAGCAGTCACCTACGTAAGTAAGAAGGGGGCCACTTCTGTGAGAATTTTAAAGGCTGAATTCTCTAATATACTTACGGAACCAAGAGGTGTTTCAAGGCCAAAATGAACACAAACGTGAGAACCAATTATGTCTGAAGAGATATTTTGTGAATTCTATTGTCTTGATTTACACGAAAAGCTGACAGTTCAAAGACATCAAGTTTACTGATTAGCCAAGTAAATCCGATAGACTTTACTAGGGCAAGCTCAAAGCCACTAGGCTACTTAACCCGATGAAGTATCTTTTCTTTTGTACTCGAATTAGTGTCTGCATATTCATTTTTTGCATATTGTAAAGCCAATTTTACATTCATGTGGGGGATTGTTGGAAATGGGTTAAGAATTGAATGAGAAAATTGACTCCAAAGCTACCCACTTGAAATGTTGAAACTTGCAAAAGTCCCACATAGAGTATTAGAGGGAAAAATGAAGTATTTATATATGGAATGTTTGCTCAATGGGAAGGGCCCCAAGGGGCACCCCACTTTTGTGGAAGGAAGAGGACCTAGCCAAGGCTTGGTTCGAACCCATGCGCGCGCGCCGCCGTCCGTCCGGTCGGGCGGGCCGGGCCGGGGTCGTGGGTCGTGGGCTTTGTATATATAATTTTTTGGACAAAATTTATTTAAAATTTTGTTTAATTTATTATCATAACTGCCACTGATACTGCGTCGTTTTGCATACGAACAATTGTCTCCCTTATACTATGTCGTTTTTAATGTCCCAATAGATGCGTCCCATCTGAACGATCACGAAATTATCCTATAAATAAGAAGGAGGGCAGCCCATTTCGTTTACTTCATTTTTCTCCAGTCACTGCATTATTTCCTTTCATCGCATAGAGTTTAAGTTCGAGTACAGTACATACAAAGTTCGAAGAATTCTTAATTTTGAAGTGCTTCTAATTAAGAATTGGAAATCCGTTTTATCTTGGGAAGTAATTATTCAGAAAACCGTTAGCACCGTGAGGGAATAAATTTGCTTCAAGGAGACTTTGTGAATTCAAAGGACTCGGATTTACTTTCTTCAAATTCTGATATTTCCAAGTAAGTCGTTTTCAATTCAATAAATAAATTCATTACAATTACAGGGAATAACAATGCAAAGATTACACAAAAATATTAGAGCTTGTGATTTTTCAAATGATCGATTTGGTGATGTGTATCAACAATTTTGTATTCATAAAAGTTAAATAAATTTAAGCCAAGAAATGTGCTTATTTTATAAGGTTGTTATAATGATGTTATATTTTTGCATTATATTTCAATTCCTAAGATTAGATTTTATTAAAAGAGTGTAGGTAAAGAAATTACACCTTGCTAGGGTTAGGGTTTCGTGTTGGCTGGAGAGGAGAGAAATCCACGAAGAGCACGGAATTGATTGATTGATTGAAGAGAGGAGAAGAACAGGTGAGCGATTACTCCAATGACACGTGGCAGAACTCCTAGAATCCGGAAACCGGGTTAGGGTAGCAGGGATTCCAAGAGCCTTCTTGAGTCTTTGAGTTGAGAAAGAGTTCCAAGTGTAATGAGCTTTCAAGAGTCTAAGTGTAATGTCTTGAGAGCGATCCCCTTTTCTTAAAATAGAGGAACTATTTATAGAGCTTGCCTGAGAAATAGTCACATGCCAGACATATGTTTTAAGGAAAATTCCAGAAATACCCTTTAGTCATGTTTTAAAAGGAAAATTCCAGAAATGTCCTTTAATCATCAAAGTAATGCCCAAATTGCCCTGTTCTTCTAGCCACCAATCCAATCCCTCAATCAATTCCCAAAATAGGTCGCATCCACGAGTCTTCTGCCTTGGAACACGTGGAGACTTCCCCGGGCCTAACGCATTTAATTAGGTTTTTGTAAACCCTAATTTGTAAATTTAATTAGGTCACATGAACCCTAATTTGCACATGGGCCCACAAAGAGCAAGATAAAATTATTTTATGAAATTGAGGTATTATAGCTTTTTTTTTTGTTGCTAAAGTTAAAATGTATTAAAAAGAAAGAGATGTACAAAAGCTAAGGGGCATACCCCAGAACAAAGAAGAGACTAGCCCTTCACTATACAAAAAGCAGGCAGGACATAGTATAGCATAGACATCATATGGTACAAGCTGCAACTTTCTGAAAATTTTTTTTGGTATGAAGGGTACACTTTAGCATATGCAAAATATCTTGAACCACGACCCTAGAGGAGCAGATTGAGGTATTATAACTGAGACACCGTACCCTTAAATTTTTAGGTTTTAAAGGTTTGAATTTAAAGTTTTGGGTTTAGGGTTGTAAGACAGTAAAATTCAACAAAAATTATATTAAAAGTATGCCTTAGTCAATTCAAGAAATTATAAAATACAACATTGTTTCAATTTAATTTTTTATACAGTATTTTTTCATAAAAAAAAATAATCAGTTGTAACATTATTTGTAAGGTTATAATATATATATATATATATATATATATATATATATATGTATATGTATATATCTACATAGCTGATAAGATTAAACATTTTCTCAACCTTACATGCATACTGCTGTTTAAATTAACAAATTGCCCGTTGGGTGAAGAAAATGATAAATTGACAAAGAAAGTATACCTTTCTTTTCGTGGGAAAAATTAGGCTACTATAGGTTTGTTCAAAAATTAGCGTTTATTGCAGTACCGTTTACAGTATTTAATTGGGTCTCAAACGTAATGCGCCAAGCTCAAACATTGTGTTTGTGAATTAAATAAATTATATTTAAAATAAGTTGTTATTAGACGAATAAATTTTTTAAGTGTATTTAAACTTTCAAACAATCTAAACGCACCAAACGCTGAATAAACAAATATACACTGTGGATATATATATATCACATTATCTTTATGATCCTTATTTAAACTGGTTACAAAAACTGTTCATTACTTTAATTTTGTTGGATACAAGGTGACGCATTTGATCCTAAAACAATGTTATTTTTCAGTTCTGTTCATGTTTGAATGGGTCCCTAAACTTATAGTTGTCGACAGTACTGTTCATTAAAAGAGGGTAAATGCTCGGATCAGTGACTGGCAAGGACTGCTTACATTCTTACACACTCTTTATTTACGCGACATTTTTCCGATCCTTAATTTCTTCAAGTCCAATTAACATAAATATTGTCATATATTTTCACGTGGCATGAATCGGATTGATAGGGACGGATTGAGAATTTCATTTTATGCGTGGAACATATTAAAGGAAAATATTACTTTCATTTCACAATAATGCGGGGAGTGGTTATGATCAATTTAATAAAAATAAATTGATAAAAAAGAAAGAATAGTATGCATTTTTCGTTGAGTCTAGTTGGATTTTAAAGTTAATTTATAAAATCTTTAAAGTTAATGCGAATTAATTTAATTATATTCAATACAATTGTGAATATTATAAATTATTTTAAAAATAAAAGTTACTCTCTCTATCCCCCAAAGAATAGCAGAAGTACAATTTTTATACAAATTAAGATAGTAAAAAAATTAGGAAAGAATATATATTTTTTCCTAGTCTACCCTTGTCTTCGAATAGTGTGATGAGTTAATATTTGTATGAGTTAATATATTTAATTGGGTTTTGGGTAGAGAGAGAATTAATGATGGGATTGGTTGGTTATTAAGGTAAATAAAATATGATAATAAGTCAAGGATAATTTTGTCGTCTAAATAAAAATTTATATAGTACTTTTATAATTTTTTTGAAGACAAATTTTTTTACCACTTAAGTTATTCTTTTAAGAAATGAGGGAGTGTAATATTTAATGTCTTTAAAATTTAGAAGAATTCACTTTAATTTTAAATTTTAAAATTTTACGAATTGAGTTTAAAAGTCAAAGTGAGACTCTATTTTGTAAGATAATAAACAATAAATAATGCAAATGGATAAACACTACAATTTGTTTAGCCCGTTTGCGTATCTCTTTTTTATTTTTATTTTTTTGATAGAAATAAAATGTGCATTAATAAGTAAACATAGTATAACCAGATAACTTAGGTAGACGAGCCAACTTATGGGTTCGATCAACAGAAAAGCCTAAGTACCTCTTGACTGATTTATTTCTTGACACAAATCATTTTTTGTTATAAAATTCAAAAGAAAGTAAACATTCTTTTGTTTCTTCCCACCTACATCTAGATCTTATATATGAAATTTCGTAAGGAGATACACAGATAATTAATTAAAAAAATCAGTGCGTTGACTCAGTTGAACAACTTGACTTTTAATAAAAAAAAATTTAAAAATATTATTTTTATCCAATTGTATACGTGGACACGTCAAATAATAGTCCAGTAACATATGGGTCTCATAAATTTGTCCATGTGGTCATCAAAATAAAAAAATTATACATTAAAATTAATTAAAAATTTGAAAAATGTTAAAAATCTATCTAAAAATATTTAAATAAATTCAAGTTATAAAAATAAAAATAAAATTAAAACGCGGAGTATTAAATGAAATACAATAATAGAACAAATTAACTTAATTAAAGAACTTAAACACTTTAAATTCAAACACATCATGTTTAATGGGTTTTATTAAATTATTTAAGTTGTTTAATCAATTTGTTATATAATTACATATGTTTAATCAATTTATTATATAATTACACATTGTTCTTTATTTTAATTTATTGAGATATATTTTATTTTGTAAATAAAATTTCTTCCATGTTTTTCTCAAATTAATAGAATTATTAAGATATATGTTTTTCTTCCATGATTTTATTTATTTAATTTTAATTGTTTAATTTGTTTCAACTTTCAGATTTATTTTTATTTTTCACAGATTTTTAATGTGTGGATATTATTTGACAAGCTCGCGTAGATAATTAGCTTAATATATATATATATATATATATATATATATAAACTTTTTTCATCAAAAGTTAATTTGTTTACACGGAATTTGTGACGGTTTGTAAAAAATAAACAGCTCAATGAGTTAAAATTTTAGTCAAATAATGTATTTATAAATCGGGGTCGAGTACGGTGAGAAAAAGTTGATTTAACCTAATTTGATGCTCGAATTGGGATGGACTAAAGTGTATTGTGAGAAATTGATGGGTTGAATTGGGGTTCTGCGTATGAAATTGAAAATTACGGTTTGGTGTTGTAATTGTAGTTTTTGTAGAAGAGAGAGAGCTGGGCGACAGATTTCTTCTTTCTAATTAGTGACAGAGAAATTGAAATTAGAAAAGGAAGAGGAAGAGGAGGGAAGTGGAAATGGAAGTAGAAGTGGAAGAGTTAGGAGATGAAAATCCGAATATACACATCGATTTAATTTTTTGAACCGACCGAGTTAATTCATATCTACCGACCGAGACAACTAAACGATTTTTTCAATTGGTTAATTGCATGATAAATGTGCAAACATGGTACACCAGAGCCTGTTTGAAAATAATGAAAATATTTAGGCCACTGACAAAATCCTTTATTTGGAGACTCGTGTCGCAAGCTAGGTTACAAAAACATTCATTACTTTGGTTGAATTAGTAATAACCAGTTAATACCTCATAATTATGTTCTCCAAAATTAGAACAGTTTGGTAGTACTGTTCATTAATACAAATTAATAAACTCTATATATTCTTTCGTTTTTTTTATTTGTCGTTTGTAAATTTTAATAAAGAATTAAATACTTATTTTTTCATATTATTCCTTATAATCAAACACTTATTTATTTCTCACTCATCTTTTTAATGAACTTTAAAAAGTTAATGATAAAATTTTATACTACTACTCAATTTAATTAATTAGATAAAATATTAATTGTAGTTTTTAATCTATATACATAATCTTAAAATGTCAAATAAAAAAGAACCGATGGAGTACTCAATTTTTTTTTGTTTATCATAAATACTAGTACTACTACTCAAGTATAAATATGTTCACATCGTACCTAGCTAGGAGTAATTTCTTTCGTACACCCTTATTTTGTTCCCTTGCATTTTATTACAATTGAATAAAGCTGCTTCCAATTTAAAATAGTTCAAGTCCAATTTACATGTGGTTGTATTTTCTTTGCACATCTATGGATGGATCATCATATATTGTCGCATGATATAAATGGTAGGGACTGCTTCAACTAATCAATGAGGATAAGAGTTTTATTACTATTTTTTTTTCCATTCATTTGGGGATCATCTTAAGTAGTAAACTTTAGTTGGGTTTGCAGAAAGTACTGAAACATGAGAAGCAACATTACAACGAGTGTATACCTGCAGGAAACTAACTTTTGGAGTTTTCCCTAATTATTCCAATAACATTTTTCCAGTATTTAATTATAGTTTAAAATTTTAATTTAAAAAAGAAACAATGTCTAAGCGTACGTACCTAATTGTTCAAAGTTAAAAGTCAAATCAAACTCTTATTTTTTGAGAAATGAGTATATGCAAAAATGTGTTCCATGGATAATGAACTGCATGCCCAAGATATATTTTGGAGAATTCATACAAGAAATAATAATGATTATTGTATTCTTAAAAAATTTCTGACAGTGCTTTAAACCAAACAATTTACAAGAAATAAGGGTAAAAGATGAAAAAGGAAAAGAAACAAATACAAAAGTAAAGAATCATTGTAACAGTGATATATAATTCTCACTATATATATATATATATATATATATATATATATATATATATATATGAGCATAATTTTTTTATTCTCTCATCCTTCATATGCATTAAACATGATATTTCTTTTCCCATTTTCTTACAAGATTAGCTATTCTTTCACTTTCGTTAAATGATAGTAATTGCCAAAACTGGGGAAGTGTAACTATTAATTCGTTTGTACTTTTGTGGTGATATTTGAAAGTGGGTAGCTATGTTCGGCAACTCAGTACCAACTTTTAGAATTAGAATTAAAAGCAAATTTTCAAATTCATAAAATTAAATTTAATTAAAATTCGGCTGCAACTCGGTACCAACTTTCAGAATTAGAATTGAAAGCAGATTTTCAAATTCATAAAATTAAATTTAATTCAGTACTTGGGGTTGAGTTGTCAAACTCGAACCGATGAGGGCACCTTGGTCTTTTATGTTTGGGCTTTTAGTAAATCTGAAGGCTTTCTCAAACTTGACACTACAAGAAAAAGGGTTTCCAAACATGGACGAAGCATCTGGCCCATCTTGTCTAGTCTAATCTGATTGCTCTGTGTTACAGATGACTTTTACTAACTAATTATGTATTAGTCTATATATAGGCTCCGGTCTATCAGTAAAGATATGTAGAAAAGTATCACCATCCTTTGTCTTTTATCATGTTACTTTCATTTCAATTACTTTATTCACATCAATGCCACTGTAAACATATTAATCATTTCATATATAATTAGCTGTTGGGATATGGTTTTACTGTGTTGGGGTTAATAAACAAAGTCCAAATGTCATACGCAGAAATGGTTCAAATTAGGGGCAGATATTTGGTCTCAAAAAATGTCTTAAATAATATATCATTATAATATTAGTTGGGTAGATTTCATGTGATTGACTATGTCCTAATTTATCATCAAAATATTCAATGTCATGTCATTTGAAACTCCTACCATTATTCAATCTTAAATTGTTTAATTTGTTTGATTGAATTAACTTTAAAAACTCTGCCTAATTTAAGTTATTCTATTTTGTAATGTTAATTTTACCATTATTTATTAAAATAGGTACCCAACGATAGTATTCATATTCGTTTTTGATATTTAATAAAACACCTTGGCACAAAAAAATAATAATTAGGAAGAATAATTAAAATAGAATTCTGATTAAATTGCCTACAAATTCTATTATATATTTTATGATCGAATAAGTTGTCTAAAAAGAGCGAAAATTTACCAATTCTCATATATATCTTATTATGAGATAATACAAATAAAATAAAAGTAAAAATATTAACTAATTAAATTTAAGTATAATTTCATAAGTCAACTCAGTTTAAGATCAACCGAAACACTCGTGTTAACTCATAAAATGAAACATTGTTATTTTTCCGTACATGTATCTTTTTTGTATTCCAATACTACTCCATATAGCAAGCGTAGCATTTACATAACCGATGTTCTAAGATGATCTATTTGTTCTAAAATATAACATTAATATTGATTTTTTAGAATTAATTTGAGATTTTTTTAAAAGAAAATTAAATTTAAAATTAATTTATTAATATTTTAGTTAATTAATATAAGGATAAATATTATAAATTATTTAAAAAAGTACTATTAATTATATGATTTATTATTTCATAATTTTTAAAGAATTTTATCAATTTTGAGTTTGAAAAAAAAATAATTTTCAAAAGTCAATAATTATATTACAATTTAAAGCGGAGGGATTTATTTACTTAATTAACTCTTGTTTAATTAACTCAGAAATATCAATTTGGTTTACATTCCATTCAGCTGATCAGTACGTACATTGCATGGACTGAATTAATTGTCTGAACGTGCGTACTCTTGGATGCAAGTCTATGCAATGCACTGCTCATCTGATTTCGATCACAATTTTAATTAAGGGAGGCTTTATGGGGAAATGGAAATGATCTGATCAATAATGTACGAACATAGCAGCACTACCATCAACCGCAAACAAAAGCCTTGTTAATCCCAATGCGCATATTTAGATTAGAAAAGAAACAGTACTGCCACGAACACTATGCTAGCTCCACAAGTGACATAAATAGCTAGCTCAATGCATGCTAGCTTAATTATTAAACACTTTAATTGATCAGATTAGATCTCTCGCTGTAACATAATAGAAAACAACAACACTTGTCTGAATTATTCTAGCTTTACGTACCTAATTAGTTAATTAAAGAGACGAAGTGGAGAGAGAAAGAGACGTGCAATTAACATATTAGGGTTTGTGCAAGGACGTTGTGGTGGCGGTGGTGGTGGTAGGAAAGAGTTGTAGGGTCTTGAGGGATCCTCTGTTGGAACAAGAAATTGGGGCCACATCCATAATCATCCAGAGGTGATCATGGCCGTACATTCTCTTGATGGACTTCTCTTCGCATCTCTCCGCCGAAGGATCATCCGCTTTCAAGGTGTATGGCTTCAATTGTATGGAAGATTCATCCTCAGCTCCTCCAGTACCCTACATATATATTAGAAAGAAAATTAAGCCCGCTGAGAATACATAAATGCATGATTAAATTAGATCTTTGATAATGTCAAAACAATAATGATTATGCTCTCAGAGTTATACGTATCATTAAAATAATTAAGTGTAAAAGTATCACTATTTACATATATGCTCTGGCAATATAAATGTTGTTTAGACATTATCAACTATTAAGGTAATTACCTGATGAAGAAAAGGTGATAAGTTATGGTGAGAATTTAGTGGATGATAGTTTTGTTGCTTAGCTAGAAAAAGTGGTTGATAGTAAAATAAAGGTGGTGAGTTATGGTGATAGTTTTGTTGTTGCTGCTGCTGCAGTTGTTTAGCTAGAAAGAGTTGTTTCCTTCTGAGCTTCTGTCTGTCTCTGGCTTTGTGATTTTGAAACCAGTAGAAAACATTTTTTCCTTCAATCCTTCCATATTGGGAGAGATGGGCTGTGATCTTATGTATGTGAGATGCCTTGGGTGTTCTTATTCCACCTTTATAAATCTCCTCCAAGATCATCAGCTGCTCTGGGGTTGGACACCACCTTTGTAAAGGCATTTTTGTGACTCTTTTCTCTCTCTTTCTCTTTCTCTTTCTCTTTCTCTTTTGGTGTTTGTGTTTTTTTGGAGGTGTGGTGTTGCTCAACTATAAATAGAGGGCTACAAGAGGATTAGGAGGTAAGTGTCTGGGTAGTTATGTGACGTCTTGGTGTTTTTTATGATTCTTTGTCCCGCTTGATTTTCTATTTTTTATTCAATGATAATGATCTTATTACTATGAAAACTCTAATTGGAATTCTTATTTTGACTTCGAGTGTCTTATAGTTAGGTTGTGTGAATTCAAAAATATACAAATTGAATTCAAAAATTAATATTGATCATATATTTCAAATGAGAGTTTTACATTTTATAGATATTTATGTATTTTAATATACTCAAACGTTATATTTTTAATTATATCATAAAATATAATCTTTAAATATACTTTGACATGTTCAAAAATCTGTGTGCATATTTAAAAAGAGTTATAAATAAATAAATAATGCCAGACGGACTTAAACGTGCTTAGGACTGATAAAAATATAACCGAAGGAGTATAAAATATAAGAGAAATATAAACAATACGTCACGAGTTTAGGCAATAGCGTAGACTAAATGACGCATGTGTTGGAATCTGAGTGTTTTTTTTTAATGTGGAATATGAGTGTTAAATATTAATGAGTACAGTCGTCAGTCTATATTATATGTCCATGATTTAATAAGGAAAATAATATTTTCATATTTTTTTTTTGATATTTTTATATAATATTCTCTAACGTGAGAATAAAATAAATTTTACTTTTATGTGAGAGAAAACAATAGAAAAATATTAAAAACTCATGTTAAAATAATGTTTTCTTTTTATAAATGCAATAAAGAGAGTAATTCTATTAAGTGGATTGAAAATATTTGCAAATTAATAAACATTATATACAAATTATGTTGAATAGCGTGGAAGAAAACCCATCAATTGTTAAATAAATAAGACTTAAATAATTATATTTCTTAAGATTTTATTTGTCCCCCTAATTTAGGATTATAAATTTGTTGTGCATACAAACAAATAAATCTCTTTAGTTATTATAACAAGTTTATTGGATTATTATAGTGAACAACAAACTTGATGATATTAAAAAACTCTTAAATTTAGAAATAATTATGTTTAATTTAGACATATATATATATATATATATATATATATATATATATATATGATCGGTGTGGTTCATGTCTTTTCTTTTTCTCCTGCTCTGGCTTGTTTGAACCCCACTAAGGCAACACGATAAAAAAGGCGAAAATTGGGCTGGGCTCTTTTTGCCGCAGATTGTCAACCATAAGAGGTTTCTTGATCTCATCCAGTACAGTAAGTAGCGGGTCGGATTGGTGCGCTATCCCAGTAAAAACTTTTAACATTAATACTTATAATCAAACACATTATTTGGTTTTTTCTCTAATGTAAGACAAATGTTTATCAAATAGTAATACTTCCTTTAAACAATGTTTATTTTCAATTTCGAAATTATAATATTAAATGATTTCATCTTGACCAAATTTAACATCACTAGTGACATCAAATTAATATCAATTTAATAATAAGTTAATTCCAAAATTAGCATTAATTGGTATCAAAAATAACAAAATTAATAAGTTAAAGAAATATTTACAACAAATTAGACCCTACTCATCAAAACTGTGATTCCACCCCTGCAAACTTAACTGTGCCACTTTAAGCACTCTTGGGGAAAATAGCAAGAGCTATGGGTTAAAAAAATTTAAAAGGAAGATTTTGGGAGGGGTAGAGAGAGTTACTTCTGCATGTATAATAAAAGTTGGAAGGTAAAATTTTATGACAAAATATTAAATACGAAAGTTTCTCTTACATAATTGTCAAACTTAATTATTACTATTTATTATAAATAGAAAAAAAAAACTTAAGTACTAGCTATTAAAGTAAATAGATTGTGGTACCCACTTAAAGTATAAAGTTTAACATTCAAAATTATGAAAATGGGGGATATCCTAGCATAACATTGTGAAAAAGGGGGATAGGGTTAATCTATAATCTATTTTTTTTTCTAGATAAATCTAACCAATGCAAAGAATACACAAAAATATTAGCGCATGTGATTTTTCAAATGATCGATTTGGTGATGTGTATATATCAACAATTCTGTATTAATGAAAATTTAATAAATCTAAGCCAAGAAATGTGTTATTTTAGAACGTTATTATAATCATTTTATACGATGTCAATTTAAATAAAAATTTATACTATCTTATATTTTTGCATGATCTTTTCATTCGTACAATTATGTTTTATTAAAAGAGCATGATAAAAACTATTTTAAGAAATTAAGGTATATATACCTGAGGTACAACCTCCTTAAAATTTTAGGTTTTTAGGGTTTGAATTTAAAGTTTTTGGTTTAGGGTCTTAAGACATAAAATTCAATAAATTTTGTATTAAATGTGTACCTTAGTCAATTCAAGAAATTATAAAATATATAACACTATTTGAATTTAATTTTTTTATACATTATTTATATAAAAAAATAATCAATTGTAACATTATTTATAAGGTTATAAAATATAGATCTACATAGCTGATGAGATTAAACATTTTCTCAACCTTACAAACTGCTGTTTAAATTAATAAATTGACCATTGAAAAGTTGGGTTAAGAAAATGATAAATTGGCAAAGAAAGTACACCCTTCATTTCATGGGAAAAATTGGGCCAACATGACTTTATCCTTATCTTTATTTAATTTAGAGTATATATAAAGGTAAATTAATAATAAAAATATTTTTCTATTCCATTACAAATTGCCAAAATTATTAATTATGAAATTTATAAAATAATATTACCTTTATGTGTATTTTTGGATGAGATACTGAATGTGCACATAAATATATTATTTAAATTAACCGGTTACAAAAAGAGAATTAATATTTCTACAAGAAAAAATGATAATTTCACAACATTTGTTCTATATGAATAGTAAATAGATCTCAAATTAATGAGATAATTTATAAAAATATCAATATTTATTTGTGAAAATTAATTACTGTAATTTGGTTGGATACAAGGTGACACATATCCTAAAACAAGATTCTTTTTCAGTTCCTTTCATGTTTGAATTGGTCTCTAGTTCCACAGTTACTATGAACATACTACAAGCATACATATTTGTAATGAATTCACATTAATTTTAAATTTTGAAATCTTTTGAATCGATATTAAAAGTCAAAATGAGACTCTCTTTTTTGTTAAATAGAGAGTAATAAATATATATTAATTAACTAATAAATATTTTAAAAAATAACATCTTACATCTAACAATGGCGGAAGCAGGGGGGGCCAGGGGGGGCAATTGCCCCCGGTAAGTTTTTGGGGATGCCGTAGTTAGCAGGTCTTCTTCTTCTTTTTGGGTCAGTTTTTGTGTTTTTTTTCTAGGCTTAGTTCTTTCTCTCTCCACTTATAATTTATTCAATATATAATATTTGTTAATTGTTACTTTGTCTTTGTTAGTGGGTAATGAGTTGCATGGATTGTTAATTGTTTACTTGTTACTTTGTTATTTTGTTAATTGTTAAATATATAATATTTGTTAATTGTTACTTTGTCTTTGTTAGTGGGTAATGAGTTGCATGGATTGTTAATTGTTTACTTGTTACTTTGTTATTTTGTTAATTGTTAAATGTTTTTATTTATTATAGATTATGGATAAATATTTGATTAAGCGACTAAGAACTGTTGATTCTTTTAATAGTCAGTTGTCAAGTTCCGAAGCAAGTGATGGTATAAATAATTCACTTGTGGAGTTCAATCCGAACGATATTGTTAGTGATCCGGGGTTACGTAAATCAATTGAAGACTTTGATATTGTTATTAGAAATCAAGTTCGAAGAGAGTATTTGACTAGAAGTCTATATCAATCACTTGCCTCTTCTCAGTCGTATAGCCGAAAGAAATTGTTCAAGCGTCAATAAATAATTTTTTTTATCGAGAGATTTTGCCCCCCCTGTATTATGATCCTGGTTCCGCCACTGACATCTAATATTGAATAAAATAAAATCTTAGTATGATTTTATATAAATAATACTCCCTCTGTTCCAAATTATGTAATCATTATTGACTTTTAAAAGTCAATTTGAAACATTTTTAAACTTAAAATTGAGATGATTCATTAAAAATTATAAAACAATAAAACATCCAATGAGTAATACTTTTTAGATAGTTTATGATTTTTATCATTGTGTTGATAAAAATTAAAAGAATTTATGTCAATTTTAAGTTTAGAAATATTTTAAATTAATTTTAAAAAGTCAACAATAATCAAATAATACGAAACAGATGGAATCCTAGATAATAATTAAAAAATGATTCACCGAATCACGCATAACCAACCCTTCATTTCATGAAATAATTCCAACACTTTCTAATATTATTCCTCCATCCTTATGATAATACTAAATCAAGAATACATTATAGAGCTCTGTGATAGCTTATTAAAAACAATCACAATAAAAGATTATTCGTGGTGGAGTTTTTGAATAATCACAAATATATATAGGGCTAATTATATTTATGTTACACTAAGTATTATTAAATTTATAATTGGGCCTCCAAAATATTTAAGCTTACAAATTGATACATAAACTACCGAATTGCATATAATGTCCCCCCTAACTTTGTTTTCTGGCTGAAATTGGTCGGAATACTTGACCCGACCCACAATCTGATTGGACTCAATTGGTTTCATACGGTTTTAATCGTATTTAGATATGATTTGACTTTATTAAAAAAATACTAATTAATATCGTAAATGTATCAAAATACAGTTTATATACTTATCATTCTTCACTTTCCCTTTTCATCTCCCACACTTGTAGTTCTCTCTCTCCTCTCGTAAAATTCATTCAAGGCTCATCAGCAGATCGAAAAATCAATAAAGATAGGGGCAATTGGAAGAGAAGAAGACGGTCTCATCTACAGATCAGATGGAGAAACAAAAAAAGAGGAATAAAATGTCATCATCAGTTATATTTTACAAAATTAGGGCTTCTAACATACTCATAAAGCACCAAGCGCGAGATCTCGTTACTCTGATTGTAGCTCAAATCCCTTCGTTTCCGACATCATTTCCGACAAGGCTAAGTTCCAAGATGTCGCATCTCGTTACTCCGATTGCAACTTTGCCAAGCGCAATGATGATCTCGGTCAATATATCTTGTAAAAAAGGAGGGAAATTGAAATTTAGGTAAACATGTATTAAATATTTTTTTTGTCGAGCATGTATTTCTACTAGACTCCTCTTATCATTTACATATAATTTTTTTCGAGAAAAGAAACAATTTCTAACACCGCTTTCTGACTATATGGGTGCCTTTGAATGAAATTGTTTGTGTTCCTAGGGTTTTTATTTTTTGTTCAAAAATTGCTGCTATGTGTATGCCAATAACATGTTCTGTGTAGATCTAGATAAAGACTCAAAAAAGTTTGACTCTGAACGCTACCTCAACATTTGTTTATTAGTTAAGTTCCACTAAAATTATGAAGGTGATTGCACTTTCGTATGTTGGGATGAATGTTGTTTGTTCAAATAGGGTATTAATTAGTAAAAAAAAATTTAATGAAGTCAAACTGTATTGAAATACGGTCAAACCGCATAAAACAAATTGGCATGCCGAAAAATTGAGTATTCCAGACAATTTCTGTCGAAAATTAATTTTGGGGTGGATATTGTAAACAATTTGATACTTTATGTAGTAATTTGTAAGCCCAAATACTTTGAGAACCCAATTATAAATTTAATATAATATAAGTGTAATTAGCCCTATATATATATATGATGGCTTCTAATGATTGATGATTAATTTTTCCATAGTTGCAATATTATTATATCGATCATGTCAATCACTAATTTTTTTGCTCAACTTTTTTATTTCTGTGATAGATTAAACCATCTCTCATACCGTGTTTGTAAGTTTTTTTTATATTGTGTTTGTAAGTTTTTTTTTAGGGGGAGGAAATGAAAAATAATTTAAATCCCTCCAATCTCATGTTTGTGGGTTTTTTTAAGGAGTAAGGAAAGTGATTTTGAGGTAAAGTTGATTTTATTTTTGACGATCAAAACTTTCCCTCAAAAAGTGGGAGAGGATTTGGAGGGATGGGAATAGATGGAAAAATTAGATATTTTATATTACCTAAAGTAACTTTTCAAAATAAATCATGTCATTTATTACATTAATATGTAAGGGTAGTATAGTAATAGTGTAGTTTAAAAATAAAAATATTTTCCCTCCCCTTCTTTTCTTCTAAACTCACAAACAATGGAAAATATAATTAAAATCTCATCTCATCCATTCATTTCCTTTCTAAAACTCACAAACATGACAAGAAAAATTATAATTCATTCTCATCCCTTCCCCTTATATACTTTCCCTTCCCATCCCATCACTCCAAACTCATAAACTCATTAGCGAAAAGGAAAGGAAAGGAAGGAAAAATAATTATAATCCCTCCAAATTTTATTTTGTGAGTTTTTTTTAAGGATGAAGGGAAGGGATTTAGAAGTGTTGACTTAGTCATATTCTAACCTTATGTTTTGATGATGACTTTATCATTGTGCTAAATGTTTTCTCATGCATTTACAGGATAATAAAAGATTTCTTGAAGCTTTGGGTTTTAAAGGATTGAATGCATAAAGGATCGAAGATAAAATTGAGTCATTAGAAAATCAATGTAAGATTCTAGTTTTAATTATTTATCAATTAAGACTCTAGGATTTGCATTGCATTGAAATAATTATAGAAGTAATAAATTAAAAATATGAAAACAACAAATTGAGTTTTCAAAATTAATGAGGTTCAAAATATTTGGTAATTGTAATTTTGAAAAGTTAAGATTTCTATTACCATAAACAGATCCCATAAACAGATCCCATATTGCTGATCATTAACTATTGAAGTAATTAAATTATTTAATTGATTCATTACCATATTTAAATTAATTGAGCTATCCATTGATTGGTAAAAGGATTACTTAATTGATTTACTTCTTTCCATATTGGAATTGGTCGGTGTTTAGTTAATTCCTTCGTAATATGTTTAATTGGAATTTTTATTAGGAGGTCCTGGTCTTCCTGGGACCTTCCATTACATTTTCGACACGTGTAATGATCATACATAATTAATACAAATTGGCCCCCACATGTTATGGGTTATTGGTTAAAAAGGAAATTATTGTACACGTGTCGAAAATGTATAGGAAGGTCCTTTTCCTAGTTGGAAGATCTGGACCTCCTAATAAAAACTCGTTTAATTGATACACTTACCTTTTTATCTGAATCTCAATTAAGTAGCATGATATCGTATTGAAGCTGCACATTAATTAGTATACTTAAGTGGTTAATTAATTATGGAATAAATTAATTGGGCTTCTAAAATTAATATAAAAATATTTTAAATGCTAAAATCTTAATTAGCTGCCCATCCGATTGAAAAATGGTGTAATTAATTGATTCCCTCCTTCCATAATTAAAGCTATCTAATTAATTCAACTGTTTCTATATTAAAGATATCAAGCTGCTAATTAAACAGATTGAATCTTTCATGGACTTAATTTTCGTAACATGATTCCTTAATTGTCTAGAAGTCAGTGGTTGTCCAAAAGCTTGTAACGGTTATACTTATTGGGTCAAGCATTCCTTACTTATCAAGATTGAGTAATTAATTAATTGATTACAAGTAACGGTAATATATTAATCAAAGCAGGATTATTGCTTGATCACATGACCTTATTGGGAGATATCAGTGTAAACATATAAGTGGAACATGAAATTGATTTTTGGAATTAAAGTTAGTTTTGATTGAAGCATCCTAACGTCACTTTAATTGCTTAACAAACTGATTGCCTAACATCTCTCCTAAATTGAGTAAGTGCTCCAACGTGTAAAATCAGTGCTTATCTCCAAAGGACATTTTGAGAATCAATCCTATCCTAATTAGCAACGGCTATGAAAATATATATTATAAAGGTTTTCTTAACATGTGCCTTAAGGATACATGCTAAACACGAAAAATAAAAGACGGGGCCCACTAAATATTATTTGTTTATACATTTGCACTGAATTCAATGCATAAAAAAATAATATGTTAGTGGACCTCATGCATTGAATTCAGTATAAATGCATAAACAGATAATATTTAGTGGGTCTCATCTCTTGTTTTTCATGCTTAGCATGTGCCCTTAGGGCACATGTTAGGAGGACCTATTAATAGGATTGCTTTGGCTTGCAACAAGACAAGAAAGCAGAATACAAAGAAATACATTCTGAAATCCTATTCTCTTCACGCACAATTCTTAAAGGTTGTTTAAAGTTTTCTATTGTGAAGAATTATTAAAAGGCTATTACGCTTCATCATTCACCTATTGTTAAAATCAGCTTCTATACTGTAATACCCCTTTTTCGAAATAGAAAAAGGGAGGTCACGTGTAAAGCACAACAGAACTAACAAAATAAATCAATAGCTCTATGCCTCAAAATAAAACTCTAATAATTAATGATTTTCAGAAGTCAAACCATAATAAATGTCAAATCAGTTCGAACCACAATTTAAGATATTTGATACCACTCCAATTCAACCAATGAATCACAACCTAAACAGAATATCTAAATTACTTGGATAAAAGGGAACTCTCGTCACACTAGCCCTGAATCACCCCTGCAAACTTACCGGAAGAAAAACACAGCATGGGCTAAATGCCCAGTACGGATATAGATACATAAAATGTACAATTAAAATACGAAATCAACTGAGACAAAATATTGAACAAGCCTCAAGCTTAAATACCGACGAAGATATAATCTCCAGAGTATGAATATAATATATCTGAATCAACAGAATTATCGAAACAAATAGAAGAGTACATAAATAATGAACTGAAATAACTAACTCAATTAATTGGACTGAACAGAAACAAATAAAACTAACACAACGAAGTCATAGGCTGAATGTTATAACTTCATACTGAGCTCGGAAATATAGCTTGCCACATATACAAGTCAAATAATGCCACATAGGCAAATCATACATTGGACTGCAAATCCAAATGCATGCAAAATCGGAAAGTGTGTTTGGCACAACATCACCAATCCGCAGAACAGAAACTAAGGTTAACCCATACGCCTCTCATACCAAAACACCAAATTGCCCACTTCCTCCGGAGCACAAAATGGAGACGTCGTGGACTGATCATGTAAGACCCCGAAAATTTTAATAAATAGAATTTAATTTTCTTCTTATTATTATTTTAAACAAAAATGTGTTAAATCGATAATGATAAAGTTACTAGTGAAATGTGATAATTGAGATGTCTAGTAATAACGTTAAATCACTATTCACGCGATCACTATTCACGGGGTACTATTTACGCTAAAACGCTTTTACATTTTCTTCGATCTTCGAATTACGTCATAACATTTATATAAGCTGGATACGAAAATTATACGGTATAAATACGAAAATACTATTCATACGAATATACTATTCATTTATACAAAAAGTCAAACTAGTATGTCGGGGAATATTCTTTCTGTCGAATATAGAAAGTGATAGAAATTAGCGGCAAAACTTTAACCGATAACTGTTGAAATACCCGGTGATAAAAAGAACAGTAAAATGCGTTATTCCACAGTAGCACACGGTATTTCACAGTAGCACACGGTGTCGCACAGTGTTTTATATTATTGATTCAATAATTGATAAAGTAACAATTGCACAGTATCTTGATTCAATAATTGTTACAGTAGCATCTGCATAATATTTTTATTATTTGTCATGACACTGTAAGTCATATTATTTGATAGGATATTTTAGCATTATTGACAATGTCTAGAAATTCTGTCAAGGAAAGAGGTTATTTAATTGTGCGCCATTTTTATGGAAGACCCCTCTTTCCTGGGAATAATCTGGTTGTCAGTATTGCGAGTATATGCTATCTGTGATATTAATGCATTTAACACAATAATACAGAAAAAGGGATTTATTTTGATAATGGAGTTATTTTTTAATGGTTTCATCTTTTGATAATGGAATTATCTTTTGATAATGGAAGAAAAAATGGATGAATGATATTAATGGAAGAAAAAATGGATGGATGATATTAATGGAAGAAAAAATGGATGGATGATATTAATGGAAGAAAAAATGGATGGATGATATTAATGGAAGAAAAAATGGATGGATGATATTAATGGAAGAAAAAATGGATGGATGATATTAATGGAAGAAAAAATGGATGGATGATATTAAAAGAATATGGGGAAAAGACCAAAATGCCCTCACCATGATTTTCCTATAAATAGGGAGAGTTTGCTTAAGAAATTTTCACACCTTCATTGCTTATACTTCCTCTCTCTCTCTCTAAATTTCTGAAGTTCTCTTAGTGTGCTAGGCTATTGTAAGTATTTGTGAGAATACTAGTATTATCCGAAGTTAGTAAACTTCATAGAAAGTAACATCCAGTTAACGAAGGTAGGGAATATCATTTCTTTCATACTTATATATAATATCATTTGCTTTCATGTTCGTAAGTGATATTATACTCATAAAGGTTGTTATTCATTCTGTTATTAATTTGTGGGGATAACCTGGCCGTGCGGTATGACGCATGCCCTGGTGAATATCCTTTTGTATTCAACCTTTATTATTCTATGGGAATAACCTGTAAGTACGAGTGTCGTACCTGGTGAATACCCTTCTGTATTCATTCCTTATTAATCTGTGGGTATAACCTGTTCGTGCGGATTGACGCATACCTGGTGAATAACCCGTCGTATTCATTACTTATTAATCTGTTGTGGAAATAATCTGTTTACGCGAATTATCGCATGACAGGTGAAAATCCATTTGCAGTTTCATATATTCTGTTATACTCATATAATTTATCATTTCTTTTGTACTCTTTAAGAGATATCTTTTTCTTTCACATTTCTCCATTTATGATAAGAAATCCTTGTTTGTTTCCAAAAACCTTATTTTTAAATGGAGAAAATCCCTGAAAATTAGTACAATATCCTTAATAGTTTGTGCTTCATCTAATATCTTTTCACTTGAATCTTTCTATACGTTATAGTTGAAGCATGAAATAATTTCTTGAATATCATTCTTGAATTTGACTCCACAATTTGGTTATCATGTTGGCAATTTGGTCAATCTTTGATACTGATTAAATTATAAAACTTTTCTTATCCTTGATCTCACTGTATCATTGTCATCATCCTCATCCTCATACTTAAATTGTGGTGATAGTTCTCTTTGGCCCGTAGTGCAAAGATGAACTGGCGTGACATGATTTTGACCAAACTGTGTATTGGTATTATCATGACTTTTGGTGTTACAAACAAAGGCGTATGGTGAAAGTTCTCTTTGGCCCGTAGTGCAAAGATGAACTGGCGTTTGGCATGATCATGACCGGTGATGTTACAAATAAATATCTTTGGCACGTAGTGCAAAGAAAGGCTGTTAAAATTGTTGATTGGTGTTACAAATAAATATCTTTGGCACGTAGTGCAAAGAGAGGCTGTTGGAATTGTTGATTGGTGTTACAAATAAATATCTTTGGCACGTAGTGCAAAGAGAGGTTGTTAAACATGAATTATTGATTGGTGTTACAGGGACATAATATTGGTGGTGATCCTTTAACTTCTAGAAGATGGTAGATATTATAATTTACTTGACTCTTCTAATGGATTGTTCGTTCCGCTGCAGTTGTTGTTGAACAATTATAATATCTTTAAATCTCTGATTTATTATTGTTGAAGACTAAAGATAATTTTATTCTTCATTATCTTAGTCATGATATTTCTTACTGGGCTATTTGAGCTCACCCTTTTCAGTTTTGTCCCATTCTCAGGAAAGGAAAATGTAGCTGGGACTAGCCGGGGAGTGGAGTAATGATCCGAGTTATTGGTTGTCCTCATCGAGTTATAGCATAGTTTAATAATAATTGTACTGCAGACTTAAAACATGTGTTGCCGTCTTTTTACGGCATTGTAATAATTTGGGTTTGGATACTGTGGTACCATACGGTACGATATTGGTATGGAAGTCACAGTATGTGTGTTGTCGTATTTTGCACGACAAATATTAGTTGTATATGGGAAAATTCGTATTTGTATTTTGTGGAATGTTATTGGCGACTCAAAATGGGTTGTGTGGACCTATTTTGGGGGCGTCACAGATCACACCGCCACGGAAGTGTCATGTCTCTTGTGCCAAGACGACATGCATGTGGTACCCCCACAGGTGGTTATAGCTCAAGTATACCCTACGTTATATTTTAACAAAGATACCATGTCACAACACATGCAACATAATACCAACAAAAAGATTCTATATATACATGTTGAACCAAATCAAATCATAATGTCAAAAGAACTGTACCGCTCTACAAATATCAAAATAAATACTAGGCATGATAATCCAACTCAAAGAGTACAAATACGAGTCATGTGTATCAACTCCAAAATGAAAGAATTTCACAAAAGCAATTATGTGAAATAATAACGGAATTCGAAACGCGGAACAAAACAAACTGATTAAATTTTATAAGAGTATTGCTGAAGGAGTACGGAATCCGTACCTGGAGTAAGCAATGTAATACCCAAATTTATATTCCAAATATAACTCGTTAAATCCTTTCGTCCGAGCTAATTACACAAATTAATAAAAATAAATTAATAACCATATAAATTACTAATTAAAAAAATTCCTTTTCCCATGAATTGTTATTATAAAAAAAATTATTATTATGCAAAACTTTAAAGTGACAATAATGCGACTGCTCATAATATAAATTACACCCGTCCTAACAAACGGAATATAAAATATATAATGATATAAATCATTATATACATACACATCAAAACTAATATATATACAAAGCACATTGATAAGATGATAACAGTTTAATTACTCCTCTTTTGATTAAAAACAATTTCATTAATTTAGTAATTAATCAATAATCACTCATCTATGCATTAATGCACATGTTTATGCTATGATAAAAACAACTTCTAGAAAAAGCGCGCGCGCGCGCACACACACACACACACACATATATATATATATATATATAGAATGCGATGATTCCTTATGTATGAACTAAGTAAATATATTAACACAATACCATGAAGCAAATTATAATTACAAAACCAAACATAATGTTCCATCATAATCTGCAGAACTTCTTTACTAATTCCATACATAATACTGCTAATCATGCAAGTATATCATAATAAATTAATAATTTAACTCTTAAGAAATAATAATATTATAATACATTACCAACATCAATTCTTTCAATTTTGTGTATTAAGCAGAATCATATCATAAATCTCACAATTACATTAATTATACATGTAGCTTAAAGAAATCGCATGCTGTCTAAAATCCATTAAATAATAGAATTCAAGCCTTCAAAAATTTAATAAAATTATTTTTCACAGTAGTGATATATGCCTTATTCAAAACAAAATTGTAAAAGTCATGATTTGATAAATTTCATGCATAAGTAAAGTAACTTAAATTACCATCATTAATTCTTACCAACATGCTTGACAGAATGTATATACCCATTACATACATATAGGCATATAATATTGTTTATAGAATATGCATTTAGAATCCAACTTATATGTTCATTACTAAAATTGTTAAATTAGTACTCATCACTCCATTATTCCTTATGTTGCTCAATTCATTACACATTTTATGCACCTTACACAATGTATAAATATATTTCATACATAATATGAAACTAAAACCCAACTTACAGTTTAATTACATACATGATAGATATCAAAATTAAAATAAATTGTTAACCAAAATCCATCATAGGTATTAATTCTTTTACTGATATTAAACTTGCTTGACTCTTAAATTCTTATCTGATCATAATAGTCATGAACAAAATAAAGAAACACTTACGCAAATAATAATGAATAAATGAATATATTGCTTCTTATTTGTCGGAGCCCCTGTTTCCTCTTCCTTCCTCTCTTCAGTATGCAGTAGTTATGAGAGAGGAAGATTTGGGTCTGATATATGTAAAGGAGAGAAAAGAGAGAGGAAGATGAAAAGAGAGAAAATGAGATAGAACAATTCATGTCGGGTAATACAAAAAAATAATGTCAGAAGGTATGTGGGTTTATATATATAAAAAAGAAAAAAGTAAAAGTAATCACATGCATCAAAAGTGACAACCCATTTGCCAGCCAAATTTCAAATAGTGCAACAATATAATATGAATCCATTCACATGCAATAGGCCTACTTGATCTGACATAAGTATTATAAAGTTTAATTAAAATAATTATAAAAATATCACGGGTATTACATATACTTTGCGCTTAAACTGATAATATCTTTATATTTTACATTAATCATTGCATATTAATTGATTTTTGAATTGTTGATATAATTATTGCTTTGATTATAGTTTATTTTGTTGTCATATTTTAATAAATTCTTTGAACAGTTGATAAGCTAAGTTGTTAGTCTATTATTTCTAATTTGGGTTGGATTAGAAATTTTACAAGCAAGTTCAAGGAAGCATAGGTACTTAAGGGTGTATAGGTGTATGAGGAGCAAAGGTGTTCGGAGAGTATAAGTACTCAAAGGTTGTGGGAACTTGTTTTATAAAGGGGTTTAATTGTAAACCAAGTTTATTAATAAAAGAAGGGTAAATTTCAGATGACTACCTGGGGTAGGGCGTCTATCCCACTTAACCATCTGTAGTCAATAAAGCTACATTTGAACTCCTGTATTTTTGATGTTAAGTGAGAACGTCACCTTTTCTATCCAAATTAACTGAGCGTGTATTATACTCGTCAGAAATGCGTGAAGGTGACCTGGTTTGATTTTTATAGCCCATTTCAGTAAGAATATGGTATATCTGCGAGAGTCTTGTAACACTGCTTCCCAGGTTTCATGAAAGTACTGAAATATGATAAAACAGTAGGCAGAAGCATCAGAAACTCGTCATCTGAAAGAATATAGCTACATTCTTGCATTATATTGCCCTTGGAGAGAAAATATCTATTCATCAGATCTGAAAGTAAATGTCCAAAGACAGGCATATGCATGGGGCTCACTTCAGTAAGACAAAACAAAAATTGGGAAAACACGAATGTTAGTCTTCTAGATGCAATGAGTAAGAAATTTTATAGGAGTACTTGCTACCACCATCAAGACAACCAAGCACAATGCAAGGCACTGGTCTTGCAACCTTTTAAGCATCTTTGCAATAATAACGGCTTTAAGCAAACATAAATCTGCAGCATCTAGTTCACACTGTGAGGCAATTTCAACTACATGAAAATAAATTCTTTCAAAAAAGGAAACATCAATTTCTTTTTCTTCTATTCCCCAAAAACCAAATTGTCTTCGCTTTGTATATGGATTTTGCAGATAAGATGATAGCAAATCAAAAGCACGACCAGCTATACATAATCCAACACAGAGAGCAGACTTTGTAGAAGACTCCCAAACTGCAGAGTCATTTCGATCAATTCTAGAGAACATCCAATGTACTAATTCAAGCAGTTAAAAGGGGGATATGAAGTGAATCAAAGTGTGAAAAGCAAATAATGTTGGGATAAGAGGCACTAAATCTTTAGTTTTTATGCACTGATCAAACCTGTCCTTTAGTATCAGCAATAGCTTCTCAACTAGCAAATTGAAAGCCTTTATGATCCTTTTATTTCAAGGGTCTAGTTCACTCATAGAACTTTGCTCATTGCAGAAGGCAAACAAATGGTCACAAGTAGTTACTACCAAGTTCAAGACATGATAATCCAATATGTGGACTCCCTATCTGGCTAAACCAAGAAAATCCTCTAAACTTACCCCAAAATATTCATCTGTAAATTCCTCACTACTAGAAAATGGGCATTCTAAAGACGCTGTCACTACAGGGTGACGGAACATAATTTCAGCCACATCCTGTGCATATTGAGTCAAAGTAGTAAAAGAAATTTTTGAACCAGATTCAATTTGTTCGGGAAAAAGTTGTGTCAACATACTTCTTAGAACAATAAAGCAGATCTCAGAAAGCCTTACAAGATCATCCAGTGGTTTAAGTCTATACGAAGGGTAAATAAGTCTTTAGCCAGCCCAACTGACGGAGTTAAGACGGAAAGCATTTATTCACTTAACCTCAAAAATACAGGAGTTTAAATGTAGCTTTACTGACTACGGAAGGTTAAGTGGGATAGACGTCATACCTCAGGTGATCATCTGAAATTCACTCATAAAAGAGTCTTCAATACTAGTTGGTATTGAATGTGGATTAGGCCACTAGAATAGAGATTAGAGGTCAAACCACGTAAAAATTACTTGTGTTCATGCGTTTGATTACTTTGCTTAAATTGTTTATCAAATGCTTCAATTTGAGTTGTAAGTCATAATATTACTACTTTAACATATATACTTCATCAGAAAATTATTTATTTCAACTCAGGTCGTTAGTTAGTATAAGTTAATAAATTTTGAAAACTGTGATAGTAAATTGATTTCTGCTGATTCTGATAATCTGGTGGATTCGACAAATTGAATTCATAATATAACATATTGTATTGTGAGACATAAAGTTTTAACAGATTGTTTAAATTGCAAAAGTTGGATATTGTTTGTTCGTACTCTTATTCAACCCCTTCTAAGTGTGTCTATTTGAATTTCAAGAAGTAATGTTGATTTTATTTTTGGCCCAAAACTTTCCCTCCAAATGTGAAAAGATTTGGAGGGATGAGAAAGTTAATTATTTTATATCACCTAAAATAACCTTTTCAAAATAAATAATATGACAGTCTTGTCCCTAACTATAAATAACCATTATTATTTTATTTTATATTATCTAAAATAATATTTTAAAATAAATAATATGACAGTCTTGTCCCTAACTATTATAAGTCACAATTATATTTATTCTAAATTTTGAAAATACGATCAATCAAAATAAACATGTAGACATACTAATTAGTGTAATCTTTTTTTTTTTCTTTTTGGGACGAAAGTATATATAAAAGAAACTGTTGCGGACTTAATACTTTTGTATACTCGTATATAAGTTTGGATTATGATATTTATGCAAATCCTGTTTGTATTGATTAATTACTATAAAATTGAATTTCAAAATTAAACTTTTATATAGTCTATTAATTTAATTTTTATAATTTGTGTTCCATGTAAAATTACCTTGTTATTTATACTTCCCAATATAATACTCAGTTTGCAAATGCAGTACATCATTCATGTTTCAGCAAATGTTTTGTTTTTTGTGTGTAACAAAAAAAAAGACTAAGCAAAATAATTTCAATAGATATACATTATTAAATCATATCATTTATTATATTTATATGTAAGGATAATATAGTAATAGTGTAATTTAAAAATAAAATTATTTTGCTTTCCATTCCCTCCTTCTAAACTCACAAACACGGACAAATATAATTAAAATCTCATCAATTCCTTTCATTTTTAAAACTCACAAACATGGTAAGGAAAAATTATAATCCCTTCTCATTCTTTCTCATCCCTTCCCCTCTTATACTTTCTTTTCCCATCCTATCTCTCCAAACTCACAAACGCAATATTACAAACCATCTATTAAAAAGTATAACCTTGTGTTTTGAAGTTTTAATTTGGAGGAAAGAGAAAAAAATGAAAGGAAAAAAAGTGTCTTGGAATTTTCTAGAATAAAAGAAAAGAAGAGAAAATTAAATTAATTAATTCAAAGGGGTGTCATGGAATTTAAGTTGAAGAAAAAAAAGAAAGAAGGTGAGAGAAAACAGTACTTTTTGGACCAAATATTTTAATTCTTCTCAGCTTTGAGAAGAAGTACTCCCACTATCCCAAAAGAATAACTTAAGTGATAAAAAAAAATTTAAAAAAAATTATCCTTAAAAGTATGGCTAAACCCCTTGGTCATACTACATTTTAACAAAAAAATTCAATTACACACAAAAGAATGACTCAAATTAATTCATTTTTTCTTCATAAACATAAGAGCCAATTAAAACAACGAATACACAAATATCAATATAAGAGCAAAATTGAAAGTAAATTTATCCTCTCTCCTTTTATTTGACTATCTTAATTTGTGTAAAATTTATCCTTAAAACCATCTTTTAGAGACAGAGAGAGTAATAAAAAAGAAAATAAATCTTTCTCTTCTCTTCTCTAACCTTCTCTCTCCCCCCATCCCTAAAAGAATGATAAAAAAATAATTTTCATACAAATTAAGGTAGTTAAAAAAGTAAGAGATAATATAATTTTTTTCCCAATCTAAGAGAGAAGGAGAGAATTAATATGAATAACTTATTTGTGATATTAGTGATGTATAGTCAATGGTAAATTAGTACATTCATGTAAAAATTTATCTAGTTGACTTATTGAATTAGCTTATCCTTCGAGAACAAAATTTTTCATCAACTTAGTCATTCTTTGGGGACAAAGGAAGTACTTTCTCCATTTTCAAAAAGATGAACAAAATACAAATTTTACACATGCATATTAAGAAAAACAAAAATAGAGCAAAAAGAGTAAATAAAGTTTTAAATTTATCCTTATTAGTTCCACAAGATTCATAAAGTAATGAGTAATTTTATTTTTTATACTAATAAACCCCACTAATGATTTAATTAATATTTACTTTATGTACTTTATCTCATCTTTTTATAGACAAAAATAATTATACTTTTACTTATGTTTTGAGTACGGAGTTAGTATTTTTTTTTTCAACTAAAAAAACCCCGGACACATGGAAAGATCAAAACGAGTCACTCCTGTGATTTTGTTCCAAATTAGTTGAGCAAAATGAATCTTGGAAAGAGTATAATTAAAGAGATTGGTTGTTGGAACAAATAATCAAATAGGCTAAACCCTCCCTTAGTCTAAAATAAGAAAACACGAATTTACAAATCAATTTCTTATATTATGTATAAATATTATTTTATAAATTTCATAATTAATAATTTTGATAATTTGTAATACACACACACACACATATATATATACTCCCTCCGTTCCCAGAAGATGAAAAAAGTCAATTTGAGATTCTACGGGTTTATTTTTTGATTGGGTAATTCTACGGCGACCGGCCAACTTTTTTTTTTTTTTGCAGATGACTCCCACTGTACAACACTGTTTTATATATGTATCCAAATTATACCTAAATCACTGTTTTTTTTAAAATTTCAGTTCTAATAAATCGTATAAATTATTTGAGAGTCAAAAAAAAAATTACGCCGATCGCTAGACCGGTCGCCAGTGGCCGGTCGCCCAAGACATACTGTTTTTGATTTGATGCAGTCGTGAGTTATGATCGTGTATTAGTTCGACGGGACTTGTGTCGCTGGTTAAGTTACAAAGACATTCATTAGCTTGGTTGAACAAATAATACTAACAGGCCGTTAATAACTCATAATTACGTTCTCTAAAATTTGCACATTCATTAATACGAGTACAGAGTACTACATATATACTTTAATATTTAGTACTCCATGATATAAATACTATCACTCCGTCCCAAATTAATTGCATTTTTAGAACTTTTTAAAGTCAAATTGACTATTTTTAAAACTAATTTTTTTACTATTTTTACTAACATATAGGTGAAGATATTATAACCAAAAGAAAGTATATACAATTTATTACTAATTTTAATTTTTATAATTTTAGAAATATATTTATATATCCTTAATTATTAATTTTAAAAATAGTCAATTTGACTTAAAAAAGTTCTAGAAAAGCAATTAATTTGGGACGGAGGGAGTAGCTAGTATTACTTACTATCCATTGTTTTGAAATTTGAATTTACCGGTTCAACCGATTGAATTAAAAATCAGTTATATGTCTAGTTCGGTTTGACCCGATTAAATTAATTTGGTCAAAATTCGGATTGAATCAGTTAACTATCGGTCGAACTGGTAGTTCAACCGATTAAGTTGACCCAATGAACTGATTTTGTATTATTTTTTTATACCAAATTTTTTAAAATATTAAAATTAATCACTTTAGTAATATTGTGACTCAACTTTATTATGTTTTAGTTCATAAAAATGATTTTTTTTTAAATTTTATTAATTATTAATAATATATATTTTTATATATTTATGACGTCACCGGTTCAATAACGATGAACTAATGATCCATCTATCCGATAATTTTTTCGGTTCGATAACTGGTCTGGGTCTGAAAACATCGCTACTACGTAGCTAAGTATAAATATTATGCTCATACCGTACCTAGCAAGGAGTCTCTTACAAGCTGCTTCCAATTTTAAATAGTTCGACTCCAATGAACATGTGGTTAATCGAATTTTCATTGTGCAAATATTTTTGTTTTTCATCAATTTTAGGGTTTGCAGAAATTAGAGGCAACATTACGATGAGTGTATACTTGGGATCTTTCGGATTACTTTTCCCTAATTATTTAAATTCAATAAAATTTTCCCAATACTTAATTATTAACATGCATTTGATATGAAATGAAAATGCAAGAAGAATGAACTCGGCTTACAATTAAATTAAGCAAAATGAAAATATAGTGAAGTTTAACTAATTGTCAACCAGTGTTACATCAGTATATATATACTAGTGCCAACCATAATTAGCGTTCTCTCTATTACTATATAAGTACTCTGGTCCTAATTGAACACTATGTGAGCGACACGTGTTCCTTGTTAGTTATGACCCTGCTAGCTAGCTGTGGTCCTTGAGTAGTACGTTCCATCCCGGCCAGTTGGTCCACGTTTTGTATGTTTGTGGTCCTGTGGCGCTAGCTAGCTGGTTTATGCTGCCACTGCGGTGAAGCTGTGCTGCTTGGCATTGTTGCTGAGATTGTATTGATGTAGCACTAGTGTTGGTGTTAGCAACAACATATATATTATGTAAGATACCATACCATACACTGGCCATTGGTTCTAGTGTCTTTAAAATAATAATGGACCAGTTGCTGCTGCTCATCCATGCACCCACTTCTTCACGTACGTGTGGACCATTAATTTTAGTTTTAAAATTTTAATACCTAAAAACAAATCATGTCTAAGTGTAACTATATATGACCATCTAGCAACATTTCAACTTGTCAACTGCAGCAACCCAGTGGTCATCTGCTGGTGCAACTTCGAATTGGTATGGCAGCCCGGCCTGCCCTGATGGCGCTGGAGGCGATGGTAATAATTAATTGCTCGATCACATGCAAGTGTGTGTGAGTGATACACACACACACACACACACACACACACACATATATATATATACATATATATATATATGTCAACGTAGCTTAATTGGCAAGGCGGCATTAATTGCATTATTGTAATGAGAAGACATGCTACAAAAATCAAATTTCATTAATTCTTTTGTACTTTTGCCAAGACTGATTATACATCATGGCAATTTAACTCACGATTAATGTGTTTGCCTGTTTGGAAGCTCTCAGCCCAACTAGTATCGACAAGGAATTTATTATTATTTTGTTTTTGAATGACCGTTTTAATCAATCTTTTGAAAACTCCATGAATTTATAAATCTTACTAATTTTTCATAATACGATTGTAGGCTGTTCACGCCTAGTTGCATCTATTATTACTTTTTTTTTGGGGTTAATATCAGTAATTCAATTCATATGTCAATAAATGTAATTCAAATTAAATTAAAGTTAAATAAGACTGATCATTTTAATATGGGCAAATTGTATAATAATTACGCCTCCTTTTCTCCTACCAAAAAATAAAATTAGTGGCAATCATGTATTAAAATTATTTTAATATGGGCACACGTTGAAATGACTATTTTGAACACACAAAAAAAAACAAAAAAAAAGCATCAGCAAGTCTAGGCGAGTATTAATTTGAGATAGAGGAAGTACTAATTAGAATAAAGGCAAAAATATGATGTCAACTAACTCCTGAAACTGTAGGAATGGGAGCCACAGCCGTATCAGGTGTCCACTGGCTATTTAGAATTTGGTTAGACAACTGTTCACACTAGAGTAGTCGACGTTATCAGGGCCAGCAGCGGTTTTGGTTCCTCTTCTTTTTTGGTGCTAAAAATTTAGGGCAGAGGAAAGATTCAAACATGTAATACATAATAAATCTTAACATTAGATTATTATTAAATGTTGGGCCATTCATCTATATCTATATCTTTATAATATATAAAAATAGTAAGAGAGAGTTTCTCCTTATACAAAAAAGTACTCTTATAATATTTAATATTTTTAAACTTCTTCTATCAATTAAAAGTAAATCTAATAAATATATGTTCCTTTTTTTAATTTATTAATCTTAAACTAAATTTTCTTTTTTAATTAAAATTAAATAATACTAAACAAATCCCAACATTAAACAAAAAAATCTTAAAAATAGAGATCATGTATGTTTTAATCTACCACGAGTCTATAAAAGATTATAATCTTTTTACATTGATATTTGCTTTATACAATTATACTCGATAGAGGGAACTACCGTCATTTTAAAAAAAAAAATTATTATGAAACAAGTTTGACTTTTCAAAGTTAGTTTAAAATATTTTAAAATTTAAATCTATATAATTTATTTAGTTTTTAAAATAAATTATATGATTAATAGTGTTATAAGTTAAACTTCTTCTACCAATAAAAAGTAAATCTAATAAATATATTTTTCTTTTTTAAACTTCTTGTCAAATTAAATCTCCTTTTTTTTAATTAAAATTAAAAAATTATTATACTAAAAACTATTGAAAAGTTGAAGTTTAATTTTTTTTTCTCTTTCAAGTAATTCTTTTTGTTTTGTTTTGATTCTAATTTTTAATTCAACTGAAAGTTTTTTAATTAGCATCTACATATTAAATATAGAATTTAATTCGGTCATGTGTTGCTCATGTTTCAGATAGTGAACATACAGATGAAGAGGTTAACATGCTTCATCAGATATTTCGGTTGTTATTTTTTTCCCGTTCAATAAACCGTCGCTATAATAAATAAATAAATTGCTTAATGATTATGGAAGTATAAGATGATGAAGATGATGTTTATATGTTTAATCATATTAAAAAATATGAAAAAGAAAAGTAAGATAAAGAACTTAAATCCTAACTTCTTTCATCTTTTAAAGCTTTATAATATTGAAGTGCTTTGTTGGTGGATGTTGTTGATTAATGGGGATCAATGAAAGATTCGAAGATATGAGGAGAATGATCTTAGAGGACTAAATATTTACCGACAATAAGCATGTAAAGTGAGAACATAATGTTAATAAAGAACTAAATCAAGAAAAGTATGAAAATCATTGTATTTGTTGTTGATGGACAAGTTTAAAACCATTGTTCGTAGTATGTATTTTAAATTCTGGGAAGAAGGAATTATAAGTATATGTGTTGAGGAAATGTTCCAATTGGAACGGAGTAAAAATATGCTATAACGAAGTTATGGCGAAAATTTAGTAAAAGATGTTAAATGGTAAAAACCCTAGGTTGGTACGTCTTTCAAGCCAATCTTGCGGGTAATTAATGCTTCCAGAAAATATTAATTTTTGGGGGGTTCTGTAGTTCATGAAAAATGTGAGTTATAGGCTAGAGAACAAGCTCAATCCGACTTCGGATAAGCGAATTCCGGCGATTTGAAATGTCGACCCGTCGCTATAGCTCAGTAAACCGTCGTCATAGCCTATAGCGACTGTTCTGTCCATCGCTATAGGCCGGTTTATTTTTTTTTCCTTTTTTCCGGTTCGTTTTTGAGCCTCTCCGTGTGTGTGTGTATATATATATATATATATATAGGCAATGATCCATAGTATGTATTTGCTATGGATCAAAAATTAGCAAATAGCATATATCTTTCATAACAACTATTAATGGTAGAGATTAAAAAAGCCATCTCGCCATCCGCTAGAATAACTGACGGATTGGTTTAAATATTTTTAATGACAATTATGCCCCCTAAGCAAAAAATACACTGCCTCCGCTAGAATTCTAGCGGACTGTAGTCTATCTTCTCCGTTGTTAAAGAATTGGGGCAAAACAACAGCAGCAGTCCTAAGGTAAAAGCATCCAGGAGAGGCGATTCCGACCAAACCCTTCGAGGAAATCAGTGCCGTTGAAAACAAAGGTTGAGTTATGGGATGAATTTAATGTAAGCTTCAAATCTTTCTACTTTCTTCATCTTTGAAGACTGTGTTTGCGCTTATTTCTCTCTCTTTTTCTTGTTGTTAACCTGTTGTGTACCATTGCGTTGTTGCATAATTTCTTAATTTCTTCTTCATGTTGTTGCCTCACTAAATGTTTTATATATTCAACACACCTATCAATTCATTAATGAAACAGAGCATAAAAAGGCGAAGAAAGTTTGGAACAATGTTTGTGTCATACGTTATAAGGACTTGATGAAAAAAGCAAGAGCTGAGTCAATGAAACAGGCGAAGTGTACTTCCTAAAACTTTGAAAAATGGTTAAGTACCCACCTTTATTTATGAGTTGTTGTATGCCAATTGTGACCCGACACAAGATTTGGAGCAATTGTGAGTCACTTACACATAAGATATAAGTCTTATTGTATTGAATTTCTGAAACTTGTTATATTCTTAATTTGATAATGAACCTTTAGTAGTTACCCAAATAACAAATGCTTTTAGATTACCTATGGACTAAATTTATTGTTTCATACTTTGTGTAAAATTGATATTCTTAATTTGATAATGAACCTTTAGTGGTTGCTAGTCTTGTTTTAGCCTTTGAGTTATTATCTGTTGTTCTAGTCTTGTGTTGCTTTGCTCTGTTAGTGTCAGTTATGAGTCAGTTTGCTGCTATTTGTTGCTTTGCTTTTAAATGCTTGAAATTGAGGCTGGGTTTCATATGGTTTGTGCTGTAGTGGGTCTGGTTGGGCTATTATTGCCGTGGTTGGGTTTGTTGCTGCTGCTCGCTGCTTTTGCTGCTATGTAGCTGCAGTTGCAGCTACTGCTGCGGGGAAAGGGTTTAAATTGCTGATGGTTCTGGGAGTTGTTGTTTTATGTGTTTTAGTATTCTCATTTTTATATCATTTTGTTCCATTGAGATTGAGATGTCATGGGGGTTGTTTATATCTCCTTTATGGTCAGCCTCTTTCTAGTTTGATTTATAAAGTTTGGTTAATATTTTTGGGTCTTAAATTTTATTTTAATTGTATTTTATTTTTTTCCCTGGCCGGTTTATTTTTTAGCTTTGAGGTCTCGATCTTTTTGAGTCTAATCCCCAAGATTTGTGTTTCATCCTTGTGTTTATCAGGAAAGATTGAGTCAACTATAGCGGCATGTTGTAAAGCCAGACAATGTTATGTACATTCACCTGGATATAAACTACATATCAATGGATTTAGCAAATCGAATTTGATCATGTTGTACTGATTATGTCTTGTATATTAAACATTGTATAAGCTTACTGTACATTTTAGCATGGAATTGTAAATATAATGTTAGTAATTAATCATGGTTGCATATTTTATAAATTTTTACATATTTACTAAATTTGAATAATTTACAAATTACTTAATTAAAAATATTTTTTATTTATAAATAATAATTTTAATAATGAATTATTTAGTGTATTTACCATATAAATGAAAAAATAATTATTATACAACCAAAAATAATTAGTAATGTATGATGCACTATCTATCTCCTATATATATAGAACTGAAGGATTACATGGCCAAAAGGAACATTCCTTTTCCTTGTGTGATTTGGAAGTTGTCATGCTTCCTTGTGTAATTTGAAAAGTGTGATTGGTTTCCTGCGTCCTTGTGTGATTGTGTGTCTTTTTGTGATTTGAAAAATCTAGCAAATAGATTAATGTGATTTGGCCTACATTTCTTTTTCTTCGCTAACATTCCTCCTTTTCCTTGCATTCCTTCTCCTTTACATATGCCATCCGCTAGAATACCTAGCGGATTGGTTTAATTTTTTTTGCTGACTCGTTCATGGGGGCATAATTGTCCAGAAATTTTTTTAAACTAATCCGCTAGTTATTCTAGCGGATGGCGAAATGACTTTTTTAATCCCCACCATTGATAATTGTTATGGAAGGTAGATATGCTATTTGCTAATTTTTGATTCATAGCAAATAATGTTATGGATCATTGCTTATATATATATATATATATATATATATATATATATATATATATATATATATATATTCAAGCCATATTCCTTAGGTATACATACTATATCCTCTCCATCCTCTCCATTCTGATTAAGTTATATTGTATTCTCTCCCTTCTGAAATTAATGTCAAGTTTGACTTCTTAAAGGTAATTCAAAATCAAAATTGCTCCACATGTGCAATATGCTTGTAGTCTTGTGCTAGCTTATGTGCTGCCACCGCCGTTGGTGTTGTGCATTGTTGTGAAGCTGTGCTTGGCTTTGTTGCTGAGATTGCATTGATGTAACATTAATGTTAGCAGCAGCATGTGAGATACCATGATCAGTGGCTGTAGTATCTTAAATATTAATTTTAATATTAATTAGAAACAAATCATGTCTAAGTGTAACTATGACAAGATATTATATTCAAAGTTAAAAGTCAAATCAAACTCTTATTTTGGATAAAAGTAATTCTATGTGTACAAAAAGTTGTGCACAAATAGTACGGCTCATGTAATTCATACAAATATGGATGTATAAAAATTCAAATAATAAGTCTCACTTCCTTCTTTCATTTTTTTATATATATATATATATTATTTATACACAACATTTTGTGTATATATATAGTTTGTGCACTTAAAACTACTATTTTGGGAAATGAGTATATGTAAATGTGTTCCATGTAATGAACTGACAAATATATATATTAGGGAGAATTGATACAAGAAATACTAAAAAGTATTGTTTTCTTAATTAATGGAATTATCAAGATCTATCTAACAGGTTGTTAAGTTGTACTTATATTACAAGCACACTGTGAAAATAAAATCATCGATCTCTCTATGGTACAAGTTATTTCCATTGTAACTGCATAGCTACAATTTCCGACGGTACTTCAAACCAAACAATTTACACGAAATTAGGGTGAAAATGACAAAAGGAAAAGAGGCACATTCAAAAGTAAAGAATGAATTAGTTGTAACGCTCATTAATTACCGCTAGTTATCATTATATGTCTATTTTTCTTATATTACATAATTTTTTACTCTCTCGTCCTTCATATGCATGAGAGATATATATTCACATCATGACAACTAAATATGATTTTTTTTCCTTATAAGATTAGTTGTTCCTTCACTTTCGTTAAATGATAGTGGTAAAACTAGGTCGGAGGTGTTGCTAGCTTTCTTATATATTTTTTGCACATGGTGAGTTTTTATTTATTTATTTTTCTTTTCTTTTTTTGGCGATTGAGATTTATTTTAATTTATGTTTGTTTTTTTTGATAATTATTATCAAGTAATTTTATGATCAGTCAAATTAATTTAATTGTAAGATCCTCGTTTAGATTTTATATATATATATATATATATATACACACACACACATGAATAAGTAGAAGAGTAAATTTTAGGACAGTCTAGTCTGATGCGATATTTTAAATCAGTCTAACGTTGATGTGAAAAATTTAAACACACAAGATAGATAAGTATTGATGATCAACTAAATTAATTCAATTTATGATCTTGTTGGATTATTATAGATAGTTATTAATTATTGATGCTAAAACTAGGTCAGAGGTGTGGCTACTAATTTGTTTTTATTTTGGTGCTGATATTTTGAATGTTGCTAATTGTATTAGGTGAGCCGATAAGGGCACCTGGGTCATTTATGTTTTGGGTTGTTAGTAAACCTGAAGAAAGTCTCAAACTTGACATTACAAGCATAGTTTTAAAATCCGGACCGCCGATCGGACCGGTAAAAATCAGAATCGGTCCAGGCAACGGTCCGATTTAGCCCACAAAACCAGTTTTGTTCAAAAACCGTCCAGAACCGGTGAACCGGTGGTCCGATCGGGTGACCCAGTGAACCGGTCACTGGTTCACGGGTTTGCCCGATTTACTGCTTAACCATTAAAAAAAAATTTAAGTCCTCTCTTTTCTAATTTCTCGCTTTTCTTCAATTTTGCTTTCGTGCTTGTGCTTCTGCCTTCTCTAGTTCTCCATCCACGACGCCCAAATCCATCGTCCATCGCCATCTCTTTCTGTCTCTCTCAGAATCTCTCTATCGCGACCCTTCTTCCTAGGGGTGGGCAAAACTTTCGGTATATTCGGTATTTAGGGTATACCGAACCGGACCGAACCGACCGGTTCGGTATATATAAAACCGGTTCGGTACCAGTTCGGTATATACAATTATAAACCGGTTTTCGGTACCGGTTCCGGTTAGCAATTTTGTATGACCGGTACGTACCGAACCGTACCGGTTGTACCGGTTATAAAAAATTAAGGCTACCCAAGCCAAACTTTTTCTTAGGACATCCATACCAAGCCTTATGAAATTAACTTAAAGTCTCCTCTATTTATTTATAAAATAAATATAAGACTAAGGGAGACATAGTAGACAATGTGATACTTATTGTATAGTCTCCTACTCTCCTCTATTTATAAACCAAAAGTAAGAGAAGGGAATGCATATTAGACAATGTGGGACTTATTGAAAATTTGAAATCTACATTGGCTCCCTCACATGTAGTGCCCTATTAGACAATGTGGGACTTATTCATGTGTAAAAGAACTTGGTTGTCTCTAAGTCCCACATTGATTAGATAATAAAAATTTAAGGAAGTTTTCCTTATAAAAGACTACTAAGTGAAGCTAAAGATATCAAGTCCCACATTGGTCAATTGAAAAATGTCTTAAGGAAGTTTCCTTATAAAAAGACTACCAAGTGAAATTTCAAGTTCCGCATTGGTTAATTAGTAAAAGTCTTAAAGAAATTTTCTTTATATAAAGACTACCAAGTGAAGGCAAAGTTTTCAAGTCCCACATTGGTTAATTTGTAAAAGTCTTAAGGAAGTATCCCTTATAAAAAGACTACCAAGTGAAGCCAAAGTCTTCCAAGTCCCACATTGGTTAATTGGTAAAAGTCTTAAGGAAGTTTTCCTTATAAAAAGACTACCAAGTGAAGCCAAAGTCTTCAATTGGTAAAGTCTTGAGGAAGTTTTCCTTATAAAAGACCACCAAGTGAGCCAAATTCATTAAGTCCCATATTGGTTAATTGGTAAAAGTTTTAAGGAAGTTTTCCTTATAAAAAGACTACCAATTGTGCCATAGTTTAAGTCCCACATTGATTAATTGGTAAAAGTCTTAAGGAAGTTTTCCTTATAAAATGACTACCAAGTAAAACTTAATCAATGGCTTAATTTTTATAAGTTTTTAATTTTGGAAGTAGACCGGTACAGAGTGGGTATAAACCGGTACCGAACCGGTACCGAACCGGCTAATCGGTTCGGTATACCGGCTCAACCGGTTTCGGTATCGGTTTTCGATTTTAGGCATATTCGGTTTTCGGTTCGGGACGATTCGGTTCGGTTCGGGACGGTTAATTACCGATGAACACCCCTACTTCTTCCCCATCCCAGTCGCAACCTTTCTTCGGCTCTTCCCAAGCCCAGTCGCGACCCTTCTTTTCCATCCGTGCTCTAACCTCTGTTGTAACCAAATACAGATACAAAGGAACTAAAATGAGGAGGCCGTTGCAGAAATAAAAGGAGTAAGAGGAGAGAGAAGAAATGGAGAGGATAATTATAAAAGGAGTAGGAGGAGAGAGAAGAAATGAAGCTGCATAAATAAAAGGAATAGGAGGAGAGAGAAGAAATGGAGAGGATAGTTATAAAAATTAAAAGGAGTAAGAGGAGAGAGAAGAAATAGAGAGGATAATTATAAATTTATATAAAGTGTAGGAGAAGAGAGAAGAAATGGAGGAGTAGGAGGATAGAGAGAAAAAATAATCGGTCTATAAAGAATAATTGTGCAGTAGAGAGATTGTTTGTTTGTTTTTTGACTTTGCTTTTTTTAATTAATTAATTATTTATTATAATTAATATATTTAATTATTTATTATTTATTACACATTAATGACGTCACTGGGTCAAACCAGTGACCCACCCACCCGATAGCATTTCGATTCGATGAACGGTCCGGTTCTGAAAACACTGATTACAAGAGAAAGGGTTTCCAACTTTCCACACATGGACGAGTTATTTGGGCCGTCTTGCCTTGTCACTCGCAGTCTGATCTGTTTGATTGCTCTATGATACAGAAAATTAAGTGGGGGAGGGGGGGAGGCGCTTTATGTTGGAAAAATATGGTGTGCTTGGAAATTGTGCCCAAATTACCTAAAATAGTGTTGTACTAATTATACAATACTTCCTCGTTTTTACGTTATAAGATTATTATTGAGTTTTAAAAGTAAGTCGATTTTTGATATATTTTTAAAAAGTCAATTTTTGATATATTTTTAAACTCATAATTCAGACAATTTATCAAAAATTATGAAATTTAAATATTCTCTCCGTTTAAAATTATTTGATCATTGTTGACTTTTGAAAGTCAACTTGAAACATTTTCAAATTCAAAATTAAGATGACTCATTAAAAATTATAAAATAATAAATTTTATTGTGAGTAATACTTTTTAGATAGTTTACAATATTCGTCATTGTATTGATTAGAATTAAAAGAATTTATGTAAATTTTAAATTTAAAAATCTCTTAAGTTGACTTTAAAAGGTTAACAATGATCAAATAATATGGAACAGAAGGAGTATTATAATTAATAGTACTTTTTAAATAGCTAGTTTATAATATTTATTATTATATTATATTAAAATTAAAGAAATTTATGTCAATTTTAAGTTTAAAAATGTCACAAGTTAATTTCATAATGTAAATAATGATCTTATATTTTAGAATAAAAAAAATGCCAACAAAAAAACATTTTTTTTTTTGAGTAATTTGGGCACAATTTTTTTGGTGCCGTAGCATTGCTCTTTTATTTTAACACACTGTTGATCTCTCCTTTTATTTAAGTAGAAAATTGTTTTCTTTATTTAGGTGTTTTATTAGGTCTACTAGTTGATATATATAACAGTTGGGTGGCGGAAAAATTGAAATGAGGGTTCTTGTGGCTGAAATCATAGTTTTTTGTTTTCTTCGGTTGTGACTTTCCATTTCTTTTTTCTCGTGCCTTGGATTTGTTTTTACGCTAATATTCCATTTTATTGCCAGTTTTGTGTATTATAAATAGAAAATGATTTGTGTTGAATAATTTCTTGTCGAATATGAATTGTGATTAATATGAAATTAAAAATAATAAAAAAAATATGAATCCTTTCAGTAATATCGATATAAATAAATGGGACTATTTATTTGTAAACAAAAGTCCAAGACAAAATAAAGAAGAGAATCTAAACTCCAGGAATAGGTTCTCTCTAATTTAATCTTTTTTTAAAAAAAAATTTAATTTTTAAAAAGTATAATATAATTCGTAATAAGTAGTGTTCAGTATAATCTCATCACGTGCAAACTCCAAAAATCAAAAGACAAAGACAGACTAATTAAAATCATGAACATGATTCCAGGTTTTTGTACTTTGATTGATAAAGCAATAATAATGCAAAAGTACAATATATATTAAATCACAAAGTAATTATGTTTCTTAATTTATTTTAATTTTATTTTCTCCAATTATTTCTCTTCCCAAGTCAAACAAAGTGAATAGAAAACCATTTTTTTAAGGAATTTCTCAGTCCGCAAATGTTTCCAAGAAGAAGATCAAGTTAAGTTTAACGGTAATCATCCAAGAATCTGACTAGACAAAAACATATTTCTAGGAATCATTGGTATACTGTGAGTCACGTTTGACTACAGCAGTAGTACTACCCACCTACTACCTACTTTAACATATTAAAAGTTTATAGTTTTCAATTTATTAGTATTATTTATGTTATACTTTATAAAGAGAAGTAGTATCATTTTTTTAATTTAAAATTCTAATGCTGTTTTTTTTTTAGTTATTATTATTAGTAATCAACTAATCATAGATATCTAAACCTCTCGGAACATTTGACCAATCTAACAAGTACATGTAATTAGCTGTGAAATTAAGTACTACATCTGTCTCATAAATATTGAACACTTTTTTTTAGTATGTACGACACAAATTTTAAAATGTGTCAAAATTATACTATTAAAAATTTTGTAATATGAATAAAAATAAAACATCTAAATATACCAAAATATATAAATATACATAAAAATATAATATCTAACTATTTAAACATCGTGCTACAAAATAAGTATTTTAATAATTGTGAGACGTGGGGAACATAATTTTTTTTAGAATTTGAACTTTTCAAGAAAAGAAAGACGTACTCGCGTAATGCTTCTACAAAGATTTTGTTGTGCATTCTGAACATTGTATCGGTACAAAGTATAAATTATCGACATAATCAAGGACATTGTAGATAGGCCTGCACCTTCTATCAAGTATTTGCCGTATTTAATCTTCCATTTTGAAACACAAACTTACCAGAAATCAAGCCTTGTGTATACCATGCCACAATGAGAAAAACAGGTTTACATACTGCAGAATCAAGCCTTGTATAAAACAAGACAAGCAGCACAAAAACAAACACCTATTCTGGTTTTTAGCCGTTGAATTATTGTAAGACGCGACCTTATGGAATAATCTATTAGCATACGAGGTCGTAGTGAATACTAAGATTGATAATTAAACAATTAATACCCGAGTATTTAAACACTTAAAATAACTCATACCTTAATGAAATCCTATATTTTAACTATAATGATCTCAGGAATATCAAGGAAATCCTCCGGGCAACTAGTAACAAGCATGAATGCACCAAACTCTCTCGTTCTTCTTCAAGTACTCTCTGCGATTTCACTGACCTGGGCAGCCCCAGGCAATGCAAAGCTCTTCAGGGAATACATAGGAGCTGAGGGCAAGAACATTACGTTTTTTGATGTTCCAATCAATCCACAAGTCAATTTCCACTTCCTTCTTTCCTTCGCCATTGATTATACAAATTCTTCGACTCCTCTGCCCACAAACGGAGACTTCAGAGCCTTCTGGGATTCCGAAAACCTCAATCCTTCTGCAGTTTTATCAATCAAGCAACACCATCCGAACGTTAAGGTAGCCATGAGCATTGCTGGTGACACAGTTAATGGGAAATATGTTATTTTCAAACCTACAACAATTAGTTCTTGGGTAAGTAATGCAATTCATTCGGTCACTCAGTTAGTACAAGATTACAATTTGGATGGAATAGATATCGATTATGAACATTTTGATTCGGATCCTGATACATTTGCCGAGTGCATTGGCAGGCTTTTTTACTACCTAAAGCAAAATAATATTGTAGCCTTTACCTCAATAGCACCATATGAAGATGACTCTGTCCAGCCATATTACTTTGCGCTCTGGAGGAAGTATGGGCATCTTATAGACTTGGTGAACTTTCAATTTTATGCCTACAAAAAGGGGACAACTATTGCGCAGTTCCTTCAGTATTTTGAGACTCAGAGCTCTAATTATGAAGGAAGTAACCTTCTGGTGAGTTTTGGGACTGATAAAAGTGGTGGCTTGTCTCCTGCAAACGGATTCTTTGAGGCCTGCGATACGCTTAAGAAACAAGGTAAACTTCATGGTATTTTTATATGGTCTGCAGATGATTCAAAAGAGGCTAATTTTCGTTATGAGATACAATCACAGGCAGTTTTGGCAGCCTAAAGACGACCTCTGACTCATGTAATGTTCTTAATTTTTTTCTTCTTTTGTCATGCAAAATAAATAAATAAAATAAACATGGGTTGAATTGTTTAGATTTATCTAAAGGATTTCCAAGCAGAAATATGAGCATAACCTTGTTGATTAGATATAGGCAGATTAGATTTGGGAAAATGACTCGTCTTGTTTTCCAAAAAATGACTTGCAGATTCAAAATCATTATTTCATCTTCCCAAAAAACTAACCTTGAATGTATATTGACCCGAACTGTTTCCGGTTAACCACTTTTCAACTGTCTAGCAAATCACCTGAAACGCAGAAAATGTTTTCCAGAAGAATGAATTCTTGAAGCAAATGGAGCCTAAACACATGTCAAGGGACTAGATTTGACATAGGCTGGTTATGTGCACGTGTGCTTGCAGAAGGATCACAAAAAAGTAATAAGGGATGGGGCATGGAGAATAAAGGATTCTATATTTCCCAAGTACCTGTACTGGCCAATAGTCATACTCTGAATGATATAGTTGCTATTTTTGATTTTAGGAATCAAGTCAAGATGATCAATTGCAAACTGTCACAATAGCAATTTGAACATTAACAAAGTATCAAGGTATGAGGATTAAATTAACTTCCATAAATGAACAGGTGGATACCAGCACAGTGAAATATCAGAGTTCCTTACCGTTTTTCCTTCTTTTGACAAGTAAAAATATCAGTGTATATAGAAGAACCAAGGAGGCACATTTCATGTACATGTGTATACTACTCACAAAAACCTACCCAAGCTATACAGCCTTCAATCCAAAAATGGAAACCAACTATTTCTCTCAGGAGAGCAATCAAACTAACTACAATCAGGCCTCCACATCAACGTCCACTAACCGGTGTTCTAAAAATCGTTAGGCAGACCTAGGCGGCGGAGGAGGATCCTAGCGCCTAGGCCGCCTAGACGGTGCCTAGGCATTTTTCTAGGCGGACTAGGTGTTTTTTATTTTTCTACTGTATATACCTGTTAAACTATACAAAACATATAGTATATGTAATTTTTTAAAATTTCACACGAAACATTACCAAAAAAATAAAAATAAAAATCTTTTAAAGCTTCACAAATTCATTTACCTATTGTAGAGTTTCATAGTAGAGATCCGATTCTGCCTAAACAGGGGCCTAAGCGCCTAGCCAAATAAATGAGGTAGAGGACCGCCCAGCGTCTAGGCGGGGATTAATCGGACCTAGGCGGGGATTTTAGAACACTGCCACTAACAATCAACAAAAATCTGCTGTAGAAGTCTGGAACTCTCCCTTAGCTAGAAAAGTGTACGCTCAACATCATATATTTAACTTTCTGCACATCAGTTTCTGGGCCTATTATTTAACCTTCTGCACACCAGTTTCTGGGCCTTCAAAGTTCCTCCGGTTCCTGTATCTCCAAATAATCCGCATTTAAATGAAGGAGCAGTACCTTCATAACCTCCTTTTTCACAAACACCTGACCAAAACCTACAAGATGACTTGACAGACCGTGGCATCACCCAATCCCACAAATCACTAGTCACACCACAATGCCGCAAGAAATAATTTACTCATTCACCATCTCGTTCAGATATGCAACACCAGTTTACTGAATATTGCCTCATTTACTGGGATTTTCCATTTACTGCCTCCCAGGAAGCCGTCCATGCCAAAAGAAAACCTTTAAGGGAGCCTTAGATTTCTGAATTCCCCCTTCCAAGTTAAATATTTTCTCACAAAACTATCTGTGCAGTAATTATAAGATTTAACATAAAACTTCCCACTCTGATGCTCACTCCATTTTTTAAAAAAGAATTCTCTCCTTTTCCAGAAAAAGCTCCCATTTAACATGTAACTTCCCACTCATCAACCATATCAGCTCCCATTTTCTAGAAACTTCCAACACTTAGGATTACATACTAGCCTGCCATTTTGGATCAGAGCATAATCTGCCATATAGCCCTTTTGTCACCTGAAATCTCAAATAAGCCTGCAAATTTTGAAACTAATACTGATTGCAGCACCAAGAATCCAACTAAAACAAAACCCTGTCCCCCCTCCCTACCATAAAAGAGATTCTTGCAAAACTTCTACCTTTTCACAGTGAATTTTCATAAGTGCACCCCATAACAATCTCTCATCCCTCTTGTGCTCCAGCCTTGGCGTTCGGATTTAAACTTTCGATCAATAACTCTCTTCCTCACCCTACATTTAATTTTATTTTCTTTTTCTTTTCTTTACTTTTTTTCTGACTGACTATGCATCACAAGATAAATTGTTTTTCCCAGAGTGAGCTGCTTAGAGTACAAACTAATGAACTATGAGAGAAGAATGTTTAAGAACAGGGGATAATCGAATATAAAAGGTGATGGCCAGCAACTTTATCAAATTAATAGACCAAAGTGCTTATTGATCTACCAAATAAATCAGTCCATAAGGAAGACTACAAGCCTATATGAAATTGAAGATTGCAATTTTGTTTTGCTTGTTAGCTTCTTAAAAGTTGATTTATCATGACGCCTTCTTAATTAGGAAGCACTGCTGACAAAAATAATGTTTAGATATACCAGTAATTGGTCATTATCTCAAAGCAGTGTAAAACAGGATGCATCAGCAATTTTTTATGTGAACAGGAGCAATCCACGTGTTTCATAAGAATGGGAGGCATCATCATTCACCTAATGACACTAGATACAGAAAGTAAATTATGAAATGCCACCTCTAGAATTCAGCCCTGCCATCAATTTCCTTGAGACCAGGGGAGGCAACCAGGTGATTAAGAGGCTTGGCCGAGGGAGAAAAGCTCTTACTTGTACATTTTTAAATCTGTTATGCTTAGTTTTGTTTTACTCTCGAAAGCTAATTAACATGGGTAGTTCAAGGTCAAGACATCAGTCTGTATTTTGCTAGCACAACTCAGTGCCCTTGAGGGCCAATTGCCTGCGCTCAGTTGTAATCCTGGCTCGCTGCTAGTTGAGACCATATATGTTATTAAAACATTCAAAAGCTGAATTTTGAATACTTTAGGGAATACTCACAATCAATATAAGCATCTAAGGAGCAAAGACAATTCAACCAGTTCAATCGTTCCACAACAACATTTGAGAGTTATTTAGTTGTTTACACCGAACAAAAAAGAAAAAAGGAAAGAAAAAAAGAAAAAAAAATAGAGCCTATAACTTATAGTTCAATCAATAAATTATAATTAGAATATTCCTGCTCTTCACTTGTTTATATCACAATGTAAGAGAAGGACAATAATGCATGAATTGATTCAACACACAAATAATCAATATCTCATAGGTGCTTATATCATCTTCTATCTATTTGTACTTCACCATCAATATCCAGTATAACAAATTCTTTCAAATTCTCATTTCAATTTGCAGTAATAGCCTTATGCAATCAACACAAATCCTACATTACATTGCATACAATAAAACCTCTTTCCTTTCCACAAATTCTTCCAAGAGAAAAGACATAACATAACTATTAATTCAAGTTCACTTCAACAAAAATCCTTGACAAATAGCCAAAGGAACAATTCCACTAGCATTACATTAAATCATCACTAAACCACCAATTGCTCAAAAAAAAGAACTCTCTCAATCACCTATTATAAATAACAATGACACAATCATTCAAAAAGAAAATTATCATCGAGCTTATTCGTTACCTTCAATTCTCCTCCTCCTCTTCTTCTTCTTTTGCTCCCCCACTTCATCATCAATCTCCCCACCCTTCCTTTTCTTCTTCTTCTCTTTCCTCTTCTCCAGCTCAACCCCCAAACTGCTCCCACTTTCTCTCTCTACACTCTCACTCTTCTCTTTCTTCTCTCTCTTCCCATCTCTCTCCACATCAATTTCCCCCTCTTTCCTTACTGGGTTTTCTTTCTTACTAATTTTATTGCTTTTGCTTCCATCTTCAAAATGTTCCACCCCATCTTCTTCAGGAATTTGCACTATTGAATTGTAATTCTTTAACTGATGCTTTCGATGTGAACGGGAGGGTTTGAGCTCTTTGTGGAACCGAGTTAACTCGGTGAAGGCAGCGGAGGTGCGTCTGAGGTATACAGAAACAGGTTGGGAAGCTCCGTTCTCGAAGGAGACAAATTTAGATAGGATTTTTGATGCTTTGGAGAGAGAAATTGGCTTCGAAGATACGATTTTTCCTGAAACAGACTTCATAGATTTGAATCGAAAAAAAAGATATTCTAGTGTTTGGAGAAAATTTTGGTGCCAACTGGTGTTAGAAGAAGAGTTGGGTCTAGGGTTTTTGAGGTAGCGGCGGGTGGAATTTGAGTCATTTGATAGGGATTTATTCGTCAAATTACACGGATTGTAAATAAATAGATGGCTTTTATAAGAAAATTATTTATTCATAAAATTACAAAATGTTCGTATAATAAAATTATATTTAAAACACTTAAGGGTTCAACAACAAAAAAATTGAAAAATTATATTTATATTTTAATAACAGTAAACAATTAAATTATTTTGGGAAATAAAATGATTTGATAATCACCCCACCAGTCACATTGCTTTAAATATTCTGAACTTTTAAATATTTATGGATCTTGTCATTGTAGCCATATTTGTTGCAATAATGATAGATGAAACTGAAATATTTATACTAGTTTAATGGAGTAACTTAGACATTATTTTATCTTACTATTTTCTGAAAGCATATATTTTTGTGGACATATTTTTATTACTAAGATCATTTAATATCTTAAAAATAATACTCCACTATTTAATATCACATTATAATTTGTCATAAGTGACCTTGTAAATGAAAAACTAGTCTAAGGAGTTGTAATCTTAAGATGAATTTTAGAATAAAATAGTATAAGTAAAATGATTCAATAATTATTGCAAAATAAAACATAAGCAAAATAAAATTGTTTTTGTGTCTCATGAAAATTAAACTTTTCAAATTTTGTTTTTATTGGAAAAGGAGTGACTTTCTTTTTCTTTTTTTTCTAAAATTGTGTCAATGATTGTGAGCCAAAATATACACAAATTTAACACATTTTGGATTCCTTCCTTCCAATTTGTTGGATTTTGATAGATCATTATTTGAAAACATGTACTAGTCAAAAACTTTTGTTATCTTTTATATGGTCAATCAAAAGCATCTTCAATTCATTTGAGAATAAATTATATGCATGATGATTCAAGAAGGTGGACAGAGAAATTAAATGATACAAGGCAGGCAGTGCTCCACATCCAAATTATGGCCAGAAAAACATTAAACAAACCCATTTCATTTCAAACTTGTAAGAATCAATGGAAAATAGAAAATAATAACTGTTTTTCTTTTTCTTTTTTCTCTTTAGGGATCAAGAACAAATTCAAGCTTACGGAACATGAAATCAAGCATACAAACACCCAGAACCTCCACTTCTTTCAACAACAATGGCAAGGCTCAGCTTTTGAGGCAAATATGAATGGTGAAAACCAATTAATTAAATTCTCGCGATCGAGCATGAACTTGAAGAAAACTCACATATAACCGGCCTGCAGGTGCAAGCGAAAAGGGCCGGCGACCTTTTAGAAAACATTTGCTTGTAAATCTTCTAGCCCGGGATCAACTTCTTTAACTTCCATTTCATCATCTGTTGCCCCAAAAAGAGGAGCATCGAGCTCAGGAGGATTCTGCAGAAATGATGGAAAATGTTAGTCACTATATATATATATATATATAAATTATGAAACAAGAAATAATGAAGATTGGACTATATATATATATCCTCGAGTAACTTAAAAGATTCTAAGATTTACTGACTGACAAAATCACATTCTTTGGCATTGTTAATTTACATTGAACGTGTTATTTTCCGAAGAGCAAAATTTTTGGATAAGTTGAACAAATGTAAAATGGCATGCATAGTGAAATATAGTTCAATTTCCGAGTTGGAGTTTTATGCTACTTTGGCTATTATTTTACCTGACAACGAACTAAAGCCCAATTGATTCCCCGGAAGAATGGGTGTTGCTTAATTTCATTAGCACCTTCATGCGATCCCAATCTGTTTTTAGGATCTCTATGTAACAACCGATACATCAACTGCTTCGCTTGGAGACTTACCTGCACCAACAGAAGAAAAAAAAAATTAAGTACTCAAATGCTACAACAATATTGTATTTATATTATTGGAAAACCAGCAAAGTACGTATGGCAAGGTGCCAATTTTTATTTATGATTCTTCATTAACTGCATGATATGCTTTTAAGTGAAATTAAGATTCTTGCTACTATATATATGAATGAAAGGAAGTTAATCTCAGTAGAAGTAATTTAATCAAAGATCTCACCACTTTACTTCCTGGAAATTTAAGATCCTTGTGCAGAATGTTGGCAAATGTCCTTTGCCTCGTCTTTCCCCTAAATGGTGTATATCCATACACCATTTCGTACAAAAGAATTCCTATATATCAAGAAACCAGCAGTCAATGAGATGAAGATCTAGAGAATGTATGTAATTAAAGGTTTAATGTGAAAAAAATATAGGACAATATATATAATTGTATCTGATTTCTTTTAAAATTTGAAAACTATTTACCAAGAGCCCACCAGTCCACTGCACTAGTATGGCCTGCTCCTGTTATGATTTCCTGCATATCAGAAGACAATGTGCAATTAAATATAGAGAATATATAACTGATTAAAAAAGTATATATAAAAAAAATATAAAATCAGTTTCATTAAAAGGCCTGTCTCCTGCATGACTGAAGCTTTCTGTACAATAAAATACAGCAAGAAAAACCATCAATATTCAATATACACGAAAATTTGGGATGGGGTTGTTTAGAGTGAACAAACCGGAGCAATGTATTCTTCAGTTCCAACAAAAGAATTTGATGCTCGCATCGGCTCAGCCATAAAGATTGGACCCTGCTGACCTTTCTGATTCTTTTTCTTATCAGTTGGATCCGGAATTAAAAGCTGCACGAAAAGCAAGTCAAGTCTTGAGAGATCCTCTAGTCATACCTCTTTACTGAGAACTTCAAACAATAGAATAATAGAGAACCCTACATTATAGACTTAATTAAATAAGGGCGAGCAGACAAACCTGTGGCTTGCAGGATGTCAAACAGGACAAATCAAAATCAGTCAAAGCCACATGACCACTACTTTGGATCAGAATATTTTCAGGCTTCAAATCCCTGTAAATTATACCTATGGCGAGAACAACGCGTGTAACATAAGATAACAGAACAATAGGAGTAGTAAATTTAGAGGAGGCTATACATTTTGAGCTTGAATATGCTTGCATTGCAATTATAATACTTAATGTATTTTCCACCTAGCTAGAAGGAGAAAACAAAATGAACATGATGTACATATATACCTTGACAGTGAAGGTATTCCAACGCGACAACTACTTCAGCAGCAAAGAATCTACATACAAGAAATTTAATTTTAGGTCAAAATTGTATTTCTGGATGGACTAATTAGTCTGCATTGAAATATATGAATAAAAAGGAAGTGAAGATAGTAAATAAAAAGAAAAAGATCATCAAACATAGACTAGATAGTGTACTGAGAAGTGAAAAGAACCATAGAGAACTTTCAACTGGCTATGCACTGGGCTTCCCTTGAAACATATATATAATATCTTATCGTATGTTTGTATTTTTACCTTACAGCATCTTCCTTCAAGACCTTCATTGGCTGTCTGTCCAATAGTACGAAGAGTTCTCCTCCAGGGCAGTAATCCGTTATCAGACATATGTGTGTTTTGGTCTGCAATATATTTAGAAAAAGAATATACTACATCAACCAGAGGCAAATACTAGCATGTTATAATTATTTCTACCACCAACTTAATTCTTATTTGAAAATTAGAATCACCCAAAACAATGAAACTGTAAAGTGGCTGATATATATACATTTAAAAAGTGAAACAGAATTATTATAAGTTATTTAATCAATAGGCTTAAGTTTTTTTTTTATACCAAGGTGTACTTATTCATCTTCTACATTACTGAGTTTTTTCTAACCTGAAATGAAGCATATAAAGCCGGAAGAAAAGGGTGATCCAAGATATCTAGGATTTCTCTTTCCGCACATGCTCTATGGACCTGCAAAAAAGGATGGAAATGAATCTTGACAGAGTAGGAATTAAGCAACAGAAGCAGTCAATACTTACAATCAATTAAATCCTGAAATCGACATTAAGAGACTAAATACGTTTAGGGATTACATTGATTTGCTTATTATTAAGAATTACACCACGAATTTGAAAATTTAAGGCTACAAGTTCATAATTCTACCCCTTCATTTTTGTTTGAATCCATACTTATGAACAATAGTGCATAAGGGCCATTAATTGTCACCAATTGCAACTGGCATTTGCTCAGTTCATAGCCTTATAAAGCAAAGAAGTGGTTATACAAAGTTGAGCAGTAAACTAATACCTTGTTGCGGTTGAGCATGACACCTTTATCCATTGCTTTCATTGCAAAATATTCACCACTATCGCACAATTCCACCAAATGCACACTGCCATGCCAAGAAGTTATCGCTACTTATCAAGACTGTGTTAAGTTTCCATTCGACACAATTAATGGATACTTAGATATAGCCGTAATTCCTAAAACACATTAACTATCCTAGAAATTCTTATAACAAAGGAAGTATATGGAGTTGAGATGATTAACCATATCCTTAATTGACCTTGATGATTTTGAGTTGCAGATGTTTTTTTATTCAAAGAAATTAATATAGCAAGAAAAATTGACAAACCTGCCAGTATCACCAGATCCCAAAGGTTTTACTGGCTTAAAATGCTTCAAGCTTAGCTGTTCTCCGCTGTTGAGAATCTGGAAAAAGTTGAGACATCAATAACGAGTGAAACATCATGATAAAATCAGAAAATCCATGAAACATTATTAACCGTTGTCTTGGAAGAACACATATTAGTCCACAGTTTTGTTTTGTTTTATTTTTGTACAAGCTAGCTAATCCATAAGTTTTATCAACATACTTATAAGTACATTCCTCGATTTCTCACATTATATTGAAGTATGGAGATTTATATATACTTATACCTTTTGAATAGCTCTCCAAGAAGAGCTATCCTTTCTATGAGGCTTTGGATGAACCACCTTCGAATGATTCTTCCACAAGTCTTCTGGTTTCTGCAGGTTAAATGGACGATGTCACAAATCAAAACACAAAAAATTGACTACAAGTAGTTTGCATGTTTTTACATTATATTAGGACATTACCGAATTAGCATCTGGAAGCTCTCTCACTGCTTCATCAACATTTTCTGCAGTTTCTTTCACCTGAAAATGAATATAAATGACTCTTGTAATAACAAGATTATACTACTTACCAAAAAATAGAAATAAATAAAGGATATTGTTATATATACCAGTTTTGAACTCTCTTTCACAGTAGTCTCAGGAATACAATTGTGAAGTGGCTCAACATGTTGACTTCCATCTAGTTGTACCCCAATAAAGTACTGTACTTCTCCCTGTGAACACCAACAAATTGGTAAAAATTAAGCATGTATATTTGACAATTGATCACTTTTAATTTTAGCCTAATTTTCGTAAATTTCCCTATACCTTTTGATCACGCATAGGCTGCAGATGAAACAGATTCCAGAATTTTTTGCCTGGATGATATCAAAATGAGAAAACTATAATTAAGGCACATTATAATACATGTATTCAAACTATGCACCACTAAACTTGTGCCAATATGTCATATCTAAGATAACTAGCATACAGATTGAAACCATCAAAAAAGCACAATATTTAGACATTCCTTGAATATAAATGGATTTATCGCATCGAAATGGCAGACGGGCAAACCGATGTACAGGCGACAAAGCATATGAATATTGAGTATGATTCTTGAATTTTATTGAATGGTGATAATAATATGGAAATGAATATTGAGTACCAGTTTTAGTGTAGTTAATGAGTTGAACAGTAACATCCTTTTGATTATCAATTGCATCTCTTATTTTCCTCACAGTGGCTGGATCAGTTTCGGGTCCCTGAAGAAACCTATAACAATTCAAACAACCAAGTTCAATAATCAGAGTAAAAATACATTGATTCTTACTATTCTAACCTACCCATTTGAAATTAAGGGAACAAGAAAATGGTTCACTATTTTCTTTTTATTTTCCTGAACTAAAAATAAATTCCAACCATCCAAAAGCCATTCTAAAAAACATATATAAGTGCAGAATCTCAAATCCCACCTGCAATTTCTTCCCAAGATTTCTTCACGACTATACTCTGTCAACTCCAAGAAGCTATCGGATGCAAATATCTGAAAATTTGCAAGTGATTAGTACCATACAAATTCCAAAAACTATATATTTGGCATTTTCCTTTTTCGTTAGTATCTCATAATAAACAAATCATATCACTAATTGATTAAAGAAATAAAGAGTCGTGGGAGCTTTACAAAAAAAAAAAGTGTTCATAATCCTCACTTTAAGGATTGTTGTACATAATATATGTACTTACTCTATATTTTATATCATTATGTGCGTACGAAGTACGTATTAACTGGGTCTTGACTATTTTTTTTTTAATCCAAGGACAATTGAGCTCAGTTTTGTTTAGTATAAAATTTAAATAAGCATGAAATTAACTACTTACAATGGGATTATCAGGCAACCTTGGATCGGTGATGACAAAGTTTTTCTCAATACGTTCAAGGGTAGTAGCAAGATCAATACCCTTTCTCATTTCTTTCTTCCTTACTTTGTCATCCAAACTGTCGGGGCGGTCGTTCTCATCATCACTTTCCTCATCATCTCCACCAAGTAGCCCATTATCAAACTGATCATCTTCACTAGCTCGATTTTTCTTAATAAACCTATAAATAAATACATATATATTTATTTAAACCAAAGTACTTTCTTACCAATTGGAACCACATTTTAATTTTTTTTAATTGTTTACGACGGTTAGTTCACGGTTAGTACACATATATACAATATTCAATAAGAAAATGCACATATATATATATATAGCAAGCTAAAGCTAAAGCTAAATATATAGGTATTGTAAAGGATGAATTAAAATAAGGTAGGTAGGTACCCCATGAAGGAACGACGTGAGGTTTTCTTATGTTTCTTATCGGGTACTTCATTGATCTGAGCCATTGTGCTTCTCATACCGGCATAAGAATTTCTCCTTGGAGGAGGAAGAGGTGCCGTATTTTCAGTGGTTCGCCTTCCTAAAGCATCCAATCGCTCCTGATCGCTGCCAGGTTCAGATTTCCTGGTCATTATGGGACGAATGTTGGTGGATTCACTCAGTGCTCGAGGCCTCTTCACTGCCTGCACTAGCTCCGTCACTGAACTGGTTGCCCTCTCTTTCTGCCGAGCTGCATGCATTATAATTAATATATCATTCATTTTTAATTTAGCTTCTTAATTAATAATTATTATATATATAGTGCATGCATGTAGGCAGGCTCATTTGCAATTCTAATCTTCCAAGTTCAAAGAGTACTAAGTACAGTTTTTGAGATCTTCAAAAACAACTTTCTTTTATATCTTAAATTTAACAATAAATTAATTAATTTATGTTTTTTGCTTCAATGTTTCATATCAGTGCTTGTTAATTATTGAAATTTTAGTATATGAATCTATGGAATGAAATGAGAAACTGACAACTGTGAACAGCTAGTTGTGTGTGTGTGTGTGTGTGTGTGTGTGTGTGTGTGTGTGTATAAGGGTATTAATACCATCATATCGAATTAACGATTCAGGCAGTCCATTGGGACGAAGCATGTTCTCCTTGACGCCCTCTGTATGCTTGCTCACCTCCACTTGCATTCTGCACTCAATATTTACTAAAAACAATTAATTATATAAGCATATTATACCTATTACTATTAGTATTTCTTAATTTCCTCTAAAACCATGCATACGCTATTAGGGACAACCTCTCATGCTTTTATTTTATGATAGAACATAATATATACTTAAAATGCATATATAATTATTCTTTTTCCAAAAAATAATATTAATTACCTTTGAGGAGAAAATGTACTATTACATCTGTTTTGTGTTTATTTTTAAGTTATCTAACATTTCCAGTTTTTTTCATTTATAAATATTAAAGTTTTAAATGATAACATTTGGAAATGATTTTTTCTTTTCTTTTTTTTTTGATTTTCTTAATACTGAACTCAGCAACCAAAATTCATTACTAATAGAAATTAGGTCATATCCTTAAATATTGATAGTGTGACCAATTACTAATTAACCAAATATTTCAATTGAAACAATATTTCAAAATTGTTTTCATGACAATAATAATCATAGGACACCAATATCTTCTTATTATAAAACGTGAGGCATTTACTTGCTTCACCAAGCAGGTGGACTTCACCAAACATTTCTATCTTATTTAACCCCAAGTTTACTTCTTTCTTAATTTAATCTTTAAGTTTAAAATATTGTATTTATCCTATAAATTCAATAATATATTTTTAAATTTTCAAATTAAAATTATTTCTTCTTAAATTAATAGTATAATATGAATTACACACTCAATATACCTGATCTATCTTATATAAAGCGGCTCTCCCAAGCCGTGGTGATACCGTATCACCTTTCTTGTTTTTTTTTTCTTTTGTCCTTACAACTTTAATTATATTATTATTTTATTTTTTTAATTTTAAATTATTATACTTTTTAAATTTTTTTATTTTATTTTACATAATTTAGCATTAGGCATTGGAAAGGTGCTTAATTCCGATAGCGATTTTAGGCTTTCAGAGCGGGAGAGGAAAAGAAAGATGAGAGAGATCGGTGTCGATAGTTGGCAAGGAACTGGACCCCCCAAAAAGGAGGGGCAGCTACGGCCGAACATATAACACGTGTACCACCGAGTGTTAGTTTTAATAAAACATGCCATGTACAAAAAATAGGCAACGCGTTTGCTTGATGGACCGACCATAAATCCTATCCAAAAAATATATAATCTATACGGCCCACATTACTATTCTCAAAAACTGGATCTTTGATCAGCATTAATCGGACGGTTGTAATTAGACCGAATCAAATGCTTTTGTTCTTGGGCTCACACAGCCCACTTGTTTTAATAAGCGACAAAGTTAAAGGGTCCCGGGCCCAGTAGGTTAAAAAGTAACGAATCATCAGTATTGGGGCATGGGACTACTGGCCCTTAATGCTTTTGGGTAATTAGATTTTGATTTGATAAGTCATAGAGTAGGTTAAAAGGTACATGTACCGTCTTATTATTCGTTTGAATTGTAAAAATAATAAAATAACTCATTTTTATAAAATAAAATAAAAATGATGTTAGATTATTTTATTAGAATAGAATAAATTATTTTTATTATTGACAAATTTATAAATTTTATCGTTTGAGTGAAGGTATTAAATGACTCACTCTAACTAAAATAAAATAAATCATTTCACTTTCCATTTTATTTCTAATATAAAAATTATATATACTTTTTTCTCTTCCTTTATCCTAATCATAATGTTGTTGCATTTGGATTTTGGTCATTTTATATTAACAATATAAATTCATTTCGAGAATTTAAATTTATGATAAAAGTTTCTAATACTATTTTTAAAACTCCGAAATATAATCTTTATTTGCATTGAATTATAGGATATAAGAAAGTATAATTCCTTTTGTATTAATAGTCACTTGATTTTTCGGGGAAAAAAAAACTGACCCGATGAATTTGAGGGTTTTGCCAGTTTCATCCTTGATGGGTGAAATAGTGAGAAGGTTCCAAAAAGGAGAACCATCTTTCTTGTAATTGAGGAGCCTCCCACAATAGCTCTTCCCCTCCGCCAATGCTTCCCTTATTTTTGCCACATCTTCTGGGTTTGTATCTGCACCCTGCATGAACCGGCTGCAGTGCAGCCCCCACCATCCACAACCAAACACTGTCTTAATTAATTATTTTATGACATATAAGACTACTTATTTATTAAGAAAGTACTACTACGTACAAATATGAATACAACTGCGGCCACCACAAGAAAAACACCAAGAAAAAAAAAATTCAAATGTAACTTTTTTTCTATACATCTCGTCTCATATAAAATAAAGGGAAAAAAAAATCCAGATGCAATTTTTTTCTATGCATCTTATGTGATATATAAAAAAATTGCATTTGGACATTGTACAAAGAAACTATTGTTATACCTAAGATGCAACTTCTTTATTTTTAGAAGAAGAGTGTAAATATTTATATAGCTAGAAAAAAGTTATTTTTTGCATAATAATCTTTTGGTGCCCTTGATCGTACGTTATATATTATTGTACCAAGATATGGAGTCCATGCATATAATTACCAGTTTCTGCCTATAACCTCTTTGGAAGTGTAACCAGTCATTTTAAAGAAGCCTTCACTTGCATAAAGGATTGGGTAATCGGGTTTTGTTGCGTCCGATACTACAAACGTCTGTTGAAATGCCGATAATGCATTCTTCAAGTCCTCCGACACTCTTGGAATGTTTCCCTTTTCTCTACCTGCATTAATATATAATGTTAAAACAACATTTAGTAATGTTAAGGCTAGTTATATATATATATGACGCACTTAACCATAAATTTTTATTTTTTTCTACTAACAAGTTTTAGTCATCTACTTTAATAGTATTAAAAACATGTAAAGTATATACTCTTTTTGTCCGGTAAAAATTGGTTTAATTTAAATTTTTCAATCAAATTGACTAATTATAATTGAATTTCATACTTTTTTCTTGTAAGTATCTATAGATAGAGAAACTATAATTATAAGATTTTATGTCAAATTTACTACAATATGTAATTTTGAATTCTTAATTTTAAAATTGAACAATTTGACCCAAAAAAAAATCTAACTAAGCTAGTTTTTTTTAGAGAATGACGGAGTACTTCCTAAAATCCGAATTGAAAAACTTCCTTACCTCCATCGTCAGATAAATCACCGGAGCTCCGCATGGAGTTACCCGAGTTCCTCCTAGACGTACCCACTTTCGCATTCGGGTCATCACCCCCCGAGCTTCTCACTTTCACCCCCTGTGGCTTACCAGTCTCATCATCTGTCTTCAGCACTAACCCCCACTCCGCCGCTCTTTGCGCCGCGGCTCCAACTTCTCCTGCCGCTTGTGGCGGCGCCGCGGGAGACTTCTGCTCGTCCTTTATGATGGAAGAGATGGTTTTCCGGGAAACTGGTTGCGGCGACTGAGACCGCTGCACTGGCGGCGGAGTGGGGTCCTTGAGGGCCATCCATGAGGTTACTTTTGGTTCAGAACTTGCCGGTGGCGGTTCGGGGTTGCTTGGTGGTTCTGTCCAGTCTTTCCAGGTGGATGGTGGCCGGAAAGCTGGATTGGTTGGCCTGGCGGGATTAACATTGGTTTTGGTTGATGGGTTGAAGACTTCGAGCGAGCCACGTGCGTCTCTGGCCGGTGGTGGGATTAGGGGAATTGGTTTGTTTTGTGCATGGTCTGTTGGCTCCATTTCTGCATGACCATATAATATGTACCACATATGTTATATATATTTATCATGTTATGTTTTGCTAAAATGTTAAAATGATAAAATTATGATTAATAAAAATGATGAAATGACTAAATTGTTGTTAATAAAAGTTTTTCAAACTATGTTGTTTTAAGCCATTGACACGGTCATGTTCTCTATATAACATAGGATAATGATATAGCATTGTTATATACTAAATATTGATGCCATACGCATATTACGTGCGTGAATTAATTATATTAAATAAAATAAAAATATTTTATAAAATTTAGAAGACAATATATATATATATATATGAGGACAATTTTTATAAAATTTTGATATTTTGAGTTTTTGATCATGACAGCCAAATTGTAAAGTAGGGGTAGTATTGTGAAGCGTACTTTTTTCAAATAAAAAGTCACTCACTATCATCATTTATTATAAAAGTATAATTGAAAAGGACTAGAAGGAAAAATACTTGGTATGGTTTATATATGTATAATTAATACGTTGTCTCATGTCTGTACGTATAGCAACTGGCAACTAACATTAACAGCTAACAGGTGTGATTTAGATATTGATAGACTCAATGTCCGTGTAGTTGTCTAATTCATACACCAAACTTTTTCTTAAAGGGGGAAGAAGGTCATGGGAGTCCACAAAGTGAAATCAGGGGCATTTAGGTCATATTAAGCAAAGCAAACATATGTCAAATGTACCAGCATTTTAGTTTATTTAATAATTAGTACGTAGTTAAAAAAACTATGAGCATTTCATACTGTAAAAGGCAATTTCATCCTAATCGAATCTTAAAAACAATCTCATTTTTAAAAAAAAAACAATTTGTTTAACAAAAAAAATATCCTTATTTTATTAATAATAATAATATAAAATAATATAATATTCTAATTAAATTTGTCATAAATTTATTATCATGTCACCCGCTGTATAATACAATAGGAGTATCATACAAAATCAATTTGATGATAAAATCTCATGAGGAGTTGGCATGATCAAATGGGCAAGTGCACACATAAACAGATATAACGTGTGGGTAGTTCGTTCATCAAAGCAAACCAACATGTAGACCATATATTTGCTGTACGTATGTCAGAGTACGTTATGGATGAGAATAAAAAAACAAAACAAGTTAAATCATTGCCCAAGTACCAAGAATATGAATTAATGCAGTAATTAACTTTCGCCGGTAGTGTTCAAAAAGGAAATTAGTAGTACAAGTTTAATACATGCACCACAAAGACAATTATTTCTTGATCCAAACTGAGTAATCTGTACGGTGTATTGTGTCTTGTACCCTGTAGTTGTCTTGGTGCACACTATAAAAGTAGTAGTGACTGATATATTAAAATAATATGACACTAACTGATCATATATATTTTCAAAATTAAGAATAAAAATTATTGAAGCTTAAGATATTTTAGTTTGTGCTTGTAATAATGCAACCAAAAAATAAAGCACATAGTATAGTATAAGTTGATAATTAAGAACAATTACCCAATGAAAGTTCTAATCGATGCAATTAAATGTCATCATATCACTAAATATTAATTCTTACAAGCAAGAAGATAGAAAAAGGGATGGGAAAATTATAGATCAAGATATCGAGTGAAATATATAGGAGCTAGTACCTGATCAAATTAATGAAGCTGAACTTGCTGATCAATCTGTTCTTAATTAATTGCCTTTATTCTGCTGACAAATATATGTATGTATGTGTAGAGAGAGAGAGAGAGAATTATGTGACAAGAAAAATATGGATGGAGAGGAGAGTATTTAAAGGATGGAATAAAAAGGAGCTAGATCGAGTACTGCTAAAGAATGATTGTCCAAAAGGTTTGGCTTCCCATCCCTGTACACCTATAAATCACATGGCTCTACACATTCTCCCAAGGAGCTGGCCATGGCCCTGAAAAATTAATTATCCAATCATGAAACTTAAATATTTCTTCAGGAGATTAAAACCAAAATATTGTTGTTGTTTTCTTTGCTTCCAAATCCACCGAATATCTATGAAAATCCTCCTAAAACTTGAAGATCGATAATTGAATTAAGTGATCCAACAGACTGGAGGAATGGAAAAATGGAAGTTGTAATAGCTTGCAAACAGATCCATCGAAGATAGAGAAATAAGAGAGGTGAGGGAGATATGGAGTTTGTTCCAAAACCCACGTTATGTTACTTTTCTAACTCCTACCTATCATATGCTACTTCACACAATGCTCCTCTTGTCTTTGTGTCTCACTATTTGCAATATAATGTCTAAAATCTGGTAGAGGGATCGATCATGCATATATAATTTTTAACTTTTTAACTACTTACTTGAGAGAATTCAATGTAAAAAATCATTTTTATACCTTTTTCTCCAAATTTATATATTTTCAGTAAAAAAAATTCATTGGTTAAAACCCACAATAATTACACGTCAAATTTGGGATGGTTCTATCAAGAGTTTTGTAAAATTATCGAGTTAAAATCTCATCATATCGATTATGTTTGATCCTGAAAACTCATATATATATATATATATATATATATATTGGAGTGGCCTTACTATATATTAATTGATTGAACCATGCATGTTATGGAACAATAAGATATTCCCAGATTCACCGTGATATCAAAATTAAGATCTTTTCCCGTTTATTTGGTCTAATAATGCACGTACATGCATTTTATTATCTATTCAGTATTTGATTTAATATTTGTTGAATTTTTCTTTTGACTTAAGTATGTATATATTAATGACCTAAAATTATAAAGATTTAGAAGAAAGCTAGAGTTCGATAACACTAGTAAAAATTTTAGATAAAAACTTAGGACGTACTCCAATTAAATTTCACTTTTGTAACTGACCATGCATTTCATCGATCAAGTGGACATTGAGAGAGAGAGTCACACAGATCAAACGAATAAATAGATAGAAGGGGGGAATGGGTAGGGTCAGTGCCACGTGAAGCACAAGTGAGGAGATGAGGAAGAACAAGTTTATCTGTTCACAATCACATCAACTAGAGCTTGCTAGCTACATCTTATTCATTGCATATATATGTCCAGATGCTGCTGCTATATATTTCTCTCCCGTCCTTTTCCCTAAGACCCATGTACCTCCTCCTTCAATTTCAAGAACATCAATCGTGCAATTTATTGGCCCTCCACCAACATTTCCAAATAAATTTCATACTGTATCTATAGTCCAAATTATTTGCAAATGAATTTAAGGAACAGTACTACTAATTTTGGTGAAAATTATTATGCTGGATTGAAGAAATGGAAATGGAATTAATTGTTGAAAGAATAAAATAGAGAATTGAGTGGAATGGAGAGTAAAATGATTCGTTCTATTTCTGACCGAAATGAGTCATTCCATACCTTCTGTCAAGGAATAAAATTCACAAATTTAACATGAATGGGAATAGTTCATTCAATTCTAATAAAACTTAACCAAACACAACTTTTTTTCATTTCATATTCCAGCCACACCTTCATTCCTGCAATCTAAATGTAGGATCAGGTTAATTAGTTCAAATAGTATGTTGTTTGTCTTTGTTTATGGACTGCCACGAATTGTGTTTAATCTCATCTACCCTATTAGAACTTTATAAAAATTAATTATTACTCCCTCCCCGTCCTCAAAATGATGGTTTAAATTATAATTTTTTTTGTACTTAAAAGAATGGCTTAAATTACAAAAAGTAAGGGGTATATAAGTATATTATTTAGTGAGATCCATTAGTATAAAAAAATAAAAAAAACACATTACTTTATGTAATATTATGAAGTCACTAAAGGACAAATATGGGAGAGAAAAAATTACTCTCTTTTCTCTATCTTACTTTTCTTAATTTGTGTAAAATGTACTTATGTAATCCTTTTGAGCACGGAGGGAGTATAAATTAATTAGTATAATACTCCAATTTCATGCAAAACAAACATAACCCCTGTAAACTCAAATTAAAGAAAGTTAATCTCATTGTATATATCAATAGAATTAAGTAATACTTATAATTAATACTCCCTCTGCGAGGACAGGTATATAGGTAATACTTAAATTAATTCTAAGCCATTATAAACACATAATGGCAATTTAACCCATAAATAATTAAAATATGAAAACAAGAAAATTAAATTAATTATTGTTGATTTATATACTTTTGGTTTTAATGATGACAAGTTGTTTTATAATGTTATTATATTTTTACAAGTTTGGACTTTGATTGCTTAGAATTTTATAAATTGAATGATTTATTGAAACTTCAAAGATTTAAGATTTTGCTCAAGTGCAGTGAATTATGAAGATCAAAGATTGATTGAGTCTAGGAAATAAATGTAAGGTTTTTAACATTTTTTCTAGAATCAAGGCATAGATTTGATTTAAATTAAAAATCAAATTTCTTCAAAAATATATTTTCTGGTAAAAATATTTTACATAATATAATATTTTCTTTTACCAAGATTTTATTCGGTTGGGATTGGTAAAACAAAGAGATTTGATTTTTAATCAGGAAAAGAGTTATTTGGTTTACAAACTTCTTCCAATTAAAGTTTTAATTTATAAGGTTTTATTTTAAAACTGCTCTGCTAGGATATATATTCAAAGTTGGTACATATGCTAGTCCGTTGGGTTATATATTCCAAATTGGTATGTTTTTTGAAAACTTGTTAAAGTATTTGAATTGTATTTGACCAAGTAAAATGACATAAACTTTACCCGTAGCAAAAAAAGACTCTTATCTTTCCAAAGTTTATTATTCTTTAAAATCTTCTTGATATATTTAAATGAACTTTGTTAGTCTTCAACAAAAGGTATCCGTTGGGTTAGGTGATATATATATATATATATATATATATATATATATATATATAATATATATATATATATGTGTGTGTGTGTGTGTGTGTGTGATACATCGAACAGTTTTGAAATTATAATCTTTTTAGCAAAATTATAAGTGCCTTGATTTTAGTATTATTGTTGAAAATCATAGTATTCAGTTGTAATCTCTTTTATTCTTAAAGTTTATATCTTGTAAAAGAGGTTTCGGAGTGAACAATAGATTTCTTTTAATATTGTACAAGGAGAGTTTAAGGGGATAGAAGTATCCAAGGGAACAGAGGTGCTCAAGGAAGGAAGTTTCCTCAAGAGAGCTATGTGCTCACGAAGTTTTCTGAATTATATTATACTGGGAATTGATGTAATTGTAATTGTTTTATTAATATTAAAGGAAATATGTTGGGTATCAATTGATATCTGACTTTGGATGTAGACCCATAGAGTAGAGGATTAAGGGGTCAAACCAAGTATAATTCTTGGTTTGTTTATGCTTTTTGATTGTTGTTCCGTATTTTCAGTTTATTTGATTAATACTGTTGTTTAAATTCTGCATTAAAAAATCCCAAAAAATATATCTGCATACACTGCATATTTCAAATTGAAGTAATATAAGGAAGTTGTTAGAAATAACTTAATACAGACAGCTCAAAGTAGACATATTCTAAAATAGACAACTAATTTACCTGTCTAGATTACTTCTGAAATAGAAAAAATTTTAAATTTGACATAATTTGTTGACATTCATGCGCACACATAAAGAATTTCAATTACATCAAACTTATTGTCACCCGATATATATTTTGTTACTTTCTACAACAAAAAATGTGAACTGCATATATTTCCAAAAAAAAAAAATTGAGACTTGATTCTAAACATGTACGCAGTAACTAGGAACCTGCACGAATAGAAAGACAAACATAAACCAACTTATACTACTTACATAAAGTCTTAGCTTATTCGAATCAGAAAATGTTATGACTATATATATTAAAGAATTGTGCAAAATAAAATCGTTACATACTTACATGCCTGTATTGTCATATTTCCTCTTCTCAGATACATAGTTCATGAAATTATTCATTTTGTTTAGGAATATTTATGAAAAGGCTGATAATTTCTATTATTATATACATATCATAAATTTGACGCAACAATACTGTCTTGTTGTATTTTTTTGTTTCAAAATTAAAAATATATTTTGACTTTGTAAGTTAATTTGCAAGAATTTTAAATTAAAAATTGATATTAATTTATTTTATATTATTACAAACAATTAAAACTATTGCAAACTAGTTAAAAAATAATACAAAACTATATATTGCTTCAAAACCTAAATAATATTATATCAATTTTATGGTTTAAAATTTATTTTATTAATTTAAGGCAAAATTTAAACTCATACATAGCAATACTGTCAGCTTCATTTTTCAGCCTCGTCAATATCAAATGATCGGAAATTTTAGTGGCTAGAAAGTAGAAACTGCTGCTGCTGCTGCTGCTGCTATACACATGTTCAGTCGGACCTTTCCTGGTGGTTTGACTTGTTTGTCGGCCAACTAATTAATTAAGAAAACTTCTATTTTAGTTTCATGACTCAGCTTGTTTAGGGAGCTACACTTCCATAAATTTCTAAATCTGACACATTTACACAAGTGGCTGATCTTAATTTAATTAATTGTTTCCCATAACAAATACTCTATCTGTTTTAAAATAAAATATTGTTTTTTAAAAATTAATTTAAGATATTCTTAAATAAAAATAATATAAATTTATATAATTTTAGTCAATATAAATATTATAAATTATTTAAAAATTACTATTAATTAATATAATCTATCCGTTATAAATTATAAAATTATAAATAATTGATTTTTAAAAATTAATTTAAAACATTTTAAAGCTCAAAATGAAGATTGCACCACATTTCCAGAAAGATGCATTTCTTTCCTGCCTTTGCCCACTCATGTATGTACGCATAATCTGCCCACTTTAGCATATAAACAACAACTTGAATATAAAGAATAATCTGCCCACTTTAGCATATAAACAACAACTTGAATATAAAGAATAACTAAGAAGATTGTGGTCCTTATTTATATATGCTATTAATTAGGGACCAATTGCAATTCGAATGTTTTCATTCTTTTCATCAATTCTTGGTCCAAAGTTAGGTAAAGAGTCATCCCATTTCACTAGTCACTAGTTGCCCCTCTCAAACCCCCCAAAGGCAAAGATGCTGAAATATTTCATCAATTTATTTTATATATATATATATATATATATATATATGTACGTACTAAGGTTTTTACTAGTTCTATATATATATATCTCTCTCTCAATTTATTATAAATATATATATATATATGTACGTACTAAGGTTTTTACTAGTTCTATATATATATATATATATATATATTATATATATATATATATATATATATATATCTACAGCAATCTGTGAATAATTTGCTACAAATGAGAAGGAGAATCACCCATCAATGAACAAGTGAAAGATCAAATATATTTAAAATATATGAGTGTTTCTTGCTAAAGATTAGCTGCCATTGCTACCTTACAAGTGGCTATTAAAGTTCCAAATTGCAAAATTTTAATCTAAATCGCGTCAACCTTGGGGGAACTTTAATCGTCTAAGGCCTCAAATTGCTTACCATAACTACATTTCTAACATATTTTAGGGAAATTTTGATAGATTATAGGAAAATTTTAATGTGGATTGTGCAGAAATTATTGCAATCAGTAGCGTTTTGTTTTTTCACCAAGGAATTTGACTTTAGAAAGGTTTTGGTGGAAAGTGACTCCTAATGTTATTAGATGGCTCACCCATGTTTTTCACCAAGGAATATGACTTTAGAAAGGTTTTGGTGGAATGTGAGTCCCAATGTTATTAGACCGCTCACCCATGTTGACGTGCAACAGTTGTATTTGTCCTCAATTGTCCATGATTGTGGTGTTTAAACTAGTGATTTTGAGTTGGTAACTTTCTCTAATTAATATATGTAGGTTGGTTAATAGAGTAGTTCATAGTTTTGCTGAGTTACAAGAGTTTGATTTTATTGTTCTTGTTTTTCGGTTGTAAGATGCTCATCCTAAACTTAAAGTACTTCCTTCCATTGTTTCGGATATTTTAGAGCAATAATATTCTTCAATTTTTTGATTATTTATAAATAAATAAAATTTTAAAATAAAAATAAAAAATAATTTTTTTTACATGAAAAAATGGTATTTCTAGATGAATCTTTTCACATTGAGAGTGAGATCCACTTTTATTCAAGTGAGAGAAATCATATGAAAATATCATATATATTTTCATGTGAAAATATCATTTTTCAAAAAAAAATTAGGGATATGTTCACAAAAATAATAATAAAAAATCTTTAAAATCATCATTCTATTGTAATTGGTGAGTAATTATAAAAAATATTGGTCCATTTTAACTTTGGTTTTTGATTAATATACTCATTAAAGTTTTTTTCATGCAACAAAAGAGAGGTATTCCCGCCTTCATCTACGTGTACTCCATAACAAATTTGACAACAATTAATCTCCCTCTTACTCTTTCCTCACTTAATTCTCTAAAATGGATCCAAGATCCGAACATCACTCAGTCCAACCAATCTCTCCATCACTCACTTTCCTCCAGAGTTTGAGCTGCCATGATTTTCAGCATGCTAATCAAATTCATTTTACCAAAATATCACCACCACTGTCATGAAAAAACCAAACTCCCCTGCCCACATTATGACGGCCTCTGCTCAGCCACGCCCGCCGCAGACCAGCGGAGCCGCCACCCTCCGGAACCTCATTTCTTGGTTCTTCATCACCATGTTAATCCTCTACCTCCTCCTCTACTCTTCCAAACTCATCCTCCATAGTGACCATTCTGAATGTTCATTACCCTCTAATTCCGAAACAATTCCCACCAAACAGACCCTTCAAACATCAGATTATTCCCTTAATTCTTCTCTCATTAGTCCCACAAATGAAAGTATTAAAACTAGTTCAATTAACCCAAATATCATGCTTCCCCAATTAGCTGCGCCGCCTAAGCGATTTGATACCGAGCTAAAACACATTGCATTCGGCATTGCAGCCTCGTCGAATTTGTGGGATAACAGGAAAGAGTACATAAAACAATGGTGGAGGCCAGGGGAAACCAGAGGGGTAGTTTGGTTGGATAAAAAAGTTTGGACTAGAAAAAATGAAGGATTGCCTGAGATTCGGATTTCAGGGGACACTTCCAAATTCAAGTACACGAATCGCCAGGGATCGCGATCCGCGTTGAGGATTTCAAGGGTGGTTTCGGAGACATTGAGGCTTGGATTAAAGGATGTAAGGTGGTTTGTCATGGGGGATGATGACACGGTCTTTATTGTGGAAAATGTGGTGAGGGTACTTTCCAAGTATGATCATAATCAGTTTTATTATGTTGGGAGCTCATCGGAGAGTCATGTTCAGAACATATTTTTCTCGTATGCAATGGCGTTTGGTGGAGGTGGATTCGCGATAAGTTATCCGTTGGCTAAGGAGTTGGAGAAGATGCAGGATCGGTGCATTCAACGGTATCCGGGGTTGTATGGAAGTGATGATAGAATGCAGGCTTGCATGGCAGAGCTAGGGGTGCCACTCACTAGAGAGTATGGATTTCATCAGGTAAACTTAAAGACGTACAGTATAGTACTCAAATAAATTAAGGGTAATTTTGTCATTTCACCTTTTTTGCCAAGTAAAATTACGTCTGTATAGAGTTAGTTAATGCCAAAATTTGATTATGCAGTATGATGTGTATGGGAACCTATTAGGCCTATTGGGAGCTCATCCAGTCACTCCACTGGTATCGCTGCACCACCTCGATGTAGTGGATCCAATATTCCCAGGGATGACCAGAGTTCAGGCCATCCAACGCCTAATTGAAGTCGCCAAGCATGACTCGGCCAGTATAATACAGCAATCCATCTGCTACCACAAAAAAAGCAGTTGGTCCATAACAGTTTCATGGGGCTATGTGGTTCAAATCATAAGGGGAGTCCTATCTCCCAGAGAGCTAGAGATGCCTACAAGAACCTTTCTTAACTGGTATAAAAGAGCTGATTACACTGCATATGCATTCAACACTCGGCCTGTGACCAGACAACCATGTCAGAAGCCCTTTGTTTATTATATGAGGTCTACTAGATACGACGAGAAAAGGAAGCAAATCATTGGGGTTTATTCCCTTCATAGAGATCGTTACCCTTATTGCCGATGGAAAATGGACTCCCCTGAGAAAATTGAGACAATCGTTGTCTTAAAAAGACCAGACAATCTTCGCTGGCAAAAGGTATATATATATAGCATTGAAAAAGTATTTCACTTCTTTGATGCATTCATTCAAAATATGTTTTCAGAGTAAGATCGGATTCGACAGCTCTGCTCTTTTAATTTCTACTGTGTGATGTCTATGTTCCATAAAACTGATCTGCACTCCATCAAAATCTAAAAGTACCATTGTCAAATGTCACAAGAAGTGGGAGAAAATATAATATGCTAGTCTCAAGAATGTTCACCGTTTATCAATATGAAAATGTGCCTTCATACCATTGAACAAATGTACCTGTAGCCCACCATTTCCTGGGATTTGTCACTATAATCAAGAAATAAAACTCAACGAAGAACAGTTGAATTTATTTTTCATATTTATGCCTAACATGTTAACAGGGATTTTTTTCGTTTTCATATATGTTATTAATAGTACTTGTACTAAATGGAATCCACTTTCTGTTGCAGTCACCAAGGAGGGATTGTTGTAGAGTATTGCCATCAAGTAAAAAGTCAAGTATGTACCTATGGGTGGGCAGTTGCCGACAAGGTGAGATTAGCGAGTTGTAGCTGTGTAACTGGGGAGTAAATTGTTAAATGCCAAGGTCGTTTGTGGGGAAAACCGAGCTACAGAAGATAGGACATCACAAACATGCAAGAACCACGTCTGAACCAACACTGATTCATATTCATTCAAGCCAGAGAAATTTTGCTGTCACATTTTTATGTATGTGTGATGCAAGGAAGTCACTGTTGAACCTATTTTTACAAATATTCTGTGTAAGCAATCTCACTAATCACTATCATCCTGAAGCTACTACAGTAACAATTGAGACATGTTTTGACAGATATTTGACTAGAGAAACAACAGTGTAAATTTCGCCACTAATTTTCTGATTATTCAGTCAGTTCCACTTGCTGCGGGGCGATTGTAGTATTAGCCATTAGTTTCATCACGGAAACTGAGACATTTTGTGGTATATCCTTCGCCAATATGGTATCATCAACATGAGTTTCATTCACTAACTGAGGCATCTCACTTTGATGGATTGATGTGAGATCTTTGATTTCCAAGTCCGCTGGTTCGAAAGTGACAAATTTAGTTTTATTGGGAAGCAAGAAAACACAGTATTTGCTACAGTTTGATACGTACATAAGAGGAATTTAGACAGTAAAGAAATAATATGTTTTGAATCTACTTATTGCTTGATCAATTAAAAAGAGAAAAATAACAAATCAGAGCCACCAACTTTTTACAATTGCTTGTGAAGCAAAATTAAGTGGAATTTCTACAATCTTGGGTCTTAATTTAATCAAAATTGTAAGGCATAAACACTTCAGATACTTACTCTCCTGCATTTTTAGTAAGTAAACAACGCAGAAACTACAGAGAGCCAAACAAAAAACTTACCAACTACAAGGAAAGGACAAACACAGAAACTGAGTAATACAAAGGAAAATTGAACAATTTTCATAAGCACACATTTGCATGAAGGTCAATTGGGGGGAAATAGCTGTAATCTCAGGTCTCAAGTAGAAAAAATTATAAAGCATAAAATTTAAGATATCTGGCTGTTCTACATTTTCTCAGAAACCAAATAGGGCAAAAATATTAAAGAACTGAAACAATGAAGATATGAAAAGGAGACAAACAAAGTAACACAGATCCACGTCTTAGTGTTTGTAAACACAAGTTACTTTGAAATTTGTTTATTAAACACCACGATTTTCAGATCTTATTCATGTCAGCCAATTCAATGACATCAAAAAATTTCTCAATCATTAACTAATTTCTCAATAACTAAACAGGATTCTCGAATCTCCCAGATTTTCAAAAGCCCAAATTAAGAAATTCATACAAACAACACATGTGCACATATTCGGTATCTGGTATAAGAATCGGTAAAGAACTTTGAGAAAGTAAGTTGGAATCATGAAAATCACTAGTTGAAATCACTGTATACCTGGATTGGAGAAATACCAGAGAATCAAGAAGAAGAGCAACACAATCAGAGGAATCATGTAAATCCACTTCTTCCCCGATGATTTTGGGCGTAAATTCTCCCTCTTATGCACGATTTTGCCTCCGCCGGATATAGGAAAATCAATGGTGAAATCGATCCTCTTCCTTGGAGAAGAAGATGAGGGTTTTCCCTTGTGCACTGTGTTGTGCTGCGACAAATCGATGACGTGATGGTCTTTGGAAACTCGGGAAGAACTAGTGTTAGGTCGCTGCATTGAGGAGAGAGAAAACACACCGAAATATCTAGAGAGAGAAATCTAGGGTTTTTAGATCGACAAATTTGAGAGGGAAAAACTGCGAGTTCTGATTTTGGAGGACTCTGTACTGGAAGGAGTTAGTTATATAAGGCGGTTAGTTACTTGAACCGCCTAACGGTTTTAGGCGCCAAAAAGAACTACACGTGGGACCTACTTGACTTTGGAGCTTGCCTCTTTTCTTTTCCTTTTTTTTAGTTTGAAATTTCCGTTGAAGCAACAATGGTGCTTTTTGGAAATGATATTACCTCCGTTCCAAAATTAAAAATATATTAATTTTTTAGTATTAATTTATAAAATTTAATAATTTAAAATTAATATAATTTCGTTCAAATTTTGAATAATTAGTAGTACTTTATAGTTAGTTTACAATTGTTATATTTATTTGTATTAAAATTAAATAACTTTATATTAATTTTGAATTTTAAAATTTTACGAATTAACTATAAATCAGCCATATATCTCTAATTTTAAAATGAAACGAGTATTATACAATTAATAAGAGTAACAAATTCTAGTTTATATGGTACGTAATTTTTCTGTTGTTGCCGAAAAGATAAATACTATGACGAAATTTAATTGAGATGAAATAGTAAGTTGCAAATATATTCAACAATAAAATATTGGTGACTAAACACAGTGAGAAATAGCCTTTGAAGAAGTCAATATGTGTCTACACAAATTTCGATTCATATTAGAATGCATCACATCATTTGCGTTCTTGATATATGTGAATGAGCTAAAAATAAAAACCTTGCAACTTTGCTTAATACTACTAATTTGAAGTCGAATAGTTTACTTTCGTAAAAATCAATTTTAATGAGCATCAATGATGATGTTTTATCTTTTGGTGAGTGTCTCGCATCGTTGTACCTAACATGCACAATATGTTTTCACAATGGTTAATAATATTGAACAATCATAAAACGTCTCTGGTGCAAGTGGAAATAAATAAAAATAAAATATGAAATATCAATTTAGAATTTTTCAAATGTTTAAGTATATTTAGACGGTTAAATTTGTCTTTTTACCACGTCCCATCCATCGGTAACTGGGGAATCAACTCACGTGACTAAGGCGGCCCAAGCCTATCAAAGTGTAGAGACCCTTCATAGCCTGTGGGACCCAGGGCTATCACTTAGGTGTCTGATTCCCTGGTATATGAGTGGATCCCTAGGACCCTGAGTTTCGGATGCCCATTTTTTGGGCCTAATGTTTGGGCCTTAAGCCCATACCCTAACAATCAACATATTAAAACTTGACTTGTTTATATTATAAGTTGATTTAGAGTGGGGATTCAATTCACCAATGAGTTCTTAGTATAAGGATAAGATTTAATGACGTAAGTTCTCGGGCTCAATTATCAACCGTTTGTGAGTGTATATCCTTCCAAATTTTCTTTCCTCATTGTAAGTAACTCATGATTTTATATTGAAATTAAGAAATTCTAAATGTTAATTAATTATGAAATTAATTTGTATTTATAAGTAGCCTCTCTCCAAACTGGGGATGTTAAAAAAACACAAGATGGCTTAATTTATTTCCAAAAAAACTAATAATCTTGGAGTACAATTGCATGACCCCTAAAATTACCCGTCCACTAATAGTGACAATAGCAGTTTTGATCCTTCATATGTCTACTTCCTTGTTTCCAAAACAGATTGAATTCTCATATATCACAATCTTTCATGGCTACATTTTGCTCCAATTTGCCATTTGGAAGAAGCCAACCTGTTCATACTGTCTAGGTGCCGGCAAAGTTGAGCTTGATTCTCACAGAAAACTAAAACAACATAATTTTAACAAGCTTATTAAATAAAGAACAATGAAGAACAAGAGTATCCTGTTTTATGGCAATTTCCAGAAGGAAAAGGGAAGTCTTTATTTCTTCATAAATGTACTCAAAGCTATTATATAAGCTGATAATTGTTCCTAAGAACTAAAGTACATGTATCTTACATATATGGCTGCCCGCTCGTATTTACACCGAATGAAGGGAAAAAGGGGGCAGGAAAAGGCAGAAATACCACTATCGATCAAGATTATGTTCCAAAGCAGAGCACCAGTCATCATGAGTGATCCAAAAATTGATAATCGGGCACACAGAACGAGTATGGACACAGAACAAACATTTAAATTACTCCTCGATCATAGCTTTCGCCTGCTCAGTATTGGAACTGATATTCTGCTTGTTTTCATCCATTTTAGGCCTATGAGAGGATGCTGAAGACTTTCGGGAGTTTTTGACAGGGGAAGCTTGGGGATCATATGTTTGCGAAGCAAGGTAAGCCAAAGCTGTAACCACATCAGCTACGACGGGCCGCATGGATGGTTGCTCCTGGACACACATTGCAGCAATTGCAAGAGCTTGATATAATCCTCTTACTGGATACTGGCCTCGGAGCACAGGGTCGGCCATCTGAGAAAATTTCTTCCGGTCCTTGAACAAGGGTCTTGCCTGCAAAATAGTCATCTGTTAATTTCTCTTTGTTACTCTATTTATTTGATTATTGGGAGAATCAAAACTACCAATTACAAAAATTACTTGATCGTCAAATTTTGGGAATATAAAATACATACTTTAAATGAGTTTGTGTGTGTTTCTAATCTTTAAAATATGGATTCTTGATCTTCAAGTAGAGAGGGAATGCATGTATGTGCAGGTTCTAAAGTATTCATTATGAATTGGTTAAATTTGAAAAACAAAGAACGACCACAGATTCCAACCAACCCCAACAATAGAGCTACATTTTTCAACTTGAGTTTTATCTCATATCATAAACAAGATTAATATTAGATATAACACCCAAATTACCCTGTGTACAAGTATAGTAGTATCACCAAAAGTGCAAAGTGTTAGTGTTGTGTTTGAAGATGTTACTAAATGTGATTTCATAAATATAAAGCTAAAACAGTCTATGCCAAATCATAATTAATATAATTGCATTTAAAAGAATGCCAATCATGGCTGGCATAACTGTATGTCGACACCACTTTAGAAGATAAAGCCTTCAGCATATAACTTGTTACCAGGCTGCATTTCTAGTACTTTCAAGGACTCATAAAACATATCTAGCATATTTGGTAGAAGTTCAAGCTTTATATGCTTTAAACAGATATAACACTCCAAAAATTCACATCAGCGTGGAGAGGAGATACTGGTTTGGGCACACCATTAATTGAAAAATAGTACTGAAATATATAGTCATTTACATCTATAAAATACTACTGGGTTATAAACCTCATAGTCTATTATAAAAGTGAGAAATTTAATATGAAATTAAGATCGATCATCAAAAGAAGAAAAAGAAGAGTCAAAAAGGAAAAATAAAATATATAAAAATAGTAAGAAATTGTATTAGAGTATGAAGTCTTTTATTTTCAATTGTTTCTCCCTTTGCTTGATTAAATAATTCATCTAACTTACTTGACTACAATCTACTATTCACCTACTCCAAAATTCTAAAATTTAAGATATTATCACATATACTTCGGTAGTAGATGCCAGAATGACAGGTTTTGTTGGTTAATAAAAGTTTCTCAAAACGAAAGAGTGAAGTGACAGCTGTGACATGTAGCCGGTTGTCACCTAAATTGGTAATAAGTTTGAAAATAGCGTGTTGTTAAATCTACATATCTTTCACAGAAGCATGTACTCCTATGCTATATAATGTAAAAGGAATAATTGATTTTAACACCAAAAAAGAATTTGGGCAAAAAAGCATTGGATACTTTTACATGTGGCCCCAGTTCCTAATAAATTAGTGGTGTTCAATTAAAAGAGGCATTTTGACTGACACGAACCGAAAAAACATGACAATCCAGGTATACACCTTGTTATAGATGACTCCTTTAACTTGCCACAAAATAAAAATAAAAACGATTCCTGCAGATGAAAATCAAATCATCAATCCTTTAAAAAAAAAAATTACCCCGACTGCTAGACCAAAACTTTATAGATTATACGTCCTGTACTGGCAATTGGGCAGACAATTAAATGCAACTTGTACTTAGCATCCCCTATCAGACAGGAGGTTATAGCTTAATTATGAACTACTAAACACATTGCTTAGAGCATGCTTCTTTTGAATAAGACAATCAATGTAATGTACATAATTTAATCAAAAATATAAGGAATGAAAATATTTAGTAGCAATTTGAAGAACAAGATCTATCTTACCCATGCAACAAGATTTTGCTCCTTGGCACATTTTGTATTATCAATTGCTCTCCTTCCCGTAATGATCTCCAAAAGAACAACCCCAAAGCTATAAATATCTGATTTAAAGGTCAACTGACCAGTCATTGCATAGTCTGGTGCACAATAACCATACGTCCCCATCACTCTGGTAGAAACATGGGTATTGTCTCCGGTAGGTCCCACTTTGGCCAGGCCAAAATCAGATAGCTTGGGATGATAATCCTCCCCAAGCAGAAGGTTAGAGCATTTTAAATCACGATATATTACAGGGGGATTCATCTTATCATGTAAATATTCTAATCCCCTCGCTGCACCAGCTGCAATCTTCATTCTAGTATTCCAATCAAGACATTTCCGTCTAGGACCTGTACAAATAAAAAAAGTAAACAAAATGAAAAAGAAGCATAAAGAAAAGGCACAAGAGTGACGATATAGTAAACCAAAACTTACATCAGAAATTGTGTAAAAGTTAGAAAGCATATTAAAAAATTGAACTTCAAAATTCTGATGGGAAGAAGATGAAGAAAGAAATGAAAACAAGTGTTCTTAAACATAAGTACATAACATACCATGCAAATGGTCCTCCAAAGAACCTAATGGCATGTATTCGTAAACCAACAACCTCTGATCTCCCTCAGCACAAAATCCAATTAGCTTTACAAGATTGGGGTGATCAACCGAACCTAAAGTCATCACTTCAACAACGAATTCCCTAATCCCTTGCACTCCATCACGGTCCAATTGCTTGATAGCTACAAGCTGCCAAAAGAATTAAGTACATTATCAATATGCAGGTCTCTATCACTAAAGTTATACAAAAAATTGCTACAAAATAAACATTAGAAAGAGGAACCTTCAATAGGTGCACAAGGCAAGCAGAACAAGGAAAAAGGGATGTCGAAAGAAAATAAATCAATACAAAAATTAAATCTTAGGTACCTGAAATCCAAGTTTAGTGCAAAACGATTAAACCAGCTGATTTCTACTGACCTGACCAGTATCCTTTAATTCTCCTTTGAAAACCTTGCCAAATCCTCCTTCACCAAGAAAGTACTCTGGCTTGAAATTCTTTGTGGCATACACCAGTTCAGAAAAGGTGAAAGATTTTGCCTTAATCTCCTCCATTTCTCCATCTCTGCCGGCCTTTTTGTTGGTGTCCAACTCATTAGCATCGACAAACTGATCTACATCCTTCGACTCATCCTTCTTCCCATTCTCATTTGAGGTATCTTTCAATGTATCTAAACCATGTAAAGATTAAAAATCGAACATGAGGGAGAGAGAAGATACTTTTGAAGAACAAATAGAAAAAAGATACAAGATGCACATGGTGAGTAAAGCTTAATAGAGAAATTCCACTATGATTCTCACAAAAAGAGCAATAGTATGATTACAACTATTAGAGAACCCAAAGCATAGAAAGAACCCACAAAAAAGGACACAATTCATAGAACTCACAAGAAATAATTTCTCAAAACACTACGGCTGAACAGCCTAAATCACCACATCTAAAAAGTCAAGTAACAATAAAATGATGTCATTAATTGTTGGTAGACTACAAACTTCTCAAACATTCATTGCTAAGGGTCCTACAAAGTACAAACCCAAATCAACAGTTAAGATCAAAGAAAACACATAAAAATGAATTCCATCCCATGCTAATCAAAATTTAACCTAGCTCATGATACTGCGGTTTAAAATAACAAACCCATACCAAAGAGAAAGAGAGACGGATAATACTGACAGGCACATCTGCTAAAACCCTTAAGTGGAAATTCACAACCAAATCACAATACATAAAAACCCAACAACAAAAAATTCAAACTAAAACAAAATGAAACAGGAAAAATAAGAACACCCAAATCCAAAAATGAATAAATAAATAAAAACTGAGCTGGCCATTTAAGAAAAAAAAAAAGTTCGGCAGGTTCACTTCATAACTACATCAATTCATGACAGAACGACACTGGTATTTCACCAATCTTACAGAGAACCCCACGTTCAAGAAATTAAACGAAAGGCCCAATCTTTTTTTTTTTTCTAAGCTAACAAAATATGATACTGGTATTTCACTAATTTTACAGAGAACAGATTTTAAACTTTTTAAACTCGAATGAATTTCAAGCATTGAAGAAAAACCTGAGGTGGGTTCTGCTTGTTCATCTCTTTGATGATTGTTGGTGTTGTTTATCTTCTTCTTTGATCGTTTTGTTGAATCTCCAGCACAAGGAAAACAACCCATGTTTTTTCTCCCTCTTTCTTTCTCTTTATCTCTTTATATAAATATATATACATATATTAGATGTATACACACACATATATATATATGTGATATGTGTGTGTATGACTGTGTATTCTGAACTACATAACCCAGAATAGAAGACAATAGACAAGAGAGAGGGTCACATATTTTGTAGAGAGAGAAACAGAGAGAAGAGCTCATTTACATTTTTTATTTTTTACTAATTTCATTTAATTTTTTACCTTCAATATCTTGGACTTTTGCGGTGGAATTCAGCTGAAAATCTACTGAGGCGTTAATCCAATAATGTGCTGACACGTCAATAGAATCTGGGTAGCTTACCAGTTTGTCAAAACGTTTAGGAATCCTTGTCATATTATTAAACCACACGTGTTGGTTGTATTGATTTGTTTGTAGATGGTTCGCAGCCGATTCTTTGTCCATCTGTCCGCTCGAGAAGTTTCTGTGAATTACCTGCCTGTTGTTAATGCAGCATTTGGAGTTCTGTCACAGACGCGTTTATTGTTTTTTGATTAATTCAAAACCTTTTAAACCCATTAATTAATTAATTAATTAATTAGCAGCCGGTTTATGATCCATCCTTTCCTTTCCTACGATGAATAATCACCACAAAAGTTCCACAAGAATTCTCGAAGAAGGGTAATGGATTCTCGTAACAATTACTCCGTGCGTTTTAAATTATAAATTTATTATTAATTTTTAAAAATTAATTTTTTAAATTATAAAATTATTATTAATTTTTAAAAGTTAATTTAATATATTTTTAATTTTAAAATTAAAATAATTTATTAAAAATTATGAAAAAATAAATTTTACGATGAATAATACTTTTGAACATAGTTTATTATATTCATCGTTGTATTGACTAAAATTAAAAGAATTCATATTAATTTTGAGTTTAAAATATCTTTATTTAACTTTAAAAAATCAATAATGACAATATAATTTTTGAGTAAAAAGTAATAAAAAAGAAACATGTAATTTTATAATGTCAATCATTAGTGCATTTTGAGTTTTACCGTTCACACTCCATTATAAGTTTAAAATAATAATTAAAAAAAAAGATGTTTTTGTTTTAGGTAATGTACAAAATTAAGATTTAGCTTGTGCTCTAAGCTAGTTAATTAAATTTTAAGAAAATGTGGGAAGCTTTAGCTTGTGCCTAAGCTAATCAAATCTTTAACAATTCCGTATAAGCAAAAATTAACCAATAATAATTACTTTGGTGACAAAAGACTAAATACACAAAGAGGATACAAAATGACGTATGATTATAACATTGGACTCACCTATGTATGCTGAAATATTCACTAATTATAATTTAACACGTCATTTGTATTTAATTTTTTTAACTATTTTTTATTACTGTAACATTACTAAAAGGACAATGATATATATTACGACTTTATATGTCGATTTTTTTATTGCGAGTTACGTGAATAAATTTAATTTGTAATATTTTTACGATATAATTAACACAATTGGCCAATTTTATATATTTCTATTTAATCTCATATATTAATATACGTCGCAATCGTAATTTGACAGAAATCTTTCACAATATATAACAGGACTCTTAGTAAAAATTAACATTTACAACTAACCAAGTTTACAAACTCTACAAACACCCAAAGAAAAAAAAAGGAAAGATATGAAATATAAAGCCAAATAATGAAAAACGAAAACTATTACAGCAGTCAGCAGGCACTAGGGTCATTTGAAGCATATTACAGAATAATATGAAGCACTCCTAGATTACACTATTAAATGCATTCTATAGATGAACCTTTATTATTATTAATCAAAATCCATTGATTAGGGTTAGTTGCTGTCACGTTAATCATGCCTAAAGTCAAAACACCCTTGGTCAAATAATTTTGTTTCTTTTCATACTCTTATTTTACCATTTTTATATATGGGGAGTATTTATTTCCTTGAGTTAAATTTTTTTGATAATAGTGGCAAAAAGCATATATTTTGGCTTGGGCGTTTCAAATTTAATATTTTATTTTCTATCTGCAGAATTTCCAAACATTCTTAAATATTTTTGCTTTTTTTTCCCTTTTTAGTGGGGTAAGAATTACCCCACCAATTTTGAAATGAGATTCCTTTTTCCTATTTTTAACATTTCAAAACGAGAGCTTCCTTTGCATAATATGCCAATAAAATAAGTTTTTATTTATTATCAATACAATTATTCCTACCCACCGTCCTACAAAGTTCATTTTTGAGTATATTCTGAACAAAAATGTCAATCGGACGATGACTTGTGTTCATAAATCAAACGTGAAATGTCCTTAGCTATAAATACAAAGAGCCATTTTATATATTATGAAACTTTTTTTATAAAATTATAATTATAAAAAAAATTAATACATGAAATTTAATAGATTTAAAAGAATAACCCTCATAATAGTATTAAAAGAGTTACGACTCATATTTATACACGTAATTGATAACAAAAAAATCGATACATAAAGTCATAAGATATATACATCGTTTGCCAAGTACTAATTACTCTAATAAATATGTTTAGGTAGGGCTGATCACTAGTATTAAGAAAGAAAAAGATTCGTTATTTACTTATATATGTAATATTCATTATAATAAAATTAAAACTTATTTTTATTCTCTTTCTTTACATTTTAATTTTTCTTAATTTACGTGAAAGTCATATAAGATCCATCATCGGAGGCATGATTCATTTTCAACCTGATCTCAGATCCTTTCTCTATTAAAAAGTTGAAATCCTAACATGAGAAATACCGCAAAAATAATAATAATAATTAATTAAAAAATAAAATAAAAAAAAGGTTGAAGAACAACAACATCTACCACTCAGTTGAGAGAATAAACTATGTACATCAAAGTCAACTTATTTGTCCCCTTGACACGTGTCAAAAACCCATTTAAGCACTGTTTAGTCTGCATTCGTCAGTCCACCAAATCAGCTCAGCATATAAATAAATAAATAAAAACCATATACCATTACACACCATATCTTTATCACTCTTGCCAGTGAAATTTCCACCAAATGGACGGCTACATCAACAAATAGAAGCTCGAGTAAGCACACGTGTCAAACGATGAACACATCTAACAACACAAAATATTTTGTTACATCATCCTGCCACCGCGACCGAAAATATAAAATAAAATTAAAATTAAAATAAATGTGTCAGCAAATTGAGATATTCTAAATTAGCCTAATTTGATGTAGACACAAAGATTGAATTAATTGTTAAATTATAGAGCATAATTATTATTAATATTAAACGCATGGCCATGATTAGTACGCAGATTACAAATAAGGGGGGCACGTGTAGAAGAGTCGAATATAATTAGAATATAAATCATGGTTAGTCATGATAAGTGATTAATGAAATAGACAAATCGGAAGAAAATGGTGGTAGTATTGTTTGATTACATTGATAAACACAATTTGCATAAGACGCATGACAAGAATAAACTCCAACACCATTTTCTTGATAATGATAAAAATAGTATAAATAAATCTATGTACACACCCAGCATCAGATAAAATAAAGGTTAAATAAAATAAGGGTAAAAAAAAGAATGAAATACTCCATCCGTCCCAAATTAATTATTTAATTTTGACTTTTTTTAAATCAAATTGACTATTTTTAGAATTAATAATTAAGCATATATAAATATATTTCTAAAATTATAAAAATTGGGGTTAATAATAAATTGTATATACTTTCTTTTGGTTATAATCTCTTCATCTATATTTTAGCAAAAATAATAAAAAGATTAGTTTTAAAAATGGTCAATTTGACTTTAAAAAATCAAAACTGAGCAATTAATTTGAGACGGAGTGAGTAATATTGTAGAGAAAGAAGAGATAAATATTTTGTTGGTATTATTTTACCTTTCGGCGTGGCATGAGAATTGAGATGCATACATAGATATACCCAAATACTTCCTCCATTATTAAGATGATGACTTAAATTATATTTTTTTTCTTCAAAAAAATAACTTAAAGTACAAAAAGTAAAGAGTAAATATGTCGTTTAATAAAGTTCAGTAGTAAAAAATAATAAAAAGACACATCACTTTATGTAATATCATAGAGCCACTAAAAATAAATATGATTTTTTTTTACTCTCTTTCCTCTATCTTACTTTTGAAAAATATATTTATGTCATCATTTTGAGCACGTAAATAGTAATATATAGAGAGGAGAAATAAAGTGTTGGAGAGAGAATACTTTCGCTTCGTACTTCTAAATTAATGTTTCAGGATAAAACACAAATTTAAAAAAATACAATTAATACTTTATCTGATTGATAAAAATGAATATAAAATTTCAATATTACACTTCAAAATTTATTGAAAAAGATGAAAGGTAAACAAATTAATATTTAATATAAAAATAATATGATAAACTAAATCATTAATACTTTCTTGAAATTTACAAATAATAAATAAAAAAGAATAAATTTATAATTCTGTGGACGGCTAACTGCAGAAAAGACAAGGCAAAATTCAAACTCATTTTCAATAGGGCCCAACTTATTAACTTTATTTCACCTTAAATTAATGAACTACTCTAGACTCGAAAAGTTTTGTGTGTAAAGAGTGTTTGTTCTAACATTTTAAAGTTTAAATACCTGAGAAGGCTGGTATGATTTTAATGAATGAGCTTTACCCAGACAAATGTAAGTTCAGAAAGTTTATTGCATGCCGGTAAAAGTTTAGCCTTAAAAAAATATTAAAATAAAATAAAATAAAAAAGTTAGGTCATTAGTACTTCTCTGTACTCTGATTGGGGTAGGTGCATTCTATTTTGAACTACACATTTTTTTTTAATCTTTGGGTATTGATGGTGTTCTTTTATTGTTGTCCTAAAAATTTGATTTGGAATTGAAGTCAAACCAAATCAACAAAAAGGCTTCTAGAAGAACTATCCAAAATTTTCATCATCTTTTTTAGATTATTATTGTGGATAAAAGGGGCATATAAATTTATTCTACTATTTCTGGATTTTTGTGTCATACTTGAGCAAGATCATGCGTGCCAATCTTGTCTGTATTGTTCCAATTTTATCCGATGTTCCCACAGGGACAAAGAATAACTTAAATGAATTGAGCAAAATTAACTTGTAACAAATAAAGTTAAGGACTGGTTACTGCTAGAGGGATTATGAAACTTGTAACAAATATTATCGTGGCAATATAATTTCTTACGGTAAAAAAGAATTACTCCAGCAGTAGAGAATAATATAATCCTATAGCTGAAAGAAAATCATGATAACGTTGCAGGAGTTGAGAGATACAAACCATATGCAGCTAAAGCTGATTATAAAAATTACCTGGACATTGACGATAAAAAAAGCTCATAGTATAGTCACCTCTACAAGAATTCTCAGGAATTCGGAATTCATCTGCAACAAGGAAACCAGCTACTAGTAAAGTTGGTCACCTAGACACTAGCTGCATGTGGGCCGCAACATTTCTTTCTTTTCCATGGCATCTAAACAGAACATAATGAAACTATACGGTCTTTTACTCCGATCAAAATATGAAGTCTCTTTTAACAAACAAATATTAAGAAACAAAAAAGTACTGAAGACTTCTTTGCGCCTATGGCCACGTCCATTGGCATATAAGGATGGGTGAAACAACTGTCTCCCCTCCATATATACATTATACAAGAAGAAACACAGAGTAATCAAATAAGACCGAAGATCACTTTCATGAAAGACCAAAATACCAGGGGTGATACTATTCCAGCCGAGTGACGCCACAAGAAGTTTACAAACATTTAAGTTGTCTCTATGTATCTTGTACATTAAAAAATAAAAAGAAAGCGTCTCTGCAGTTGCTTAGGACATCTTACCCACAAATTTCTAATGTAATTTAGATACTCCATCCCAACATAAACAACCAGTGCTAATCTCATGTACAAGTGTCTACATGCACTATCAGTGAGATAGTTGGGTTAGCAAACCTGCCTTCAACCTTGTGTTATTGTACATTGTTGGGAGCGTTGTCCTTGGGTGCAAGGTTGTCTTGCTCGTCTTTCCCTGCTATGGAATCAGACCTGATAAAACAAGAGTAAGACCAATCATGCTGGATTCTTGTACTATCTATGAAAAGATAACTTATACAAATGACTTGCTTAGCAACTAGTTTTATCATACTCTATATGTCGCACGAACTGTCCTCTTACACGAGGCCTCTGTTCAGCCAGTTTCTTCCTACTATGATATCGGACCTAAATAAGAAGTCACGAGGAAGATTCAGTTCTGTCAAATTCTTCAACAATTAAGTTGTTTACAAAAAATATGAGAGAGTCAGTAGACATATTTTAAGGTCATTAATAGGGTAAAGTTCTTGTGCAAAATACCATGATAAGGCGTAGTGATAAGTAGCGACTAGCAGACTACAAATACTTGGTATAAAAGTATCCTCAGGAACATCATTCTTAAGCGTGTAAGGTTTAATACTACTCCCTCCTTCAAATTTTAAGAACCTTCCTTCTTGTTTGGGATGTTTGAAAGTAAAAGTCCCGTTTGAAAAGTTAAACTACTAATAATGTTCCAAATTTCCACCTAAAATTAAACATACCGAGGTGCATGCAGCTGTTTCTAATAATTTAAGTTAGCAAAGTAAACATTTATAAACATCAACTCTTCTAAAAGTTTTGATTTCGGAATTAAGGAATTTTTTTTTCCCAGTTATTTTGGAGGAAAGATGGAAGGAGCGTTGACACAGTTTAGACAAGACCTTCATCTAGCAACCAAATCTTAAGATTGATTAAAAACCCCATTGTTTTCTCAGACAAATCAAAGATTTATCAATATGAGATCACAGAGACGAAAAAAAGGCAGTAAAGACATAGCCCATTGCGAAATGCAGGGTGTTCTGCCAACTGACTTAAGGAAGGGAGTTCAAGTCATTACGTAGTACAAGGCACCTCAGTAGGATAAAATCAGTTTAATTAATTCATAGATGATCTCAGGTGTCGTTTACATGTATGCTTTCAATTATTCTTGCATCGATATATCCTCTGTGTTTTCTATAATATCTGCAACAAACCAACTGATGTAGTGAACTCCTGAGAGAAATTATTCCATAATAATGACTTGCACTGCACACTGTGATAACTTAATATATTAATACTATTATCTTGTGTGTCGCTAAATACTTACCCACCACAATTCTCAGATTTAACCTTCCATTGCAGAAATAGCAGCACTGATGTATAGGTTTCAAGTGAAGGTTCAATATGGGAAGTCTATTTCCAAGCCTATATGATTTATCTAAATCAAAAGAAGGGTTCTCTCATACATGAGGCTGGAACCAGCAGAAATTATCTGTTAATTTAGGTTCTCGTTTACTTTTTCATTTCTTTTTTTGATTCCAAGTATAAATTAGGTTTTCCTATTGAAGTAAGGCGAGTTATGTTTCAATATGTTATTCCTAATCATAATGTAGATAATTAAGATCTAACTAATACCTTCTTTTCAAAACATCTTTCCTTCCTTTTCTGGCGAAATTTTTTTAGTGCAGCCTCTCTCTGAGCCAACCAGTCTTCATCAGCTCCACTTCCACTAGCTCCCCCATAGATGCCATTCACTCCACTGTTTCCAGTTGCCCCATTATCACTTTCCATATTTGGCACTCCAGTAGTCAATCCGTTGCAGCTTCCATTCTGCCCATTACTCCCATGGTTACTCTCGGAAGCACTCCCATTCACACTATGAAATCTAGCATTACCTTCAACAGGCCCTCCAAGCATATTTGACGAACCACATTGTGCAGCATCAGCCGTCATGTTCTTCAGAGAGTTATCTTTGTGGTCCAGCTGGGATTGATGCTGCAAACTGCCGACATGGTGGTGATGATAGTGGTGGTAGTGGTGATGATGGTGCTGGACAACCGGCTGATCTGAGCCTCTTGCATGTGCTTCTTCTTTGCTAAGTGTCACACCCTCTGTCTTTGCGCTTATTAATTGCTGAGTAGCAAGACAAACATTTTGCACAGGTTGACCTGCAGAAGAATGGAAGCATTTGAATGCTGATACAGACTGTGATTTGTCATTCGGAGCTTCAGGCCTGGAGATAGATTTAAAGTTGTACGCCATCTCATTTCTGTTGCTACTCTCATTAGACTGCTGATTGAGAGAGTTGTGCATTGATTCTGTCTTCATTGCGATGGAGCTGTTATCAAGTGGAGAACAACTACCAACGTTCCCTGTCGGAGTCTGTCAACAGTCAAAATATTAGACCTGTGCAACTACAGGGGTTTGGCTCCCTACAATTACAACCACTAGATCACTACAATGTCCAACCTTTACCAATCACTGTACATCACATCAAGGTATAGAGGAATGTTGCTTTATGGATAATAAGATAGAAGACCAAATCAGTTTCATCCATTTCTAATTATTTTTTAATGACCAAAAAAAAGACAGCAACCCATGGGTATCTGCACTACGATGTGGTGCACAATAGATGGGTAGAGGTTTGCCATTACCTGCTGCAGTCTGATATGTTATTGGACTTTACCTGAGAGGCAGAAGCAGTGTTGTATCTGCAAAGTAATTAAAAAAATAAAATTAGATCAGATACAATTAAATTTAAGAAAACTTAATATTGTATGGACTAAAGCATATTATTTTTGTCCATATCTTTCACTCTTACTTTGAGAATGCAGACAGGTCTGAATGTCTCAAAACATTGCGGCCGTCATGCATGGTGGTTCTGACATTTCCTTCGCCTCTTTGCTCTTTCAAACTTAGTTCCAGTGATGGCAATTCTCTAGAGCCAGAGTTAGCTTCAATTTTATTTCTTGAGACATCAGAAAGGTCAGTAGGAGGCTCAAAGGCTTGGCTTTCCATCTGTGAATTGGCACTATTGCCCATCAGACTAATTAGCTTTACAGAACAGTTCATTAGCTTGCCACTTGTAGGTTCACTTCTGTATTCCATCTGTTCATTCTCAGTTAGAAGATTGTCTAGTTCCGACAGTTTATCTTGCCTTTCGCTAGTTAGATAACTTGTACATTTATGCTGATGGTCAAGATGTGTATCAGGAAATATAGATGTGCACATTTCCAAGTCTTTTCCCATTGCAACAATGTCTAACACATAACATCCAGAAATAATTGTCATAATGTTAATGTTTGACATAAAATCAAGATACAAGTCATCTATCAATGCTTAGTGCGGAGAGTTACCTATTTTTTCATTCTGGTCTTTGAATTCTTTTGTTTCAGTAGCTTGTACCCAACGGCTGCTAAATGTTTCAGTCTTTGTATGGATGACCAGGGCACAAGTGCTATCAGGCGTATCAGCCAATTGATCCCGATGTGATACTTGTTGGGGGCTATCAACATCAACTGCTCTTTTTGTCCAAGAACTCTGGAAATAGGAAGCATAATCACTCTTTCCAAATTATGATTAATATTTCGATGTAGTAATATATTTATCAGAAGTTCTTTAAGCTATCTGTTTCGAAACTATATAATGATAAGAATCAAAGAATGACAATAAGAATATACGATTGCATCATATAAGTGCCAGAAGTTATAATTAATGTTTTGAAAACATTTGATGATATCCCACTCAAAAACAGTTGAAAGCAAGATCATATATTGGTACTAATCCTCAGTCAATTTATTTACCACCACGAGAAATTGTACCATACAATGTCGAGCTAAATCTTTCCTGTTCCTGCTTCAAGGATAATGCCATATGTCACTAGAGTATATCTCAAAGTAATACAAGTTCTTCTAGTAATTTTATCACTTGGTCAAAGGGTTAAATGAAGTTTTAGTCACTGTACTGGGGTCGTGGAAACAAGATGGTCATCGGACTTTTCTTTTTTCTTTCAATTGCATGCATCAAACTAGATTTTACTTATTAGACAGAAGGCATGCATGATGCATCAAACAAGATTTTACTTATCAAAGAAGATATCATTACCTGAGTACCACTTCCACTGTCACTTCCATTCCGAATACTCAAACCAATACTCCCATCCTCACGTTCATCATTGCTGCCCGTGTTGTTTCCGGATTCATCATTACTTTTTGATTTTGCATAAGTTTTAGTCTGAGTGCCACTTTCGCTCCCACTACCACTGGACTGAGAAAGCATGATAAATTTAATCCAATGTTGTGGAAGGAAATATAATATGCATTGATCATGACTCAAGAAAGTGGTGAATTGGTGATGAAATGCTAATGGAAGATATTTATATATTCCACAAAATCATGAAATTCTAATCACTAGATCCCCTCCTAGAATTGGACAACTTCGTAAGGAAACCTTCAAGAAGTTACAAGTTTGAAAGCCAATCGTCTAGAAAGATACTCCCTAGCATTTCACAATTAATTTTAATATGAACTCAGGAAAATATCTACATTCCGCTCTGAAATCTTAGCACTGAGTATAAAGCAAAATGATTAGACAACTCACACTGTGGCATCTCCTCCAGATATGCTGCCAAAGATTTTTTAGTTCATTTTTTCGAATAGGTTTCACTAAAAAATCAACAGCGCCCTTCGACAGGCACCTAAAAACCAACCCCATTGAATCATGGGATGACATCACTGCAACAAAATGAAAATATGCTAGTTAAGAGCATCTTACATGAAAGCAGGACATAAGAAGTAACCATTAAAATTCCAAGAACTTCAATGTAGAAGCACTGAAAGTTGGAGATACTCACTAATCACAGGAATATTCTTGAAAGTTTTGTGGTTCATTATCTTGCATAAAAGACCAATTCCAGATAGAATAGGCATGGCTACCTCAGTCAGGATGAGATCAATATGATTAGTCATATCTTCTAAGATTTTCCATGCTTGAAGACCATTTGCCACAGCAATAACTGCCAGTGTCAGAATTGAGATTAGAAGCATGCAGCAGTAAAGAAAACTAAAAATAGTTGTGTTGACAGAGAGTACAGTCTTACAAAGTCTAATTTTCACTTCAAAAGGTGAGGGCTATATAACTGGGTCTTGACCCCCCCCCCCACCAACCCCAACCCACACGGCCTACGCTACTCCAACCCAAGTGAAGATGTGAGTCATTCCAGTGTTTTAATAAACCTATCTAGTAATTAGCTAACAGCCTACCACCTCAACATGTCCCAAATGAATGCTTCTGATTAAAAGTTTCACATTTTGTAGTATGATCAATATATTTAATAAATATCTATATAGTACACATATCTGATTAACCACTTCAAACCAGATTATTAATTCAAAGTTTCTCCCCACACTTCTGTAATAACTATAATTACTGCCTACAAGGGATCAAATTTTCAACTGCAAGAAGAAACAGTGATGCCAATATTGTAATTTAATTTATCGAGCATAAGTTATGATTAATTCACTTCAAAAGGCTGAGGTGTCATGTATAACAGGTGATTAAGGCAGAAGAAGATCTTCTGTCTACTCATGCCATATATGCCAAAGTTTGGTATCATGAAATACAAGTTACCACAAGTTTCTATATTATTATTGTACTTAAAAGAATACTTATTTATTTGATCCACTTAGATGCACTACATTACGCTTGTTCATGTCGTTCTTACTGACCTGCTTGCCATTTGAGATGCCAAAATAAGAAACCTTAATTCACATATCAGTGTACGGGGAATGCAATCCTACATTTCCCTTATATTTTAATAACTTTAAGGGTATAATGACAGAAATTAGATTATTTGTTAACTGACCCTTTTCCTTAAATAGTGGCAAGTCAAGAGTGTCAGTTAAAAATGGTACAGAGGAGTACTATGCAATTAGTTCATGGCTAAAAGTAAGTCAAAAAGTGAAAGGTGAGTCCATATGTATATGCTATGTACAATTGTTTCTAGATTAAGAGGGTAATAAATAGATATGATTAAGAGGGTAATAAATAGATAGATTAAGAGGGTAATAAATAGATATGGTACAGAGGGCATTTTTTTTGTTAGTTAATTACAAGCATTACACTTTCTCCAAGTGAATCAAACATAAAGGTACTCATATTTGTGACTAGTACAAAAATATCATTAGTAAGAACAACGGCAATTACTAACCTTCATAGCTGCAATTTCTTAACAAAGCACTAACAACATGGCGTGTTGAATCATCATCTTCGACGAGCATAATTTTCAGTGACCTTCTAGGAAGAAAGTCTTCCCACTGTATCACGGACCCTTGAGGTTGCTGTTTTTCTGGTACATCAGAGACATGGTTTGCCCCTTCAAATCCACTATTTACTTGTTCCGCTACCCCATTAATCTTTAAATTACTTTCCTCATATGAGCCTAAACCTTTATTTCCACCCACAATTTCATTCCTAACTCCCTTCTCCTCATCACAAGAACTATTTCTTTGTTTTGCCAACCCTTTGCTGCTAGGACCATCTTTGTCCATTGGAATTATTTCCACTTAACCAGATTGAAAGAGATTGTCCAGTCTGTCCTTGAGAAAAGCACTTGATGGATCAGGTGCATGTTTATCATCCAAAATATGGCAAAATGCATAGACTAATATCAGCAAACAAAAGAATCTGTTAGTTTAAACCCAAAAATGATTGTTAGATAATTAACCCAACACAGCTAGAAAAAATTTATAAAAAAAAGAATTAAAAAAAATATGTTTACAAAGTATAAGCCTACATAACTAAATACTCAAGCGATTCCACAAAAAGAGTCACATTTACAAAATTTGCAAAGTTTAATGATACATTTTAGTTCCATGTTTACCTTAAATTTATTAAGTTTAAGGATTTTCTTAATGTGTGCCCTTAGGGCACACACTATACACAAGAATTGAGAGAATATTCTCTTGATTCCTGTGCATATTCCTTTGATCTGTGTGTAAACGCAGAAATCAAAGGAATATGCATAGTAATCAAGAGAATATTCTCTCGATTTCTGTGTATAGTGTGTGCCCTTAGGGCACACATTAGAAGGACCCTAAGTTTAATAGTGATGACATGATGATGTAATTGAGATGATACAATTGAGGACCATTAAAAGAATTGCGACCCTTTTCTTGGAACAATTCTCTTTTTCTTTTTCTTTTTTTGCATACGGGATTCTTTTCGTGGAAATGAGGGGTAGAATTTTGTGATACATGTTATAAAATGCAAAATTTAATATAAATATATATAAAGAATACTTGAAATAGATAATTTATTAAATTTCATCCAGAAAATAAAAGGAGTAAAAATTAACTTCATCAATTGCCATCATTTTTAAACACACACGCAAACACACACACACACACACACACATATATATATTATATGAACACGTTTAAAGATACATCCAAAGATTTAATCTTTTTCAATCTCCTCGAAAAGGAACACAAATGGAGTTCATAAACTCAATTATCTCTACTTAGGAAGTGAGCCTGCGATTGATAACAGTTAAATACACATAAGAATATACAGAGAGAAAGAACTAATTAATCTAGTAATTAAACACTAATTCATGAAAATAATCGAATATAATCGGTAAAATATTGTCTAAAACGTACCAGTCATCCCTAAATTAAGTAGCACAGACCAATCCGCCATCGATGAGCTCCATCCAAAACAAAAGCACACAAAACAAACGCAAACAAAAAAGAAAACCAGATCAGAAGCCCATTAATGTTCAAAATCATAATCCTCAAAACAAAAACATGTTTTTTGTTTCAGATCGTTACTTCAACCTTGTTGATTTTCACGAATATTCAGACAAAACCTTGGACTGGTTTGGAAATGACTAGGATAAAATGTTGAACAGAGAGAAAAAGAAGAGAGTGAGAGAGAGACAAAGGAAGAGAGAAGATATTTTTGAACTGACGTGTAAGTAACGGAGGTCCAGGGAGTCTGAGTTTAGGTGGGACCGGATTTGTGTCCAACGTGGAAGGAGCTTGAGCCATTGGATTGTGTGAGGTGGACAAAATCTAAAGCACGGCTAAGAGTTAAGCTGCGAATCTAATAGATTGATCTTGGATATCTATTGATGGACGCGTGGCATATTCCGCGCAAATCTCGATTGACGTTGTCTTGAAAGAGTGAAAGATGCCGTTAACTAGTTCACTCTTGAAGTGTGTATAGCTAACGGTGGTCTTTAAGCGTAATTAACATGGTCGACTCTGAGTTTTTAAGAGTTTAAAGTGATAACAAAAAAAAATATAGATCTTTTGTGAATTGTTATTAAAATTTGGGTCTATTTTATTGGATTTTGTGAGCCTTTAAATTTAAACTGACTTGAACTAGGCTTTTTTGTTTAGGTATATATATACATAACACAAATACCTCTTTGGGACCCTAAAAATTTATTAATTTTAGTGGGCTTAAAGCCCGGATACCTTGGGGTTTAGCCCAGGGCCGATGCTGAGTGTAAAGCTATGACTAAATAACAAACAGTATCCTCTATGGCTTTAGACTCAAAATGATTTTGATTTTTTAGATGGGAATCGATATTTTTATAAGTAAATTTTAATATTTTTATTAATTTTCTCTCATATGAGTATGGGTCTATTTATTATTTAAGTGAAAAAAATCTTATGAAATTATCATTTTTACTTGTTTATAGTTTCTCTCATTGATATGAGGTTTATTTTATAAAAATAAATCAATTCAAATTCAGGTGTAGAGTTATCACGATAACTTTCTTTTTGAGATTAAATAAGGTATCACCTTGACTTCTGTGTTTTTATAATTTAATTTAATAAGAATTAATTTTTAGTCTTATTCTAAGATTTTGTCAAATAAAAAAAAATAAATTTCACTTATTTTTATTTTCGATTAAAAGCATCTTAAATTTTGAGCAAAAATAATAATAATGTGCACCTTCTATACTACAGTTACGGGTGCAGATTATTTTTGATTCATTAGGTTGATACAATGTTTCTTCATATTTGGCTCGTCCAATCACATTGTAGTTAGAATTACGTTATAGGAATGAGGAAGGTAGTGGTGCACAAAAAGTCTGAAGTATGCGGCCTGGCCTGTTCCGCTTGGATCCGAACTGGTCAAAGCCTGACCTGGTCAAGGCTTGGCTTTGAGGCTTTTAACATACTGCGATTTTAATGTAAGAGCCTGGTCTGGATTGGCTTGGCCAAAAGACCTGGTCTGGACCGGCCTGTAGCCTGAGTCTGGCCTGGGCTTGGTCTGATTCGCGTCTCAGGTTTGGCTTATTGCTTTATCCTCACAAGATGTGCAGGCTTCTCCCTCTAGTAACTTCGCTATTTTGAGAACAGCGAGAGCAGAATCCGAATCAGACTTTAAGATAGATGTAACTAACTTGTTTTCCTTTTTTATTAAAGAATTTTTTTTCACCTTTCGCTCCTAGTCCGCTTTTTTAATAAGAGAATTACGCTTTGTGATTTTAAATTCTTCCTATTCCCCAACAATCCAAGGTCATAAACAAATTGTTAACAAGCAGCACCTAGCCCAACCTAACTAGCAACGGTCCAGCCAAATAGCCAGCTAGGTAGTCACCATTCCTAATAGTTAAAAAAAAGAAAAAAAAAGAAAAAAATATGAGACTGACACTTGACAAGCTAAAAGTGGACAACCTTTGTCCCCCATTTCCCAACTCCCAAACCTGGCATTTGGCAATGAAGTAAACAAAGTAAACTAAAGCAAGTACTCCCTCTGTTCCTAAAAGATTGTCGTTTTAGGAAGTAATTTTTGTTCCAAAAAGATTGACGTTTTGAATTTATCAATGCAGATGGAGTAATTTTTTCCAACTTTACCCTTATTGGTTGTTGAAATGTCTTTACAAATCTCTCTCTTCCCAATACTTCTTCTTCATAATCTCATGGTTGGTAGTATACTCCTTTTTGGAATCTACAAAGTTAATAATTAGTTGAGATAATTAAAACAAGGGTAATATAGTATTTTTCATAAGGAGTAATTGCATTCCTTAATCTACGTGAATTAATCTTAAACGACAATCTTTTAGGAACAGATGGAGTAATTTAAACTAAGTAAACAACGGCTAAAAATAAAACAAAAGTCTAATGGCTATCATGCTACAATTGAAATCAATCAACTTTTAATATGGCTAATAAATATATGGAAAAAGTATACTTTTTGACATTTTGTTATATATATATATATAGAGAGGACAATGATCTATAATATTTATTTGTTATGGATCAAAAATAAACATACGTCATCTATATCATCCGTTTCAAATATCAATGATCAAAATCAAACCGGAGAATGCAACGTCCGCTAGTATTACTAGCGGACATAGTGTTTGCTCAAATATAATCATTATACCCCCAAGTCAACTAAGAGTCAACGCGTAATATGTTGGTTTTTAAACAATCCGCTAGTATTAGTAGCAGACGAGTATTTTTAAATACTAATCTTAGTCTAATCTCGGTCAGGATTAAAAATTAGGGTTTGAGGTTTATTAAATAGAGTTTATGATTTATTAATTAAAATTTAAAGTTTATTAAACATGGTTTAAAGTTTATTAACTCCTTTTTTAAATAGATTTAGGGTTTATTAACCTTATTAACCTATAGTTAATAAATCCTAAACCCTGATTAATAAATCATAAACTAAAGTTAATAAACCCTAAACCTTAGTTAATAAAAGTGCAGTTATGGAACTGATATGTGTCTGCTATTATTACTAGCAGGCGAGTTATTTTTTTTACCACTAACAATATTGACTTTAGGAGTATTTTTGTAAACACTCCGTCCGTTAGTAATACTAGCGGACGCCGCATCCCTCAATCTAATCTCGGTCATTGATATTTGGAACGGATGGTATAGATGTTGTTTACTTATTTTTGATCCATAACAAATATATGTTATGCATCATTACGCCTATATATATATATATATATATATAAATATATATATATATATATATATATATATAAAACGGATCTTAAGCATACCACCTTAAATGACATACCAAACATATCCCCTTTAGCGACGGACCGGGCGACGGTTTGGTCCGTCGCCATAGGTCTGGTTCGTCGCTAAAGCCTTTAGCGACGGATAACTTTTAGCGACAGACCCGTCGCTAAAGGCTTTAACGACGGACTGGACCTATGGCGACGAACCAAACCGTCGCCCGGTCCGTCGCTAAAGAGGGTATGCTTGGTATGTCATTTAAGGGGGCATGCTTAAGATCCGAACTCTCTCTCTATATATATATATTTATAAAAGACACTGAGTATAATCTAGGGCCCAACCCCAGTGAGGTGTTTTAAAACTAAAGTCCAATCAATTCAGGTGTCACAAAGTTGAAAATAATATATAGTTTATCTCTGGTGCAACTTATTAGTTTGAGCTGAAATATTTAGGTTTATCGTTGTGGGCTTATAGTAAATTCTTGTGGGATGATATTTAATTTTTTGGGTTCTTTACAGTAATATACAACTATTAGTAAAAAATTACAATATTGGTGCACAAATAAAATAATTACAAAAAGAGTGCAATAAGGAAAAAATAATTACACCACGTATCTTTAAAGCCCTGGAAAAAAGGAGATTATCAGAAAAATGAAAAATGAAAAAGGGAAAGAACGCTGAAAAACATTCTGATTCTTTGAAGATGAAAAATGGAGGGAAGAGATTATCAGAAAGAAGAAAAGAAAAGAACGCTGTTCAGAGAAAAGGAAGAGGTTGTCGCCAGAGAAGACAAAGATACCAGAGCTAAGGCCGCTCCGATTGTCAGGTTAGAAGAGGTTTTAACTTGAGATTTTAAGATTTTCCTCATCTTTTTTTTTCTTCTTTTTTGATTTGAGATTTAAGGTTTTCCTAAATTTTTTTGCTCTTTTTTTTGGCTGCCGGAGATGATGAATTACAGAAAAGCATGGCTGGATGCCTGCGATAATTGTGGATACTTTTGGGTTATAATTGATCGGGAAGAAAGGAGAAGTATGATGAAGAGAGAGAAACCATATTTGTTTTTCCTTTTCCTTTTTCTCTCGTGTTTCCAAACCTACCTTTGATTTAGCCTTCATGTCCAGCTTTGCTTTTGTCCAACATGTAGTTTGCCTTCATCTCGATTGGAAAATTCAATGATGCTGGGTTTGTGTTTTAAAAACAAAAATTTCAGATCTACAACATTTAAAGGAAGAGAGATAAGAGGTTTTACGTAATTAATTAGTAACCTAATAAAACTGAATTAGTTACCTTTGTATGAAGGTTTGGTTACCAACTGCACTATAAAAAAAATCTATAATAGATTTTTTATAATCAATTGGTAACCAAATAAAACTGAATTGGTTACCTTTGTATTAAGGTTTGGATACCAACTACACTATAAAAAAAAATTATAATAGATTTTTTATAATTAATTGGTAACCCAATAAAACTGAATTGACTACTTTTGTGTTAAGGTTTGGCTAGCAACTGTATTATAAAAAAAAAAATCTATAATAGATTTTTTTTAATTAATTGATAACCCAATAAAACTTAATTGGTTACCTTTGTATAAAGGTTTAGCTACCAACATGTAACACTTGGAAACTGTTTTGAAATTTTTTTATGACTAATTAGTTACCCACAAAAACTAAAATAATTACCTTTGTATGAAACTAATATATATATATTATTAATAATTAAGAATTAAATTAGTTATGACACAATTTGAACTGTACCATTTAAAATATATTTGAATTGTACCATTTAAAAAAATTTATAATAGATTTTTTTAATTAATTGGTAACCCAATAAAACTTAAAAAATTTTATAATTAGATTTACTATTTCTTCTAGGAGTATTTGATTTGCCCTTTTTGAGTTTGTTCACCTCAATTTCTTCGTCTTCTATTGTTAATAGTTCTAACTTTTTTTACCAAGCTTGATGCGAAAGAAAGTTGATAATAGTTCTATTTGTTGAGAAGAGAGAGAAATACTAAAGCATTTAATGTATACATAAACTAAATTAAAGGGATAGAAGGGAGGAGAGAGAAAGTGATGAATTACAACTTATTAAAACACCCAACTAAATTAAAGGGATACGAATGCACTAATTTTGTAAATAAAATATTACATATGCACTAATTTGTAAATATTTTATGTTTGCACTTTTGTTGTAATTTTTTATAAAAATGTACTAATAAATGTAAATGTTCCTAATTTGTATTTATAAAAAAGAAAGAAAAAGGAATTGGCTGGACTAGACCAAACCAACCTGGCCTGGCCCAAGACTTGGCCTGATCTGGTCTGTAGGACTCAACATGTCAATACTTTTATGCGTCAAGCTTAACTTGATTAATGATCAAGACTTGACAAGCTTAGGTCAGACCAAATTAGGCCCACCCGTTATGTACCACCAGAGGAACAGAAACGAACAGATATACATTTATTGAGCGAGCCATATATGGTCTAATTACGATCTTCTACTACTGAATTTACAATTCTCAAGACGATTAGTGAAAACATCGGCCATGGGGTCTATTGTGACTATCGACGATGCGAACATGCCAGTTTATAAAAAGACTAAAAGGCAGCAAGACCAACACTAGTATTAGTGCTTATTTACACAAAACAAATGCACACATTTGACATTAATGGCACTCTAGTTTGAGCACAAATTAACCCACGTATCGATATGGCAATGAAGCCATGAATAATGTTTACATTTTCTATATCATGTTTACATGCTAGATTTTTGGCCGGGATTGCTTGAACTCTGTTTTTAAAAAGTTGGGTTTTGATTACGGAGAATAACAGAGTTCCCCCTATTCAGACATGTAATATTCTCTTTAGTGAGTAGCTTTTTTTTTTTTCTTTGATATATGTATATTTTTGTTCTTAGGCTCCACTAGGTTTAAATATTATTTAATAAATAATCAGTTGTATACAAATTATCTATAAATTAGTATTTTCACACCCTCCGACTCTAACAAATTTGTATTTTTAGAAAAAATCAAGTAGTTTTGAATTTTTTTTAACAAATTATGTAATATTACTACTACAATAAAATTTATTTAACTATTTTTACACAATTAAAACTTCTTGATTTTCTCTCAAAATGTAAAGTCTCATACTAGTTTACCTATAATTCTTATAGAATTTTTTCTTTATACCATATTCTATTGGCCTTTACCTTAATTATGCCAATGGATTTACCCGCTTCATATAAATTATGATAAAGATGTTTATCTTTTGTGGTTAATAATTTCATGGTAAAAATAAGAAAAAATTACTCTTATATATACTGGTTAAATTTATATTTTTTTATTAAATATGTTATACCAAAGTCCGCCCTCATTAAACTTAAATCCTAAGTTCGTCATTGACCTATGTTTAAGTCTTTTGATTATAATTTTACTTGACAGTAAAAAAAAATTATACCAAAAATCAAATATGACACAAGAAAAATGGAATTCAATAATTAAAAGAAATTAAAACATTCCAAAATACCAAAAAATTAAAAAGTTGGTTCAATTATATTTCAAATTATGTTATAAAAGTAAGTACATATATTACGTTAGTATATATAATAACAAGGCATGAAGGCAAATAGATATCTTATCTAAATTAATTGAGTTATTTTGGTTAGTCAACAAGTTAATCATGAGTTAATTTCGAATTATCATTTTTGGTGATAATATATGTCATGTTCATAATTATACCAAATTTTTTATATTTCTTTTTGTATTATTTCAATAGTGTACATACATGTATTAAAAAAACATGTATAATAATTTTAATATACATACAAATCTTCAATTTCAGTTTAATGTAATACTACTATCCATGCTATATTGTTAATACTTAAATTATAACACCAAATATAATAGATTATGAATACTAACCCGTACATTGCACGGCTTTTTCTAATAACTAATTATATCTAATTTCAAATTTACAGGAATTGTATTAATTATTAATTAATCAAACTAATTAATGAATTAGTAGAACTATGATTAAATAAAGAATACTTGTAACATGAATTGTATAATTATGCTTCATTGTAATTGTTAGGTTTGTTTTCATATAAATTAAATTAAACTTGGCACATAATTTTATATTTATTTTTCACTAGAGATTTTTATCAGAAACGAAACTTTTTGATAAAATCATTTCTTTAGCCAAGCATACCTCTGAGGAAATTCACTATTTTGAAAATACGTTGTCGTTTTCGTCTCCCCGGCTGTCTATCACTAGAAATTCACCAGTGAAATCCTCTTTCTTCTTCAGAGGATACCAAAATAGCAGAGAAAGAAGGTAATAATCTGATTAATCAATGGCGTCTCTGTGCTCGAGGTTGGTAACCCTAAAAGCTCTCCGTAAAACGACGTCGCTGCTCTCACGATCCTCCTCCATCCTCCACCACCGTAGTACTCAGAGCTTCACCGTTAGAGCTTTCTCCGCCACCATGTCACCACCGTCCACCGCCGTCGTCTACGACCAACACGGCCCTCCCGATGCTGTTACCAAGTCTCTATCTCTCCCTATAAGCAATTCCATTTTATAATTAACTCACTGAAATTTAGTACTCCCTCTGTTCCACAAAAAAAATAGTATTTTTTTATTATTTGTTAATAATTATTGGTAGTAGTATAAGTTGTATAAAGTGAAATCATGTACTCAAACTTTTTTCATCCTAATTTCATTCATGTCACTATTACTGAACATACAACTTATTATTATTTTGGGTACAAATGGAACTAATGTACATTCTTAATATTTGCAAATGGGACTTTTTTGTGGAATGGATGGAGAATTTATTTTTGTTTTATACACTTACATAAATAATTTATGTGTTTAAATGAAATTTGGGTGCAGAATCACAGAGTTACCGCCAGTTGAAATTAAGGAAAACGATGTGTGTGTTAAAATGCTGGCTGCTCCTATCAATCCCTCTGATATCAATAGAATTGAAGGTTCATTCTACTTTGAATTTCATTTCTTTTCATAATTTTCCTTATTCCTTTTTTCTTTTTTAAAAAAAATTATTTTAAATTTTCGTTGATTAGTAATCGAACTAAGAGACAAGGAGATGAGAGGGTCTGTTTGATTTTTGAAAAATGTAGGATAATAGTAGAAGATAATGCCTAGTTTCTTCTGTATCAATATATGTTTGGGATAATAGGAGGGAAAAGAAAAGTAAGAGTACTACAAGAAGGAAAAGGATGAATGGTTATTAATTTTTGAAAGTCTGTTTGAAGCATGAAAAGAGAAGAGAATGTGACTTTCTCTCCTATTGTTTGAAATTTAGTGCGAGAGTTAAGCAAAATAGAATAATAATTTACATTACATTATCACTCCTTTTGTTTGTTTTGATATTAGATAAGTAGTGACCTAAGATAGAAGGGGTTGGAATTACAAAATTATTTTCTGTAATTTTATGGCTAAACTTGGTACTTTCTTGGTCAAAAAATGGGAGTTTACTTTCAATTTGCAAACTGAGAGTCCTTGTTCAAAAGCAATGTACCAAAGTATTTAAGTAAGTTGAGATCTTGACCATTTATTATGTTAACGTCAAACCTTTTTTGTAAAAAAACTTTAACTAGTAAAATTCGACTTCCAATTTGAGGCAGTGGTACCATTCTGAAAATTTAATTAGTTGAGAGTTGAAACTTCTTCAAATTTATTTTATTTTTTGGAGAGAGAATTGTGGTCCACTTTTTTTTTCCTTCTTTTTTTTTTAATTCTAATTTTTATAAATGGTTTATATTCGTTCTCTCCTCACGAAACACCAAAGCCAGTGAAAGAGGGTGATGTTTTTGTTTTCTTCCTTCAAGCATTACGGATACAAAGTTAATGATGCAGACTTATTATTTAGCTTAGTTGAATATTTACAGTCAGAATTTTATTTTGCTCTATAATTCATTACTAAGTGGTATTGTAGGTGTGTACCCTGTGAGGCCACAAGTGCCAGCAGTTGGTGGTTATGAGGGGGTTGGAGAGGTACACTCTTTAGGATCTGCAGTAACGGGTCTTTCTCCTGGTGATTGGGTGATTCCATGTCCACCATGTTCTGGTACATTATTTTTGCCTATGTAACTTACTATTTTACGAGTTTAATGAATGTTGTCCATTGAGCTTTTCTATTTTATTTTCTTCAGTTTTATTTTCCATTGAACTTTTGGATTTCACATTTGATAATGTTTGAGATGAACAATGTAGTTTTTGTGGTCCCATGGAGCACATTCTGCATATAATTGCAAAAGGAAGGAATTTTTTTTTATTTTTTATAAAAGTCTATATCTGTGAACTCTTTAAGTCTGCTGATAATGCCTTTGATTCTTCAACCTAGATGATTGAAGAAGAGATGTATAATGTATTATTTGTTTTTAGCTTAACCACATGAACATATATAAAATCTTCTTGTTTATTAAAAAATATAAATAAAAACAAAACAATTGCAAGTTTGTTATTCTTAGGGACATGGCAGACATATATGGTAAAAGAGCAGAGTGTGTGGCACAAAGTTGATAGGAGAACACCAGTGGAATATGCTGCTTCAGTGTTTGTTAACCCTTTGACTGCCTTAAGAATGCTTGAGGATTTTGTGGATCTAAAACCAGGTGCTTCCATTCTCACTCTATCATGTTATGTTTATTTTGGCCTACTTCTCCCTAACTAAGTTGTGCCTGAATAGGAGATGCTATTGTGCAAAATGGGGCTACAAGCATTGTGGGGCAGTGCATCATTCAGCTTGCTCGAATTCGAGGGATTCAAAGCATTAATATTATACGGGACAGGTGCTCATTAGATTTTTAATTGAGATGTTATAGGACTCTTTCAGTTATTTGTTAATTGCAACTTATAAAGTTTTACTGTACTTATATTTGTAGATGCAAACTCGTATTGAAGTTAAATATTATAGTAGCAGACATGCTTCCTCTTATGATTATGTGCTAAGGTTTTCTATTTATCAATTGTTTATCATTCATTCTACAGATTTTACCCATGAGCAATTTTCATTGTTGACATCCTAATTTTTTGATGCTGAGCTAACCGATATAAGGAATATAATCTAAGATAAAAACCTTCTATGTACCTGCCAGTGTGAAAAAATATAGAATATGGGTTATTTTGCTTGGATAAGTGGTGGTGACAATATACTAGAAGTAGGAGGAGAGGAAGTACTAGAGAAGTGCAAGAAGAAGAAACGTGAAAAGGGTAATGGAAATGAGTTATTCTCATTTTAGTAACAGTACCTCATCTGCATCACCGGCTACTCTAGCCAAAAAGCACAACACTAACACTCATTATTGAAGTCCATAAGATATTGAGTGAATACCACACAACTTAATTTAAGGAGTTTTGGTATGTAAGGATGAATTGATATACTACACCCTTTGGCCCAATTTAATTGCTTCCCTTTCCTTTTACGGCTTCTCCAAAACTAAGATCCCTAGTTTCGGCCTTATATCAATTTTACCTATTTACCATTTGTCTTAATGAACTCTTCAATTGGGGTGGAGCCCATTTGGGTAGATTTGTAACTAAGTTAGATTGTACACAATTATCTAATTTATTTTCCTTTCTAAAATTCTTGTAGAAACAAATCAATCAAGTAACATGGGGACAAAGGGAATAGTTAAAGAAGACGTCAAGTACGTGATAAGCTGGTTAATATATGCAACCTATTAAGGACCAGGATATTAGAACAATATGTATTATGATAAGCCAGATAAGGCGAATAAATTCCCAAAATAACAATAAAAATCCAAATAATGAATCAAGTCCCACATTATTTCAACAACTTATCCAGGAAAAAAACAGTCCCATATTATTCCAAAATATTTACTAAAACATTTAGGACCTAAAATATAATCCATATCAGTCATTCCTTGTATCTCTTTGAGCATCAGCGTCTGGGACTTTAGAGGAGTTTCTGTTTCGGATCTCCATAGATATTGATGAGTTGTCCTCTATTAGAACTTTGTAGTTTTTCCATGTCTTCTACTTTGATGGAGGATTCCTTGTTCTCCTTCCTTGTTTCTGCCTTCTTTCTAATAAAAACTTTTTTCTTTTATCTAAAGAATGTGTGAACATTGTGCAAGTACTATGGAAGTAACTGGAGAACTGTAGTTCACACACCAAAAAATGTTTGATATATGTGGGTGACAGGAGATCCATATTAAGCTTTTGGTGCCACTTAGGTAGGACTCCTTGTCCTCACCGTGTATCTTTTTCTTCTCTAATAATATCTTCTTCTTTTATCTGAAAAAAACAGACCGTGGTTTACAATTTTTCATGTAAAGTTTGTTTGAATCAGAAGATTGGCTCTGGAATTTCACACCTTTATGTATTATGTACTAATTGTTACAGGGCTGGATCAGATGAAGCAAAAGAAAAACTCAAAAAACTTGGTGCAGATGAAGTGTATACAGAGAGCCAACTCGAAGTGAAAAATGTCAAAAGTCTTCTGGTATCATATAACATAATATTGTAGTTACTTCTATTTGAAATAGTTAGTCTCAATTCCGTCTTATTTGTATTTGGTATTTGTTAGAAGCTAAGTGTATGTGTGTGCTGTGTATGTTACTTGAGTGCTATTAGCACTGAGGAAAACATGCTCCATGTTTCCTCCTCCACTAGCTCAACTTCTGTATATAAATGTAGCTACCATCAATGAAAGAAAATAAGAAAGACTACATATTTATTCTGGCTTTCTTCATGGTATCAGAGCCTACTGCCTTATAATTTTTTGCAGTTAATTTTTTTTTTCTTCCTTGTTCCTCCCTTCCGCGTCGCTACTGTCCATTCAATCCATCAGAAAGCTAGCCCAACAGTTATATATTGAAAAATTGACATCATATTTAGCATACCTGTTGCCGGGCGACCTCGTCGAAACCTTCAATTTTCCGACCCACCGCCGCACGCGCCGCCACGCGCCGACCAGTCGCCGGAGCGCCGACGCCACGCGCCGGCGCGTGAGGCAGATTCCGGCAGCCATTTCCGGCGCGGCTTCTCACAGTTTGGTCGCCTCCTCCTCCTCTTTCCATCCATGGTGGTCTCCTAGAGCAAATATCAGGTTTGCTTGGATTTGGCTTATTTTTTGGTTCGGTTGGCTTGTTTCTCTCACTGCTATCACATGCGACTTGAACCCTGGGACTCTCTGGCATATATGTTAGGTCACCATTACTGACATATCTATTTGGCTTATTTGTATTACCAAAGTACTGTTTGGTCTTGACCCATACATATACTGCTATATATATATACTGCTATTCTTACTGGTTGGCCTATTCTGTTGCATTCGTACTATTTGACACCAACTACTGCTATCAGTGTTAAGCTAGTACCAATTTAAACCCTCGGATTTTTTTTTTGGAGCCTGGATACTATTTTTGTTGTTAAATTCCTTGGATAAATTGTTGCTCCTATTATATCACCATGGCAGAATCTGGGCCTATTATCGAAACCAATAAGGGACAAATGATTAGAAATCATCATCTCAATTCCGCTTTGGTTCTTAGTCCATTTAAATTGGATGGAAACAATTATCTTGCCTGGTCTCAAGCATGTCGTATGTCCATTGAAGCAAATCGAATGCAACACTTTATCACTGGTACAAACACCATGCCTGTGCAAGCAGGTACTGCCCAAGAAGAATGGAAATCTGATAACTCCATGGTAAAAACATGGATTTTTAACTCAATGGAACCTAGTCTAAGGAGTAGTTATATGTTCTTAGACACTGCATATGCACTTTGGGAAGCTATCTCTCAAACATTCTCTATCTCTGGTGATATGTCTAAAGCCTATGATATTCGTAAACGAATCCGTGAGTTGGGCCAAGGAGAGAAATCTGTGGCACAATATTTTGCAGAGATTAATGCACTTTGGCAGGAGCTTGATCATTATCGGGTTTTCTCAGCTAAATGTCCGGAAGATGCAACAGCTTATCAAAAGTTTATTAATGAAGATAGAGTTGTGGATTTTTTGGCTGGTTTGAATATAGAGTTTGATCAAGTTTGAGCTCAACTGCTTGGTCAGACACTTTTTCCATCCCTGAGAGAGGCTCATGCTAGAGTCCAGCAAGAGGAAAGTAGACGACGAGTGATGATACTAAAAGCTAATCCTATTGACCGATCAGCCTTGATTGCCTCGTATCCTAAACCTGGCTTTCCCATTTCCTCTCCGATTGAGAAGGAGTCCCGTGAATGTGATTATTGTGGGGGGAAGAATCATACCCGGGATCGCTGCTTTAAGCTCCATGGTCGTCCTAGAGGACGTGGAGGTCGGTCTGGTCCTGGTCGTGGTCGTGGATCCCATGCCTACATGTCTGCTCCACCTTCTGCTAATGTATCCGGCACTGCAGACACTACTATGACACTTACTCCTGAGGAAATCTTAGCCTTTCGGAAACTCTATTCCAAACCTACTTCCTCTCATTATGCCCAAACAGGTATACCTCCTTGTGCTTTTCATGTTTCACGGACTAGCCCTAGTTGGATTATAGACACAGGTGCCTCCGAGCATATGACATGGTCTTCTAACCTGTTTACTTCATACACACCCCGCTCTGGAAAAGACAAAGTTCGAGTTGCTGATGGCTCCATGTCTCCTATCTCCGGGAGTGGTTCTGTAGTTTGTACCTCTTCATTAACATTATCATCTGTTCTCCATATTCCTTCCTTCCACTGCAAATTTATTTACTATCTGTTCAACGTCTTTTCTGAATCTATGCACTGTTCCGTAACCTTTTTTTCCCAATCATTGTATTTTTCAGGACTTGGTGACGGGGGGCAGAAGATTGGCAGTGGTAGTGCAGTTAATGGTCTCTATTATTTAGATGTTCCCTCATCTAATATGATCTCCACTCAGGCTCATCACTCTATTTCAGACTCCAGCTTAACCTTCCTCCACCAAATGGCATCGTCGTTTGGGGTCATCCTTCTTTTTCAGTATTAGAGTCTTTATTTTCATCTTTAGTTAAAGGATGTAACAAAAACTCAGTTCTTGTGTGAACCATGTGAATTCGGTAAACACATACGTTCGACTTATTCTGCTATTAACAGTCGTCATTCTGAGTCTTTTGCTATTATCCATACTGATGTATGGGGCCCTTCTCGGGTTGTTTCTTGTTCTGGTTTTAGGTGGTTTGTTAGCTTTATTGATTGTCATTCTCGTGTCACTTGGATTTACCTTTTGCGTTCCAAAAATGAAGTTTTTGATTGCTTTCAGGACTTTCATAAAATGATTCAAACTCAATTTAACGCTAAAGTCAAAATTCTCCATAGTGATAACGGTCGTGAATACAGTAATAATCACGTTTTTGAATCATACCTCTCCCAACATGGCATCATTCTTCAAACCTCCTGTGTCAAAACCCCAGAACAAAATGGAGTAGCAGAAAGAAAAAATCGACACCTACTAGAAGTTGCCCGCACTCTTATGTTTACAATGAAAACTCCTAAATTTTTATGGGGTGATGCGGTTCTGACTGCGGCTTTCCTTATCAACCGCCTTCCTTCTAGAATTCTTGGAAACAAAAGTCCTATCTCCTTTCTCCAGCACATAACCACCCCTTCCCCCTCACCACGAGTTTTTGGATGTGTGTGTTATGTTCATGATAAATCTCCCACTCGGGGTAAATTGGATCCCAAAGCCCTTCGATGTGTTTTCATTGGTTATTCCCCAACCCAAAAAGGTTATAAATGTTATCATCCTCCTTCTCACAAAGTGTTTATCACTCGGGATGTAACTTTTTGGGAATCTGAACCTTTTTATTCTTCTTCACCATCTCCTCAGGGGGAGGATGTTATTGATGAGGAGACGTCTTTTGAATCTGGTATTACAAGTACTATACCATCTTCTACTCCTGTTGATTCTGATAATGCTACACAGGATCCCGATAATGCTACACAGGGGGAGTTACAGTTACATGTGTCATCTTCCTCTACTCCTGTTGTTGTTCCTGATAATGCTACACAGGGGGAGTTACAGTTTACAGTCTGGAATCCGAGCCTGAGTTGAGGACCTTTACTCGAAAAGGGAAGAATAAGGTCACCATTACTGCACCACTACACCACCTTGCCCTGAACCGAGTCTTGGTAATACTAATGGTATGAATCCTGATCCTATTTGTTCTTCGGATGAAACTGACATTCCTATTGCTCTTAGAAAAGGTGTCAGGTCTTGTACACAACATCCTATCTCGCATTTTGTTTCATATGATAAATTATCTGCATTCTACCATTCCTTTGTTTCTTCCTTGTCCTCTATATCTATTCCTCAGGGGTGGAAAGAAGCAATTAGCAACAAAGACTGGAAACATGCTATGATAGAAGAAATGAATGCCCTAAAAAAGAATGATACTTGGGAACTAGTTACTCTTCCTTATGGGAAAAGACCAGTTGGTTGCAAATGGGTATATACAGTGAAACAAAAGGCAGATGGGGCAGTTGAAAGACTCAAAGCCAGGCTAGTTGCAAAAGGGTACACTCAGACTCACGGGATTGATTACCAGGAGACTTTTGCTCCCGTGGCAAAAATGAACTCTGTTCGTACCATAATCTCATGTGCAGTAAACTTTGGCTGGGATATTCAGCAATTGGATGTGAAAAATGCATTTCTTCATGGTGATCTAGAAGAAGAGGTATACATGGAAATACCCTCTGGTTTTGCCTCATCTGTCACCAAAGGTAAGGTTTGTAGACTGCGAAAGGCTTTATACGGATTGAAGCAATCTCCTCGAGCCTGGTTTGGTAGATTCCACAAAGCAATGATAAAACTTGGATACAAACAGAGCTCGAGCAGATCACACTCTATTTGTCAAACAAATAAATGGTAAGACTGTCATCCTTATTGTTTATGTTGATTGACATTGTAGTGACAGGGTGATAATAAAGAAGAGATAGTCAAACTCAAGGCAAGCCTGACTAAAGAGTTTGAAATCAAAAGATCTGGGCACCTTGAAATATTTCCTTGGTATTGAAGTTGCAAGATCTTCCAGTGGAATTTTTCTATCTCAACGAAAGTATGTTCTTGATCTCTTAACAGAAACTGGCATGCTAGGGTTGTAAAACCTGCTGATTCTCCTATTGAAGTTAATCATCATCTAGAAGGAGGCACAGGACCTACGGTTGATAGAGAAAGATATCAACGTCTAGTGGGTACGACTGATATACCTGTCTCATACTAGACTCGATATATCTTATGCCGTGGGTTATAGTCAGCCAATATATGCATGATCCTCGACAAAGTCATATGGAAACCGTTTACAGAATAGTGAGGTATCTCAAGTCTGCACCCGGGTAAAGGTCTATTGTTTGCACCACATGGTCATATGAGAGTCGAAGCTTTTTCCGACTCAGATTGGGCTGGCTCTATAGAGGATCGTCGATCTACATCAGGCTACTGCTCATTTGTTGGAGGTAATCTTGTCACTTGGCGTAGTAAGAAACAGTCTGTTGTGGCAAGATCTAGTGCTGAGGCTGAATACCGAGCTATCGCCTTGGGTATATGTGAACTAATGTGGCTTCGAACCTTGCTAGAAGATTTGGGTGTCTCAACTAAAGGACCTATGCAGTTGTTTTGCGATAACAAGACAGCCATTAGTATTGCAAATGATCCGGTACAACATGATAGAACGAAGCACATTGAGATTGACCAACACTTCATCAAAAAAAAATTAGTCAGTGGTCTTATTTGCTTACCTTTTGTAAAAACAGAACATCAGCTAGCTGATATTCTGACTAAGGGTCTTAGTGGTAAGATGTTTCATCCCTTGTGTTTCAAGTTGGGTATGCGAAATATCTATACACCAACTTGAGGGGGAGTGTTAGAAGCTAAGTGTATGTGTGTGCTGTGTATGTTACTTGAGTGCTGTTAGCACTGAGGAAAACATGCTCCATGTTTCCTCCTCCACTAGCTCAACTTCTGTATATAAATGTAGCTACCATCAATGAAAGAAAATAAGAAAGAGTACATATTTATTTTGGCTTTCTTCAGTATTGTTGAACAGTCTCATTTACCACTGCACAACGTGTGTGCTAGGATAATATTCCTGACCCAGCTTTGGGATTTAACTGTGTTGGCGGAAATGCTGCTTCTTTGGTTCTCAAATTCTTGAGGTAAGACAGGAAATGCTGGCTTCTAATAAATTCTACTTTTTTTTTTCTTTCTTCTAGAATGTTTTTCTTCATTATAGTAACAAATTCATGGTTTCAGGCAGGGAGGAACCATGGTAACATATGGTGGAATGGCTAAGAAGCCTGTGACTGTATCAACAGCATCCTTCATATTTAAGGTACGGAAATTTATTTGACAATGCTTTCATGTATGAAAACAAACTGAAAAGGAGGACTTCATTCATGACTTGATGAAGAAAACTGAAAACAGAGAGAGAAAGAGAAATAGAGACAGAGAGAGAGAGATATTTCATGACGTTGGTCAAATTCATCAACAAGGCTTTCTTCCTCAGCGCCATGATCAGACTAGAGATCAACTTAGGCATCAAAGTAATAAAAGCATAAATGATAGACTAGACAGAAAAATATTGGCACATCTCTCAAGATCCTAGATCCTTGATTGTGTTGGGAAAGCCCAATATAGCATGGTACTAAGCCCTACACTCTATTCGAATAAGTTCTCTTGATTGGGATTGATAAGGTGATCCTGTCAGGGTCCTATAATTCTATTGTTGCTTTCATTCTTTGTCCATTGGAAAGAGAACTTGTTGAAGTGAGTTTCACTTTAAACCTGTATATGATCTTCCGTTTAGGGATCTCCATTTTCTAGTCCTTAATTCCAGTGAGGAGGTGTGTAGTGAACAATTTTTCAGGATCTAAACTGAATAATTTGCTAGTTTGACTTTTGGTAAACTTGATTTTTGTGGCAGTTTTAGCTGTTATATTGAACGTAGGAAGTTATTTTACCTATTTATGTCAATTTCTTGCTTACTCCAAGTATAATTTTCTTTTCGCCCCCAAGTGCATACAAAAGTAGCAATTGTTCATAGTATCTCATGACCGTAACATCTTCTACTATCTTTTCATTTGATGATAATTAGCATCTCCTAATCTTTGTTTGCAGGAACTTTCCTTGAGGGGTTTCTGGTTGCAGAAGTTGATGACTTCGGATAAAGCAAAAGAGTGCAAAAATTGGATAGATCACCTTTTGGGCCTTGCACGAGAAGGAAAATTAACATATGAGTATGTTTTTTTCTTCAATTTTTTTTTGATAAAAGAAGAATACTATATTGATTAGAAGAGAAAATTACACCGCATGACGAGAACAAGAAGTCCTCCCAATAGAAAATAAAGAAAACAAAAATGAGAAAAACTTAATATTAATGAAGCACCTCCCGCCAATCTCTTTGAAGATCGGATAAAGAAATTCTTCCAAAAGCTCCCATTGCATGAGCCCAAAGAGAAGCAAAGAAATATATTTTATCCCAAAGTAACTCAATATTTGTACTCCGATCGCAAAAAATTCTAGCATTCCTCTCAATCCAAATCCTCTACAAAATAGCAAAACAAGCACATCTCCAAATGAACCTCCTATAGCTTGTATGACCTAAACCCTTGAATTTGCATAGTAAAAGATCTTCCACCGAAGAGGGACATATCCAACTTTCCCCCATCACACTAAATAAATAGCACCACAACCGCCAATCCATCGAACAATGAAGAAACAAATGAAAATAAGACTCACTATCCTTCAAACACATTACACACACATCTGGAGATAAAGATTTGTAAAGCCTACGCCTTTGACGCATACGGCATATCATTAGTATTAAGCCGACCAAGAGTTAAGGATCACATAAAAGTCTTAATTTTTGAGGGAGCCTTTGCTTTCCCAATATAAGAGGCTAGAGAAAAACGATGAACTGGACGATAACCCAATAAGTAATGAAGAAAGAACGACATGAGAAGATTTTCGAAGAATCAAAACACCAAACACACGACTGAGAAAAGGAAGCTGAATTAAGAAGTTGAATAAATAAAGAGAATTCCTCCGTCTCCCTATCATTTAAATTACGAAAAAAATGAAAATCCCAATAAATTGAATCTCCCTCCCAAGTATAGAAGTTAGAAATAGGAGAGTTATGCTCAGACGAGAGGTAAAAAAGACGAGGAAAAGCTATTGAAAGAGGAATATCTCCTATCCAAATATCTTCCCAAAATCGAATTTTCATGCAATTACCAACTTGGAAACGAACAAGAAAATGAAAGGAAGTGTAACCTTGGGAGATAAATTTTCAAGGACTAGAATATGTAACACAAGAATAGAACGAATTTCCAATTCGTTTTCTTTTATTGTTTTTTCATTATCATTTACAAAGAATAGAAAGATAAATACACGTAACAACACCAGCACGGCAAATTCATTGATTTTCACATATCAATTGTATACAGTGACCAATATGTTTACTCAAGTTTCTTGTTTCCAAAAATAATGAAATCCTCTTTTGGGTTTGTGATGACCATGTGATGAATCCCTTGGTCCCTTGAGTTGTGTATTTTAAGTCACACTGGAATGCATTATGCCAGTATCCATGATTTCATGAACCCTCGGGGTCAAAACTGGGTCAGTTCAAAGTTCAAACAGAGCAGTGTTGATCTAGAGTAAGGAGCCCTTTTTTTTCTCCCTTTCGTGACTAGAATTTGAAGGTAGGTCCCCGAGCCTTGAGATCACGTCTCTGTATTCTTGAGATGCTAGGAGGTAGGACCTTAAATGCAGAACCACAACATTGTTCATTGAGATGCTCCTAGTTCTGAGCGTTTTGCGTGAGCTTATTTCTCAACTAGTTTCAGCTGTGTATATATCACGATGTCATGTTTATTCGGTTATAAAATCCATTTCTCAGGTGATGATCTTTTTGTATTAATGAAAGATCTCTCTTTGCAGGATGGAACTTGTTCCTTTTAGTGAGTTTCACGCAGCACTGGACAAATCACTCGGAAAGCTAGGAAGCCAACCTAAACAAATCATCAAATTTTAACCCGAATGACCAATGGAAGATGTTTGGGACTTTACATTAGAGGGAGCAACAGGAGAGAAAAGATTAAAGGGAGCAACAGGAGAGAAAAGATTAAAGTTGGGGCATGTGTAGTTATTGTGATTTGTATGTACTTTATCATTTGCAGGGCCTTTGAGATTTTCTATAGTACGTTAGTGAAGTTGATAAATCACCGGAAAAAATAGATCCTGAATGACTGCCAACCTAAACAAATCCTCGTATTGCTTTTGCTTGTAGTTTTCACAAATGCGTGGACTAATTGTATAAATAACGGTGATTACCTCTTTTAGAGGGTGGAATATGCATTGAAATCCACTAATAAGGGTAGCAGCTCTCAAATATTTGATAAAACCATTGGCAACGAGAATGATCATGTCTATCCAGATGTTAGTCAACACTATTGTAGTATATTATTATTTCAAGGATATCACTAAGAATCAATGATGTCTATCATCATCAATCCGTTGTCGTCCAGCGGTTAGGATATCTGGCTTTCACCCAGGAGACCCGGGTTCGATTCCCGGCAACGGAATTCGTTTTGTCATTTTTAGTTTTTGTGAATGTTTCTAAATCTATTACCCTACATTTGATGAGGTGAACAATGTCCCGTCCAAGAATCATAGATTGACTATGACCTTTACTCCCACTCTTTCATTTACCTTAAATTGTGATTTAAATTTATTTTAATTTTTGTAATTAATAATTTATAATATTAACTATTACTTTAATCAAAATTAAATAAATTCACATTAATTTTGAATTTTATGATTTTTCAAATTATTTTAAAGAAATCAAATAGAACTTCTGCTGTGGGAAGCAAGGAGTATAAATATTTAGCAGGAGGATCTATGTCCCAGATAAGAGTCTCATTTATGTCAAATGAGACCCTCATTTTGGTTAATACAAAACACACACACACACAAAAAGGGAAAAACAAAAGAGAGGGACTCATTTTGGAGACCAGAGGACCACTTTCTTTTTAACTTGGTGAGATTTCATTTAAAAACTATGTAGAATAACAATTAACAACACATGAAAATACTAAGGAAAAATATAATGCTCGCAACTAAATTTCCACTTATGGATTCAAATTAATGAAGGTGAACAAACCAGATCTTGTGTCTTGGTCTTCCTCCAAGCATACTGAATACTAGTCCTGATCGAAACTTAGTATTTGTATCATATTACGAGAACCATAGTTTTACATCCTATCACCTGTAAGCGCAAAGTAAGCTTGTTTCTAGATCTTATTTGTTGGCCAGCGAAACAACAAAGAGAGCCAAGGAAAAGTAAGAAGGTTCAATGATCACTTACGAAATAACAACAGAATCTGAAAATAAGGAGTCCCCGTGGGATCCGAAACATCTATACTAATATAAATAAATTCAATTCTAAAAGCCATAGAATTCACCTTGTCTCAAACATGAAGAGAGAATAAAATGGAAGACAACAAGCACTACATGGATGGAGTAAGGTCTGCTTAAAATATTTAGCATTTCCACTTTCTTTTACATCTTTGTATCGGTATAGCAGAGCATACAAAACAGGAAAAAATGAAATGCTAGAAGCATATCATATAGTTCCTCGAATGAAGTTATCAGCCCCCCAGATGATACCCATAAATTCCATATCTTACCTCAGGAAAAAAATGATAGAGAAAAAAAAATAAAATTCTCCAACCAGCTCAATACAAGGGAGAACCTATCTCCCGGATCACTCTAATTATAGAAAATCAATCACAAATTATACATTGCCTTTGGAAATTAAAAGCACACTCCTAATCAGGGGCACTGACAAACTTGGCACTAGAAACAGTATATCAGTTTGACTACTACATTTCATCATCCGGGTTGAATTTTAAAGTTTCCATCCATATCAGTTCCTTTACATCATCTTCACTTAAAGATGCTTGTTCAAAATCAAAGATGAAAGGAGATTGGCAGGTCGGCTCTTCGTTGATCTCATGGAGACTTGATAAAAATGGATGATTTAGTGCTTCCTCAACTTTATAAACATCATATGGGGAAAAGGAAAAGAAGGGTTCCTTAGTAAATTAAAAGCACAATTCATAGGGCAAATTGTAAAACTACTTAATAGCAAGATGCATACCAGTGATGCGCTTGGATGGATCAAAAATTAACATTTTCTCTGCAAGATCAATTGCTAATGGCAACACATCTGGGAACTTCTCAGCAAAAGGTCTCTTTGGTATATGAGGGAGCTGCTTGACATACCTTCGAGCATTATCACTCCTTAGAAACCCGAGATCCGAGTCTTCTGGGGAGCCTACAAGCTGTTTTGAGGAATAATCATTAAATAATTTCATTAGATACCATCATAATGTGTGTAAGGTAAATTAATCTGTAAATTTCCTGATGGTCCAGAAATTAAAGTCTAAACATCATACTTCTAAATTTTAAATTGTACAGGGTACATTGTTCATGGTAAATCTTTAAATAGGAGGCTTGCAAGAGAACTGAAAAGGGAATGAGTACCTCAGTGATTAGCCCCAGTTGCTGAACGTAGTCTTTACCTGGAAATAGAGGTTTCCTTTTAATTATCTCCATTAAAATGCAACCAACTGACCAGATATCAATTGCTGCAGTATATTCTGAACAGTTGAGTAACAATTCTGGGGCTCTGTACCATCGGGTTACAACATATTCTGTCATGAAATCTGTCTCAGAAGTGGTTCTTGCAAGCCCAAAGTCACAAATCTTCAGATCACAGTTTGAATTGAGAAGCAAGTTGCTTGGTTTTAAGTCACGATGCAAAACATTTGCGGAGTGTATGTACTTCAGTCCACGCAATAACTGGTACAGGAAATACTGCCAAAAGCAAATACCTTAATGCGTTAACAATTATAATATTAAACTAAATTTAAGAACCCTAAATTCTTATTGTATAGGGATTAGGGATTGCAGAGTTGTTCTCAACTGAACTGACGGTGTTGGGATTTATTTTTAATTTATTTCCACTTTTCAGTATTTCCAATGATTTGAAGAGTTTGGTTCACTCATGACCCAAAGAGGATTAGAAGACTTTGGTTCACTCACGATGTTTAACGACCATCTTGATATTGTTAAAATTATTTGCAGATTTTGGTTCACAACAACTGTCTTGGAATTGGTATTAGATACTCTTATTACAGTCCCCAATAATATAAATTTTTCAGTAGGGGAAAATTGTATTACAGACTATATTCTCATAGAATACTAACCACTACTGTTTGTCAGATTTGTAATAGTTGAGAAAGAAATATTCCAACAGGTCATCACCATATTGCAAAGGAGCTTTTCACTGCTCTTTATAGACTTCAATGCTTCAAGCCAAAAATAGGGGTCCATAATTTTGAGAGATCATCTGGATAGATGAAATCAGCTGATACAAGTAGGTGTTTCCCAACACATTACGACTAAGACAAAAAGATTTCAAGCCAAAGTTTTTCGCAGGGCTAAAGTTTAAAAAATTGGTGGGCAAGCCTCTCCACAAATTCCAAAGGGCTAGTTTGGAAGGGTCATATTAGAATGCACTCAAATAAGCAGGTTTCTTCATTATCAGTGTTTTTATCATTTTCAGAAGATGTGTTTAAGTTCAATTTTTGGCTGACCTACTTTCACTTGTAAGTTGAAGGAAGCTTCGGCATATAAGGACGGAAATCATGCATGGACTCTCATCCTCTGAAACCTCTTTGAAAAAGATCTTCTCATCAATAATGTCTCACTATTTCTTGTATTTTCTTTTCATTTTATCTCTCTATTTTACATACAAATTTATACTAAGACCATAAAGCAACTATTCGAAATAAGTCATTCTAGTTCCAGACAGGGCCATATATTTTGTTCTTATGAAAGGAAATGAGATTTAGTAATGGTGCCATGTGAACGCCTTCAAAATTTTGTTCCTTCATCTAGACAGCTCTACATGTCACAGATTATAAATTTAATCAGTTTTAAAAACAGGAATATGTAATGTCCACGACCTGACTGAAATGGTCTCGACTACTTATGTTCAAGTCTGTTTGGACTTATTTATGTACCGGAAAGTCAATATAAGTTTTTGTACAGCATGGTCCATAAGGAAGTCTTTAAGGTATTAATCGCAAAGACAGAGAGTACTCTGAAGTGGGAAGGGATCCTTTGAAAAATCTAGATTCTTAAAAGTCAAAATTAAGGGCAGTGGCATTAGAAGAACACAACTAGATGAATTTTAAAGATGGAGATCTCAAGATTCAATATAAGGAGATATTCCACTAAAATTAGAAAGATAACTCATAACATATAAGAGCACACTAGTCAGTAAAGAATTTAACCTGACAAACTCTATTGATGGATACAGTTATTTTAATTATAGAGTTACTCATGAATCCACTAATAAATGCAAAAGTGATAATTCAGAAAGCTAGCAAAATCTTCATGTGAGGTCCCATATCAAATCAGGGAAGATAGCAGTAATATTAGCCAAAATGAACACAGTACATCTAGATTACTCCAGATGCCGTAGTAGTTCAACAAAGGAGTATATATATTCATGGTAAATGGTCAACAAGCCAACCTTCTATATCTGAATGGAATTTAGAATGAAAGACCTTTCTTGTGAGGACAAAACTGATTGTGCTGTGCTGAAACTCATAGCCTCTAAAGAATTTTAAGAAATTTTACCGAACGTCTAAGGATTTTTAAGCAGCTCGCAATTCAAATGTGATTCACTTCATTGGTGAATTGTGAGACGATAGAATACAATCTTTTTCCCACTCTCTCGTTGAAGGTCTGATGGAGCCAGAAAAAAACTCTAGAAGGACTAGATTAAAGAGAAGATACGTTTCAAAATTTGGTTGCCTTCAAAATGGGTTCAGGCTGTCCTTCATAGTCAGCTGATATATTATTATTGTATCAATGTTATACCTATGGTTTATAAGGAAATACCATATGAGTGTCTTTAAGTGGCCTTCCTTTATTCAGTCCTAACATGAAAGCTTTTACAGCTCTAGAATGTCAAGGTCTCTATTAATACTTGTTGAGTCCCAAGAATGGTTAGGAGTCTTATAGTATTTCAATTCAGTAAAATTATTTGTAGCAATTTAATCATCAATCAAAGTTAAATTCCAAGGTTTGAATTTGTTGTCTTGAGATTTCTAAGTTCTATAAAAGCAATCCTTGTGCTCTATTAAAGACAGAAATGAATGAATTCAGTTTATTCTACTTCTCCGGCTTATTTCAGAAGTTAATAGCTTGTTTTTCTAGGATCCAATCTTGTACAAGATCTGTCCAAAGAGGTGGATTCTCCTAAACTCAAATCTGTCTTTTAATATTCCTTCCGTTCTAATCATCATTTGCCCATAGCCTCAATAATTTTCCCATCGATTTCTGTCCAGTAACCAGTGCTACATCAAGGTCTTAGGCAAGTTCATTAAGTCTATGCAATGTACATATCCACTTTGATCAATTAGGAAAAACCTTTAGAACCAATACCAATATATATGTCTTCTACCAACAAGTAGCATGATAACGAGAAAATCTTACGACATATAGGTAAACTCAATAGAAGATAACCCTACAGTTTTATCCACATAAGAAAAGTATACTTGACCTCATTTTGGCATATGATATGTTGGAAATGACTTATCATCTGTATGTATTTAAATATGCAGACAGCTCCCAAGCAAACCATTAATCCAAGAGGAATTATAAAAAATAGAAGAAGAAATAATATCATGAAAGTAAATGTTAACATACCTGACAGTGATCGTCTGTTAGTGCCTGGGAAGAGCGTATTATTTGATGGAGATCAGTATCCATTAACTCATACGCAATATATACATCAATGAAGTTTTCTCTCTCTGGTGGCCGTATGATGTCCTTAATTTTGACCACCTGCATAAATTTCTATATTAGAGGATACACAATTTAAGTGGTAAACTACAAAAACACCAAAGGGAAACCTTTTATTTTTTTTAAGATAATCCATGAAAATTGTGAATACATTGTCATGGTCCATATGACAGACGAGTTTGATCTCGCGTAGGGTCCTTTTAGCATCGATCCTGTTTTCAAATGCATTCCCAATTTTCTTGATCGCAACCTCTTCCTTCGTTTCAGAATCCGTAGCGCAACTGTAACATAGAAATGAAATATCATCCAGCCATAAAGTGGAGAAAGGAAGAGAGAGAGAAAGTAATGTCTATTGACCCAAAAACAAACCAAAAATGGTATATGAATAAAGACCATTAAAACATAACTACTCGGAGCCTCATCCTCTATGCACAAATTGTTCACATTTATACTTTTCCACTTCAAAATCTCTCTACATAAATACTGTATTCAATGCAAATGCGATAACATTTATGAAAAACATAACACAAATTTCTCACACATTTACAAACTGGTGGGCAAATCCCAATTCATTATAGTTAAAACTTAAAACCTAGCCACATCCAAAATCCAACTTTTTACATCAAATCGACTAAATACATAACCAATTACTCTACTTCATACAACTTTGCTCAGAAATTAAGAAGAAACTGAGTTTGAACTTATTCATTCCCTCTTTATTTAATTCCCAATAAAACCAATAAAATTTTCTTTATATAACATACAATAAAGCTAGCAAGTAGCTTCATTTTGTTATTCATTTCCCAAAACTAGACGTATCTATAAACAAATATAGAGAGAATAATACCAGACGATGCCATAAGCACCACGGCCGATGGGTTGAATGGGAGGAGCGTACTTAGAGGAAACCTCAAAGAGATTCCCCAATACATTGTACTGAACGTATTTTCCCCCGTGAGTCGGAATTCCGTTTCTCACCATATATGTACTATTATTACTCGAATTAGATTCATTCTCCATTCCCCCACTTCTCCTTTTCCTTTCTCTCCTGACAGAAAAATTACTCAAACGGAAATTTGAATCTCAAGCATTTCTTTCTGTCTCTATATATACAGATTCAATTGAGCCTTTTATTTGGGATTTTGTTTTCTTTTCGAGGAAAATAGAGGGGAAGAAAAAGTAGTTTGAGTGGGAAAGGGGGTCGGTCATACACAGTAGTCGGGTCTAGCTCTGTCCGTGTTTTTCAACTTTGAATTTTGAACCCAAAAAAAAAAAAGGTTGTAGATTATTCAACTTTACCAACTTTTTTATTTCTCGTCATTTTCCACTTGGATGGAAAAGAAGAGAGTAGAAGAATGGAGTGCATAATAAATCGATGGAATTTCTTAACACACATGCTAAGCACACAGTTCGAAAGAATATTTTCTTAAACTGTGTATATATTCTCTTGAATTTGGTGCAAATGCAGAAATCAAAGGAATATGCACACAGTTTAAGAAAATATTCTCTTGAACCGTGTGCTTAGCATGTGCCCTTAGAACACATGTTAAGAGGACCCTAAATTGATTAATGTAATAGATTTGTTGGAGAAAAAATGGACTATAAGATTTCGTCTATCATAAAGCATTAGATGATGTTAGGGATCTAAAAAAGTGTTTTAAATGATATCTCATCGTAATTTTAGTTGGATTGGTCTTACATGATTAGTTATGTTATAAATTATCATTAAAATATTTAATACAATATTATTTGAAATAAAAAATTTAAGACCCTGACATTACTTTAAAGTATTTCTTTTTAGTTGACTCGTCTTTCTATTTTGTTGATCAGAAGTCACGCCAGTTTAAAATTAGATTCTAAGCACTAAGACTCCCATTCTCCTCCCCTTCACCGATTGACTTCTCTTATAATCACTTGAGGCCATTAGATAGGTCAAGGAGAGCCCCTTGTTCAATCAGTTGCTCCATATGAGGCTGGAAATTGCGCGTAAAGTCCTACTTGGGAATATAGCATGATAAGATTTTGAATACTATTGTTTTCCCTATTAGTTATATACTATACCCTATTGTAATTATTGTGGACAATTAAAATTTTATTCTTCATTGAAAGAATTAGTTATAGAATTTTTATTTATAAATAATTATGACAGTAAATTCTTTCTTACATGTCTATTTTTTCCTTTTCATTTCCCCCTTTTTTTTAAGGAATACTTCTGCCTATAAAAAAAGACAATTTACATATTTTTCACATATAATTTTAATTTTAATAAAAAATTTAGTTACGTTTCAATCAAAGAAGTCTTGGAATATTAGATTTATGCATACGCGATTTAAAGAAAGTAAATGTGCAGATAAACTTACTGATTTAGGACAATGTACTAACTTTGTAATAAAATTTAACAAGTAATCTGCTATTAGAATCTAGCGCTGCTAGAATTGAACTAAAATTGATTGATCTCTTTTTTATGTTCAAACATGTTTATAGAGTAATAGTACTATGTGCATATGTAGGCAAAAGTTACAAAAGTAAAATCTCTATTAATAAAGCGGCTCCTAGGAGCCTTTAGTGTAATTGTGTCACGTAATAATAATTTTTTTTTACTATCTTTTCGTTATAAGTTTAGTTATATTATTATTTTTAATTTAAAATTTTATATCAACTTTTTTAGTCTTCTAAATTTTATATCTTCTTTTTTAGTCTTCTAAATTTTAATTTTTTTTAGACTATTTTTAGAATTGATAATTAAGCATATATAAATATATTTCTAAAATTATAAAAATTGGGGTTAGTAATAAATTGTATATACTTTCTTTTGGTTATAATCTCTTCACCTATATTTTAGCAAAAATAGTAAAAAGATTAGTTTTAAAAATGGTCAATTTGACTTTAAAAAGTCAAAACTGAGCAATTAATTTGAGACAAAGGGAGTATAATTTTATTTTTATACTATTTACATGCTCAACACTTATGCTCTGAGTGATAGTATCTAATAAAAGAAGATGGTGTGAAAACTTAATAATATTGGGGTCAATGGTAGTATCTAATAAAAGAAGATGGTGTGAAAACTTAATAATATTAATTGGGGTCAATGGTAGTATTTAATAAGTTTTACTTTAGTTTTGGATTTTGACGATAGACTTGACTCCTCCATGTCTGAACGGAATACATTATTATAAAGACTACTTATTTACTTATCACAAACATATCCAATGAGACCCATCACATCGATAGGTTATAAATAACACATTACCTACGAGCAATATTAGTCAAATAAATAAAAGAGCTGAGATGTAAATACTTATATTAAACTTCAAATCATTGGAATTTTATTTTAGTAGTTTTTAATGGGTGTTGAGTTGAATGTGAGATTCTTTATTTTAAGTTGTTGAATTAACTTATATAGTATAAATTAAAATTTTGATGTTTAGTGAATTTATTCAATAAATATTTTATGTATTTTGTTTATTTTCATATAAATGAAGATGACGTTTGATGATTATTCACGCAGTAAAACACATGACTAATGAATAATAACATATACTAATGTTATAATAATAATAATAATAACATATATCAATATATTGATACATGCATACAATAAAATGAAATAATAATAAATAAATAAAAAATGTCAATCAATATTTGACCTTGAAAATTGAAAAGTATAGACCTCGGTCAACGGAAATTCTTAATTAAAAAGAGACTTTGAAAGTTTTGATTTTTCTTGTGTATTGGGTGTCTGTCTGTCTGTCATCAGAAGTAGGGCAAGTGCTCAACTGACCCAGGGACGGAAATGGGAAGATAACCACAAATTATCTCTGTGAATTTTATATGAAAAGTTTGGGGCAGAAATTGGTCAGGCTGTATGAAATAAGAAGTCAAAATTCAAACTTTTTATGAGTACCCTAATGTGCACAAGTTGGAAGTCATATATTTGCTCCTCAATCTCAAAGTCAGATTCCCCTCACCGCGGATGAATTCTTAGTCTAGTGGTTAAAATTGGTCTACTGTAATATTTATGTCTTAAGTTTGATTCTCACTTTGAGTGAAATTATTTTCTAAAAAGTGGAACTTTTAAAAAAAAAATTCCCCTCACCAATGATCTAGGAACCGGGGTCAAACATTGGATGATAAATTACGAATAGTATGATCTCAAAGCTGGAATATGATTATTGAGGTTGTGGATGTGGATGAGTAGCGTAAAAGTTTTTACTATTTTCAACAAATAAACTATAAAATTGTGATGGAAGTATCAACTGTATGAAAAGTTTGGGTCAAGTTTTTAGCAACTCTCCCTAGATATGACCTAGCTGCTAGCATGACTCCCAATTTAGCATATAGTATAATCTGTTTAACCAATGACCAAAAAGATCAGCTCTAACTTAGCATCTAACATGTTGGCCAAAAATCAGCCCAAAAGACCTACCAAGTCATAAAGATATTAATCTCAAATGATTAGCATTTTATTATTATTATTTCATTTAGATAGTTTAAATCCAATAATATAAGATGTAAACAAAGCACAAAAAATGAGCCATAATTTTGCTAAGAAACACAGTTTTTTTTTTCGAAAGGCAAAATAATTATATTACTGAAAGAAATCTATAGTCCAAAAGGAATGGACTAAGATTTGAAGTACAAACTGAGAACATAGAAAACATTGAGTAAAATAAACAAATTAAATATAAAGATTGTGTTTTCTTTTGTCATCGACGTAAAGAAACATCCCATAATTACTCTTTAAATTACTACATTCACCTCCTCAGTAAAATGCGTCTTTGCCCGTTGAAATGTGACCATTACCTGCATCAAGTTGCCTTAAAATTTTTGTCCTTACTCAATCATATTCATTATATATTTTCCTTACTTCCAAGTTCCAAGTTCCAAGTTCCAAACCATCCAAATGGATCAATTCAAAAAAAAAAAAAAAAACTTAATACAGAGAACTTTCCTACCCAAATCTTTCAAAATTCAAAACTGCCCATAAAATCTTACATTACTCTCCCAACCCTTTCACATGAGGAACCATTTTCTGATAAAAAATGAGAAAAGCCCTTCACCAAACCTCTCCTAGCCCACTCTCCATATATCATACACTCCAAAAAGGTAAATACAAAATCACCAATATAACCACCCAATTCTCTCATCAAACATTCACATACATCACCGATGCCAAATCAAAAATTTAGCACACAATCATAATAATACAAACAAAAGCCCTGAGAACATCAACTTTACCCCTTCACAAGCTCAATTTCTATTCCCCAAAAATCACAAACCCTCCGAAACACAGCTGATCGACCTCTCAAATTGATGAACTGAAAACTAATAAACTAGTAGTTGAGAAGAAAAGAGTCGTATACAAATTCCAAGTTAATATCAATATCACATCTATTTTTGTTTACATGAATCAAAGACAAAACCAAGATATTCAAAATATTAATATAAAAAAAAACCCTAAAATTCTCAAGTAACTTAACCGCCGCCTATTTTGCTAAGCTGCAGGCTGCAGAGCAGATTGACCTCACAAATTGATCAACTGTACTAATACTTTTAGTTATGTAAAACAGAGTCATGAAATTACTTTAAGTATACATATTCATGTACTCAAAACAGATAATCCACCAGAATGGTCAACTGAGTTATACCCACTTGGAGTCTCATATGGAGTAGAGGAACTTGAGCTAAGAGCCCTTTCATTTTCTCTCCCTTTTCTTCCGGATCGGCCTGCAATCGACACAACTGCAACAGCTGATTTGAAGATCTTGCTTAGTATTTTCTTCTTGATTTGCCCTCTCTTTGGGGGAAGGCTTTGATTTGGGTTGTTCTTGGGGTTAGAGGCAGGAATTTCCATTTCGTTCAGCTGGGTTTTACAAATTCAGAAGCTAAAAATGTATTGGATTGATACGTGAAGAACAGAGCAAAAACAGAGGTAAAACAGGGGGGAAACAGAGGATTCAGGTGTAAAGTAATTTGAGAGCTTGATGATGATAGTGAGAAGGGTTGATTGATTAGATTGTTAATTTATAGTAGTGAAGTTAGTGATGGAGAGCAAAGCTCGGTTACTTGGTTGCCAAGTTGTGTAGCCTTTAGTGGGCCCATGAACACTGAAGCTGAAATGTGTAACACATTATTCAAGTTGTTAGAACACCAGTATTAATTACATAAAATGAAAATAATTTAGTTTTGCGGCGTGTAAACACAATTTTTAGAGTGATAATTTTCCTCACTCAACTTGAGTTAGATACTGGGTTATAAACGATTTACTTTAGGATATAACAAAATTTGTAGATAGTTATTCTAAAGATTTTTCTTCAGAAAATACTATAAAACTTATTAATTTTGGTAAACAGAAAAATGGAGGGAAAAGAATGAATAATTTCTTGGCAAAAACTCTCTACTTACAGAGTTTACAAAATAATTATTTCCTAAAATATGACTCTTGAAATAACAATTTTTTCTTTAAAAAAAAATAATTGTCAAGAAGAGATATAATCTTGTGCATCATACTTGATCAGAAAAATTAAAACTTTTAATCTTAGCCATCCAATCTCACATACATGCATGTGCAAAGTGCACCTCTAAAGCGCCACGTGTCTCCACGTCGCGCTCACATATACTTGATTATATCCATATTTTTCTCTTTTGTCTTTTAGTGTTAATAAAGTATAATACCACTCTATAAAATTAAGAAATTTTTTATATCTCTCATATGTAAGCCTGACAACGGGTCAGGTATAGTCCCGGAGACCCCTCCTCATACCAGCCCTACTACCAATATGCATCTATCTCTCAAACTCGACCCGTCCCCGAAAACAACACCCTATACCCACCCCCGCCCCATTTACCTGATTACTCTTTTTTTTCCAAAATTAAAATTTTCTAATTTTTTTATATTACTTTGTACAACTACTTTTAATTCAAAATCAAACAAAATGCAACATTTCTATTATTAGCAACATATTATATTACAAATATTATGAATTTATAATGAAATAACATATCACTCCGTCCCAAATTAATTGCTCAACTTTGACCATTTTAAGTCAAATTGACTATTTTAGAATTAATAATTAAGCATATATAAATATATTTCTAAAATTATAAAAATTGGAATTAGTAATAAATTATATATACTTTCTTTTGGTTATAATCTCTTCACTTATATTTTAGTAAAAAAATAAAAAAATTAGTTCTAAAAATAGTTCAACCCCTCATAGGTTATTATACTAAAACATACATATTTACGATCTAAATTCAACACAAGCTTGAGAAGAAATCATTGCCGTCGCCCGTCGGAATTGTTTTGTTCTTTAATTTTTAGTTATAATCAAAAGGCTTATGCGGGGAAGCGGATAAATTGCCCCTTCCATGTGACGTGACTCACTCAAATGAGTTTATGTTATTTTAATGCAAAACCATTTTATCTTATTTTTAACCTTTTAAAGTTTTAGATAAATTAATCATTTAAAAATTTTTAATTTTTATTTAAAAAGTACTTTTACGATTTTATATGTTGACTTTTTTATTGTAGTTGCAAGTTAAGTAGATAGCTATAGTTAGTACTTAGTAATATTTTAACGATGTATGTGTATCAACTTTATAATGCTGTGATACATGTGCATCAACCTTATAATGCTGTCCACCTATATTGATATACACTATAATCGCAATTTAACAACAAAATTTCACAATATATATCCGAACTCATTTTGTATTATTAGTGAAATTGCTATGTTTAGAGTGGGGCGTGAGTGAAAGATAAATACGATTAGAGAAATTAGTATCTTTTAGTGTGTGCACTAAATGCACACAATGACACGATACCTCTCCCATTTTCCCATCGAATTAAAGAAAATGATATTGTAACCGTCTATATCGTAAATTGCTTAGGCGTAATGCATGGCATAACTTAGAAGACTACTAAGTAATCCTAAAGTTAATAATATTATTTACATTATCATTAAACAGTTTAACTAAATAAAAACAAATGCTATGGTTATTTTATCATTTTGGCATGATGAACAGCTAAAGGAGATGTATTAAATATTCATAAAATTGTTCCACGACTCCTTTAATTTTAATACTATAATTACATTATTATGTCATTATTATTAAATTAAATGCAGGCTATTTAAAAATAAACCTAAATTTTATAAATAATATTATTTTTTTTAAAGAAGAGAGGGAGTGGAGAACTAAATTCACCGGTCACCAGTCACAAGTCAGAACTTATATCTTGAGAAATTTTATGAAAATGTTGCAAGGTCATTAAAATGGCCCAAACTCTCTCTAATTCTGCCATCATTCGCCACTGGCATTGTCATATGATAGAGAATTTTATCTTTAAAAAGAAAAGAAACTACTTGAAAAACGAAAAGGGAAAAGTGGAATCCATATCTATCGGCTATCAATTTATTCTGTACGAGGCCCAAAGTGTGTCCCACCCCCACAATATTTAGTAAAAGTAGTTCAACCCCTCATAGGTTGATACTTATCTGGGTTCTGAGGTGGAGGAAAGTTTTCCCTTTCCTAAATGATTTTATCTGGCTTTGAGAAAGAATCAAGTTTGTTTTGATTTGATTTTTAATTTTGTTATTGTTTTTTGTTTGGATTTTATATTGGATCTTGACAAAGCTGAACCCGGTTGAACAATTTGTTTAGTATTTGAAATATTATTTAATTATTATAATTTGTTAGATGAAATATTTGTTATTTTTAAACTCTTATTATTTGTTCTTTTACCTTTTTGTCCCTTTATTTATTATAATTGTAAACAACTTCATTAAAAATCTATTTTTTAATTATACATATAGATTGATTTGCTACGTCAGTATGCCACGTCCTCAATTTTTGACGTGAAATTTTAATTGAACTAAAGTTAAAAAAATCAATAATTTAATGCCTTGATTATCAAAATTAAAATATTGATCATCGAAGTGTAAAAAGATCTATGATTTGAGATAGTAATTTATATTTAAACCTTAAAAAAATTGCCTTTTGTTAAAAATATAGCTCTTATTTTAAAAAGTACTTGAGAATATTGATAAAGATTTGCGTTCTAGAATCAAATTATGAAATTGTAGTGGATTTTAATTGTAGATGGGGCTAAGAGACTTGAGAAGTAAACAACACGATTTGACAAAATCAGATGGAATCTAGAAAATATCATTGAAAAGGATTTTTGATCCCCTAAATTTAAGATGATGATCTCAATCTTTTCAACAGAGACTTGAGAAGTACACAATACGTGGGATCAAATCCGTCGAATGTAATTTTAATAGAGTCTTGTTATGTATTACGATAAATTTATGTTGATTTATAATTGTGAAACTTATTAATACAGACAATTCGTAAAAGTTATATGGAGTCCCACTTATTATATATTTCTCCAAAAAATTATCATGACAATTAAATAGTCGCACAATATATATCATTTTTCATCTTAATATTACAAATCTTTTCAATTATTTTTTCTTTCTTTTTCCTAAGAAGAGATAAACATATTTGGTGATGAAGAAAATTACAGATAACCATATTTCGCAGGAACTAATGTGACGCCCCCAAAATAGGTCCACACAACCCATTTTGAGTCGCCAATAACATTCCATAAAATACAAATACAAATACAAATTTTTCCATTTACAACTAATAAGTGTCGTGCAAAATACGACAACACAATACAAATATATCTTAAATTCTCAATACACTTATTGTCACACTAATAGTAAGGTATTGAGACACTTCTATTGCCTCGAACCATCACTCTATTCCCCGGTTAGTCCCCGCTACACTCTATTTTCCTGAGGAGAAAAATGGAACAAAAAGGAAAAGGGTGAGCATAAATAGCCCAGTAAGAAATATCATGACTAAGATAATGAAGAATAAAAATTATCTTTAGTCTTCAACAATAATAAATCAGAGATTTAAAGATATTATAATTGTTCAACACAACAACTGCAGCGGAACGAACAATCCATTAGAAGAGTCAAGTAGATTATAATATCTACCATCGTCTATAAGTTAAAGGATCACCACCAATATTTTGTCCCTGTAACACCAATCAACAATTCCTGTTTATGAACATCCAAATCAACAGTTTATATTCAACAGCCCTCTCTTTGCAGTACGTGCCACAAAGATATTTATTTGTAACACCAATCAACAATTTCAACAGCCTCTCTTTACACTACGTGCCAAAGATATTTATTTGTAACACCAATCAACAGTTTCAACAGCCTCTCTTTGCAATACATGCCAAAGATATTTATTTGTACCATCACTGGTCATGATCATGCCAAACACCTGTTCATCTTTGCACTACGGCCAAAGAGAACTTTTCATCATACGCCTTTGTTTGTAACACCAAAAAGTCATGATAATACCAATACACAGTTTGGTCAAAATCATGTCACGCCAGTTCATCTTTGCACTAACGGGCCAAAGAGAACTATCACCACAATTTAAGTATGAGGATGAGGATGATGACAATGATACAGTGAGATCAAGGATAAGAAAAGCTTTATAATTTAAATAGTATCAAAGATTGACCAAATTGCCAACACGATGACCAAATTGTGGAGGTCAAATTCAAGAATGATATTCAAGAATAAAATTCACGATTTAACTATATCGTATCAAACGAAATAGAAAGATTCAGGTGAAAAGATATTAGATGAAGCACAAACTATTAAGGATATTCAACAAATTTTCAAGAATTTTCACCATTTAAAATAAGGTTTTGGAACAAACAGAGTTTTTTTATCATAAATGGAGAAATGTGAAAGAAAAGATATTCCTTAAAGAGTACAAAAGAAATGATACGTTATACGAGTATAACAGAATATATGAAACTACAAATGGGTTTTCACCCGTCATGCGGTAATCCGCGTAAACAGATTATCTCCACAGAAGATTAATAAGTAATGAATACGAAGGGTTATTCACCCGTCATGCGGTAATCCGCGTAGACAGATTATCTCCACAGAAGATTAATAAGTAATGAATACGAAGGGTTATTCACCCGTCATGCGGTAATCCGCGTAGACAGATTATTTCCACAAAAGATTAATAAGTAACGAATACGAAGGGTTATTCACCCGTCATGCGGTAATCCGCGTAGACAGGTTATCCCCACAAATTAATACGGAATGAAAAACAACCTTTCTGAGTATAATATCACTTACGAACAAGGAAGCAAATGATATTACATAAGAGTATGAAAGAAATGATATCTCCTACCTTCGTTAATAAGTGATTGGATGTTGCTTTCTATGAAGTTTATTAACTTGGACAATACTAGTATTCTCACAAATACTCCCAATAGCCTAGCACACTAAGAGAACTCAAGAAATTTAGAGAGAGAGAGAGTATATGCAAGTAAGGTGTGAAGATTTCTTAAGATAACCCCTCCTATTTATAGAAAAACCAAGTTTCATTAATTGCACAATAAGGGCTTGACTTATTACACTTTAGTACCTCCATCTTTGCCTCTACTTTTTAATATAATCCCTCAAGTATTATCAATCTTGCATAACATCCCCTAATAGTTTCCACATGTGAACCAATAGTTCCCACATGTGAACCAATAGTTCACATCATGTGAACCAATAGTTCACATCATGTGAATTTTAAAATTTCACTTAGGTACCCCTAAGTTAGACTCCACTTTTAATCCGCCAATAATGCTAAAATATCATAACAATAATATGAGTTACAGTGCCATGATAAATAATAAAAAGTACCATGCGGATGCTATTGTAATTATTGAATCAAAATATTATGTAATTGCTACTTTATTAATTATTGAATCAATAATTTAAAATACTGTGTAATACCGTGTGTTGTGAAATACCGCGTACTACTGTGGAATAACGCGTTTTACTGTTCTTTTTTATTACCGGGTATTTCAACAGTTGCCGGTGATAATACTGTTGACAAAATACTGTCGCCTTCAGTTTCCGACAATAGGGCCCACTATCGTTGACAATATTACCATTGTGGGGCCCACTAATATTTTGATATTTCGACGCCGTCGTACGATACCGAATATAATATTCTCCGACAAAAAGAATATTCCCCGACAAAAGGAATATTCCCCGACATACAGGTTTGACTTTTTGTATAAATGAATAGTAAATTCGTATGAATAGTACTTTCGTATTTATACCGTATAATTTCGTATCCAGCTCATATAAACATTATGACGTAATCGAAGGTCGAAGAAAGTATAAAAACGTTTTTAGCGTAAATAGTCTCCCGTGAATAGTGATCGCGTGAATAGTGATTTAGCGTTATTACTAGACATCTCAATTGTCACATTTCACTAGTAACTTTATCATTATCGATTTAACACCTTTCTGTTTAAAATAATAATAAGAAGAAAATTAAATTCTATTTATTAATATTTTCGGGGTCTTACAACTAAGATCCATGGATCTAAGTTAGACAATTGCCGGAAACAAATCTAGAATAGAGGTCATATTTTTATTTTTTTTCCTTAAAAAAGGAACGATATTAAGAATAAGTATTAGTGGTATTTTTTAAAAAAAATATATAATAAGTGAGACTCTCCTATAATTTCTATCGATCATATATATTAATAAATTTTATAATTATATTTCAATGTCAACGTTTATTGTAATATATAGCAGAATTTATTAATAAATAATTCAATGTCGTGGATGAAATCAATTCGTTTTCAAACTCCCAAATTTCTAAGAAGGTTCCAGATTGACAAATCGTCCTCTCTCATAGATAATGGACAAATTCAACCCGTTTCACACTTAGAAGTTAGCCATGCACTTTAAGTCCATTGCATGATTATTTATTTGTAAAATACTAGTAATAATTTAAGGTTGAGCATTGTAATAATTACCTTCTCTCTCCTCCTCCAATATACTCCATACTAAAAGGAGGGGGAAAAGTCAGCATAAAATTGCTCAAATGAAAGAAATAAACATCATTTGGGGAAGAAATTTCAAGTTAAGTTCCTTAAAAATCAACTTGCGATGGTGATTTGTTTAATATCGGCACGTAAATACTAGGTTTATTTATTAAATTATAATAAATGAGACAAAATCAAAAAAATATATATATTTGAAGGGAAAAATTTGCACGCAATCAAGAATTCATCGTTTTTCTTTCGATAAGCAATAACAAAATTTAGATAGAAGATGTTTCTCCTTATCTCTATTATATTTGCAATTCAGACTTTCTTAATGAATAATTTCTCTTCTCATTAAAGTCCCTAGAGTTTGCCAAAATAAGTATAAAAGTATCGTTCAATATTTACTCTGACAATATAAATATTGTTCTGACATTATCAATAATCTTATTAAATGATTCAATGTGGTTGAGAAAATCAAATCGTTTTGAACTCTCAAATTTCTAAGAAGGTTCCAAATTGACGAATCGTTCTCCCATAGACAAGGGAGAATTCAACCCATTTCACACTTAGAAGTTAGCAATGCACTTTAAGTCTATTGCATGATTATTTATTTGTAAAATACTAGTATTAATTTAGGGTTAAGCATTATAATAATTACCTTCTCTCTCCTCCTCCAATATACTAGAAGGAGGGGGAAAAGTCAGCATAAAATTGCTCAAATGAAAGAAATAAACATCATTTGGGGAAGAAATTTCAAGTTAAGTTCCTTAAAAATCAACTTGCGATGGTGATTTGTTTAATATCGACACGCAAATACTAGGTTTATTTATTAAAATGTAATCAATGAGACAAAATAAAAAAAAATAAAGTTAATTAATTAATTAATTAATTAATTAATTATATTTGGAGGAAGAAATTAGCATGCAATCAACAATTCATTGTTTTTCTTTACATAAACAACAACAAAATTTGGATAAAGGAGATTCTTCCTCATCTCTTATATTTGTAATTCAAATTTTCTTAATGAATAACTTCTCTTCTGATCGAAGTCCTCAAGACTTGTCAAAAAAAAATATACATAAAATAAAATGTATAATATTTGAGACATTAATCAGCTGACAATAACTTACTTTAAATTTTTGATTTTTTCAAAAAGAATATACAAAACTTATTATTATTATTTTTGTTTCACCATTAGAAAGGTGCATTATGTGAGCCGTGACGAAGCCACATTAGGCCGAGTGGGGCTGGTTATTGGTTAGTAGCTACCGGAATATTTAATTAATCAGTTTATAGAAAACTAGCATTGAGAAAATGATTGAAGAGCAATCATAAAGAAGTGGTAATCTATACTTTTGGTATTATATACTTTTCCATGACATGTAGATCATTGTCAACTAAATTGATTCGAGCAACAGGTAACAATTAATGATAACAAATTTACAATGATTTGATCAATACTTTTAGCTAGGTGAGGAGATAAGATATATATTATTAAATAATTAGATAATACTAGTATTAATTTTAAAATTAATTTCTCTTTATAAAAAATGTTTTTCAAAAATATTATGTCTAAGCAATAAGTATCTAAGAAAAATTACAATGTTAACTATTGATAAGTAGTTAATATATACAATTAAATAAGGTTAAATGTATCACTAATAATTGGGTATTTATATTGACATCCTCATTGTGGCATTTTTAAGCTCCAGTGGAATTTAATTTTTCACCAAAATCTTCGAAAAACTACATTCCTTTACTAAACATTAAACATTCTGAATAGCATTAGCTTCAACAAGTTCTACACCAAGTTTACCTTGAATCTATCCACTCCAACTCCAAGAATAAATATTTTAAAACCATTCCAAAACTTAAATTAGTAATAGATACTTCAAATTGAAAAATTAAATAATAATATATTAATTCTGAATATCTAAATGTTTTAAATTAATTTTGAAACTTTGATAGTAATTATATACTCCCTCCGTTCCATACTATTTAATGCTGATTTTTTAAAGTCAACATAAGAGATTTTTAAACTTAAAATTGACATAGTTTCTTTTAATTTTAATCAATATAATGATGAATAATGTAATATATCTAAAAGGTATTAATCATCATAAGTTTTATTGTTTTATAATTTTTAATAAGTCATCCCAATTTTGAGTTTGAAAATATCTGAAATTGACTTTTGAAAGTTAATAATGATCGTATAATTAAAAAACGAATGGAGTATTTTGGAAGAGAGGGACTATTAGAGTGAGAAAAATAAACTACTTAAAAAATCCATTTTTTTGTTGCATTTTGTTAGTTTGTGAGTACACTTTCTTACTCATTCTGTTCCCAAATATAAAAAATATTTTTATTTGTAAAACACAAAGGTAAGTGATATTATACTGAAACAAAGATAATATTTCTTGGGAATTGTTAAATCCACAACAAAAGTGTTGTTGTAGATGTATAGCGACGGTTAAAACCGTTGCTATACATTTATAGCGACACTTTTGTTGTGAAAATAACAAAAAATGTTGTGGATTTAACATTTTCCTATTTCTTACTCTTTTCCTTCCCAAATAGAAATACTTTTAATCACCCAAACAAGCATTTTTGCACAACTTTATTCCTATCTTTATTTTTTTTTCTTTCCTCCTAATTTTATTTATGCAATAATTTTTTCTCAACTAATAAGGAAAAAAAGAGAGTTAATCAACTTGTAAATCAATCGGTAAGTTAAAAGTGGTGGTAACTTGTCATTTTTAATTTTCTCTACTATTGTATTTATTATTGTGTTTATGGCCTTTTTTTCTTATTCTTTTAACCTCAATTATATTAGAATTAAAAACGGTATTGAGTTGAGTTGCCTTGAGCCAGTTCGACTTCATAGTTTCTTATTTCTGAGAAGGTTCCACTTTAGACTTTCGGGCTCTTACAAAAATGGGAAATTGACAAATTGTCAACCCCTTTGAGGTCAGTTCATTTCCAATTTCCAGTCCATTTTACTTCCAAATAAATTATTTTAAAAATATAAAAAGACAAAAACGAGTCATTTTAATTACTCTCAAGTCGACTCAGCAGTTTACAAATCTATGCTATAAAGCAGCTATCCGAGACCATCTTGGTGATGGCGTGTCACGTTTTTTTTCCTTCTCTTTTGCCCTATACTCTTTTCATTTCTTTTTATTTGTCTTTTTAGAGAGTGAAATTTATTCATTTTTATTTGTTGTTTATAAATTTTAAGAAAGCATTAATGACTTAATTTATCGTATTATTTTTATATTAAATACTAAATTGTTTATCTTTCATATTTTTAATACATTTTAAAGGGTCCTATTGAGATTGTATACTCATTTTAATCAATCAAACAAAGCATTAATTGAATTTCTTAATCTTTGTGTTTCTCCTAAAACGTCAAGTAACAAGGAACGAAGGGAATACTATTTTGTCCTTTTTAATTTAAATTTTTTATATTTTTTTATTTAGTTTTTCAAATTTTATATAAAAAAAATTTATATCACAGAATTTACGCACACAAAGCGTGTACCACCGGACACTAGCACTAATAATCCCCCCCCCTCCCGGTTTCCAAAAAAAAAGTAAAATTTATCCTCTAAAATTAACATCAATACACTGAAAATTTAGGGCACTTCAATTTCTTGGAAATTTAAAGAGGAATAAAAGGATTTTGCTATTTTGGCACAACTACAATATGATGCATCACCGGCAATCTTACGAACCCACCCAGTTTGAAGTGTCCCTCTTATTTACTTCTCTGAAGATTCCAAATAAATACTATTATTTGTCGTACACAAGTAGCGAAGTCAACCTCTTTCACACTTGTATTAGAATTAGAAAGGGACAAAGGGTGTCGGGTAGGGTTGAGTTGAGCTGCCTTAAGCCAGTGGCCTTCATACTTCCATATTTCTGAGAAGGTTCCACTTTAGACTTTGGGCATCTCAAAGAGATGGAAATTGTCTACCCATCTCACACCTTTCAGGTCGGTGCAATTCCGGTCCATTTTACTTCCAAATAAATTATTTTTAAATAAGGAAAATAATATATATTACGACTTTATATATCTAACTTTTTTTATTGCGAGTTACATGAATAAATTTAATTGGTAATATTTTTACAATAGATTTGATACAGCGAGTCAATTTTATAATTATATTCAATCTCATATATTAATATACGTTGCGATCGTAATTCGTTTGAAAATTTTCGTAATATATAACATGACCCTTTAAATAATTCAATCTTAATCGTCAAAAACAATTTCCTTCGCATTGAAAAATGCTCAAACAATTTGGAGTAATGGCTACCCATATCCTGACCAACCACATTAATTAAGTTGCTAAAGTATTTAATGTTTTATTTTTCTTTGATTTTATTTTCTGTTGTCAGTTCATGATTTTGTGTTACTACTTTCTAGTATCGTAAATCAGCATAATCTTTCTCAATGTAAAAATGAGAGTCTTGTTTATGTTTTTAATTTGTTTAAGCATATTAGAATTTGCTTAAGACATAGTTGTGTATATAATTTTTTTTTGACAATTAATCTTATTATTATAATTACATATTAAAAACTAAAATTTTTAATCTGTCACGAATCCATCTTAACTGATTTGGGAATAAAGGGAGTAACTATAAAAAATAACTTGTAGCTAAAAATAACAATAAAAGACAGCTCAAGAGAGGTTTCTTTTTCCTTTTTTTCCCATCTTCTTTTGTTGATAGGGTTAGAGAGAAAGTGACATCAGCCATCACCACTACATGACCGCTGTTACCCCTAATATATCCTCAACAATCAAAATCAGTTCACTCAGTGCCCTTCTATTTCTTGGAAATTTAAAGGGGAATTGAAGGATTTTGGCATAAATAGTTATTATTCCTTCGTCCATGTCATAAATTTTTATTTATTTTTTACTTTGTTCAAATCTGTTTGTTTCTTTTCTTTCTAATATTATTTTTCGTTCTTTTATTATACTACCCTCGTTTAACTTTGAAAAAAAATAATAATCTAAAACAATATGACATACATTGAAAAAAATGACACTATTAATTTTGATATTGGAAACACAACGATATAGATTAATATAATAATAAAAAAATGTAAGTATAATCACGACAATGTATCAAGGCAATAAGAGGGAATTCACCCACTTGAGGTGAGTTTTATAGACTTTTGTCATGTTTGATGTTTGACATAATTAAGGAACAAAATCAGCCGTTTCACACTTATTCATATGAGACTGTACAATATAGTTAACTAAAGTTTTGTCTCGATAAAGTTGACAAAATTTTTCTACTTAGTACAACTCATCATTAAATTCAAATTCATTTAATTCCGAGTGAATGTGTATTTACTCATTTCAACCAAATCCAACCTTTTGCATCAAATGATTTCTTTACTAAAATGGAGTATAAGTCTGCAAATTTATGATTCTCATTAACATATAACTGTCTCACTAAAATGACAAAGGGGGGCTTCACAAGGCAGCTCGTGTTAGGAAAACCATGCAAAATCCCAAGCCTCCATAAAGTACTATGTTACAAAGCAAAACAGGAGGAACTGATACAAATATAACGGGAAAGACGTGAAGACTATTAGCTAAACAAAGTCTAGTTTCCTGTAAATAGGGAACTATCCCCTTAATCATATAAATCATCTCCTTTATTTATACAACACCAAAAGATGATGGAAATATATATATATATATATATATATATATAACCTAAAAAAAGAAGAAAATTGATATTATCACAAGTAAAAATGATAGTTCCACAGGTTCTCTCTCACATGAATAGTAGATGGGTCCCACACTCTTGTGAGAAAACTTGTGAAAATATCAAATTTTACGTGTAAAAATATTAATTCCTGAAGAAAAAAAACAAGAAACTATAGAAAAATGAATATAATCTTCTGTTAATCGATCAAGAACAGAATTACTCCGATGAAGCGTGCAAATTCATTGGATTTTGATGCGATCATTTATCAGAAAGTCAACCTGGGTAGAACCCACTTGAGACTTCTTGTGGGTTGTTGAGGCTGAGCCACCATTTCCTCCTCCTTTTCTTCCCACCCCACAAGCAAAAGAGACGGTTGCTTTGAAGATATTTTTGAATATTTTGAGTTTGATCTGTCCTCTCTTTGGAGGAGGTCTTGGTTTTGGCTTTGGATTGTTGAAAGCTTTATTCTCCATTTTGATGAGCTGGGAATGAGCAATTGTGAAGAAATAGAGGAAGCAGGGGAAAAACAGAGGAAGGAATTTGGTCGTGCACAAGGCTGAGAAAGTGTTTTAAGAGATTTGAGTATTCAGAGGAGAGTGAAATTGCTCTTTTAAATAGTGGTGGTGGACAAAAGCTCAATTACTTTTTTTGCCAAGTTTTGATACTGTGCGGATTTATTTATTTATTTATTTTATCCGATTTATGAGCATGGAAAATAGAGAACTTTTTCGATAAAGATTGGTTTTTGCCATGATTATATTACTAGTTCACTAATCACTATTAGTGAGCTTAAGATTCAACTTTATAACCATTATTAATGTTCACATTGGGACATTTACACATAATTTGGTATTAGATTTTTCTTTTAAATATTACAAATTAATAGCTACGGCCCGTCGTGATTTAAAGAAAAAAATAATTACCCATTACTTGTTTGGGTTAAGTAGGCAGTGAAAGGGGTGTTGGTTAATGGTAATTATACATACCCTAAAACAACAGTTGAACTTAACAGCTAATACCTGTCACTTGGATTATAATGCTTCATTTTGTCTCAAAATAAGTAACTGGATTTCGTTTTAGGTGTCATAAAATAAATTTAAGTATTGTGTACATTTTTTTGACTTTTTTACCAACGAGTTTTGATAAATTTGTTTATTTTTATTATTATTATTATTATTAAATAAAATAAAAAGAGTCATTTCATAATTGGACAACTGTAACATGATCATTCGTTTTGAGCAACTTGTTTCTTTTATTTAATGATTCAGGGGGTGTACTACTAGCGGTATAATTAAGGGAGATGTGACGCAACTTTAAAATCCAGATTTCATAAGGATTCCCAACCTCCTTTGCTCAGGAAAGTCAGAATATGAAAGTTATTAGATGCTTCATTCGACTTTTTATCATTTGTCATTTTTTTTTTCCCGAAATTGGATTTATGTTGAAAGACAGATTCAACATGTAATCTTACACAATAATTTTTTTTAATAAAATTTATCAGTTTTTTTGAAAGATAGTAGAATTGCACATAATATAAGTTAAATTGATTTTCTCTGGTCTAATGTAGTGATTAGAGGAGATTTATAAGAATACTCTTCTTTTTCTTTCTGTTTGTTTACACACACACACACACAAAATTACTTTACTAGTTGCTTCTTCTCTTCCTTTGGTTTGGGGTTTGGTTTGTTAAATAAAAAAGGGGAAACGAGACGCAACTTAGCATGTGGGTAGAAGAGAACAAGAAGAGAAAATAAGTAGAGATGAATTGACTTCAATTTCCTGAATAAAGTGGGGGCCTTGGATTAGAAGAGAACAAAACCAGTCACTTCAGTTTGGCACATGAGACCGACCATTAGCTCAATAGCTTGGCAAGAATGTTTAGGTAAATTCACCCCCCTCCCTCCCCCCCATAACTAACAACTACTCCATAAAATAAAATAAAAAAAAGTCAATAAAAAGTTTCCATGTTTTTTCTAATTTACAAAAATGTATTAGAATTATGAACTGAAGATCCATTTTAATTTCCCTTCAAAATTAATCATGCATGCAATGTCATTCTTTTGGTTTTGTAATATTATGAAGATGCCTCGTTAAAAAGAGAGAAGAAAAAAAAAGATGAAAAAAGTTTTTTACCCATAATTGGTAATATAATACTATTACACAATAAGAATAAATATAACTTCCTTTTTTACTATTCGTGTTGTATTAGCCGTATGAATTTGGAATAAAAATGAGTTTAACCAACTAGCAGTAAACAGTGTGAATTTATTTATTTATTTATTTATAATTTTTTTGAGAACATATTTATTATAATTCAATTCTATGAGAGAATATAGGAGAAACTTACATTTTCATATAGCGTCTTAGTTAATTCTGAATCTTTTAACTTTTGCTTAGAGATAGGCTCGAACTTGTAACGTTACACATTAAATGAATAGACTCGAATTTTTAACCTTGCACACTAAATAGGTAGACTCGAACCTATCAAAGAGAGCTCTACAACTAAACGATCCCCTTTGGTCTTTATAAGCGAAACTTTTAATTTACCGTGACTTTGAAAATTACATGTATTAAAACATGAAAATCAATTTCATTTGCAATTTATTAATCTTTCCATTCGAATTAATATTCCAAATTACAAGCAACCCTTAAGTTTTAAGGAGCTGAAATTTGAAACTTCATCTAATTACCACAATAAATATTAATTTGAAAAAGTTAATTGCATTATGATAAGAACGAAAAAAGAGTGTAAGCATAATAGCTAGTCTCTCTCGGAAGTCGAGTATATTTCTGACAATAGTAATAACTATAACCAATAGAGCACATCCATACAAGTATTTAATTTGACAAAGCATACTTAATTAATGGCTATCTCTTTTGTGATCAAGTACGGACTACGGTCACAGTCTGTCACCCTCAAGTACAGCTTTGTGCTTGTTAGGATACATATTTAGTGGTGGCCGTCTGTTTAGATAAATGAAAATGCAGAAGAAATATCAGTGTGAACGCCTAATGAAGACGCTAAGCCAGGGGAACAAGGACCCATCTGTGAAAAGAAATGTTATAAATAAATAAAATCAAAACGTGACCACATGCTGAGAGACCTATTAGAACACAAACACACACATATATTTTGACTTATTTTTAAAATTTAAAGGGGAAATAATACATCAAGGCAATCTGAGGGAACCCACCCACTTGAGGTGACTCTTATTTCTCTAAAGATTTCAAAGACTTTTGTCATAAATATTTCAAACTTATTCGTCGTTTAAAAAGTGTAATGCTAGAGATTTTAAAACATGTCTGAAATGATGTATATTATATAACTATAAAATTATACAATACAATTAACTAAAATTTTTTCCTGATAAATTAGACAAAAAAATTTCTACTTATCTAGCACAACTCATCATCACATTCAAATTCATTTAATCCATAGAGTTTGAAGATATATATATATATATATATATATATATATATATATATATATGAATTGTATGAAAAAAGCAGTACTTGTCACTTTGAAATTACACAATACATGCATTCATGATTGAATCAGCAGTAGATTTCTCTGCATTAATTCTGTAAAAGCCAAAAGGAAGAAAATTTTAACACATCAAAGGCCTTTGACCCGAGTGGTATAACTCTCATGATAACTATGAGGTTGAGAGATCGAACCTTGACATGCCAAGAAAAATTGTGTGAGTGTGTTTAAAATTAGTAAAATAAAAATAAAAATAAAAATGATAACACGAGGTGAGATCGAGTCAACTGATCATTACGAGATTTTTCAAGACTTGAACCGACTATAAAATTCAATTTAAATGGAGAGTCCGATAAAGTCAAATACATGCATCTCTTTTTGGATGTATATGAATCATTTGAAAAATAAACGTATTCGTTTAGTGGTAAACATTTTGCAAGATTGATCCGAATTAATTCGGTTAGAAATGTGATTCAAAGAACTCTAGGTCAAGTAGTTGGGCATCATTAATGGTTTCACTTTTTCACAAATTTGTGAGAAAATTTAACTCGGCAAAGAATTTTTAGTTACAAATGATTATATTATTTTGTGAATTGGTATTTTTTGGTATGTTTCAGGCTACATCATCGATGGTATTGAATATAACTTTGTTAATGTAAAATTGTAAATCACCATACAACATTTTCACCATTCATTTCCCATTTGGTTGCATATTGATTTCTTACGTTATTACTTATTCATTCTCGAGAATGCTCTTTCAAACATACAATATAGAATACTTTAATCCCTAATACAAAATTTTAGCAATGAAATTATAAAACCTTAATTAACACATTAGGAATAATTTTTTTTTTATAAAAAAATAACTTTTTTAACAATAAACCCTAAATCCAATACAAAATCTTAAACCCTAACAAAGTAACAATAACAATAACATTCACAACATCAACAATTATTAACATTTAAGCTATAAACATTAATAGTGAATATTACATTCCTAACCTGAAAATGTTAAACTCTTAAGAAAATAACGATAAATATTGAGGTTTTGGGGTTTTATGTTTTAAATTCTTTTAGATTGTAAATTTATGTATTAATGCCACCTTATTTTTTCCCCAAACCTATATTTTTCAAACCATATATAAAATACATATAAATATATATATATATCATCAAAACTATTTTTGTATATCAGATCATTCCATTAAGTTTTATTCTATCTACCAAAGTCATCTTATGTGTCAAAATGGTGGCCCCAAAAAAGTAAAAGGCCAACTACTAATAATCAAAAAAACAGATTCATGAACGTTAACCCCACGACTCCATGGATATTTCACCATCAACTATTAAATAATCTTCCAAATCCAACCGGTGGTTTGTGGATAATAAGAACCCAATAGGGTGGTCCACCTCTTAATTATTCATTATATTATTAATGTTTTAATGACTTTAGATCACAGTTCATCTATATTGCATAGATTTTGTTCAAATTAGTATTAAGGTTGCATAACATGTATGCTGAGCTTATTCTAATTGATGCATTCAATTTTCAATAATGTATATAATATAAACTCATTCATTTCAGATGATTTTAATCATAATTAAATTCTTTGCGTATTGAACACAAGAAAAAAAAGAAAAAAAAGAAAAAAAAGAGTAGACAATTGTTTAGATTTGGGGAGGGTCCCTTTTCCCTTTTGAGAGACCCGCCCTTAGATTTTTTTTGCTATCATTAATCAATTATTTAGCTTCCCTTTTTTTTTTTTGTAAAATTTGTTTCTCTCTTTTGTGGAGTTTTATTTTCTCTTAATTTGAGAGTTAGATTTCTCGTTCTTTCTCCACTCTCGTGAGAATCATTTTTTCTCCTTTAAAGAATATGACATGTTTCAGACAGTTGTTTCCTAAATGTTTAATTTTTCTTCTTAGATTATGAAAGTTTGAATTTCGAATTTTATTTTTAGATAGAGTAAATAATCCTTCAACTTTATTATACATGTAATTCGTATATTTCATCGAATGAATTAATCTTCCTTTCGCTGATCATGTGTTCAAGGGTTTGTAAAAAAATAAAAATAAATTGTGTTCCAATACAAATGTATGTATTGAATAAGTGCACACATAGATATTCTTATTAGTACATGAATCCGTGCAAAAGGCCATTGTCATTGCGGGAAGAAAATGATAACACAAGACTTGAACCACCTATAGCCTTATATTGTATATTGACTATGCCAATTTGACTCTGATGAATTCAATTTAAAAGAGGAGGTTGGTGAAATCAAATGCATCTCCTTTCAATGCTCGTTCTTCCCTAAAAAGTTAAATATGCACGAATCATTTAAAAATTCAACGTATTCGTACATTGATGGATATTTTTCGATTTTTTATTTTTTGATAGCTAGCAGGACTCAAAATTTAATTGTTAAAACTTAATATTAGGGATCAATGTTTTCTATGGTCAGTTTCAGATGCTAGGTGAAATGCTATTTTTTAAAATAAAAAAAAAGAAAAAGAAAAAGAAAAATTGTGGAACAACACGTCATCAACAGGAGAAGTTGCCGCAATTTGTGTATCGGCCAAAGTCATCGAATATGTTAAATCGTGGGTCCCAAAAAATAAAAGTGCAACTACTAATAAATTATATTCCAAATCCAACATAGCGTGGTTTGTGAATAATAAGCTAGAACCCTAAAGGTTGAGCCACCTTTTAGTCATAAAAGCCTAAATTGATTGAAATTTTGTTTGTGATTACCTTTTGTGTAACCAATTATTCAACATGAAATCCAATATGCATGCATCTGAATCTGAGTTTGAAAATTGAGGAAAGATTGTATATATATATATATATATATATATATGGACACCTGTCTCGTTACTTTGTGGAAATGCGCGCGCGCACATATATATATATATATATATATATATATATATATATATATATATATATCTTGCATAGTAAATAAAGAATAAGAACTAAAGCTAATTATCAAGAACATCTCCACCGCATTGACTAATTGTAGTATGTTTATCCTACCATCAAAATCTTACACAAATTACTCCTTGTTATTGGTGGAATCCAAAACCATTTTAGTTCTGATATAAGAATAAAATTATCATAAAGATGACTAGACATGTCCCTAGAACAGAAAAAATAATGTTTTCCCACAAATATAATCTAATTTTATTTAACATAATTGTTAGAGTAACATTGAATAATTTGAAAAAATATATCTGATTTATAATGACTTAGACCAACTTTTCTCATTATTAATTAGTTTTTAATTAGAAAATTTGATATTATTATATACTAGACTTTGAGTCCGTTTTATAAATCAAGTGTGGGAGTGAGCTAAAATACAAATTGGGCTACTCATTCACTTATTTCAATATCATTTACAAAATTTATAAATTTCAACAATATATATTTTTTCTTCATCTTTTCAAATTACACCTATATATATAGAAGCTTTTCAAAAATCTCTCTTGAGACAGGGACCCCACTCCCCATTGTAGATCTGCCAGTGTTCTGACCTAAACATTTGGAGATAGTCTTTACTTTTACGATATATAAAGAAATAGAATTGCCACCTACACTCAATGTAATTCAAACTTTAGAAGAATCACATAAATCATAAAATTTTGTAGTTTATCACATAAATTTTTGTATATATATGTGTGTGTATATATATACACATACATGTATTAAAGCAAATGGGGGATGCATAGAAATTAAGAATTCATAAGTTCATTTGGAGTACATTCTTACTTTTAGAAAATGAAAAGTGCATAATAGGTGCAAACATTAGTCATATTAAATGGGGATCATACAGAATTTGAATAGCATTCGGTCAAGTCTTAAGTCTTAGATAGCCCTTCAATTCTATACTATAACAATAAAATGATAGCCCTCGCCGTTTTTTTTGGCCATTTTCTCAAGCCTGACTTGTCCTTGTATGAGTATATTGGAAACTGCCTCATAAACCCAAACAAGGAGAATGAATGAATAAATATTAAAATAACTTTAAAAAATTTGTTCAAAAATGAAAACGACAATCACTCACTTTTTGCAAAATTCATAATTGCATATCATTTCTTTTAGTTATAGTTTTTTTTTTCAATAAATAAAATTTAACACTATTTATATGATCGTCTCGCAGGGAACGTGTGGGGACAGTGATATTACTATCAACGCGGCAACCAAGTAGTATTAAAAAATGGGGGAGAGGGACAGGGCAGTCCGGCAGTGCGACAAGCTACAATTGCTTGATGCAACTCTTTGTTTTTTTCTACTATTTTATCTATCAACTCCAAAAAAAAAAAATGTTGAAATGTATGGAAAAGTAACATTTAAAATGTAAAAAGGACCAAAATCTGAAATGAATATGTAACTGTTGGTGATGCCACTGCCAAAAAATGGAAAAAGCTTATTTAGCATGCAAAAATAGCGAATACAATTTTTGTTATACTAAACATAACAATAATTTTATGAGCTTAACATGGAGTGAAGGTTTGACAACTTTATGCAATACAAATCCAATTAACCAACAAAGATGAATGAATCCCTCCACCTCAATGATCCACAACAAATCTGTTAAACCTTATATTAAAACAAATGTTTTTGTATCTTTTCTGCACCCTAATGAATATAGTATTTCACATTTTTGCAACACAAAAATCCAAAAAAGCAACCTACACAACTTTAGTTCCATTAAACAAGTTCACATCATATATCTAGTCATTGGGACCCAAACTCTTTTTCTGCCCACTTCTTGTGATGTTTTATCCGATCTCTCTTTCAACCATGTGAGAATTTTGTGGTAATCAAAAAGTTCATGATCCAACAAGCTTATGTGAGATTATAAAACTCACCAATTATGTATATGTATATTATCAAATCAAACAACTACATATAATCTCTCATCAATTTCAACAAGATTAAACCAAGCCAAACTAAAAGTAGCAGCCCATCAGATGGATGTGTCAATCCCAAAGTTCCAAACCAAACATCAAATCCATCAGATTTAAATAATATCACAAAAACAAAATCAACTTTATTACCACAATTAGATAATATTATACACAAGCCCATATGCACTAAAAGGAGGACAACTGAAAATCAAACACCCCCACCATACAACACCTCCACCAAGAGTATCATCTACTACTCAGTAAGTAGCTAAAAGTAAAATACCATACTGCTGATTTAATTCACCTAGGATATACAGGAATATCAACAACTAATCCCTAAGAAATCCCCTTCAAAATTCCTGCATAAAATCTACCCAATTAACAACACAAAGGGAGGCTTTGATTTTGAATCTAAAACAACAGATCATAACAGCATATGTTTATACCCACACAGCCTTACCCTTTATTATATCATACAGTGGAAAAAGGCCTAAAGGGGAATCTGATACACTAAATTGAGATAGCACAATCTCAATCTGATAGTGATAATGATAATTAGCCATCGGAGTTGTATGAGCTTGGCGCTGGGCTTGCAGGCGCAGAGGTGCCGCCACCTTCTCTGATTATGCCAAGTGCTTCCCCTGCTTTTGTGGCCATTGAGGATACGGTCGCAGCCAAGCTCTCAAATATTTGAGCTTTGATTTGGCCCCTTTTTGGAGGAAAGCTTTTTTTATTATTGTTTAAGGGAGTGGAGGAAGTGGTTGCCATCGAATGATCAATATCAAGAAAAGAAGAAGCTGGATCAATATCTCTAAAAACAGGGGGGAAATAGAGTATTTGAAGACGAGTGATTGTGGGTGAAGAAATAGTTAAAGAAACAGAGTATCTATAGACTTATTTCTAACCAAAAAAAAGAGAATTAAAGAGCTGAAGAAGGGGGGAAAAAAAGAAAATTGAAGGTATTGTATAAATCTCTAAAAACAGAGGAAATTGTGGATGAAGGAAAAGACAAAGAAACTGAGTAGAATCAGAGTATGTATGGTTTTGTGTACCTAAAGCAGGATTAAAGAAGAAAATGGAAATCAGAAAGGATGGATGGATGATCTATAGACCTATTTCTAAGCAAAAACAGAAAAATTAAAGAGCTGAAGAGGAAAAGGTGAAGCTAAAGTACATATCTCTAAAAACAGAGGGAAAACAGAGGATCAGAAGAAGAAGAAGAAGATGCAAAGAAAAAACGAAGAATTAGAGTATGTATAGAATTTTGTATGTAACAAATGAAAGTAAAATTAAAGAAGAGAAGAGAAGAAGAAGAAAAAAGATATCAGAAATGATGGATGATCAGAAAATAACCATGGTTTATAGTCTCTTTCTCTATCAAAAAGAGAAAGAGATACACAATAAGACCAGTGAGGAGGAAAGGAGGAGAGAGTAGTTGAGCTGTGGGAGTATTTTCAAATGGTTACTAAGAAATTGGCTGTGCCAAGTACTTATTTATAGACGACGGTGGGGCAGATTTTATATTTTAACAAATGGGAGCCCCTCTAAGTGCAAAAATAATTAAAAAAAAAATACCCAAAATTTTAAAATGTGGGAATTCTAGTATACATTATAGAGCAGAATAAAATCGATGTAGTTGCTTCCTCTACAAGTACTACTCACAGGGACAAATCACATCATCCGGTAACACCCGCATTATCTCGGGGTCTATCTAGGATTTTTATCTCTTATAATAAAAAAAAATACTTAATTTGTAAAAATAATAATTAATATAATTTATCAAACATAGAGTTCATTAAAAATATATTAAAATCATTACAAAATTATTTTTCGAGATCTAATTTTTTGATTTTTTTTTACAATTGTCTTATTTTCAATGATATCTAATACTTCTTTTTTTGTGTAAGTTGTCATTTACCTACTCTTAAGTAGAATTGAATTGTAGACATTTATCCCACTTGTTATTTTATTTATTTTTTTAGAACGGTCACACTTTACTATAGTACCCTTACTAATTAAAATTTTTACAAATATAAAGGTGGTCAAATGACGAACCTTGCACCTTTCTGGATCCGCCCGTTAGTCATTATCCCTTGCCAACATCATCCCTTTCCAAATTATTAATAATATTGAATTAATCTAAAGAAATTCAAATTTAAGCTAGAATTATAACCTGACAAAATCAAATAGTCACAGGATTGTCATTCACTAAAAATTCACAATTTATTAGTAGAAGTCTAATACGGGTACCTTTCCACTTTTATTTCACCGTCCAAAACAAATGCAAACAAAGGCACTGCATAAATGAAGTTGGATCCTCTCCCTCTATATATCCTAAGCAATGTTTTTCAGGGTCATAATGCTTGATAGCTGTCAGGGACAATACTCGAACCTACCAAATATTCAAATTTAATTCGGCCTTTTGATTTTATTTCAAGAATTCGAAACTAATGATCTTGGTGGTACATCCAAAACCAGAGTATGCTGCAGCAAACACATACATGTGGTGACTATTGACCTAACCTGATTTGTAGGAGAGATTAATTTCCCTACTTAGAAGAACAACATATTACACTAGTATTTCTTTATGTCTAGCTTTAAATATTGCTTTACATTCATATGACTAACTCTAATTAGTTACTTCTTCCGTTTCTTAATTATCTGTCGTTTTAAGGTAATATAACGCTCTCTGACTAATGGGTTACAGTTGACCCAAAATACCAATAACGTCCTTGTATATATTCTAGTTCTATTTTTTGAATTAGTGCGCTAACTATTATTGCAAAGTACAAGTTTAATGTCTACATGACTACATCTTAATTATATTAGATTATTTAATCTAGCATTACATAAGATGGCCTAACTAGGGATTTTAACTTGTTATGTTAAATAAATACAATTGTTCATATATAGTATAGTTACATATATAATTGACGAGGGTAGTGCCAGAGTGGCCGGCCAAAAGCTCAAGTGGGGACGATGATAGTTCCATGAACGCGGAAACTGGATGCATATATATGAGCTCATGCAACTTTAGATAAAGAGCGCCCAGCTATATTTAATATGTTAATGCACTTGAACAATTGTACTCTTGTCTTCTATGTTCGCATAATTGCTTTGCTACATATATACAAAAACAAATACTAGAAAAATAATTACGATCAGGTAATTAAGGATCCTATTTGTTTTTATTATCATTAAATATATATACTAACTTAAGAAAACAAGCGCTAAAATAAATAATAATCAAGAATTCCATTTCAATGCTGGTGTAATAGAATCTTAATATTTTTATTGACACTCATTTCTTAATATATACATCCAAAACAGTTGGATATTGTGATATCCAAAGTCATACATAAAATTAAAAGTTATAATTAAAAATATAATGTCATGATTTGTTGTGAGGGCGTGTAATGGGTTAATGTGACTCAATGGTTCCCTAAGAGTAAATTTGAAATGGGCTCAAGTTAAATAGGGTATATTAGAGTGGTAACTTTTTGTGGTATCGTGACCTAATAATATCCTTAAAGAAATAAATTTAGAATTTGATCCGAACTCAAATTGAATCGAGTCGTTACAGGGAATGATGTGTGCATTTTTATCTGATTTTTTATTAGCTTGTTTCTTTTAATTATTTTCTCGTATCTAAAAAAATAATAAATAAATATCATAACATCACATTCACATTCACTTGGTGGAAAGCAAATTTTGTCCCTCCTGGTACCGACTTTGGAATGGAATCATTAGCAATTAATTTCTGTTGGACCTACTACATCGTGTGTGTGTGTGTATATATATATATATGCACCCTCACACACACTAATTTTGCCATAATATTGTCTACAGAACCATGTATGATGTATCCATTAGTTATTTCCAAGAATATTCTGAGAAAAGCATGCATACAGAAATCCACCTTATATAAGTAGATATATGAACTAACTAGAGTCAGCAATGGGAGTAAAAATAGATTAATTGTTAATTTCCTTCTAATTCTAATTATAAGAAAGACTGTTAGAACTAGTATGCGCCACCTCATCCATTCAACTTGTACTACAGTTCATATAATTTGAGGTGAGGGTCAGATTAAATACTCAATTAATACTATTACTGACTTATTATTTTGCCTCAGAAGAGGATTACAATAACAGTAACTTATATTTGTTCCTTAGATTTGTAATACTCCCTCCATTCTATTTAGGCCTGGATCCGGACAGGACCCGTTCGATCCCGACCATATTAGATCCGACTTTTTAAACCCTATAGGGATAAGGTATGAAATATATCCTCTCGCTCTCCCGATCAAGAGAATTACAGGTGAGTAAAAATAGGATAGAATTTGAAAAGTACTTATCTACTAATTTTCACGTAAGGCAATATATCTCTTGGAAAGTCTAATATTCATAGGATTAAGGCTGTAAGTGTGAAGAAAAAAGAGGAATATATTTCATCTGCTTTGCTTTTGATTCTCTCTTACACATACAAGTAATATATAAAAATTTAATTTGAGAAAAGGGGAGAATTCGGGGGAAACGGAACGGGTATGAAATATCTTTTTAAGAGACAAGTCGTTTGGGAGAAATGATACATTGATGGTGCGGGTATGGGGAAAGGTCTCAGGAACAAACACGTCTCGTTGCCAGGTCTAATTCTATTAAAGGAGTATTATTTATTTTTTTAAAAAAAATCACAAAAGAATTAATTATAATAGTATAAAATAACACAATATCTTAAAATCTATCATCATATTTTTATTAATATGACATTGTTAATCTAATAATTAATTAATATATATTTAAAGAAAAACATATATTTTTAACTTTGTAGAATAATAAAATTCTTTGTTGTGAAACGAAAGTAGTAAAAAATTTCTTTCATAAGTTAACAATGCCATAATTAAATAAATAATGCCAAAACAATGTATAACTTTTAAATATAGCTACACACATACATAAATGTGTCACATACATTAAAATAATTATTTTTTCTTGACATTATTTATTTTATTCTTAGGTTATCAACTCGCTTTTTGATCATTGGACATATCACAAGATAAATTATTTAACATTAAAGTGAAAAGTAACCATAAAAATGACTGGAATAATAATAATAATAATGAAAAGATGGACCGTTTCCCTTGTAATGTAGTGTTGCCATGTGGGAAAATTAATAAATTTTGTGACTGGAAATTTAATGTGATAAATGAACCTTACCCTCCAAAAAGCAAAAAGAACCCATAGTCAATACACGAGGCTTGACTTCTTTGCCTTTTTTCAAACTGCCTGATTCCTAGTATATACCTAACCATCCATTTTGTTTTTATATTATATTTCATTATTTAATAAAAAAAATTGTAATTTTTTGTTTTATAAAAAAGAATTTTTTATTGATATAATAGAAAATAATATAGTATCTTTAAAATTGTAATCGTAATTTTATTCTTTCCAATTCTATTTTACAATCGTAAAAAAATAACACACCCTTATTTTCATTCTTCTTCTTTTTTTTCTTTTAATCTTTACTAGCAACAAGAAAGAAAATTACTTTACTTTTCCTTCTATCTTAAACCCCCCCAAGCGAAATGGAAAGAAAATAACTTTCTCTTTTACTCCTAAACAATGTCTTATTAATTAAAAGACAGATTGATTATCCAACTACTCATTTTATGATTACCTTTTCAAATTGTGTAAATATCTAAAAAAAATAATTTAAGAATCGAACTTTTCCCATAGAAATGAAATACCAAACTATGAACATGTACACTAAATTTTAGAACTCATACTTTTGATCTTTATCACCCTTTTCTTTTAACAATAAAAGCCAGAGTCAAACTTTAATATTCCAACACACATTAATTAATTAGTTGGAATTTTCCTGCTACAGCAATGTTGATAATGTACCACATCAAAGGAACCTGTCTCCATCCTTGGTGGAAAAATAATAATACTAAAAGTGGAAATAAATAAATAAAAAGAAATAAGTTCAAAGGTAAAAATGACCGAAAGAGGAAGATATATATATATATATATGATTCAATGGTGTTCCCACTTAATTACTTTATTTATTCAAAAGTATGAGTTCTTTATTTCATGCAAAGACTATATTTTGATCCTCTTTATCACCCAACACCGTAAAACCCAGAGAATAAGTCCTTGTGGCTTTGTAGTCAATTTAACAACAGACCCGGCCCATAATGGATGAATAGCTTAGAGCATTTATTCTCACTCATTAGTCATTACTATTCCCCGTATAGATAAAAGTAAGGTTATATAAAAATGTTAAATAAAAATTTTGCTGTGAAAAATAATAAATTTCTGTAAGAATAATCATAATTCCACTTCAAGTCCTCAATCAACTGTACAAGGAATCTGTTTCAATAGTAACAATTCTTCTTGTTTGACTTTACTCGTCTGATATGACTTTCTAAGGATAAATTGATTAATTTTAAAATTAATAATTAAATAAATATATCAAAAAAATTTAAATTAAATAAGTTGACTTTGATAGTATATTCGATATTCTTTCTTATTATATTAATTTTGTACCTATATTTAATAGACATAATAATAATTTTTGATTCTAAATATGATCGATTTAATCATAAAAAATTAATTATAAATAAAACTAGACGAATAGAGTATATTATATTGATGCAACAAAACATTGGACATTTGTTGATGATATGACAAATAAGTGGAGTTTTTTATTTTATTTTTTGGTGTAATGGCGGATTGAAGTTGATAATTACTAGTAGATAGTGTGACGCCCCCAAAATAGGTCCACACAACCCATTTTGAGTCGCCAATAACATTATACAAAAATACAAATACAAATACGAATTTTCCCATTTACAACTAATATTTGTCGTGCAAAATACGACTACACACATACTGTGACTTTCCATACAAATATCGTACCGTATGGTACCATAGTATCCAAACCCAAATTATTACAATGTCGTAAAAAGACGGCAACACATGTTTTAAGTCTCCAGTACAATTATTATTAAACTATGCCATAACTTGATGAGGACAACCACTAACTCGGACCATCATTCCACTTCCTGGCTAGTCCCAGCTACATTTTCCTTTCCTGAGAAGAACAATGGGACAAAACTGAAAAGGGTGAGCTCAAATAGCCCAGTAAGAAATATCATGACTAAGATAATGAAGAATAAAAATTATCTTTAGTCTTCAACAATAATAAATCAGAGATTTAAAGATATTATATTTGTTTAACAACAACAACTGTAGCGGAACGGACAATCCATTAGAAGAGTCAAGTAGATTATAATATCTACCATATTCTAAAAATTAAAGGATCACCACCAATATTTTATCCCTATAACACCAATCAAAAATTCCTGTTTATGAACATCCAAATCAACAGTTTATATTCAACAGCCTCTCTTTGCACAACGTGCCAAAGATATTTATTTGTAATATCACTGGTCATGATCATGTCAAACGCCAGTTCATCTTTGCACTACGGGCCAAAGAGAACTATCACCACAATTTAAGTATGAGGATGATGACAATGATACAGTGAGATTAAGGATAAGAAAAGCTTTATAATTTAATCAGTATCAAAGATTGACCAAATTGCTAACACGATGACCAAATTGTGGAGTCAAATTCAAGAATGATATTCAAGAAATTATTTCATGCTTCAACTATAACGTATAGAAAGATTCAAGTGAAAAGATATTAGATGAAGCACAAACTATTAAGGATATTCTACTAATTTTCAGGGATTTTCTCCATTTAAAAATAAAGTTTTGGAAACAAACAAGGATTTCTTATCATAAATGGAGAAATGTGAAAGAAAAAGATATCTCTTAAAGAGTACAAAAGAAATGATAAGTTATACGAGTATAACAGAATATATGAAACTGCAAATGAATTTTCACCCGTCATGCGATAATTCGCGTAGACAGATTATTTCCACAACAGATTAATAAGTAATGAATACAAAGGGTTATTCACCAGGCATGCGTCAATCCGCACGGATATGTTATACCCACAGATTAATAAGGAATGAATACAAAGGGTTATTCACCAGGTACGACACTCGTACATACAGGTTATCCTCACAGAATAATAAGGAATGAATACAAAGGGTATTCACCAGGTACGACACTCGTACATACAGGTTATTCCCACAGGATAATAATGAATGAATATAAAAGGATATTCACCAGGCATGCGTCATACCGCACGGACAGGTTATCCTCACAAATTAATACAGAATAAATAACAACCTTTATGAGTATAATATCACTTCCGAACATGAAAGCAAAAGATATTATATATGAGTATGAAAAAAATGATATTCCCTACCTTCGTTAACTGGATGTTACTTTCTATGAAGTTTACTAACTTCGGATAATACTATTATTCTCACAAATACTCACAATAGCCTAGCACACTAAGAGAACTTAAGAAATTTAGAGAGAGAGAAAATATAAGCAATAAAGGTGTGAAAATTTCTTAAGCAAACACTCCCTATTTATAGGAAAATCAAGGTGAGGGCATTTTGGTCTTTTTCCTAAATTTTCTTAGTTTATTACTCTTATACCCTTGGCATATTCTTTTAATATCATCCATCCATTTTTTCTTCCATTTATATCATCCATCCATTTTTTCTTCCATTTATATCATTCATCCATTTTTTTCTTCCATTATCAAAAGATAATTTCATTATCAAAAAGATAAAACCATTATAAAAATAACTCCATTATCATAATAAATCCTTTTTTCTGTATTATTGTGATAAATGTATTAATATCACAGATAGCATATACTCGCAGTACTGACAACCAGATTATTCCCAGGAAAGAGGGGGTCTTCCATAAAAATGGCGCGCAATTAAATAACCCCTTTCCTTGACAAAATTTCTAGATATTGTCAATAATGCTAAAATATCATATCAAATGATATGAATTACAGTGTCGTGACAAATAGTAAAATATATTATGCAGATGCTATCTAACAATTATTGAATCAAAATACTGTGCAATTGTTACTTTATCAATTATTGAATCAATAATATAAAACATTGTGCAACATCGTGAGCCACTGTAGAATACCGTGTGCTACTGTGGAATAACGCGTTTTACTGTTGTTTTTATCACCGGGTATTTCAACAGTTATTGGTTAAAGTTTTACCGCCAATTTCTATCACTTTCTATATCCGACAGTTAACCCGTTGTGGGGCCCACTATCATTGACAATATTGCCATTTCGGCACCGTCGTACGGTACCGAATATAATATTCTCCGACAGAAAGAATATTCCCCGACAAAAGGAATATTTCCCGACATACTATTTATCAGATAATTTGCATATAACACCCTTAACTATCATTTATAACAATTAAGCACTTCACTATTTAGAAAAAATAATCATAAAAAAAATAATAAACTTTTATTTCATAAAGTCGGGATCTTACAGATAGGCCTAACAAATGGACGGGTTTGAGCGGGTAAAAATGAGTTTAAATTTAAATGGGTTGAACTTATATGAGTTGTAAAAGGAATGAGTTATAAATAGATGGGTATAAATGGATATGAATCACCCGTATAACAAATTTCATCATAAATCTAAGTTTATGAATATTTTGATAACTCACATTCTCTTTAAAAACTTTAGAGATAGAAAGTGAAAAAAATAACTCCTTTATTTTAAATTATAAAATCAATATTGACTTTTAAAATTAATTTAAAATATTTTTAAACTCAAAATTGAGATAACAATTATGAAACTATAAATTTTATAATGAATAGTACTTTTTAGATAATTTTCAATAGTTATCATCGTATTTACTAAAATTAATGAAATATATGTCAATTTTGAGTTTGAACATGTGGACTTTAAAAAGTTAATAATGAATTTATATTTTGAAACGGATGGAGTAAGTGAAAGTTTTGGAGAAAGAGAGTGAATTTTTCTAAAACATAATTGAAAAATTCATAAGACAGAAAGTGAACCTTTTTATATAAAAAAAAAACAAATTAACATTTTTACAGGGAGGAAGTGAAAATGTAGAGAGAAAGTCATATTTAGGAGTCAAATTTAGCTACAAAATGTATGCATATTACTATATTTTTGTTATATATAATAATATAAAATGCAAAACTGGAACATCTACATAATATATATATATATATATAATTTTATTTCTTAAATTTGTTTTGTAACTTAAATTTGAATATCTTGAAACATACAACTATTTGTTTGTAAATTTTATGTGATTGCCTTTTTCTCACTTATAGACAATAAATAATATAGCCTGTAAATTAATGATTTGAAATTCATGTGAAAGAGGGAAAGGGCAAATAAGTGAGAGTAAATCGGCAAAAAATTGTGGAAATAAGTGACATTAACGTAGAAATTAGGGATAAATATGTACTACTTGTATAAACTGAGTGGTACAAACGTTCAGATTTAAAAAGTGAGAATCGCGGACATCAATTTTATTTTAAATTTAAATTTTTTTATTATATGAGGTCCGATGACAACTTGATAATTAAGTAAGTGAATATGAATTAGAGTATTTATAATATTAACTTGATAATTATAAAATCAAAGCTATTTAATGCGTACGAAAATGGGTTGGCTATTGGGTGGTAGCCTATCTTGTCGGGTCTACTAGTAAGCATGAGATACTTCATCACGCGACAATGTGACATCCATGCGTTCGTAGGCATTGACTTGACTTGAAAAGCTAAAAATATTAGCAAGCTCTCAATTTATTAATTAGAAGAAATATTTACTTATATATATAAGAGTAACATAATCAATTCAAAATTATTGTAACATTCAATCTTTTCAACTTTATACATATATTTTGACATACATAACCTAGCAGAAGGTGGACTTGCAGTTATATCCAACGATCCTTTGTAAGGTGTTCCTCTTAAATACAAATTAAGTATCCAAATACTCATTTTCAGATTACCTTTTTTATTTTTTATTTTTTTTATAATGTAAATATGCAAGAGGTATCTTTAAGGATATGTGCTATTGAAGTACTGCGTAATAATAAAATCTCACATCAGAATACAAGAAAAAATATTAAAAAAATATATAACCCGATAGGTTTAGTAAGTTAATATTTTAGATCAAATGTAATTTTAGTGGAGTCGTATATACGTCTGTTATATTCTAAATTACCACAATTTTATTTATCCGAGGGAATGATCAGTTGATGGAAATTAATAGCTTTCTTTACAATTATATGGCAGGGTCAAGCTTTAATAGTTTAAACACATCAATTGGGATTTTCCTAAAACAACATTTTTGAAAACCTTTACAGAGTGGATCATACAACACACAGAGAAGAAGAAAAAGAAAAGAAAGAAACAAACATATATCATCTATATATCAGTGGTGAAAAGAACATTTGAAGTCAAAAGAGAAGAAGATTAGCAATCAAACATTAGAGGCACAAGTAATTATCAAAAATAGTTGGTCAGATATATATATGTGTTGAATGAATCATGTATGAAATGGGATTCAAAGGTGATAATGACCATGAAAGAGAAAGACTGATCGATGCAAATCAAAGTTGTTCCTACTAACTTAATTAAATCACTCTTGGCAATCAATTAATTAATTTTAAATAGGAAATACTAAGAATTGAATTTCAGTTTGCAATAAATAATAAATCATAAATCAACATCCATAAGCTATTAAAACACGTATCAAATATGAGTGTAATTAATAGGATAAGTTTTAACACCTCATTAGGTTATATATGAATACTTCTCATCTTTCATGAAGCTAGGATTCAGTGAACAAGAGAGATATAGAGAGCCAAATACAAATACATACATGAACCAATTGCATAGATACATGCAATCTAGCTAGCTATATTTGACATGATATGAATCCCATATTAATCGCTTGATAGCGGTCCAGGTACCCCCACCAGGTCCCCATAAAACAACTTAATACTAACAAAAAAACAAAAAAAAATGCAGAAATAAAAAGCTAATCTTTAGACTGATTCTTATCAAAGGAAGCTCTACGTATCTTGTGGAGTAATTTGACCTATTACTGACAAAGAAACTGGTTGTGTTCAAGGGACTTAACTAGGAGCTAGGGTTAAGTTTTCAAAGTGGTTTAGTCACCATCAATATATTAAAAAAAAAATATCACAATCAAGAATTATGATTTGAAACATGCATCTATATATACAAGAAGAACTGAAAATTAGTTAATACTATACTATATAGAATAAAATTTAATTTTGAGCTACCAAATTGATAGAGACCAGTTTAAATAAAATCAACAAGATTCCCCATCACCCGGATTTGAAAAATGAACCATAGAAGACTTTGGTATGCACAAATTAAGATACCCACCCCATCATTAGATAATTGCATGCTTTGCTCATTTTAATTAGGGTTCTTCTAATGTGTGTCCTAAGGGCATACACTATACACAGAAATCGAGAGAATATTCTCTTGATTACTGTGCATATTCATTTGATTTCTGCGTTTACACACAGATCAAAAGAATATGCACAGGAATCAAGAGAATATTCTCTTGATTCTTGTGTATAGTGTGTGTGCCCTTAGAGCACACGTTAAGAAAATCCTTTTAATTATTATTTTAAGGTAGTCATGTTTGAAGAATTGAGCACTTTTCTATTCTATTATGATATAATAATTCATTTGGTTTAGACAGAGTCACTGCATGGAATAGTCTATTCTATAGATAAGAATTACTGTAAAGTACTTTTGTTGTTACCCACCTCTAAACAATGGTGATTTTATAATGTTGGCAGATTGAAAGAAGCAATGAGTAGGGTCCTAAATTTAAAGATTTGAGTGGAAAACGTCTTATATGGTATTGGTAGGAGAGAAGCTCCAACAAATTAAGGTCTCAATTTTTGGTTCTCACTGGCAGTAACTTCACCTCCTTACTTACTGGGATACTGATGATGATGACAACCGTGGTACGCTGTTTGTCTCCTTAAAACTTAATTAGCCTCTATGTTTGTAGTTTTGAATTGGCAACTAAAGTATGAAAAATCAAAAGTAATAATAATAAAAAAATATAACATTCTGTTTTATCAGTAACTTTTTTCCCCGTCAATTATACAAATTTACCCCTGGGTAGCGTGATTGTTAAAATAAACACTCCTACTTACACAAGGTAGACCCATGAATTCGAGTTGTGGTCTCATAATGCTTGACAGCTATTAGTGGACCACCCACACCCACACCCACACCCACACCCTCAAAAGAAAAATTAATTCGTACTGCATAAAACTTAAAAAGACCGATTCTACTAAATTTAACAATTGATGAGATAAAAAGTTGGACATAATAAACATAACTAAGTGGAAAATCTTATGCATGCCAACCCCGCATACAGTTGACTAAACACACTTATTAAATAGTAAATAATTAAATATTTATGAAGTTGAAAATATTTAAATATTCTAATTGTGTAAATGTACATGAAATTTAAAAATATATTTTTGTTCTGTTGATGTTGTATGACTAGTCAGTATATATTATATATACTACCCTACACACCTATAAATAAAATTATACTGTTATGTTTGATTATTCAGTGTTTAATGTATTTTGAGTGTTCGAAAGTTTAAATACAGATGAAAATCTTGCTCGTCTAGTAACATCTTATTTCAAACATAATGCGCTAAACTGATGAGGTACATTTAAAGGTCTAAACGTTAACATCTCCGCAAACGCCAGCAACCGAAGAAACCTATTATATATCATCATCAGCCAATTTCAAATTTTACTTGATACTGTATGTCTGTTCGGCATATCTAGCATGGGCGCTAACTGAAACTATATTATATGCCATCTTCCACCAATTCAAACTAGTCTAGCAGAAAGTGCCAGAAACAACTATTGAACTAAGGTCGGCATTGGTTTTGGGCCCTTTTAATGTCTGCATATGTTTTGGGCCCATTAATATCTGGCTTTTCTGTGTGGCCCAAAGACTAATGAATTGTTTAACAGATGTGGGGGCCGCTTGATGATAAAGCTCGCTCAATTTATTTAACTGAATCGACCCAAAACTCAAAAGTCAATAGTACTCCTATTTCAGTGATTTCACAACTTTAGCGCCAAAAATAAAAAACTTTTCAATTTTCTTTATTTTTCTCACTCTTCACAGAGGCATTTCGTCAAACACTTTGAGGGAGGGTGATGGCGAACATGCTGATTAGCGAGATGCGTCTGCCCAAATCAATAGCGAATATATTTGTTGCTCGCAACATGATTACTGCCAAGGTATCTAATCCTTTTGATTATTTGCTGTTACTGAAGCTGTATCCTACAATGTTGTTTTTGATAATTAAGTGATTTTGTATGTTTATAGGAAGTAATGAACCACACAGATTTGATTATATTTTGATTCTTTTGAATAATGTAGTTGCTGTGTTTTCAGGCACATAGTTTTGATTGGTGGTGTGTGTCATTTGTAAGAAACAATATTAGTGGATTGAAAAAGGCTTATTCATCCACCTTGGAAATTTTTGCACTCTTGGTGTGTAGTTGTTGAGAATTCCTCATCGGACTTAAAATTGGGAATAGGTGATTTAGAGAATGGCAGTAATTATATGGTCACCTTTTCTGTTCTTTGGGGGACATGCTCGACTGTATAGGGTAATAGACACAGCTTTCATTATTAGCTTTGCTGCTGAGATAGGACTTTTTTTATTTAGCTTCTCCATGGCCTCTGCCATAAATGCCTTTTTCAGTTTCTGATATATGTAAAGATTGGAAAGCTGCTCTTTTTTGGGTGTTTTCTGTAACCTGTGCATGGTTTGTACACTCTGTCAAGTCTACGATTACAGCTAATTTAAGATGTTAGATCCAATATCGAAGTTAAAGTTCCAGAGAGATTGTTAGCTTTTGATTTGTTTGCTTTTCAGGATGTGTTATCATTAACCGAATTTGAGTTGATGGAATATTTAGATGTGGGATTGGCAGAAGTAACTTCTGCAGTAGCCCGCATCAGTGAAATTGCCTGTCCACCGTATCAAACTGTAAGGTGTACCCAACTGTAATATTGAGCTCATTGTCCTGCTAATTGCATAAGAGAAGGATATGTCATTTTTTATACTCGTTTATACTTAAAAGTGTTTGTTTAGTTGTGCTTCTAGGCTCTATCACTGCGGGAGCAACGTATTCAAAATGAGTACTCGGCTGGCCATCTTCCCACACGTCTGAAAGGGTTAGATGCAGCCTTATGTGGAGGAATACCGTTTGGTGTTTTAACGGAGTTGGTTGGTCCTGCAGGAATTGGCAAAACACAAGTATGAGAACTAAGCGTGCTTGATTTTAATTAAATCCTTGGTCTCATTTTGGATTACATTATCAGTAATTTTTATTTGCTTCCCTCTTTGCTAGATGTTTTGAGGCTTCTCTCCTTTTATGTAAACTAATGTTATATTTGTCTTTAATTGGGGAGACTTGACACTTTGCGTGGTTGTTTCTAAGGATACTCCTCACAGTCAACATAGTGAAAACATGGCATACAATTCATGAACTCCATGAGGGTGTTAATATGGACGCATAAATGAAATTTTTAGAAACGATGATTAAAATGCATGCACAATAAGAAACTACGGGTCACTAGGAAAACAGGAGGTAAAGCTGTTTTAGATATATTTTTCTTCGAGTTTGTGTGCTGGTGCACAAAACAAGGAGTAGAGAAAGCATTAGGGCAGAGATATTGTTCAATATAAGGAGATCTTCAAACACAGAAGGGAGGCCAAAATGCTCAGTCAAGGTGGTGAGAAATGACATAATGGCCTTTTAAATCGTTGAAAATATGACTATAGATGTAAGATATTAGGATTGATTGGTGAGTATATCATGTTGCCAGTTTTCTTGAGTTGTTACTTGCTAATGTTTTTCATTGTTCTTAATTTCTTATCATTAAAACAATATGTTCTTTTTGATCTTCTCATTGACACTCATATGAGTCCATGGATAAGATTTTTGTGTCCTATTCCTGATTCTTGTGTTGACACTTGCACCTACATCTGTGATCATTGTGCTGGTAGGTGTTATCCATTCGCTGATACTGGCATTGTGTTGCATCCATAGGGATTAGGTTTAGTTTGATGTTCCATCAAATGCCTAATAAAATATTAAATGATCCATTCAGTTCCATGAACTGAGGCAACACTTCTTAGCCTTTTCATAGCTTCAAAGTTTACGTGCATTGTGGTTAGACTTGGTATCTGTTTTTCTTGAACCTTCTTTTCTCAGCTTTAGCTTTAGAGAAAGTTTTACGCCTTATCGAAGATAAGACATGACTGACATGACATGATGGATGTTTTTAGACACAAAGCATGACTCTTTGTTAGCTTGTACTCGGAGCAACAAAAAAAATAGTGCTCCCTTTCTGTGTGAATCGCGGTGAAAGAAGTTAACATCCATGATCATCATAACCAAAGTACCAAACATGTGCTAGGTATATATTTTGTTAGTTGGATATCTGATATGGTCAACTGATTTGCTGTCATTCATTGTTTTGGTTGCAGTTTTGCCTCAAGCTTTCATTACTGGCCTCACTACCTTCTAGTCATGGAGGCTTAGATGGGCGAGTGATATATATTGATGTAGAATCTAAATTTAGCTCAAGAAGGTACCTAAGGAAAGTCTTTATGATATTTTCTTCTTTTGTTTCATGTGTATGATATTATTTCCTAAATTTTAATCAGAAATGGAAATTGTACAAGTCTTTGATCTGCACTTCTCAGGTTGATAGAAATTGGCATTAACAGTTTTCCAGAAGTATTTCACATGGAAGGCATGGCACAGGAGGTATATAGCATAGTTGTCCGGCATTTATACCTTCCATTACTTTATAGTGTTCTGTGTCTCAACAAAGAATGTCTCATTTATACTGCAGATGGCTGGTAGGATCCTAGTTTTGCGGCCGGCATCACTCTCTGAATTTACAGAGAGGTGTGACGATAATTGATTACGGTTTTCCCCATCAATAGTAAAAATACATTAGAATGCCTAACGGGTGAATCAATTATTTCCAAGAACATAGAGGTCTAAAAAATAATTTCTAATGTCTAAGTTAGAAACTTTATGACCTTCAAAATCATATATTTGTGGCTCCCATCCAAACAAATCACCAAAGACAATGAGCGGTAACTTTCCAACTAATATTTTAATTTTCTATCGGCATATCACTTTCCGATGACAAAACAAATCAAGCACCAAAAAAAGTTTATTGAAGGGTTTATTATTGATTTCAAATTTTAGTGTATTTAGTATTCACGGATTAAAAGTTCCTAGCAGCCTTTTGTCTTTCTATCCTATTTATTTGCTCAGGTTAGGGTAAAGAACTTGAGCCTATTATAGTTTAATTCTGAATCACAAGTTAATTATCTTTTTACCAGCTTGCAACAAATCAAAGTTTCACTGCTTCAACACCAAGTGAAGTTGCTCATAGTTGATAGCATGACAGCTCTTGTTTCAGGGTAAGTCCAATATATTATGATGCTGTATATGAGTGAATGTATTTGACAGTTTACTGTTTGTGCTTTCCAAGATAGATTGACTGTGTTAAAAGCAACTAGAATTCTGCACACTTTTTCTGTGTTGGTTACATATAAGTTTTAGTTATGTGAGCTTCTTTGGGGGAGGGGGAAGTGCAGAAGGAAAAGGGACCTCTGTTTGAATATTTTGCTGCCCTCTCTGGGAATGGCCAAAGAAATCACTCAAGCTAACATTTGCTGGTTGATCTTGCTTATAGTAAATGCAATTACGGTGGTCTAAAAAACTGTTTACTCTAGTGCATGATTTAATTGCTTCAATATATATAAGTTTACTCTTAAACAGTGGATTTTAATCAATATATTACCAAAGAGATCCTTTTCTTTAATTCACTACTATTATTTGTTGGAGTTATTTGTTAATTTTTCAGATACAGGTTTATGTAATTTGGATGGAATTTCGAACCTATATAATAAAACCTTTTGCATTTTTTTGACACCTCAACAAGTGGTGAGTTGGGAAAAGGGTGATACTAGTTGTTTCTATCAGTTATTGAATTAATTTTCTTATTTTAACCTGTTCTTCCAGCGGAGCAGTCACTGGCCTAGTGTAGATATTGACATGATGTTTTTATTCAGGGAATATGAACAGGATCCTCCACGACAACATTCATTGGGTTGGCATATATCTTTTATTAAGTGAGAAATTAATCCTCTTATCAGTTCTCTTAGTTTTGTGAAACTTCTTTTCTTTGATGACTGTCTCTTATGCTCAAGTGATACTGTTCATTCAAAACGTCCAGGTCACTTGCAGAGTTTTCACGCATTCCTGTAGTAATGACTAACCAAGTACGATCTCAAAGCTTTGATGATGTCTCCCGGTATTCTTTCCAAGGTATAATGGCAAAACTATATTATGGAATCTTCTGCTTCAAGTTGGTAACGCGATATGAAACTGTCATGTGCAGGACCAATTCGAGATGGTAATATAGATGATCCCACAAGATATGGATCTCATCTTGTTGCAGCTCTGGGAATCAATTGGGCCCATGCTGTTACTATCCGTCTTGTGCTTGAAGCTAAATCAGGTTTGTTTGACACTTTGTACATTTTGGCATACAAGGAAGGTGCCCATGCGATGAAGCCAATTCTTTCTGCATTGGCTAAATTTGTAATCCTGCTTTTATTATACCTACTTGTAGTTGGATACCTCACCATTCTTGTCCTTAGCATTCTTGCTCTCATGATGTTTTTTTATTTGAAACTGAGTTTTTATATGTTTTACACCTATACTTGTCTAAGGCCGTCTTGACGTTTTACCATTTCCTTTGTATCTGGGGATCTTTAGATTGATCTTGCTTTCTTGAATATATTATTGGCCCTTCTTTTCATTACATTGAAGATTGGTATCGTGCGTTAGGACAAAGTCATAGTTTATCATATTCAAGGTTGTCGACAGATTGTCTTCTCGGTTACATCCATCCCATGTTTATCTCTGTTGAAATAAGAGTATTTATTCTCCAGTTTTTCATTTTTTTTTCATCTGAGAAGTATGGTAGAAGCTTATAAAATATGCGTTTTGGAGTTTGGACAGATAACATAATATTCCTATTGATGGAATGCTAATAAACCAATCAAACTTTTGCATGCATAACTTATACAAATCTATGCTCAAGGAGTTTATGTACAGATTATATCTATTACATTATGTTCCATTGCAATTCTATCCATTAATGTTTGCTTGGGTAAAGATGGTTGATGGTGCAAGAGGGTATGTGGATTTAACATTTAAGGAATGGGCAAAGAGCTGCAAATTTCTATTTCAGCCTCAGATATTTCTTGTAATAGCATTAAATAGTTATTGAAAATTAGAGATGGAAATTAGTAACAATTTGGAAGTGAATTAAGTGGTTGTGAAATGGAGGCATATACCAATTAGTTGTCATGTGTATTTAAAGTACAAATTTGTGATGTCATCTGTATTAGATATTTGAATTGCATAAAAGTTCTGAAGTTACTATGTGGTGAAACTCGGGAGGAAGAAAATTTGGACTATTTTCTTTGTAGTGAATTCAAATCTGAATTAGTTTCTTTTGCTTAGGTAGAGAAAATAAGATATGTATGCATTGGCTTTATATGAAGTGGTTCTATTTGTGCTGGCATCTTATATCCTGCATTCCATCATTAACTTACACAGGAGATCTGTCCTAATTTGTGGAAAAGGTATACGTTGTCAATGGGGTTGAAATATATTTTGCACTTTCCTCATAACAAACAAATAACAGAGAGGGTTCCTTTTCTTAGAAAAACAAGGCAGTATTGGTGCTACCAACCTCTAGCATTTGGGTTTAAGACATTGTTTAGTTTTTCCTTGTGCTGAAAGTATGCAGAGATTTCCAGTGATTTTTTGTTGTTGATATAGTGTTAAACACTTTTTTTTTCGTGAAGTAATATTAAACACTTCTTATGCTTTCCTGACAAGTTCAATTCACATCCTTACAACGTGTATATTCACCATGGCCTCAGATAATAAACCCAGTAAGCAATAAGATAAGGGTATTTCTAAAGGTAAGAATGAATCCATCACGTTCTTAGAATCTACACTCCACCTATCCTGGTTATATTGTGGAGTGTGTATGCAGGAGATAAGTTATTCATAGTTGCATAAGTTTCTTAATCCATTTAGTAAGCTTAACAATCACAGTACCTTTTTGTCTTGCAGGCCAGAGATTTATAAAGCTGGCAAAGTCTCCAATATCTCCACCTCTGGCATTCCCTTTCAGTGTAACTGCAATAGGGATATCATTGCTTAGTGATGATGGAACAGAAATAACAGGGTCACAAATCAACACAATACACTATCAAGGTTTGTTATTAAATCCTTTTTAGTTTTTAGCATATGCGGAAGTTTTTACCCGTGGCAGGACACTGTTGGCAGAGTATACACCAGGTGTAGCAACCCTTATCCTCCCACCCCGGCGTGCTTAATTTAAAGAATACTTATGTACCTATATCTTGGAGCATGACGGTAGCCTAAATACAGACAAGTAGTTTATTTATCATGCTCTAGTTCAACATATTGTCTTAAATATATTTCTCTGTTTAGTAAAAATATGTACAAGTCTTATGAGTTCTTATATGTCTCGATGCAGGGCACAGTGCCATAATCCATTCAACCTAAAAAACAGTAATCTATCAGGATGAAAGATCTCCCACTCTTTATGTAGGCATATTACCTGATCTCTTATTCATTTAAGGCTAAATTAATACTTGAGAAATTTTCAGTATAGTGTACATTTGTTTTCATTTTTCAATGTTTAAATGTTTTTTGGTTACATTTTTTCACTTTGACAACCCTAAAATTCCATTGTCTCTATTTGTCAACTGAAATTGTATGAAATTCCTTCGGAATAATAGTATATTTGCTTCAGTGGTTTGTCAAATTGGTTTAGGATTTGCAAGAACTGTTATTATTGTAGGTAAATTTGGACTGATTAACCATGTCATTTAAAAGCCCATAGGCTAGTATATCTCACATTCCTTTTATCTCTAATTGGCAGAATTTTGAAATTTACTACTGCATTTCCAAGTAAACCATTCAAATTAATCATACATGGTGTCTATGGAATCAAATAATCATGATTTCATCTTTTATGTTTTTGTTTCTCTTGTGAAAGGAAAACATAAAATCAAACAACTAATTAGTTTTAAGAAATATAGTGATATTCCCTGCTACTGGAAGCTTCAGATGGAGTGTGAAAGTAGTGAGGCTGAGACTTTCTCAATAGACAAGGATGGACTCTCAATTAATTCGCTTTAAAGGAAACATGTTTAGTGGAATCATGATACTAAGATATTCACAAAAAGATTAAAAATAAATAAAATTAGGGAGCTTTAAGGAATCCCAGAAAAATTCTGAAGAATTTTTTTTTGAGGTCATGCATCCCTGTTGTAATCCTGAAATTGTTTATTTAAATTACTCACATAATGAACAATAGAAGTAATGAATACGCGGTTTCTTAACGGTTGGGGTTGCTGAGTAATACGTAATTTTTGTCTTTCGCTTTGTTAATTGTGCAAATATCAAATTGTTTGATATCTTGTGATTCCTTGCTTAATTGTTTTTTCTTTGCTTAATTTCTCTCTCTGCGCTTCTTTTTGTTCATTGCCTTTTACAAAATGCAGCTTATATTTGTTCTAAAAGTTGCTCTGCTCGACTTATTTTAACCTTGTGCAAACACTACACTCGGGTGTTAAGAGTTGTTTGAAATCTCACCTTGAGTTTCTTTTATAGTCATTCAGTTGGTTGAACAATCAGATTTTATAGTGCATTTTAATTGCAGGATCATCAAATATAGGAGTTGGACATAATTCAGCCGGTAGTTTGTCGCTGTATCAGTTGCCACAAGAACTTGGTGTTTCAAGATATTCATGGTGATTAAGGGCCTAAGAAATTGAGGTAACTGGTTGGACTTGAAAAATCTACTGTATATATTGCCAATGTTGGATTATAAGAATAGATATAGGAGTAGTTGGCTAGCATCAGTTTCAGTGATATTTACTCTTTCCATAACAAAACAAAAGTACTATATCATTTGATCATAGGTATCTGCATGTGATAAACCAGTGGTTTAGCCTATTTGGTTCAATAACACTTGCAATGCCTTTGGGCATGATTATAATTTTAGATAACCTAATTTCAGTCAAGTCTTGGAACATGTAGGAATACCTTAACAGGCACTCCATCAAAGATCCATTAATGCAAGCTGTTCTTGCTTATTCCTTGGATGAAACTTGGGGAAAAGACCGAATGAGAACTTATTACTCCGTTCCATAAAAAGAATCTTATTTGTAAAATTTACAAATTTTATGGATATATTTTTGTTCCGTGTTTATCCTAAATTTGTTGAATGTTTAGTTTAATAGACAATAAAATTGTGATGGTAAACATGAGGATATTGTGTTATTTTATACTACCATCAAAACAAATACAGAGATGCTTTTTGGAACCAAAAATGTGATAAATGAAAGTTTTTTTTTTTTTTTTTTTATAATTTTTTTAGAAAACATGAGTATTATAGTTAAGATAAAGAATCTTAAACTCTGTTGCTTGTTCTTAGCTAAAGACATAACATATCCACAACTTTTTGGTAGGAATTATTTAAATAAACCAAACACATGAAACACAATCAGAAGATAGACTGATCCTTTTAATTTCTTCCCCTACTTTAGCTTTGAGTCTTTTGATAGGCCACTTTAGTCTTTGGTTTTGTTATTGATGTTAATCCCGCCTATATATGCCTTAATTTACATGTCTCTAATCATGGTGTATGGCCCATACTTAAAACCCAATAAAAACATATTTATTTATTTTTTATAAACTTATTAAATATAACTGAAATAAATAAATCGGTTTGCAAAACATAAAAATTATTTTTTTTATTTTAAAAAAATTGCTTTTATAACGTCTTAAAATTCTTATTACACCTGTTTTAATGTTTATACAAAAGGTAATAACATATTAATCTCTTTCTCTCTATCCTTCTTTTATGGGTGTGTTGTGGGTGATTCATCCACCAAGCCACCAGCCTCACTTTATCAAGAAATACAAAAACAAAAATCATTTTCCAAAACATGTTTCTTGCCTGACTATGAACTTGTTTAGCTTTTAATTAATACAAACATATACAATCAACTCTTGTTGATTAAACTAAGAAATATGAACTAAGTTCTGATTCAGCCACAATGAATTTGCGTGCTTTTATATATTATTAGTATATTATAAAACTGCGGCATCTTAATCTCCTCGAAATTATTCTTTACTTAACTATTAAATTATACAACAATCTAGCATCTTCCATAATTAAACATTTGCAAGTGATGACCTTGTAATCTGTGGCCATGATTTGCAAATGAACAATATTTATATATATAATAGTTAACAATACTTCTGTATTCTTCCTAATTGTGCTTTCCTATAGTGGCAAGTGGGTGTCTGGATTTTGTCAAACTTGACCTAATTAATTAGTTATTATGTTTACTCACCCTCATTTACTAAATATTTAAAATAAAATTATAAAAATTGTTCGTAAAAATGAATAACAATTAAGTTTTTATTCTCTCCTAATTTTCGATTACGTATCTAATAAGTTGACTCTAATTTGTTGTGGTATAAAATAAATTCATTTTTTTGGGGAGGCTTTCAAGCAAAACCCTAATGAGATTATCTAACTTGTTAGATAAGTATATAATAAAATGATGAAGGTTTTGAAGGCAAAATGGTCCATTTTTGAGCCTAGTATGTTCTTAAAGTTGAAAATGACTTTTTAAAAATGATGAGGTGCCTTGGAAGTTAGGAGGTTGTCTTTATATATTTAATATAAAGACTTGTTTACGAGATTTTGTTAGATTCTCTTTTTTTCATTTGCCTAGGAGAGGGTACGTGGGATATCATTTTTTTTTTTTTTTGTGAACTATTCTTGTGATGGAACTTGTTTGGTGTGGTTTTGGTGGTTCCATATCTTTTCTAGAAAACTTTGACATTTTTTGCGCATGATAAATCAAGAATTTATAGTAGTACTAATTGTATTATTAATTATGCAAAAGGTGGGGGCAGGCACTTCCATATATATTACCTTCGTTTCAAACTCATAGTGTCAAAAATTAATGTTTAATTAAAGTAGAGATGAACACGTGAAAATGATCCTTCTAACGTTTGGTATCGAAAAAGAATTTTATTTAAGAATATTTTTATTTTTTGATATTTACTCTTAAATATATGTGTGTTTAGTTTAATACTGATGTGTTAATACTGGTATTACAATGATAATTTATATGTAATTTTATATTAAGTATTACTCCCTTCATTTCAAAGTTAAATATATACTTATTTTTCGATTCAAAATTAGATATATAGTTATATTTTTAAACTATAAAGCGATTTAAATTTTTTAATGTCGTTACTCTTATTTTTATTTGTCTGTGTATTTTGATGTTATTACTATTATATTTTTAATCAATAATAAAAATAATTTAAAAAAAAATTAAAATCATCATTTTATAAAAATATTGAGGGAATACAATAATAAATGTGTATGTATGTATGTATATAGAGAGAAGGAGAGAGTATTTTGTTAGTGAGAAGATTAGGAGCTTCCCCTTTCCCCATAAGGTAATCCTCCAACGTTAAACACACTTTTTACTAACTTACATTTTTCCAAAACTGGTACCTTCCAACTACAGATCACCACGCACGCCATCCTGATAATAACGACTTTCATGCCCAACTACCACCGGCTGTAGCCGGTTGGAGTTGTCCCAACCAACTGATAATCATCCCACCAATCTTCACCTGCCACCTATAATGGATTAAAAATAATGTTATGTCTACCGATGAGTAGCTTGAGTTATTATAGACGCGCTGTACACTTGATATAGAAATAAATAAATAAAAATATTCAGTTATACATAAAAATTATATTTTTTTAAAAAAAATTGCGTTGGAGTGTTTTTATATATATATATACCCGGAATATATATTAGTAGAAGTACAATGAATTATATAATTAATTTTAAAAATTTTTCATAATAATATTAAAAGAAATAAACTTTCACAATAAGAAGGAAAGAAAGTCTCACGACAACAAGAAGAAAGAAGAAAGAATAAGAATAAAATCCGAGACCTAATAGTTTCAGAATTTTAGTCTTAACCCTTTAACTAATTACATCATTGATCATTAAGGTTATATTTGTTTGTAAAAAATATATTTGAGATTAAATTATTTGTCTTAATTTAATATTATTTCGGATTGTGTAATCCTTTGACAAGGACTATTAGTCCCTTAATGTGGGACTATTAATTAGTCCCATAAAACTATTTCATAACTTAAAATGGAAGGACTATTAATCTCACATTTATTATGTGAATATATAATTACTCATAAAAGGCCTTAAAAATGAGAAAAAGTAGTCTATATGACTATTTAAAGAGTTATTAATCCTTCATCATGAGATAAAATAGTCCGAAATAATATTAAATTAAGACAACTAATTGAATCCCAAACATATTTTTTATAAAGTCCAAGTGTTTAGTTTGTATACGAATTTAGTCAGCTTACCATTATTTTGTAAGATTCTCATCTCTCCGTCCACACATTGATTGGATCAGTGGCTCCTAATGTCATTATCTGCCCTATTCAACCACTCAAGTTGCTTTATACTTCCATATGGACTAGGTTATTATTATTATTATTATTATTTTCCTTTCTTTGTTTCTCTCCTTTTCTACCTAATTTGTTTTCTTTTTATTATTTCTATATATCTGTAAGTGAATGTGTATTCTTTTTGTAACTTTTAACTTCTACTCCTTGAACTTATTGTTAAGATGAGTATATACATTATTTTTTGATAAAACAATTTAAAGAATTAATATTTTCACTTTTTTTTATATTTTCTACAATAGTCACGACAGGAGAGATTTAACACAATATTCGAAAGAATTTTTTTTTAATGATTTATAAATTCAACGGTTTCATGCAAAGAACATGCATGATGCATATAAAGATCGACATATGTGAAGGACTAACGTGAAAAATAATAAAAGTACAAGGACAGTAGAAAAAGAAGGATGAAAAGCTGTATTATATATATATATATATATATATATATATATATATATATATATCTCTATATATATATTGTCGGCAAGGTCAGGTGATGTACGAGGTTTAATTGGAGACGTGGACGCTTCCTCTCCATTCCATTCCTGGAAAGTTTAAACCTTATTATATTCTATTTATATTCCTCTTGCTCTTCATTTCAATGATTTCTCCCCTTTCCTTTATTGACTAATTGTATTCGAATTCATTTGTTTATTAAAAATAAAAAATTTATCATCTCTCACTCCTTTTCTCCAATTATTGGTTTGAATAGAATTACAGAATTATCCTTTCTACTTTTGTGGAGACAGGGTTGTCAGTGGGTCAATTTCACATGGGTGCTTAAATTGAGCACTTGTCATTTGTTGTTCATCCGGTGGACCTTTTCGTCTTTGTCCTCACTGCAATGCTAGGTTATTAGTTTTATAGGGTTTATAGCGAAAGGTTTGTTAGATTTAACCACACATTTATGTATATGTAGGTAGTAAGTATTGATGTATATATGTAGATTATGTATAGAATAAAAGGAAACTAAAAAAGAATTTACATGTTATTATTTATTAGTGTATGGCATTAATTACAATCTATCTATTATATATTAATAGACGAATAAAATTTATTTGAACTTCCAAATATCTCGTAAACTAATTGAGGAACAAGCGTACAATTGGTCTTAACTCTTAATTGTACATCTAATGATAATCTGTTACCTCTTATTTGATTTTAAAATCTCTAATATATTATTTGTTTAATAATTAATCTTAAAATTGATCAATTTAATCTTTAAAAGTCAATTATGATAAGTAAAATTGGATAGAAAGAGTACAATATATTTCAGGAGTGATAAGGGTCAGGATGCTTTAGTGTTCGATTTGCATAGAAAATTGAATGAGTAAAGAATGCTTCTTGTGTTTTAAATTATGAAATTATTATTGATTTTTGAAGTTAATTTAAAATATTTTTTAAATTTAAAACCGATAAGATTTTATTAAATTTTATGAATTAACAATATTATACTTCGTAGTACTTTTTTAATAGTTTACAAAATTAATCATTACACTAACTAAAATTAAATAAATCTATGTTAATTTTGAGTTTGAAAATGTCTCAAGTTTAAAAATTAATAATTATTTTATATTTTGAAACGAAAAAGTATTAGTTTAAAAAAATTGTTTATACATTAAGTAATACTTAATGATTTGTAGGATTACAAATTTATTTTTAAAAAAATTGAGGAAAGGGCTACAAAATAATTTTTACAAACGAGAAAAAATCTACAAAAACGAAAACAGCAAGCTCTCACAAGAGGGAAAAACCCTAGAAATTTCTTATGATTTTCTTAAGAGATTAATAAAATAATAGAATAAGTACAGTTAAGATTAGTCATGATTATTTTAGAAATTCATGATCAGAACCAAATTATAAACAATATAACCTCTCCGTTACAAAGTACACGATCAATATTAACTTTTAAAAAATATAATTTAATATATTTTTAGATTTAAAATTAATATGAATTTATTTAATTTTTTTTAATGTAATAATAAATATTATAAAGTATTCAAGAAGTAAAATTAATTATAAAATTTATTGTTTTTTAAATTTAGATGAATAATGTCAATTATAAATTTAAAAATACGTCAAATCGACTATATTGCAAGAAAATCTATTATGCACTTATTAATGTGCTTCTCACGTTTTGAAATTAGGTTGGCAATGAATTGCATTGGGTATCCATGAAATGAGTATTTAGTTTGATCATAAATATTGCAATTACAAGTGATCAAAAGTCACTTAGTATAAGATTTATGAAATATCTAAAAGTAGTAATAATACACTAATATAATATTGTTATTTTTATGTGCATGTGTATGTGTATGTGTATGTGTGTGCATGTTAGGAATGTTGTAGATATTTGCGGGCTTGTTAAAAGGGGTTTGATTATTATTTCGAGATAAAATTACTGTTGATATTTGCATAAAAAATGATATAATAAGTGCTATATATTTAAAATGTCAAGTGTTATTAAAATAATTATAAAAATATTACTCTTTCTGTTTCAAAATAAGGATACAATTTCACTTTCGAAGTCAACATATTAAATTTCAAATTGATGTGAATTTATTTAGTTTTAATTGATACAATCATTATAATTGTATAATATATAACAAATATTATTAAATATCACAAAATTTATTTCATTCTAAACTTTTATGAGTCATACAAATTTTAAAATTGAATATGTCATTATTTGACGTCAAAAGTCAAATTGTATATCTAATTTTGGAACGAAAAAAGTATTAAATATACATTTCTTTTATTAGTATCATTTTTAGGCTGATAATTTTTAAAGTCGTTAAAATTTATATTGTATTATACCTAAAACCATTTTTGGATTCGATGCATAATACTCATCGGTCAATTTTTGCTAGGTCTAAGAAGAGCTGTTGAAGACATTTTGAATCTAAAAAGAGGAAAGAAAAAGGTGAAAGCAACATTGTTTGTCTTGGTCTTGCTAATCAAGTAATTAGTCCAACTCTTTTAGACATTTTGTAATTTCTAGATTTGATGATTTCTATATCATATTTATTATTGAATATTGGTATATAATGATTTTATTGGTGCTAAAAATCCGGTGGGCGAGACTTTTACAAAATGAAACTACAATAATTTAGTAAAACAACGTGGCAAATTCTAATCCTAGGAAATATGATTATTATAATTATATAATCTGTCATTAGCAGCAAGCTAAGGTTTACTTAAATTTATGGTTGGTGAAGAAGCCAATGTTGCAAGAAAGTCGTGCTCTAATAAAGAACTATCTTGAAGAAATAATCTATTTTTCTAACATATGGAGAAAAGTTTCGATTTAAATATTAACTTAATTAGCAGATTCCAAAAAGGTCATGTCGTTTGTGTTTTTCAATCAAAATTTATAATTATTCTGTCTCGTTTAGATGGCGATAGAACCATAAAACGGAGGGACTGTGGGTTGAAAAATAATATACATGTACATAAATATTTAATAAAATTAAATTATAATTAATATGAAAATATATATAACAAGATAAAATAAATTAAAGTGAAATTCTTTTTAAATCTTACGTATTTTATATATGGACATACATCGTAATTATAATTTGATTGAAAATTTTCGTAATACATAGCAAGACTCATAAATTGGTGCTTATTAATGTTAGCAGCATTATTGATGTTTTGAGTTCTAAATGTTATATTCATAATTTAAATAAACTGTATTTTTAATTTAAATAAATTACTTTTAAATGAATAAAACTTTTAAGTGCGCTAAAGAAAAAGGGTTAACTCTGACGGATCTATCTTCGACGAAATATATTTTGTTGAGAATACATTATTTTCGATGGGCTATTCCTTCGACTATAAGTCCCTCATAAATAATTTAATCGTGAAACCTAAAATCGACGGAATGTGATTATATTCGACGAAAATTCTGTCGAAAATAGCTTATAAAAACTAAATCACCTTTCATTTCCTTCAACCGCGCATCGATCATCTCTCACACTCTCTTTCTCTCTCATCTCTCATTATATCAATCGCATCTCTTGCTGCCACCGCCGTCGTCGTCGTCGTCGTCATCTCAGTCCCGACCATCGTCGTCACTGCCGTGAGCCGTAGTCGTTGACAGTGTTGTTGCTGCCTCCGATCCACTCCATTTCATTTCACTCTCCGTTCTCTCCTTTTAGGTAGAATCAAACCTAATTTTCAAAGTAAGAATGTTCAATGATTTTCACTTAACTGCAATATGAGATTATTCGGTATTGATTTGGGTATGAAATTTCATATGTCTGAAATTTGGTTAGTAATACACTTGTGTCTGAATTTGGTATTACAATGTGCATTTTGGTCTGAATTTATTGTATTTTTTGGATCGATATTACTAGAAATACTTCAATTTTGGTTTGAAATTAGTTAATTTGGTAATATAATTGGTCTGAAATTGGTCAATTTGAGTTCGAGGGTCTAAAATTTCTATGAAATTGCTTTGAAATTGGTAAATTGAGGTTTGAAAGGTCTTAAATTAGTGAATTTGTGTTTGAATTTGGGACTAATTTTAATTGACCAAAGTTATGTTAATTGACTCAATCGAGATTGATTTTGGGACTGCCTTAATAATTTGGGACTGCTTACTTATGCTTTGTATATTTGAATTTTTCCATAAATATTATGTCTTTATCTTGCTTACTAATTCTTGCTGATATGGACTGCATATAACTTGATATATTTGCTACTTTTGACGGAATTCTCAACGAAATTTCTGTATAATTCTTCAATTACAATATCTGTGAGCCCTGCTTTATTTTATTTATGAATTTTAATTAGTTTCCAATATTGAAATATACTAAGTAGCATTTACTTAATTTCTTACCTAAAATGAAATGAACTAAGTAGCATTTACTTAGTTTTGCACTACTAAATTGTAACAAATTAAAATGATATAATATAATATAATACAAAATAAATAAAATAAAATAAAATAAATCAAATTAAATTTAATTTAATAGAATAATATATAAATAATACGAATTAAAAAAATAAATAAAATAAAATAAATAAATCATATCAAATATAATATGATATAAATTCATAAAATAAATTTTAAAAAAATAAAGTAATTTAATTTCAAAATAATAATTTAATTATTTTAATATAATTAAATTAAATTAAATTAAATTAGATAATAAAATATAACATAATACAAAATAATAGAATTCATAATATAATAATTACATTACATTAAATTAAATTAATATAATATAATAACATCTAAATAATATTGAAAAAAATTACCAATATAATATAATATCATACAAAATAAATTAAAATTTAATGAAAAAATTACTAAGGACTTAAATTAAATTAAATTAAATTAAATTTAATTAAATAATATAATAAAATAAAATAAAAATGAAATAAAATAAATTAAAGTAATTAGATAAATTAAAATAAAAAATAAAATATAATTAAAACTTTTGCAAACTAAATAGTATTTATTTAGTTCTACTACTACATAAAGTAAAGTAAAAATAGTATAATATATTCAAATAATAGTTCTCATGAACTGAGTACCATTTACTTAGTTTATCATTGGAAAAATAAACTAAGTTTGCTTAGTTTTTCACAATTATAATAAACTGTATATATACATGTGCATGTAGTATATTGATTAAGAGTTTAGAAACCCGTTTGACATTCACTCAATAGGAGTAAATGTCAAATATTCTCCAGTTTGGGACTGTTCTTGGATGTTATATCTCTCACTTAGGCCGGTGTCAAATATCTTGAGTACGTTTTTTTTAGAAGAGAATTTTTTACCTGGTGTCTCTACATGTTCTTCGAGTGCATACTTAGAGTAAGTTGTCTTGGTCTATCTCGTGTACTTAGAGACCTTGGGGAGATGTTGCCGAAATTTTCTTGAAAAAAAAATGTGCTAAAGGTGTTGGCACTAGTGATGAGACGCATCCAGGAACATGATAGAAGCTTAACCCCTGTAAAGTGGTCATATTGTCGAATAAAAAATTGTTCATGGACCACATATATGAATATTCCCTTTCTAATTGGGTATTTTCTTCAATTAAATATGTTAGCCGACCGGAGTTGAATGTACCGTAGGATATGGGTTGATGGGAGGGGATTAGCTGATGCGTATCCTGATGGGGTCTGCAATTTTATGAACAAAGCAATAGAACATGCTGATGATCCGAACGGAAAGATGAAATGTCCGTGTTTCAAGTGTAAAAATATGATCTTGAAGAAAGTCGACAAAATTAAATTTGACTTGTTTTCACGTAAGTTTGTGGATGGGTATTCGGTATGGATTCATCACGGTGAATCAGCTGAGTTGAGAAAAGTGACCGACAATACTGTAGACCAACCAATGCAACGGGATTCATACGCCGATAACTATGATGTCGTGGAGATGTTGGTCGATGTTTATGGCCCTACCAATATTGACTGGGCTGAAAATGAGCATTCATCAAGCAGTGCTCAACAAGTGCCAAATGATACAGCTGTTGCCTTTTACAAGATGCTCTCTGAATCGAGGGTCCCATTGTATCCTGGAAATGATGAGCACACAAGGCTATCTGTAGTGACAAAACTTTTACACTTCAAGAATGAGCATGACTGTAATGAGCGAGGTTTCAACGATTTGCTTGCTATTATCAGCAAGTTCTTACCTACGGATCATACTCTGCCTGCGAATTACTATGAAGTGAAGAAGATGGTAAAGGGGTTGAATCTGGGGTATGAAAAGATCGATACTTGTGAGCAGGATTGCATGTTATATTATGGGGAGGACAAAGCTAAGGTACAATGTGATATCTGCAACTTGCCTTGGTATAAGACAACAAAACGTGAGGGGGAAGGAGAAAGATGTGCCTATCAAGATCTTACGATACTTTTCTCTTGCGCCCAGACTCCAACGTCTATTCATGTCGCCGCACACTGCTGAGCATATGAGTTGACACAAAAGAAGGGACGTTGTGCCTGGTTAGTTGACTCACCTGCAGATGGAGATGAATGGAAGAAGTTTGATGAAAATTTTTCAAAATTTATTGAGGAAGTTAAGAATGTCAGGACTAACATGGCTATAGATGACTTTTGCTCATTTAATAATTTTAGCCAGCCCTACTCTGTTTGGCTAGTGATTATGATAACTTATAATCTTCCACCGTCAATGTGCATGAGGGATCCGTATATATTCTTGACTTTACTCATACTAGGGGATAAGAGTCCTACAAAAGACATAAACGTATACCTCATACCATTAACTTAAGATGTTGTGGGAGACGGGGGTTCAGACTTATGATAAATCGGTTAAGAAAAATTTTGTGATGAAGGCAGCTCTGTTGTGGAGTTTCACTGACTATCTGGCACTTGGGATGATCATCGGTTGGTCGACTCACGGGAAACTTTCATGTCTAGTTTGTATGGGGAATATGCAAGGCACACAGCTACTTCATAGGCGGAAAACTAGTTTCTTTGGAACTGCTCGTAGATTCTTGCCTGTTGATCACAGTTACAAAAAGATGTATTCACAATTCAACAGAAAGACAGAGAAGAAGAGGGTTATTGGTCGATTGTCGAGCAACGAGGTCTTGGGCTGGCTGAATGATCTAAAATTTCCACCACCAGAAGTAGCATGGTAAGTTGAGAGAAATAGGGTACGGGAAAACTTATAACTGGACACACTCGCCTATTTGGTTTGAGTTGTTATACTGGGTCACACTATCAGTCCGTCATTGTATAGATGTCATGCATATAGAAAAGAATGTATTCAAGAATGTGTTTTACACCGTGCTAGATGCGAGTGGTAAAACAAAAGACAATGATAAAGCATGTAAAGATTTGGAGGCAATGAACATCAGGTGAGAATTGTGGCTCTGTCCTAACAACTCAAAACCAAAAGCTCCATTTTGTCTTACTAAGTAACAGGTGGAAGACATTTACAAGTGGGTAAGTGCATTGCAGCTCCCGGATGGATATGCTTCTAACATATCTCATTGTAGTAAGATTCAACAGTTGAAAATTACTGGGTTTATAAGTCACGATTGCCATATATTCATGCAAAAGTTGATGCCAATTGCATTTCGTGAAATGCTACCCAGAAAAGTTGTTAACGACTTGACCGAACTTTCAAATTTCTTTCGGGATATTTGCTCAATGGTTATAAGGTACAGTGATGTGGATCAGATAGAGAAAAATATAGCGCTGACAATGTGCAAGCTCGAAATGATCTTGCCTTTAGGGTTCTTTAACTCGATGGAGCATGTGCCTATTAATCTACCATATGAACTTAAGCTTGGAGGACCGGTGTAATATCGGTGGATGTATCCTTTTGAGAGATAATACCATCTACATTATGCAACTTTGATGATATTTATACTTAATAGTTTGAATTAATATTTTTTAATCATTGTACCCATAGGTACATGCGTCGATTAAAGCGGAAAGTGAAAAAAAAAAGTCCGTGTAGAGGGTTTTATTACTGAATGTTATACGGAGGAAGAGCTTGTCAAACTTCTGCTCCTTGTACTTTGACGATGTAGTCTCAACGAAATACAACCGTTTAAGTCGAAATGAAATCGTCGGACCCCAATCTCGTGCTGATGAGTTAGTTGTATTCACTTATCCGGCTAAACCATTTGGCCCAGAGACGATGACTTACCTAACCGACAAAGATTTGAAAATTGTATCTACATACGTGCTTCTAAATATGGCCGAAGTATCGGCATACATCAAGTATATATTATTTTTTGTCGAATTTTTAATGTTTCGAAGCGTAATATTGTAAAGTAAACCCTTTTATTATTATTTCAGTTCATTCGAAGATGAAAAATATACTTCTAACCCGGGACTAACTACAACACAGTTGAAAGCATTTACCACTGAAAATTTTCAACAGTGATTTAAGAAAAGGGTTGAAGAAGATAACGCTTCTGAGCGTTTTAGAGATGTTATTTCAGGTCCGTACAAAGTTATCAGTTCATATCTCGATTACATCGTTAATGGGTACATATTCAAAGTTGATGACTTGAATGCACTGACATCAGTCAATTCTGGCGTTTGTCATGTTGGGAAACTATTACCAAAATTCCGAGTCTAATTACTATGGACGATTAGAGGGTGTGCTTATGCTCAATTATCTTGGAAGTAAAAAGGTTGTTACATTTAAGTGTCAATGGTTTAATAATGAAAAGGGTGTTAAAGTTGATCGTAATAGAATCGTTACAGTAGATATAAAATCAAAGCTACAGTCTGATAACGTATTCGTATTAGCCAGCCAAACGACTCAAGTGTACTACGCCCCTAATGTAATAAATTCTAGGAACCCCTAGTATACAGTTGTCACAACGAAAATTAGGACATTTGATAGTACTAATTTGTCTGGAACAGATGACCCGTTACAAGAACAAGTTAGTAATCCAAGCCACGTACTACTAGATGGTGACGATGTGCTGGCAGAAGATGTCGTTAACATACCCGATGATGAAGAAGCTGAGGATGACGTGGTTGTCGGTGACTATGTCGTTGCACAAGATGATAACGACAAAGAAACTGATATGGAAGAGGAAGAGGCTGAATCTGAGGATTAAATTGATTTTGATTCTAACGGGTTTGACGACGTACTAAGTCTAAACTTATTATTATTTTTTAAATAATTTACTAATAAAAACGGTATTTATTAAGATAAATTAACTAGAAATTAATTATTTAATATTTTTAATTACAGTAGTACAGTTATGGCTAGACATAGCGATGGAGGTCGCCGCGGTGGTGGGCGTACAGGATCTGGCGATGGCTCCCAGGCGGGACATCGTCATTAGCTAGAAAGTTTTCATCGTTTTGGAGTTTAACTTTTTTTTACTTAATTATTTAACGTATATGAAAATACTATATTTACATAATTTCATCACTTAAACTTACAGATACTGATCGTCGACGTCACTAGGGACTAACCTCGGATTATTTGGGCGTCTGCCGATAGTTCCACACATTGTCCGTATAGATGTTGACTCAACGCAGTGTCTAATATAATATCTCCCGTAATTAAATTACTTTATATGATTGCATGATTAAAATAACACATATATTGTCTGCCTATCTCGTATTATAGTATCCTAGATTATATCGTGAAGCATACGATACACGTCATTTGCTTGACACACTTGCCTACTGGTTGTATGCGATTCACTCAGTACGCCCAGTATGATGCCTCCTATATGGAGAGTGTGCTGCGAGAGTTTCACATAAGTCAAATTACATAACTTAAATTAAATACAATCTTAAGTATTTACACATTTATCATTAATTTTTGATATGTTAACATTTTTTGTATAGATTTATTTTAGATATGAGGAGGGTATCTCACAGGCAGCCGGTGACAGTGTTATTATTACAAATGTCGCAAAAAAACTATGCCGGCTGGCTGGCTGTACAAGATGAGACAACATGCTACTTGGGCAGTTATCAAGTAGTTCGGGACTACCATACGCGATCATCAGCCCCATATAGCCTTTGATGCAGCATGGGAAGCTATGTGTACGCACTGAGATGCTAATGACTTTAAGAAAAAGTCTGAACTGACAAAAAAGAATCGTGGCCAGCTTCGAGTCGTATACAGTACTGGCTCACGGTCATTTGAGGAGGTGAAGTCGATAAGTGTCTCAATTTAGTTTTTTAGTTACTCGATTGTCATTACCATACTTAATAAATGTTATTTGAATGTATTTATTAGGCCATGCGGGAGAACTTGGGCCGACCTCCTACCATGCTAGAGTTCTGGGATAAAACCCACACGCCTAAGGAGTCTAGCATGTCTCCCGCAGCATTAGCTATACAGGTAAGACTAATTTCAATTAATTTTTAGTAATTATTAATATTAGGTAGTTAATAAAATGATTTAATTAACTCACATATACAAATTAAATTACAGGACCGATTTAAAAATCTCCAGGATAAGCGTGTAGCTGAGTTGCGGGCTGCTAGGGGTTTTTTGAGTCGTTAGATTCTACCATTCTCCCGCTTAAGACTGACTTATCTCGGGATGAGGAGCTGAGACTATGGGTCGCGTCTCAATATCCCCTAGTAATAGTACCAGCAGGTATCGAGTGTTGGGCCTGCCGAGGATACCGGCGTATACACTACCGGAGGTAATATTAATTCTGATAAGTTAAGATAAATTAACTGCAAATATTATTAGTAATGTTATATTTATTTTCACAGGCTCTACCTAGCGCTAGCGTCCGAGAGCACTTGTTGGACCATCTCATACAGGCGCTGGCTAGGACGACGAGATTTTTCAGAGGGTCATGGCGGCGGTGTCGAAGACGTTTCGTACAGATCCGATTATCTGTCGTCAGGAGTTGTCCAGTCGAGTTCGCCTTCACCAGCTAGCTCAGGATATTGCAGCAGGGGCCACCGTCGTGAGTACGGGTATCTCACAAGAGTAGTTCGTCGCGATACGCGATGAGGTACTCCGATTGGTGGTTACCTTACTCTCGGAGGCTTTTGTCCCGGATAGGGAGTCAGCCCCCACCTACTCAGGTATAATATTTACTTTAAGTTAATTAATCCACATGTTATTTAATTTTCATATTGTCTCTTTAATTTTCTCATACGAATTAAGGCGTTATATTTTTAATTATATCAGCAGGGTGGCAATGCTGATATCGCTGGTGATGGCGAGTAGGGTGGCGATGCAAATCGCGAGCGGGGGGATAATGATGAGGATTTGCAGACACCAGAGCAACTTCGTCGACCCCCGCCCGATAATTCTTTTACTGGTGGTGGTATTACTAGATTAGGTTAATAGTGTATAGCATCTACTTAGATGTTTTGTAAAACATTGTATAGTTTAATAATTTTATGTAAATACATATAGTTTAGTTTGATTCTTTGTAAATCAATGTAATTTACTTTAATTTTATAAATATTTCGGCATCATATCATTATTCTTTATAGTTTATAAGTTATATCATTATTATTTAATGTTATATGTTCGAAGAAAAGTATATACGTTGTATTATGGGTTGGTTATAATATATGTTGTTGTTAGATGTAGCTATTGGTATATTATTGTATGTATTATTGGGATAAAGTAAGTTACAAGTATAAAAATAGGGTTTAAAAACTTGAAAACTGTAAAAACAAAAAAAAATTATTTATAAAAAAACATGTTATTTCCAACGGAATAAGGTAAAACCGACAGAATTTTCGTCGGAAATAAGGTTTATAATTTATTTTTTGTAATTAAAAAAAAACAAAATTTTTGATGGAACATCCCTAATTTCCAACGGAAATTTCATCGGACATAAATAAGCCTTACATGACCAGCTAGAGAGTGACACGTGTCCCTACTTATTGCCGACAGAATAAGTCCGTCAGAAATAATCCGTTGAACATAGGTATTTCTGACGAACATTCTGTTCATCATAATTCCATCGACAATATGTAATTCCGACGAAATTGCCGACGGATTAAAAGTCGACGGTCTTATTTCTGATCGAATGGCCGACAGAATATTTCGTCGAAAATACGGTCATTCCAACAGAATAAGCTCATTTCCAGCGGAATATTCTGTCGGAATTAGTATTTTTTTTCTTGTAGTGGTGCATGCGTTTAAATTTTCAAACGCGACATGATTAAGGATACACTATCTATAATATGAAACAGAACGGCTCGCAAATTAATGAAGGCTTCAACATCTGACGATCTCAAATCAATTAAGGTTTCAACATCCAACGATCCATTTTGAATCTTATTTTCTCTCTTTCTCTCTTCTTTCTCTCTCCTCTCTCCTTTTTTTCTCTCTTTTTCCCTCTTCCTCCATTTACTTAATTAATTAATATTTTAATATTTTATTTTAAATTATAATAATTTTTTGTAGTATGCATATTTTAAAATGTATAATACATAAAAAACATCAATGGTTACAAAATCAAAAAATTAAATATATTCTTTTTCTTTTTTTTTTCTTTTTTTTATCAAATAGAACAAATGTTAACAAATTAGAAAATTGGTTAATTGTTGGCATGATGTAATATCTAAAGTTAAAATACTAGATGTGATAATTAACATAATTTTTAATATTTTTTTATATGATATATAAGATTCGTTTCGTAATAAATTTTTTCTACGTTTGTTTTACGTAAATTTTAATATTTAGAAAAAAATATAATTTTTTTGTGTTAATTTGCACTTTTTATGGGTATTAAATTTCTATTTTTACATTAGAAAAAATTATGTTTTAATGTATATTACGAAAATTTTAACATTTGAGAAATTTAATTAACAAAAAATGTATGAATTTATTTTTTAACATTTATATTATTTATCACACAAGTTCATAATTTAATTAATTAAATCAAGTTAAATAAAAATGATAATATACATATTTATATTTAGTGGATATATAAATGAAAATGATAAAAATTTGGGAAAATATTTGACTAACGGTTTGACTAACGAAAATTGATCAAAAATAGAGAAGGAACACTTTTTCACAACTAATGCATATTTGAGGAACAACTGTGCCAAAAAAATAAATATAAGGAACACTTTAGCAAAAACATGACAAATAGGAGGGTCAAATTTGCTAATTAGTCTAAAGTAAGGGGTTTTATGTTTCAGATTTACAATTGTTTTATTTTGACTCACATATTTCGATAATTTTTATATTTCAAATATTTTCAGGTATACATTGAAAGATACTTGGTGTAATCTGTAAATAATACAAAGTTGTTTCTCTATAGGTTGCATGTGTATATTTTTTTGGTATGGAATGGTGGTTGTTTTGGTGATTTGGATATGTATTGATGATTGTAAGTTTTGTATATAAGTTTAGATTTTTCTGGATATCTATTTTTAAAAGAAACTCTGCCGAAATTTCTTAAAATTAGTAACGACTAGCTTGATGTTTTGATGGTTGAATATGTGTTGATGATTGAGTATGTATTAATTATTATGGTTGTATGATTAATTATGATAATTGTTATTCTGATTGTAAGTTATTTTAGGTTACAAAGAGTGTTTAGGTAATGTAGTATTTTTTGAATTTTAATCTAATTTTTTGTTACTCTGTACATTCAGGCACGAACAATTACTAGTATGCTCACAAATTTAAACAATGTAACCGAGTTAAAAGTGACGACTGAGGACCTAGATTAGCTGGATTAAATTTTTTGCTTCAATTTTATCCCAACCCTCAAAATTTATTTGGACCAAAATAGATTACAACTTATTGAATACATGGTCCTTCAAATAAACGGGTCCATGCAAATTAAATTTGTTTGATACATTGAATCATTTATGTGTGTAGAACATGTATTATATACCTTACCCTGAGTTTGAAAAGATGCATAACCTAATGTTATCCCTTGCAGTTATTCATACGTACAACAATGTCTCAATAATTTCTATAACTCAAACAATTCGGTCAAATAACAATGACAATTAGCATATTTACTAACGATATTGCGTAAACAAATATATACACACACACACACACGGAGTGAAAAATTATTTATACATGTCTGCGTATCACATTTTTGCAATATTTCATTATGTTATAATTATTTATGCAAAATTTGGAGTTTTCAAAAACAATATTATTGACAGAATCAACAAATTAATTGAGGGATTGAGGAAGCTAAATTTATCCGAATAGAATCAACAAACACAAAATTAAGCTCAGTTTAATATCACTCCGTCCCAAATTAATTGCATTTCTAGGACTTTTTAAAGTCAAATTGACTATTTTTAAAACTAATATTTTTACTATTTTTGCTAACATATAGGTGAAGATATTATAACCAAAAGAAAGTATATACAATTTATTATTAATTTCAATTTTTATAATTTTAGAAATATATTTATATATGCTTAATTATTAATTTTAAAAATAGTCAATTTGACTTAAAAAAGTCCTAGAAAAACAATTAATTTGGGACAGAGGGAGTAGTTCATAAAAATAAAAAGAAGCTTAGTTTAACAAACGCAATTAACGCATGATCATGATATTACATGATTCGATTTCTTTCTAGAGAATACTTCTCGCAGTGGCTAAGCCACAAAATGAACAGTTGTAATTATTCCATGTGATTTATTGGTGTTTTGTGGGGTACAATGCTTTAAATATAAAAACAGTAGATGGGAAACTAATTAATTTGACATTGACCTTTGTTGTGGATATATATATATATATATATACACACACACACACACACACCAAAAACGTGATAGGAGATGCATACAAAAACAAACAGTTATACACGGCTGTTTCTCCGTCCATGAAATCCAATTTGCTAATCTAAGTTCGAGTATTTGAGGCCGGAGAAAAATAAAATAAAAGTTCTCTCGTCCCGGACCCCAATAATATTATCAAGTAGGGGTGGGTAAATAAAAATTGAACCAAGCCAAAATAACCAGCCGTAGAAGTTAGTTAGATTTATTTTATTTTTTAAGGTCATTGATAAGGTCAAGAGCAATATTACATTATTAGAGTAATAAGTATCATTTAAAATTTAAAATATTATTAAATTAAACATAAAACTGTAGTTAAATACATATTTACTCTTATAATTATTAAAATATAATAACCAAAACAAAAGCTTTAATTATAAAGTTATAATTGAAACTGATAGTAGCTAAATGATTTAGATAGTTGTTTTTAAGACAGAATTCAGTTTAATTTGGTGTTCGAAAAATAATGTTTGCAAAAGCTCGATCAACAATCATTTGTGTTGCAAGGTAAGGAGGTTAGCAGGACTCTAGGAGGTGCCCTAGGTAGAGATGTTGATAGTGGAGGTCAAAAAGTAGTTACGTATTTAACTTGTTTAATGATCCTGTAAGTTGGATGATCAAGAAACAAAGTGTTATTGTTTTATCACCTATTGAGGCAAAATACATGGTGTTTACTCATGTAAGTAAGGAAGCAATATAGATTCGTAAGTTATGTGCTAAGTTTGGTTTTAAGCATAAGGCAATTAAGGTGAAGTATGACGGTTAGAGTACTATTCACTTAGCAAAGAATCCTGCATTTCACTCACGGTCAAAGCATATTGATATTCACTATCACTTCATTAGATACAAGGTTGATGAGAAATTAATTTGATCTCTTGGAAAAGGTTGACACAACAGTTAACAATATGGATTCTTAACTAAAGCAGTTAGTTTGACGAAATTTGAGTGGTGCACATCTGAGGTGGGCATCAAGAAATATTCACCGAGTGAGAAAAATATTGAGATTGACTCATATTTTGGCGGGTCCGATCAATGCCGCTACAACATGGTAGTCGGGGATTATATTTCTCGTATATTTAGGTTTGAGAATTTATTAGCAGTCCGATTTTAAATTTGACTAATGTTTTGGGCATCATAATTTTGAGTCCATGTTATAACAGTTAGGATTTTTTAATTACAACATAAATATTGTTTGATATGTGGATTATTGTAGAGTGTGTAATACACATATACGAATACATCAGATAAGTAAGATTAGCCACAATTTGATAATATTTTGTGTCGTTTACTTTTCGTTCTTCTTTAATTTTTATAAGATTATTTGTAATATTTGATCTTAAACCTAATAGTATTTTTCATTGAAGGCGGACACGGATTAAGTCTGAATGGTTATTTTTGAATTCTAAATAAATAAATAGTCATACTCTCGATTAAATATCAATCAAAACTTTTAATTAATATTTGCTAATCCCGCCATATTCACCACTCAGATCAACAACTTTTATATTCACCCCTAAGATCAACAACTTTTATTTAAAAAATAAGAAATTAATATTTTTATATGATTTTTTTTCATACAGATGTAACTCCTCATTCATTATTCATAAATCATTCATGCGAGAATAAAATATTAGTTTTCCAAAATATCTAAGGACAGGAAACCGGTGAAACCGGTTACCATTTAGCACACAGCAAAACAAAAATGTGTACCCTTGGCTGAAAAATGTTCCGCACAAGTCCCATCTTCCTTTCAATCATCTCCTGTACTTTGTGTTTTCTCTCTCTAGCAATAACAATGGAGTCAGTCACACATTTGTTTGTGACTCCATTTCCAACCCTATAAATGCAAAACTTCTCCTCCTCCTTTTTCTTCATCATCGACTCGTCCTCCTCTCTCTCATCATCTCCTCTCTATAAACCAACAAATTACTGTTAATTTTCACTCACATATATATGTATATATAGGTATCAGGAAGAAAGAGAAAGCTCTTTCAATTTATCATTCTCTCTCTAAAACCTCCTCGATCATCGATTCTTCAGTTCTCTCTCTTAGTTCCGATCACTCTCTAATTCTGTAATTTAAATAAACTCCGCTCATTAAATGCTGCTGGTTTCGGATGTTGAAATTGTTCATTGAAACTTATGATGCTGCTCAGTCGATGAAATAATAAATCCAAATTACACACACACACACATATATATATAGATTGAGGAAAAGGAATTTGAGCTGTAGGTAATCATGTTGGATCTTAATCTTGGCGGTGTAAACGAAGAAAACAACAACACAATTCAAATGGAAGAAAATTATGCGGATATGGACGAATCGGGAACTTCAAATTCATCAATTGTAAAAGCCGATGCTGATTCCAGCAATGCCGGCGAGGACGACTCTTCCTCAGCTACCGCCACCTTAAATTTTGATATCTTAAAAGTCGGTGGAGCTCTCGGCAACAATACCAGTATTAATGCTACCGAGGAAAGATATCAGGTGGATCGGACGATGACTCAGTCCGAGGTCGTGACTCGGCAGCTGTTTCCTTTGAATAATAATCAAGCAGCGGAAAGTAGTTCGGCTTCTAATTCTGAGTGGCCTCTTAATTGGACTAGTACTGATCTCTCCTTCAGTCAAATTCAATCTCAAAAACAGCCGGCGGCGAAAAAGAGTAGGAGGGGACCGAGGTCTCGTAGCTCACAGTACAGAGGAGTCACCTTTTATCGGAGAACGGGTAGATGGGAATCTCATATCTGGTTAGTTAAATAGTTCATCAAAAGTTTATTGATCAGTTTATAGTAGTATGCGTTTATTGAATTTGTTGAAGTAGTTCATATGATTAATTATGTTGTTTTTCATTTGGATGCAGGGATTGTGGGAAACAAGTATATTTGGGTATAGATTGATTGATTAAATTGCTTCTTTATTTGCCTGTTAAAAGGAGTTAATTCATTTGTTGTGTTTTTGTTTTTCTATTTATGGAAAATATTGATAAGTTTTTTTGTTTTTTTTTAATGTTTGGGTTTGGTTAGGTGGATTTGACACTGCTCATGCTGCCGCTAGGTAATAATATTTGTTTGACTTTTATATCTATTTATAATTTTTTTTGTGTGGTTTTATTTTCTTAGCTTAATTTTTAGGCTGTGTGGAACCATTATTCAATCACACTTTGTTCATGTTATAATATCAGAGCCTATGATCGAGCTGCAATTAAGTTTCGGGGTGTTGATGCTGACATCAATTTTAACCTTAGTGATTATGAGGACTGTATGAATCAGGTTAATTGCTTACTATCATTTTTTTCACTAGTCATTTGGGACATTAATAAAAGATGAAGAATGTTTTATTATCAGAATTAATATCAAAAGATGCAAATATTAGCTTCTTATCTTTAAACACGACATGTTTGCAGATGAAGAATCTGAGCAAAGAAGAATTTGTGCACATCCTCCGTCGCCAGAGCAACGGTTTCTCGCGTGGAAGCTCAAAATACAGAGGGGTGACACTCCACAAATGCGGCAGATGGGAAGCTCGGATGGGCCAGTTTCTTGGTAAAAAGTGAGGAACTATTAACTATTTAAGTTTGCTTAGCACTTAGGATTACTAGCTCTTTTAGAACTATATATGATAATATTTTTAAAGAATGAATTGAGATTGGTTTTTAGTAATCTCGATGAGATGCTTTCCCATTGTTTGGAAAACAAATCTAAGATGCCAATTTGAAAGAAGAAATGATTGAGGACCCAATGTTCATCCTGGAGATTACAATGCTTGCATTGCAGGTATATTTATCTTGGGCTATTCGACAGTGAAGTAGAAGCTGCAAGGTCCTAATGATCATGAATTACACAATCCCTGATACTGAATATTTTGAATTCTCAAACTCAATAGGGTGTCATCCAACAGTCTCACCCTTTTGATTTTCTGGAAATAGGGCATACGACAAGGCGGCTATCAAATATAATGGAAAGGAGGCGGTCACCAACTTCGAGCCAAGTACATATGAAGGGGAGATGAATTCTGAGGCCCATGATGGAGGTATTCTTCATTATTTTTATTTTTTTTCTTGTATTTTGTTGTCCTCTCGGTTACAATTATTCTATGTCTAGTTGCGATGAGTTAGGGCACGACCGCATGAGTTTATCTATGCCTTGTATTGCAGGTAGCAACCACAATCTTGATCTAAACTTGGGTATATCAACCCCCTCTTCGGAAAATAGTCCAAAGGAAAATGAAAGTTCATGGAGTCCCCAGATATACTCTTATGATGCGCTTGAAGCTGGGAGATTAAAGGTAATACTGATACATATCGATATCTATACATTACTTTAATTTTTCCACTTGCGTGTTGATATACTTCTGGATTTTACGATAGAAAAGGTGAGTGTATTATTTAGAGAGGCTGAGAGAGCCTTGACCTCAAGTCTATTTGCTTTCAGTCATTGTATGTACATGTCTGTGCCTTGCATTTGTTGAAACTTGTAAAAAAGCATATTCTTGGTTCCCAAAATACACATATTTTGTTTAATGGCATCTTTATAATCCATTCCCTTTGCTGTGCAAGAACAGATGTTGCAACAACCAACACCCACTCCGTAAATCCCTGGATTTTAGATACCTTGCCTACTTATCATTCTTGAGCATTAGATCAGCAAGTTTGTGCCATGGCGATTTCAGAACTAAGAAAACTCTGAACATAAAAACTTAGTTGGAGTTGATGCTTCAGAAATAAAATTACTAGGCATAGTGGTTATGTATCCGTGCGGACCATGACTAAGCGTATAACATGACAACTATATAAACATGTCTATTGTGAAGAAATTATTGCCCTCAGATGACAGTCCTAGTCAAATTGGATTGCTAGTGTCAAGGCTAGGTTACATGAGATCAGAATAGATTAAATTAATCTCAATGAAAATTTAGTATATATAGGCTCGAAACTTTGTGGCAATATAACATGTTATGGCCTATATTTCCATGTCTAGTTATGTCGTTAATTTTGCCAAGAAATATGCTAGATCACGAGCTAAAGTTGTAGCAAGTTGAGAGTAAATAACAGACACTAAGATGGGATTTGGTTCCCCGAATAGAAATGTGATGTAATGCAATAGTCTCTGTAATATTATAGAATTCTAATGTAACGGTAATAAGTTATTACGACATATTCGTTTAGTTTATTCTTGGTATTTGTGTAGTAACTATAATATTATTATATTATGTTCAAATTTATTTTTAGTTCACTAAATTATATGATTGTATATAATAAATTAATAAATTAAATCATAAGTCAAAATATCAATTCAATTGTAATCATTAATATTTTGTCTTTTATAATCTATTGCATTACGGATGTAATTAATGAGCTAATATATTTATTGGTGGGGGTAATAAAAAACATTCAAATCGACGTAATCGTATTATGTCCGTAATGAGCTAATACATGTAATAGGTAAACCGAACAAAAGAAATGTCAAATCAATATAATAGCTTATTGCATTACAGAACTATTACATTGATTTGACGCAAACCAATCGCTACCTTAGAAGTATCAATGTAGTGTGTTATTTTGCGAGATTAATTGCAAATCCTGTTGTATCAAAGATATTTATGTTTCTGTGGCCATTAGTTTAACTAAGTTGCTATTAATGATTTGGCAGGAAAGAGTAACAGAGAAAAGAATTGAAGTAGGTTCTTCACTAGGACCCCAAAAGTACTGGGCGTGGCAAATGAGTGGTCAGGTTGGTCCCTCCCCAGTTAAATTGTTTTATACTGCAGCATCATCAGGATTCCCATCTCCAGCTACCACTGCGCCCTCAGCTACCACTCATCCATCAAAAGCTCCCACCCACTACTTTCCTTCATCTACCATGAACGCTCCTCAATACTTTTACCAGATGAAGCCGCAGCCACCACCCCCGTAAATTTTTTTCTGTGTTGAAGGTGAATATTTAGCTAGGCAAACATATATAGGAGTGATTAATTATGTTTCAAACAAATGATTGAGACATATCAAGACCTAGTTTGTGGCTTCTTTAGTGAATCATTTTTTACTCAGTAGATTTAGTGTTCAAATAACATGCTGACTTCGTATTCCTATATAGTATAGCATCAAGTTTCCCCGAAATATATGCTTGATGTATGTTTTCTTCCCTCCTTTTTTTTTCTTTTGGTATCAGAAGTTGTGTATTCTTCATGAATCCCATCCTTCCATCTATTTTCTTGTTTTAAACATAGCCTTAAAGAATTTATATATATCGTACTGTTGACAGAGACCAACAGATTCACAAGAATTCAATCTGTAAACACAAATATAATAAGGGTTGTCGAATAACCAAATTGTATTGATGAAGTATAAACTTAAAACATAACCATAACAATGTTAATATAGTACAAAATAAGTCAGAAACCCTAATTAGACAATAAGTAGTGGAATTACTTCAAAAGGCCCAAATCAATATGTGATGTGCGTTTTTTTGCCCCAAACAACATATATCATGGCCAAGGGCAATTTATCTTATAGATCTCATTGTTAGCTTCTATTAATATATTATAAGTCCCGTAATTTTAAATGAATCAAAAGTTACGTTCAAATCAAGATTAACCAACCGAATGATCTCTACTGATTGAATCAATTGTGGACTTGAAGTATGTAAATTTAACGGAGTTTTGACTTGCCAAACTCCAACTCCAAGTGAAACTTAATCAAATTTTAGCTTTTAAACCTCGAATTGAACTCAAAGTCTCAAACTATGCAGTCACCTGGCTGAAGTTAATTAGTCTAGTATTTGAGAGTTCTTACTATCGAGGAGCTGCTTTGTTTATGGGAGAAAAGAAAATAAGCGTCAATCTACTTTCATCAGGAAATCAAAAGAGGAGAGAAATCAAGTTCTTTTTCCTTCTTACTACCATTATACAATTAAATTAGATAGAAAGAAAAGATCAATTGGGGTAATTTCTAAATAAGACTGAGCATGTAAGATCTTCATATCTCAATAAAGTTGCATATGATGGTGGACCTTTGGATTTGATTTGACAGCCGGTGGGATCAGTTGTATTGTAGCCTTAAACCAAGTCAAAATATCTCCTCCTTATTTTGAATAGCCATGTTCTCATTTGGCATCTTGAGGAAGAAAAAAAAAACAAAAAACAAAAAACATCAATGTGAGCATAACTTGACATCAACTCCATTTATTAATAATGGAGGAAGAGGGGTCCAACCTAATAGCGTGCATGGGGTAGATGGTTGGATGCTTTGATTTTGAAGGGAAATTTTATTTGTTGTGGGTTCCATGCCATTTTGGGAAGGTATCCTATATTCCAACTCCAGTTGATATGCCTTTTAAAGCCAATGGAAAGCCTAAAAATAAAAATGTTGATAGGTAATATGAATTGGTTTGGTTGTTGAAACTAAAAGGATAGCTCTCAAATTAAAATTTAAATAAACTGGCATGGTAGTCCGTGCAAAGCAAGGTGGGTTACATTTGAATAGGTATTAATTTTTTGTTTAAAAAAACATAAATAAAAAATATTATCAAATTATAATTAGAAACATATTTTATTATAAAATATATCTTTTACTTAATAGATATCTAATAAATGTAAAATGGAGAATTGAAATAATTTTTTTAAGTAAGAAAACATAAATTATATTTATTTATTATGTCACATAAAGTGCATTCGTGTAACTTTACTTTAACAACTAATATAAATTGCAAGTAGAATTAATTACAAGTGGCATGTTTTATATTATCATTACCCAAAAAAAATAGGAATTTTAATCCAAAATAAGTCCTATAATGAATCAATATTTAATTAATGTAGGAGTCTACAAATATTTCAAATATATTATAAATAAAAATTATACTCTTTGTATTAAAAAATTAAAAATATATATTTAATAATGGTAATTAGGATAATGATCGATGCGTTTGAACTTAATCCTAACTCATTCCAATGAAATTAGATATAATTGTTAAAGTATATTAAAAAATAAAAAATATAAAGTAATTATTAATTGAGTCAACTCATGACCAACTAAAAATATTCTAATTAATTCGGTCAATTAATGGTTGATCATTATTCTAATTAATTATATATAGTGTATATATATATATATAGTATATAGATTAGTTTCATTGAAACTTAGTAATTGATTACTATAGGTAGGATTGGGGGGGGCTTAATCCTCTAGTGAGGAGGGCCTTATAAGGTGATCTTTAGGCGGTCTTTCCCTTTTTAAAGAAAAAAAAAGAGAGAAAAAAAATCAAAAAGTTAAAAGCTGACCTTCCCAACATCTCCACTTTTGTTCTTTCCTTATGTACCCAAAGAAAAATTCATTTTTCATATTACATTGGTCCAATAAGCTTTTCTAAATAGGTCAACAAAATTTAATTCATGTTAAATCAATTTGTTGCACGATTTACCATATAATCCTTGTACAATTTTTCGTATGTACATGGCCAGTTGGCCAAGCTCTGTTGGATCATCTTAATGACCTTTCTTCTTCATACTTTTTAGGTTGGCCCCTGCTCTAGATCTGCTTTTTGTTGGCTTGTAGTTTGTACATGGAGGAGCTAGCTAGGGGTTAGGTGATTGTTCATTTAGTATACTCAGATTTTTTTCTCAGAAATCTTAAATAAACAATAAATATGTGCCACAAAATAAAACACCCATTTGGTGGGGAATTGATGCTAACTGATCGAGGGATATGGTCTGTATATACAATACAATAGTTAGACATATCTGCTTAAGTTTTATGAACCGCCAAATGCTATATAGCCATGTGGATATATATATATATATATATATATATAGTACTGTACCTGTTATGGCAACTTGAGGGGGAACTGAACTCTTTTAAGGATACCAAAAGCACTCTCGAAGGATGGTATTCATTAAAAAGACGAGCATTTCTTTAAAGAAAACCTATTGTCTTGTTCTTTTCCTTTATTAAACTGGATTTCCAACACTATACCCTAATTCCTCAAGATAAAATAACATAGACATGGAGTATTATACAATTAAAGGTAACAAATATAGATTAAAAAAATATATTTTATAAGATTAATTTATGTTTTGGTTATTGTGACTCATAGTATTAGTTATCGAAATTTTATTTTCTATCTTATGTTATAATCATTATGTTTCATGTACTACACCTCATTGAACCAAAAATCTTATGCACAAGCTGTCAAAGATCCAAAATGGTGCAAGACTATGCAAGTTAGGATACAAACTTTCAGAGCTAATAAGACATGGACAATTACATTTTTACCCAATAATAAGCACGAATGGGAATCTTTTTTTTAAAAAAAAGATTCTAATTTTTGTGTGTTGGTAGATCTCTGAGATCCTTTCGATAATTTATGTTGTGTTGAAGTGATAGGATGTAGATAAATGTAGATGAATGTAGGGGTGTGCAATGGTAAAATACCGTACCGAACCGGTTACCAATTTTATCCAAAAATAAATACCGTTACCGGTATCCCGTTAGTACCGGTTCAATACAATACGGTGCCGGTATATATTAGTTGTATACCGGTTTGTTATTTTTTCAAAAAAATATATCCTTTTTAAATTTATACACAACCCACTTATATTGCAAGTCCAGCCCACAAACCGATAGGAAATTATTAACTATGAGCTTCTTAAGAAAAAACCATCAATAACCCAAATTACTAAAGTCAATAATAGCCCAACTTTTATACTGTGTTTGTGAGTTTAGAGGGATGGGATGAGAAGGAAAAGTATAAAAGAGAAGGGATGAGAAAGGATTATAATTTTTCTTTGTCATGTTCGTGAGTTTTAGAAAGGAAGGGAAGTGATAAGATTTTAATTAAATTTTTCCTTGTTTGTGAGTTTAGAAGTAGGAAAGGGAAAGGAAAGTATTCTTAATTTTAAATTACACTATTACTATATTATCTTTACATATATAAATATAAGAAATGATATAATTTAATAATGTCTATCTATTAAAATTATTTTGCTTAGTCTTTTTTTTTTTGCTTTGTTACACACACACACACATATATATTGACTTACTTATAATATATTTATTTTTGTTAAAAAAGGTATACTTGTAATTTGAATAATCACAAAAATTCATTGAAATTAGTTTACCGGCTAGTTTCAATTTGGCCAAACGTTGTCGTTTTGGTGATTTAACTTTACTCTTCCCTTTTTTTTTTGGTTGCACGTGCTTAGCCTTGATTGGTGATTTAACTTTACTCTTCCCTTTCTTTGTTGGTTTTACTAGTTTTAATTTTCTTTGATTTGTGATCGTAACTGACATTGAACGGCTTGAAATACTCGCCGACAACGGCAACCAGCTACACGGTAAACGGCGTAGCGTGGGCAAAACCTAAAAAATACATAATTTGAGAGTTATAATAATGAGGGTAAAATTATCATATTATTTATTTTACAAGGTTATTTTTGGTAATATAAAATATTTCACTTTCCCATTCTTTCAAATTCTCCCACTTTTGTGGGAAAAATTTTGAGTCAATAAAGAAATAATTTTACCTACAAATCTCTTCTCTTTTTTCCTAAAAAAACTCACAAATATGAAATTTAAAGAAATTTTAATTATTTTCCCTTCCTATCTCTCCCCTTTCCCTCGAATAAAAACTTATAAACACAGTATTAATGTATCATATTTTCAAAATATAAATAGTAATGTACCAAAGTAACAAGATAAGTAATACTTATCTAAAAATATCTTTCACTCCTTCACAATCAGTCGATCATTCTCCATTATCCTGCTTCCCATTTATCATTTCCTTCAGGACCTTCACAGTGAGTTTAACATCTCAACAAACAAAATACAAACTCAATAACCCAAACTTAAAGATTAAACTGAGGGGGGTCGGGTATACTATGTGTAATGAATCCACCATTTACAATAAATAAAAAAGGGCCATTCCATTTCAGATGAGAGACTATATATATTACATAAAGGGTTTTTCACTTCAATGGATCAACTTAAGGTCAGTGGTTGAAATTAGGGTAGATATGTTCATGGTAAAGTTGAAATTGAAACAAATCGCAGTTAAAAATGATGAAATTAGTATGATTTAGTGTTAAGATTTGGTTTCAACTTTCAATCCAACTCTCTCTCTCTCTCTCTACGCGTATATACTTGTATATCATTGTATTGAAGAAAAAAAAATTAAACCTGATAACATATATATACCAACATACACACGTACATACACATGTATATGTGTGAAAAATATAATGAACCGGTAACCGGTTCAGGAAATACCGAACACAAGAAAATGGTTATTTACTGGTCCCACTAAACGAAAAATATAGTAACTGCTACCAGTCCCACTTAACCGGTACATACAAAAAATATTTACCGGTATAGGTAAGTATCAGAAAAATAATTTTGCCTGTATGGTTAAGTATCAGAAAAAAACCGATTCCTATATAGGTAGGTATCGGAAAAAAAACGATTTTACCAATTCTCTTGCACATCCCTAAATAGGGGTGGTTTCACCGATTCTTTTGCACACCCCTAAATAGGGGGTGTATAGACTGAAAGATAAAGCTGTTGTAATCGTGGAAAGGTGTAAGGAATGTTAGTTGGGAATGTTAGTTTCCGACGGATTTACTCAGAAGACTGTCTTGAATTATTTCGAGACATTTCCACCTGTTGTCAAAAGCCCAAAATAACAACAATGAAAGCCTAGTTAATTTTAGCTGCAATACCATTGAGTTACTACAAGATGCAGGGTTACATTTAACGACGACACTTTCAGCGATATTGGAGGATAGTCCAATTTCTCGACCTACAGTAATTGAACAAGACAAAATCCTATCACCAAAAAGAAATATGAAGATAAGATTATACACTCTAATGAGAGATTTTAGCACTCTGAATATTATAAGTAGGAAAAGATCCATCACCTACTTGTCGCAACTCACAAACTTTCAGAATTGCACCACCTTTCTGAAAACAATTCTACATCTGAAGTAACAAGACAGCAAAGCTAGGCACATTTTCTGCTTAGCTTCCTAAAAATAATTTTTGTCAACTGTATGAATACAAAAATAAAAGAAAACCAATTTCCAATTTTGTGAACTTAGTTGTGATGTTATCTCTGATTCACTTTCCATTGATCAACATCTAACAAACCATATGCCCGACGGTCATGTACCTTCTCGTGTTCAACCTTCATAATAATACTTGAGCACAGCTTCTTTTGCCTGCAAAACAGAGAATAAATAATTCGTAAGTTTATGGGGTCATCATGGCCATCCCAGAGATGAAGCAATGATCGAAATCCATCTCATATAAGCAATTCATAGACATGTTTAAACACCGAATATAATGCCTGCGAGTGTGTATATAATTGCACAGCAGCCAAGTAAAAGATGGTTATGCCTTGATTTGCCTTCCAGTTACAGGTAAATCTCTTGGTCAAAACTTCTTCACAAATGAAAATTAGTAAACCTTCTCAGGCCCATACGGATTAAGGAAAGGATATTTAAAAAAACTTCACGATTCCCATAAAATGACCAAATCCAAGTCAAAAATAAAATGCAAAGAGATAATACATCCAACTCAGATGCTATTTTCAGGCATATATTATTTACTTCAATGGGAATATATCCAAATGTATGACAACCTTGTGGATAATAATCAAATGAAGAGTTTTTCTACATATGCCACAATTTGTATGTACTCTGTTGTGTCTTGACAAATTAGCAAGTGCTGTATATAATTGCAACTTCAAGGACAATTATTTACTGTATGTAGTCACAATAAAAGTTGGCACAAATTTGTCTGCATGTCATTTATGCATATAATATTCCTTTTATGACATTTACAGCGCAATAATTTTTAAAGTAAAACGGTTCATCTTTACCTTCTGGTGTAGGGTTCAATCATTCATCATCAGCATGTTTCCCAGTCAGAAGAGTCAAAAAACAGCAATAATTATGGATGCAAAATTCCTATCATGACATTTATCGTGCAGTAATTTTGTATATAAAAAGGGTCATCTTTACCTGCTAGTGAAGAACAGTTTTCGGAAGGTTCAATCATCCGCCATCGGTAACTTGTCCAGTCAAAACAATCAAGATCCAGCTTCATCTTCTCAGTTCAACCATGACATGTCAAGTCATATATGATCACTCCATTTCATCTTAACAGGATTTACCAAGTCGATTAAATAAAATTTCAAATCCCATATGTACGGTTATACAAATCGCCGGAACTGGGCATCCGGAACTTTGAATCCTCGTAACCACTGAATAACTTGTTTATTCCCAATCTCTCAGTTCTAAGGAGCTCTGCCATACTCAAGTCATTCCCCCCCTGAACCTCATTCCAACCATCCCAGTTGCCATTTGAGATTAGCTGATTCCTGGACTGGGGAAGAGTAAATTGTGAGAATGGGGATAGATTGTTTGTCACTGTTTGCTCCATCATTCTTGAAGTGATCCCATAACCTTCAGGACGTGAAGAAAAATTTCCCCCCATTTCTGCATATATCTGATTCTGATGTGGAGCAAGAGATCTTTGCATCAATAACTGAAGTCTTGCCTCATTTTCGTAAGTACTTAACTGGGGAGGAAAAGCTGATCTCATGTCTAAACCAGGGCTGTTAAGCCCACCTGGAAGTCTTCCTTTACCTACTGCCAAAATTGCAGGATCCATAAATTCAATATCTGCAGTGCTACCAATATTCATATTCATAGCTGGTGGTGGCTGATACGGTTTTCTCAACGAGGAAGTTTCAAGCAAATGACTTCCTGCAAATAGTGTGATGGAAAGTGTCTTTATATTCAAACATATAATTTATACAAACAAATATGGACAACTATGTGAGAATTTAAAAATTAACAAACCAGAATGTATGTCAAAAGTCTGATCCATCCTTTCATGAGAGGGAAAGCCAGGGGGTGGAGCTCTGCTCAGCCCTGAAAATCCGGGGGGAGCTGATACCGGAGCTCTTGAAACTGTTTCAAAATATTAAAAATAAATCTAACTCAGGGTAGTGAGAAAAGTAAAGCTATTTCTTCACAGAAAAAAGGGGGAACTTGGCAATAGCAACAATAAATTTGACTAATGCTTCCATGTTAAACCAGTAAAGACCATAAAAGTTGCTCAACTTATCCCACCAGATCATGAAATCTCAAATACAAGGAAATACTAAAAGAGATGATGAGACTGCGAATAATTGCTTCAACACTTCGAAAAATCCCATACAATAACCTTACATTGGTAGTATTGCAACAAAACACATGGCAGCCTCAAAATGCTGTTATGAACATGGCTATATCTCACAACAGTTCAAAGCCTCACCTCCAATAACCTCTAAATTTCTTCTGCTTTTCTCAGCACACCATGCAAATTTTCCAGATAAAATTTACTGTGGGATTTCCAGTAGAAACTAAACCCCAGCAACAACAAAAAAGTAGTAGAACAACAAAAAGAATCAAGAAAATCAAAAAAAAATTGATGAACTTTAATGGAAACATAGTTATGATGAGGACGCTTTTGCCGCATGTAATCTCATAATCTCTAATCTTCAAACCTCTATAGCATGTTTGCAGACTCATTCCATTAATGCTACCTTTGGATTGCAGAATCAAGGTGGGAATGGAATGACTTGTTCTTATGGAATGAAAAAAAGTATTTGGTTGTTCCATTTGAATGGAATCAACAATTCTCATTTCTGTCAAATTTGTGAATTTTATTCCTTACATGAGAGAATGGGGGTATGGAATGACTCATTACAGCCAGTAATGAAATGAATCGCTCCACTCTCCGTACCTTTCCCTTCTTTATTTTATTCCTTCACTAATTCATTCCTCCAACCAATCCAAATGTAGCATAAAGGTTTTCTTTTCAAATTTGAATTATTTCCCGTATGTGCAAGTATATACCCTAGGAAAGCCAACCAACTGCGAGGAATATACCCAACAAAATATTTGCAATGGTCATGACAATGAACATGATTAAACATTTAAGTATAAGAATACCATTATACCAGTAAATAGAAAACAAAAAGTGAAACAAAGGAAGCACAACTCACCGGAAAACTTATTAGAAGAATGAGGAGAATGGATGCTTGCAAAATTACCAGGATCCTCAGCACTAAAAGCAGAGAAACCATTGCAATTACCCATATTATTCGGATAAAAATCTCTGTTATCAACAAAACCATTCCCAAAAGAGTGATTCTTCACTGGTTGCCCAAAGTTACTTAAAGATGGTTCAAAATTGGGCACTGGATCATCCTCTCTTGCAAAAGAGAACCTAGATTGGTTACTGTTTTGTACTTTCCAAGAACTTGAAACTCCAAGAGATCTCTGAGATTTATCAGCTTCACCCAACAATTTTGCCAGATTCTGCGGTGAGGCTAAAGACTCATCCCAGGAGTCGAAGTCCATTGACAAAATATTAGATATGATGCTGCTCTCTCCTATATCATCAAACGCATTTTTCCCTTCATTTGGTAGCATGTAAGAATGGTTAGCACTGCTATTAGCACTACCAGCTCTATTCTCAGGGTATCCATTAGATCTTACTGGCATACTATATACTTTTGCTAGTGAACCCTTATCAAGTTTCTTATCCACAATAAGAGGATGAGGCGGGAAAACCCTGGAACTATCTGATAGATTGAAGGATCGTGATAAACCGGGCAAGTAACTTGTGTGAGTAACAACTTCTGGATCCTTCATTCTCTGAACATCAAAAGAAAGCAAATCATCCTTGACTTCATGAATTGCACTTTCTGCTACTTGCGTTTGTGCATGTAATCTTAATTCAGACTGTTCTCTTGAATCACAAGTATCTTTAATGGAAGGTGCAGCCTTTGGTGCAGAATGTAAGGTCGAAGGTTCTCTAAATTGCTCGTTATCGCATCGTTGTGACCCTTGTCTATCAATACTCAATGACAACATATCAGAGCGTACCTTCTGAATTTCACTTTCTACAGTAATATTTGGATCAATTTCTGGACCAATACCATGAGAGTGCTCAGACATATCAAACGAATTCACTAAATTGACTGGCATATTAATGGATTGATCTTTATCTTCCAATGGTTGTGTACGTAACTGGCTGTTTATTACTGAACTAACAGAATGACCACGCGTGGCAGGAGTAACAGAAGTAGTTCGTCGATTTTCTGCATCCATATATAATTTAACAGATTCCACCGAGTCCAATTTACCTTTCTGTGTAGTTGTGAGGATTTCTTCATTAAGCTTCTTACCTGCATCTCTATGCAATGTAGAGACCTGAGCTGGGCTCGCTACTGCAGTTGAAAATGCTAGTGAACCACTACATGTGTCAGATTTCTGCTTACAAGGCCCATTTGAACTAGCCGCACTTGCACAATGTGGCTGGGTATTTGAGGCACGCATTCCCCTGAGATGCATAATAGCTTATGAACTGATACCAAAAATAACTTGAAAAAGGAAAGCAGATGATTCAATGGAATACCATGATGCTGCTGTCGGAAGACCCACAGATCTACCAGAGCTACTATTAGGAGGAGACCCTCTGACACTGCTTGCTGGCGTCTGCCAAACAGATGTGCCCAAGATATCATCAGATTGGATGTCAACGTTCTGCACCAATCAAAATGAAAATACATTTGTAACAGAACAACCACCACCTTCATTTTCAGCTGGCTATAACTCAACAGAACAGTAACGAGAAAGCACATAATAGCTTATAAAAAGTCAGATCCCGTCATGTTTTCTATAGCACTCTTAATCAAACAAAACATATTACTTGTATATGACAAAACAATCCTGCCAAGGATCTACAATTCAAGGAAAACTATTGATTTCTGATGAGAAAGAAATCCAGTAAGTGAAAGAATGACATGGAAAAACTTACATCTGTTGCTATTTTGCTAATAGGTTTCCCTGAGGAAGAAAAGCTGTTATTGCAGTACTCATCTGCCGGTGGTGGTAATACATTCCCGGAACGTCGTTGTGTATCATATGTAGCACCAGTGATTTGTTGAACTCTACTTCTTTAAAATAACTACATAAGTTAATTAGCCAGACAATAAAGCATTATACCAATCAACAGAAGAATCAAAGCAATCCTTCTTTTAAAACACATAAGAATATCTGATTATTAGAAAGTTTTTAACTATGCCAAGACAAAAACGATTTGTGGTCCAGATGAGGAAGCTTACATACTATATTAGCAAGTAAGAAATTTTATTAACAAAGAAACAGGGCCAGTACAGGTGAACCAAGCTAATTTACATCTTATACACATTCTTATGTAATAAAAGCATTGGATCCCACATTCTTATACACGTAATACTTGCATTTAACTACTGCACCAAACAAAACAGTAAGTTTTAGGTGTCACATCCCATCATACTCTTCCTACCCACAAACCTATTCTTTGGCATCAAATCGATGCTTCATTCGCAATTGATCCAGAGTCTTACACTTGCATATTTAGCATTTTAACCCCATGACCAAGGAATACTCCTACATCCCAAACACATAACACATAAATGTGCTTTCAAGTTTTCATCAACAAAGTTTTAGAAAAATGCTCCAATCAACTCCTATCAATTCACCTATCCAGTATAGTCATGAGCTCTTACACTCAATCATACGAGTATTCTGCCAGGTCCAAGTCCAATGCTATAAACCAAATTTCAGTAGTGTGATATTTATGCAGGATATAGATTTCAGTAAACAAATCTCGGCTGAAAATACAAGCAATAAAGATGTGGGGGCATTTAAATACATCACAATAATACAATACCTTGTATATGCTGATATGATTTCATCTTTAGTGAAACTATCTTCATGCGAACCAATATCATGCAAGTATAGACAATCCGGATTGCTGCAAGGCTGGACCCAAAAAATCATACTATGAAAGTGCAAAACACAAAAGCAATGGATCAAACTCCTATTACTAATTTAGTAAACAGTCATACCATGCTCCTCAGCCATGCATGACAATATTTTGTAGTTCCAAAGCAGGCCCTGCAAGATAAAACCCATAACTAACTGCAAACAAATAATTGATACACTTCAATTCATAAACAACTTGTTCTAACCTCAAAGGTCTACCCTCCAACGTAAACCCATGCACTGATTGAATACAACGAACTGCTTCCTCCTCCTTTGAATAAGTAATATATCTGGACAAAAGAATCAATTGTCAAGGGGGAACTTGCTAATCCATGAAGCAAAAGTATGTAACAAGCCTAAAGATTATACAAACATCTCCACCCGTAGTCACTAGAAAATTTTATATGTCCTGAATCTTCATAAACTAACACTTGCTTCTCACCGTATAATATTCATGATAAGAGATTAAGAAAAATTAAGTGCAAATGAAGAATGTTCCACAGAAAATTTTATAGAAGAATATATAACTCGATTTGTTGACCAAAAAAAAAATCCCACTTAGTGCAAAGAACTACCAATAAATGAAAATACTTGAACTTACACACTACAAGTATTGTTTGCAAAATGTTGAATAGTCCCCGCTGCTGTACGAGATATAGAAACCTTCAGCACCTTCCCATATTGAGCAAAGTACTCCTTCCGCTGTAGAAGCTGCTTGTGAAAAGGCACTCAAGTTTAAATTCTGAAGAGAAAAGGGGTTACAAGGAGGGAGAAGAAAAGAAGGAAGGATGGAGGGCCACACAGAGAGAGGTGATGTACATACATCTTCATCTGCTAAATTAAGAGGTAATCCCACAATATAAACAAGGTTCCGTTGAATCACTCGCACACTGCTAAGTTGCTTTCTTCCATCAGGTGTTTTACTTTTTGACTTGGACTTTGTTTTTTTCTCCATACTCATTTCGGCCACTAACCTATTAGTGAGACCATAATCGCCACGATGTTAGCCAGAAATATATCAAATAATTCAATACATGAGTAAGACTTTAAGAGAGGTCCTTTGATAGACTTCCATGTCAAATATGGTTTCTTCACAAGTGAGACAACCTTTCACATTTTGCTGCCATTCCCACAATCTTTTCCTTGTTATAAGGGGTACGACATGCTGGACAACGGCCTTCTGTACCATCCTTCTCAGCCATGTCCATTATGTGATGCCAGCACCAAACACATATCTGCATAAATGGAAAAAATATTATTCCTAAAAAATTCATACTTAATAGTACAGTTTAATTCAATGTTACCTGAAAGGCTGAAACGTGGTACGTTTCGGTACGCGGTACGAATACGGGTACACGGTACACTATATAGCTAAAACGCAAAACGCTAGAATATCTTTATATAAATTCTTATAGTTAGGAATTCTCTTAAAATCTAAATGTAATAAACCAAAGTTCTATAGAAGATTTGTAATTGAATCAACAAGTTGAATGTTTATAAATATTTTAGTACAAATGTAATGTTTGAGCATCCAATACTAATATTGATATTTGTGCAATAATAGTTAAACAACAAAGAAATTATTCGATATGCTAAATTTAGAGTGCTGATACGTAAGAGTATCCTGTTTGGGTATGCAAGTGCCAATACACGGTTCGCTAGATTTATGAGGGTATTTGTTAACTCTGGACTTTAACTAGTTAGCAGCTTTATGATGCAGGTAGTAGAAGTTTGAGAAAATTAATTATACCCAATAAGGAGGTAGCGGCTTAATACTACCGATAGCACAAAAACTATAGCATTTTTATAGGTTTTCTTTTTGGTTGCTTTCTTATTTCTGGCATTTTCAATTTTTTTAACAATTAACACAGCAACATAATATCGTCGTGTATCATACACATAAAGTGATATATGGAGGGTTCCAACTCCTCAGTTGGAAATTTGACATAGCTAATAAAAAGTAATTCATTTATCTCCTTGGAGACTTGAAGTTCCTTTTGCAACAAAGGTTTTCAACAAGGCTTAAATGAAACATGCTTCTCCGCATGCCATGCTTACCAATATGTCAATAGAAGTAGTAACAAGGTAATTCAATATTTCCATTCCAAAATTAAGCAACTATGTCTTTCACTGAGAACAACCATGAACAGCCACCTCTAGGGATTTTTTATGTGTGCTTATGTTGCCTAGAAAAATTTGCAGGCTTGAACTGTGACTATTAACCTGCAAAATATCACAAACGGAACCCTACATCATCCTTGTCACTTCAACCCAGTCTCCTCTCATGGCAGTCATACTCCATTGTACTTGCTGGAATCTACTGGTAAAATTAATGATTCTCTCTTTCTTTTGTTTTTCTTTTTCTTATTTTAAAAATTCACAATAACAAAGTCTAAAAAAAATGTAAGCAGAATATGTGGTTGTTGATTTCTCACATTTTGACACGTAAAGTATGATTGAAGCTTGAGCTCAATTTCCAAGGCACAAGATCATCAGTCATACAAAGTCAAATTTTGAGTTGACAACTACTGAAAAATGACAGGCCAGTATAGAACTGCAATAATAACCTAAATCTAACTGCCTTCACCTGCAACCTAAGTTATATAACAAATCTCGTATAAACAGATTTAAAAATCTTCAAACCTGGGGAACACATATACCAAAACAGGAATCCAATCTAAGATTCAAGAAGCTGAGAGTTGATTGTTACTAAAGGAAAATTATAAACGTAGAATAAGCATAAATTTAATCCAAAAGGACATAATCACAGTATTGCCTGTGCCGATACTCCCACCCCCCTTAGGGATTAAGAAACCATAGCTCCTTATACTGGCAATGACCATATACTTCATATTGTAACTGAAGTACGTCACCTAGTGAATGAAGATATCAAATCATAGGACCTTGTTGATTTACAAAGTATAGGAGTGAATGTGTCTACCACAAACCTCTCAGTATATAGATTCAATGAACCAAAAAGACGTGATCATATGAGATAAGCAAAATAATAGGGAAACTAATGGGTAATTTTAACTAATAATACCATGAGCAAATTAAGTATAAATCAAAAATCCAGATATAGAACTAATATAAAATCGGAAACAAGATAAATTTAGTCAATAGAAATAATACAAATTGATAATGTTGAGACATGCCAAACAAAATAGAAAGATAACATGATCAGTAACTTGAGAAAATTAGAATGGTGTTCGACTATATATGACCATGGCTTCAAACTTTAGACCCAGTGAGACATCTGAGCAGATAATAAAAGGGAATGATATTAATGGGTAATTTTAACTAATAATACCATGAGCAAATTAACCATGAGGGTCCTGTGCGATATATTTATAGATTTAACTTATACAGTTATTTGATAACCGCAGTGAACATTACATTGTTGTAATGGCACCTTACAATTTCTTATGCATAAATTTTTTTTAAAAAAATACAATTTTCAACTAAACTGGAATCGACAAGTGTAGCTGACTTTTTCAATAGTTAACTACCAACTTATATAAAATATTTAAAGATCATAAAAGTTTGAAATACCCGAGAACCTTAAACAAAGGAAATAAGATGAGTTCATACATCATAACCACACTTGCAAGGCTTCAATTGCTGATCTGTCAAATCCATCTCTTCGGCACAGAGGGGACAAGTCTTTTCACCCTGATCGCTCATGGTTACCTTTACAAGAAAATTCACAGAACCCAAATTAAGATTCTACAAGTCTTTCTACTGTAAGATATGAATCACTAAAAAGCATAAAAGTTTTTAAGACATCAACAATACCTCAAATAGATAACTTTCAAGTCACTTCAGAATTTTCATTATCATTGTGGGAAAATACTCTAAAGTGACCCAATTGCAACTTTATAAGTTCTCTCTATCACATTGACAGAAAAGTACATCAAACCCCCTAAAATTGCAATAAACGGACAACCCAAAAAAAAGGAAAATCATACCGCTGTAGTGTACTAATTAAAATATCTTCCCAAATCAAATCCAACAAACCCTATCCATCAAAAATTAATCACTTCTTTCAACCAAATAAATAGATATAATAAACAGATCCAATAAAAGATTTAAAAAATGGCTTAATCTAATCAATACTGATTATCTAATCCAACATAACACATCAATCAAATTCAATCATACCGTTCACATGCAGCTAATAAACTCAAAACAAAACAATAAAATCAACACGAAAACAAATAAAAAGAACATCAAAACGAAGCCGATTCTACAAAGCAACAGAAATTAGGGATCTTCATGAATTATAGGATCTACAAAGGTGATTTATAGGAATTAGGGTTTGAGATTTGAGCTCCAAAGACTTACAGTTGGGATGGATCGAGAAGATGAGGAATCGAAGAGGATGAGATTATGGAGCTGCGAACGATGGGAAGAGAGAGATACAGCCACACACAAAGACCTTTTGGGAGAGAGAAAGTGATTTTAGAGAGAGAAAATTTGGCTAAGTTCGGATGGCTTTTTTATGCTGCTGTGTTTCTCAGTCGCTGTCATTTAAATATTTGTGGGGTTGCGTGAATGCCCTTGGATTTTGTCGTTATTTACGAAAATGCGCTGCCCTCGCGCTTCCGTTTTTGTCGGGCTTGAGAGCTGGGTGCGACGAAGTGACGAAAAGGTCCGTTCCTAGCTTTTGCACGGTTTTTCTTTCCCATGCAGCTCGTGGCTTTGTGTTTTGTACTATAGAACTTGCATGAATGACCAAATAAGATTTTCTTGATCCGTAAAATTAGTGTTTACATCATTAAAAAAGAATATTTTATGTAGGTAAATTTTAAGAAAATATAATTCTATTAATCTTCATGGTAAATTTGCTTAACTAATCAACCCCTGTCGATCAATACAAGTACATAACAACACTCGAGAGGAGATATTATCCAAATTAATTTAATTGGTCATTTTAAAGGTAATTTAGACATTAACCTATAATTCTCAAATACAAATTACATAATTATAATAATACATGTTCAAATTCAATTAATATAATTATATTTTGATATATACATACATGCATGAATATCGCAATAAAATAAAAAAAAAATCATATAACAAGTCAAGAGGAGATCTTATCCAAATTCATTTAGTTGGTCATTTCAAGAATAATTTGGACATCAACTTATAATTCTCAAATACAAATTACATAATTATAATAATACATATTCAAATTCAATGAATATAATTATAATTTGATATGTATACATGTATGTATGAATCTTACAATAAAATAAAATAAAAAGTCATAAAAAAACATTAATGTCATATATATATATATATACACACACATACATAATAATCATCATCTTAAAGAAGAACTTACAATTGAATTATTTTGATAAACAAAAAATATATAAGAAAGATAGTCTGTACCTCGCACGGGTTCTTAGCAACTCAAGAAAATATCCAAGATTAATTTGGTTGTTCATTATCTTAAAAGTAATTTGATTATTAAATTATATTTTACTGATCATCTTGCTGCAATAAAGCAAGCTTGGGAATGAATCTAATGGAAATTTAGGTCTCTGTCCGCTTGGAAGATTCTTCTTTCCTAGTTGTATTTAAAAAGGTCCTTTATCCAAAACATGTAATCTGCCTAAAACAATTCATACATATAATACACAAAAAAATAATAAAAAAAACATTAAAACTTTGTTACATTACGCATTTAAAACCAACATAAATTGAAATGAAGACCAATAGGTTTTATGTGAAACTTAAGCCATTCATTTATTTGGAGGAAATACAGTAGACAATACTATTTACTCTTCAAAACAACTAATTCATGTAGGCTAATATGTATATGACTTATCTACATCCCCTTCAGAGCTCTTATTTATTCTCTTTTATTAATTTAAAGCAATCAATCAATACAAGTATATAACAACCCAAGAAAAGGTCCACATCTAAATTAATTTGTTTGGTCATTATCTTAAGGGTAATTTGGTTATTAATTTATATTCATTTTATTTAAAAGAGTCCTTTATCAAAAACACGTAATCTACCCAAAAACAATTCACATATATAATACACAAAAAAAAATATTCTTAGATGCATTCACAAATTAAATACAATGAAAATAGATTAGTATTACTTTTTATTCGAGTGCTTCTGGGGCGACATTTTCCTTAGCGACATTCTAGCGACTTTTTTTTTTTTTTTTGTTTTTTTTTTTGGTTATCACTTCAAAATAATTTATATGATTTATTGGTACAAAAATTTTAAAAAAAAACAGTGATTTAGGTGTGATTTGGATACATATACAAAACAGTGTTGTACAGACTGTTTTTTTTTAAAATTTTTGTACCAATAAATCATATAAATTATTTTGAAGTGATAACCAAAAAAAAAACAAAAAAAAAAAAAAAAAAAAAAAAGTCGCTAGAATGTCGCTAAGGAAAATGTCCCCCTAGAATTATTCTTTTTATTCATTCAACATTATTTAAACAACCCTCTAAATATTAAAAAAAACGAAACGAAAAACGAACAAAGCTCTTTTGAAGGAGTATTTACTACAAAGGAAGCGATAAGAAAAAGGGGAAAAAAGGTTAGTAACGAACAAAGTATAACTTATTACAAATATCTAGTACCGTGTCTTCATTTTCATATTAATTATAGATTTGAAAAAGAACTTGTTTCAGTCCAACCTAAACAGAAATTCGTAGCATTATTGATGATAACAGAAGTGATATCAATGAAAACAAAAGGTTAGTGAGATTCGTTCCTTCAAATCACTGCATTAGCAGGCTTACTATTGATGAAAGTCAATTTTAAATAATAAGTTATCAAGTTATAATAAACATGCTAAATAAAAAATTATAATTATTGGTGAATTAAAATTTTTCATTACGATGAATCATTCTTATATTAAAATTAATCTAATGGGTTATAAGTTTGTATATAAAAAGATGTAAAACAATATCCTAATTTGAGTCAATTCTTAATTAATTATGAGTTAACTTGGTTGGTTTTCGAGTTACTCAAAATCGATAAAAGCAAAGCAATTGACGTATTCTTTTCCGTATTCCTTCTCCCGAATTCAATCGTCTCTTCCTCTTCATCTTCCATGTTCATTTTCAAGAAAATCTTTAAAAAGAATTTGTAATTTGATGTTAAATTCTTGAAATTCTTTCATAAGCACACAGTCACAGATTAGCAGATAAAAAAATTTCGGTTATTCACTGTAACTAACCTATGGGAATTAGTTACTAATTACAAATAGAAGAAGGGTAAGATAAAAATTCTCTCCTTTTAATGAAATGCAGGCAGGTATCTCTCACTTCAACGACACCGTTTCCATACTTCTATCAGTTCGTTAAAAAGGTGTTGAGTCACTCCATTTGGTGTTGAATCCAAAAGGAAGTTGTTGCAAAATTTCATATTGACTGAGCTATTGACGTGTGGGAAGGTACCAGTATATGATCTTTCAAAAGTTAATTAGAGAGGAATGAATCTACTTGTTATATTATTTCACTTTCCTTTTAGAGTTGTTTTGCTGCTTGTTATGGGTTACTATAACCAGTAGAGTTTCCTTTTAAGCTTTTAGTTTTATTTCAATCCGTATCAGTTGTTATTTCCATTCTTAAGGTATTCAATTGTTAAGTTTTATCTATGATTGTGTGAAATTGATGAATTTGGGCTGTTATACAATTTGAGATCGTTACAATTGGTATCAGAGCCGGGTTGTTCCTTGGACTGTGGGGCTGATTTTGGATGGTCGATGGTACTCGGTTGAGGCAAATGGACGAGAGGATGGGAACCTTGGAGGGAAATATGGGTGAGCTGGGAGAAAAAAAGTAAGGAGGACACTAATCAGAAGGTGGATGAAATAAGATCGTTAATGGTGGAGATGCAAAAGCAAATCGGTACACTGGTAGGTGCCATCAATATTAACCCTCCAAGGGAAATAGTCATTGGCAACGGTGGAGGGTGCCATCAATATCCATGCTGCTTAGTTCCTGTTGCTTTATCAATTGAATCTTGAATATGGAATAAAGGTTGATTATATAATTACTACGAAGGAATATTTCATCAAATACGGACAAGAATAATTATTTGTTATCTCATAGTAAGGCAATTTAATAAATTAAAGTAAACATCTATTAGGAGGCGAACAAACTAGCTGATTGTCTCTCACTTGACTAGAAATCAGGGATTCGGTTACTATGAAGTGAACTTCATGGTAAGTTCACTTCATAGTAACCGGACCCAGAAATCAGGATTGCTGTTTCAAAGTTTTCCCGGAAGCTAGCTCCAGTTAATGTACGTTGGTTACTTGTTGGCTTTTGATGCAGTGTATAGTATAGAACTACTCCCCGCCGTCATTGTCATGTTGCTGTTTAATTATGGTTTTTCTGTTAGTAGTGTCTTTTGGATGTTGTATTCCTTTTTGTCTTGGGCTTGTCTGTTTCGCCGGTTTTATTTCTTCTCCGGTTGGTGTGGTTGTTTGATTCAGTTGCGGTTGGTGTTTGTTTTTAAAACTCTGCATATCCTTTGTTAATATTAGTGGTTGGTTTCTTTGTTTTAAAAAAATAAAATATAATTTAAAGTATTCTTTGCGCAATTTTAAAAAATATATAATTTATTACAAGAAAAAACTGTTATGTACGGTAAATAAGTTCAGATGTATATTTATAATGTTTATTGTTCAATAAGTTATAAGTTGAAAAAGCACGTAGATACCAATTTTTTGTGCATTGAAGGTATATTCAACTTTTACTTTATTTTTAAAAAGATATTATATTTTAAAATAAAGTATAATTATTTCAAATAAATCGAGACGAATTAAGACGCTTAATAATTTAACAAGCTTGCAACTCTGCAAACACGAGCTAGCTTTCTTATATTATTTTTTTCCACGTGATGTTAGGTGTTTTCTTTTCTTGGTGATTGGGATCCATTTCAATTTAAATTCATTAATTTTGTAGTTATTATCTAGTAATTTTATGATCAATTAAATTAGTTCAATTGTAACATCATCTTTTTCTTGGCGATTGGGATTTATTTCGGTTTAAATTCATTATATATGTGTGTGTGTGTGGATTGATATACTAGTATACATGAATAAGTAGTAGAGTAAATATTGAGTCAGTCTAGTCTGATGCATAATTTTGGGCTAATTCAGTCATGATGTGAAAATTTTGAGTCCACCAAATAGGTTTTGATGACCAACCAACTTAATTTAATTTAGAATCTTCTTTTAAAACATTATACTATATAGTTAGGACAGTGATATCTGTGTACCCTTAATTAGCAACGAGACAGGTTTACCCTTTAATGAATGGCCTCCATTTCACACATTATTTATATACCCAATTTGCCCTTTGAGACCAATAAACAAACAGACTCAAAACAATATTTTAACTACATCAAAATTAAAACTCTTCTTATCGATTAGAAAAACGATATATTTTGTGACTTTATATATCGATTTTTTCTGTGAGTTACGTGAATAGTTATAATTGAAAATATTTTAACTATATATTTGATATAGTTAGTGAACCTTATAATCATGTCCAATCTCATTTATTGATACACATCATAATCATAATATGACATAAAACTTTTACAATACACTGTGGGACTCTATCGATTATGGTTCGTAACTTATAATTGACTAATGAGTTTTGCTATGCATTGCGATAAATTTATGTTGAATTACAATTGTGAAACTTATCAATACATGAGATTGACAAGAATTATAGGAGCGCCCCACTTATTACACATCTCTCTGAAAAATTTATCAATAATACTTATTCATGTAAGTAACAATCAAAAAATCGACGTAAATATTCGCAATATAAATAATTTTTCTTGACTAAATCAATTTTGGTTTTTGTATATCCTTATGTCTAAACGTATATCCACCATAACGTCTTCTCTTCTATTTCATCCTTCATCGATATTGTCAGTTTTCCCTTCAAAAACCATAAAAGTTTAATATTACTGTATATGTATATACAGTAATATGTGTGTATATTTTATATATCAGTGTATTTGTATAGTTGTAATGGCCAAAATTCATATATTTGAATTTGAGGGTTTTTGTTTTTCGAATTGAAAAAAGCAACAATACGGGAATGATTTTGAGTATGGGTGTGAAACAAATGAAATATGGATGAGGAGTTATTTTAAGTAGTTGATAACCGAGAAAATTAGTGTTTTTTGAATTATATGAAGCTAGTAAGCAAACAATGAATTTATGAGTATTTGAACTCGAGAATTCGGGAAAAAGCAAAATATTTGATGGAAGAAGGGGGGATTCTTTTGCAATCAACTCACTAGCTTACTCTTAACTATAGTCATTATTGTCATGATATAATAGGCCATTAGTTTTGAGCAAGCTTACAAATACTAAAGTACTTCAAGAGGGACTCGAATCAGACCAAAGCATAATAAATCAATGATGGCACACATAGAACAAACCAGAGTTCAACAAAAAGAGGAGAGAGTCACTGTATTGTCTTAATTGATACTTTGACTTTTGTATATTGGTCTTAAAGGACAAATTAGACATATAAGAATGTGTGAACAGAAAATTCCTTAATTAAGCATAAATTTATCTGTATACTAATTTTAGATGTGCAATTATAAATAAAAAATGCGCATATATGGCCAAGTTGATTATTGATCAGTTGGAATAGCCAATAATAACACATTGTAACACAATAGTAGTACAGTACAATCCAAAACATCATACTACATTAGTAGGCATACACAAAAGGCTCGAGACCTACGGCCTGACCTTGATCTGAGTTGGGTCCAGCCCGGTCTGAAGACTTAAAAAAAACCTCTTATTTGGGAGAAAAATTTGGTATGTCCTAGCTTGGCCAAAAGTCCGACCTGGCCTGTGATCTTGGTCCGGTCTGGGTCTGGCCTAATCCGAAGCTTTAGGCCTGGACTATTAGCACCTTAAGTCTATTTATTTTTTGTATCATAGCAGCCTAGCCCAACTGCCTCAGCCCAACATGTCAAAATATTAAAAAAAGTAAAAAATCAAATTGGACCAGGCCTGTTGTTGGCACGTCTAGGTGGCAAGCTTTCAACGCACAACTTGTGCTTTTAAATAATTGGAATCAACCCACATTCCACAATGTCCTAGTCCTAAGTGGCCAAGTCCACGCCTTCAGCCTTCATAATGTTCAAGTCCCATGTAAATATATTTGAACCAGAAACATAACCATTCCATGATCCGGACTAAACAATTAAATTTATTCATAAACTAAGAGAGTGTTTGATAAAAATCGAATGAATCTGAATCTGAATTTAAATGAGCTGAATCTGAATCTAAATGAAAAAAGCTATTTGATAATTGACATGTCTGAAATATCTGAATGACAAAATTTTATTATTTTACACCTTTGAAAAAATTAAAAATTGTTGTAAATTTATTTAATATTACTTAATATAATAGTTAATATTTTTTTTAATTTTTTAATTTTTTTATTCATTCAGTTGCTCATTCAGCCATTCAGCTAAAAAAATCTGACTTAACCATTCTGTTCAATCATCTGACCGATTCAACCATTCAGATCAAAACAAACGCACTTACCGATTCAGCCATTCAGCTCTAAACAAACACCCCCTAAGTAGTATGTTAATTAATATTTCTTATAAATATATCTAATTAATATACTAGTTAGTTTATTTATTATTTAACATTAAAAGTTAGTTGATTAAATATTAATAATATGTTAGTTATTGTAAATACTAATATTTAAGATTAAAATTTTATTTTATTAATATTTGTTATTACTTTTAATGTTAAATATCAACATTAATTAATACATCAATAAACTAACTTTTAATATTAAATATTAATAATAAGTTAGTTTCTTATAAATAATCTAGTTCTTTATTAAAGTTTTTTTTTTTGCTAAATTTTATTATTTTATATTTTGTAGTTTTTATTTTTAATATTTAATATTAAAAGAGAAAAAAAAGGGAAGACCGATGTCCTAACCTGTAGGCTTAACTAGACCACAAGCCACAACCTAGACGCCAAGGCAGTCTGTCAGGTTCAAATTGGAACAGGTCAGACCGACCCGTCGTACATGTATATAACATTAGTAACAATTTTTTAATACTCCTTTCGTCCCAAATTAATTGCTCAATTTTGACCTTTTAAAGTTAAATTGGCTATTTTTAAGACTAATATTTTTACTATTTTTGCTAACATATAGGTGAAGATATTATAACCAAAAGAAAGTATATACAATTTATTACTAATTTCAATTTTTATAATTTTAGAAATATATTTATATATGCTTAATTATTAATTTTAAAAATAATCAATTTGACTTTAAAAAGTTATAGAAAAATAATTAATTTGAAACGGAGGGAGTATAATAGTATTAGTAATTAAACAAAAGATACTTTTTGAATCCTTTTGGAAAATAATCATATAAAAAGTTAATGCGATTTAATTGGACTGGCCGATTCCTCCTTGTTCAATTCTCCACCTACCCTCACTTTCTAGTTGTGAAATAAAAATAGATCACTAAATTAGAAATCCGATTTTCTAGGTCATAATCCGAGCCATCCAAATTTGAATATTACACGAACCGTAAGATCTCTCTCATCCAACGGCCTACAGAAACCTTCTAATATTTTCTCTCTCCTCAAAACCCCTTATTTATCATACAGACAAAGCTTGTGGTCTGCTCGTGTCACTCACTATTTTGCTAGGGTTTCTACATTTCTTCCCTCTCTTGCTCTCCCTGTCCAATCCTGTTTCAAAGGTAAATTTTCTTTGATATTTTCAAATTCTGTTTGTCTTAGATCTGTTTGCTAATATCTGATTATGTTTTTTCATTAACTTTGATTTTAGCTCTCCAGTCTCCACTGATTTATCTGTGTATACATATATAATTATATATGTAATATGTATGTATGCATCTGATATTTCTCATTTTATCATTTTTGATTGTGTTTATGTTTCATTCGAACTTACATCTGATCAGAAAATCTATATATTTTTGTGTATTTGCTTCTTTATGTATGTCAATGTATACGTTATATGTATTTATATGTATATGTTCTCGCTCATTTCATCCTGATCGTGTTTTACATGCTTTGACTTTAGCTCCACTGATTTTAGCTGTATATATGGCTGTATATGTATCTGTACTTTCCCATAGAATCAGAAATTATGCAGAACTGTATTTGATGGCATTTCTCTATCCTCTCATAATTGATCTGACATCTTGAAACTTTATGTATGTGTACAAGATGTATAAATTATGTATATGTGTGTGTATAGATTTCTGCTGCCCTCAGCTCATTTTGAGTATAATTTTGGTAAACCTGTGTATGATTGTGCCTAGATGTGGTATTTAGTCACAAATGATCTGAGTTTTTGAAACTGCAATTGGTATATATATATATTTATATGTATCTGTTTCTTAACACATATCTATGATTTTAACGCCATTTCTGTATGTGTTTTTGGTTTTTGCACATTTTGAGTTAATCGTGTTTGATTTTTTATTTCATATATTATCACATTTGATTTGAGTTTGTTATCCATCTCATATTTGTTGGACAAAAATCACCTTCCAAATACTGTTGTCGTTGATAAATTAAACGACAAAAATATCAGTACATGCCAAACAGATTAAATTTGCAGTTCCACCAAAATAATAACTACTCCAAGAAATAATGAGATGAAAATAACCAAACACAAAATACCAAGATTTTTACGTGAAAAACCCTTTACAATTAAGAGATAAAAACTACGGTACGATCCTCGAAAAATCCATAAGAAACTGAGAGAATACAAAAATATCTTAATTTGAGTACACACTCAAATTACTTCACCACAATAATCTTGTGATGGAACCCAAACAACACACCTAGTTGTTTTAATCTTTTTCTCTATATTTTTCTCTCTTGGCAAATGCAACAAGGTTGCAAATGCAGGACTCATCCTAGGACCCACAAGCAACCTAACATCAAATTACCGCACCATAATAACCTTGTGACGGAACCCAAACAATACACCTAGTTGTTTTAATCTTTTTCTCTCTTTCTCTCTTGGCTTTTCTCTCTCTCTCTTCCACCTTTTTCTCTCGGATGGGATTTCTATCTCTTCACATTTCTCTCGGATGGAATTATTTCCTAACCCTTGCCTTGATGATGATATATATATAGCCTAAGAAAAAATCAAAAGATCTTTTCTCTCCTCCATGCTTTGCCAAAAACAAGGATCATGTTTTCTCCATGCATTGCCAAAAATAAGGACCATGTTTCCTCCATTCGTTGCCAAAAACAAGGACCATGTTTTCTCACAGGTGTAAGACCCACAAGAGCCCAACAATTATTTTGGAGGTATTTTTTCCCAACAAGTAGTATCAAAGTTAAGGTTATTTGGTTAGTTGTTTTTGATAAATTTTATGGAGGAATCAGTTGGAGGCATGATTAAATTGATCTCTTCAAATTTTTTGACATGGAAACCTAGAATGGAGGATATTCTTTATTGCAAGGATTTGTTTGATCCGCTCAAAGGAAAGAAGCCCGTAGATAAATATGAGGCTGATTAGAAAAGGATGAACAAGAAGATTATTGGTCACATCTGACAGTGAATTGATCGAAGTGTGTTCCATCATGTTTCGTAAGAGAAGGATGCTCATACTCTATGGACAACACTAGAGATTATGTACGAGAAGAAAAATGCACAAAATAAAACTTTTTTTATTCGGAAAATTGTGAATCTGAAGTACAAAGACGGGAGTAGTGTGTCAAAGCATATGAATGAGTTCTAAGGTTTTGGTGAACTAGCTGTCCACCATGAAGTTGAATCTTGATGATAGGATTCATGCCCTTTTGCTTCTCAGTTTGTTGCAAAATAGTTGGGAGACTTTGGTGGTGTCTCTAAGTAATTCAGCTCCGGAAGGAAAACTGAGCATGCAAATGGTTAAGGACAGTCTCCATAATGAGAAGACGAGATGAAAGGAGCTAGGTATGAATTTTGAGACACCCAAGTTTTTGTTGCGCAGAGTAGCGACAGAAACAGACAGAAGAGGTCTCCTGAAGATGACAAATCCAGGAGAAGGTTGAGAGAAAAAGAAATAATTTGTTTTCACTGTTAGTGATCGGGTCATATAAGGTGAGAGTGCAGATTCTTGAAGGAGTAGTCTAAGGAAAAAGATGAGGATAAAGACTCGATTGTGTATTTAGGTGACGTTGATGTAGCCATTGTTAGTGATGGTAAACCCAAGTGTCATGTTAATGGGTTATTGATTCGGGTGTTTCGTTTCATGTTACTTCGCGTGGTGAGATCTTTACATCTTACACTAGCGGTGATTTTGGCTATGTACGGACGGGAAATGGTAGTGCATCTAAGGTTATCAGCATTGGAGATATTTGTTTGAAGACTAACAATTGTTGCAGGTTGATGCTTAGAGAAGTCAGACATGTTTCAGATATCCGCCTTAATTTGATGTCTACTAGTAAGCTTGATGAGAATGGTTATAGCAGTTCATTTGGTGAAGGTCAGTAGAAGCTCACTAAAGGGTCTCTAGTGGTGACTAGAGGAAAGAAGGTAGACAATTTTTACACGATGCAGACGCATGTGGAAGGTGTTGAAGATGGGGGAGTTAGGTGCAAAAAGATGTGGTACAAAGCTATGCAAGATGGAAGAAAAGTCTTGCATGAAAACCACAAGAAGAAAACTCTTCACTTTAGATGGGTACCAAAAGTGAAGAAGGAAAGTGATAGCTCACAGCCAGGGTATAAAGCGGTTGTGAAAGACTTTGGCAAGAAAAAATCTGTCAAGATGAGATAAAGTCGGGCATGAAGAAAGCTGAAAATTTCAAGAAGCTTGAATAGAGTCAAGGCTTCGTTGGGATTAACTCCAAGTGAGGAGTTGTGATTTGCTGATCAAATTCAGTCTTGGAAGGTTATACAGAAGCAAACATGGCAGATTCAGAAGATAAGAAGTCTACTTCAGGGTGTTTGTTTACTTTTGCTGGAGTCCATGTTGCAGAAGTGTGTTGCTTTGTCTACTATTGAGTTGAAATACATTGCTACTACTGAAGCTGACAATGAGATGTTATGGTTGAAACAGTTTCTTCAAGAGCTGGGTTTGACAGAGGAATCGACTCCAAGTAACAGGGTCATGGTCAATACCTCCTCTAATAGGTTCCGAGGGGCAGATTGTTGGGTTGCTTGTGGGTCCTACACCCATGAGAAAACATGGTCCTTGTTTTTGGCAATGCATGGAGGAAACATGGTCCTTGTTTTTGGCAAATCATAGAGGAAAGAGAAGATCTTTTGGTTTTTTTAAGGCTATATATATATATATCACCATCAATGTTGCAAATGTAGGACTCATCCTAAGAGATAGAAATCCCATCTAAGAGAAAAAGGGTGGAAGAGAGAGAGGTCAAGAAAGAGCCAAGAGAGAAAAATAGAGAGAGAAAAAGATTAAAACAACTAGGTGTGTTGTTTGGGTTCCATCACAGGATTATTGTGGTGAAGTAATTTGAGTGTATACTCAAATTAAGATATCTTTGTATGCTCTCAGTTTATTATAGTGAATTTTTTCGAGATCGTTTCGTGTTTTTACCTCTTTATTGTAGAGGATTTTTCACATAAAAATCTTGGTGTCTTGTGCTTAGTTATTTTCATCTCATTATTTCTGCAGTGGTTATTATTTTGGGTGAATTGCAAATTTAATATGTTTGGCATGTATTGATATATCACATTTGATTTATTTTGTTATGCATCTTATATTTTTGTTACATTTGATCTGAATTTTGAAAGTAGAATGCTAAATGCACCTAAACAACCTTGTGCATAACCCGTGTTCATCCTTATGTGCAAGGGTATGTTGAAATTAAATGAAGAGGAAGCCCAATTATTTTATTATTTAAAGCAGTGTACAAATTAGGTAGCCTTACTCATTTTGAGAAAAGTAAATCTGTATACATTTATGAACATATATTTGTTGGTATATGTATACGTGTGTATGAAAGAATAAAGTTTGATGTGGCTGTAGATTTCTAGCTATGGGAAAGTCCTACCCAACCGTGAGTGAGGAGTACAAGGCGGCTGTTGACAAATGCAGGAGGAAGCTTAGAGGTTTAATCGCTGAGAAGAGCTGTGCTCCCCTGATGCTTCGTATTGCGTATTTTCTCTCTCTCTCTCTCTCCCTCTAAATGTGTATATATGTAGTATTGATCTACAATCACGAAGTCGTCAGATTCTTAGATTAATATGTTAATATTTTCTGAAAACCTGATTTTATTATGGAGATTAAACTGTCTGATAGTGGTGGTTCGGATTGTCTTGTTATAAATCAGGTGGCACTCAGCTGGTACTTATGACTGTAGCACAAAGACTGGAGGTCCCTTTGGTACGATGAGGCACAAGGGTGAGCAATCTCATGCAGCCAACAGCGGCCTTGACATTGCTGTCAGGCTCTTGGAGCCTATCAAGGAGCAGTTCCCCATCATCTCTTATGGTGATTTCTATCAGGTATTTCTTTCTTCATATTTGTGTGTAGAATGTAGATATAAATTTATTTGGCATTATGATAATTGTTCGTGTTGTTGGGCGGGCTTGTTTCAAATGTTGATTTCATGCTTGATCGGTGTGCTTTCATTTTTTTGAATGCAGTTGGCTGGAGTTGTTGCTGTTGAGGTTACAGGAGGGCCTGATGTTCCATTCCACCCAGGGAGGAAGGTTTGAAGTTCTTCTCTTAGTTTTATTCATAATTTTAACTGCATACTTCAACTTAAAAATGTTTTGAATTTGATAGATTCTGTAAAACGATCGACATTATATTTAATTTGTGTTTAATCTTGAAGTAATGTTTGGATGCTTCAACGTAGCATATTCCATCATTATGGGTTGTCCAACTATTTCTAATAGTTAATGGTTGGGCATTATATATATATATATATATATTTAATTATGCAATTGTATTGGTAAAAGCTTGATATTGTGCATTGAATATTATTTGCTTTCTTGGTTATAACATATTTAAAAAAAAATTGATTATGTGAATTAGCATATGATAAGACCCATACAAAATTTAGAAGCCCCGGTAATAATCCCCCCGGTTTTGTATTTGTTATTTTTAGTTGATATTGAGTCAGATCCGTGTAAATGTTGTATTATTGTTACCTTTGCTTTGACTACATTTCTATTAAGAATCTTGATGGCATTATTTACTAATATAGCCATAGTAATAGTTTGACATGTTTCTTGAATTATTACCAAGCCAATTCCCAAATTCAGTATGTAACTTGATTATATCAGCGGTATTGCTTTTTCTTTATTGGCACTATCTCCCTATGCGTATGTTATAATGTATCAGTCATACGCCAAGGTTGTTTTTTCTTCTCTGGCCCATACCTTCTCATGTTAATCAGACCTTACCTTTCATTGTTTTAATTGGAGCTCTTTACCTCGCAGGATGTAGATGAGCCACCACAAGAAGGTCGGCTGCCCAATGCTACACTGGGTTCGTATGCTTGATTACCTTTTTCAATCATATTTCGCTGCATTGGTGGAAGTAAAGAATAAATATTATATACAAAAAAGATAATCCTCAAATGTTAAGTTGTTGTGGTGAAGCTTACAGGCATCAAGTCTGATTTTAAATTTCAATACATATTCTGTTGCAGGAAATGACCATGTGAGAGATGTGTTTGTCAAACATATGGGACTTTCTGACAAGGACATTGTTACTCTCTCTGGTGGCCATACTCTGGTATGTGCTGGTTTCAGCGTATCATATTTAACTTTTTACTATATATGCTGTCCACATTCTTCTAGAATGTAAGCTTGATGTTGTTTGGTTTATATTCTTCAGGGAAGGTGTCATAAGGAGCGTTCTGGATTTGAGGGACCCTGGACCAGCAATCCTCTTATCTTTGATAATAGCTACTTTAAGTAAGTCCTTGATTGACCTTTGCATAGTTTGAACAAACTCACATTTTTTAGTTCAATTTTTCATGAAGCTAGTAGTATTAATAATTTTGTTCAACTTCAATAGGGAACTTTTGACTGGGGAAAAGGAAGGGCTTCTGCAATTGCCAACTGACAAGGCTCTTCTTGATGACCATGTCTTCCGTCCTCTTGTCGAGAAATATGCTGCGGTTTGTATACTTGTCATCTTTGTTTAACTAAGCTTAATTGAGGACTAGTGTATATGTTTTTATGGGTTAAAGCTATTATTGGTAGAATTTGGTAATTGCTAATACTGTATTTTCCTACTTTTCAGGATGAGGATGCTTTCTTTGCCGATTATGCAGAATCTCACATGAAGCTCTCTGAACTGGGGTATATATAATTTTAACCAAGTGTTTATTTTATTTCTCTGAAAGTTTTCTTTTATTGGTTTCTGTTGGTTCTAATGTAATTGCATCTTAAGCTGACATGAATGTATATTGTCTGCACAGATTTGCCGAGGCTTAAGCTATTGGTCAAAAAATTGGGAGGAATGGCTGCTGCTTGTATTTTGATGTGATGTTTTAAACTTTTAGACTTTTGGATTTGAAGTTTTTGGTGGAATTTGTAGTTTATGCTGCTTTGAATGGACGTGGTATTATACTATGTAAACTAGTATGTAAACTGGTGTCTGGTGGATATTGAACATTTTGTTAGCAGCTTCTTCCCATATAATAATTAGAACTTCTACCCATTTTGATTATATCCTTTGTATGGTAGAATACTTAAGTTCGTACAACAGATTATTTAAACATAAATTCTATGAATAATTTATTGTAGGAAAAGAGTGCAGTATTTGGCAATAATACAGAGAAATGTTTAAAGTATCTTTAATGAAAATGCTGAAAAGATATAATGTCATTAATGAATGAGTGCATGTATAGCTAAACATGATTATGGCAAGTTATATATTCTCTTTTTTCCTTATTTTAATATATATATATATATATATATATATATATTAATATTAAAGATTTAGTTTTGCTTTATGTTTATTATAAGTGTAATAAATTGTAGGTTTAGTAGTGATAAGGTAATAAAGTTATAATAAACATTATATTCTGGGAATGAAAAATGATTAGTGGTGAATTCAAGATGGGCATTGTGTGTATTAAAATAATGCATTTTCTCTTCTTAAAGAATTCCTTAACCGAAAATCATGGGTGTTTTTTAAATTATCCTTCCCAACTGGGAAAGGACCTCGCAGCATTTTAGAACTCGGGTGAGACATATTGTTCACAATATTTGAATATTAAATTCAAGTATAAAATTAAGAGAAATAAATTAAACTTATCTGGTATGTAAATCAAATTTAATGAATAGAGATGTGCAATGCCTTGTCTTTGAATAGAAATTTCGCCTCTCGAAGAAATCTCTCTCTGCTAAGGTCATTGACGAAAATTTATTCCAGAATTTAACGGCTCTTCACCCCAGCTAACCAGAAAATAGTAGGATGACCCAGGAACAATTTCAAATTTTCCTTACTCGAACTCAAAATTGTACCCCATATATATATATATATATGTGATATATATATATATATGGAAACACGAGTACAAGTATTTATATATATGTGGGAAGCAGCTTTATGATGGTGAAGTATTGCAAGTTGAGATTGTGGCAATATGAAAAATAGATATGTTTCTGTAATTGTGTAAAATTATACTAACCAAGAGAGCTCAGCCTGATTTATAGATAAAGGATTGCAACGGTAATATCACCTAATTTGCTTAACAAGTTAGAAAAACTCTCTCCCAAGAATAGGTCTGTTAGTTTTATTTGGAACGGATATAATATCCCCATGTGTAAATTAATTTTGACTTGGTCAGTCTTAAGCTCTTTTACAAGGTAAACTAGATACCAAGTAAAATAAATTAATATATATATATATATATATATATATATATTTCTTTTTTAAAAATTAACTTTGTAATATTTTATTTGCATAAAATACAACAAGACCCAAACATGAAAAGCCACACCTTCAAAAAAACCCATAAGTGCGAGAGAGAGAGAGAGAGAGAGAGATTTGAAAATGTTTTGAAATATAAGATGAAATTATCTTTATGAATTTAATTTGACATACTTTTTATGAATTCAAATGGATATATTTTAAATTTTAAATTAATATGAATTTATTTAATTTTAAACAATGTAATTATAAAAATTATATATATATATTTTTAAAAGTACTACTAATTATAAACTTATTATTTTCAAAAATACTAACTATTTTTAAAAAAGTAAATATTATATCTAATTTTTTTCAAAAGTAAATATTAATAATATAAAATGGATGAAGTACTTGATGTAAAAAATGTTTATTTTTCTTTTTGAGTTACCATGTAAACTTTAGAAAAAAAATATATAGTAATCTCATATATAACACTTCGTTAGTATGTATGACTTTTTTGGTCATTTTGTATCATTTCAGCCCCAACCGCTATAATTCTAGTCAAACAAGAATCATAATTTCAACAACATAAATTGATGATAAACAAATAATATAATAACTTTTAAAACGTTACTACTTACTACCATTGCAAACACACTTTTAGCTGCATTTGTAAAACACTACTACTTTTGTCATGTAAACGAACAAGCTCTTAGTTGATAATGTTGGGTGGTGTAAAAGAATAACATGATTGTTACATTCATCCATTCTATTGGAATGTATCACATTCTACAATTTTTCTCATAAAATGAAAATCAAGAGAATGGAAAGAACTTTTATTGCATCAAAATGATTTGTCTGTTAAAATGATTATCAAATATATATATTTTTTATTTTATTCATCTATTTATTTTTTTATTTAATTCTTTTAATTCAAACGTAACATTATACTTTTTAATTGAGGTAGAAGATTAATTTAATTTCCTTTTATCCTTTTATTAATAACGGGGAAAAGTTTATATCATAATTTAGAGGTATGTATTCCTCTTCTGACGAGTCAATTTTGTTTGGGCAAGAACCATTTTGAAGGAAAAGGAGAAGAAGGTTCTCTCTTATTAGGATTTAAGTACCATGTGAATCATGTGAGATACATTTATTTTATTACTTCTATGTTTCACAAAAAGCAACTCATTATTTATTTTTCATATCACATATATTTGTCATTATAATTTTATTATTAAGTCATTATTATTAATTTAATGCGTTAATTTTAAAGTTAAATAGGTAATAATTAAATACATACTTGATATTTATAGGACTATTTTTGTGGAATAATGAGATTTTTTTAGAACAATGGGATAATTATGATACTCCCTCTATTCCATTTTATTTGTCTCTTTAAATAGGAAAATTTGTTTATTTTTATTAGTTGTTTGTAAATTTCAAATAAATATTAATAACTTATTTTTCTATATTACTGATGTGGGTAAAAATAACTCACCAATGACGAGTTGTCACGTGTTATATCTATAACTTTACTAATGAAGGGTAATACAATTATTATTGGCTTATTGAATATTCTAGAAATATATTAAGTCCAGTAAATAATAGATTTGTCAGAAGTTTAACAGGATTGACAACCTATTAAGTGTCTAAATTCATGAATGATTCTAATTTCTAACTTCTGGAGGAGAGAACTCTCATATTATAAATAAGGGTTGCTCTAGCACATTAAAAATACAGAATTTTACTTCCATAATATATCTCTCTCTATCAATGTCGGTAAAAGGCAAAATTCGTGCGTCGACCAAAATCCTAAAATTTTGTTGTTTTGTTTAAAAAGTTAAAACATTAATTAAAAAAGAATGAAAGGAGTAGTTTGTAGTGGCCTAGCACCCTAGTGGGACTTGCATCTTAGGATTATTATTTTTTTAATTGAATATTTTCTTTTGCTGATTTAGGAAAGAAGTGGTCAAAGGACAGTTGTGTAAAAAATAAAATAAAAATCAGCCTGCCTATACACGTTCACTAACAAGACTAAAACTCACCGTGTTACGGACCTTTGGTAGTGAGTTCGTAAGAACAATAAAAAGTTGACTGATGAGGGGTTTAAAGGAAGTCAGATGAGTCCTCCTATCTATCTATCTATCTATCTATCTATCTATCTTAATAGGTTCCCATCTCTTTAGTCTTTATCGTATGATTTTTATTTTTTTTTCTTTTTCAAAAAACCCAAATGTTTGACTTCATAAATCACAACGTGGTCAAACAATGCAACCATAAGAATTTGTAGAAACGGTCAATCTCAATGTATTTACGCGGCAACATTTAAATTATAACACTCCCCTCATCTCAAAATTAAATAATGGTATCATTTATTTTACTTTAATTTTATATTAAAGTTTTTCTTACATATAATTTTCTTAAATATCTGTAGAGTATCAAAATCTACAACTAAGCATATATAGTAGTTGAGATGTCTTAGGCCAATTTATGTTTAAAAAGTTAATAAGATTTTGTATTTTAATTTAAAAAACAATACTACAGTCTCAATATAATTAACGCAATAGTGGTCATTGAAAATATAAACAACCAACGATCACTATCCAAGATCATATTTGATTTTTTTTCCCGACAAATTCTGATAATAATATCAGGAGAAATTCATTCATCTAATTAAAAATATACGAATTATATTTATAATAAAGTTGAAACGATACATATTCTATCCAAAATAAAATTTAAATTACAAACTTTTATGACTTAAGCATAAAAATAAAATAACGTATTTGATAATTAAAAAGCTTATCTTTAACTGTAAAAATATTTTGTCTAGTATTTTATTTCTACAATTAAGTCGCGCACATCACAAGGGCTATAAAGAATAAAAGGTTTAGCATATTAAAACTAACATATTAAGACCAAGTTTGACTAGCGATATTTATATATCACAACAAAGACCAAAATAAATAAGTCATAATTTCAAAATTTTAAAGAAAAAAAAATCAGTATTAAATGTTTTTTAAGTGCATATTAGAATAGTAGGAATTGCGTGTGGCACTTCAAAAAAGAAAGAAGAAAGGGTATTCTAACGAATTTTATCCCAATTTTCTATGGTTTATGCTTATCTTAATCTTGGACAGCCTATGTTGAATAAAAGTTCATACTCCCTTTTAATTTTAATTTTTATTTTTATTTCTACTAATAATAATAGTATTGAAAAAATAATACTAATAATAAAAAAAGAGCGGGGAGAAGTGAGAGACATTAAGAAAATAATTTCCCATTACTCCCCTTAATCCTTACTATTATCAACAACAAAATGTGAGCACCGCCACATGTCTACATCTCTTGATAAGTAAATAAAAATTCACTATTGAACGTGACATTAGCTGACATATTGACAATGACGCAACTTTTTATTTATTTATTTATTTATTTTTATATTTACTTTTTTAGTGTCCCACTATGCAAGGATATTACTATAAATATAATTAATTACATAATTAACTATAATAATTTTTAAAAATAATAATAAGTAAATATCACACACTGTAGATTAAAATGCAAACATCTCAAATAAAAATAATAATAAAAATATAAAGTAAAGATCTAGAATAATACAATAAATAAGTAAATGATACACAAATTACAACAAACGATACATATACAGTAAAATATAGTGACACTTTTTAGCAATTATAATAACATTCACTTCTCCTTTAATTTTTTAAGTATCAGTTAGGGGGCGTTTGTTTATAACTGAATGACTGAATCGGTCAGTGCGTTTGTTTTGGTCTGAATGACTGAATCGGTCAGATGATTGAGCTGAATGGCTAAGTCAAATTTTTTTAACTGAATGGCTGAATGAGCACCTGAATGAAGTAAAAAAATTAAAAAAATTAATTTTTTTAACTATTATATTAAGTAATATTAAATAAATTTACAACAATTTTGAATTTTTTCAGAGGGATAAAATAATAAAATTCTGTCATTTAGATATTTCAGACATGTCAATTATCAAACAACTTTTTTCATTCAGATTCAGATTCATTCAGTTTTTATCAAACACCCCCTTAGTATCCTTACAAATATTTAGAGTTGATTAAATAAATAAAATTATATATTTACTCTTGTATGTTATCAAATTTGAATTCATGAATAATATATGTATTTTTAATGACAACATTATCCTCTTTTAATGCAATGTATTTTAATTATATTTTTATTTTTAATTAAGATTATTTCATTCAAATTATTGGTAAATTATAAAAAAAGCTAATTTAGTTTAATTAAGATATATTTTGGGATAAATGATACAAATATTAAGAATTTTAAATTAAATCATTAATGAAATTGTTCTAATTAGAGTGATTGAGTATGTTGATAGTTTAGTTTTGGTGTTTACCAACAAAAATCATTATTTGAATTCTTAGTTTCATATTATTATTTTCATATGTTTAATTTTCTTAAGTATATGTCAAAATCTGGGATGTTTATGGTTTTGATTACATTTTTAGTATCTAATTGGTGTTATTTTTGGGATAATGTTGAATAAAAGAAAATGTAATAATATTTATTACTACCTTTATCTTGTAAAACGATTTTTCTTTTAATATATATATTTTTTTGAGTAATAACATTTATCATTTTTACTATAAATAATTATGCCTAGGTGTGACTTAGGTTTAGTTTAATATTTGAAAAAAAATAATAATTAACATAAGTTTTAATACTTTTTTATATGAACAAATAAGATTCTTTTGTAACAAATAAGTTTGTTTTATATAAATTTTAATATTTGGAAAAAATAATTATAATTTTTATTATGTTAATTTGCACTTTTTATGGGTATTAAAATTTACTTTTTAATTACAAAAAAATATGTTTAAATGTATATTACGTAAATTTTAATGTTCAAGAAATTTAATTAGCAAAAAGTGTATGATTTTGTTTTCTTGATCAAATGAATATTTGTTATTTTTTGACATTTATGTTATTTATTGCAAAGTTCATAATTTAATTAATTAGATCAAATTTAGTGAAAATTATAATATACAAATTTATATTTAGTGAATATATTAAACATTATAATTTGAAAGGTGTATTGGATATTATATTAAAAATATTTTTAAATATTAGCTGGTCAACCACACTAGGGATAATGAATGTTAAATATTGTGGATTAGAGGGGTATTAACTGTTACTTGAAAAATTAGAAAGATGGTGAATGTTATTATAATTATTTACAAGGGGCGTGAGTATATTTTACTCGTACATATATTATGAATCTCAACATAATATCACAAAGTAATGGTAGTAAAGTGTAATTAGTTAATTATTAACTATACATGAATCAATCTACTAATAATAACCAACTACGACTAACCAAATTATTTCACATCGATTTTTAATAAATATTCTTTAATTACTAAAACATTATTGATTATAAAATAATGAAGCGAATATCTAATATAAAGATACGACGCCTAAATGCATCATTACCCTTTCAAAATGATAACACAGTCTGATCGTTACCCTCATCCCTTGTATACTAAAAGAAGTAGAGTTTCAAATCTTAATAGCGACAAAGGTTAGATGTGTGTTTAAATTCTATCACAAACTAACTAAAAAAAAAAATGACAACACAAAACTCCTCTTTGTTTTTTTTGGTTCCCATGTAAAAGGTTTTACAACTCATTGGATTAAATGCTTGGGTAGGTAATTTTTTCCTAAATTCCTTCATGTTTCTCCCTAAACTCTAAAAGCTGTTTTTAGCAAAAATCCATTAAGTAGCATAGTAAACTTTAGGGTTCTTTACAGAAATATACAACAATTAGTTAAAAATTACAAGATTAGTGCACAAATAAAATAATTACAAAAAGAGTGCAATAAGGACAAATTAATTACAAAAAGAAGGCAACAAATTCAAACCATTCAATTTCACATTAATAAGGAAACCTAAAATTAAGGACAAATAACCGCTATAACTAATAATTTAAATTCAAATCTTTGAGATCTAACAACAAAAACAAATCTATAATTCAAAATTCAAATCAAAAGGAACGAAAAACAAAAAAATTATCTTATCTATCCTAATCTTCATCTTCCTCCGTCGCCTCCTCACCTTCTTCATCACCGCCGCGAATCTCCGCCGCCTCCCCTTCATCATTTCTCTTCATCATCATCCTCCACTGCTAATAGTTTACTGCACGAAAAAACTAGTTATTACACATTCACCGAATTGGTTACTATACTCCACTACTACTTTTGGTTACCACCATACTAGTGTTTGGTTACCACCATATAGTTACTAGATTTACGCACTGCACAAAAAAACTAGTTACTACACATTCAGGAATTGGTTATCTCCATACTAGTGTTTGGTTACCTAGATTTACTGCACACAAAAAACTAGTTACTACACATTCAGAAATTGGTTACCCATCCATACTAGTGTTTGGTTACCCTCCATACTACTGTTTGGTTACCTAGATTTACTGCAGAGCAACAAATCGCCATAATAGTGTTTGATTACCTCCATACTATTATTTGGTTACCGCCATACTAGTGTTTGGTTACCTGGAGAAATCGAAAAATCCAACCATGAACGTGAAGACTCCATTGACGCCACCATGAACGCGAAAACTTCATTGACGCCACCATGAGCTTATCGGCGATGATGTATAAGGGATCGACGAAGAAAATGGAGGAGAGAGGAGGGAGGCAGGCGGGGAGGGGGGAGGGTGGAGGGAGGCAGGCGGAGGAGGGAGGCGGGGGGGTGAGGAGGAGGGAAGAGGCGGGGAAGGGTAGGGAGGGAGGGAGGCTAGGCGGAGGAGGGATGGGATCAACAAATCGCCATTAATAGTGTTTGATTACCTCCATACTATTATTTGGTTACCGCCATAGACTAAGTGTTGGTTACTTAGTTAGCGATAGAAATCGAAAAATCCAACCATGAACGTGAAGATCCCATTCCATTGACGCACCATGAACGCGAAAACTTCATTGACGCCACCATGAGCTTATCGGCGATGATGTATAAGGTTAAGGATCGACGAAGAAAAATGGAGGGAGAGAGGGAGGGAGGGGAGGCAGGTCGGTTTGGGGAGGGGGGGAGGGCGTGGAGGGAGGCAGGCGGAGGAGGGAGGCGGGGAGGGAGGGTGAGGGAAGGAGGCGGGGAAGGGGAGGGGGGAGGCAGGCGGGGAGGAGGGAGGGAAGGAGGGGGAGGAGGGAGGAGGAGGCGGTCGGGAGGGCGGGTGAGGGGAGGAAGATTGGAAGCGCGGGGGGAGGAGGCGGGAGGGAGGGAGGCGTGGAGGCGGGAGGCGGGGGACGGGGGAGGGAGGAGGGAGGCGGGGGTTTGGGGGGAGGGAGGAGGGAGGCGGGAGGGAGGCGGGGAAGGAGCGAGGAGGAGGAAGGAAGCGGAGGAGGGAAGTGAGGGAGAAAAGAACCCAAATTGAAAAAATAAGGGTTTTCAAATGGAAGAGAGAGAAATAACAAATGATTTGATATCCCTTTAATTATGGTAACAGTTACCATAATTAAAATTAATTAAGATGCACTGATTTTGTAATTAAATATTGAAGATGCACTAATTTTGAAAATATTTTATGTATGCACTTATGTTGTAATAGTTTTTAAAAATGTACTAGTAAATGTAATTCTCCCTAAACTTTATCCCCCGCTATCAAATTGGAGAGTTCTATTATTTCGTTCAATGCCCCAATTATTAACACGTGTCTATATGCGAGGAGTGGAACACTTTGTCCTTTTGACTTCTAGCGATGGAAATTATTGTCGTTAAATTAATCAAAAATGCAGTTGGGTGAAGAAGACCATTGAAAAGACTCCAAGTCAAACCACCACCGTAGATCAATGGCGGCTCTAATCTGGACCCTCCGATCTCCCTCCAAACGCGTCATGGCGCGTTTTCTCCTCCCCTTCCTCCCCTCTTGCTCCGAAATCCACCCCTTTCCGTTTTTACCACTTCACATTTCTCCTCATATACATATACATATACATATACATATACATATACATATACATATACATACATGTATGTCCATTTATCTATATATTTATCAGAGCAGAAATCTTGTTTAGAACTCAGCCACAGAGAGAATTATTAAACCTTTGACAAATTAAGGGGTTCATATATAATTTAGAGAGAGAGAATGGCTAACGTCGGCGATGGTCAATATGCCGATTTTCCGGCGGTCCCAACACACGGTGGTCAATTTGTTCAATACAACATTTTTGGGAATTTATTCGAGGTGACAACAAAATACCGGCCTCCGATCATGCCTATTGGCCGTGGTGCTTATGGAATCGTCTGGTAATTTATTTATTTCATCGTTTTCTATTAATTTCTGATTTGTTTTTTTTTTTTGGGGTAAGATGCGACTGTTTTGTTGGTTTGATTAAGAGAACTGAAACGATTGATTTGTTGTTGTTGATTATGAAGCTCAATATTGAATACGGAGACGAATGAGATGGTTGCGGTTAAAAAGATAGCAAATGCTTTCGATAATTACATGGATGCCAAGCGAACCCTTCGGGAGATTAAGCTTCTTCGTCATTTGGATCATGAAAATGTTAGTTTTCTTAACTCTATAAAAGTCTATTATTTATGTATTCAATTTTTGGTTCAATTTTTGTAAGGTTGGAAATGAGATCAATTTATTGAGCTTAATCAACAATGTTTACAAGTTTAGAGGCACTGATTTAAGAATTGACTCAACATTTCCCCTTTTCTCCAGCAGAATTTGTAAGGATTGACTATAACTACATCCTTACCCAAACAGAAAGTCAACTTCTAAAAGTCAAACTTTGACTTTTAACCTAATCAATGTTTAAGATCACAATTTAATTGAAAGTGTGCTCTGATGGAGAGAAAATAAAATGGACTCTCATTTTGGTATGGAGAAAGTATTAGATAGTTATGTGTAGTAGTGAATTTTTTGTAAAATTCCTTTTTATATCGGATTCTGGAGATATTCCAGAACAGTAACTTGTAAACTCTCGACATCTCATGCCATTGCAAATATTTGAAAAAGAGAATCATAGTTTCTTGTGAAATTAATTTGTCCAATAGTTAACATTCTATAAAAAAAATAAAAAATAAAATGGTGATTTTGGTTTGGGCTTATGAGTTTGTTTACCACATGAAAGGTAAAATTATACAATAGTAGAGTACTTTTTACTAGATACAATCTCCCTTTAAGCACAAGTTTGTTAATTATAGAATTATACTTCAGGTCATATCTATAAGAGATGTAATTCCTCCACCTTTACGGAGGGAATTTACTGATGTCTATATTGCTACGGAACTCATGGACACTGATCTTCACCAAATCATTCGATCTAATCAAGGTTTATCAGAGGAGCACTGTCAGGTAAAACTTTTTTTCATCAACTTGTTAGATTTTAAACAATTTGGAGAGTGACGTAAGAGCTAGATAGAACTAACACTCATTTGTGGTAATTGGGATGTTTTGCAGTACTTCTTGTATCAGCTCCTTCGAGGACTAAAATATATTCATTCCGCAAATGTTATTCATAGAGATTTGAAGCCCAGCAACCTCTTGTTAAATGCCAATTGTGATTTGAAGATTTGTGATTTTGGTCTCGCTCGGCCAAACACAGAGAATGAGTTCATGACAGAATATGTTGTGACTAGATGGTATAGGGCACCTGAGCTACTATTAAACTCTTCAGATTATACTGCTGCAATAGATGTATGGTCCGTGGGTTGCATCTACATGGAGCTTATGAACAGAAAGCCTTTGTTTGCGGGTAAAGATCATGTGCATCAAATGCGGTTATTGACTGAGGTAGGACTATACTTTCTAAAAAAATAGCTACTTTAAAGTTTAACCATTTGTTTATCAACCAAAACATTATCAAGGGCAAGACCTAATTCATAGAAAAATATTGTTGTTTGATTTAGATACTAGACACTAGTCAAATGATATTCACACTGATTATTAAAGCACAAATTTTTCATTATTAGCATACACTACATCTTTATAGTTATTCAAGAACTACTCAACTATCACACATATTTTTACTACATATTTAAGCATGGAACTTTGGAATTTATTTATGATTAGTTCACTTTACTGGATGTATGCTGATGCATGCTTTTATTCTTTTAGCTTCTTGGCACGCCAACTGAATCTGATCTTGGATTTGTAAAAAATGAGGATGCAAAAAGATATATCCAGCAACTTCCTCAACATCCTCGACAGTCACTAGGACAGCTTTTCCCAAATGTTCATCCTTTGGCCATTGATCTCATTGACAAAATGCTCTCATTTGATCCCACTAAAAGAATTACAGGTAATTGTCTAATCCCAAGTCAGCTAGTTGTATTTCGTAAAGAACATATTGATTTTAATTATTTACCAGAGATGATGTTTTATTCTAAATGAACTTTATTCCGTGGACGGCTAAGATATCTAGATATTAATATAGGAATATAGTTCTGCTTAAGTAATTACCAGCAGCCAATTAAACATGGTTGAACTCTGAACATTTGTGCTTGATATGCAATGATCATCAAGCTTTCTACGAACTAGCGTTAGTATTATAATAACGTATGAATTTTTTGTATAATCTCATTTCCAGCTAAATGCCAGGTTCAGGTTTCTCTGTGAGTTAGTGTGGGTTGGGAATGAGTTGGTGAGGACATAATAAATGATATGTTGTTGTCACATAATATCAACTTCAAATTTTAGGGGTTTGAGAAATTATCTCAGACACACATCTTTCATTTAGACATGCATTTAGTCTATAGATATATCTTTTCAGTTTCTTTCTTTCCATTTGTTGTACATGTAGATTTATAAATTTTACTACAGTTTTTTTTATTCAAATTGAGCAAGTTGGTTTTTAAAATTATCGACCAACAACACTTGAACTTAATATGGTGGATGATTTCACATATCCTCTATTTTTCAAACTGTAAAATAGACTGAGCTAAATGAAGTTGTTTTTCTTGTATTACTACTTTTGCATCACATAATGGCAGGGGGAGGAATAGTCTTTCATTGATAAAATCGACTGCATGTTAAGAGAAGCTGAGTGCATCTTTTTATAAGAATCATAATTTCCTATTTTTCGTCAAAGGGTTAATGTAGGTACGATGAAATAATTATGTTCAACTGAATCAGACTTCAGACGTCAAAAGTCAAGGCTGGCTAGCACATTCTGTCAAACAAAAAACAAAATTAAAAAAGAGTCTAAAAAAGTCGAGGCTAAAGTGATTTGCTCACATTGAGGCAGAGCTATGCCAATGCTCTGATTTAGCTGAAGAGTAATCCTCGGGTTATAGTGCTTTGCGAGCAAGTTTTTAAGTCAAAGAAATAACAAGATGTTGGAATTGTGAAAAAAGCTGAAATTCATATATAGCTCATTGATAGGTATATTTTTTATCGGCAGCCCAAAAGTTTTCCCTACATAGATTGTCACTGACAAGGATAAATAATTTCTATGAAAGAGTTTGTTTGGGGAATACTAATATAATTTGGTAAGGTCTATAAACTGTCATGTATGGAATTCATTTACTTTTCTGATATACATCGGTTGCCTCAACATGAAGATTGAATGATACAAGTTTTTGGCATGCATTTTACTTCCCCTAGTGTTCTAGCAGCTAAACGCAAAAAAAATTCTTTGGCTGCAGTTGAAGAAGCATTAGCCCATCCTTACCTTGAAAGATTACATGACATAGCTGATGAGCCAATATGCTCAAAACCATTCTCCTTCGAATTTGAGACACAACATCTGGGAGAAGAGCAGATAAAGGATATGATCTACCAGGAGGCCTTGGCACTCAATCCAGAGTACGCGTAGTACCAAAATCAAGCATCTAAGTAGGCTCTTTATATAATCAATAAATCTGTTAGTTTGAGTGCTTGAAGAAAGCAATACCATCACGATTGGAAGATTGCAACTGGCCAGTATAGCAAGCACTCAAATTGTGTTTGATTAGCTGATCGAAGGGATCATCCTATCTGGTCGACTTCTATCTGGCGTTTTTTATTTGCTGCCTTGTATTATGGCTGACAGATAACCTTTGTAAACTGTAATGTTGTTCTCTCTCCTTTTATTTTCTTTGTTTGCGTTCTCGATTATTTTATTAAATTTTTTTGGAGGGAGGTTTGTGTTCCTTTGGCTCAATTTTGAGTTGTATTTTGATTTGTTTTGGTCCTAGATTGATCTGAATGTACTAGTATGCAATGTACAGTATACTGTATTTGAGTGTATCTGAGAATTGTAACCTCTGTTGTGCCATTAATAACAAATTGGTTTGTTCATCAGTAGAGACATGTCTTCTGCATTCTCACTATAGGTAGTATGATGCTATATGCATACTAGATGCAGCAGCTAAAACATTGGCCTCCAGGCTGCATACGATATGAGAGTAGACTGCTAGGAACCAAAGCACCTTTTTTTCTTTTTAATGAAATACTTATGAAGGTAGAGCAACAACAATTTACTGATCTAGAGGCTAACTTGAGTTGGAGCAAGTTGGTGCAGTGCTTAGTGTGTCGTTTATCTTGTTCAAAATTTGAGTTCGATTCTCACTCATAATCGATAGTTAGTGACAACTCTATATCTTAAACACTACTCGCAGAGAATTCTGAGCCGTGATGAAAGTTTCTTTGTATAGTTGTTGTAGTACAATGTGTCATGTGCGAAAGTTTAAGATCCATGTCCTTTAACTACCTCCCATATTTTGTAAAAAATTGAAAAAGAAGGCTTGCTGACATGTCTGTGCTTAGGTCTATAAATGAATCCAGTAGAGTCGAGTATTGAATTGTTCAGATTTGGTTCACAAAATTTATTGAATATGAAATAAAGTTTGATTAAGACTCGTTTAACTACCGAGTCGAGTACGATCTCAAATTGAGCCCGAACAGAACTTTTCGAGCGAATATGATCCGAGTATCAATAAAAAATTACAATTTGAAGAGGTTCGAGTAATTTATCGAATTTTAAAATTTATTCATATTTAAACCATTTATATTTTGAGTGGAGCGAATTCGAATTCAACCCTCAACCCGAAATATTTAGTTCATTTTATGGTCTTATATGTGCCTGAGTGCTTAATACTCAATTGACAAAAAGTAATACGAACTGACAAAATAGTAGAAATGTATGATGACCTTAAGTATAAGTTGTCAATATTGACAATATAAAATTTTCATCCATGACTGGTAAACTATCTTTTTCTGTTTCAAACTCATACAGCATATATAATAAATAATATAATAATAAATTCATCCACGACGAGAGGTAGGACTGTAGTACTATAATAATTCATAAATTTAAGGAAACAGACAAGACAATACATTATGTCCAAAAAATAAAAATAAAAAACTCAACAAGAGTACTAAATTAATCAACTTGCAACATTTTTATTATAGACAAAACTCCCAACAGTTACTGATTCACTATTCTTCTCTTATATTCATTCAAAAAATTTATCAATAAGTCTTCAATCCCCAAGACATGTTGCACATGGGCGATTATTTAAATAAAATAGACAGTATGGTTTGAACAAGGAGTAGAAGATAACTAGATAAGATATTAAATTAGATAGGAAAAATAAATAAATAAATAAATAATAAGATAAGGTAGGGGGTAGGGAGTAGGGAGTAGTATAATATTCTCATCCTTCTTGATTTGTTGCCTGTTATTTTGGTTTGTAACGAGTGTTGCTCAAAATGATCATCAACTTGCATTATGATGCTTAATTAATCTATAAACTTACTATATATTTGCAATTAGTGTCGAAATAATTAAGCAAGCATGCATGGTGGGTCTATGGAATCTTTAATTATCAATTTCTCTGAAATTGACTTGTAGTAGTTGGGACTTGGGATATAGGGATAATTACAAAACTCTCCCTTCAAAGTTTGAATTTTTTTTTCTGTTCCAAAATATTCAATTAATTGAAAAAGAACTAAAGCGAGCATATTTTCAATCAAATAAGAATATTATGAAGTTAGCAATGTTTTATTAAATAAGTCAGTCGAGTATAAAAAGTTGTTCTAGCTAGGCAATATAAATACTTTTGCGAAGGGCTAAATTTTATTTTGGATCAAACTCTCATATATATATATATACACACACACACACATACGGTTACCTAATTAGCGCATGGAAATTTTCATTAAGAAATTGCACGAGCAGTTAAAAAAAAAATATTGGTAAACAGATTCTTTAAATAAAATAAAGAATTGTGAATTTAGATTTAGGACAGCGAAGTGCGAAAAGAGTCAAACTAGAGGGGCAATTGTGTCAATATGTTTTCGTATCTTGAATTATAAATATGAAATATAGTATTATTAATAGCCTATATATTGCATATACTCCACATACACTATATAGAAGGCATGCATTGAGTTACAAGAGTACTTGAGGGAGCATATATATATATATATGATATGATGGAAAGTTCAGTTGCCAGAGATGGAGAAGCTCAAGTACTCTCTACCTCCATTCGCAAACCAGGCGGTTGGATTACCTTTCCCTTCATCCTAGGTCTTTCTCTCAATCTCTCTTAATTTAGTGTACGTACTTTTTTAAAGAATAAATTTTATATATATATATATATATATATATATATATATATATATATATATATATATATATATATCACAGACCCAAATGTCAAAAAGTTTATTTATGAAATAATGGAATTGAACCCAAAACGATTACATTGTAACATAATATTTTTCATGCTAAGGAATTCATGAGTAATTATAGTAACCTGTCTTGACGAGAACTCGAACTAACGACATTTTCCTATTATTTGAGCTAATCTTTGGAGTTGCACTACAATTATATTGTGCTATATAGATATTTTTTATTTACTTGTTATTGAATTAAATTAAATTCTTGAAATGAAATATATACATGTGTATATATATATACATGTATATATATATAGTCATAATTAAGTAGTTGTGCTTTTAATTTGGGTGAAATATATATATATATATATATATATATATATATATATATATATATATATATATATATATATATATAAGCAGCAACCATGGGGGGATTGTCAGTGGCGGCAGGAGGATGGATATTAAACCTGATGGTATATTTGATAGAGGAATTCAATGTGAAGAGTATAGATGCAGCCCAAATATCAAATGTGCTTAATGGCTGCGTCTGTCTCTTTCCCGTTCTCGGTGCAATCATAGCAGACTCCTTTCTTGGCTGCTATTCTGTCATTTGGATTTCTTCTCTTATCTCTCTCTTGGTAAGTATATATATATTCAATTCTTTTTGTTATAATCTTTTCATCTTTCACAACAAATTACAATTTTAACATATTTTAGTCTTTTAAATTATTTAATTAAAAAAATAAATTCATTAATGAAATAGAAACACGAATTCCTATTACTTTCCTATATCTGTGCAGCATAGTATCCAAGTTGCTTCAAAACTTTCAGCCGTTGAAACCTTTTTTTTTTTTCCTTTTAAAAGGAAATTTTAATATGAAATATCCAAGATATATACATATTAAAATTACTTTACTGTTCCAAAACTGGAGACGAAGTTTAACAAAAGCCTTGCTTTTTCAGACATATCTCTAACTGTCGTCTAACATATGCTAGAAATGTTTCACCAGTAATATTATTCAATCTACCTCAAATATATATATATATATATATATATATATATGAACTTTACAGCACCATTTTAGATTTATAATCTAAAATTAAAATTGCATCTGGAAATACATACAGGGTGTTGGTCTTTTAGCGGTGACCGCCGCACTTGGTTCCTTAAGGCCTCCACAATGTGAAACTGGATCAATCTTGTGTAAATCTCCATCAAAAATCCAACTTTCAGTCCTTTATGTTGGTCTAGCCATGGCGGCTTTAGGGGTGGGAGGAACAAGATTTACCTTGGGAACAATGGGAGCCAATCAATTCGACAATGCGAAAAATCAAGCCATTTTTTTCAACTGGTTTTTTTTCGCCTTTTATGCATCCACAATCATAAGTGTAACAGCCATTGTATATGTACAAGATAGTGTGAGTTGGACTTTGGGGTTCGGTCTCGCCGTATTGGCTAACCTACTAGGCTTAGCCGTTTTCTTATTGGGAAGTCGATTTTATCGCCATGTTGGAGCAAATGGGAGCCCATTTACCGGTTTAGCTCGGGTTGTTGTGGCTGCTATTCGAAAAAGAAAAGTAATGTTATCACTCAAAGGTGAAGATTATTACCAAGAACAATATTATGGTGGAGCTGAAAAACTGGTGCCTAAAATACCTACCAACACTTTAAAGTAAGTACTTTCTCATTTGGTTCACCCACCATACCTTTGACTGAGTTGAGTACTAGGCCAATTATCGATAATTCATGAGAAAAAAAATGTGAGAATGGAAGGACTCATTTTTATAGAATTAAAAAAAAATGTGTTTGATTGTAAAATCCCCACGGTTATCACTACTTCCTACTCCTAAAGTCATGATACTTTACATTCTCTGATCTAAGATAACTTAATATGTATATGATCAAAGGAAATTAACGTCTCCGATCCTATTCTTCACATTTTTTTTTAATCATACAGGTTCCTAAACCATGCAGCGGTGAAAACAGAAGGAGGCGTAAAATCAGATGGGTCATTAGCAAAACCATGGAAGTTATGCACAGTGCAACAAGTAGAAGATCTCAAAGGCCTAATCAAGATCATCCCACTTTGGTCAACCGGTATATTTCTAGCCACACCATTAGCAATTCAAGGCAGCTTGATAGTCCTCCAAGCTCTAACCATGGACCGTCACATTGGACCCCACTTCCAAATCCCAGCCGGGACAATGATTGTCTTCGTACTCATCTTCACTTCTGCCTCACTTACCCTCATTGACAGATTCCTATACCCCACGTGGCAAAAGCTAATTGGCCAACCCCCAACTCCTCTCCAACGAATTGCGGTTGGCCACGTGCTAAATGTGCTCAGCATGGCGGTGTCAGCCATGGTGGAGTCTAAGCGGCTCAAGGCAGCAGAGTCACACCACCTCCAAGGCCAAAACGACGACTCCATCGTGCCCATTTCAGTCATTTGGCTGGTGCCACCATTGGCCATTGCTGGTGTAGCAGAAGCCTTTCATTTTCCAGGACAAGTTGCATTGTACTACCAAGAATTTCCTGCGCCGCTGAAAAGCACAGCAACTGCAATGGTAGCTATGTTTATTGGCATCGCATATTATTTGAGCACCGCAATAGTTGATACTGCTAGAAGGATGACAAACTGGCTACCAGATAATATAAATCATGGGAGGATAGATAATGTGTACTGGGTGATAGCGGTGATTGGGGTTTTGAACTGCAGTTATTTTCTAGTTTGTGCTTATTTCTACAAGTATCAAAATGTAGAGGAGGTGGAGGATAGGTCTAAGTTAGACAAGTGATGTAAATAGCCCCAAGAAAATATGCTTCTTCTTCTTTTCTTTTTTTTGGTGAACTGGAATGTCCACTTTTATATTTACTTGAATAAAACCTGTAACCCCTGTAACAGATGGCAGTGTCTTAAGCAAAACATAAAAGTAAAACTATGCTGCTCTAGTCTCTCCGGTGTTTCCATTTTATTGGACATTTGGACCCAAAGAAAAATCTGAGCATATCACCAGGAGGGGGATTTTTATTTTATTTTTAATTTTTTTTTACAGCTACTGGCTTTTTCTTTCTAAATATTTCCAAAAGGTATTAATCTTTCACCTGGAGAAAATGAAGGTAAAAACTTAATTCTATGACCGTACTTCAGTGAAGAAAATTAATTAAATGAAGACATGTATTGACGTATATTTCTAAGGAAGAAATAGAAACATCTGTTGTACAGAGTGTCATTTTAGATCAGTCCTGATTGTCAGGTAAAGAATAAACTTGAGTTACACCAAGTTTGTTTACTGCAAATCCGCAGGTTGAATGTTGGTGAATTTTGTGCAGTCAAAAGGTCCAATCTCATTGTTTTTCCGTTTCACCTGAAATCCATAGTGGATAGAAATCAGTTCCATGATGCAACACATTTTTTACTACAGTTTATGACTATGCAGGGGAGAAATCTACAACCTAAAAAGTAATAGAAAAGCTTGAAATGCCTCTTTGGACAGAGTCTACATGCAGTTTGGGACAAAATGAGCACCAGGCTTATGCAGCAATACTGAAATATGAACATTTATCTTCATACAATAGTTGTGTTACAGTCAGGCTAACAGTCGAGAGTTAAATCACAAATTAATTTAGTGTAACTAGTTGTATAACACGCTCAATGCATGAAGTCTTCACGGAATAGGATAGTTCTAGCCATTGTGAGCAATAATTATTTCATTCAAAATTTAAGAGTATTTCACATGCAGCCAAGAGTCAACTTCATAAATGTGTTACATGAAAGCTATGAAGCACGCAAAGAAGTGCCTTATTAAATTGAAACAAAAAAGACATTGAAACACAATCTCTAATTCTCTATGCAGAATTAGTTTAGAAAAGAAATACATCAAAGCAAAAACTAATAAATTTCAACCTATTCTGAGGGAGGAGAGGTGAGAATGTGAGAAATTAAAGGATTAAGTTAATTAATCAGCTATCATCAAACTGAAAAGGCCATGGATTGTTATTTAACATTTTAATAATGTAGGCCTTCCAGTAATATATGAGAGATGCATGCCCTAGAAAAGATTTATTTTAGTATAAAAATTACCTCACTAAAAAATAAAAGATAGATTTTATTGCATGGAAATTGCCATGCATGTTTTTTCGTCTTCTCCTCTTAATAGAGTACTTCAAAACATAAATTATTATGCTTCATTCAAAGTATTCATGAGTTTAAATAGAAGAAAAAATCTATCTACAAAATACAGATTATGATACTAGGAATTACTTCACACATAATACCTTAACAACAGAAATATGAGTAGTGAGAGAATAGGGTCATACCGGAGACCATGGACCTGGTTCAGGAAGAGACTTGTCAGGGGGGGAATTTTGTACGGCGCCACTTTTCTTTGTCAAAATATCCTGTAAAAAGCTCTTTATAAGATGCAGACTATGAATCTACTAGGTGTATGAATATCAGGCGTCATCCACCTGGTTTAATGAAAGGATTACTTTACAAAATATTTGTGGATAAAAGGATCATCTCAAAAGAATCAAGTCCATCTATCTGCAGATAGCATATGTGGTAAACTGGAGGGCAGAACAAATCAACAAAGTACTTTGTCTCATACTACTGAAAAGTAGCTGATATATTGAGAGTGATGATTCTTCACAAGTCCAGTTTGACCAGAACCTTTTTAGCACTCACATGGAGTTTAAACTCATTTATGATAAAAACATAAAGCTCTCTACTAGAACTAGCAAGTCACTATTCTATTTAATGAATACTCCCTCCGTCCTCGAAAAAGTGCCTGACGCAAAATCTTATTTTTCCTCCAATAATGTTTGACTTGCTCAAGTCACAAATATAAAGCTTTTGGACCCCAATAAAAATACTCTACAAAGTGTTAAACAATTAGGAAAAACTGAAATTTGTTTTAAAACTTTTCTTTCTAAGACCCACTGTTAGAAAAAGTATTTCAACCACATCTTTAGGACTTTCTTAGTTTGCATGGAAAATTGTACTCAACACATTCTTTTGAGGATGGAGGTAGTATAATACAGGAGTACGTACGTTCAAGTTATTCATACCCCAACTATGGAGAGAGTAACAGGCATAGAGCAGATCAAATGTTCCCAGACTGTAAAGGGAAGAGATGTTATAGCAAACAGATAATAAATATAAAACCATATACCTCTCCAGCAGCTTCAATAGCAGCCAACCATTCATCAGAGAAGGGAACTGCATCAGGCGGAGGTATTATAATACACCTATCATGCTTTGAACCCTTTTCTGATTGCTTGCTGTCATCACAAGGAAAGCATATTAGAGTTTACCCCAAGTTTCAAACAAGTGCACTGCAAACAATAATGAAACACGAGTTTAAAAAGGTATGGATGGAAACAAATGCACATGTTTGCATTTTGCTACTTGACACTTACGAGGGCACAGTTGCATCGTTGTCCTTCCCGGAAGCATTCGCATTGTCCAAGTCATTGTTTAACTTACCACCAGCACTATTACTATCTTCAGTAATTTTAGTTTCATTTTCATCTAAAAAGTTCCTCTTTGATCTATCTTCTATGCCAACTTGGCTACTTCTTCCTGACAAGGTCCAAACTCCTTTAACAGCTACATCTTCACTAACTGAACAAGATTCTAGACAACTATTGGTCACACCTTCACTCATATCTTTGCACGTATTTGAAGCAGAATCATATTCTGAAGAAATAGCTTGACCACTGTGCTCCATGTCCTGCCTGAGCTGTCCAGCAGTGAAGTGCTCAAGAAGATCAGTTGAGGACTCAACCCCGACAGAACATGATGGTGCATCCTCTCCATATGGCCAATCATCCATTTTCTCTAAATCAAAACAACTTTCTAAATCATTTCCACAAACATAACTATATTTTGGAGGAACTTCTTCAACACTCTTTAAGACACTTTCCTGCTGGCATTCCTCAGAGTTGTTGATTTTTTGGGGAAACAAGCGATGATTGTCCTCAAAATTATGAACTGCATCCAGTGGAGGTATTATCATACAACTAATGTGCTTCATACCATTTTCAGATTGATTGCTGCCATCGCAAGAGAGCAGATTAGTGTTTTAATGCAAAATTTTAAACAAGTGCACTGCAAAGTGCAAAGCTGCATGATGAGTTTAAAAAGGTATGTATGAAAACAAATGCAAAGTCTTGCTAAAAATCACTCACACTGATGCAGTTGCATCCTTGTCCTTCGCATTGTCCAACTCATTGTGCAGCTTACTAATAGGACTATAACCATCTTGAGCAATTTGTTCTGCAAAGGTCCTCTTTGATCCATCTCTTGTACCAACCTGGCTACTTCTTTTCGGCGAGGTCCGAGCACCTTGAACTGCTAAATCTTCACTAAATGAACAAGATTCTGGACAAGTACTGATCACATCTTTACTCCAATCTTTGTACATTGTAAAAGCAGACTTAGATTCTGAAGAAATAGTTTGACTACTGTGCTCCATGTCCTGTCTGAATTGTCTATCGGTTAAATGCTTATGATGATCAGCTGATGACTCGCTCCCGACAGAACCTGATGGTGCATCCTCTATATATGGCCGATTGTCCATTTTTTCTAAATCAAAACAACTTTTGAGATCACTTCCACAAACATAACTATGTTTTGAAAGAAAATCTAAAACACTATCCGAGACACTTTCTTTCCAGCATTCATCAGAGTTACTGATTTTTTCAGGAAACAAGTGGTTATTGTCCTCAAAATGATGAACACCCGGCAAAGGTATTATCATACAACTATCGTGCTTCATATCATTGCTGTCATCACAAGAAAGAATATTAGAGTTCGCCACGAGTTTCAAACAAGTATGATGAAACCGCAAACCTACATATTGAATTTAAAAAGATATGTTTGAAAAACAAATGCACAAGCTTGCTACAAGACACTTACACTGATGCAGTTTCGTCCTTGTCCTTCACAGAAACCTTTGCATCGTCCAATTCATTGTGCAACTTATCGACAGGACTATTACCATCGCGTGCAATTTTAGTTTCAGTTTCATTTAAAAATGTTATCTTTGATCCATCTCCTATACCAACTTGGCTACTTCTTCTTGACGAGGTCCGAACTCCTTTAACTGCCAATTCTTCACTTAATGAACAAGATTCCACACCTGTAGCAGTTACACCTTCACTCCAATATTTGTTCATCTTCACAGCAGAATCAGAGTCCGGAGAAATAGCTTGACCACTGCACTCCATGTCCTGCCAGATCTGTCTTTCAGTGAAGTGCTCTAGACGATCAGCAGAGGACTCCATCCCTACAGAACCTAATTGTGCATCCTCTTCAGATGGCCCATTATCTATTTTCTCCAAATTAAAACAACTTTTGAAATCACTTCCACAAGCATAACTACGTTTTGGAAGAACATCTGTAACACTCTCCAAGACACAGTCCTGCTGGAATTCCTCAACGTTATTGATATGTTGAGGAAACGAGTGATGATTGTCATCAAAATCTTGATCAACTGCAATGCACAAACTAGTCAAGTTTTGATCTTCTCCAAATTGTTCAACACAATCAATAAGGTTTGAACACTGATCAGTCACTGTTGAAGCATGCCAGCAGCTGTTTTTGATGAATGCATTGTCATCTAATAACTGCTGCCATCCATCTTTGGCATGTGATTCACTGTTCGATTTATCTACTCCATTTGCATCTTCATGTGTTCTCTCTACAGTATGAAATTGACATAGATGCTGAGGACTATCCACTTCATGACCATTATAAACTCGTACTATCGGACAGGCCTCTCCAATTTTGTCAAGGTAGTAATTCTGCGAGTGTTCAACAGCTCTGGTCTTACCAGGACTTTCTAAGCAGGATTTATTTTCAGCACCCTCCATGACAGCATCATTTGTCAATCCGTGTACTCCTATATTCTGCACATTACATTCATTTAATGACGCCTGAGCACTTTGGACCAATGACCCAGATTCTTGACTCAGAAAAGACGTGCCCACCTCCGAAGAAATAGCATTATCAATGAGCCCAACATCTTGCCTGAAATGTGTATCAACAGAACACTCTAGATTTTCAACTGACGAGTCGATCTCTACAAAACCAAACTGCGCCTCCAAAGGATCCAAAGGAGACTGCTCAGCTATTTTATTTGTATCAAATTCTTCATTTTGAATTTGACCTTCTAATTGAGTAAAAGTAACATCTGAACCATTTGATTCACTTTTACTAACTTCATTTATTTCTGGAACAACGCACTGAACACCCTCATTGACTTCTTTCCCTTGGGATTTTTCAGAAACTAATTCATGATTACATTGGAAATTTTGTTCAACTGCAAAGCAAGGATTTTGAAGCTCTAAATGTTCTCCAGATGAAGTACTTATGTTGCTGTTACTGTTTGCAACATATGAAATTTCGTTCTGGGCATGCAGTTGTGCATCTACAAAATTTGATCTACTAGACAGCTTACCTGCTGCAGTAGCAGCTTCATTCTCTTGCTTCGCCTGTTCATGTTGAAAAGGAAAATCAACAATTATCCAGTCAGTTCCACTATTATCCGGGGCTTTTAAATCAACAACTTCCATCTTTCCAGTTGTATCTTTTAAGCACTCACAGCCTCTGGTCTTAAGACTATGGTTTCCCCCATAAAAGACTTGATTTGCTTCACAGGTGAAATTTTTTATCAGTTCAGGTTGTTCCGAAGATGGGTGATCAAGCTCCTTCGTACAGTTTGCCCAATCACTATTAACTGTCAAAGAATTCTGCTCTTCATAATCTATGAGTATGCCAGGCAGTAACTCAGAAGTGACACCATCATTTGTAACGGAATAATTCTCTATCTCTTCTTCTCCACGTTGGTGCTCAATTGAGCCTTCCTTTCCATGTATAGCATCAGTTCCACAGATGTTTTCAGCCATACATTGAAAATTTTCCAGATCTGTCCTGCTATAATTCTGACTTGTTATATAAGCCGCACTGTGATTGTTATCTTCTCTCAATTTTTCACAAGTTCCACTTTCTAAGAGCTCTTGAACATTATTCATCTGCAATTTTGCATCCAACTGGTAACGAATTTCCTCCATTTTGTGGTGTTCCCCATGTACTGCAATGTTTTTGTCAGTATCAACAATATCACGCACCTCATGCTTACAACTTTTAGGCTTAGAACTTTTATCGAATGTAACTTGTACTTCCACCTTCTGCACATTATTCACCTTCAAGTCTGACTTCATTGTTTTATGTGCAACAGCATTAAAAGTAGATAGTTCGGAGCATTGCATATTGGAGCTTAAGCCCACAGTTGTTGGATTTGATGTGATGTCATTGATCATTTTGGACGTTTTCATTGGTGCATGTGGGGGCCTAGAATCACCAACAAATTTTCGCAGACCAAGTGTTGTAGACTGTGGAATATTGCCTGGTTGAGTATTTCTCTGTGATGAAAGACATGACAGAAGAATGTATCATCAAGAAACTTGAAGCATTTGTAGTTTCTAACTTTCTATATAGAGGTGAAGGAAAAAAAAGAGAGAGAAGTATAAAATTATATATTTTGCTGCATCAGAAAGATCATACCTGACCAAAATAACCTAATGATGGTGACGGCATTCTCAAACCTGATGGTTTCCCTTTTTGAAGCTGAGACATTTTACCACCAGCAATGTGTATGTTCTGATGAAGCGAACCTGCAACTATACTGGATCCATATTGGCCTTCAGATGAAAGCGCTGTGGTAGATGGAACCACTGGATCTGGCGTCACCTGTAAACTACTATTAGCTTTCTTTACCAGTGAAGGTTGTCTATTGGTTGATGGATGTACTTCCAGTGGTGAGTTAGCCTGTGCAATATTAAAGATTAAAAAACAAAATTTAATATATTTTATGGTCAACGTACAGACTACAAAGAATATAAGCCTTATCAAAGTCCAGATTATTGAGTGCACAGCCTGATATTAAAGGTTGACCTAAGTTCTTGCCAAAACTTCTTCCAGAGTATTTTGAGCTAAGACTAAAATAAATGTTTAGTTCTTACCAAATTTTCTCTAGAATGTTGAGCTGAGATTTTGTCAGGTAAAGGCAAAGAATTGGGAGCAGATTTTGCTTTATTTTGGGCACATTTGACATTTTTAAAGGAGCTCTCCGATGCACCATTCTTCTGAACATTGACTGCTGCATGACAAAAAAGGGGAAAATGTATACATACAGTACCCAAATCACTGAAACTATTGTGCAGATAAAGACATTCTCTCAATGAGAAATTATGGAACTATTAGATAAAAGCCTTCTGATAGTTAAAAGTAAAAATTGTACTAAGACAATCTGGTTGACCAATCTGATTAAAATTTCAGCACATCAATTACATCTTCTGCAATGAGAAATTAGATTAAACACAACTTAAATTATGCAAAAGATATTAAAAAAAGAGGATTACCTGGTCGAGCAATTTGATTATGCTTCAAGTGGCTTGCCTTCAGTATGCTGCTCTTAGTGGTTGTAGGAAGTGAACGAGGACCTGGTATTTTCGGAAGTTTTGAATCCTTCTTTGCAACTTTACTGGTATGTACATTAGCAGGCCTTTTTAGAGTACAAAAGAGTTAAGGATTATTAATCTTTTCTAATTCACGGCAAAACCCAAACTTAGTAATTTCAAATTTGTGAAGGCCACAAATACATGGATTGCACTAAAGATGCAAAAGGATATGAAGATGAAGGCAAAGGTCTCGGGCATCCACCACCTTTAAGCACAGTTCTGTTACGCCCATTAGTTGAAAGATCTTCCCGCATAACCTGTGAGCACATATTGCCAAAAAAAAACGGAAAACAAAAAAACAACGTTACACCAAATTCATAATGAAAAAGAAGAGTTCTATTGAAGCTTGTACTAACCGCAGAAGGAGCTAATTTGTCACGAGCTGGTGAATTATGTGGTGGCAGTGAAATAGCACCCTTTCTTCTGTGTCCTTTTAAGGAAGTACCAGGTAATTCTGTAAATGAAGTTTCTTCAAATGCTTGCAGATCTACAGAAGCAGTAGTACAATTGGAATCACCATAGAGTGATTTTCTTCTTTCTTCATTAATAACTGACAATGCCTCTCCACATGAGTTACCAAAACTCCCACTAATCATGGATAACTCGACAGGATCCAAAACACCTGAGAAAACAAAAATTACATGTTTCTCGTATAAATCTTAACACAATATCAAGACTTTAGCATATATAACTTTATAATACAAATAGACCACCTTCTTCAGTGAAAAAAGCTCTATCCCACGCTAAGCTTTTCCGCAAATTATATCCTCCTCTTTTTCTCCGTTTCATTTGCAGCGGCTCCATACTCAGTTTTGGCCCTTCTGACTTGTTAGCATTCGTATTCTCTTTGTTGCTACCTTCGGGAGATGAATAACTTGGTCTTTCTGGATCCAAACTATCCTTTAAACCCTCTGCCACACAAATATTATGTTAAGTATTTATTTTTTGACAAAATTTCAGTTTCCACTTCTTTTACGCCAAAGTGTCCATGACTCAAATCTCTGACAGACGCACACTGTCTACCATAGAACACCTCAGCAACTCACCTAGTCATAAGCATTAATTTCTTCTGTTAACACTATGCTAACCTATAGTACTAAGTTGCTGAAAAGCATAAAATAGTAATTACTCAAATTCTGAAAAGAAAGCGGTTAATCTTCAGCAAATTTTTCCACTAAAAAGGTTTACCTTCCTCAATTTGAAGTCTAATCTTTACCTAACACTCTTATCAACCTAGATATGATGTAATTCAACCTAATTATACCTACTTGGCTACTTGTTGGCGTGCACACAAACACACACACAGATATATATATATATATATATATATATATATATATATATATCGGCCTATATCGTCCAACAATCAATATTTTCATTTTAGCTGAAAGCATCTTCTGAAAAGCATGCAATTTAGAGAACGGCAGCACAATTTGAGAGGAGAATAGCACAATCTGGTTAACATGCACAAACTGCAATCTGGGTTGCATTTGCTTTAAATCATTCATACTAATCAGGTAAAAACTTCTTCCCAAAAAATATCAACAATCAAGGTACAATAAAGAGTGTATAAAATTAATACCTCAATCCAACTGATACCATTTAAATTGATCAAACACAAACAATTGCTCTAAATCCAAAACAATCGAGACATAAAGGAGTTTCAGAGCATAGGTCAACACATAAGAAAGATGCTAATTAACTTGTCAATTGGATTGAACCACTCAGAAACCCTAGGAAAAACAAATCCATTCAGCAAATCAGAAATCAAAGAGCACGCCTAAGATTCAGTTACAGAAATGGAATAGAAATTGACTAAATTTGACACACACACACACACAAAAAAAATCCTAGAAGACGAATCAAAGGAAACTGACTTGTGAATGAAACACGAGGGGAATCAGTAGATCCCTTTGATATCGGAACTTGTAGAGGCGAGACTAAAAAGTGGTCGTTGTTGAGATTAGTAGCGTCATTTAGCGTCGGAATCAGTTGGAGCAAAGAATCATCTTCGCCGGAGATTTCAATCAGCGGCAGATCCGGTTCCATCATCCGTCGTCTGCAATAACTGACACCGACTGAGGGTTTTATTTGGTTATGCTTTTGCAAATTGTTATCATTTCGTGTTTTTAAAACGATAGCAAGCGGGAAATGGGTATAGAAGGAGAGAGATGCACGTGACCAGGCGGACATCACTCTTGTACTTTTCTCTTAAATAAATTAATAATAAATTCACGATTCAAAATACTCCGTATATTAAATTAGGTTTGTAATTTTGTAGTTATATTCTATCTCGCTGACAATTTTTATAACCATAATAATATATCATATATAGATATAGATTTAAAACATAATTTCTTTTATAATATCATCTCCGTCTATTTCAAATATTTTCGATTACGAATATCATAGGCTACCTAAAAAGTATTACTTCTTCCGTCTCAAAAAGATAAGTAAAATATAATTTACATGCATATTAAGAAAAATAAAAATAAAAAAAATAAAGTAAAAGAGTTTCAAATTTATTCTTAGTGATCCCACAAAATTATATAAAGTGATGAATACTTTTAATTTTTTACACTAATGAACTTCATTAAATGACATATTTACCCTCCACTTTATGTATTTTATTCTATTCTTTTTGAGATAAAAATATTTGTACCTTTAGTCATCTTTTTTACGACAGAGAGGGTAATAGTTATAAGATTTATTGTTTTAAAAATCCAAAGGAATCATGTCAATTTTAAATTTAAAAATATCTTAAATTAATTTTTAAAAAATTAATATTGATCTTATAATTCAAAATTGAGAGAGTATGTTTGAACTTTTAAATTAAGATCGATTCATTGTTGAGAAAGAAAAGAAAATTTCTGTTCAGCTTAAATTCTTGGTTTGTCCAGATGAGGACGGGATGAATTATTAACGATGGTCACATAGTCAAAAAAAAAATATGATTTTAATAACCAAAAGTTTCTATCTATTGATTTGAACATAAAGATACTGATTAGAAATTTTGTGAATAGCTCCTGTCATTATTGGTTAATTTATCAACAGTTTTGTACAATCAAAATTCACACCCATGACTGACCTTTCCAAAGATGTAGAAATCAAACATCTGCCTAGAAAAACAAAACAGCATAAATAATTGTACTTTTTATCTTCTTGAAATTTGTGTTGAATGCAGACCACCTGTTATGGTACAATAGTCCCTTAAATTATTGATTAAAAGTGTATGAAACTTATTATGAAAAAAGCTCTGTTGTAAAGAAGAGGCAGTTGATTTAATGGAGTGAATCATGTAGCTTAAAATATTTGGGAATAAATGAATTAAGCTACGGGTGAGGAGATGAATTAAGCTTCGGGTGATGCTAGGGGGTCCCAAATTTTTGGTCATTAATTAAGTAGACCTCATATGATCGTTATATCATAAATTCTCATTAAAATATTCAATGTCATGTCATTTAAGACCCCTAACATTAAGCTATAGGCTCCCCTTGTTGCTCATTACAATTCCAAGCTTCTCAAGGCAACTGTAAATAACTAAATATTGATGCACTGAATGGCTAATAAAGAAGCTGCCTCAGACTGTATAAAGACTGCTCGAATGGAAGAAAGTTCAGTGGGAAGAAATTACACATAAATGTTGCAAGAAATTTCACACCATATATGTAGGCAAATTGTACATGATCTGGGGAGTAATGCAGACATTGCATATCGTGTATTCATGACTTCTTGTACTACAGTTCTACAAAATATTACATCTTCTTATCTAAAGTAGAAACCTTTAGTTGCTTCAAACATTCACATTTAATCATACCGTCAAACTTAGCTGCTAGTTGCGTTCATCTCAACAACAAAACAAAACTCTGGCCAACACCATTGAAATAAATTCAGCACCAGTGTCGGTCACATCCTACCAGCGCCACTGCCCATTTAATTGATCTATATTTTTTCAGTCCAACTTCTTTTGCTCAAATCCTACAGGCTTCTGTTCTCTTTCACTCTCAGTGGCCTTCTTCCTTCCTCTCGAAATGTTATAGTACAGCAGCTTAATTACATCTTGGCTATTAAGATTAGAGAAAAGAGGGGGGGGGTGGGGGGGGGGGGGGGAGGGGGGGGGGCGGGGGGGGGCAGGGGGGGGGGGGGGGGGGGGGGAAACAATACATCAGCTTAAGTTTCTTAATGAAACTTATTTAGACAATTGCATATGTCAAATACCAACACAACACTGAAAATTTTGGAAGTAACAACTCAAGCCAATCAAACAGTAAGGAATATATGGGGACAGACCATTCTTGTCTATGGCCTATCAAACTACATTGAATATATGCTCATAATTTAAACCAAGGACAACAACTTATTGCAAGAAGATCTTCAAAGGACAAACTTGAGAAACTTCAAATAGGCTTTACACTGAAAGGTTCCCCAAAATAAGGTCTCATCTAAGTTTGAAGTTTCAATTTAACTTCACCATCTTTCTAACTGTCTAAAAGTCTAGAATTACAGGCAGGACAAGCTTATGTTCTACATTCCTCATCTTGGTGGACCTTTACCTTAATACTAAGATACTAACAGCTTGTATATCACTCAATTATCACGGACATGACACATTGAACATTCCAACCAACTAATAGTGAGTCATTCTACTCCATAAACATGGTTCTTCTTACTTCAGCATTTTCTGTTTAGCTCTTTCAACCTATTCACTTACGTTCTATAAATCTCTAATTTACACTGTTCCCAACTCATCCAAACAAGGTTTGTTAATATCCTGCAAGTACCAAAAGTAACAACCAAATGGTGCTACGTTATACAATCAAACAATGAAATATTATGCAAACATAGGCTATCATGTTACAGCTGCACAAGTAGTATAAAAGTAAATAAGAATCTGTAACAGTGTCCAGTAACCAAAGGGAGGCAGACAGGAACACGAACCTTGGCTCACCCCTTAATTTTTGGGGTTCTTCCCTTTGAATGCAGTAACTATCCCCTTCTTTTAACAATCCCTTCTAAGAGATGGTCGTAGTTACCCTTCGGGGCAGAGTGGAAAAAGGGAGAGGATTGAAAGATTTCATTGAAATTGTTCGTTAACTTTTGAAATCAACATTATGTCAGTGTTGAAATGAACAGATGTCTACTTAGTATATAAATCCTTCAAATCGACTAGCACAATTGTAAAACACCTTTCTTATAGCTACAATAATGGGAGTTTATTTATAATATGTATCTTTCTTATTGGCTAGCACAATGTAGAAAATCTTTCTTATTATCTACAACTGTGAAAGTTTACATAGATGACAATTAGCCAAAAAAAAATTGTTTAAAATTTTATTACTTTCAAGTTTCAATATTTCACCACAACGTTCTCCACGTCATCTCTTTCGAAATATCATTCTCTCTTTTTATTCATGTTTTTTTACTTTTTTGTACAAGTTTTACAATTTTCTTAACATGTTTATAATTATTTCCGTAGGTTAACTGATAATTTTCAAGGCCCCTGCTTGAAAGAATTCTTGGTTCCTACATTGTGCATGCCTGACTTGGGGCTTCGGGGCGTTTGGGCCTTTTGAAGGCTAAACGCACATGAGAATTTTGTTTGTTTCACGAACTCACTTTCCAATCGCAGCTTATTTTAACTCACAAATGCAGCATTTGGACCTCCAAATGTAGCAAATAAGCTTATACCGAATGCCCAAACATTGTGTAACAAACAAGGGAAATGACCTCTGCATTTCCATGAATTTGTCTGCACTTGATTTAGAATGTCAGGAAAAAAAATGAAAAAAAAAACATTTAATACTTGCCAAGTCTATCGAAAGGACAAATAAATCTCCACAAAATTCCCAATCATTAAATGCAAAAAAACTATCTTAAATATTGCAAGTAGCTGGTAAAACCATGGAGTAGTCCATATTTACGAGTTTATCCTTTCTAGTGTTTTCTGTTGAAGAGAACTCGACCCCACAGAATTTTAATTTCGTTGTGATTCATGACTTTGTGTCATGCACACACAATCCAACATGACACTTGCTCATTTAATTAGCATTCTCCAACTGTTTGGCACCTGGAGTATGCTGTTTACGTATTTTTGAGGAGCTTGGGCGTGTCCTATTACAGACTGGCTCCTCCATAAGAGTTGGGATACTGGGAATGAAAAGATGGTAAGATCCTTTAGAGGCGGCATTCCTGGGTGAGAGCAGAAAGGATGAAAGGATTTCGTGTTATTTATTCCAGACTTTATTTTATTTAGAGTCCAGTAGATAATGTTTTATTATTTAGAGTTTTATGATGTTTAGGTTTCCATTCTATGTTGATTAGGAACGTTGTCATTGGGTCTTTATAAAGCCTAGACAATCTAGTAATTTTATACTCGCAGATTGTTATTGATATTGAGAATTTATTCGGCTGATTATGATTAAGATCAGTTATTGGATCACCCTCTATCTCAAACAACATCTTTAGTACAAGTATCTAAATTCATGGATATCACATACAAAGATGATACATTCCACCTAAGAAGTAACATGACACCCAATAAATTGGTAATGAACAGACACAAATAGTATTTCAATTGACACCGGGATCAAAATTTATTTGCATAATAAAAAAGCTTGTGATCTCTTAAATCCCGTTACATGAGGAGTGCCACTTCATATCCAAACATACTGAAGCTGCAACTTCTCAGCAGTGGTATATCAAGAATCCTAATGTTTGTATTAGCTACAAATTGTAATAATCTATATAAACCATCAATGGCTTGGAAACATGTTAAATAACAAAAGGAGAAAGGAGAGGAAAACAAGAAACAACAAATAAGCTGAGGAAACAAGGAACTTGCTTACTTACAAGCCAAATGAGTCTAGCTAACATTGCAGTCTCTGGAATTCCCTGTAGCACCATCTTCAGAAGAGGCATCACCATCTGCGAATCCTAAGAAGAAAGCCTCACTATCATCTTCATCACTCTCAACATCAGCTCTATCATATCTTCTTTCAATATAAGCCAACGCTTGCCGCCTATGCAGCCGTAAAACATGCATGATTACATCAGGGGTAAGTGTTACCCGTGAATGATCCTCTCTGCCTTGCCTGTTAGACTCCATAATCTGTTCATAAACAAACATGTTGCAGAAAATAACTGAGAAACAAAAATTCAGGATTCTGAAGCTATCTTCTTGTAGAACCCCCAAATAAAGTACATAAATAAAGCATTAAGATGGTACCTCTTTTACATCATGAGGCAGAGGAGGAAAATTTACTGATGAAGGAGCCCAGAGCTTTACACTCTTTTCTATTCCACAGGTGGCAATAACAGGCATATAGGGATGGGGCTCCAGTTGATTCACTATGTGTCTATCACCTACCACTAGACGCACAAGTTTGGCTCCTTTCTTCTTCCAGATAAATATATGACCACAATCAGACCCACTCAAGACATATTCATCGTTGGGACCAAAGAAACTCACTCCTTTAACTGTTTGTGAATTCCTATGTCCTGAGTAAATCTGTGGTTTTTCCAGTCTCTGCAAATCTTCACATGGGACAGACAATGGATTGGGACCTAAACCCATATTTTTATTAAATAAATAAATGAGCTCGTCGTTGTAAGATATTAGCAGTTCATTAGTATTGGAGTAAGCCAATCCCGTAATGTGAACATCATGAGTCTTAATTAGATGACGAGGACAAAACGTATTAACAGGTCTATCTGCATTACTCGATGCATCTGATTGGTATCTCCTAATGTCATAGACACGGGCATATTCATCTGAACCTCCTAGGGCAAAATAGTTGGGATTTCTGGGGTCGATAACAATGGCATTCAACCTTATGCTGCTTGAGGATTGCTGATTGTTTTCCGTGAATGAGGAGCAGCAGAAAAGCTTTGTAGCAGAATTACTCCGCAAATCAAACTGCAAAAGATAGAGGGACTCTAAAATCAAGATGAATTTGGTGAAAGCTTTTACAAGTAAACATTATCAATTTGACCCACATGTTGAACGAAACCATCCTCGGCACAACTATAAAATGTGTGAGGACTTCCTGGCTCCACTGCGAGATTGTGTACGCGACCTTGGTGCTTGCCTAACCTTTTTGTTTCCACATAACCATTCTCCAATACCTCACCAAGTCTGACCTGCAAGGCAGAGAGACGACTAAAAGAGAGATAAAGTGGTTAACAATAACGGCATCCTATTCACAGGTGGGAACAAAGCCAGGTTTTTTTTAAGCCGGCTGAATTTATTACTGATGCTGCTGCAAGAAGTGACCTTTAATGAGTTCAGCAAGGTCAAATTTCAAAAATAGCACAATCACAGCTTAACTTTATCACCTTGTCTTATTATTCAGGATCAGCAGAACAAACACACACTCACACACACACAAAATTCTATTTGGATTAATGCCATAACTTAGACTCACAAATTAATTAGCCATTTCACATTCCTTAGAATGCAACAATATCATTTTTACATATTATGCTACATTTTTATCATGTCTCTCATACAAATTCAAACAATTGAAAAGGTAAGTTAACCTCTAGGTGAATAAATGGTTGTTCAGGAGTAAAGCTATTAAACAAATGAAAAGCATAGATGCATAGGGTTCCAAAAATGCATAAGCATCACAAATGCAACAAGAGAATTATCAAATTAACACACATAGACATGAAGTTTCAGAATCATCTTCAGAAATGTGGCCTGCGACATTAAGATGGACAGATACCAAATGGCCTTTCAGGAAGTATTAATGCAGGACACAGAAGAGTATAATCAGTAAAAGACATGCTTGAGCATGCACGCAATGTATAAACACACATAACACAAAGTAACTAAAAAATCTTGTTTATAGGTTCACCTGGCCATCAGCAGCAGAAGTTACTATCTTCCTGTCCTCAGTGAACGGCATGATTTTGGTCTGGAATATGTTGTCCAAGTGACCAGAGGAATAAGAAAAAGTTAAACTTTTAGTTGCCCAATTCCAAAACATGACTTGTCGGTCATCAGATCCTGACACAAGGTGGTCACCAGTAAAGTTGAATTCCACTGCATTTACGCAACCCTCGTGACCATCTAGCTTCCCATAAAGACCGATTCGCTTAACAAGGTCCTACACCAGAAAAAATAGAAGGAATACCAAGTTAGCCTATTCTGATACTGCCCTGCCATTGTTACCATATACAGAGTCTCGACATCAGATACACTTTGCAAACAAAGCTTTTGGGTGACGTGGAATAAGTTGCCAACTACCATGTTTGCTTCAAGTTCATTAACAAAATTTTACAATAAATAGGGGTCTATTACACCCAAAAAAAATACCAGCAACAATATTTGCCAATAATAATAAGAATTCATAATCCAGGCATTTCAAGAGATCATTTTTACACGCTTTTCACATACGCAAAAGGCTCCATTTCATATACAGACCCTGTTATATTCTAAAGCGCAATACACTGATCCCAGAGTCCCAAAAGGATGCCTGGGATGTTCCAAAATATTTCTCATTATTAGAATCCAATACACTTATAATTTAATTTGTTAACATTCTACAAACTAGGAAAAAAAATATAAAGGTTTGTAAATCCCCACCATTTGATTTGGTTCGCAAACTTAAAGTGAGGGGTATTAATAAACTTTAAACATGCTCTATGCATAAGTGCAAGACTCTACCATCTAAACTTAAGTTTAATATAAAGCTTAAATTCAAAACCATTTACAAGATTTAGCTTAACCCTCAATAAAAATTGAATCATACATACATGGTATAGCACCAAAAAGATGAAGATAATGAAAATAGTTCAATTCTACATAAAAGAAAGAAGAAGAAAAAAAGATAAAAATAGTATCTCTACAAAACATAATATATTTATATACACAGAGAGAAAGAAAGAGTGTAGCCGTGTAGGTAACCTCGGAAGCAGAAATTCGGCGAGCGAAGTTTCTGGGGCGAGTAAAACCCAACTCTCTGCTACAAATATCCAAAAACCCATGTTCAGAACCCTTGTAAATTGTCTCCATTTCTATCAATTTAAGCCAAATTTGGACGTGTCAAGGCGATTCAGAGCTCAAACGTATGTAATTAAAGAAAGAACTGGAGAGAGAGAGAGAGAGAGAAAAAAAACTGTGTGAAAGAGATGGTGGATTAGGTAAAACGTCGGACTGCACGAAGTGGTATGTTGGTGAGGGAGGAAAGAGAAACGGAGGTACGAACAGTTTCGGTGACTCAGCTACCGAAACAGTAGTGATTGATTCTTTCTGCCCGATATTGCCCAAACTTCGATTTTTCGTGAAGTTTCAATCAATCAAATACATAATCGACACGTATATAACAAACAAGTTAATAGGAGAAAAATTAATTAGTTGATCGTTTTAAAGATAATTTGGTTATTAATTTATAATTCTTAAATATAAATTATATAATAACTAGTTAACTATAATTTAAAAAAAAATAAGAGAGTGGGAGAATAAATGGATAAGAGTGTAGGAAAAAAATAGGAATGAAAAAAATAGTTGTTACTGCATAACCACATCGCATGCTTAGGTAGGAAGAATAGAAATACAACACAAAAATAAAATTTTAAGGATAAAGTGTGATCTAATTACACCAAAAATAAAAAATTCAACGTTTTATAATAAAGAGATGTTAACGCTTGATTTTGTCCGCGCGTCCAATCAACTCGGCGGACGTGTACTTGCACAAAAGTCCCAACGGCTTGGGCCGTTTGTGGACTCCTCTGGTGTAAGAGTAAGTAACAGGTTCAAAACGTGCTAACAATGGAGATCAAATATTTAGTAGGGTAAAATATGTCATACCTTACCTTCATTGTTATGTGGGGATTTATAGGATTCACTTGGTTACCTACTATTCCTATTAGGAGTGCTCTGCCCAGAATCCTTATTGGACCCGGATTCAATTACCTTGAACCAATAGAAGTATTATCCAGTAAGGAACCACAAGAGCTTAAAATTCTGGCTCAAGCCTTTTCGGACTAGAGAGTCCTCTTATAATCTGCTAAGCATGATGGGCCTTTGAGCCGAGCTCAAGATGAGGAGCCTAATCAGGCTCATAAAGATTTATATCTGAACAAGAGATAATACATGTCCAAATATAATTATAATTAGTTTTCTTAAATAATGTATCAATCATACTATCTTCAATCAAATTACCTTTTCAAATTCATCTATACTACTATTATTTCAATATATATATATATTACAAAGGCACTTCAATTTAGAGTTTTATGTTTATCAAAAATCACATATAATATTGTGATATTTACTATGAGACGGAGGAATTATAATTAATGTTATTAACATTTTTATTTTATGTTATATTCGTCTATTAATTTTATCATGAGATCATTTGATGAAACAAATTAAAAAAATAAAATAATATAAAATAAAAAGATGATAATAATATTATATGTATGTCCGTGGATATATATATAACAATAATAATAATAATCTAAAAGAGAAACCTATAATTTAATTAATCATTAAATTAATAGATAATTCTAAAACCAACTAACCTAAATTAAAATGAATTTCAATCATAAAAAAAAAGAGAGAAATAAGAAACATATAAGAATTATAGTTTGTGCATCGCACGGGTTCCAAGCTTGTTGTTTCTAAATAATTATTTTAAATAATTAAAAGTTGGTTTATATTAGTTGAAAATTGAAATAAGATGTTTTATATATTAAATAAAAAAACAATAATACTATGGTTACTAAATAATGCATACAAAAAATGGATACAAAATGATGCATATGATTGTTACCATTGGACCCACCAATGTAAGGTGAATTATCTATTAATTATATTTTGACACATTAGTTTGTAAATCGTTTTTTGTAAGAATTTTTTATAAATGTAGCAATACTCATTAAGAAAAGATGTTTTATAAAAAAAAGTCCCTTTTCTTTTTCAGAACCTGTATTATTAGAACTCAAATAAGATATGTCTCTCTTTTTTTAGAACTATTTATTGGATAAATACAGTACATACTAGAGTCTAGAGGAAGTCTGAAAAAGATAGCAAGATGAATTCTTCTTGCTCACTGCATAGCAAAAGGATAGACTTTACCTTGTTGCTTCAGACCATAAAGTACTAAAAAAACAGATTATTCATTATAAATTAGAATGTCTATTATATTGAATAATAATAACAATAATAATAAATAGATTAATTAGATTAAAAATAATACATAGGTCTCTTCGCTTGTAATCAGATTTAAAATAATAAAAATTCCTATTATTAAAACTAGATTTTTGGCAACACTTTGATACGTTTGAGAAACAAGAGAGATCATTTATACATGAAAAAGTAATCAAACAAAGTTGTCATTATAATGTCCAAAAAAGCAAACATAAACAAAAGATAGATACCCGTTCGATATAAATTTTGTTTTATGTTTCTGCCAAAATTTGAACTTTTTGTGTCACTACAAAATTGCATTTCATTTTCTCAGGGTTTTAGACTAGAACTATTTATTTATTTATTGTTAGTTCTTTCCACGGCACAAGCCTCAGAAAATGAGGTTTCTTATTACAAGAAATATCGCGAGAAACTTTTATTGCAAAATCCAAATGGCGTGTGTAATTTTATTGCAAAATCCAAATGGCATGTGTAATTTGTATATGTGAAAAGTTCTAAACTTTTCCTCTCTAATAGAACATACATTTTGAAGGTACATGGTATAAAGGGTCCCCTCTTTACAACAGCTAAGTGACCTAAGTCTCAACCCCTATTGTAAAGGAAGAGAGAAAATAGAATAAAACTAAAAAGATCTCTAGGTGAACAGCATACTATTACCGGAAGTAGAAACCTTCTATACCATCATATCCAAATAATCTATTAAAGATTTTACATTTCTAAGTATTGAGCTGCACCTGTTAAATTGAAAGAAGTACCATGGTCCTTTCCTGCCAAATTTGGTTTGGACGACTGCTCACTCTAGGCTCATGCTGTGGTAACAAAAAGAGAAACTTTCTTTCCAGGGTACTTTCTTCTTTGAAGAAACTCAAAAATAGACGTAAGCCTTGTGTACTAATCGTCGTCATCGGTTAGTGTGGCGAAGGAGAAAGGTCTGAACTTATAACCATCACCATGATAAAACTTGTTCTGAAATTCCACCCAATGGAGACGCAATGCATGAAGAAAAGCACTAAGAGTTTCCATCATGAGTAGTATGAATGCTGTTGCAAAAGCAAACACTGCTAATCCCACCAAGCGGATTATGATGTTGTCATACCTGCACTGACAATCATTAATGGTTGAAAAGTATTTTAAAGCATAAAATGTAATTTGCAAGTAGACTTTGAATAATGCATCTCATGGTTTGAGTCACAAACGGTCATTCCAAAGAAATACACATGTCCACGAACAATCGTTGTTTTTTGATGGTTTCAAGTGTTGCACACACTTTTCTGTGTTTGAAAAACCAATTGGAGGGAGAGAGTGGCATTACGTCAATTCAAACTTCTTCTTTTTTTCATTTTTCCATTTAATAACTATATAATCAGATCTTGTTAAGCACCTATTTGCAGCTTGACAGTTTCAAACAACGAGATACAAATGTTGGTTCTTAACAGGTCACTGACAAAGGCCTACCTCACCCCACAGTACCAGCAGCACCCAAACCCAAGCTCTTTTGACAAGGAGAACGAGCCCTCCAACCATTTTGTCAAATGTTTTGTTGACGTTGATATATCATACAGTGTGGAAAACTAAATGATGATGAAGTAACCCAAAAAACTAAGACACAGATATTCTCATATGAATTAAAGACTTACTTAACTCAACTTTTTGAACTTGGTGAACAAGAGGAAACGGAATGGGAAATAAAGTAAAAACTACAGAGGAAAGAAAACGCCCCCTCAAAAAGTTTAATAATATATTCTTCTAACAAATTGCGCATTAAGAGGAAGTCAAAGCAGCACGATTTGCCATTTAGATTTCATCCAGTAAATGGGATAGACCATGAATTTGTACAAAATGATGGCAATTGAACTGAGATAGAATGAGTTTGCAACAGTAATAGACTGAAACAACTTACCCCCAGGCAAGGAGGAGGACTTTCTCGTAGAAAACAGTGGATAATTCTGAGTGAGCCAAGCTGTAAACACAGTAGCCAATATCATACAAAATATGAAAAATAAGGAACTAAAAGTGCTTAAGACAGGATGCAACAAGGGCCATACCTCAAAGCCCAGAGCCGAAGGTATGATGCAGTATTAGAAACTGCGCCAAGCACAAATTCAATAGAATGAATCATTTGATGTACAAAGATCTCACTAAAGTTAAATTCCTCAATGTGCTGCCTTGCAGAATCAGGTTCTGAATCAAGATCCATCTCAGAGGTTCCAAGAATTCCGTAAGTACGACCTTGAAATCTCTACACAAAGATCTAGGAACAATTAATAACTGTATTTAATGACTTCTCCAGCCTTTGAAGCAACTTATATTGTGATGAGTGGCACCCATTAATAATTGGAGACCCTAATACTCAACAATGTAAGAACTAGAGTCGACTAGAGGATCATATGCGTTCAGCCAATTAAAATAACCAAAATTTAATAAAAAAGTGTGCGAACTAATAAGCTTCTTTTTGTTTTGCCAGGGAAAAAAAATAGAATGTTCGAGTGCGCACACATAATACCTCAGAGTGAAGTTTCTTCAAAATAAAAGGTTTTGGAAATAGCATCCACGGAACAGCAATAAGAGCTGCAAGCAACAATAAGACCTGCAAAAAATATACTCAATCAACAAGTCTAGAATACAAATTCAACTTTAAATCTAAATCGATAAATGAGAAACCGTGCCTGAAGAACACTCTGCCCCCAAAACAACTGATTTTCACCGAGATCGTCAAAGGGACTCAAGAACATGTAAATCATCACATGATAAAGGTCGGCTTGAGAACCAGTGCACCACTTGATCAAAATGAGAAGTGAAAGATACCCAAAAAGGCTGTTAAGAAAGATCAACTGTGGCACAAACTGATACCTGACAGACAAGCACAAAGTAAGTCAACTCTTGCTTATCAAGTTTGATGCCGAACAACATAGACAAGGGGAAGGAGAGAATACACACCTAATGTCCAACGAATTACTAAAGAATCGTGCATCAAAATAACTTAGCATGATTCCTAGGTTCATCTGGGCTACACCCAACAGAATAGACATCTTCATCTTGAGAGAGTTCAAGAAAGGAAGCTCAGTACGACTTCCACGCCAGCTGGGATCAACACCAAAAGGGTATGGATCTCGAAATTTGACCAAGCCCACCGACTGTGCATCACTGTCAAGAAACATAAGATTGTTGTAACTATCAGATAGCTTAAATCAATTGGGACAAAATAAAAATAACAAGAATGACAAATCCACGATTAGAATAAAAAAGTTACATATGTATAAGTGGAACACTAGAAATAATACTATCCCATCACCAAATATTCTTACAAACTTGCATCTACATATATCTCATTACAAAGTTTTAAGATTTCTAGTAGCATAGAAAAATTAAAAGTAGTCTCCGTGCATCCGAAGAATGAGGCAGTAGAGGCAGAGTTGTTGATGCACAAATCCAGATACATGGCTTAACATACTACCTGGCTCAATATTTTTGAAGTGCAACAAATAATTTCCACAAACATTGAGAATACTTAAGATATGAATAAAATAATGCATACAGTTCATGAAGACAAATTTATTTCATACAGTTGAACCAATTGAAGAACGAAGTTAATCTATATTTCTTTGGATAAAATAAAGAAGTCATTAGATAGAAAAGAGAATACAGAAAAGGAGGACAAGGAGTCCTCCAAGAAATACAAGTGAGAAAATAAAGAAAGAATGAATGAAGCACTCCCTGTCAATCTCGGTGAACATCTTGAAGAACCAACTAAATTCACATATAAACTTTCTTGAATTCACAACTTCTATACATTATACAAATTATCGGCTTCAACAAGAAGCCAGGAACATGATGGTGAACCCCAATCCTGTTTATGAAAACTCCACTATATTTATAAGAAAGTTTGACAATCTCAACTACAGAAAGTAGATCATGAGGCGGCTAGAAGTTTAGGTACTGAGCAGGTTAACGATCAGATCATACAACAGAAATAAAAGCATCCCTAATGTGCCAAAATGAGCAGCCAAACATCGTACAAGTGCGAAGACTTATAATTGATGAGAGAGAGAGAGAGCGGGGGAGGGAGAGAAAATTTATAGACAAGACCTACAGCTGTATAAGTAGACAGGTATTAAATAAGGCAACTAAATCAACAGTGCCAGAAGCGAAAGGTTAAGTCTGTAGACTGTAGCCAAAGTAGCTCCAGTAATCGATCAACAATTGCATTTACTCTTTAGAAATTGCCAGGCAATGTATTTTATAATATATAAATTTTGCTGACGTAGAGAGAGGGTGTAATTTGGTTTTTGTTTGGCTATTTCAAAAAGAGAAAGAAGATTGAGAAGATTGAACAACACACACCTGCATGTATTATCACGGCATCTGTAAGCGGACCCACCAAATATGTGATAAGGAATAGAGAAAAATTCGTTGTAAATCAATCCACAGTAAATCGAAAACAGTGACATCAGAAGCAGGACGTAACGGCCACCAAACAGCATCTCCATAAAGCTTCCAAGTTTCTGAAACAAAAACAGGACAAAATTAAGAAATGTTGATAGCAATAAAGAAAAAGTGGGTAGAAGTCATCCAACATGGCACAGTGTCAAAAGGAATTACTCTTTATAACCAATTTGAAACAAATATCATCAGAATAATCATCAGCACCAAATCGTAATAACCTACATAGGTCAGCCTTATCAACCACATTCTAGTGTTAGTTACTGTCTAGAAAAATTGTCCATAAACCTTTTGATTTGAGAACCTAAAGTAGTTTACTTTAAGAGTCTTAAAATGGACCCCAAGACGCTTCTGGAGCATTAAGACTTGAGATGGGTATGATACATCATCGAAGAAGAACTCTTTCTTGCAAAAAGACAATTAGCTACTCATTTAGGGGGGTGGGGGGGGGGGGGGTTTATTTCTAGTTCTGATTTTTTCTTATAGTGTAGCTTGGTATTAGTAACCAGTAACAACTGTTGGTAACTTTTTTCATGATTCAAAAAAAGCTCACTTATGAGGCCTAAAGATTTGGGTCATGTTTTGAGCAAAGAGTTCCAGCAATAGCTTCGTGTGACATATTCCATTTCTAAATCCAAATCATGAGTCAGATAGAACTTAGAAGTCTACTGGTTTCAACCATTTCATCATGTTGGAATCGTAACTTCTTTGGAAACTGAAAACTATGTCAAAATATCTCCGACATTGGATGATGAATAAGAATGAAATTCGATACCGGTAAAATTATTCTCTCCCTCCGTCCCCAAAAGGATGACTAAAGGTTCAAATTTTTTTGTCCCCAAAAGGATGAGATAAAATACATAAAGTGAAGGGTAATTAAGTCATTACGCATCACTTTGACACTAGGGATAAATTTGGAACTTTTTTTACTCTCTTTCCTCTATTTTTACTTTTCTTAATATGTGTGCAAATTGTACTTTGCTCATCCTTTTGGAGACGGAGGGAGTATTTTTTTTTCTTCAATAAAACCCCAAAATTAGACAAGTTGAGTAGTCCTCCCTGCATCTCACTGCCTCCTGCAATCATCCGCAATGTAGTGCTTGGGTTTTGACAAAACCCAACTAAGACAATTGAAAGGAAAGGAAAGAAAAGAAAATGAATTTACTTGGAAATAGCAGCATTCTGTCCAAAACTTAAATCTTCAGTCTCATCTTCTCCAAAAAAAAAATCTCCATGATTCATATCAAACTTCAATTCTCTGTTAGCTAAATTGTTGATTGGTCTCAAAAGTTTCATAAAGGTAACAATGAGGTAAGCATAAAAACTGTGAATCATAACAAGGTATAATCTGTTTTCGATAATATCTAATCATAGAACTAAATGGCATATGTTAAGGGGGGAAAGTGAAGTGCATGGGCAATAAGCTACAAGAAGATAACCCCTCTAAGAAAACATTTTTCTGGATCATCTTCAGGAAGTATTACATACATACAAATTTCTTTAGCACACTCATAAAAAATAAACAAGACCTAGAAATTAGAAAACAAAGAGCTCACGACATGCTATCATATGAGTTTTTCTCTTTGCTATCTTTAAATTAGAGAAAAGGAAAACTTTTTATACCAAGACTCTGAACCTAACAGAAAACATACCTGAGAACCAAGCTTCTTTTCTTGAGCTAGGAGCACTAGCGCTCCCAATAATAAGCATATTCCGTGACCCCAATCCCCAAACATGACCGCAAAAAGGAAAGGAAATGTAATAACAGTGTAAACTGCGGGATTTGCCTCCTGGTATCTAGCAACCCTGACAATAGATAATAATAGAAGTGTTCTGCTCAGTCAATCATATACACCACACCAATCAGCTCATGCATGCTTGAAATTCACAACAAAATACTGCATCCTAGAATATCATTGAATCAATAACATCACTGAAGTCAACAAAAAGATTGTCTCAAGTAATTTTGAACAATTTCAGTGTAATAGTTAACAGCTAGAGTTGTTTAATATCCTAAAAAGAGAGAGATGATTTTAAATTTTTTATTCTTCCTACTTCCTAGCCTTAGCAAGTGATCTCTCGTGCTCCAAGTACTGTTTCATTTCTTTTAAACAATAATGCTAGTAACAATGTAGCACAATAAAAATTATTTCAAACTTTCCATGGATCCTTTAACAAATCAAGTTTGATGCACTAAACCATCATAAAAAGTTTAAACTTTGTTGCACAACAACACAATAAGCATTAAACACAATCATTACACGTAAAAATTGAGTACATTTGGACAGAAGGAGAAAAGACTAAATACCTTATCACCAATGTAGTATTACAAATTTTAGATCTAATCCCCTATAAAAATAGCTGGATATATTAACTTACCCATAAGCATCTACAATTTCCTGATATGCATTCGTAAAGCGGTTGGTCCTGAAGTAAGTTGGAGGTGACTCCACAGCATCCATTACATGAAATATTATACCCACCTGTGAGTTGCTATCGAATGTCGCACGTCGCAGCGCCTCCTGAATCTATTGTATCACAGACACTTTGCCTTATAAAACTTATGTGATATAATTGAACAACAAACAGTAAATTTCCTATTGAAAGGGAATAAAAGTGAAAAGGAAAAGTACCTGAGTTTTTGCAAATATAGGGCACCACCCCTCCCCAACAAGACACTTCTTTGTAACATCGAAGTTCAGCATATTCAATGTATCAAAAACTGCTTTCTCTCTTCTAACCTAGAAAAGAATAAGAAATATAATCGAGCTCCAAAAATATGTCAAAACAAATAGTTCACTCCCACATTGAGTATTCACAATGATAATGTTCCTGGCCCTATTTAGGATGCATAAAACAGCTGCATCTTACCATATTCAGCCATCTTGTTAGGTGGAAACCAATGGAAGTGAGGGCCTTATTTCGATGGCGTATTCCAGCATCTAAGGTAGTTTCCAATTCAGAGAGACGTGACAAAACCTGTGTAACCAAGAAGTTTATTATCATACCGAGTTGTAGTAGGGCACTCAGCAAAGACTATAATCAAGAACCACAAATGCACAAACATCCCACCATAGCTAAACTGGGTTGAGTATATTTTGGTGGAATGACAAGGATGTTTGGGGGGGGGGGGTGATCCAGGTGACCAGACAACTATCATTTGGGATATATCTTCAATGCATTAACATGTATGTGTGTGTGTGTGTGTGTCTATATATATATATATATAGTGTGCCTCAGTGATACATACTTCTTGAGTGATTTGCCTCTGCTTGGTTATTTCCTCTGGGACAGGATAGCAATTTGCTCCAAATGCTTCACAAATTTTTAGTATTTTTGTTTTTGCCTGCTCCCCAGAGAAGAACACTACAAACACTGTTTTCTCAACCTGAAAAAGGTAACAGCAATGGAGTCTAGCTCAGTTGTAACTTGACATTCATCCAATAATCCTAAGCCAAAATTAATTAAATCAGCTGGCACTGATGAGATAGAAATATTATTGAGAAGTAATGCAACCAACATTATTAAAATTACAAAGTTGTAGTCAGAAAATCAAAGTTAAGTTTGTAGAATGTAGTAATTAAAAAGCACTAGGAAAAGCTTTAAACTGGAATATTAATAGAAAACATACAGAAGAAGCTAACCATTTCAGTTGATAGAGGATCCATGATTGGATCATCCGCGGGTGACTGGTTGAAAAACATATTCCCCCTTGTTGCCCGAAACAATATCCTTTCAAACTTGAGAACTTTTGATTTTGAGATGATTCCACTGATAAATCTTAAACCAGATTGATTTGACGGACCGGGTTGCATCTCCTGTAGATTGAAGAATCTATAATAGATGAAATCATGGCAATTCATGAATGCAAAAAACAGTCTAAAGCTATACTGCTGGAGGTACCTGCTCAAGTAAAGATGCTGTGTCCGGATAATCATGATTGGAGTACACATGTTCATCTAATTCTCTCTCCTCGTTAATTGCATGACCTTTACTTGATACAAGGAAGTCACCTGCCTGGAATAACCATGATTATAAAGCATTAAATTTTGGTTAGGAGGAAACACTTCATGTACACTATATTAAGAAGCCAAAAAATATGAAGAATAATGGAGAGAGAGAGAGAGAGAGTAGGGAAGGAGTGGCAGGGAAGTAAAAGTTGCCAAATGACTCAGTACACATTTAAGAAGCCAAAAAATATGAAGAATAATGATTTGTAGCGCCCTTGCAAGGTAGCCACCGGTTCAAGAGCTCTTCTCTTTCGCAAAGGAAGGTTTTCCCCTCATGCAACAAAGACCTTGGTTATACGTACTAATAATTGAACATTTGAACTCTACTGGAGTAATGACAATTACAACAACTTATATACACTAAATGGAAAACCTGATACTTCCATAAACAGGACTAATAAAATGCCAAATACCCATAATAATGCTGATTGACTAAACCAAGTTAGAAACCAAAAAGAAAATTGCAAAATCATGTCAACTAAGCCAAAATAACTAACACTATTGTGAGTTTTAAAAAGAAGAGAAAAGAAAGGAGGAGCAAAGAAATTTAGGGAAGAGATAAAAAGTCCCTTGTTTGTGAGTTTTTTTAGGATAGAAAGGAAAAGAGGAGAGAATTTTTTAAAAAAATTTCCTCCCAAACTTGGGAAGATTTGGAAGGAAAATTATTAAAGACTTAGATGACATATTAAAAAAACAAAACTTTCCTTATAATAGTTTTCAAATGTAATCTTATAAGGGTAAAATAGTAATATACTCTTTTAAGTTAAAATTTCCTTCCAAAACTCACAAACTTAAGGAAAGAAGGTGAGACCACTATACCTTCTGTAGTACCATCTTGAACTCTAGCAGCTCGTTAAATGTGTGTTGCAGTTTCTCACTGTTACTGTTCATCTCATTTAGCTCATGTTCATGCTCAGCAAGTTGTATCTGAAATCAAAATAAAGATGACAAACAAATGTGATTGGATTGAGAAGCATTATAAGACCTCCTTGGCCTTTTCTAAGAGCAAAATTGCTTGGTCTAGTAAAAATGTGAGATGAGAGGATGTTAATAATGTAGAGTAATAACAATCAAGCACAACCCTTTATTTCTCTTCTTTTTCCTTTTTTTTTTGTTTTTGTTTTTGTGGGGGAGGGGGGAGAGAGGAGGATAGAAGAAGTTTTATTAGATAGACGAGAAAGTACAAAAATGGAGGACAAGCAGACCTCTAATTCCTCCAGCTCAACATCTGGTTGCATACCCGGATGAGCAGAAGATGGTAAACTGGCTTTATGTATTTGATCTTTAAAGAACCGTAGTTTTCTTGACATCTCTGCACATCTTTTTACCTGTAAATTACATCCAAGCAGGAAACAAAATTTTTAATTCTGGACTGTAATAGATATTTTCTATTAAAATATAGATAGAATTAAACTTAATTAAGTTTTTATATATTTTATTTCAGACTACATTCTGCTCCATGTCCATATGGGCATTTTATGACATTAAGGACTGATAAATCCTTAAAATTCCGCAGAATTATTGTTACTTATTCTGCTATTCCAAGATACAGAAGCTTCTAATTCCTATGATGCAAGGCTGCGGGAATTGGTGTTTGCTAAGCAAGTGTTAACATAAAGGTATCTTACTTGCTTATCCACATTATAAAAATATAGTTACTGTTACTCATTTATCCATGTGATCCATACTCCTCTGTTTAAGGTGATTCCTATTTTTCTCAAAAAAAAAAATTTAATCCAAAGACAATTTTGAAATATTTATATCATTCGTCGCCACTACCCAAAAAAATCTCACATAAAAATAAGTGAAAGAAAAAAGAAACAATTATATAAGGTAAGGAGCACAAGTGACACCCCCAGGTCCAAGAAAGAGGAAAGTGAAGAGGCAGATTTATTAATTCCTTGAACAGAGTAAAAGATAATATTACTTATGACTATATTTTAAGCATGATATCTCTTCTCATACCAAAACAAATTGTCCCCAAATGCCTTTGCTTTTCATAATTTTTTCCCATTAGAAGGTCAGAGGGGCAAAACTGAGAGGAGATGCTAAAAATAACAAGATATATAAAAAATTGTCTTTGGAAAGTAAGAACGATACTTTCAACCCAATCAACAATGTAAAATTTTGTAGTTTTGTTTTGTGATAAGTGAACAAAAGTGTGTTTGGAACAAGAATTTTAGATTCCTTGAACAAATAAAATGACAAGATCTTAGAAGTGTTAGAGATGATTATAAAGCAACCCAAAGGGAATTGAGCCTGTTCTTGGAGCGGAGGACCGGTACAAATAAAGTTGTTCCAGTGCAGTGCCCCTGATCCAAATTATTGGGGTAGTTTTCTACTTTTAGGGTGAATTAATTTTTCTTTTATTACAGTATAAAAGGTGGGGTGATACTTTTGGGGTGAATTAGTTTTTCTTTTGTTACAGTATAAAAGGTGGGGTGTACACTTTTTTGAGATAGTGATTTTGAGTTCACCGCCGAGTGTATCCCAATGTTTGGGTTAACCACGTAATGTTATGTCCTGTGTGATTATTTTTCTTTCAATTTCTTTCGGCCATTATTTTATTTACATTGCGTTGAAGAGCACATTTTTCAACCCCTAAAAATTTAAAATATGTTTTTAAAGAGATTGTTTAAATTAGATATTTCTAATAGAAGCTCACCTTCTATATTCATGTTCATTTAAGAAAAATGTAATGATTTTGTCACACTTACTATATATAACCAAGTTATATGAGAGCATAAAACCTTATGCCTGAGACTCGGATGAAACAAAGAATACCTTATTAAAATATCACGGTGACAACAAATACTACTTTCTATCAAACTTTAAAAATAAACAAACAGACTAAAATGGTAAGAGTTCTTTAGAACAAGAGAATTACTTCTGGTTATTGGGAGAGCTCAATAGCCTATATTGGCTATATGGCTATTAACTGGGCTATTGTTATAGGATGTCTCTGTAAAGTGGAATTCATCCATGAGCTTGGTCTTACTTCACCATCGAGAAACGAAAGAAGACTTCCATCTCCAAGTTTCACTCAGACGTAGCTCCCAAAAGATACGGTAGAGCTAGTACAGTTATTGTATGAGGTCTACCCAATGCTAGATGCAGAGGCGCATAATAGATCGATATGAACATCATGAGCTGTCCCGTAATAAAACCTGTTGTTGCTGATACCTTCTTCTCGGTTCCTTCTTCTCGCTCTCAGGTTGGGCAGTAAGGGTCGGAGAAGGGAAAGATTAGAATGGTGGAGGGGTTATCAAGACTTCCCGATTCCCTTCTATTCGACTACTAATGTCTACTGACTGGGTCTTGAATTCCGTTGGATAGACGGATCTAATTCAAAATGAAATTAGTAGTTGTGTAAAGGGAGTAATTGATGCTGACAAAATAATATGTTAATTACTATTATTAGAATATTATTGTTTGGATATAAAGCCATGTAATAGTAACTATACTTTTACTACATTAGGTAGATTATTCTCGAAGTTAAATTACAACATTATAATTAAGAGTTAGTTCCTTTAAAAATTAGAGTTTTTACTTTTTCTACAAGTCTTAGTTTTTCTATATCAGTATTTAATCCTACAAGTTAAGGCAAGGTTGAATATATTATTGATTTGAGGGGTCAATTTTTTCACATCAAGACTAAACTGGCCCAAAATACGCATCAAGCTAGACCGACTCAAAATCTACTCTACAACTTATTCGTGTATACTACTACTATGTCAATCAAAACTTACACACACACACACACACATATATATATATATAAGAGGATCCTACAACTAAATTAATTTGATTGATTATAAAATTAGTTGATAACTACAAAAAAATAATGAACTTAAATTGAAATAAATCAAAAGGGAGAAAACATCTCATACCACGTGGAAGAAACATATAATAAAGCTAGCCCGTGCCTCGCACGAGTTACAAACTTGTACACTTTTATTGTGTGTTGTGTTTCTCTACCAATAGTTACTCTTAACCCTTTTCTTCACCCAATAATCTATTTTTCTAAGACTTTATAACCTGTTCAGCATTACAAGTATGAACTATGACAATAAAACTTGTATTGGACAATCGAATTTGTACAATTGGACCAGAAACTCCCTCCTTGAAACACTTGAGAAGTTTAAGAATCTTTAACTTAACAAATAAAGTACAACTTAATATTCTCAAATCCTTGTTCGAATTCAAGTCCCTCATGCAAACATAACATGAATGACAATCGCGAACCATATGATTCATATAAAATCCAACTTATTAATCATAAATGATTTGTCCATCGTTCGTGAAAGATGATCTTCTATGAAGATTCAGGGGGTTTGGCCGTACAAAGAACATTTTTTTGGAATTATACTTGTTTTACCGTTCTGTGGGGAGTTACGATTGAGAGAATGATAATATTTTGAGTAAAATGCAATTACCACCTAGGCTTTACAGTTGACCACTTATGCTCCTAAAAGCTACAAAAAAGACGACCAGTGATTTTGAGTTAAGTATCACAACCAATAAATTAATGAGGTGTGGGGAAACAAAACTCAATTTACCTTATAGGTCACTTAGCTCAAAACCATAGGTGGTTTTTGTAACTTTTACAACCACATGTGGTCGAGTAAATTTGGATAAACTACAACTTGTAATTTGCATTTTACTCTTAGACTTTTATGGTCGATCAATGAATATAGATTTTCTTGAGATAAAATCTCATTCTTTGCTTCTATCTGGGCTCATGCTTTGCGAGCTTTTTGAGAAATTTCTTTGTCAGGAGATTGGCGAGCAGTGTTTTATTAACACCCCAATTTTTATACCACGTATCACCTTTTGATTTTTCTGATTTTCCTTTGAGAGGACTTCTTGCTCTCCACATGCCTTGTAATTTCTTCTCGATTCATCCATTAAAGTTTCTTCTTTTATTTAAAAAAATATTATTCAACATAAAAGCATAAAATTTAACTTGGTTTTTATGTAGATCAACTTATGGAGAAGAATAGTTGTTAAAAATAATTGATAAAACAAAGTAACTTAACTCAGGTGAGGCTCCGCATCTCACTACCCAAGAATTTTTCATTTGAGTGATGCTCTACACACCACTACCCCAAGGTTTCCCAAACACAAAAAATTAAAATAGCTCATAGCTAAATATCAATAATCAATAAATTATTCGGTAATTAATGTGTGAGGATTACATCACTATTTAAAAAGATTCAAACCCTAATATTAATTGGGAATAATAAAAGTACTAAACGACTAAAATATCCAAACTAAATAATAATACTCTATTCGTTTCAAATTATAATATCATTATTGACTTTTAAAAGTCAATTTAATACATTTTTAAACCCAAAATTGAGACGATTAATTAAAATTATGAACCAACAAATCTTATAATGAGTAATACTTTTTAGATAGTTTACAATATTCATCACTGTATTGACTAAAATAAAAGGAATCCATATCAATTTTGAATTTGAAAATATCTTAAGTTGACTTTTTAAAATCAATAATGATCTTATATTTTGGAACAGGGAAAGTATTTCCTAATAAATATTAATAAACTAAATCCCCACTAATAAATAAGTATATAAATAAATTCATCAATTTTTACCAAATTAAACATAACAAATGTTAAATGATAATAGTTCAGATTGATAAGTACCTGATTAACAAATGTCCGTTGGAATGGGCTTTTGTCAGCGTTTAACTGCCAAGAGAGAACATTACAACTTTGGGTTAATCTATAGTATTAACAAATAGGGAAAAGAAAATTTTTCACCCTAAAAAGTTAGCAAGGATACAAGCATAAACCTCCTTAAATTTATGGGAACAGAGGAAATCATTAAAATTTCACAATACCAAAATGTTAGAATAATTTTGATTGGATGATTGGACCAGCCTAGCATTTTATGGATCACAAATTCTCTACCAAAACACTTTGAAGAATAGTTTGTTAGAAATTTAAAAGCCAAATACTAAGCAACATAAAGCAATCTATAGCAAGGACAAATCAATGCTTCAAATGATTTTCCAATTCCATCTCTTTTACATAGAAGCTAGAATTCTTTTTCATTAGATTATAAGCATATCTTTCAAGCAATTTCCACATAATTTCAGTTCACAAAGAGATATAAATAAAAAAAGATATTCCGATTATAATACAAAAAGGAAAGAATAAAAATATTAAATAATCCAAGAGCAAACATGGGAAATTTTAAATTAAGATGGGTGAATATCTTCTCTGACTCTGTTCATTTATTATTATTTTTTTAGCAGGGGTGGGGGGAAGGATTTTCCTAATTTTCGCAAATCTGAACACTGATATTAATCAGAACAGGCAGAGTAAAACCTACTAACTACTGAATTTTGGTTGCGGTGTTGGTACCAACTCCAATGTCCTACAGTATAGAATATGATAATTGCAACCTCAAATTCAACTTCAAACAAAATGAAGCCCAAACAGAGTGGAATGGTACTACAGATAATATAAATTATTAAATATCTTCAGATTGGAATGGTGGCATTCACACAGAGCCAACCTCTATCATACTCATAACTAGTTGTATAAAAACAGAATCATATAAATGCAGCCATCACTAAGAGCCAACCACTAGATCTAAACTACTGAAATGACACAAGACCACACCTACTCACAGTTAGAATCCAAACTAAGCTCCAACTACTCGCAGTTACAATCCAAATTAAGCTCCACATATTACTGTGGGTGCATTTGTGATTGTGCAGAGTGATTGTCTGATTGAGCAAAATAGAGTGTGTTTGCTCGTGCAAGTTTTTGTATCCAATCAAATACATTTAGAATATATTCCTTCTATTCAGTTAAATTTGTGATTGGCGATTTCTAACACTGATGATCACTGCAAAATTATAAGATTATCACACAGCAAAAAACTGAAAATGCATCAAACATAATCGAATTCAAAATCAGATATTGATAATCTCAGATTACTCAACTGAAAACAGAAATCAATAGAGAATGGATCTGAGTGGAAGAACGTACGTCACGGAATTGAAGAAGGCCTAGTTCCCCGAGGTAAGTGATGGCACGGTGAGCTGACTCGACGGGAATAATAAGCTGAACAAAAGTCATCTTCTCCGACCGCATCAGATCCATTGCCGGCAAATTGTCTATAAACTCCATTTTCCGTACACCAAATCAAAACTCTAATACAATTTCAATTTGGGACTGCTAGATTCCAGATCTGACAAAATCTCATGTATAAAGTGGTTTCAGTTTCTCTCTCTATATCTATCTGTATGTATGTGTATGTATGACATATGTATATCTCTCCGGTTTAGTTTTGAAGGCACAGTTTCAGTTTTTAAGACACTTGGCAACTGCCATGGAAATTCGGGAATTTCGCGTCCTATTCTTCAAGGTGGAAAAGAAGAGGATGAAAATAATTATTTATCAAACAAAAAAAAAAGAAAAAGACGTAAAGGTTAAGGCTTCACATAGCATAACTAAACTTTGGTACGAGCGGGTACACTGTAGTAACTCAATGGTTGACCTTTCCTTTTTGTCAATTTACTAAATTGAGAGGGCATTTACTTATTGCTAATATTAAATTATATTGATATTTTCAAGTGATTTGAATTTTGGATCCATTTTATTATCACGGGAGATAAGATTATGTAGATTTATAAAAAAATACTCATGCAGATAGTTTTCCCCTCAATATGTTGCACATTCGCACACTTACTATTTCTCTCTAATCTTTATGTGTATTTCTTTTTCTTTTTCTTTTTTGGGGCCATGAGAAACACATTTTTTGTTACTCATGATGCAGATTATAGTTTTAATGGTTTCCAAAATTTTGGAATATTTTTTATTTTTTTAATAAATCTTTTATTAAAAAAAAGATAAATAGGCATATTCAATTGGGGTATATGAATTAGATACCAAATTTTGTACTAATATTATATAGGTTTGAGTAAGTTCGTAAAATGAACAAATAGTTTGGACTCGATTCGTACTCGCTTGACTAAAAATTCAATTCGAGTTCGACTCGAAATATAAATGATTCAAATGTAAGCAAATGTTAAAGTTCGATAAATTATTCGAACCTCCTCATATTGTAATTTTCTATCGATACTCGGATCATATTCGTTCAAAAAGTTCAAACTACTCGGACTCAATTCGAGATCGTACTCAACTTGGTAGCTAAACAAGCCTCAATCAAAACTTTATTTTATACTTGATAAATTTTGTGAACCAAATATGAGCAACTCAATATTCGACTCAACTTAGTTCTGTTACACTCAATAAAGTAAGTATAATTAATGATAATAAATTTATGGGAAAAATAAGTGTGTAATAAATATAGATTGAAAAAGTATTCAACTTAAATACCTATTAGGTACCTCCAAGCCCTAATTAAATGAAGTATAATATTATTTTTATTCAACAAAATGAGTTTTAATTTGTCAAGTATGACCTAATTGCAAGGTTAATTCTTCATTATAAAAGAATGGCTGGTGTTGATTATTAGCTTGATAAAAGTGTTATAAATGTGTTGTAATGCTATGTTTGGATTACAGAAATGGAATTGGTAAATAAATGAAATAGAGAAGGGAAGGGAATGAATAGTATAATAATTCATTCCATTTCAATTCGAATGAGTTATTTCATACATTTCTTCAAGAAATAAAATTAATAAATTTGACAAGAATGAGAATAATTCATTTTATTCTAATGAATAACTAAACATATTTTTTTATTTTATTTTATAAGAACGAGTCATTTCATTCTCTCATTTATTCCTCCAATCTAAACATAGCATAAAGAATATTATTAATTGTGAATCTATTTTATGCATCGTATTCTTAATGTGAAGAGTACATAAAACGCTGAGAATTGTGCTTTCATCATCATGAACTTGTTGTCGTATTCTTCCCTTTTTGTCTATTTTGTTATTGAACAATTATAGTGAAAAATTTGGTAGAACTAGAAAGTAGTTTGATATTTTAAAAATAACACAAACTCAGTGCAATATGGAGTATGTCTTATTGTCTCATTCGTTTAATATTCTTATTGTCATTAAATTAAGGACCATGCTTAATATAATAAATTCTTTTAAGTATTATTTTATATCTACTAATTCAAAATTATAATATTCAATCAGTCAAAATAATATCCATGTATGAATAATCCATTTGCATGTCCATTCGGACTGATCTATTCACACGGCGGATTCCTACCATTTCTAAAGTATGGACCCTCCATGTGTTAGCCAAACTAATGTTAGTGCGACTTATTATAAATATTGATAGATTCTTATATGATGGGTATCATGGGTACAATAGTGACGTATTCATTCACCTATATATTTATTATTATTAGTATTTTCGTGTGTTTAATGTATTTGAAAGTTCTAAACATAAAATTTTTATTTATTTATAAGTAACTTATATCAAGCACAACTTATTTATCTTTATTTATGGACTAAATGTAATGATCCAAAAGTGGTGCAATCATTAAAACTTTCAAACACACTAAACGTTATTACTGTAAACGTAAACGCTCTAAACACTTATAACCAAACACAATAACCTATTTGTAAAATGTATTAAGAAAATAATAAGTACTAATACCTAACTATTTCATAAAACAAACATGTGCAACGTTTTGTGGGATTGATAAGCCAACATTGGCCATAGTAAAGGGATTTAAAAATCAAACTAGATTAGTAATTTCGACAAATTTGAGACAATATTAAAGTTTTGCATAATGAAAATACGTGCAAAGCTTTTTAGATGAACTTTGTGAAGAACTACATAACCTTTTGCCACAACTAAAATGTACATAAATTTGTTTATATATTGTTACAAGTTACTCCCTCCGTTCCAAATTAATTGTTTTTTTAGGACTTTTTTAAGTCAAATTGACTATTTTTAAAATTAATAATTAAGCATATATAAATATATTTCTAAAATTATAAAAATTGAAATTAGTAATAAATTGTATATATTTTCTTTTGGTTATAATATCTTCACCTATATGTTAGTAAAAATAGTAAAAAGATTAGTTTTAAAAATAGTCAATTTGACTTTTAAAAGTCCTAGAAATACAATTAATTTGGGACGGAGGGAATATTAGCTAAAGAATATCATGGACTTCCGTTTTCATGCGCGAGAATATTTAGATTACTTATTCTCTCCCCCTGTTTTTAGATAAAAAGATATGGTATCCTTTTACGAACATATTTAGATATTTTTGTTTTGTTCTTTTTATGTACTGTAATTTTGTTTTATCAACCCCTCATTTTAATTATTATTTAAATCCTTTTTACATTATTTACTAATTTATCCGTTACAATATGTTATTAATGATACCCAATAAGATCCTCTCGATACAAAAAGAGAAAGGGCCAATTTGGGCTCTTTATCAATAAAAAAAAATATTCCCCCAGATATACTTTAGCTACACCTCTTAATATTATGTCACCAATTTCAAGACCCATCAAAAAATAATTAGATGCTATTTTTTGGGATAAATTTTAAATATCATTAAAAATATAACAACTTAATTAAATCTAATAATTATAAATACCAACTTTCTTTTAAAATTAGAAATATATTTTTTTAAAAATTTTAAATTAATATAAATTTATAATAATAATTAATTGACATAATTATTTTGGGCTGATATTTCTAACGCTCTATTTATTATTTTTAAAGATACAATACGACGTCCAAAAGAAATTGTACATTTACTGTAGAGAAGTAAATATAAATTTATTGTTTTCCTAGTTGTTGCTTTAAAAACTTAAAATAAATTATATACTTTTAAATTATAGAAAAAAAATTTGGAGCCAAGGGAGTAATTGAGTATTTAAAAAACAAACAATAAAATTTAAAAAATGAATAAATAAGTTTTGATAAAAAAGGATAGATGTTGTTTTGGATCAGGTGCGCTAAACCATCGGTTAAATTCCTCACCGACTGACAACCAGGCTCAGCAATATCTCCGACCTTGGCGCTCTGTTCGCTGATCATCCCTACAACCCCGTCTGTGGTACGCACTTTTATTCCATTTCCTAAACTTCTCTTTCTATTTTGCTTGCGTATTGAATTCTTCTGATTAATTTTATTCAAGGGATGAATTGGGTATTAGTTAGAACGAATCAAAAATAAGTCTATACTGGAGAATAGATCTGACAATTTTTTGTTAGAGAATGTGTCTGGGAACATGATTTTGGTTATGAAATCCATAAGAGACTCCAAGATAAACATTATGAAGAGAAAAAAGTTTTGAATTGCTCCAGTTTGTGGCTAAATTAGTTGACCCTTCTCAACTCTCTATTTCATGACTTTTTCAAGTTATGAGCTTAAAACAAAACTCTGTAAGCGAATTGCAAATATGATTGTTATACTGTATGCACCTCTTCACAAGGATCTTCACACCTAATTCCCACTATATTGAATAAATTTATTTGTTACCTCTTTTTGAACCATTAGGCAATGTGATATTACCTTGTTAGAGGACCGATACTATTAGTGGTCTGAGGCCATGTATACTACCTTGAGTATCAGTGATTTGGTAATCCAATAGCCACCAACTGTGCTGATTACTTTTCAAAATATAGGAGACTTTTTAAACTCAAAATTAAAGTAATTCATTTAAATTTTGAGAATAATAAATCTTGTAATTTGTAGTACTATGATAGTTTGCAATTTTCATAGTTGTATTGTCTAAAAATATATTTATCCATGTCAGTTTAGAATTTAAAAATATCTTAAATTGACTTCAAAAAGTCATTATTGATCATATATTTTGGAACGGGGAGTATAATATAGGCTGGTACAAAAACTTTGACATCTGTTCTAGTTAAAGTTCAGCTCAATGATACCTAGATTGTGATTCAATATGGTACGTGGAACGATTACGGGAATGAAAAATGTCACTTTGCGTGGTACAGAGTAAGATAGATGTAGGTTTCCTCGAATTGTTTAGTTGGTACGAAATATGTTTTCAGAATTTTGGTAATATGTAATTTCTTAAACGTTATAGTTAAAACTAGTTAAGTTGTGTAAGTGTAGTGTTACAAAATCTGCTTTTTCAATAAGGTAATGCCATGTCATCACTTACTGGAACGCCAAAAGGTGCTCATTTGAATACGATAGTTGGTATTCTCTTGAATTTTCTAGTAATATTACAGATGTTTTAAAGGATGATTGTAGATAGTCGACTAGCCTTCCATTAGATTTGATCTTAGCCATTAATTGTATAGTTTAAGGGTTATATAAAAGGATACCACTCATTTGTAAATCATAATACATAGTTGTAATCATGTTTGCGTAATAAAAGTTAAGTAAATAGCACAAAAAATGTTTTGGATCTCCAAATTTAGTGTTTCCTTTATTTTGCATGTTGGTTATGGAAGTTTTGATCTCCTTTATACTATTTCATTCTTCTTTTAACACTAGTGAAAATGATTTGGCATCATGTGTACAATTGATAGATTACAAAATGGGGAAAACCTCAGTGGATGAAAAGATTCTCAGCTACAATGATGTTGTACTTAGACAATCAGATTTGGACATTCTAAGCGGGCCACATTATCTTAATGATCGAATCATTGAGTTTTATTTCAGCTATTTACCTTCAGAATATCCTTCACATGATGTCCTATTGGTTCCGCCTTCAATTTCTTTTTGGATGACAAATTGCTTAGACAGCGAGAGCCTTAAGGATTTCGTAGCACCCCTAAATCTTCCTGAAAAGAAGCTGGTGATCTTTCCTGTCAATGACAATGTTGATGTTACCGAAGCTGAAGGTGGCAGTCATTGGAGCTTGCTTGCATTTGAGAGAGACACCAACCTATTTGTGCACCATGATAGCTCTAGCGGCTTTAATACGAGGCATGCTAAACGACTCTATAAAGCCGTTATTCCGTATATGAAGGCTTCCAATACGACATCTAGTGGTCGTTATCTGGAATGTTCTAGTACTCCACAACAAGTTAATGGTTATGACTGTGGTTTATATGTTACGGCCATTGCAAGAGCCATATGTGGCTGGTACAAAAGTAGTGGACCAAAAGATGAAGACTTGTGGTTTTCAGCAGTGAAGGAGCAGGTCACTCAATCAGTTGTTTCTGACATGCGCAAAGAGATTTTGAGCTTGATAAGAAGTTTGAGGAATATGGGATAAGGGTGATAATAAACTTGTTGTTTGTTAAAAAATTCTAATTTGTGAAGTCTTCTTCCTTCCATTTTGGTTGGGATTTCTAGAATAGATTTATTTATGTTTACTATGTGGAACTTGAAGCAAATATTTTTGGGAAGAAATGAACAATTATGGTTTCAATACTTTTTTTGTTGGAAACTGATATTTCCACATGGAGAAATGATATTTTCACATAAGTCTCTCGCACGTTGATTCGGGACTCACTCACTATTCATGTGAGAGAGATCATGTGAAAATATTATTTTCTTATGTGGAAATATCAGTTCCCTTTTTGTTTGATTAAATATGATCTTATAAACAACCAATGATATACATTTCATTTAAATTTCGATCGGATCATAACATTATTATATATAGGCATGACATTTTGTTGAAAGTTGAGGGATGGCAAACATTATTTTACCCATAAAGAAACTATTGGCAAATTTTAAAAGTTAATGTAAACAAAGGACTGTAGGTAATATAGTCTAAATTCTTGATTTGGGTTTATGGCTGCAATGCTGTTCAAATTCCCTCCCTCCCTCCCTCAAAGCACTTTTAGGAGCTGGTTAGAAATCCCAAGAAAATATGGTTGTAGAAAAGGTTTAGACTCTTCAGACATGTAGCCAAGGCCTCAACTTTACTAGTAATAATTAATATTTTCAGTTCCCCCACCATCAATGCAGAGTTCATCAACAGGTTAAAAGACATAAGAACAACTTAGTTTCAAATCTCTAGTATGGTGTGGTATATATATTCTAGGTCAAACAGACACCTGTGATTTGTGAAGATATCTTTGTTTGGAAAGTATTTCACAATGCCATTCCAATGGATGAAAACATCATGCTTAAGCTTCCTGTGTAGTCAACAGTCGCATAGTCTACAACTAGCTTGGTGAGAAAATATGTTGAAAATTTAATTGCTAAATTCTATATACTAAATAAACCGAGTATATTTGATACTGTATACGAGTAAAGATAAGAAAATTTTGATACTCTAGATGAGCGAATAGTAAATAACTCATATTTGACTCGTGTAAGTGTTCGAGTATTAAAATAGATTCGAATTCGATTGGTTTAAATATCAAATTCAAGTCCCGCTCAAATTTTTCGAGTCTAACTTGAATCGAAAGTTCATTTTCAGCCCTAATTTTGGGTTACAAATATAAAAAATTTCTTAGCTACTATCTCACCTAGAAGAAAAGATACTCCATTTTTAATTACATATTTAAATAACTGTTAAGAGATGTTGGAAAAAATGTAACTTCCTGACGATTTTTAAAAGGAATGGAGAAGTGGCTTCCATCATCTCATTGTCTTTCTCTGTCTCCATGATCCCTCTTCCTTTTCTTTCCTTTTACAATATACCCAAATACGAAATAGATTTTTATAACCAAGCCCCTCATGACTCAATGGTAAAAAAACTACTCTAAGACTTGGGTGCATGAGGGGAAGTCTTGGGATTCATTCTTGCCAAAGACAAGAATGTTAAATTTCGTTCAAAACTAGCAAAGAAAAAAAAAAGAAAGAAATAGATTTTTATTTAAAATTATTAAAACTTCTTAGGATAGCTACTAATCAAATGCCAGAATGATGTGATACTCTCTTTTTAATATGTTGTGCGTTATATTGTATATCAATCTTTTTTGTAAAAAAAATTATTCTCTATTTTAGATTTTTTTTTACATGATAAATAATTTTTTTATTGCAATTTTTTTTTTGTAACATGCAACACGTGTGTTTTAGATACTAGGACTAATAAATAATAAGCGAGAAGTGGTATTATACCAGAATAACATGTACAAAATCAATCTCAGAACTTATCTCATCAAAACCAAAACTATATATAGTTTCTCAAAACATAATTTTTCTTTTAAATACATGGTGTCGTAAATATTTTTCTACTAGTATTTGTGGCACACACTTTGTGTGTGCAATTAAAATAAATAAATTAATTTGACATAAAATTATAAAATATACATTGTGTGCCATTAAAATAAATAAATAAATTTCAAATAAAAATTATTAAATAGTAGTGAAAAAATATATAGAGAAAATTGTAGAGATAAAATATAAAAAAAGAAGAAAATTAGAACTTAAATATAACACAGTTTCAAAAGTGATAGTTATTTTCATTACGCTCCATTTATAAAATAGATAGATAACTCCTTTGCTTTATTGTGCTTGTTTGGTACCCACGTTTGGTGGGCTTTTCCGACTTTAGAACCGAAACGCAGTCTAAGAAATTGTTTTGCAACAAAAGGTAGCATCTCAAATGGACGTGGGTCTAGCAATTGGGCTGGCATTTGGGCTTCTTCTGTGTACGTCATGTGCAATATAGTAAATACAATCTTAAAATTGAATTCGAAGTCGTTATATTTAATTAATATAATACTCTCTTTGTTCTAAAATTAAGGATACAATTTGACTTTTGAAATCAATCAACGACATATTAAATTTTAAATTGATGTGAATTTATTTAATTTTAGTTGATACAATAATTATAATTGTATAATATACAACAAAAACTATTAATCACAAAATTTATTCCATTCTAAATTTTTATAAGTCATACCAATTTTAAAATTTAATATGTCAACGTTTGACTTCAAAAGTCAAATTGTATCTCTAATTTTAGAACGAAAGAAGTAGTAATTTTTTAATGATCTGAATAAAAGTAATTAACAATATAAATAATCACAAATTTTATATGAATAATATTAATTTAAAATTAAAAAAAATTACAAACTGACATCAAAAATAAGAAAAATACTCATGACTCGTAACAAACATATTGGGCAATAAACATCCGAACAACCACAACCATAATCATGATTGGCCCCACCCCATTTCTCTCTCTATATATATATATACAAATATTACGTACAATTAGCTATTCTTAGGATTTTTGGCTTAAAAAATAAACTATTATTAGGATATTTTGTAGTATCTAGGAGCATGCATAAAATGCAGACCTGGTACGTTACCAAAAACAATACTTGGAGTGTTGTGCATAATATTTAGTTAACGGATTTCCGTGACGCATATCAGTCTGGATTTGCAGCGTTTTTCTCAGCCGTAATTTTTGGCCCTATTCCTATTTCCCCTCCTTAACGGCCCATATTGGTCCGTTTCAAAGCGTAACGCATGTACTTCCTCTGTTTTCAAAACAAATATTTAAAATACAGGTTTCACATAAATTAAGAAAACTAAAAGAGAGGAAAGAGAATAAAATAAATATCAATTGTGCCCATAATGAATCCCATGCAATTACATTAATAAATTTTTATTTTTTTTCAAATTTAATGGACCTTACTTTAGTATACTTTTGAAGGTAAATTAGTAATTGAACTATTTTATAGTCTCTCATTTCTATCATATAAGTCAATTTAAAAGGAAAAAAAAACTTAACGTTTTACATATATTTAAGAAAAAAAACTAATTATTTTCTACTTTGTGTCTAAAAAAGTAGAGTAATTGAAAAAGAGGAGGAAAAGTAATTAATTACTGCATGTGTAGTAATGAAATTTTAAATCAACATTAATTACCTAATATTAGAATTAATAAGATTTTTTAATATATGTGATTATGTTTTAAATGATTTATATAATACTCCCTCCGTCCCAAATTAATTGCTCAATTTTGACCATTTTAAATCAAATTGACTTTTTTTAGAACTAATCTTTTTATTATTTTTGTTAAAATATAGGTGAATAGATTATAACCAAAAGAAAGTATATACAATTTATTACTAATTTCAATTTTTATAATTTTAGAAATATATTTATATATGCTTAATTATTAATTTTAAAAATAGTCAATTTGACTTAAAAAAGTTCTAAAAAAACAATTAATTTGGTACGGAGGGAGTAAAAAAAAAATTTTTAATTTGTGTACTTTGAGACATATTTTTATCGATAAAATATTTTATATTTGAAGACATGCTTTTAAGGTCGGAAAGAGTAGATGAGCCGTGCTCCTACGCCATTTTCATCATTTTTTCTCCTCACGTGTCTAAATTATCAGCACCAACCTTATCTTTCTCTCATTAATATACTCTCCTAAGTCGTCCCGAATTATTTGATTTTCACGCACTTTAAAAGATTATATTTTTGCCAAGTGTTTCTTTTTTCAAATAAAAAATAATAGCAAAGTTCCAAAATGTAACTTTACTTTTACTGTATTTCAATGGTGATGTCTAAACAAATAATGTGCACAGAAATTAAATGGCTGTGTAACAAAGTGTACCATTCAAAATATTTAAGAGATGGATGGGTTCAATATAAGTTCATTCAGATATTGTTTATTATGCCTTTCATTTTATGAAAATAGTTTTATTTTTAAAATTTGTAAATAAGAAATATATAATTTTGTGTTTCACATGCATTCAAAAAAGAATAAGTCGTTAGTTTAATAACAGTAACATATAGTAATAGAATTAAGATGACAAATTTAAAAATATTATATTATTTTATTTTACCATCTATTGAAAATACTCTTTTTTATGAAGGAAATAAAACTAACAAACAAATGACACTCTTTTTATTAAGAAGAGAGTATAAAATTTCTAGAATGTGATATATCAATTCATCCAATTATCATTTCAAGAGTTGAGATTTTGAATCTTTCTTAATTTAATTAGAAAAATAATGATGAAATAACTAAATATACTTTCTTTGTTTTAAAATATATGGACAATTTAACTTTTAACAATTTAAAATATTTTCAAATTAATTTAAAATATATGAGATTCATTTAAATTTTCAAACTAATAAATTTTGTAATAAATTATTAATACTTTTTAAATAGTTATATGTATTCACAATTATTTTGACTAAAATTATATAAATTTATATCATTTTTTAAATTTAAAAATATCTCAAATTAACTTTTAAAATAGTTAAATTATTTTATTTTTCATTTCACAACAAATAATTGGTGTTTCAATATTTTGGAATAGAAAGAGTATTGTTTTTAGAATTTTTTTTAAGGTTATATAAGTGAGAACTATTTACTATGCTCATGTAAAGGAGATATCTCGAAATTAATACTTAGAAAAATAAGTAATAATTTCATTTAAAAAGGGAGTTGATAATTTTATATATCTATTAAAAAACGAGTTATTTTTTTTAAAAAAAGTAACCTTTCATATGAATGTGAGTTTTATTTATTATTAGAATAGAAATATCAAATAAATTTTTTTTTTTTTGTAGAAGTAACATTTATCTTAAAATTATTAAATGAATACTTGTGTGCTTTTCTCTCTCTTCTATATATATATATATATATATATATATATATATTTTATGTACGTGTATGAATAGAAGAGAAGAAGATGGAGAAGATATACTTTGCTTGACAAGGGAGAGAACTAAATGGGACCTACCCACCACCAAAAAATGGAGTATTTTGTTAGATAAGAGTTGATTTGATTTGACTGTACGCTCAATTTTTTCCATCTCTCTAAAAATAAATAAAACAATTGTTCTGTCGTCTCCCTCCTCCTCTCCTCGATAACTGAAATATTCTGTCACTAAGTAAAGCTAAGCTAAGCCAAGCCGCATTCTTTATGCCACGTGTTTAGAATTAGATAGCTAGAGCCTAGAGGAGCCTTCTCCGACATTTGGCATCATCTGTGTGGGTCCCACACACCACCGCCCATTCAGCGATCTCTTTTTCTTACTACGTACCTCCATTGATATTATACCTCGGCACTCGCTTCATTTCCTCGCCCCGACTTCTACAAATAAAGTTGGTATTTTTACGTAAAATGAAAAATCACACAAATTATAAACCAGACTTATATTTACGTGAGTGAAAATTTATAAAATATTAATTTTCTTTATGAAATAACAATTCTCAAAATTAATTTTTAAAAGTGCTCTCACGCTATATTTAGTTATGATTTGTTCTTAATAAAAATTATAATTTCATGGATTATATATTTTAGAAGGAGCTTAAACATTTAAAATTGCATCCACACCGTATACACAAAAAGTCACACTATAATTCATTTTATAAATTTAATACAAACATGAATTAATACTTTAAAAACCTAAATCCTATCACCTCGCTCCTTACAAACAAATATATATAGCCTCAATATTTAAATTTTGAAATTTGAAATAAACTAAATTAATGACAATTTTAATATCAACTCCATCTAAATTTATTTTAAAAAAAAGTTTCCTTTGTTTCAGTCATCGTACAAAGAAAAAGAAAAAAGAAATAGAAAAAGAAAACTGATCAAGCCTAGGGTAGGGTGCTTTTAACCTTAAAGCGTATTATATTTTGGAACAATTTTTGCACTACTTTTATAAATAATTATTGGAAAAACTAATGTGAGAATAAATATAGAAGTATTTTGTTTTGGAGCACTGTACTCATGCTAATCAAAGGTAACTTGTTCGACATATATAATGTAAGTACCAAAATGGAAGAATAAAAGTATATTTGATCTAGCTTTTCCATATCCTTGATTGGATGCATGAGGAAAATTCTAAGCTTAAGCTTCTTAAGTTCTAAATCATCATCTGGAAAAATGGGTTAGATTAATGTAGAATTAATTGTCTCGAAGTTATCATCTCTTCAGTCTTTCACCAGTAGAATCTCTTGAACTTGGAATGCCCAAATATCCTTCCCTTTGAGTTGCTGCCAAATGTTTCTTCTGGCACAGTTTCCTAGCTACATATACATATACTATATATATATGTATATATATATATATATATATTGTTCTACTTTCACTTTTTTTTTTCTTCAGTAATTGTTTCTTTGACTGACCCATCATATCTTGACCAGTCAACAAACTTGACTAATCCCTATACATATGGTCCCACCATGTGGCCCACAGAAAAGTGCAAAATTTCCTTAGTAGGGCTATTATTTTAGTATTTTATTAATTCCATTAAGTTAAATTTGAAACATGAAGGAGGCAAAGCCATTTTGATAGGATCCAAAAGCAGATGAGAGTGGAATCAATCATTGTTTCTTGATGATATGTATGCTTACTGGTCTGACATATTCATAACAGTTTGGAATATTTGTTGGGTAATTATCATTGATTTTCCCGCCACTAGTAACTCCAAAAATCTTGGCCCTAATTACATGCTACTGCCTCCCATTGGTAAAATTAATAAAGAATTAATAAAAAGTGCATGGGGTTAAGATTTGGCTTTTGTGATGATCTTTGTTTGATTGCTTGATTATAGTGGATTGCATGTGTTCTTTCACTTGATCATATCTTAGCAGATACGAAAGAAAGTGAATTTTAATTAGTTGATTAAATTAATGACTCTATCTCATGCGTAGCTAATTAATTCTCAATTAATAAAATAACCTTTAGCCCATATATGTTTAGCAGAAATTAAAGGCATAAAAAAAGTAAAAATGTTTGTTGTAGTATTGGTAATTTTGTTATAAAATGTAACATTATAACCTACATGGCTAGCCATGTGATTATGTAAAATGTAGTTGAGTTTAAGATCCTCATTTTATTAGTTGAATGAGAAGTTAAGGGTTCCAAAATATAAATTAAAAGTAAATTTGTTTCTAATTAATATGTGTTGAAGTTGAATTGTAATCAACGTACAAATTTATGTAATAAATTTTTTTTAAAGTAAAATCATTTTTAATTCTTATATATTCTTCGTATACACACACATCACAATTATAATTCAGTTAAATTTTTTTAAAATACATAACATTTTTAGTTCTTGTCTATTTGATATATATATATATTTGTATATATATACATATATAAATATACATGAATATAGTGTATATGTTTAATCAGTTGTCTTTTTATAAATGTTGGAGCAGAATCTTACTAGGAATGAAGTAACGTACAGCATTACTAAATTTGGTGAAGAATTTGTGTATCTAGTACTTCGGTTAAATTCTTTTCTTCGGTGTCAATAAAACATAGCTAGCTGTACTCATTTCATACCCATTGCGATTGAGGTGTCAAACACTTGGAGGAACCTTTCTTTCCAATAAATGAAAATGACATTAATTGAGAGAACAATGAGTACGTAATATACATGATATGCGACCATCTATCTGGTTACCTAGCTAGCTAGGTATAGAATAAAAGAGTGGGCGAGTAATAGTACGAAAAGTCAAATAATTGTATGTTTAAGAGAATTAATAGGCATGGATAGAATAGAAAAGAAAACACAAAAAAACTTCACAAAATTTTTAACACTAAAAAACAGTTACTTTTTCCTCTTGCTTTATAATATGTTAGTATTGTGAAACACATTATGTGTGTAATTTAATGTAAAAAGGATAAGAAAGTGAGAGAGTAAAACAAATAAAAGAGTAGGAGAGAGAAATAGAAATGAAAAACAAAGAACGATTAGTTTGAGAGAATTAATAAAAATTAAAATGATATAAAAAAATAGAAAAAATTTCACATAATTATTTACATAAAAAAATCGTCAGTATTCCTCTCGCTTTTATATATATATATATATAAATATATATATATGGGTACCGTTTCACATCATACGTTAGCTGAAAGCACAATTTCAGCTAACAGGTATGTGGTTGTCCATTAAATGATCTAAGCGCTGAGATTTAATGAGACAAGAGCCTGGCCACAGGTAGGACGTGCGGCCAGTGCAACTCCTTGTGGCCAGATCATTTACCAAACTGTCCTCAATTTTGGCTTTTCAAACTGGCCGCAAGTAGGACCTGCGGCCAGAATACAGGGAAATAAAAAAGGAGATGGCCTACAACGCAGCTCCTATGTTCCATCCTTAGCGTAATAGTCAATATTATGGCTAATTCTTTCAAAATTTGTGTCATAGTTAATCATAATTATATATATATATATATATATATATATGGGGAATGATCCACATAAAACGTTAGCTATGAGCACTGTTTCATCTAACTGTGATCTAGCCATCCAAAATAAGATCCAAGGGTTGGGCGTGGGCACGACCGCTACTCCCTCTAGCGGCCAGCCAAAATTTTCATGTTGGCCGCTACTCCCTCTAGCGGCCAGTCAAAACGTGGTCGTTTTGACTGGCCGCTAGAGGGAGTTGAGGCCAACATGAAAGTTCGTAGCAATATTTGACCTTCTGCTCAAGACAAAAGTCTAAAATACTTTTAGTTAAATTTAAATAGTTTTAATATATAAAATATTTAGAGTTTAAATTTTAAACAATCAAATTATCACAATAATTTACAATGTTAAATTACATTACATAAAAAATTATATTACAAATATTTTATACAAATAAATACATTGATATATTTGACAAATATTTTATACAAATAAATACATTAAAATATTTAGAGTTTAAATTTTAAACAATCAAATTATCACAATAATTTACAATGTTAAATTATATTACATAAAAAATTATATTACAAATATTTTATACAAATAAATACATTGATATATTTGACAAATATTTTATACAAATAAATACATTAAAATATTTAGAGTTTAAATTTTAAACAATCAAATTATCACAATAATTTACAATGTTAAATTATATTACATAAAAAATTATATTACAAATATTTTATACAAATAAATACATTGATATATTTGACAAATATTTTATATAAATAAATACATTGAAACTATTTAAATTAAAATACATTTAGACTCTAAATATTTTATATATTAAAACTATTTAAATTTAACTAAAAGTATTTTAGACTTTTGTCCTGAACAGAAGACCAAATATTTGCACGAACTTTCATGTTGACCGCTACTCCCTCTAGCGGCCAGTCAAAACAACCACGTTTTGACTGGCCGCTAGAGGGAGTAGCGGCCAACATGAAAAATTTGGCTGGATCACAGTTAGATAAAATAGTGCTCATAACTAACGTTTTCTATGGATCATTCCCCTATATATATATCACGATCGAGTTAAGTGAGGCCAACTAATAATTTTTTCAGCAATACTATACATGTATTGATGTGTGTGTAAATTGACATATTATCAAATCCCTCACTCTCAGCTCCCACGTCACTCAGTAGAGAGAAGCTTGTGAGCCAGTTAGAGAAACATGCCCGTTGCAACTCGGAAGTAAACAGATCAAATAAATAATTTAATAGTTAATTGCTTGTTAGTTAATAGGAAAAAACTGCTTCTAAAACTAAGATAACGTAAGACTGATTAATGAAATTACAATTCAACTTTTTTTGGAAGATTCAACCAAAATTTTTGCGCTGTATTCTGGCCGCAGGTCGATCAGACCATCTCCTTTTTTATTTCTCTTTATTCTGGCTGCACGTATTACTAGCGGTCAGTTTGAATAGTCAAAATTGGGGGCAGTTTAGTAAATGGCCTGACCGTAAGAAGGAGTTGCATTGGCCGCAGATAAGATATGTGGTCATGCTCCTGCCTCAGTGTTTAGATTATTAAATAGACGGCCACAGATCTATTAATTAAAATAGTGCATTCAGTTAACGTATGATATATATATATATATATATATAAATATAAATATAAATGTGTGTGTATTATGTATATAAAGGACAAATTAATGTACAGTATATGTCGATGACTGAATGTTATAGAGAGGACAAAATAATAGGAAAGTAGAGAGGAGTACATGAAATACAATATAAGTATTAGAATCTGTTAATAATGTTTGGTGGTGGTACCAGTGGATTGCATGAAAATAAAGGAGTGTCTAGCGGGTGTCCCCTGTGATTATCATTGGTCCACATCAACACAAAACAAAACCTTCCCTCACTATCAACATGCACCATACTTGTTCTTAGGGCCCACTAGCAGCCACCCAATTAGCAATTATATTCTTCTCTTCCCTCTTTGCTGAGAAATACTCCCTCTAAATCCCATAATTAAAAATAAAAATATGTAACGATTCAAATCAAATTTTGAGTTCAAATTAAATTATAGTATAATAAAATTTAATATATTGTCTTAATAATATTTTTTAAATCATTTTAATTCACTACAGACTCATTCAAAATGTCATGACTCAAAATATTAAAGATAACAATTTAAATTCTTATATACACATCCAAATATCTAACATTTTTTCTACTATTCCTTCCAAAAAAGATAGGTGAATTATTACTTCTTAAAATAGAAAGTGACATAAAATTCATTATATGATATTATTTTTATTTTTATTAATTGAGTATTATCATGTTATTTAAAAAATAATTTTTAATAATATATTAAAAAATTAAACATAAATTTTAAAATATATATCTAATTTTAAAACGAAGGGACATGTTACTATGTAGTAAGTGAACTTGTGCGAGACATGAGCCTGTTTTAATATTAATATATAAATTTATGTAAATATTATAATATTAAACTTTTAAATATGTATAATACAATTAAAAACATATAATTTTTTACCTGTCGTTCTTACTTATTTTTATTATATAGTAGATTGTAGAATATTGTCAAATAAAATGATAATTTACATTATTTGAAGAGTGCATACAGAGAGGGAGGGAGTGTTTAATTGTATTTATAGGATGCTTTTGTCCCCTCGATTCTGATTAACTAATTAATTAGAGTAATGCTATGTACACAAATTATACACAAAAAATTGTGTACCAACAGTACAAAAAAGAGAAAAAAATAAAAAACATGACCTACTACTAATTAGATGTTTTATACATTTTTATTAGTATGTAATACATTGCTTTTACTCTTTTGTGTACAATTTTTTGTATACAATTTGTACACATATATTGCTCAATTAATTATTTCCTTACTTAAGTTTACTTTTTCTTCTTTCTTATATACAGTTCATTCTTTATCTCGAATTCCACACATGTATAATTAAATTAAGAGAATATTTACACATTTAAAATATTATCACCTAATATCGAAAAAAATAAAAAAAATTACATTTCTTGGGAGAATATATTAATGAATAAACTCATGTACTAACCCGATCAATTTATTGAATTTAAAAATTTATGAATGAATTCATTTATGTATAACTAAATCAACTCACTAGATGTTTAAATTAAAATTTAATTAAACATCTTACTTTTAATATAAGAATTGATTGTCACCATGAATTTTTAATTAACCTATTTAATCGTGGTCGAATACTTGGCGATTAAGAGAGGTGGGGATGAGGAGGATAGGTAAGGTGAGGAAGAACAGGTGGGGTCCATTGGAGAATAGTTTCCATTTCATTCTCACGCTATTGGGGCCCACAAGAAAGACAGACAGGAGAACACATACAGTGATATTACGTACAGGTGTGAATGAATGATATTACATTCATCCGATCAAATCCATCCATTTTTATTTATTTATTTATTTTTTATAGAGGTATTGAATATCTGACATTATGTGAATATATAGTTGTGATTGCTTTATCTGCGTGCAAGCCTAACTCATCCCCCGCACACCCTCCTCCTAATCATTACCCCTACTATTTCCCCTCCATTCTCTCTCCTCTCAACATCTAATCTCAGTACTACTAGGGGTACATATATACATACATACATATATATATATATAGGCTGCTGAATGAATTAGGAGATCATGTAGCCTCCCCTAATTACTGATTCACTTCACTTTCCTTCATTTCTTAATTAATTAATTAATTAGGCAAGCCACTACCCTCTTTCTTCTTCTTCTATATAAATATATACATACCCAACCACAACAAACACTTGTTATCACCAATCATTTGATCCAGCCTCCCTCGCTCACACTATATATATATATATATAGAGAGAGAGAAGAGATCATATAACTCTAGTTGTTGTAATCCAATATATATTTTAGTTTCACCTTCGTTCTCAGAAGTGATCGGGACCGACTCTATTTACTGTGCATTGGATGGATCCTTCAAGGCCACAACACCACCAGGTATACATAATATATAACCTCATTAATTTTCATTTATAAATGAAGGGCTACAAGCTGTTTTAATTTCTTCTTAATTCTTTTGCTACTTAGTTAATTGTCCTTCCTTTTTTTTAGCGTAAGTTGTATAACACAGAGATGAAGAAAGAAATTGTTAATTTCTCAGCTTTCTGTTTCTTTGTTGTTAGTTTCTTGAAGGGGTGTATATGGGGAATTAAAGCTTCAAAATTTGATCCAAACATAAGAAGTTTTTTTTGTTATATAAGGACCTTAAGGTCAATTGCTAATTTCTGCTTCTCTTTGGGTGGTTTTTCTTTGTTAATTTTTCACAATCATCTAAATTTGAATATATATATATATATATATATGTAGAAGGAAAAAAATTCCCAATCACTTCTTTTTCATGCTCCCTTCCCTTATATGTTTGTGAAGAAAAACATGTCTACAAAGAACATTTTCAAACCACAATTTAAACCCATAATCTCCATTTCTGATCTCCCTATACTTCTTTTCCAAATATTTTTAATTCCAATAGTTCACCAATAAAGGTGAGTGGTCCATGGAATTCACATATATATGTAAACTAAAGGAAAATTTAAGACAACCCTACATAAAGTTAACTTATCTAAATGCCTTCAACCTAATAATCCAAATGAAATTTGAATATCACTTCTTCTTTTTTGTCAATGTGTCTAGTAGTATATGTAATGTTATTCATGAATTCTTATAAATCTTTCTCTCCTCTTTATAAATATACAGGATATGGCTTCTCATCAGACTCTAGAAAGCATGTTGGTTTGCACAAAAGCAGCACAAGCAGCTGATAAGAAACCAAGGCCAGCAGAACAAGCCCTTAAATGCCCAAGATGTGACTCCAGCAACACCAAATTTTGCTACTACAACAACTACAGCCTCACTCAGCCAAGGTACTTTTGCAAGTCATGCAGGAGGTATTGGACCAAAGGCGGCACCCTCAGAAATGTTCCGGTAGGTGGAGGCTGCAGGAAGAACAAAAGATCCTCATCATCCAATTCCTCTTCATCATCAAAAATCAGGACCCAAGATCAACAACATCCCCTCATCACAGCCAATCACAACAACCCACTTTTATCTTATGACTCCACTGATCTTTCCCTTGCATTTGCTAGACTCCAAAATGGGCAATTAGGGTTTGATCATCAGCATCATGAGAATGACCATTTCTCACTGCTGGGTAACCCTAACAATCCCCATGGATTCCTTGACGCTCTCCGGAGTGGTTTTCTTGAAACCCCAATGAATGGGTTTCAAAATGTGTACTATGGGAACAATATAACTGGTAATGGAGGGGACCATATGGGCAATGTTGAGAATGTTGGGAGTATGAGTGTAAATGTGAGTGAAGAAATGGGAAACCTGCCATATGAAGATTTGATGAGTGGTAGTAGTGGTGCAACAACAACTGCAGTGACAGTCACAACTGTGAAGCAAGAGGGGTGCAATGGCGGCAGCCGAGAAGCGGCGGCGGCAGAGAGTGGAAGGGTATTATGGGGATATCCATGGCAGATTGGTGGGGGAGATGGGGGGAGCATTATGGGTGATGTTGATGCAGCAGGGAGACAAAGCAGCTGGATTAATGGTCTTGGTTCTTCTAACTGGCATGGACTTCTCAATAGTCCTCTCATGTAGACTTAATTAATGATCTTTATGTTTGCAAGAAAGATCAAAAGAAAGAAAATTAGATAGAATTTTGTTCTCTCTTTCTCATTAGACTCAAATCTTAATCTAATGTTTTGAGTTTTTGTACTAGCTAGAACACTTGATTCATCTGAATCATCTATATGTTTTGTTGTTTTAATTAATCATATAGCTTTGTTCTTTAATGAATCTTATTCCTTTTCTTTCTTTATGTCTTGATTATCGTGCATATTTCTCATGAAATGTCATACCCCTTCCATTTTTGGGGACGAACGTCTCACTCATTTAACTTTGGGTACTTATATATGTACACATTGCGTGAATAGTTGTACATTCAAATATTTGTAAGTGACTAAACTATACAAACTCTAAACGGTGAACATGTTAATTTATTTTTCATTTATTAAAAATAGTTTTAGTCATTTTTATATATTTGGGTGTGCAGATATTAACAATAGCCCCTTTAACTTCTTATTACTAACTTGGACCTTGGTGCATGAAGAGATAAGAAGTCCCGATGGAGAATGTGGTCAGAATCAATAATTGAGATACAAAGATTTGTCTAAAATATATAAGCTGACATAATTTATTCAATAAACATGTAAATTTAATTTTTAGCTTTATAATTTACTAATATTTTACCTAACAAATCATTCATAAAAATTAATTATGTATTAGCATGCCGTCCTAGCTATCCTAGCTAGGCAGTGTGCTGGTTCGTTGAGAGAGAGAGAGAGATGGTTATCTATGACTATGGGAATTGAGAAGCTAGTCTGAACTATCTGAAGTGCTGAAGTACACATGCAACAACTAAGATATATGGTAGTTGTTGCATGAATAATGTGGATTTTGATAGGAGTTAATTGTTTATATATTTCCAATATATTGTATGCTAAGAAAATTGTGTCATATTTTCATTCTTCCAGGTAGATCATGCATGAGATCCTAGGATTATTACTACAGAATAATGGAATATAATTAAAAATTGGAATATAATAATGGAATATGTAGTGGTTGTTTACTTCTTCTCTTGTAACCAGGCAGGCATTAGATTTTAATTCCTCTTCTTCCCAGACCAAATCCAACATCAGATTTCGGCGTGACAACTTTGTCAGTATAATATATATATATATATATATATATATATATATACTCCATATGGCTGAACAATATTTTCTACTCTACTCCTATATTTAAATATATTTTTAATTTTAAAATTATAAAATGAAATAATATTTTTATCGAAATGGAGTAAATGTGAACGGGGCGATGCTAGCTGCGGCCTCATGGTAGTTTGATAGCGGCTGATCCAGTCGTTGTCCTAGCAGCAATGAGAACAACCCATTGTAGTTAAAAGATACGGAGAACTTCTTTTGACCCAAATTTGTTGCCCTTCTTTTTCTAAAATATTCTAAAACTTTGGCACCTTACCTTTTAAGTTTTCAATTAAGGATAACATTATTAATTTTTTTATCATTCTTTTAGATTTCTTCAAAATGGTTTTGGGCTTGATGTTCTTTATTATTATTTTTTATTTTTTTTATTTATGAGGAAAAAGTTTATTTTCCGGCATGATCTGATGTAGAGTGATTTAGAACTTTACACAACTTTTCTAAATGCGTACAAATTAAATGGGAAGAAAGACGTAAAGAGAACTAATATGTACGCAATTGCAGTGTGAAAATTGTACAAGTTTGTAATTTGAGTCTATTTGAGAATAAATAGTAGTGGCAGAAGACTCTTTTTTTTCTCACCGAGAAAAGAGAACACTTGTCTAATCTTGCGGTGCACTCATTCCCGTGTTAGTACTTTGACTACATTATGTGAAACTCTTATTGATTTGCAAGCTAGTGAAGCTCAAACAACTCGAGTTGTTGGTTGATATTTGTTCATCTTTCACATTTTCAGATTTCAATTTGTTTGATTGATTATTATTCCCTTAGTTCCAAAATTAGAGATATATTTTAACTTTTTATAATTAATTTTAAAATTTTAAAATTCAAAATTAGTATGAAATTTTTTTAATTTTGGTACAAAGAACTAGAAGTGCTATAAACTAAGTAAAAAGTGTTGTTTTCAAAACTAAACGGATTTATATCAATTTTCAATTTTATAATTTCAAACATTGACTCCAAAAAATTAAATTGTATCTCTAATTTTTAGATGAACATAATGCTTAAAAAGCTTAAATAATGACCCAAATACGCACTTCCCTGCCAATATTCTTTATTTGTGGTTTAGAAGCCAGGCAAAGATACTGGCCCAAATAAACACTTCGCTACAATATTCTAATTCAATGACCTTTGTCACACATTATGGTTGAGATTTTGTTTGGCTTCATTTGGAAATGTCATTTTAGTGGACTATATATTATTCCAATCTTGCAGATTATCTCATTTCAAATTCCGTCGTATCCTACCTTCATTCGAATTTGGAATCCTACAAAAATGACTACCTCTTCATATGTTGTCATTGTTTTGTTCGTTACCATTAGAAGTACCATATTGATGCCAGGCCGTGAGCCCATTAGTACAAGTATGAAAAGTCATGTCTTTAAATAATGTCGGAATCTGAACCTAATTTTTTCAGACGTGTTTGATTGTTATAAACATAATATCCTGTGGAATTTTGACATATCTTACTTACCCTACCGATTTCCTCCCAAATAATTCTTCAAAAAATAAAAATAAAAATAAAAATAAAATAAATAATATAGAAAGAAAATAAATAAATAAGTGTGTCTACAAAAATGTATGAACATGGGCTGCTGTGATGTCTTTTATTGTTGGACTCTTTGGGGCCTGGTTGTTGTTGGATTGTTATGGGCCATATAATATTTTAGCTTGTTTGTTGTACTTTGTTATCTTCATTTTCGGAGGTTTAGGCTAGTTAGACTTGTATTATGTATCTAGCTTTTGTATTGCAGAGTTCGACTCTGTTGGATTTCCCATTTTGTTTTGTGTATGTGCCTTTTCTTGGTGCGGACTAGTGGTTAAGATGGCACTAAAGTATGGAGCAGTAGGCATAGTGTCTCTGCTCTCTTTTATTTCTGCTAAGATTAGAAGAAATCCATGTGGGCAATGTTTCCAGGAAGAAAACAGAAACTGAAACTTAAAACTTGAAGGTCGAAAACCAAAAATGGGCAAATTTTGAGGACGGGTTGAGGATCTGATCAGATATCTAGCCAATTCAAACCAATTTCCAACAATCCAATTCATTCAGGATTTTTTATATATATATATATGGGGATTGATCCAAGTCCGAAGTTGGATGGGAGCTGGGAAGCTATTGCCTTCCAACCCATCTGATCATAAACAAAAAGCCAAATAAACCCAATCCGCACAAAGTTACTGGGACGATCTCAAACTGTTATGCGAATGATGAACCCACTAGGCAAAACCCAAAACTATCCCTTAATATACAATTTGCACAATCCACACAACAATTATATGGATGGGATGTGCGCGAACAGGATATAATTTGTGAGTTCTCGTTCGCAGAATAATTTGTTGCGTCCGCAAAATTGTTGTGCGAACCATGTTAAGCTTAGGCCATTTGATCTTCTTTTAAACTGTCAAAGATGAATTGAAAGGTTAGAAGTTCCTATTTAACTTTGGATATGAATCATTCTCCTATATATATATATATACGCCTCCATCGGAGCTTTTCCCAGGAGACTACCACAAGAGGCCTACCTTCTACCATAAAGCCCAGCTACATCTTATATAGGATGTGATTGAGAATGTCTATAAAATGGTATAACATAAATTACTGATATATATCTGAAAACTTTTGTGCAAAGCTGACCCAAATATCATGCGCCACAAGACATGTTGATGTGAACTATAAACAGTGCAAGTCAAAGTTTTTTTGGCTATACCAATACCTAAACAACTCCACATGAAATATTTCAGGAATAGGAGTAATTTGATTTCTTGTAAAGAGTGGGAATTTAAGATGACTTCTTGACAGTTAAGAACTAAAGATAATTAATTACCTTGGCATAGCAACTTTTCTAATTCATATACCACTTATAATCCTGTTTGAAGAAACAACTGTTGCCTTGGACACAACAAAGCAGACGTCTCTCAAGTCCAAACATACTGATATGTAAGACAACAGCTTGTTTTAAGAAAAAAATTAACATCAGAGTTGTTAATCCAAAAAAGTATACAATAGTCGCCATGTCATTCAGTTCTAAATGAGAAAAGAGAAAATGTTGGATTTTACTACTTTAAAGCAGCGAGACTCCTCGCTGAAGGAAAACGATAATACAAGAGAAGGCTTGAACAAGAAAAAGATCTGGTCAGTAAAACTGTCTCCACTAGGGTTTAGGACCTTGGCTTCTCCTTCTTCTCTTTGAAGAGAGCCAATAGAGACACACCTGAAACCTTAACCACCTTGAACCTGACACCGGGAATATCTCCAACAGCATGCCCCTTACGGCCAAATCCTGCAATCAGCACCTCATCCTACATGCCAACAGGACAACTTTCTATAAGGCCATAGTGTAACTGATAAACATATTAATTTTGATAACTGCAGCACAATGCTGATGAATATATCAGATACTCACATTTTCTTCAATATAGTTCAGGCAACCATCATTCGGTACAAAGGCAGCAATCTTCTTCCCATTCTTAATCAGCTGAACTCGAGCACATTTTCGGATAGCAGAGTTTGGCTGCTTAGCTTCAATTCCGCTGTGACATTCATCCAGTCACATAGATATTAGATTGTGGAAAGAAGGGTGAGCATTTAAAAGGAAAAAAGTCACAAGAACTTGGTCCTACATTTTCTCAAGAACAATTCCTTTTGCATGGGAGGACCCAGCAAATGGCTTCTTCCATTCATTTCCAAGGTGGGACTTCTTATAGGATTTGTCAGCCCACCTTTGCCTTCTGCGGTGGGACTTCAGCTTGCGCCCAGCTCCCATACCACGTGTCTTTCTGCATAAGGAATAATTATCTCAGCATAGGGGAAATTTTGTGCAACTCAAAAATCCTAAAGCACGTATAACTAATCAACAATGAAAACAGAAGCTTCCACATACACATCAAAGTTTGAGCCCAGTGGCCAGAAATGTATTAGGAAGCTTTAAAAATAAGAACTACATCGATTTTGCAAGGTTGAATATTTGTGCCTTTAAAAATAAGAACTACATCGATTTTGCAAGGTTGAATATTTGTGCAGATGACCCCCGCAATATTGTTTAGTCTTAGTCATAGAAAATTTATACTAGGATTTGCCAACAACAAAGTTGACAAACTTCAATTGTTTCCCAATATAAAACAAGAAGAAAAAGAGTGTTCACTCTCGTCATGAAAAAAATATGCTTCATTGAAAAATATAATTTCACAATTGCAAAACATCCTTCACTGCCATCTTGTCAAGAAATTATGGCTCTGCAGTTACAACCTGGAGAATCTTGATATGCTATAGCTGGTGAAAACTCAAATGTGTGATTAAATGAACCCAGCATTTGGGCAATCTATCTCCGGAATGCCTCCCAATGCTTATGAACAAGAGTATTATTATGAGCAATAGTGCATCTAAATCCTGTTCAACTGTTAACTATTTTCCAGTGTTCTTCAAACTTCAATCATGTCGTTTTCTTTGATTTCTCTGTAAATACTACTACCATTTTATATATATCTAACTTTGAAGCCGTTTTATAATACCCACAAAACAAAATTAAATCAAATACACGTTTTCAAAACATTAAACTTATCTCCCAAGACTAAACAAGAATTTGAGGTGCACATAATTACGGAATCTAAAGTTCAAATTTTCTACAGTCCCAAAAATTATTTTCCTTAACATTTATCACAACAAATTTATAACATTATATATATATGGATGTACAAAGAGAGAGGAGAGCAGAAGTTCATACCCCATTATTACACAAGGAAGAGAGCTTCTTCTTCAGCTAAAGACTTGAAGAGGTAAGGAGCACTGTCAAATGTGAAGTCTATTTGCTAGGCCGCGCGAATGAAACCCTAAAATTGGGTATAAATAAATACTGTACTCCTTAGACGATAGAGAAGGTCCCCATAGCTGATTTGTTTTAATTTACGAAATCTCCTCTGCCGTTTCTGATTTTATAATTTTTCCCCAACTTTTTTTTATTCTTACTTTTCTAATCCTTTTGAGAAATCGACAGCTCAACACTAACATTTTTTTTTATAAAAAAAAAGAAAAAGAAGTAGTAGTCTGTAGTTCTGTGCTCGCATATAATTATATAAATATATATATAAAACAAAAAAATTGAAAGTGGGACTACTAATAATTCCTTGGTACTCTCATTCGAATTTTATTTTTTCATGGAAATAAAACCAACCATACTTGTAGAACATAAATTTTTTATCGCACTTGTTCCACTTAGAAATTTTAAACTTGACATTATATTTGAAAACTTATTAGAAGAAACCAACATCCTTAACGCACAAACAAAATAACAAAAATTAAATAAAACTCTAGCCAAAGACATAAGATACATATATTTTACTCTCTCTGTCTCAAAATTAGAGATATAATTTAATTTTTGAGATCAAACGACGACATATTATATTTTAAATTGATATAAATTTATTTAATTTTAATTGATACAATTATTATAGTTAAGTATAATATAGAACAAAAACTATTAATCATAAAATTTATTTCATTCTAAACTTTTATTAATTATACCAATTTTGAAGTTTAATATGTCGTCGTTTGACCTCAAAAATTAAATTGTATCTTTAATTTGGAAGGGAGGTAATACTCTCTCTATTCCATAATAATAGTCGTTTTAATTTCATGTACATAGATTAAGAAAGTCATTTAATACTATAGCTAAAATTTTTGTAAAATTTTCATCAATATCCCTGTATGGAAAGTTAAAAACTATTAATACAAAAGATAGAATTTTTAGGGGCAAGGAGAGAAGTTAGAGGATGATATATTAAAGTAAAAATTTTATTCTTCTAAAAAGTTACAAATGACAAATAAATTAGAACAATTTTTTTTACAACCTTTAAAAGTGAGATATTGACCATCTTACTTTATTTCTTGGGGATATTTATTACTCTCTTCGTTTCAAAATTAAAGATACAATTTGACTTTTGAGGTCAAACGATGACATATTAACTTTCAAATTGATGTGAATATATTTAATTTTAGTTGATACAATTATTATAATTGTATATTATATAACAAAAATCATTAATCACAAAATTTATTTCATTTTAAACTTTTATGAGTCATACCAATTTTAAAGTTTAATATGTTGTTGTTTAACCTTAAAAGTCAAATTGTATCTTTAATTTTGGAATGAAAAGAGTATTTTGCAATTCTATTTGATTATGACACAATCAAGAAAAAATAATAACAAATGTTTGGATAAATATTTAAGAACAATTTTGATTTTTTGAAATTAATTTTAGACAACTTCAAATTCAAAATTGATATGACCTATTTGTAGCCCACTTATTATTCCAAGCATCTAAACATCAAATCTCTCAGTAAGTTTGACAAGTACAAAATCCAATTCTATCTGACTTTTGACTTATTGTTTGAATCACATTTTAATCTAAATTTTCGCATGAAATATTTTTAATATTACATGTTGAGATTAAACTTTGCTATTAAAAACATATATGTTTGAATGTAATCTATTCAAAAGCTTAGTATGTAAGGCAAATATGAAAAATGTCTACCTAAATTCTTATTTTTGGGTGAAGGTAATATAAAAGAAAACTCAGTCTTATTATTTGTCTATGCCTTAACTAGATAGTCAATATAATAAAGAAAAGTGACATTTTCACAAGCATAAGTTATATTTTCATGGACATGACTCCTTATTGAACGGTAATCGAGTCAAGAAGAGACATTGTGGACTAGTGAAAATAACACTTCCGTTTACTAAAATGTGTGAAAAGTCAAGTGCTACCTCTGTCCCAAAATCAGCTCACTTGACTTTTGATTTATTTTCCCACGTATTAAGGTTATTAAGGACAAGCATCATACACCTCGACATAATTTTTTTTTTTACCGATATCAAATGGAAAAAATGATGTAAGAAACGCTATTCGTACAGTAGTGGATCAAGGTATGCAACGAGCAGAAGTCATGATAAAAGGACCCGGTCTCGGAAGAGACATAGCATTACGAGCTATTCGCAGAAGTCTTTCGTGTGGGATGTAACCCCATGCCACATAATGGCTATAGACCTCCGAAAAAGTGTGTCCAAGACAAAATTTAATATTACGGGAAAAAAAAGAGAGTCAAAAATAAATGATAATCATTCCGGGACGAAGCAAGTATATTCCAAGCAGTACCATGAAAGGATATTACAAAAACTTCAACTGAGAACTATGTTACTAGTAACTGAAGTAGTTAAAACAACTGGTTACATCATATTAGTCACCTGATACAAAGTAAATAATGTATACCACCATCTAAAGGCAGCAAAATTGCAGAGTTGGGTTATACATTATCAAGGCTTAACAAAAAGGACCAAGATTCATTATCACACTTGCACTGGCGGCACACAAACTCCTTGTCACACTTGCACTAGAAAACGTAACTGAAGCACTGGCGGCACACAAACTCCTTCTCTCTAAAAGACGATTTGGCTGTTGCCACACACTGAGCATCTGTTCAAAGAAAAAACAAATGATTTAGTTATGAAGTGGATTGTTGTAACAAGAAACTAAAGAAATGCAGGAAGTAAGGCTACCTGCAAAAGGATGCTATTATTTTTGTGGCTTCTTCCATAAGAGGGGAATCCTTTTCAGCACGTTCCCATTTTTCTTCTTCAGAAAATCATCCATATCCTCGGCGTAAGGCGAAACAATCTTACCAGTCATGGGACTGTAGTTGCTGTCCAATGAACCTGTTCTCTCAACAAACTTCCCATTATTCCCCGTAGAAAGCATAGATGCAGCTGCCTCTGCTGCTTTCCTCCACTGGTCAGACTGCACCTTTACCCTTCTTAACTCTGCCTCCATTTCTGAATTTGCAAACTGCGCTGCCTCCAACTGCTCGGCCATTTGTGCTGCCCTCCTGTTACTCTCATCTGCCTCCTCTGTCACGTACCCAAGCTTCATGACAGCATCTTGCTCAGCAGCCCTTGCGGCTTCAAGTTCAGCAACAACTTCATCGTTTAAATTACCCGTGTTCAATTCCTTTTTCTTGGTTCCCAACTTAAGCATTGCATTTTCTTCTGACATGGTCTTTAATTCTGTCTCCTTATCCATCAAACTTGCCTTCAAATTTTCGGCATCTAACTTTGTTTTCTTCAGCTCCTTTTCCAATAGATTTTCTCTCTGGCCCGACAAAGTAGTCTCCAGCCTCATATTCAGAACTTCATTCTCCTCACAAATACCCTGCAATTCTGTTTCCTTGTCCATCAGGTTTGCCTTCAAATCCTCAATATCAACTTTTGATTTCTTTAGTTCTGCCTCCAGCTCAGCCTCCCTTTGGCTTGATTTAGACTTTACCTGCTCCACTAACTCATAAGCACTTCTAATTTGCAGAGTGTTTTGAATTTGTTCTTCATGGTATTTGATCTCTGCAGTTTCTAGAGCAGACCTTAAATATTCTACTTCAGAAGTTACACATACGAGCTCTGCTTCAATTGACTTCTCTCTTTCTCCATTTTCAGCAGAATTTTGAGAGACACTCTTAGCAGCAGTGGTAGTTTCTTTTTTAAGTTTGTCAACAAGCTCTTCCAGCAAATTTACACGCGCCCTTGATTGGTCCAATTCCAAAGCTATAGCATCGTACGCTTCCATGGCTTTAGTTTTATCTGATCCAAGAGTCTCTACAGTTCTTTTAGCCGTCTCTAGTTGCAAAAGAGTTTCACCAACAAGAGCTTGGGCCTGAACTTCTGACTCTTTGCAGTCCCTGAGCTGGTTTTTCATGTCCTCTGCAAGCAAAAGGGTTTCTGCCAGGTTTTCTTTCAAGTTTACAAGCTCAGCAGATGCTGATTCTGCGTGTTTGGTTTGTTTAGCCTCTGAATCAACTACCATTTCAAGCTGAACCTTGAGTTGCCTAATCTCATCTAGTGCAGAGGCCAATGCTGCCGATTCGTCAGATTGTTTCTTTTGAGAGGCCTCGATCTCAGATTGCCATGCCTGATCCGGCTCTTGAGAGATCTTTTCTAGTTCAATATGATGGGACTCCTCAGAAGCAGACTGTGATAATAGTTGCTGGGATTCTTCTTCCTGCTTTAAAGACATGGCTAGGAGCTTCTTTTTTGACTCCTCTGCATCTTGCTGGGCTTGCTGCTTCCATGATTCTGACAAGCTTAGCTGATTCTTCACTTTCTTCAAATCTTCCTGAAGCTGAGAAATCTGAGATTCCAATTCCGTAACCCTGCTTGAGCGTTTTCTCTGGAGCTTGCAATAAGAAGATAAGGTTTAGAAATGATGCACAATATTCGGTGTCATTGGTTTGTTAAGACAACAAGAGCAAGTTACTCTTGCAAATTGTTTCTGCAACTCGAGAACAATTTATTGTGAAATTGCTAGAAAACACAATTTTGACCGGTTGAAAGGCTCAAAAGAAAAGCATAGACATCATAACATGAGAAAGTACAAAAAAATTGAACTCTATGGGTCTAACTATGAGAGCAGGAAAGAGATGAACAAGTAGTAATCAAGATATGCAGTGGTACATCTTGCAATTTCACTATATATTGGTACATGTACAATTAGTATGTAGTGGAAAGGAGACCAACAATTTCATCCAATACTGTTTTAAGGGAATTCAGTTCCCCTATTTCTGCATTTTTTTCAAAAGCAAAATTTGGTTGCACACAAATGCCATGGGGGTTATTGGCTGTGTTTGTTTGATAAGAAGTAAAAATAGACCTCGTATTACTCTAGATGGAAAATAATAACAAACCACAAAGGCTTGATGCTTAAGAGTGTAAACTATCACTACAGATTTAGAGTTTGGCAAGTTCAGGTAAATGCCTGCACTGTGAACTGCAGCTAGTTAGGTTGGCCCTGTTTAGTAATTTACCTCGGACACGGGGCTTCGAGGTGACTTGCGCTCAGGGACTTTAGGGCTTCTATCTTTTGGTGTCCTTGTATGGTTTGAAGAAGATGCTGAATCAGATTCTAATCCAGTTGTCTTGATTTGGCGCACAGCTTGTGGAGAGATCTTTAGAGGCACTTCCAAAGACACTCCTCGAGCACAGAGCTTTTGAGGCCCTGAAGAGGCTCGCGGAGAGGCTTTTTTAGGTACTTCTAAAGAAATGGATCGAGGAGAGATTTTTTGAGGTGCTTCAGAAGAACTTTTTCTGCAACAAAAATCAGTCATATGAGAGTCAATCATTTAGCTAGCGTATAACTCGAACCATTATCCTTCATCAAACACCCATTTTCAATAGGGTGTTTTGTTATGAGGAGACTGCAGCCGTCAGCCTCTATGTTTTAGATTATATTCAGTCATATTAGGCATTAGGTCAGACCACTACAGTAGCTGCAGATGTGTAACAAAACAACAGGTACCAAAGCTGTTCTTGACAACCTAATACTCTAGGTAGACCTTACTGAAATTCTGGAGACTGAGTTTAAGACGAGAAATTATAATAAGGATCACTTGGGAGCAATCAAACAGAAAGCAATTAAACGAGGGAATCTCAAAATAAGAAAGTAATTTGGAGAAAGTTATGAAAGTTTGATATTCAGGATATGTGTGTATAAGTTGCAAAGTTCAGAATAACCAGTGACCGGGTGGATTAAATTGAGTAATTAGCTTGGCAATAAGATAAGGACCAGCGCAAGATAGTATAAGACTGACAATTTTACTCGAATGTCTGAAGTGAATTGAAGTACTATTGCATTCAATACGTACTCAGCCAAGTAAAGCTACATGTATTCAAGGCACTGCCATTTTCAGTCACAAAACAACAACCATATTATACAATCCTCACCATAAAGCATAAAGCATAAGAAAATGAGCAGATACTATGCACTTTCGTATGTTAAAGTTTTTGACTGAGGACCAAGGAAACAAGTAATTTTATCCAAGAAAGAAGAACAAGAACTATAACATAGCGTCTATAATAGATGAGCTAGTTCCTATAACATTAATAAAATAAACAAATAAATGAGTCTTTTTATGTGCCAAATTTACGGTTTATGTAACTGCATCTGCAAGTTTCAATAAAACCCAGCAGAAAGATAAAAACCAGAGCTCAAAATTTTCGTACAAAATCAGCAAAAAGATAATTTAGAATATAGCTTCTATGGCCCACTTATGGAACCCCACCCTTTACGATACTGTTCCGCAGGTCCAAGTAGAGGGCCATCAACAGCCCAAAACTCTCATGAGAGAGAGAGCAAAACTCACTAAACCTTATTTTAATCCTGAAAGCCAAATGTAACTCAGCAACTTTCCAATCAAAACCGATTGATACTGGTGATGGACAAAGAAAATCATATATTCTCATTGGCAACAGTCAACATGTGTCGGTTATAGTTTCGAAGATATAAGACAGACCCAAATGATTATACAACAGTAAATATTCATAAATTTTCAGCAGAAAACACAAACAGCTTTAAATTTATAAGGGAAAAAATAGTAGATAATCCCAATAATGGGCTCTTTTAATTTCGACCAGACAAACAGAAAATTAATGTGATAAAAGATTAAAAAAATCTACTTACATATGGCATCTGAAATTATAAATGCAATCAATTAGATAGCTTTCACTTTACCCAATTCATTAGAAGAACAGAAAAACTCCATAAATTCCACCTACCAGCTTTCTGAAAACTCTTTGAAAGGCAGAGCTAAGATCCATAAAAAGACTATGAAACTTACCTTGCTTTAGGAGTCTGCATATCTTTAACTACCTTCCTAGCAACAGTGAAATGGGTTATGTAATTCTTGCTACTTCAATGCTCCCTGCCCCACAGCTCCTGCGAAAGTCAGAAAATCACAAGCCAAATGAGAGAGAGATTGAGGGCATCCAATGTGATGAAAATGTACATGACAAAAGTAAATGCTTCAAGAAGAACAAGATTTCTTCATCACTCTATATAGTTATATCAGATAAATGAATAATAATCATTCAAACAAAATAACCAAAATAGAAAAAAATGTACTCTGTAATCTTCCATCTTAATTTGGCACATTCAATACTCTAGCACTTCAAGTGTGCTTGACGCCCATTATTTATTGTAATCACGAGCAGATATAGCTTATGAGACAATATAACTAGATTAAAATTAATAAAGTATGAAATTACCCTTTTACCCTGTTACACAAACTCTATAACAGATAGCAAAGGAGGGCACCCTTGGTAAATTTGGTCACCGTCCATGGGCAATTTTGTCATTTAGAACCCACCACCATTTCTGCCGTGATTATGGGAGATGCTACTTTTGGGTGTTTGACATTTTGAAGAAACCAGCAATTTTTAAACAGGGTTGGTCTGAAAAACCACTCAGGTGGGGGCTCTATAAACTTTTTTCAGATTTCATTTTGCTTGTTACTCATTTCACAAGAACTTTGGTCAAAACTGATGAGTAGATCAAGGGTGCAGATCAAAAGTAAGCTAAAACGACTAGAAAACTCAAATTTGCAAACAATGTGGCTAAAATATCAACCAAAAATGGGCCATTTACAAATCTAGAGAGAAAAATGCTCTGCAAACAGAGAGCCAAGAGATGCTTGTTAATCAGCCTTTCTGAGATTCTATTACCCTTTTAAAAAGAACACCTCCAGCAGAAAAAGCCTGAAAAGTTTGAGCTATCAAGCTCATAACAAACTGACCTAACACTGCTGTCTTATACAGAAAAATATGTCTCATCCAAAAGAAAAACATCATTACATTAAACATAAACCAAAAAACAAGAATGAGAAATTAGTCATGAAATTACAATCACTTACTCATCCAAACCCACATAATAAAACCCAAAGAAAACCAGCATTATGGGATAATATAATACTACTATTGTTAATAATATCCATAAAGTTTAAAGCATTTTCCATTTGTTGTTTCCCGAGAAACAAATGAAAACCCAAAAAAAATCAAGGGAGGGAGGTGGGAAGAAAGAATAAAAAGGGGTTATCTTTTACAGTACTCCATTTTGTATTTTGTCGAGAAGATAAAGAAAGAAAAAAAGAAATAGGAAGTAGCATGTGTTTTTATGCTTACCAAGAGAATCTTGGGAACAGATGAAAGAGGAGTTTAATTAGAGCTTAAATTTGTTTGGAGGGTCTGAGTTCTGAACACGAATAATACCATCAAGCCATTAGAACTTTAGAAGCAGAACGGAGAAGCTGGTGGAAACTCTAATCGTGCGGGCGCAGTTCCCAATGCACCTTTCTCTCCCTCTCCCTCTCCCTCTCCCTCTCCCTCTCCCTCTCTCTCTTTCTTCTTTGTCTCTGCGTTTTTTTTGCTGGTGGAAGAGAGAGAAAGAAAGAGTGTTTTATTTTGAGTTTTCTGTGTGAAGAGAGAGAGAGAGAGAGTGTGTCGTTTTATGAGAGCGCAGTAGTACTAGAAGAATCAATAAAAAAATTAACGTTCTCTCTGATGTGGCTTTGTGGGGGAGGAAGGAAAAAAGGATACTCCATCCGTCTTCGAATAAAAATAAATAAATAAATGAGCAATGTACAATTTATCTCATAATATTATGTAAAATAATAAAAAAAATTATTTTTTTAATTAGATCTTACCAAATGATTCAGGAACTATTTGATAAAATTGAATAAAAAATTTTAAATATATAAGAGAATTTGAATAAGCTGAATAGAATAAAAGTGCTGAATATGAAAGGATGTGTTTGATAATTGTCTTTCTAAAAATTTGATATATTTTACTACTATTTTAACCTTTTGAGTTGTTATTATGTAATTATAAATAAACAATATTATCTAATGAAAATTTAATAAACTTTTGAACAATCTTTGATGTAGTATATTATTAGTAATATAATTTTAGGAATAAAATACAAAAAATATTAATAATATTCTAACAATTCGTAAAATCAAAACAAAATATTACAACAACATTCATTAACTTTGTTAAGGAAAAATTAAAAACAATTTGTGCGTAACAAAATTTATTTAAAATACTAAAACAAGATAGATATTGAATGTAATTTTTAATTGTCGATGAAAATATGTAAGTAAAAATATCATTTAACATTATTTTTTACTAATTCGGCCATAATTTTTTAGATAAATCATTTAGACACATTCAGAGTTTAAAAATTGAAAAACAAACAGTCTGAATGACTTATTCGGTCAAATTTAAATTTATTCAAAAATAAACAAACAGTCCTTTAGTTACTCTTTATTTTATGTATTTTATATTATTTTTTAAAAAAATAAAAAAAATTATACTTTTAAGCACACAGAGAATAGATTTTAAAATAAAATAATACTATCGTAGTTTGATTTTGGGGACCCTACTAGGACTTGGTAACGGCCGCTTACTAAAAGACACAATTGCTCACTTCTATTATTGATCCTCCTCCATTTCTTTAAGAATCTACCCCCCTGCACTTTTTTTTTTTTTTCCGAAAATGAATATATTAGAAATGTTGTATATATGTGTAGATTTATTCTATTCCAATACTCTAAGGCTATGTTTGTTTGCAAGGATTACACTTGGGATAGGACTATTAATCCCAAGTGTCTTGTTTGTTTTTAAATTTGAGCTTGGGACTATTAGTCCAAGGATTATAAAATAGCTTAAGATGAGGGATTATTTAATCCCATGTCTAGCTAGGTATTATAATCCCATCATGAAGGATTAAAACATAACATGAGATTATTTTAAGTTATCCCATGAATAATCCCATGAAAAACAAACATGTGATTAGGACTATTTAATCCTAGGATTAATAGTCTTGGGATTATAATCCATGGGATTATAATCCCGGAATTATAATCCTTGCAAACAAACATGACCTAAGTTTGAGTTTCATTTTTTCTTTTCTTTTTTTTACTTTTTTTTAAAAAAAAAATAAAAGATTTATCTTAAAACTTTTTCATATTTGAAGGAATACTCATGGCATCTATATTAAAGATTCTTCTATGAATAGCGTGTATAACGTAAGTTTGAAAGTATAATTTTAAAGTTCAATACTACTACATTATAATAATAAGGGGAATTTTTTTTTAGAAAAAATATACATATTTTGTTGGTCATACCCTCATTGAATAATAGTGCAAGTTCCACCATCGTAAAAAAATCTCTCCATTTTATTTATAGCGGTGGAGTTTCCTTTATCCTAATCATAATTTGGTGGTACCCTTTGGTTACCCTTTTTTTTTTTTTTGTCTTTTTTGCTTTGTTTATGATATTTATGAACTTTATAAGTTATTTTTAATAAAAAATAATAATAATAAACCCAGTCAAACCGTAGTTTTACCTACGTTAGTGAATCATAACTTATTAGCATCTTTTATCAACCCTTTGAATTATGGGGTGGTTACATAATTGGGATATTCATGTACTATGTATAAATAAGTCTTATTACTGTATTATTCCATTCATATTATTGTTACGACATTAGAAATAAGTTAGTGTCTCACGTCAAAAAAATAAAAATTAAAAGAGTGAAAGATTAATATTTTATTCGTTCTAAAATTAAAAATATAATTTGACTTTTGAGATTAAAATACGGTATATTAAACTTTAAAATTAGTATTACTTATAAAAGTTTATAATAGAATAAATTTTGTGATTAATAATTTTTGTTATATATTATATAATTATAATAATTATATCAACTAAAATTAAATAAATTCACATCAATTTAAAATTTAATATGATATTATTTAACCTCATAAATTAAATTATATTTTTAATTTTAGAGCACAGGGAGTATCAATTACCACCGACCACAATTCCGTATGCTTTAATAATATGTTATGAGTGTCAAGATTATTGTAATAGGGAGTCGTTTAAAGCATTTGTGTAATTGTGGTCTCGGTTGAGAATCCTAGTGGTTAATTAAAATATTTTCAACAGCTGGTATATTCTTATAAACACCACCTGTTATATTTTATGTTATGTTCCAATTGCATCGTATTCGTAGAATACAAAATAGGAATTTCTTTACAAGTAAAGCAAACTCATTAATAAAAAAAAGAAAAAAAGCTTTCACAATAGACCTACTAACATGCAAAGAAAATACTCCCTCCGTCTCAAATTAATTGCTCAGTTTTAACTTTTTAAAATTAAATTGACCATTTTTAAAACTAATCTTTTTACTATTTTTGCTAAAATATAGGTGAAGAGATTATAACCAAAAGAAAGTATATACAATTTATTACTAACCCCAATTTTTATAATTTTATAAATATATTTATATATGCTTAATTATTAATTCTAAAAATAATTAATTTAACTTAAAAAGTTTAAAATTGAACAATTAATTTGAAACGGAGGAAGTAGATTAATAAAAAACTTCATTAAAAAAAATTATGAAAATAACATCTAACCCGTAAAACATACAATTATGAGTGAGACATTGGAATGAATAGATAGATACATTTGAAGTGAATAAAAAAATAAAATGTGTCCTTTTATATATTCAAAAAACATTTCGACAACTCTTGTTAGAATAAGTCTACACAAACATGTTTTTAGGACATGAAAATTAGACATTTCCATGTTTCCTTGGTTTTTTTTTTGGGCCCATACAACCATTTTTTTGATATATATCCAAATTACACCTAATTTTTTCAGTTTTTTTTAAAATCCATGATATAAATATGTTTAAAATAAATACCAAAAAAAAAAACCCAAGAGAACATGGAAATTTACATGGAAATGTCCAATTTCCATGTTCTAAAAACATGTTTGTGTAGAAGGACTCCTCTTGTTATGGCTAGATACAGACATACAATGATATAGTTTATAATATAAAATAAATACATAATTAATTAATTAATTAATATATTTACTTGTAACAAAAATGACATATTTTTGTTGTCATAATAAATTTTTTCCTAAAGAGTCTTGTTATATATTGCAAAAAATTTCAACCAAATTACGATTGCGACGTATATTAATACATAAGATTTGATAGAATTATAAAATTAACCCAATGTATCAAATACAAAAATATTATTAATTAAATTTATCCACATAACTGTAATAAAAAAAATTAACATGTGAAGTCGTAATATATATTATTTTCCTTTCCTAAAAAAGATAGGTACATCAATTCTCAGCCCATAAACCAAATCGGTTAGCAAATTTTTGAAGTTGGAATTTTTCTCTCGGCTAAACCCTGCCGCATATTAGCACTTAGGCCCATATACACACCAAAAACCTATTATCATGATTTGGGCTAGTCCCTATCAGCCTGGTAGTGATTGACTATGAAAATGGGATTTAAATAAAAGCCCATGTCTTTCTCCGTTGATTATTACATAAGCCCATTTTAGATGGCCATCGTTCAGAATTAAATGTCCAATTTTGACTTTTGTAAGGTCAAATGGACAAATTTTAAAATTAATTTTTGTATCATTTTTATTAAAATATAGGTAAAAAAAATTTAAATAAAAAAAGTATATATAATTTACTATTATTCTAATTTTCATAATTTTAAAAATATAATTATATATATCTTAATTATTAATTATAAAAATAATCAATTTAACTAAATAAAATCAAAAATGAATATTTAATTTGGGAGAGAGGGAGCATTATACTACTATTCATGCTCTTAACTACTAACGTCCTAAAATCCAAATCCTTAAATCTCTTTTAGCAAGGACTTATTTTAAAACAATTTATAAGTTAAAATTTAGAAGACTTATAAGTTATTTTAAACTGTGACCTATAAGTAAAAGTGTTTGATATCATTTTTATTTATAAGTTAAAAATTAAGTTAATATAAAATGTGATTGTATTTAACTAAAATAACTTATATGGTAAAATATGTTCTATAGAATACTAAAATAAGGGTACAAGAATCTTTACATTTGGACGAACCTATTAATTTTAAAATGACTTATAAATTATCATTCCAACAATAAAAATTTACTACTCCCTCCATCCATAAAGGATGGCTTAAGAATAAATTTTATACAAAATAAGGTTGTCAACTAAGAGGATAGAGAATGAATTTACTTTTCATTCTGTCATTGTATTGATATGTGTGTATTAAATGTTTTAATCGGCTCTTTAAATTTGTAAAGAGAGAAAAAAATGAATTAATTGAGTTATTTATTTGTGGTGTGATTGATTTACTTTTTGAATAAGATATAGTATGATTTAAGATAAATTAGTCAATATAAAATTTTATTTAGTTAACTTGTATAGTTTAGCCATCCTTTTGAAGACAAACTCTTTTATCATTTAAGTCTCTTCTTAGAGACAGATGGATTACATCTCAAAAGTTACTTATGAATTAATTTAGTGATATACGCTAGAAGGTAACTAACTAGTATAACCCATAAGGTTAATAAGACTATTTTGAAGATTTTTGTAGATAAATCCAACTTTACGAATTTAAAGAACATATGAATTTTCATGATTTTATGATAATGAAAATTCAATTAATCTTAATCATCAAAAAACATACTTATTTTATAATATTATAATAATGACGCTACACAATCTTAAATTAAATAAAAATTTGTGTTTATTTATATTTTTATATGATATTTTTATTTATAAAATTAAATTTTACTAAAAAAAACTTGAAATAAATTTTTTTATAAAATTAAAATATATAACGTATATACTTAGATGGTGGTATCTCCTGCAAACTCATTAATTTATAAGATAAAAAAGTAAGTGGGTACGAACACTCATAAATTCTAACAAACCAAAATTTGTAAGTACCTGCTGAACAGGTACCCACACCACCCCCATCACTCGCATAATATTCAAACCCCTACCTACTATATATATATATATATATATATAAAACAAAACATAATTAATTTTAAATTTTTCGTTCATCTTAATAAATTATTAGGACCGAAATAAATTTTACTGTCAATTATATTCTCTTTAACTTCAAAGAAAAAAAAAATTGTTATTTCTCTCACTCTCAGATCCTCCTCCGTTCTTCTTCCTCCCGAACTCGTCCTCTGCCTCCTCCATTCTCTAGTGTCGATAATCTCATCTCCCCTTTTTTTTTCCCTTCGTACGTAGTGACGGATACACGGATATTACGGCTAGTATAATATATATATATATATATATTATACTATCATCTTACGTTCACACATCACTGCAAAAACCCAACACCTATCTACCATATACAGTATAAAAGCATAGGCAGAGAAATAAATTCAGCAAGTTTTGGAGAGAGTAAAAAACAGAACAAATTTCAGAAAGAGAAAAAACAGAGCAAGTTTTAGAGAGAGAAAGATGAGGGCTAGCAACCATTTGATAGGTTTACTAAATTTCATCACCTTTTTGCTCTCAATTCCCATATTGGGTGGCGGGATATGGCTGAGCAGCAGAGCCAACAACACTGACTGCATGAAGTTTCTACAATGGCCTTTAATCGTCATCGGAATCGCCATCATGGTCGTCTCACTCGCCGGGTTTGCCGGCGCGTGTTACCGGAACACCTTCCTCATGTACCTCTACTTGTGGGCCATGTTCTTCATCATAGCCACCCTAATCGGGTTCATCATATTTGCTTATGCAGTCACGGATAAGGGGTCGGGTCGGGCTGTGCTGAACAGGGTATACCCGGAATACTACATGCAGGACTATTCCGGGTGGCTGGAGGAGCGCGTGGCGAGTGAGAGTTATTGGGGGAAGATTAGCTCGTGCATTAGGGATTCCAAGGTTTGTGGGAAAATGGGGAGATTTGTGGGTGGAATTCCTGAATCTGCTGATATGTTTTACCTCAGAAAACTCAATCCTATCCAGGTGAAAATATTAAAACATTCTATTTTCCTCATACACTCACATGGAAATTCTAAAAAAATAACTGCTCCCCTTCTCGCTTTTCATGATACAGATGAATATTTATTTTGTTGCGATCTATCTAACAAAACATAAATAATTTTAAATTTTTTGCTCATCTAATAAATCATCTGAATCATTTAAAGTTTGACATAAATCTGACCATTCATTATTTACTCCTTTATATCTCTTTAACTTTCCCAATTCCCAAACTCTCTCGCTGCGGTTCCCATTTCTCCTTTCGAAAACTAAAAAGTTCGGCACCGATTTCTCTCACATTACCGCGGATCTCTTCACACATTTCTTTCCAACACTACAGTGTCTTTGACACTGGTTAACGCTAGTATATTAATATAATAATTTATTGGTGAGACTAAAAAGGAAAATCACTAGCATGAAAATTTATTTTAAATTTTTATGAATCTTATTAATTTTAAAATTTAATATGCCTTTAAAATTTAAATTTTAGAAAGGAAGGAGTACTGCTTATCTTGATTTGAGGGATATGCTATGAGGAAGCCAAAAGATATGCTTTTGTGAAATATAAGGTTCAATTTTGATAGGATAATTTTGAAAAGCAAAGGACATATCCCTATACTACTTTATCAGGGGACATATTTTGGCTGATTACCTGGTTTAGTATCTAATATTCGGGTCCGGTTAGTATGAAGTGAACTTCATGGTAAGTTCACTTCATGTCCAATACTGCGCTGACACGTATCATCCCTCGCCACGTGTCAGCGTAGTATTGGACATGAAGTGAACTTACCATGAAGTTCATTTCATGCTAACCGGATCCCTAATATTCCATTTTCGTATAAACATGAGACATTTTAACCACCTACCAATTGTCTTTTAATGAAAGGGTACCTTCTATATCAAGAATTTGAAGTGGGTATATTTTTTTTGACAACCAAACAAAATATTTAGTACTTTTTTGTAATGGGTATCAACATATATAGGAACCTTTCGTGTAGCTTGTCTTTTCCTTCACTAGAGCATCCTACTTTTTAGATTTTGTTTGGTTGCTGGCTTAAAAAGATGCAACACAATTCTGATTCAAGTACTCAGGGCCGGCCCAATATGTTAAGCCACCGTTTAAGCAAGGGCTTGAGATCTCAAAATTGAGAAATCTTCTAAATTTTAATAATCTATATATGTTAGAGCTCATTAAAAAAGCTCAGAATGATCCTTCAATGTCTCTTTCTCTCTCTTTCACTCTCTATGAAACTCTCTCTCTTTCTTTCTCTCTTTACGGAACTCTCTTTTTCTCTTTAACGGAAGACCCCAATTTAAGATTTGATTGAGGCCCCAAAAAATTTGGACCGGCCCTGCAAGTACTTCGAAATGAACAGTTTCGTTTCAACAACTTAGAAAAACGAGTTACATTTTGAACAATCTTTACTATAAATATTATGTAATCACAACTCTTAATTATACAAATGTAACTTATTTCTGTAAGACTGTCTAAATAAACTGCACGGTCTAGAAAATAGAAAATGAATCGGAGATATTAGCAGCCTGAGCTTATCCATCTTATGCTTTTCCCGTCCCAGTTTTCTTGACAATTGTCATATAACTTCTTTGACTTCTCTCTTTCTGCTCTCTTCCCCTGCTGCTGCTTTAATTTCTTGGCAGTCAAACAGATATTTCTGCATATTTTAAAATGGTATGCTTCCAAGTAGTAGCGTGTAGCATTGATGAATTAAGGGTAATGATATTTCAGACTTCTATTAATGTCCTCTTATCAAGTAGGTAGGTCCATTAAATCTTGACCATCTAATGAATTAAACTATTAAAATATATCTACATATATAACAATCTTGGCTTTGAACTTTGCATATGTGAAAAATAAAATACAATCTTGACTATGTGACCTATTATTTTTTGACAATATTTTTCATCGTTTTGTGTAGTCTGGGTGTTGCAAGCCTCCTACAGAATGTGGCTATGTCTATGTGAACGAGACTGTTTGGACACCAGGAGGAGGACTAGTAGGAAACAACCTCGATTGCGCTAAATGGAGCAATGATCAATCTCAACTATGCTACTCCTGTGACTCTTGCAAAGCCGGAGTACTTGCAAGCCTAAAGAAGAGCTGGAGGAAGGTCTCTGTGATTAACATCGTTGTATTGATCATCCTAGTCATTGCTTATGTTGTTGCTTGCGCTGCGTTTAGGAACAACAAACGGATGGACAACGATGAAGCGTATGGCGAGACTCGAATGGAGAAGGCTCAACCTAGTAGGTTACACTTTTAACGTAAATTTTATAGTATCAAAAATGGCAGGGGACAAACATGGAAATTTTTAGTTGATGAAGAATGAATTTAAGGTTTTGCAAAACTCTATGCATGCATGTAGGAGGATGTATTATGCAGGAATATATATATATATATATATATATATATATATATATATGTGTGTGTGTGTGTGTGTGTGTGTGTGTGTGTGTGTGTGGGTGGGTGGGTGGGTGTGGGGAGGATTTGTATTTTGGTATGCTTTTTTGAAGGTTGGTCCTATATTTTAAAACTAAGATTGTTTCATCCAATATGAATGCTATATGGGATTTTTAACAATTTCTTGACCCAGCCAGTCCACTCAAAAGTCTAGACAGATCAATCCAAACGAAATGACAAGTGGTTAGTCTAGTAGTGTTAGTATGCTAATGAAATTATGACAAACTCTTTTGTGAAACATAGGAAATATTGAAAATTTCAGCTTTACAAACTCACACACGTACACCCCACCCCCTCCCCCTCCCCAACCCCAACCCCACAACAAAAAAAAAAAAAGAAAAAAGAAAAAAGAAAAAGAAAAGAAGCAGCAGCAGCAACCTTCTCTATGATAGAAGGTGTCTCAATTAAATTACAAATTTCAGCATTCTCTTACTTTTTTTCTATAAAAATCTGGAAAATAACTATATCAGATTATCAGTTCAAAAGAATTTCAATCAATAAATATTTGATGCAAGCGTGTAATTATACCCTTGTCATCACATCATCAGTGGCACCAACTATATCACCAGGAAAATCGATATACATCTGGTGATGCAACAGGAAGTTAGAAACGCCTGCCATAGATCTCCTCACTGTTAAGTGTAAATCTCACTGTCTTCTTCCTCCTTGTTTTGCAGACATTTTCTGTATAAATTAAGGGTTAAAATCTTCAAATAAGAATTAAGTTGGAACGACATCATGAAATGAACACAAAATTTGTCACATTACTTTTACAACACTGCCAAACATTTATAATTTCCTTACCTCATTCAAATGGTGAAACACATTGCTGTTCAAGTTTACGGATCACATCCACTTTCATCCCAAACCACTCATCGATCCAAGCAAAACAATTTCGGTGACTTCCATGGAAAAGTGCCCTCTCACCCTGCAACAAGTGTATCCCAATTTATACAGAGATTATCAATATTTATTCCAAATGAATTTACAAGCACCATATCATAGACCAACCCAATAAAGGGAAAATAAGAGTACATAACTAGAGACGAATATCAGAGTTTAGGCATCACAATCTACTATAAGAAACACCCCGTGCTGGAAAGATATATCTAATGGGTGGTGGATCATTTTCAGTGATGGCATATAAAGAATTATGGTCAAATAATAATATAATGTTGAAAAAAAAATATTTAAGCTGGCATTCATGCAAAAGTTTTGATCTAGCTAGATAGATCAAGTCTAAGAGGTAATACCGCAATCAAAGCCTGCTCCAATTGACTACCAAAGCCCCAGTATGGAGCATCTACTGTCACCAACTTGTATGCTGTCATAACTGGATTACACCTATCCTGAAAGTATAAATACACAACATATCAATACACCTTATGTCAAATATGCAGATGATGAAAGAAAATGCTAATCCAAGCCTGCGACTAAATAGTTCCGAGAGGAAAACTCAATAGTTATGTGATCTATTAACATGCCTTGCAGGTGAAATCCACACAAGTCAAAGAAGTTAAAGATTATGCACAGTGCACACCGTTTTCAACATGGAATCATTTTCTAGAAATGATTTACGTAGTTAAGCCTGTTCTACGTAGAAATAAGTTTCCAATGGGAGGGTTTAGAAGCTATTTAATATGATTTCAGACCATCTGGGATCTAAGTTGTCAACTTTAGATTAGAGTTTGTGGATAGATAGGGTCATAATTTAAAAGGGTCTCATTGATTGATATTATTATGCATGTGGCTTCTAGTTCTTTCAAGAACTTTACCGTTTGCTTGTTTATCATTCTTTTTTTGAGGTTTTCCCTTTGGTCCCTCCAAGAAATTTATGCCTTGATAATGCATTGAGAAATATATATATATATATATATATATATATATATATATCATGCTACTCCTGTGCAGCAAAGAAAGTAGGGGAAAGACAGAGTGAAAGTCTGGTATGTTGTGGAAAGTGAAAAATTCTTTGATTTTCTGAGATGGAGTGGGAACAAAATAAAAAAATGTACGAGAACGTTACTGCTAAGTACCTTTGATTCCATCAATTTCTGCCTTCTTTTTTTGGTTGTCTAATCAAGTAGGACAAAATGACACTCTTATTTTTGTATTCACAAAATTGTTGGAAAATCTGCTAGTTAAAGGGATAGAATAGCGTAAGGATTTATTCCAAAGGAACCCTCTACTGAGATAAGTGGAAGACTTTTGACATAGAGAATCGAGGGTTTAAAGGTCTTCCTGACGAGGAAATGAAGTGCGACATAAATTCATTTGCTCACATGTTACATCCCATAAATGGGAGAAAGCGTAGCTCCAGCAATTGTAGAGTTTTACAAACCTAAATAAAACCAAAGAAGAAAGAGAAAATGCTAAAGAACGGAAATGTTGATATAAGCATGTGCTAAGAAGGTATAATGCAGAACATGCCTACATTTCACATTTTCTGCAATTATCAATATTTTTTTGGGACAGAAGATATTAAGATACTAACCTGCCACCCATCTAATAGCGGACCACGGCCAGTCCTTGCTGATTGGAATTTTGACATATCAATACTGTCACTTCCAACTACGTAACTCCAATAGTCATTTGAAGCTGAAGCAATATCAATAATTTCCACCTGCCTGGATGCTAGCTGCTCTTTGCTTAGACCATGCACCTAGATAGTCAACTTCTAAGTTAAATGAGATCAGAAAAACCAATAACATAGAGAAAGGTGGAAGATCAACAACATAGCACCCAGTTGAACTACAGCCTGCAAATCCCAAATACATTTCAAATAAAATAAAATTAGTTCCAAAGAAACTTACATTTTCTGAGAGCCCATTGTCGGCTCTATGAATAGTTTCAATAGTAAGACTAAACTTTGTGAAGTAGGGACACTACAAGAATAGAAAGCAAGAAAATGAGGTTGAATATAAAAACATCTCCCATTGGACATTCACCAAACAGAAAATTAGTGAAAGGATAAAAATGTAATTTACCTTAATCACTGCGTAAAATGGCATCCAGTTCCATGTAGCAACAATAAATAGATCAATTCGGGTCCAGAGAAAACATATAATAAAAGTGAGAAATCATGAGAATTAATATAAACCTGTTTTGCATTTTGGGTATGCATTCCAGGCTTCCTCTTTCATCACAAGAGCATCTAATGGTGCGAAAGTAGTAAGCCATGTAGGAGCTTTGCTGCAAAAGTAGCATACAGATATCAAAAAGAAGTAAGGTCTTATATGATCCATTGTAACAGAAAAGACAGCATCATATATAAGGACAAAGGTTGTTGCAGTCTATACACAGCAGTTACTAAGATAATCATAATAGAATTTATTTAATAGGTAAAATTAATAAAATAATGATGCCATGAAATCTTAACTAGCACCACAAAGAGGCGAACAGATGACCTATTTAGTTGTAGTAATAAACAAATAAGCCGATAAGTCACTATGCTCAACAAACAAACAAGCTCTTGAACTCTTTCTCCATTGAGAAAATGGAATAGGAAAAAGATAGTATCTCCTTTCCCTTTGTAGTGAGAAGTTTATATTTGATCCAAAACCAGTAACAATAGCATTGGAACAATAAGTATGAGCAGTCTAAACCCAGCCTCATTATTTGCAAGATATGAGCCTGAATTAGGTAGTCATGTCTACATTGCCCTAGCAACTTACCAGAGACATTATAACAAAAATTCTCCTCCAACTAAGAAAACTGCAGGGAAAAGATAATATATATAATCCCACTATTTAAACTTTAAATTTAGCCTAAGCTAAATGTTTTACATTAAGGTACTCTTGGCACATATCTCAAACCCATCTTCACACGACAGTGGTGAGTCGTGACAACAACAATTTTTTAAAGTACACTCTCTGTTCTGAAATATAAGATCAAGTTTGACTTTTTAAATTCAATTTCAGATATATTTAAATAAAAATGATGTAATTTCATTTAACATTTTAAAATAAAAAAAATAGATCTTGTAATTAACAGTACTTTTTAGATAATTTATAAGTTTCACAATTGTGTTGTCCAAAATTTAAATGAATTTATATCATGTCTGAATCTGGAAAAGAATGTATGAAACACAAGTACTGATGCAGGTCCCAACAACAAGCATAGTGGCAAATTGAAGATTCGCCGCTTTTGACATTGTGCGATAAAGGTTAGAATAAAGTGAGTCTCATCATTTATTTTTTTTCAGATGAATATATGTTTTCTTAAGTTAACTTATATAGAGGGTTTTGCAGTCTTCAAAAATGTCAAAGGTCAACCACTCAAATTTAATTGAAACTCTTGATTCTCTTAGACTTTTTAAGGGGAAGGCAATGGCTTACAAATGTGTGGTTTATTCAATTTAACAAACTTGACCTGTGAGAATTTAAGAATGTGTTCGTGTCCTGTTACATAACTTTATGCAACAGGGAAGTATGATTCTCCTCTCTTCGGCTCTTCCACATATCTTCTTGTACTACGACCACTATTACTACTTATTTCACCTTCAAACTAAAAACATATTTAAAACTTTACTTAACAAAGTCCAATCATTGCTTTAGTGTGATTATTGAGTGTGTTTGTGTCAAGCACATGAGTTACTCATTATCCCATTTGCTTTCATATATATATTTTACCACAAGCAAATGCCCGAGTTTAGCAAGTGCAACACACAAATTTAATAAACCATATCTGTGGATTAATTCCCACTTCTACTCACTCCTAGGAGGGATAACAAACACAAATTTGACCAATTAGTTGCAATTGATATATTAAAATTCAAAGGCGCCATTTTGCATCAAGTTACCTCTGCAGCCGGTAAATTTTGGATGTATATCGGCCCTTTCCAAAAATATCATCTTCAAAAGGCATGTTCTCTAAAACATCCACTCCTTCCGTATTGGTAGCACTCTGCTGTTGCATTTTCATGACCATGTACATCTGAGCTACTTGATACTGCACTCAAAATTTTTTGTATAAATAATCAGTTATTTTCAATACATGAACTATATTCAAATAATTCTTAAAGTAGTTCACTTGATATACCTCTTCCAATGACAAAGGCATGACAATTCGACTTTTTTAGCACCCCCATTAAAAAAAACATTGGTCAAGGAAACTCAAGAAGAACAGAATAAATTTCAACCATATGCAATTACAGTTCATGGGAAATCAATATCACACCTCACTATTGTTGATCATATAGAAATCAGCACGTTTTAATTTTTCAGAAAATAAACAAAACTCAGAATTTGTACTTGAACAATAAATCAACAATAGGAAGAAAAAAAGAAGGAAAAAAAAAGAGAGTTAAAAAAGTTGTTCAGCTCCCAATTATGTATAAGCTTTTCCTTCTTTGACTCCCCATAAAATGGATGAAAAAATCACTTCTTCTTCTTTATTCTTCCTCGGCAGCCAAATGAAACTCAGAAATCCAAAAAAATGCCCAAACAAAACAAACAAACAACAAATCTCGCATATAACTAAATACCCATGTAAAACAATTGCGGGTAAGAAAGGATACAATTCCTTGATCTGAACCATTCTGCACAAAGATTATATCACTAAAAAATCAGCTTTCTTCCCTGTAATATTCAGTGAAAATAATGAATAGAAATAGAAAGAGAGATAATTTAGGGAGTCTGCCGGAACAAGATGAACAAGAAAATTAGTGGGGAGGTGGGTTTTTTTTTGACAATTTCAGAGGGGGAATATTCCAGCGCAATTTGGCGTGGTCTCTTGTCTGGCTTTTTGTAAGAACGTCAAGTCTGTATATATTTTTAGCGTAAGCGTGTCAACTTGTTTCTTGGTCTTCTTTTGATTTTTAGGTCGGCTTTGAGTTGAAGTCTTTTGGGTTTCAGCAGCTGATTAATTTGACCCCACTACAACGGTTTAACATGTGAAACAGTGAAAGTATCTAATCTTCTTTTTGAAAAAATATAATTTTATAATTAAATATTGGGATACAAACCCTTTGTTGGTCCCCAAATTAAGGTGATTTTGCATGTTTAGTCATCGATTAAAATTTCTCACTCGTTTAATCTTGAATACTACTACTACTTTTTAAAGTTGACCCCTAGTATAAATTATCAACCTTAAAAATCTTATTAATACACCTACATAAAGCAAAGTAACTTGCCATTATAATTTAGGGTTAATGACAAAACTGTCTCTTTAAGTTTGGACGAAAATCAATTTGATACTCAAAGTTTGAAAATCTTCAATCAATACCTCTAAGTATTTTAAAACAACAAAAGTGTTCCCTTTTGGTCGGACCGACCAATTTTTTGCCGGAATATGCTCGGAATATGTCACATGTTAAATTTTTTTATGTATTTATACGTTTTAGATGTATACATACATATATTATTTATTTTATATAATTTAGAATAAAAATTAATTAAAAAATATAGGAAGAGGAGAGAGAGATAAATAGTGGAGAGGAGAGAGAAAAGGAGGAGGGCGGAAGAGAGAAAGAGAGAAGGCAGGAAGAGAGAAGGTAGGAAGAGGAGAGAGGAGAGAGAAAAGAGAAGACTTGTAGAGGAAAGAGAAAGAGAATGAAAAAAAGAAAGAATTTATTAGTTTTTTGATTCGGTTGTTATTTTGTAATTGTTTTTTTATAGGTTATGATCTTGTTTTTAATTTTGTCTCTTATCATTGATATTTTATTATTTTATTTGTTTTTATTTTAGTTTTTTCCTTAAAGAGATTTTATGATTTTTTTATTTATTTTGTATTTATACATTTCATGAAAATATTTTATTAGTAGAGAGAAACAATCTATAGAATTTAATGCTCCATCTATAAATAAAATATTTTCATAAAATCATTTAATACAAAATAAATAAAAAATAATTATAAAAAAACCAATATTAAAATCATAAAGTCTCTTTAAAGAAAAAATTAAAATAAAAAACAAATAAAATAAATAAAAGATCAATGATAAGAAATAAAATTAAAAACAAGATTATAACTTATAAAAAAAATAATTACAAAATAACAACAAAATCAAAAAATCAAATAAATTATTTCTCTTTTTTCTTCTTTATCAAACTTTCTCTCTTCCTTCTCTTCCTCTCTCCTTTTTCCCTGCGGTCTGCAAGTCTTCTCCTTCTCCTTTTTCTCTCTCCTCCCCTCTTTCTCGTGAGTCCTGAGTTCCTGCCTTCTCTGAGTTCTCTCTTTCTCTCTCTTCTGGCGCCCCCTCCTTTTCTCTCTCCTATCCCCTCTTTCTCTCTCTCCTCTTCCTCCATTTATTTAATTAATTTTTATTTTAAATTATATAAAAAAAATAATACATGTATATATACATCTAAAACGTATAATATATAAAAAAAATTGACATGTGACGTATTCTGGCAAAAAATTGATCGGTCCGGTCAAAAGGGAACACTTTTGTTGTTTTAAAATACTTAGAGGTATTGATTGAAAATTCTCAAATTTTGAATATCAAAATGATTTTTGTCAAAACTTGGGGGAACAGTTTTGTCATTAGCCCTATAAGTTATATCAGTATTTGATGTTAATACATAGAGAGGACAGGTGAGAATCATATTTAGTTAAATTTTTTAAATTAATTTTAAGTTGAATGCTTCAAGATAATATAAAGTTCAAATTTTTTTTATACGCCCTTGCCCTCGTGAGGTGCATGGGTTAAGTTTGACATGAAAACTCGCTATCATTTTTTTTATAAAGCGCGAGCAATAGCTTTAGCAGTTATTTAACTTAATTTTGTGCAATTAGTCACAGTTTCATGATAAAACTATATAGTAACAAAAAAGAAAGCTAAATTAATTTCTATCTAACTTTTTTTTCCAAAAATATTCTTACTTTCTACTCCCATTTACCCACTTATATATTTCCATTATTCTTCTCTCACTTTATAATTCATTTTTTAAGTCTAATTACTTTTAACCATTAAACTTTAAAGATAATTAACACGCAAGTAAGTATATGCCCGAAAAATAAATATTTATTTGAGACCCCACTTCATATAATGTTAATTAATTTGAAGCTAGGTGTTTAAATAAGCAGAGCGATTTGCCCAAAGCCTAACAAGTTATTTTTGACTATTTTTCTTAGACTAAAAGACATTTTGCACCCCAAACTTTACACCAATGTTGATTTTTGCACCCTAAACTGAAAAAGGTGTCTAAGTACACCCCAAACTTATTATATCCGTAACAAAACGCACAATTTTTGGACTTAACCGGTCAAAAGTGACCGGCTAAGCCTGTAATGCTTATTATTGAGGGGTAATTTGGGTAATTCACTAAAGACTTAATTAATAAACTAAATTAAAACAAACAAAAAAAAATCCAAATATCAACAAATGAAGAAAAAAAAATTCTAACCATTTTAACTATTCTTTCGCCGACATGTCCCTAAAAGCTAGTCACTCCTTACCATTTTAACTATTTTTTCCAAAAAAAAAATTATAAAAAAGATAAATAAAATAGAAGAAGAAGAAGAAGCTCAGTCATTGCAGCGTTTTCAAGTGCTCAATAATCGATCTCTCCCCTTCTAAAGCTAAAGCTGACAGATTTTCTTTCTTAATTTCTTGATTGCGAATAGTTCACTTGATGAATCAAGTACTCAATCTATTTTCTCTCACTATAAATGTACAATATACTTAACTATTTCTTTGCTTATTTTACAGATCAACCAAAAAGTACTGTAGCTCTGTAAAAGTGCATTAGTTTTTCTTTTTCCCTGGAAGGAGAGATTAGAAATTGCAATGTTGGACTATGAATGGGGAAACCCATCAACGATCATGCTCACCGGCGACGACGATCAACCCAACCAAGATTCCGAACAAAACCCCCAAATTTTGATCACTATTCTCAAACATTCAACCAAAACCTCAGAAACCCTAATCACACTACTGCTTTCAACCATAACTAATGTAATTTTCAAGAGAGGATATAATAGTCTTGACAGGATTGTACTTGTAATGAACCGGCGAAGCGGGACAAGCTAAGTGATAGATCTGATCCACCTCCAGTAAAATGGGTTCAACAACATCATGCCTAATAAGCTCAAACCTTGGATTCCCAAAATGATGCATCACATCATCTTTCCTTCCGGTAAAGAAATTATCAATCACAATCACATCATCACCTCTACCAATTAATTTATCAACCAAATGACTACCCACGAATCCAGCACCACCAGTAACCACAATTCTCAATCTTTTCCGCCCAATTCCCACCGGAATCCTTCAAGTTAAAGCAGTTGTTTTCATCCCGCTTCGCCCATAACTCTTTCGAAAAGGGTTGGATACAAATTGGTGATCAGAGACAGAATTGATCTGGGTGTCGAGGATGATTGTGGATCAGAGGGTGCAAAGCGGGAAAGGCTGGGCTGGATGATGAAGAAAGTGGAACCAATAAGAATACCCCGCGGAGGCAGCGACAGAGAAGTGAGACGATCGTAGGTGAGGAGTTTGATGGTGAGTAAGAAGATGGGAGTTGGGGTTTAGAGGTGGGTTTCGAAGGTTGAGGAGGTAGGAGAGAGGCGGAGAAGAAAGGTAGAGAGAGAAGAAGAAGATGGAGATAGGAGGAAGCGTTGCTTGGGTGTTATTTTACGATTTTGTCCTTTAATATTTTGTGATGTACCTAAATTACCCCTGTAAAATTTGGTTTACCTGCACAATAAGTCACTTTTGACCGGTTAAAATATTGAAGTGTGCACTTTGTTCAGCGGAATAGAACTTTAGAGTGCACTTAGGCACCTTTTTCAGTTTGGGGTGCAAAAGTCAACAATGATGTAAACTTTGGGGTGCAAAATGTCTTTTAGTCTTTTTCTTAACTCCATTGTGTTTTCTTTAAGAATAAAAAATCAACAAGATGGAAATAATTTTGTGTCCATTAAAATATAAAAGTATATTTAAACCAAAGGTGATAGTCTAGTGATAATTAGTAAAGTCTTTTTCATTAAGAGTTCTATTATACATTACGAAAATTTCCAGCCAAATAATAATTGCGATATATGTGCATACATATAATAGATAGAAATTAAGAAATGTTCGTTTTAATTTATTCTAACTTATCACATGTACTTCCACGTTGATCGCAATTTATTTTTATTAAATATTTATCGATATGTATATCATTTTTTTTCCTTTAAAGTGAGGCCCTGTATTTGAATGAGTTACCTTTCAAGTTTCAATAGTATAATAAATTATATGATTATTTACGACATGTTCTCCCACTCTCAAAATATAAAAGTTACATTTTAGGTTGATTATGTAAATACTACAGCCTGTTTAAAATATTTTTAAATTTAATTATTTTTCTAATATTATGATTTTAAAATTAAAGTTAAAATTTATTATCTCAAAAGATTACGTTTGAATAGTATGCATACCTTAATATTTAGAAGAAATACTAACGAAAGGAATTTTATTTTGGTAAAAAGCACTATAGAAAAATACATAACAAAAAGTGAATATAAAGCAGGAAACAACAACCCGATAAAGTATCCTTTTTCTTTCTTTTTTATTTCCTTTTCTTTTATTTTTTGAACGGAGGAATTTTGTTCTCTCCTTACCAATGGATGGATTATTGAGATATTAATTAATTGATGAGTTTTTTTTTTCCAAAAAATTTCACTTACATTAGATTATTAATAAGAATATATGAAAATGATGCACAATAGATGAAAATGACTTTTTATATATTTTAAAAATAATTCTAACCATAAAAATTGAATAAAATAAGAAAATTTACTAATTTTCATATATCTTCAAGATGAGAAAGTCATAGTCTTAACACTAAAAAAGTAGTGAATACTATATAATAATTTTAATTTTACATGTGAAGTTGTTTTACATCACTAAAGAATATGAAATTTCAATACATATTTTATTTTTAAGTGTTTATACATACACATAATTTAAATTTTGTAAAAAATATTTAAAAATAGACATTTTAACCAGCTATATGTATTTATCTTTTTGTACCATATCTTTTGCGATTTTATATACTTGCTTCAGTGCAACATTTATAATTTAATATAAATGTGTTTAATTTTCAAAATTATTAAAAATTATGATATTATTTTTGACTTATTGTAAAATATTTATAGTTATATATATATATATATTAATATTACATAAAATTATATTAATTTATTTTGTATTGACTTTTAAAAATTTGATTAAAAAGGTTTTTTAACCGATACTGCTTACTAGTGAAGTAATGATAATAATAAATAAAGGGTCTTCTTAACATGTGCCCTAAGGGCACATGCTAAGCTCACGGTTCAAGAGAATATTCTCTTGAACTGTGTGCATATTCCCTTGAACTTAATGCAAATGCAGAAATCAAGGGAATATGCACACAGTTTAAAAAAATATTCTCTTGAACCGTGTGCTTAACATGTGCCCTTAGGACACATGTTAAGAAATTCCATAAATAAATTAACAAGTCAAGAATCAACTACATTTTCAGACGGAGCAGGAAGTAAATGTGTTTATTAAATACAGTACGCTGCTCGCGGTATCCTCAGGAATTCCAAAACACGCACACAATGTCGACGATATCACTATCAGACGATGACGACGACGTTGTCGGACTCCACCGCATCACCGCCGAGCTCCGCCGCGAACTCCTGGCGGCTCTATCATTCGATTCAGACTTTGACTTGGCATACCACCTTCAACTCCAAGAAGCCATGACCGCTTCTCTATCTGTCCAACCTTCCGCCTCCTCTTCATCATCTCCTCCACCAACTCAACTCCCATTCACTCTTCCCAACCTCACCGAAGTCCGAAAATCCGAACAGGAACTCCGTGGTCGGGCATTCATCGATTCGGTGTCGAAAAAATCGTTGAACGACATTCACCGATCGATTCACGACCGTAAAGTCGCCGGAGATATTGTACAGATACCGGACGACGAGTGGAAATTGTACGGAGATAACTTTGAGCGGCCGTACGGTGAGGGTTCTTCATCGAGGGCTGTTAATTCTGAACTGTTTAGGGTTTATTTTAAGGGTTTGTTGGGCGAAGAGAAGTTTAGGGATAGGAAAGGTAATTTGGTGCCGAAATTTGCTGGGATTGGAGTGGCAATTTGCGATGCGAGCGATGGATTGCTCTTTGAGATGAGGAAGCCGGTGGCAGTTACCGGGGAGTGGATGAACAACCGGGTCGTGGCCGGGAAAGCATTGATCGAGGGGTTGAATGCGGCACTTGCTTTGGGATTGAACAGAGTTGTGTTCTATTGTGATTACTATCCTTTATACCAATTTGTGAGTTTACAATTCTTTACTTGACTTGTTTACTTTTAGTTTCGTTTGTGGCATTCTGTTGTGATTTTGAGTATTTCTATTCTGCAATTGGTAATGTGGTTATTTGGATGTAGTTAGAAAAAAAAAGAATGCAGAATGTAAGGAATATGAGTTGATTAATAATCTATTAGCTAGTTAATAAGTCATAAGTCAATTGTTATTAATTTTCATTGATTCACAATCGTAGAGTGAATCAATGAAAGCTCAGAGTGGAATTAATCCAGTCGTAGAGTCAGTCTCAATCGTAGAGTTAACCTCAATCGTCGTAGAGTAGAATTAGTCGTATAATGGAATTATATAATTGAAAGGATAGAGTTGTCATTTCCATTACAACTTTATGGAGAGAGGGAATGAAGTGAATATTCTGATAAATACTTATAACAGATTGTATGAAGGGGCATGTGAATTGCCATTTTTGTTTCTCTCTAATTCTCTCTCTAGTTCTTTCTCGAACTCTCTCTTATCTTCTTCCCCTCTTTGTCTCTGTTTCTCTGACTTAAATCTCCATTTATATCTGAAACTAAACTCCATTTTGTCTCTGTTTCTCTGACTTAAATCTCCATTTATATCTGAAATTAAACTCCATAGTTGAGTTAGGTAAGGTTCGGTTCTCACAGATCCTTACAATTGGTATCAGAGCCCTTCTAATCCAACCATGGCAACCAACAATGAGCGACTCAGCAGCCTAGAAACTCATGTTTATGAACAAACAAACACTATTCAACAATTACAGACTCAGCTACAGTAATCAGTTAACAACCTCAAACAAGGTTTTGAGGAGAAGCTGGAGCAGATGATGAAAGGATTTGAGGCTTTTCTCTCTGTTCGATTGCAATCTCCACATACTAACGCAGGTAATTCTAGCGATCAAATAGGTTCAGTTTTGGGTCCTTTTGAGGCTGGATTTACGAATGAAAAAACTAATAATAGTATATTCAAAACAATTAAGTTTGAATTTCCCAAATTTGATAGCACCAATCCTAGATCCTGGATTCAAAGGTGTAATAAACTCTTTTCTCATTATGTGGTTGCTGAGAATCAGAAACTATATTTAGCTACTATGAATTTAGAAGGGGAAGCTTACTCAGGTTTTGTTCAAGAGGGATAGGAGTTGACATGGGATGAGTTTATTAAAGAGATTGTTACTAGATTTAGTCCTGAGGCTCAGATTAATTCTATAGGAGAACTTAAAAATCTGCAACAAAGTTGTACTATGGATGAATATAGTAAGAAGTTTGAGGAGTTAAAAAGTTGGGCCATAGCTAGGAATCTTGCATTGAATGAGGCCTTCTTCATGGAGTGTTTCATGGGGGGGGGTTGAAAGAGGAAATTCGATTGGGAATTCAAGAGCTGAAAATTACTACTGTTAAGGAGCTTATTCGATTAGCAAGAGAAGAAGAGGTCAAGTTGGAATCCTGGATAAAGAGGAGCAGGGTGAGTCTCAGAACTGTTGTTGCAGGAAATTCGCAAAAAGCTAGTTCTATGACAACTATTAAAATTGTAGGTGATGGGTTTGTTGTACCTACTTCTGCAGGACTACCTAACGTGGAGGTTAATAGGTCCCTACTAGGGGATTGACTAGGGAACAAATCTCTGAGAAAAGGAAGAAAGGGCTATGTTTCTCTTGTGATAAGCCTTATACCACGGGCCACCAGTGCAAGAAACCTCAATTATTCATGATGATACCATCTGAGAGCTGCACTAATGATTGTGATACAAATGATTGTTGTGAAGAAGGAGTAACTGGGAATGCATGTGAGCAGCAGGAAGCTCATATATTACTCTTCATGCCTTGTTTGGACACAATGTTTAATAACACCATAAGAATTGTGGGAATGGCAAATGGGAAGTTCTTGAGGATTTTAATAGATAGTGGAAGTACCAACAATTTTTTGGATCCTTCATACCATTCTAAAGGATACCAAATCAATCTCAGTTTTTGCTGCAGATGGTTTTAAGGTGACTAGTTCCCAAGAGTGCTCAGATTTTAAATGGACAATGCAAGGAGAAAAATTTGTTACTGATTTTAGAACTCTTCCCTTGGGAGGGATTGATGCAGTCTTAGGTGTGCAATGGCTTAAAAGTTTCAATCCAGTGACATTTGATTTTAACCAGCTACAACTTTCTTTTGTTAAGGAAGATAAGTCAATTGTGTTGCAAGGAGAATCTGATTCAGTGTAGCTAATGTCTTATGGGGAATTTAGAAAGGTTCTCAATTCAACAACACATGGGTATTTCGGTTACATATTTGGTATGTATCAAGATCCCCACACTATTGAAGTTACAACTAAAGGGGGGGGTGTGCTTCTAAGGAAACTAGCGAGTTGGGACAACAGTGTTCTCAACTGGATAACTAGTTGAAGAGTTTCTCTGTGGTCTTCCAGATACCTAAGAATCTACCACCAGATAGATCCCACAACCATCATATAAATTTAAAGTAGGGCAACCAACCAGTCAACTTAAGGCCTTATAGATACCCTTATGCGCAGAAAGAGGAAATTGAAAAAATTGTGAATGAAATGTTAGCCTCCGGGGTGATTCAACCTAGCACTAGTCCTTATGCATCTCCAGTTCTTTTGGTTAAGAAGTATGATGGATCTTGGAGGATGTGTGTAGATTATAGGTCCTTTAATGATATGACTATCAATGATAAATTCCCTATCCTAGCTATTGATGAATTATTGGACGAATTATATGGATGCAGATGGTATTCTAAGCTTGATCTCAGGTTTAGATACCACCAAATTAGAGTTCATGCACCGGATATCCCAGAACTGCTTTTAGAACTTATACATGACATTTTGAATTTTTGGTAATGCCCTTTGGGCTTACAAATGCACCAGCTACTTTTCAGTCTTTAATGAATCAAGTTTTCAAGCCTTATCTCAGAAAATTCATATTAATTTTTTTGATGATATACTAATATATAGCAAGAGCTATAAAGAACACTTGGAACATCTGAGATTGACCTTGCAACTCTTACAAGATAACACCTTATTTGCTAAGAGAAGCAAGTGTGTGTTTGGTATTGAACAAGTCCAGTATTTGGGGCATATTATCACCAACAATGGTGTTTCTACTGACCCAGACAAAATTAGTTGCATGACAAAATGGCCCTTGCCATATAACATTAAGAGTTTGAGAGGGTTTCTGAGATTAACAGGTTATTACAGGCGATTTATCAAGAATTATGGTCTCATTAGCAAACCTTTGACCGAGCTGTTAAAGAAGGATAAATTTCATTGGCATAAGGAAGCTACAACTGCTTTTTTGGCTCTTAAAGATGCAATTCAGGGCTCCAATGTTAGCAATGCCTAACTTTACTATGACTTTTGTTTTGGAAATAGATGCCTCATATTTTGGTCTCGGGGCAGTTTTGATGCAACAGGGTCGGCTAATAGCTTACTTGAGTAAGGCTATAGCACCAAAACACCTAGGTTGGTCTACATATGAAAAGGAGTTGATGGTTGTGGTCTATGCCGTCATTAAATGGAGACATTATGTGCTTGGTAATAAGGTGTTGATTAAGACTGATCACCATAGCTTGAAGTACCTTTTGGATCAAAGAGTTACTACTACCAATCAACAAAAATGGATCACTAAGATAATGGGATTAGACTATGAAATTGTGTACAAGAAAGGACAGGAAAATGTAGTAGCAGACTGTCTATCAAGACAAGTCGAATTATCTGATAAAGATCACAGTTGTTTAGCTATTTCTATAGTCACTCCCCAATGGATTCTGGAATTAGCTCAGTCGTGGGAATTTGATGAAGGGATGAGGGATATTATTGCTCAGCTACAGACTACAGTTGGATCCTCAGTCCTTGCCAGGATACTCTTTTCGTCATGGCCGACTTAAATTCCAAGACAAACTAGTAATAGGACCAGACATGCCACTAAGAACCAAGTTGTTGTCCGAATTCCATGCCTCACCAGCTGGGGGCCATTCTGGGATCAAGGGTACATATGAGAGGCTTAGCAAATATTTCTTCTGGCCTTCTATGAGAAATGATGTTACAAAGTTTGTTAAGGAGTGTGATATCTGCCAACAACAAAAACATGAAACTGTGGCCATACCAGGATTATTGTAGCCTTTGCCTATTCCTGAGATTCCTTAGGCTGACATATTTATGGATTTTATTGAGGGATTGGCCAAAGGCAATGGTTTTACAGTTATCTGGGTAGTAGTTGACAGATTGACTAAATATGGCCATTTCATAGCTCTTAGACATCCTTTCACCGCTACAAAATTGGCCCAAGTGTTCATTAATCAGATCTATAAGCTTCATGGGTTTCCTTCTACCATTGTGTCCGATAGAGGCAAGATCTTTATTAGTCTTTTTTGACAGTCTCTTTTTAAGTTGGTAGGAACAAAATTCCATTTGAGTGCTGCATATCACCCACAAACTGACAGGCAAACCGAAAGGCTTAATCAAGTATTGGAATGTTATCTCAGGTGCATGAGACCTAATAGCTGGTCAACTTGGTTAGCTTTGGCTGAATGGTGGTACAATACACACCACCACAATGGATTGAAGGCCACACCATTTGAAGCATTATATGGATATAAGCCCCCACATCTCAATTTCCACCAATATGGCCAAGTTCATGACCCTACTACTAGATCTTTTTGTCAAGGCAAAACTTAATTAATGCAGTTACTTAAGCAAAATTTGTCAGTTGCTCAATCTATGCTAGCTGGTAGCTTTCCTGGCCATGCCTCACCGCCCTTGTTTCAACCCAATGAAACAATATGCTGACAAGGCTAGAAGTGAGAGATCTTTTATGGTGGGTGATCTAGTATATTTAAGAATCATGCCTTAAAAACCGACCACAATGTCACAAACCAAATTTGGGAAGTTAACTCCTAAATACTTTGGGCTTTTTCCTATAAAGGAGAAAATTGGCACTGTTGCTTATAGACTCGAGCTTCCTGTGAATGCCAAAGTTCATCATGTGTTTCATGTGTCACTTCTTAAGAAGAAGATTGGACTTCATTGTCCTAGTTCTACAACTTTACCTCAGCTTGATGAGCATGGTTGTATTCTTGGTGGAACCAATGGCTGTATTAGACAGGAAAATGGTTAAGAAGCACAACGCTGCAGCAGTCGAGATACTAGTCCAATGGTCTCACACTTTACCTTCTGAAGCCACATGGGAGGACTGGGAGCAGCTCCATAAGAGATTTTCCCATTTTCAACCTTGAGGACAAGATTGGTTTGATGAGGGGATGATTGTAAAGAATATGAGTTGGTTAATAATCCAGTAGCTAGTTAATAAGTCATGAGTCAATTGTTATTAGTTTTCATTGATTCATAATCGTAGAGTAAATCAATGAAATCATAGAGTGGAATTAATCCAGTCATAAAGTTAGTCTCAGTCGTAGAGTAGAATTGATCGTAGAATGGAATTAAACGTAGTCGGTTGTAATTGAAATGATAGAGTTGTCATTTCCATGACAACTCTACAGAGAGAGGGAGTGAGGTGAATATTCTGATAAATACCTGTAACAGATTGTATGAAGAGGCATGTGAAATGTGAATTGCAATTTTTGTTTCTCTCTCTATTATCTCTCTAGCTCTTTCTCGAACTCTCTCTTATCTTCTTCTTCCCCTCTCTGTCTCTGTTTCTCTCACTTAAATCTCCATTTCTATCTGAAACTAAACTCCATAGTTGAGCTAGATAAGGTTCTGTCCTCACAGATCCTTACACAAAATTTTGAATATTGACGACATCTATGATCTTCTTGTTTGGTTGTTAAACATCGGTGAACTAGGATCGAGTTTTGTGTATATGTGATGATCTGGTAGTTATTTGAGTGTAGTTTTAGAATGAACAATATTAAATATGTTCTTTCTGAGAGTCTGATATAGAATAATGAAGACTATGTGCCCCTGATATATGATGATGGGACTCACAACATGGCATTAGCTTAGTTAGACAAGGACCTGGAAGAGATTTGGTGGATAGACTATGGTGGCTTCATCTTCGTACAGGTTTTAGAGGGAAAGTAATAGCTCATTTTGAAATAATGAAATGCAGTGAACAGCTAATTCAAATTTTGAATTTTTAATGGCCTCTCATGTTAGTCTTGTGGAAGTGACTTTGACGCAGGACAGGGAAAATGAGGTAACTGCGATTCAGGGATCCATACCTAAACACTAGGATCTCTTGATCACAACTAAGATAAATTATTGGTATTCGGTAGAGAAATCAGTCACCTTGGAGGATATTTTGAGGTACTACTTACATCCAGGCAATAGATGCCTGACAGCCAAAATTTCAAATTTGTAATCTCTCAATAATCAATCATATGTTGAACTTGTGAGGATTACAATTGAGTGTTCTCTTCACCACAACTATAAATTGATGGCTGTCTCTATAGAGAAATCAACCAAACTCATGTCAGTCTGCAGCGATTGTTAGTGTCTGCAGAGAAACGATCGAGGGCAATTGAAATCTCAATTTTTTAAGCTCTCAATAATCGAGCATATGTTACACTTGTTAGGATTAAAATACTTATATAGACAACCTAACACTTATAAACCAAGTAAATTTGGGAGCAAGTAAAACTCGATAGGTGTCCTATAGGAAATGTACTCAAACTACCTACACAATTTATATTAGCCTATTAGGAAAGTAGATACCAAAACTACATAAACAACTTAATTAACCTAGACACCTAATAATACCAATAAGTCTATAGATATAATTACATTACCCCACTAAAAAATTTAAAGAATAATTATTAATTTAAGCTTCTGTTCCTCATCATTCATCCCTTCTTTTGAAAAAATTCATCTCAAATTTTAAATTTTGGAGAATAAGGAACCAGGATAACTGCAAGAGGTTTGTCAGCAAACACGTCCGATTTTTCTTCACATTATTATTATTATTTTTTGAAAGCACCAATAAAAGTATTGTTTTCGTATTCAACGGTGCTTCAAGTAAAATTTCTGGATTGATGAACTCGTTAAACTCGATATATTCTTTATTTCCATGGAAAAGGCTAAGGAAAGTGTCAACCAGGCCTTCGACGAGGATACCAAGCGTCATTCCTAGCTTGAGAAGTTAATCCGAGTGAGTTAATACACTCGAATATTAACAATGACTATGATTAATGGTGTCGGTGAACAATAACAATCTAAAGATGAACATTAATGATATTGTAGTGTGCAACAATGATGAAAAGTGATTCTGTATTTTATTTTTCTCTTCGATCCAGTTTCCCACTAACTAAGAAATGATCACTCTGCAGAGGTTACTTGCATCCGCTGGCAAAGGAATGTTCTCAACCCAAATCTCAATTTTATAAACCATCAATAATCAATGTAGTATGCGACTTTGTAGGGATTACAAAACCTGTATAGAAATCTTAATACTTATAGACCAAGTAAACTTGGGGCCAAGTGAAACTCTAATTCTACTAAAACAGTTATCCAATTAAGAACTCTAGTTACCTAAACAATTTATACAAGGAAAGTAGATACCGATACACCTAATAATCCCTAGTAACTCTAAAATTTATCAATTTCTATCTAATTGAAACATCTAAAGAATAAATAATTAGACTTAAGGTTACAACGTGAAGGACAAAAGCAAGAAGTTGAATATGACGCATCATACTGTAATATTCATTGCAGTTATGTAGATATCACTTAGAATATGCTTTGTCAGTGGTGGAGCTATATAGTCTAAACAAGGCAATGATCTCCAGTTTTGTAGCTTTCTTCTTGTCTAACATTGTTATTGAGTTTGAGATCTGAATTCCCTGCATTGCTCTCTCAAGTAGGTGATAATGTTTAAGCAATTGCTTTAATGCATAATCCCATTCCTTTTGGATGTTTATAGTTGGGAAAAATTATTTTTTGAACCTATTTTCACAAGGAAACAAAATCACAAAATAATATATTTGTAATCCAAATAATGATTTGTTTTCGTTACATAGATATAAAATTTGAAAACTAGGGATATTGTTGGTGATGAAGCCCGAGAAAAGCTCAAGAAAGAATGACATGAAAGAAGAAAATAATTTTTGGGTTAAATTTGCTGTTATTTTAACTGTCTTGGACTCTTGGTTACAGAGTCTCTAGAATGTGGGAAACGGGTTTTTTAAGTCTTCCAATTTAGTCTTTAGATGCAGTCCTAAGTAATCAGTCCAAGTTTGGTCCATTAATCTTTCAATTGAGTCATTAAATGCAGTCAATTATTAGTTTGAAGGTCTACATTTAATCTAGTAAGTTCACATTCTTGTACTCTTTTGACGGGTAGAAATTAATAGATTTTGTTTATGTAATTGCGTAATTGTCAAGAATTAGGTCTTGTAACATATCTGCCAAGGAGGTGGACTGCCCCCACCCCCCAAACCAACTTCTTCCACCGGATTTCTTTCATCCTTTCCTTTATGTTTTTAACTTTCAAAGCTGCTTTAGCTGGTAATAGAATACAATGATGGTTGCTAAGCTTTTATCAGAAAATATAGGTAACTCGCCGATGGCAACCAAAGCAACGTAAGTTTGCAATATTACTCAATCAAGTGGATCTCCTTCGGAAAAAATTTACATATTGCAGGCCATCTTACGTGGGTCGAAATGATGTTAAGTTCGCATTCAAACTTGCTAGAGAGGCAATAGTTTCTCAGATTAACAAGCCTGCTGAATCAAGTGGTACAAAGATTGAATCATGTGTAATCTGTCTGGAAGACACAGATGTTGGTCTGATTTTCTCAGTTGATGGTTGTATGCACCGTTATTGCTTTTCTTGCATGAAACAGCATGTAGAGGTGAAGTTGCTCCATGGGATGGTGCCTAAATGCCCACATGAAGGCTGTTCTTCTGAATTGATAATTGATAGTTGTAAAAAATTCTTGACACCGAAATTGATTGAAATTATGAGCCAACGCTTGACAGAAGCTGCTATTCCCGTGACGGAGAAAATCTATTGCCCTTATCCCAAATGCTCTGCATTGATGTCGAGAAGTGAGGTTTTAGAATATTCTAAAACTATATTCACTAATGCCGATAAATCTGGAGTCAGGAAATGCATAAAATGTCATGGTCTATTCTGTGTTAATTGCAAGGTTCCTTGGCACAACAGCATGACCTGCGTTGAGTACAAGAGAAATAATCCTGATCCACATGCAGAAGATGTAAAACTGAAGACCCTAGCAGCAAGAAATCTATGGCGTCAGTGTGTAAAGTGCAATCATATGATTGAACTGGTGGCAGGTTGCTACCACATGACATGCAGGTACTAATTTTTTTTTTATTTTTTTTTGTTGCTAATTTGAACACACTCACACACCCTACCTTGGCATGCCAAGGCTCGAATCTCCAACTTCATGGTTAACATGGGTTGGGTAATACCACTCGGGCCAAAGGCCTTCGGTTCAGGTACTAATTATTGTTTAAGTTAACTTATTTATGCTGGCTCTTGGAATTATTCTGACATCTGAATTTTGATTTATTGGACTTCTTTTTTTTCCCTCCTAAAATCTGTGCATGTTCTTTATATTTTGTAGGATAAGTTGTCTATAGTTACCAACGGTATAGCTTGTTCAGCACTTGCATTCTTCTAACATACTTTTATTATGGAAAATTTGTCTCGTGTTGTTTAAAAAAAATTATTTTCTGCACTTTGACACGATGGTTGTTATCTTTGGGTTTGGCAATTCTTTTGAGAATTTTTCTTTAGCATGTCAAGAAAAATCACATTACATCATCCCTCTATCTTCTTTTCCTTCTTTTTTTTTCCCAAATCTATTTAGTGTATTTCCAGTACTTTTAATCATCTTTTTCAAGTCCATTTTCTTTAGCATGTTTCGCTGCCTTAATTGTCTGTACCTGGGAAACATCGTATGTTGCTCATAATTTAAATTTTCTGACCACCAGTTTTTTATTGTTAGTTTTCACTCATGGGGATACTTAAATAATCCTACCTCTGTACCAGAACATAAGCTCATTATTGACTTTTTGAAGGCAACTTGAGACATTTTTGAACTCAAAATTGACATGGTTTCTATTAATTTTAGTCAATACAATGATGACTACTGTAAAGTATCTAAAAAGTACTACTCATTGGTTAATGAACCATCTCAATTTTGAGTTTGAAAATATCTCAAATTGACTTTCAATAGTCAATAGTGATCTTATAATTCGGAACGGAGGGAGTATGATGGTAAATAAGGTAGATGCATTTTAAGCTGTTTCAATGACTGAGATCACTTGGATGTGCTTTATCTGTGCCTTAGTAGCAAAAACTTTTGTTGCCATCAACTGGAAAATTGATAAAATGACCAAGTGTGGATGTTTTATCTGTTACTGAATGAGCACATAGCTGGTGGAAAGTGAATGCTAGCTGGTGTAAAATTCTTTGTAGAGTGGAGGGGAAAGGGGGTGTTTTTTTAGCAAAGTGAAAAGGCGCAAGTTCCTATCAGCATGCTACCTTTTCCTGCTCTTGAATTTTTGTCTTGTTTTTCGTGAATTGTCTAAATTTCATATTTGATAAAATTGCGCGCTTTTTACTTCTTTTCCTTTTCATTTAATTTGTTATATGAGATGAATTCTAGTTTGAGAACTTAAGGAATTAATGTAGAAAGAAACAAAGAAAAAGGATTTGAAGAATTTGCTTAATTCTTGCTTGTAAAAACATAAAACTTCTAATGACTTTTGTGGGTTCACTTATTAGTGTTGTTGCCCTCCCATTGTCTTGATAACTGATTCACAATGCTTGTAGACTGTCCAACGATGAAAATAAAAATATGATTTTTAATGTCACTTGTCTTGTTGATCCACAATGTAGTGCTTGCCTATCCTTTGCCTCCTTTCTTCTTGCAGATGTGGGTGCGAGTTTTGCTATACATGTGGAGCTGAGTGGAAGGATAAGAAACCATCTTGTAACTGTCCACTCTGGGATAATGAGCACATTATAGATGACGACGACGAAGATGAATTTGACGAGGATGATGACGACGATGATGAGTACTATGAAACTGATTCAGACGATTACTACTGACTGTGGATCATATCTATATCCCGCCCTTCACCTGTTTTTTCATAATTTCCATCCGTTAAATAATTTTGGGAGTCTCAAATGAGATTGGGAGTAATGTTTGTTAGATTATGTAGTATGTGCGTCATTTTAGATCCCTTTTTAACAGCCAAGGGTGGAGGTGAAGGATTTTGTGAAGGAATTATGGGACAATTGTATATATCAGCCAAAATGTTGTTTACAGAATGTTTGGACTCTTTTTGCTTTGTGAAAATGCTATTATAAATTAAATAAATTTTAATGCTTTTGATTTTGAAACATGAGAGGGCATGTTGTTAGAATCGTATTATGGATCAATTTCTGCCAACTGAGAGTGAAACTTATTTTGCGATAATGTTGATGTAGGCAAGTGCTTCGAACAAAGCCCTCTCTCATATGAGTGTTTTGTTACGTTTTTATGCTAATGTGAGAGAGGACCAACTATCAAGTGAAAGGAACAAAATATTTGTTAAAAACTAATGTGAGAGGGAGCAAAGTGAAATTAGCCAAATATTTGTAGAAAAATACTACAACGCTCGTTCCATAATAATTGACTTTTTAAAAGAAAAAATTTGTTTTAATTTATTTATCGTTTACAACTTTTTAGGAAAATAAATTATTTATTTTTTTATATTATCCCTAACTTCTTTTATTGTTCTAATAAATTTTTTCTCTTGTATTACTAGTTTTTAATTTCCCATAAAAGGGTGGTGATGAAATTTCATACAAATTTTAATTATTAAATGATAATATCAAATGACTTTCTTAATTCATGTGATAAAGCTAAAACGATTATTATTATGAAATGAAGGTAGTACTAAGCGTAATAATTTGTTATGTACTGCCTCCCATTTATATATACTTCTTTTACTCATTAAAGTGTTTAAAATGATTAAACGAGACTCATTTTTGGAAGAGAGAATTTTCAGCATTAAGTCGGGGTGGCATTTTCAAAAGTTGAGGGTAATGTTATGGGCAGATTTTATACATAAAAACTTGTGCATCAGTAGTATTTTATTCGTTCCGTATTATTTGATCATTGTTAATTTTTTAAAGTTAATTTAAGATATTTTAAATTTAAAACTGATATAAATTCTTTTAATTTTAATCAATACAATAATTAATATCGTAAACTATTTAAAAAATATTACTCATTTTAAGTTTTATTTCATAATTTTTAATCAGTCATATTCAATTTTAAATTTAAAGATGTCTCAAATTGACTTTTAAAAGTAAACAATGATCATATAATTTGAAATAGATAAAATATTAAAAAAAAGGATAAAAATAAGAATTAAAATTTATCGTTAGATGTTTTACACATTTCCATCAGTACATAACAATATATGAGTACTACTCTTTGTGCGTAATTTTTTATTTATAATTTGTGTACATAATATTGTTCATAAATTATATACAAACTTTATGTAAAACTATTGTTTTACATTATTCAATAACAATATGATAATGTAAGAGAAAATTAAAAGTTTGAAATGAAATCAAATATGATTAATTAAATAATTTTATCATAGTAAATAACAATTACACAATCTATTACTGTTTTACACTTTTACGATGATAAATTCTTTGATTTTCTCCAAAGCTACATACATGATGATACTCACTTAAACACATATTACTGTGTATTTGATTACTACTAATAGAAAATTGTCATATTATGTCATTTCTGTTTGCTAAAAAGTATATGATTACGAGTAATTGTTACTATAAGTGTTTGATATGAATTCAAGATTACTACGTATATTTTTTTTAATATTGATATTTTACTAAAATATCATAATTTTAGTTGAGTGATTCACTTATATGGTTATTATCAAATGTAATCAATAATCATTAAAGTATTAGAGAACTAATTAGTTTAGCATTATTTAGTAAATCGTATTAAATTTTTTAATATATTTATAAAGTAACAATTCATGCACAAAAGTTTTAAATATGCGATTAATAATAAATTAAATTTATAATAATAAATAAAAAATAATATCAGATATTTGTATGAATAATGAGTTATTTTGGTTAAACTAAACATGTTGATAAATAAATAAAATTTAAAAATTTAAAAATAAATATAAATTTATGTGATTAATAAAAATATTTATATCTCAATTATTAAATATAAGGATACTTTTGTCTAAATAAAAATTTTAAGATGACCCCTATATAGTAATCTCAAATTATCACTTATTTTTTTGTCATTAAATTACCAAAAATTTTGACACTTTAATAAATATCTTATTACAAAAAATATAAATTTTTTAATATAATAAACACGATTTAAAAAAATTACTAACTCATATTACTAAATATTTACGACTATTTTAAATAACATATAGAAACGTCCCTTAAAAGTATCAGTTTAATATTGAGTTAGTACACGGCCCGTTCAAGATTTCTGACTCATTTATTATTTATATAAAAAAATCTCATGAAATTATCATTTTTATTTACCAAAATATCGATTCACTTTATTTAAAATAATTTTTATTTTTTTGTCATCTTCTTTAATTATGGCGGTAAAGTCGTAACTCGGAATATAATATCGTATCTGATATCTCTATCTTTTCATCCTTCAATTTGTTTCCCAATCCCAGAAAACCCTAACTCAGAGGGTAGAAAATTGAGAAAATAGACCATTGCAACGAACTTAAACTGTTTGTGTATTCTATTTCCGCGAAAATGGAAGCAGACGCCGAACTACAAACCCTACTCGCCGAGCAACGTCGTGAACTCACGGCGGCTTTATCCGCCGATTCCGACCTCGAATTCGCCTTCAAACTCCAAATGCAAGAAGCCATGAAAGTTTCGCTCACAGAGTCCCCATCTTCTTCCTCAGAACAACAGTTTGACCTCCCAAACGACGGCGTTTCCAGATCCGGCATGGCTCACCTCCTCGCCGAAGAGATCGATAAGTTCGAACGAGAACGCAGCGATCGCGAAGAAGTGGAAGCGGAAATGAGGCGAATTCGGAACGATCTCAGCCGCCGGATCCACGATCAGGCCTTCGCTCGCGAATTGCTCGGCGTTCCCGAAGCGCAGTGGAGGAAGAATGGCGATCGCTTCCAAAAGCCGTACGGGGAGGGGTCATCGGCTGCGGAAACAAATGGGGAGGTTTTTCGGTTGTATTGCAAGGGTTTGGTGAGTGAAGAGAGGGTGAGTAATGTGAGGAAGATGTTGGCTGGGATTGGAGTGACGATTTGTGATTCGAATGATAGTGTGATTTTAGAGTTGAGTAAGCCTTTGGTTGGAGGAGGTGATACGAGTGGTCAAATGGCAGAGGTGAAAGCTTTGATCGAAGGGCTTAATGCTGCTGTTACTTTGGGCTTAAAGAGGATTACCATCTTCTGTGCTGATAATACAATCTACCAATATGTGAGTTACATTGAACTTGTGCCCATGTCATATTAGTGTTTTTATGTGTTTTCCTATATTTTGTATACCGTGGGGTACTTTGGTTCACTCCCTTTTGGGTGCTTTTAATAAAATTATTTGCTTGTATATAATAATTGTAATATATGATTCAGGTGTTATCTGAAATTATTCAATACGGTAAAATATGGAGCCCTTTTGCACAAACACTAGGTGGGAAGTTAAAAGAGAATACATAATATTCTTCTTATGAAAACTTTTTTTTTGACCTCTCCATTACAGTATTGATTAGCTTGCCTCTGTTCTTTGTTATTTTCTGCTGACATGGTTAAGATAGTTAAAGCATTAAATCTCAATGCTATGAATGTCTTTTTAAGATTTCCGTAACAGTTATTTTGGAGCTTTTTTGTTGTTGTTGTTTTTCTTCATTATTTCTTCCTTTCTGTTTGAAAGCCTTTTTACTGTGTCATTATCTCTTCTGATATTTTTTACCCAAATGCTAGATACTGGGTATAGCTAGGTATGTCTCCTTTATTATCTAAATGAAATCAAGATCTTTCTGAAACCTAGCAAGATGTGAACCTATTAAAGACATGTATCCAGGCTATAAAGATGCAATAATATGAGCTTCTGGATCATCATGTCATCAGATACCTAAATACTTGGTTCATGCTGTATTTATTAATGTAGGTCACTGGAAAATGGATGGCAAGACAGGGAAAGGTTGCAACTTTGGTTGATCAGGTGACTCTACTCCAGAGAAAATTTATTCGTTGCAGTCCAGCTCTTGTGGCGCGAAAGGATATCAATTATGTATTGAAACTTGCAAGAGATGCAATAGTTTCTCAGATCTATAGGCCAGCAGAAAGTAGAGTTGGCAAAAATTTGATTGAGAATTGCAAAATTTGTTTGGAAGATACCGATGTTAATCAGATGTTTTCAGTTAATGGCTGCCATCATCGGTATTGCTTTTCTTGTATGAGACAGCATGTGCAAGTGAAATTGCTGCAAGGGATACTTCCTACATGCCCACACGAGGGATGCAAGTTTGAATTGAAGATTGAGAGCTGCAAAAATTTCTTGACTCCTGAACTATTTGACATAATGAGCCAGCGGATAAAGGAATCTTCAGTTCCTGCATCACAGAAAATTTACTGTCCATTTCCTAGGTGCTCAGCTCTAATGTCTAAAGCTGAGGTTTATAGATATGCTTCAGTTGGTGGTGTAGAACAAGCTGGAGCCATAAAATGCACTAAATGTCGTGGTCTTTTCTGTGTCAACTGCAAGGTCCCTTGGCATAGTAACATGACCTGTTATGACTACAAAAGGTTAAATCCTTGTCCATTACCAGAAGAGGCAAAGCTGAAGTCTCTTGCATCAAGAAATCTATGGCGTCAATGTCTAAAATGCAATCATATGGTTGAACTTGCAGAAGGCTGCTACCACATTTCTTGCAGGTATGTCTTTCCCTTCTTTCCGAGTTGCCTTCTTAGCTAAGTCAACTTTTAATTGGTGTAGATATATTAATTGAAGAACAATGTCCAAAGCATGTTGACCTAATAGCTAACAATCAATACACAAGACTTCACTTGGTATACCTACAGGTATAGACAGTCTGAAAGCTTCATTACGTCGATTCTAGCAACAGATTCTGCAGTCCAATTTGCCAACATATTCTTCCAAAAAACAGCCCTAAAAATTGAAATATTGTTTATATTTAATAGTTGTGGAAGTATCCCTCATGTTTATAATATAAGCTTTGAATTTTTTTTTCTTTATTGATAAGTAAATTGCATAGATCATTTCTACATTGTACTTTTATAGATATACTTGGTTCGCGGCCTGCATCCAACATTTAGTTTACAATCCTCTTCTATCTATTTAATATATAATGCATCTACATATATATTTTAATAATTATTTACTGAAATATCAATGCATATCCTTAGACTCTATGATTGTCCATCTGATTTTGACTATAATATTAATGGCATTTTCTAAGTATAAGCTCAATATACTAGTTAGGGACCTATGATAATTACAACGCACTATGTTTTACTTTCTTTTTTCACTCGGTCATTCTTTTTTTATATTTCTTCGAAGACAAACCGGTGATTCTTTGTCTTCCATGAACATGATCTTATGGTGTTTTTTCCTGTGATAAATATGTTTATCCAGTATGCTACTTTGTGTTGTGGCCCTTACTGCCGAAGCATGGAAGATCACTTGTCTACTCCTTTAGAATGGTCTGTTTGGTATGGTTTGGTGATGTGAAATATTTTATTTTGTTAAAAATATTAATAATAAACATGAAACTTGTTTCCATTTCATTTTTGAATTCATAACAAAAACACATCTGGTTTTGAAGCTTCATGCGTAGAAAAATAAATTAGAAACAACAAAGTGTTTGATTTTATCCTTTTCTATTTCACCTACAACTTTTATCACGGTATTTTCAAGTAAAGGACTTCTGGGGGTTGTAACCAGCTTAAAGCACCATACAAATAGTTATCACTTATAATGAACGATAGATTTATGCTTTTCTCTTTCTTTCTTTTTCGCAAGTGATAACAATGATGGCCAATCTGTTAAAATTAATCTAATGGAATCAAAACTCTGTCCATTCAGTAAAATAACGAAGAAAGTGTGGCTTTAACAACTGATTTAACTGTTAAAGGAAGGGAGGTTTATGGTTTCTGTGTGTTATAATGTTTCGTTCTTCTATTTGAAATGATGAAATGATGAAATGATCTCATAGAAGTGTGTTTGCCTCCCTCCAACACTCCCGAGCTAAGTTTCCCATTTCTACCAATACATGGCAAGAGTGCTAGAAACGGATTTTCTATAAAAAAAGATGAGATGTGTTTCTGCAAGCAATAAATGTAATCACATTATTTGACTGAAATATATAATTGTGAAGCTACCAGCAAGGGTGCATTATGCCAGACACTAAATTCCCATCTTACCATACATGGAACCCTGCAAATAGAAAATGGACAAATGATATTATGAGTAAATATTTCAGCAGTTACTAATGTGAGTTGTAGCAAGCAATGAGAGAGTCCAAGAATATTTTCAGTTTGCTTGTGAATTGCAACAGTAAAAGGGGAACCAGTTGTTTTATGTTGATTAGCAACTTCATAACCACCAATTGATTGCATGACAAAGTATTTTTACCAAGGCCTAGCTCGGTAAACAGTCTTATTTTCCTTTCAAATTGTCTTTTGGTATTCATGAATTATATTTTGGTTTTTGACACCCATTTATGGATTGTAGTATGCTAGGTATCTTTTTTATCTATCTTAATTCTAACTTTCTGACAATACTTACCTTGTTGAGCAATTTTGAAATGTTTCTGCAGATGTGGGAACGAGTTTTGCTATAAATGTGGAGCTGAGTGGAAGAACAAGAAACCAATGTGTTCCTGTCCACTCTGGACTGAGCCTAATATATTATATGATGATCCAAATGGACGTCAACAAAGAAGAAGACTGTTCTGACAAGTCTTATAAGCGAAATTGGAATAAGTAGTTATGTTTATATTAAGTTGCTTATGTCAAGCAGTTATGTTTATGTTAGGATGTTTATGTTTAATGTGGTGATGTTACCAGTGGTTGCGTAGTATTTTTTATTTATGATGATGGCATACTGGTCTTCTCTCCCTTTTGTTTTATTAACATTTTGAATGTCGGAAGACTTCTGGGAAGTTTAACCAGACTGAAATAAGAAAATTATGTCAGCTAAGTGCTCTCTGTTTTGTTATTCGGTTTATTTATTATGATTGTATATATTTCATAATCTTTAAAAAAAGAAAAATATGCCAAATAAATAATTTTTCTGTTTCAAAATTAGAGATATAATTTGATTTTTAAAATAAATTATGGCATATTAAATTTTAAAATTGGTAAGACTCGTAAAATATTAAAATGAAATAAATATTTTTATTATTAATTTTTATTATATATTATAATAATTGTATAAATTAAAATTAAATATATTCATATTAATTTAAGTTTAATATGTTATTATTTGACTTTAAAAATTAAATTATATTTTTAATTTTAAAACGGAGGGAGTAGTCGGTAGTCTCTCGTCAACGGATGCTCTTGATGTCGAGAAAAATAAATAAAAACGAAGACTTACTTTTTTAGAGTCTTACAGGAAAAGCAATAGAAATGATTTGAGGAGACTACAAAACAAAAGAATGAGACTAGAAAACAAAAGAACTCTCACCTGTTTAGATTAGATTATCTTAGGGATAAATCAACTTTTGGTACTTGTACTGGGACACGACTTACAATTTGGTATCCGAAGTAAAAAAAGTTACAAACTGGTGTTTGTACTCGAAAAATGTTGTGATCTGGTGCTTGTACTTTCCAATTTTTAAATAATCGTTAAAATTGACTAACGGAGAAGATGGAAAATTTTGACAAGACTTACTCATCTGACGTGGATATTCTTTGTAATTTATTTTTTTCTCTTTAAATTCTTTTAAAAATTTAAAATACATTTATATTTTTAAATTATAAAAGTAATATTAATTTTTTGAGTAATGCTACAGCCAACACTATGCAAAAACCAACCTCCTCAACTCCACCACCACCGTCGCCGCCGATCTCTCCCGCCGGACCTCCCTCACCCTCCTCGCCGACCCCAACTCCTTCCTCCGCTCCTCCACCGCCTCCTCCGCCAACATCGCCGACATCCTGCGCTACCACGTCCTCCTCGAGTACCTCTCTCCCACCGCCCTCCGCCACTTCACCCCCGCTGGAAAACTCATCACCACCTTCTTCCAAACCACTGGCCGCGCCACCAATAACTTCGGCTCCGTTAACATCACCCGCAACGCCGCCACAAACTGTCACAATCCTCTCCCCCTCCTCCCCTGCATCCTCCAATACCACCATTCTCTCTCTCGTCAAATCAATTCCCTACAATATCAGATCTGAAAAAGGATCTTCAAGCATCAAATCAATTAATACTTTTGTATGCCTCACGAACAAATACATCTAGAGTTGCTAGTAGTCCTTCTCTTAAGGCAGCTGGATCTCCAATGGGTATACAGGAAAACAAGAATTCTGTTCAAACCCAGATGGAAATGAGGTCTAGTAATGGCTCTGTTTCAGCTTCTGATAGAAAATTCACTAATTTATCAAGCTCTGTTGCCAATTCCACCGAGGAATCCTCTGTTTCTGGACAAAACCCAAGTGGGGAAAATGGATTGAGAACTCCAAATGAATTAAATTCCAGAAAAAGAAAAGTAGTTTCAAGAGGAAAAGCTAAGGAAATTGCAGTAAAGGTTAATATATATATATAAATCAAGATCAGTACTTTCCTTTACTTTTTTCTTTTTCTTTTTCTTTTTCTTATTTTTTTTTAAAAAAAATAAAATAAAAAAATTGATTGACACTTCAATTTTCAGGAAGCAGAAGGTGATGATGATTCAAGTGTAAAGAGATCAAAGATGACAGGCTGAGGAGTTGTGTGTGTACATACATAATACATACATCAAATCTAAAGCTTTCTCTCATGATACATCAGATCTGAAAAAGGAGAAAATGGATCTAAGAATTTAGAGAGAGAAAATGGATCTGAATTTCTGATTTGCAGTGGAGAAAGGAGAAAAAGGAGAAAATGTTGGCGGAGGAGAAGGCGGTGGAGGAGCGGAGGAAGGAGTTGCCATGTCATCTTTTGCATATTACCTGTCAAATTTTCAAACAGAATAAGGATGGAACCCTACTATTTAACGGAGTGTAACATTTTTCGAGTACAAACACCAGTTTGTAATTTTTTTCACTTCGGATACTAAATTGTAAATCGTGTCCCAGTACAGGTACCAAAAGTTGATTTATCCCGATTATCTTATGATCAAGGTTTGATTCCTGGCCACTTTATCTATCCAATTCTTCATTATTGACTGTCCAAGGAATGTTTGAATGGTTCAAAGTACCCTGATTTTCAAAGAACAATAATAGAAGTGTTTGGACTTGACTTAAAGTTGCTATTAAGATCTAGTTCTACAAATTGATGAGATTAGAGATATTGTTGGAAGGAAACTTTTTATTTTTGTATGAAAATATATTATTTTTACACGAGTTTTTCTTACATCATAAATGTGAGACTCATTTATAGTGTATGTAAAAAAAATTATGTAAACATATCGTATGTTTATATAAAAATATCAAAAATAAAAAGTAAAAAATTGGTAGAATATTTTTTCTTAAAAAAATAATTATTTAAAGAATCAACTTTTTCTTGAATATCTAAAAGAGTCAACTTAAGTCTCTCCAAAATCGACCGATTAATGGGTACTTGGTTGGGTGAATGGATAACTTTTAGCTAGTTATCAATTGGATAAGTCTACATACACTACTCCAAATATTACATTGGGACCTAACGTGAATTTTCGTGTCAAGTCCCACTTTTTAATAGTTAGATGTGCAATGTAGTGTAAAATGTAGTGTTTGGAGTAGTGTACATACACTTATCCTTATCAATTATCAATTTTTCATATAATTTTCTCATTAATAGATGAAATAAGTAAAATATTTGTATCATAGCAATTTGAAAAAATTACTCTACAAAGAGTAACGAATATACAGAAAAATTCTTATTATTATATTACACTTGATAACGTTTTGAAAATAAATAAATATTTTTATTGTTTATTATAAAGTTAAAAATATAATTCTATTTTCAAAATAAAAAATAATATGAAAATTTTAATATTTATTATTCTTATTTTTAATTAATTGAGTACTGTTTTCAGCCATTATTATATTTTTGATAAATGATAGGTATACCTTTTTTTTCTTTAGTTCTTATAATTTTAATTATATTATTATTTCAATTTTATTTAATTATTTAAAATTTATTTTATCTCGCATAATTTATGATAATTATGCCATAGTTCTAATAAATCATGATTTTACAGAGATGAAACATTATATATTGTATATAGATACAGATTATAAAGTTTAGGAATTACTCCGCTCCGTACTACTTTTAATCTTTTATAAAGATTAAAGTGTGATGGGGAGAGGAGAAATTAGTGAGAAATTTCTCGTCTGACGATTGTTGAAGAAGATACTACTGGTAAAAGACCACCTTGTCACTTTTTCTTCGTTTTCTTAATTTCGTTTTTTGCCCTTTTCAGACCCCAGTAAAAACCTAAACTCAGCCATTGTTGTGAAAGTTTGAAACGAAGCTAAACCAGTCTACTATTAGCGCGAAAATGGAAGTCGACAGCGAACTAGAAACCCTTCTCGCGGAGCAACGCCATGAACTTACGGCGGCTTTAGAGGCGGAGGCCGATCACGACTTTGCGTTCAAGCTCCAAATGGAAGAAGCCATGAAAGTTTCACTGTCTGTCCAGCCCTCATCGTCCTCGTCATCGACGCAGGAATTTGACTTTGACATACTAAACCACGACGTTTCCGACTCCGGCATCGCTCTCCTCCTCGCCGAGGAAATCGAGAGGTTCGAGCGGGAGCGCAACGACCGCAAGCAAGTCGAAGCAGAGATGAGGCGAGAGCGGGATGATCTCGCCCGCCGGATGCATGATGTCGCATTCGCTCGCGATTTACTCAGTGTTCCCGAGGAGGAGTGGAAGAACACCGGCGATTATCTTCATAAACCGTACGGCGAGGGCTCTTCGTCTACCGCGCCGGCCATTAACGGCGAGAGTTTTAAGCTGTATTGCAAGGGTTTAGTGAGTGAAGAGACGGCTGGAGGTGCGAATAAGATGTTGGCTGGGATCGGAGTGGCAATTTTTGGTTCGAGTAGTGAAATTGCGATTTTCGAGTTGAGGAAGCCTTTGATTGGGGCTGAGACGACTGGAGAAATTGCGGACGTGAGAGCTTTGATTGAAGGGCTTAATGCTGCTGATAGTTTGGGTTTAAAGAGGATTACTATTTTTTGTGATGATAATTCGCTTTATCAATATGTGAGTCACCTTTACTTAACTTATATGCAGGTCATTTAGTTTTTGTGGATGCATTTATTGTTCTGGTTGAAAATTTTCTTGGAAAAATAGTGGTTCTAATTTTTATTTTTTCATTTACTTTTTGTATATGCATTTATTGTTCAGGTTGAAAATTTTCTTAGAAAAATATAGGTTCTAATTTTAATTTATTTTTGGCTTCGCCACTTCATGTGCCAAAGTAGAGCGGGTGTTCTGTCTTATCAATGCAAAAAATATTGTCAATTCTGAGAGCATCTCTTTCTTTTATCAACTGTTCTACTAATTGATATGTTTCCACAATAATTGATTAGCTGTGTTAGTTAATTTTCCTTTCCAATTGTTAACAGTTATTTTTTTTTTATTGGATTATGCTAAGTGGATGCAAATAATTCATCAGTCTCAAAATCAGGGTCCGCTTTAAATAATTAAATATTTTTAGAAAATGTATTAATTTCCTATCTAACCTTCTAGCTCAGCTGGAATAACTCAACCGGAATAGCAATTGATAGCTTAAAAATCTAGGTTTAACCATTTTTCGAAGGGTAAATTCGGAAAACTTTCTTTCTTTTAGTTTAGTTTTTTTTTTAGAAAGTGGATTATGTTTTTGGGGACATATAAATACGGAAATTTCATTAAGGAACGCTATAACCAAAAACTCAGAACTATAAAAAGGGAAGAAATTTGATCAAGGACCAATCCATTATCAGTTGAACAAGGTCAAATGGTTCAAGTATCAAATCCACGTTATTGGATATCAACTGAGATTTTTCTAGCCATTATTTTTTAGCTGATATTTTCCCAAGTGAAATGTCTAGAAAAAAGAAAACAGTGGTTGGGAAGGTTGATAAGTTAGTAGATGTGCAATCCTTTTTATAGCTGTGATGAATCTTATATGAAATTATGCTATCCAAAATGACAGGTGTTGTGTAAGTATAATTTTTTTTTCTTATCTAGATGAATTTAAGCTCTTTTGGAAACCTAGTAATGTTTGCATTGTTTTTGAAACTCTTAAATGGCGGGCCGGGAAGCTGCTACATCACCAGCTTGTGCATTGTTATATTATCATTTACCTAAATACAAGTGGCTGATGTTGTTTTTCTAAATACAGGTCACTGGAAAATGGGTAGCAAGGCAGGGAAAGATTGCAACCTTGGTGGATCAGGTGACTCTACTCCAGAGAAAATTTATTCGTTGCCGTCCAACTCTTGTGGAAAAAAAGGATATTAAATATGCTTTTGAACTTGCAAGAGATGCTATAGTTTCTCAGGTTACTCAGCCAGCAGGAAGCAGTGGCCTCATCAATATAAAGGAGCCTTGCACAATATGTTTGGAAGATAAAGATGTTAGTCAAATATTATCAGTTAATGGTTGCCAGCATCGGTATTGCTTTTCTTGTATGAAACAGCACGTGGAAGCGAAGTTGCTTCAAGGTGTGCTTCCTAGATGCCCACATGTAGGTTGCAAATTTGAGTTGAAGATTGAGGATTGCAGAAAATTCTCAACTACTGAAGTACTTGATGTTATGAGGCAGAGGATAAAGGAAGCCTCTATTCCCATAACACAAAAAGTTTATTGTCCTTATCCAAGGTGCTCAACACTGATGTCCAAAACTGAGGTTTGTGTCATAAATAATGCTATTGGAGCCGGAAGATGCACAAAATGTCATGGCGTTTTCTGTATCAACTGCAAGGTACCTTGGCATAACAACATGGCCTGTTCTGACTACAAAAAATTAAATCCTTATCCATGTGCAGAAGACGCAAAGCTCAAGTCTCTCGCGAGGAGAAAACGATGGCGTCAATGTGTAAAGTGCAACAATATGATTGAGCTTAAAGATGGCTGCTACCACATTTATTGCAGGTATGTCGTTCCTCCATTTTTATTGCATGTCTTCATAATAAATGATAATGCTGGAAGATCCTTATTAGAAATTTAGAATCACTCAGAGAATAAACATCCATAAACTCATACTAAATTATATGAATTTTGTGGGTCACTCTTAAAAAAGGGGTTCCGTCATCAAGTTGAAGAAGATAAGCATTCTTCGAATACTTGTCATATATCGGAGGTGAATCCTAATCTAATTGTTGTTTGAGAAGATGAATTTATGATGAACGGTACCTTCTTGAAGTTCCTGAATCTTTTGGCAATCAAAGTTGTAGAAACTGACGGAAGCTTTGATCTCTCCTAGGTCCTCCACCGTGTTGGAAGATTGGTATCTTAGGGGTAATTAGTAGTTGTGTTACTTGTGTAAGTCTTATGACTGGTCCTTAAATCAGATTTTGGGAACCACATTAGTAGGTAAGATAGCAAGTCCCATTGGACTTTTGACTAGAATCCTCGGAACTTAAATACACTTGCCGTCTTAGCTATAGAGTTTCTAGAGAGTCCATTCATCATATGAGTAGTGATTGTGAATCCTTTAAACGTATTAATGCAATATAATGAGAGGAGACATGTCCTGATTAAAATGTATCCCTCTTTGTTGGGAAGTTTCCCCTTTACCAGTGCTTCGTGCATGTGTTCATCAACAAATTGCCAAACAAAAGCAGAAGCCCAAGAAGGGGAAAGAGAGGAGGGCGGAATAATTTTTTTTTAACAGTTAGGCAATGGAAAACAGTTCTTTGCTTGCTTTCTATTTCCTGTAGATTATCATATATCGTTAAAAGTGTATATGATCGATGATAGGCATATGGGGGAAAAAGGAATAGGCTCCTTACTAATTGTATTGTTTTAAGTGTATCAAGATTGTTGATGGCATGCAGGGAAAAGGAATGGGCTGGGCTACTTGTTTATATTGATTCTTACTATGCGAGTCTGACGAAACTTTGGTACTGATTGATTAATTTTTAATATTTTCTAACAGATGTGGTCATGAGTTTTGCTATACGTGTGGAGCTGAGTGGAAGAACAAGAAAGCAACTTGTGCATGTCCCATCTGGAATGAGCGTAATATTGTATATGATGAACATAACATAAATCAATAAGGAAGATGACGATGAGTAATATGACTCTGTTTGGAACAGTTGGAGCAAGTATCCGTGTTTATATACATATAATATTATCTTGGAAACATCCAAGTCAAATTAGTAAGGTGCTTATCTTTTATGTGGTAGCGTGATTAGCAATAGGATGTTATTATAAATGATGTTTGACGTCTCATTTGCTAACATTTTGAAACTGTAAGCAACGGTGTCTATATAATGATGTTATTATTAATGATGCTTTTTTTTTTTAAATTTATTAATTTTTATATATATATATGAGCTCAATACGAGGGTTGCTCAAGCGATAGTGGGCATATGATAAACGTCTCCAATACATAGGTATAAACCATGACTTCAAAACTCGTAGATGTGTTTTGGGGCGAGGAACTCTCATTGCACGCTAGAAGGTTGTTCAAGTGGTGGCTGAGGGTGCCAAAAAAAAGGAGCTAATTTATGATATTCTAAATTAAAATTCAAATATTAATTGATTTATTTTTTTCAATAATATATTTGTAATTAATAGTATTTTTAAGTAATTTATAATATTAATCATTATATTAATTAAAATAACATAAATTTATATTAATTTTGAATTTTAAAATTATATAAATTGATTAGGAAAAAAATCAATTGAGATTCTCGGAGAAAGGAGTGTTAAACTTGAGCTATAATTTACATCAAAATAATAAAACATTCTTAAATTTATAAATATAATTTCATTATCATGCAATAATATTAAATTAGCAACTTATTAAGTTAGAATAATAATAAACTAACAACTTATTATTTTAAAGTATACATTGAACAAAAATATATCATTAATATTCATAAATTTTATAAATGTTTTGTTTTAAAAAAATACTCCCTCCGTCCCAAATTAATTGTTCAGTTTTGAATTTTTAAAGTTCAATTAACCATTTTTAAAACTAATTTTTTTACTATTTTTGCTAAAATATAGGTGAAGAGATTATAACCAAAAGAAAGTATATACAATTTATTACTAACTCCAATTTTTATAATTTTAGAAATATATTCCCTCCGTCCCAAATTAATTGCTTTTCTAGGACTTTTTTAAGTCAAATTGACTATTTTTAAAATTAATAATTAAGCATATATAAATATATTTCTAAAATTATAAAAATTGAAATTAGTAATAAATTGTATATACTTTCTTTTGGTTATAATATCTTCACCTATATGTTAGCAAAAATAGTAAAAAGATTAGTTTTAAAAATAGTCAATTTGACTTTTAAAAGTCCTAGAAATGCAATTAATTTGGGACAGAGAGAATATTATATATGTTTAATTATTAATTTTAAAAATAGTCAATTTGATTTAAAAAAATTAAAACTGAGTAATTAATTTGGAACGGAAGAAGTAGTATTTATCAACACACTTTTTTTCACATTTTTATATTTATTTCATTTCTTATCCTTCAAAATTTCGAAGTTCCAACCGTGCTCAAACAAAAGTATCCGTTAGTTTACGTATTTGCCCTTTGGTAAAATTTTCTCAGTAAAAAAGGACGTAAAAGAGACAAAAGGGGTAAATAGAACCCATCACATCCCTAGGCTCAACGCACATCCGCCTTCTTCTGGTCTCTGTGCTCAACATCATCGACGTCGTCTGTGTAGCAGAGAGAGAAAGGGGGTTGCCGATATATTTTTAGAGAGAGAAAATGAGCGGAGCAGGAAAAAAAGTAGTAGATGTAGCATTCAAGGCATCCAAGAGTATTGATTGGGATGGAATGGCGAAGATGCTCGTCTCCGATGAGGCTCGCAAGGAGTTCGCCTCCCTCCGCCGCGCCTTCAACGAAGTTAATTCCACCCTCCAGACCAAGTTCAATCAGGTGACCTCCTTTTCCTATTTTTTTTTATTCCATTGTCTCATTTTTTTGGTTGATAATTTGGTGGTAGATCTGTAATTAATTGCTATAGCGATCGATTTTTGGATTAGGTTGTGAATTTTAATGTTCACTTTGATTTCAAATTTTAGATTTACATGCGGCAACCCATTTCATTCGCAACCCATTTCATTCAGGTCGTTTGGTGTAATTGACGTTAAATTTTGTAATTTATAGCCTTTATCATGATATATGTCAGCAAGCAATTGATACGTATTTGAGATTTATTCTCTTTGATTGAATTTTAGTTTGTTCATAAGATATGGGTAGCGAGTCTAGTGACCCAGTTTGGTGATTGGACATATTTTGTTGATGATTTAACGCTAAATTGTAATTGTCTATGATCATTCTGTGTCCTCATTTGTGTGATCCATATAAAGTGGAAAGTATGGAAGAAACGAGAATTAGTGGCATGATTAAGCTCAGTCACCAATTTAGTTACTACATAGATGCTTGGGAACATGTGTAGTTTTGTTTTGAACAATGTGTGGATACGTTGAGTATTGAAAGGGCGTTCCAATATGTTGTTAATCTTGACTTTTAAGGAGTGAACTACATGGAAACCATGTTTGGAGTACTTAATTGTGTGCCATTTCCGTTCCATTCCTGTGGATCTTAAGTAAATATCGTGTTATCTCGACTTATTCTGAAAATTTGTTTGGGATAAAAGGTGTTGTTGAGTTGAATTATCTTGACTTATCTGTTTGTGGAAGCTCGAGCTACTAACTAAAATTGTAGTTTAGTTCGATTTGTTTTGTTCATGAAACTTCCCACAACCGTCTTGCATTTGCAGATGCTAGAGAATTTTTCGATGAAACATTTTAACTGGATTGTTCTAAATGGAGCTTGTGTATTATGATTTTTCTGCTGGTACTCTACCAGGTTACTGTCTAATAGAAGCATTCCTTGTCCTGAATATTCATAATACTCGTTATATATTTTTTTATTCAATTTCAGATTGTATTTAGTTATTTTCTGAAACATATAACCAATAATAGTGGCTTGTGCCCATAAGAAAATTGTTTCAAGTGAACCAAAACTCTGTCCAATTCTTAAGCATATTACTTTTTAAATCTTTTAGAATTAGACTTGAAGAGTATTTGCCTAGTTGGTAGATTTTTTTTCCAACTTATTCGTTATGTTCCTTACATTCTTTGTGGAGGTTTTTCATAGTTTACCATACTGGAATCTTTGCAGTTGTGTGTTATAATGAGTTTATAAACTCCCATTTCTTTATGCTTTGCTTTGAAAACTTTATCTGTGATCAACCTTGAAGTGTAAGCGAAGTGGGTTTTGTCTTTGAACAATTGTCAAATATTCCATTTAGTGGTCTAGCTTTGATAGTGTCTCTGCATGTTTCTTTAGTTGAGAATTGTGCTGCAGATTATTTCCTTTTTCTCCTCTAGTTTTTTCTTTGTAGCAATCTCTTAAAATTGCTAGTGATATGTTATTTTTTGTTTGTTTTCAACTCATACAGGAACCAGAACCCGTAGACTGGGAATACTACAGGAAAGGAATTGGTTCTCGCTTGGTTGATATGTACAAGGAAGCATATGACAGTATGTTCTTTCTTTGTTAACAAATTATAATGCTTTTTTTCATTTTCTGATTCTATGCGCATGTTGTTGTTTCATTCGGGGGAGTTATAAACCCATTTTTGTTGAGAACTCCCTTTCCAATTCCATGTTACTATTTTTCAGCTCATTTCCTCCAAGATGGCCTGATATTTCATATGATTGCATGAAGTCCACTTGATTTTATATTGCCTTAGTTTTTTAGCATAATTTCAGGCATTTGGCTATAATGATTGCTAACAAGTCACCTTTGTTTTTTCCTCTTATAATTTTTACATTGACATAATGTGTTATATGGATCCAAAATGCTCTGGTATTACATTCATATTACTTTGTTTATTCTCTTATTAATTCTCTAGTCTTTCTCTTGGTGTGTGACTGATTTATATGTTGCCCTCATTAACTCATTAAGCTACCTAGTTGTCATTCTTTTGAGTAGAATTTTTTTGACATCCCCTGATCGGTACTGGAAATCGGAAATTTAAGTGAGAATTACAATACATTTTTTTTTAATGAGGCTCTGCTTGCAAAAAGGAAATCTGCTGCTTCAAACTGCGTCACCCAAGAGACTCTGAGGAATTTTTTGTAATTAAAAAACAGCAATCATGATATTTTCCTATTAGAGCAAACAGATCAAGCATGTCTATCCCTCCAATCCCCAGGTCTTGCTGATTATTTCTAGGCCTGGCCCTTCATTATCATATCCTTTTTGAACTAGTTACTGATATAATCTTCAAACCGACCAGAGGACATAATTAGTGTCTGACTAGAAGTCTTTGGATGAAACTACATTAAAGCTACGGATTGGTTGCATAGTGCTTGAAGATTCTATGGACTACGTTATGTTGGTCTCTCTAAGAATCATGCCAAGGGCCAAGGCCAAGACTTGGAATAACTTTATTTTGGTTGGAAGTATGCATTTTTTCCTGCATCACAGGCTCAAAGACCACAAACTGTTTGATCTGATGTAAATCTCAATGAGTAAAAATCAAATGAACCACATGAAGCATTGGATCTTTCTTCTTTTTTTTTTTGGACAAGGCGCATGAAGTATAAGATCTAACTTTATTCATTCGTAATGCCTTTTATAGAATCTTCTTCTTTTATCTAAAACGTAAAAGGGCTTACTTGATCATCTACTGCATTCATCCGTAACACCTTGAGTCATCGACATAACTAATTCGGGTGTAGATGTAACATGTACTAAATCAGTGTTAATGGATTTTGCTTGTGTAATCTTTTTGAGGTACCTGCACTTGTCAAAAACTAATAATATTTGAAGGTACTTGTAAAAGTTGGAACAATATATACTTTGCTAATATTTTATAGCTTCCGGGTTCACACAGATGATGATCATCCTCTGTTGCACTCATTATTTTCAATTTTATTAGCTCAGCTTTCTGGAATGTAAACTCTTTGGTTTTCTGTTAATCACTGAAGCTTGAGAGCAAGTCCAGAGTCATGATAAGTATAACAACTGACCTTACAGATCTCCTGCTTATGACATAAATTTTTGTTTGCTGCACAATGAGATCTTAGTAATAGTATTTGGTATCGGAGCAATATTTGTTGGATCTGGCTCCCTTTATTTGTTAGATTTCTTGCTTTACGTTACATTTTTGTGTTGAACTGTTTGTTGCTTTGCAGGTATTGAAATTCCGAAGTATGTGGACACCGTCACTCCTCAATACAAACCCAAGTTTGATTCACTGGTCATAACTCTTATTAGTTTATATTTATCAATTTTTATTTCACCATTTCTTCCTTTCCTTTTAACATGATCTATATTTCATATTTTGCATGATCGATTTTCTACATTAGAAGATTCTTTTATAAAAATAAATTGATAAAAATTTCTTTATCATACTCAATTCGATGGAATTGTTTGATTTGAAAGTTGCTCTTCTACAGTTTCGAATTCATGTAATGTCCCATCTTTTTATACTGTGTCTCTAGAACAACTTAAAATTACTAGCGATAAAGGAAATGGAATTGCTTCTATTTAGGGATTTTAATATCACCTTATGTCTGCTGCAGTTACACTCAAAAAAGAAAAAGAAAAAGAAAAAGAAAAGAAAAGGATGACTTCAGACATTCCTTGAGTAACTCGAGAAAAAACTTTGTTCAATAAGCTAAAATGAAAACTACAGTGATCATTTCTTAGTAAACTTTAAACACTTGTATAAAAATGTCATTTTGTGTAAAGATAATTTAGTATGCACTGATCATGGTAAATGTTTCAGTATGAAAATTTAAAAACTATTTACTTTGTTAACGGGCTTTTCGCAAGAGAGATGAGGGGTAGGGCATTATTATCTTTAGATTAAGGAAGATCCTTCTAACAAAAAGCTGTGTGTTTTGACTTTCAGTTGGTGGAACTCAAAGAAGCAGAGCAGAAATCCTTGGAGGAGTCCGAAAGATTAGAAAAGGAAATAGCGGAGGTTCAAGAGCTGAAGGTGAAATAGTAGTTTGGTCAAGTTTTTTTTTTTTGGCTTATTCACATGTTCTCCTTTTTATCTTGCTTGTAAACTTTATTTATTCATTTGTTGTTAATGCTGCTGCTGCCTGCTTTTGTTTTTTCTTGTTTAATTTCTCATATGTTTCTTCTGGCATAACAGAAGAAGCTCAGCACCATGACTGCAGATGAATACTTTGCTAAACATCCAGAGCTAAAGAAGAAGTTCGATGATGAAATCCGAAATGATTACTGGGGCTACTGATGTTAGGTCTTTGTAATTGTACAGGTTCTTGGTTCTGCCTCTTCATTAGGACCAAAACCTTTTTGAGTTCAACCCTATTTGTTTCGGTTTTTAGAAATAAAAAAGGAAGAACAGAGATGTCCATGATTTGGTTGCTCAAGTAGTTTGAAATGTTAACTAGAATGTACCTTGTCTGCAAAATGTCTGGATTCACCCTCTCCACCCGGAGAGAAAAAAGATTATTAAAACAAGAGTCCGTTCTAAGTGTGGATTCCCAGACTCATTAAAGTTTTTACCTGTTCATAAATTCTAATCATCAGCTCTTCTAAGCGAAAGGGATATGTTTCTGCTTCAATTTTTCCTGCATGTTCATTTCCTTTTCTGCATCTGGTTTCCACAGGGACATTATTTTTTTTGTTTAGAGGGCGAAAATATAGTTGTTGAGAGTGAGTCTTGTTCTATTAGCTATGCCTTACTCTGTAATCAATATAATAATGTTACGTTTGGATCGGAGGAATGAGGGTGGGAATGGAATGACTCATTTTTATGGAATAAAAAAAATTGTGTTTGGTTGTTCCATTGTAATGGAATGAACCATTCACATTTCTCTTAAATTTATGAATTTTATTCCTTGGAGGAGGATGTGAAATGATTTTTTCCAGCTGTAATGGAATGAATCATTCAATTTTCCATTCCATTCCATTTTCTATTTCATTTTTTCACCTATTCCATTCTTTCAATCCAAACGTAGCACAAGGGAAGTATTATTTTCACATGCTAGAATGTTGCTCCCACGGATGTAGTGTTCATTAATATTTGTCCTGAACCAAGGTAGCATTCTTGCAGGCGTGTGCGTGTAGGAAGGCTGACAACTATATAAGCTAAAGGAGTGATTCGATTGATGGGATTTAGTAATAATACTAGTGATATTGATGGGATAGGAATTTTGTATGTGTTCCTAAAAAAAAGAATTTGTCCATTTTGTCGGCATCTCAAAGTGAAGTGAAAACATGTAAGAACTCTTGAATAAAAATGGAAAAGAGACAGAACACTAGTTCATTTGAAAATGGCACCCCTTCTCATGAAGTTATGTGGCTATTTTGTTAAGAGAGTTATATCACGGTCTTAGGTATTCTCAAAAGATGGAATCAAACCTATCTCTAGATTCAACAGGAGACGAGAGAGGTGAATAGGGTTATTGATAATTGTTAAAAGATGTAATCAAACCTATCTCTAGATTCAATAGGAGATTAAAGAGGTGAAAAGTGTTATTGAGAATCGTTATTTTAACACGTAAAAATTGATTTTTATAAGGTTGTGAATTTTATTTACTATTCATATAAGATGAATCATATAAAATATCAATTTCACCGATGAAATTATGGAATTATCAACTCCCTTACCATTAATCTGGGAATGATTTCGTAGAAATATAAATATAAGTTTCTTCTGCATAAGTTGTAGACTACATAAAAGAAAAAAATAATATTAAAATGGTAGTTGAGGATAACTATTATAGGTATTTTTTTGTTAAGGTTTTCAATTATCTCTGATTTTGTTTTTCTATACCAAGCAACTATGTTTTGACATAGAAGAATTATTATAGGTATTTTTCTTGTTTTGAAAAGCAAGAAAGTGTAGCTAACTATTGGTTCATGTTGTGGTTAAATTCAGTCTCCCATGTGCTTACATTATTAACATCCTTCTTTATAAACTTAAAAATAAAAAAATAATATTGTTGTATATATATAATCTTGAATGAGTTTAGGTGAGGAGTTTCCGGTCTGTGGCTTGCACATCACATGCCATTTCGAAGAAGAATTAGTAAACAAAATCTACTCACCTTTTTGTATGATTCTAATGTCTCTTGAAAAATTTGATTATCTATTGTATCCCGATTTCATGTTATCATTTTCCGAACATAATTTTGAAAAAATTATAGGCAAACAATGATTTTTTATTCATAGAGCAAAAAATTGTCACTTGCACTATCAAAATAATAAGGTAATTATTAGAGGAAACAATTTTATTATATTTTATTATTATTATTATTATTATTATTATTATTTGTGAATTGGGCTAATGGTACAATAATAATGGACCTCGGGGTCACATGGGTGTCAACTACCTTATTTATCAATTAATAATATTTTTGGCCTAAGCAATTGTCAAGGGTTTGAGTAGGTCGTTAGTAAGTCGTACTCATAATTGACCTTTTTAGCTGTTGGGGGACCTTTTAATGGGGACCATAGACTTTTTGGAATTTTTCCCTTTTGTTACGTCTAGACGTCTCTTTACATCTTCACCTTTTCTTTCTATAACTAAATGCAAATTCTTATTTAAAATATACTCTCTCTATTTTAAATTATAATATTAATATTAATTTTTTAAAAATTAATTTCAGATATTTTTTATTTTAAAATTAATATAATTTGTTTAAATTTTAAAAATAATAAATCTTACCACTAGTAAAAAGAACATAAATTAAATAAATTTGTGTTATTTTTGAGTTTAAAAATATTTAAATTTAATATTTAAAAAATTAATTTTTAATCTTATAATTTAAAAAGAAAAGAATATAATTTAAATGCATTCTTTATTTTATTTTATTCAATAAAAGAGTCAATAGTATGAATCATTGAGCGAAAAAAAGATGGATACAGCTGGGAAATCTTGAGTTGAGAATTGAGATGGTAGTTGTCTTGGCCTCCAGAAGAGGAAATAAAATACAAAAGGAAAAATCAAAAAAATTAATTACTTTTTTGAAAATTGGAACTTTGAATAGACAATAAAGAAATGACTATTCTTCAATTCTATCAATCTGTCTTATCCATGAAATAGCTCCATTGGTGTGTTCGGTAAATGTTACTACTTCACACCATGAAAGAAAAGGAAAGAAAAAAAAAATTCAACCGAAAACCCTTGAAGAATTTAAACTAAAAATAAAAAACACTCTTTAAAATAAAATCTTACATTACAAAGAGGACATCAATATTTTTATAAGATATAGTTAATTTTGTCACCATAGGTTAAAATATAATGCATAAAAACACTCTAATATCACATAAAAATATGTGAAATAATTTAATATGCACATAAGTATTCAAATTATAACTAATGGTACTTTTGATCATAATTTTTTTTAATAAACTTGATCCAAATGACTATTGAGACATTGAATTGAAGAAAATTGTGAATTTGAATGCATAAATTTAGTAGCTCATGAAAGAAAAAAGAAAATAGTACTAGAATTTTGTAGTATAATTGGTATCCATCAAATTTTGATAAAGTTACAATTGTTACCCACTTTGTTAATCAAATATAGCTTTTGTTAAATGATAACGTGTTCTAAATTTTACAAATTTTGGTAATATTTCTTTATAATTATTATAAAGGAAGAATAGTAAAAATAATTATCTCTCTTGAAACTGTATCATATTTAAATTCTATTTTATTTTTTCTCACCTTTTATCCATATAATTTCTCTTATATTTTCTCACTTTCATATTTATAATTTTTACTAAAAATTTATTTATTTATTTTAATTACACACATAATAAGCGCCACAAATAATAATATAAATAAAATTTGTGCGATTTTGATAGTTAATACAAATGGGATATATAAACAACCACACTTTTTTTTTTAAGAAAATAAAAATAAAAATTCAAGACATATTACATATATAATATATTATATACCCCCCACACCTCATATATAAGATTCTGTCACTAAAAACTGTCAATGACTGGAAACGACCGTTTAACCACGAGCCAACCCCACCACGACGCAACCACCACCGCAACCACTACCGCTGTGTCAGCTCCACTCTCATACTGACGCATCTTCTCGCTACGTGTCACTATCTCCGCCCTTCATCTCCATTCCGCCCACCTCCCATTCCTTAAATTCCACTTTACTCCTCTCTCTCTCCTCTCTCTCTATAAAACAAGCTCAAAACCATCCATTCATGGCTACTGATGCCACAAACAAGTACTACTATAACAAAAATTACATACACAATTCTACGTAGAGAGTATAATTATATATATGTATATGTATATATTACCTGTCCATATCTACACTCGATTCTTTTGTCCACATTTGCGTGGCAATTTTTATCATTATCATTATCACCGTCAAGCTTAATTCTCACGCTCTGTTACAATTTTTATTTCATTTCTTCTGATTTTTCTTTTTGTATTATTTTTGGCACAATTTTGAGATGTCTGAGGTCAACGAGCCGACCCCGTGGAGAGATGACGTCGCGAATTTCGTCAACGACGTTGGAATTGGCGTTGCGGCGGCGCCAGCTGCGGGTTTCGGTGGTGGTGGCAGGGTCAATGGAAGCGGCCGTGGTGAAGAGGAGAATAATTGGCAATTTCATGCGGTGGAGTTTGGGAAGGGGTTGGCGGAGATGAGTTTGGAGTTCGGGAAAGGTGTTAGGGATGTAGTGAAGCAGAGTGTGATGCGAGAGAATTCGTTTGTTGTGAGGAAATTTGGACCACCGATTAAGAAGATTTGTAGGGAATTGAGGTTTTTGAACGAGTATTTGCCCGAAGATCGCGATCCTGTCCATTCGTGGAGTGTGATTTTCTGTGTATTTCTCGTCGCTCTTGCAGGTAATTCTATTCTGTTTGGTTTCCCGGAGAAAGTTTGTTGAATTTTGTAAATTTGAGTTCCTTAGTGGATTTTTTTTTGCTTTTGTTTTCAAACTGAGTTCCTTAGTGGATTTGATTTTGGAGCAGCGTTTCTTTCAAGTTCTGGATATGATTAAACACAGTGCTAATTTAATTCGATTAAACACATTGCTATTTTGATTCAATTAAACACGGTTCTATTTTGATTTGGACAACTGTTTACTTAGTCAAAGGTGAATTCAAGCTTATGGTGATCTGTTTCTTTTCTTTTCTTTTCTTTTCTTTTTTCCTCTCAAGAATAGCGGTGAAGGTTTCCCTCCCCCCTGGATTTATCTATTTCTTTTACCTTCAATAATGAGTTTTCAGTTATCTTGACATCATGCAACATTAGTTGATATATCTGTTGTAAAAGTTCGTATTCTGTTTCACTAGGTTGAGATTGCTGCCAAGTTAGTAATGTAGAATTTCAATATAATAGAATCATAGTCAGTAATGCTGGCTGAACAATTGGTAGCAAATTATTCTGGAGATTAGCCTTCTGTAGGTTTTATGCTTATGTTTCATATTCTTGAGACATTGCTAATCCCTCCAACCCAAAATGAGGGACAAATTTTCATAGTCAGTAATATCCATGACAAAATTTTCAAGTCCACGTTATCAAGTTGCTCAGGTTTTTCCTGAAACTTCTGTTGTTACTGAAGAGTAACTTTTTTGATAATGCATTGCCTTGTGCTAATTAATCATATGTTTCCTCTCTGTTCCTGTTTAAATTCAGTCTACTAAGCTATCAATTAGAAAAATCAACTCTTTGTCACGTATAGAGATCTTTTCCCCCACTTGTCGATCACATCTCTTGAATAGAATGTGGGTTTGAGATGTTAGTAATTATATTGTATGGTTCACATGCAGCGGGAACTACTGTATAAAGGACTAAGGTAACAGACCAAAGAGATGGTGGTATGCCTTCCATACACCAGATATCTGGATTTGCAATGAACTTTGGTGCTCAAATATTGCAGTCTTTGGCCTTTTTAAGTTGAACTATCAGCACTGTCTTTGTATTAATTTTCTATTTCTTTTTCTAGAGGAGAGTGATGGGGTGATCCCTGATAATTTTCCTAAATAACAAGATAAAGAGCCTTAAACTTCTTAAGGAAATGTATGAGGGAGGGACTGTAGAAAGTCCATGGTGGCGCAAAACTTAGGTAAACTACCAATTTGATTTAAATATTTTAACGCCACAGTGCTAATGCAGGACTAATTCCACAGTTGTTTTGTATAAGGCAGCAGAGAAACATTAATTTTTAAAGAAGATTTACAAATTAAGGAGCTCAAGGAACCCCTGGAGGAAAAGATTACAATTCCCGAAGTATTATGACATTACTTTATGAGGAAAGAAATCAGGGATGAAGTAGAGTTAGGGAGTTGCGACATTCTATAAGAAGTAGTGGTTGATATTGGATGTAAAATTTTCTCTCTTAGTACTCATCTCTGTATGTATTGTCTAGGTATTTCTGAGACTGGTTCCTGGAGTCTAACAAAAAACATTTATCATCCAGTATGAACCGTATAGGGCCTAATACGCTGCATAGTCAGTGACTCAGTACGAACAATATTTCAGAGGAAGTGGCCTTGTAGTGGAAGGGTAGTAACTAGTAAAGCTACCACACATTGGTAAAATATTTGGCTGATATCTGTGAAATACTCATCCATGGGCTGTTAACCATAGTTTTCTAACATTACATTTTCATCTTGAATACCTATTAGGACAACATAAATAATTAATTGTACAAATTTTGTCCCCTATCACTATCATACATCTTACTTAATTAACTATTATGCAGCACTATATGTAAATACTGAATGTGATACAAGCAGTCCATTGATGAAGAAACTGTATATACATCCTGCTAATGCTACTCGTATACTGTTACCGGATGGTAGACACTTGGCTTATCAGGAGCAAGGTGTTCCAGCTGACAGTGCTAGATTTTCGATGATTGCTACTCATTCCTTTCTCTCATCCCGGCTTGCAGGTACAATTATGTTAGTTGAATACATCTAGCAGAGTTACTTATTTCAGAAGTTTATGATTGATATAGACTTGCTAACATTTGGCACACATTCTCTTTTTATATATTGTTGGTGCAAATAGGAATACCCGGTCTTAAGATTTCACTACTGCAAGAGTTCGGCGTTCGTTTGATAACATATGATCTTCCAGGGTTTGGGGAAAGTGATCCTCATCCCAACAGGAATCTCATGTCATCAGCGGATGATATGTTACACCTTTCATATGCTGTGGGTGTCACTGACAAGTTTTGGGTGGTGGGATACTCTGGTGGAAGCATGCATGCTTGGGCTGCACTTAGATATATTCCTGATAGAGTTGCAGGTACTTTCATCTTATTATCTGCAGTTCTTTTTCTTTCTCTATTTTTTATTTTTATTATTATTTTTTTTATTTTTTTTGAGAACCTATACTATTACAATTCAATTCTAGAGATACATTTCAATTCTAGGAGCCTGGGAACCTATACTGTTCAAATTCTGAGCTGCTTTGTTACATAGGCTTCACTACTGAACTAAAATTACTCAGCGTCCAAGTAGTTCTGAAAGATTTTTTTTCAGAAGTATTGTGATGCTTTGATTCACTTCTGATAAACTTATAACAGGAAAAGTGAATACTTCTATTTTCTCTGATGACCTTTCCTCTGATCCATCCTTGACCAAATATGCAGGTGCATTCATGGTTGCCCCAGTGGTCAATCCATATGAACCAGGCATGTCCAAAGAAGAGACACGTAAAACCTGGGATAAATGGACGTTGCGAAAGAAACTAATGTACTTCCTAGCTCAAAGATTTCCCAGATTTCTTCCTTACTTCTATCGTCGAAGCTTCCTTTCTGGAAACCTTGGTCAAATAGATAAGTGGCTCTCATTGTCACTTGGAAAGAGGGTGAGACATCTTATTCACAGTCACTGTATTGCCGTTCCAGCTTAGATAGTGAATATCTACTTAAACGTCTAGTTATTGTTTTCTTAGGGATAAAATATGGTAATAAGATATCAGAAAGAACGTAATCATATGAAGGGAAACTTTGTTTCGGATATATTAATTGTGCTGCAATGCCTACAATTCCTTAGGAGGTTCATATGTAGAAGGGATTCACTTCCAGCTTCTTGTTTTGTTGGTGATTTTTTTAAAGTGTGCTGATTTGTCTAGGATAGGGATTTCATAGAGCAAGAAATGTTCCAAGAGTTCTGGCAGAGGGATGTGGAGGAATCAGTCCGACAGGGAAATGTAAAACCATTTGTGGAGGAAGCTGTCTTGCAGGTTTCAAGTTGGGGTTTCAACCTTGCAGACCTCAAAGTACAGAAGAAACGCAAAGTGAAAGGCATCCTCCTTTGGCTTAAGTCAAAGTACAATCAAGCTGAAGAAGAACTGACAGGCTTTCTTGGCCCAATGCATATATGGCAGGTCCGTGCCGCGTCTTTGTTATCATTTTTCTGGTCTTAAAGTTGTGAGTTCTATTATTCTATGCGATAGTCGCTACTAAGATAACTTGGTGTATTACTGTATTGTCCTTGTGTTATCAGTTTCTTCATTCCTTTTCATTCATTCTACTTTTGAATAGGGATGGCAATGGGACGGGGCGGGGCGGGGCACATCCCACCCCCATCCCCGGCCTTATAAAAATTCTCCATACCCGCTTCATTCCCCACAGGGATTAAATTTTAAGAACCATCAACATGCCCATGGGGAATTTAAACCCCCACGGAGAATTTATATCACCGCGGGGATTAATATTTTGTGAATTTTTTAAATAAAAAAATTCAATTTTAGTTATATTTACAATATTACATATATAAAAATTAATCATATATTAGCGCATACATGATAAAATTAAGAAAAATCAAATAATAATAATAATAATAATAATAATATACACACACAAGGACATATATTTTAATTATGTAATATATAATAGTATAAATATTAATTTAATTAATATATAACTATTCGGAGGTGGGTACGGGGTGGGGATTGGGGCAGGGAAAGCAAATACTATCTCCTCCCCATCCCTATAAATAACATTAGGTGATTCCCCATCCCCGGTCAATGTCAAAATCACCGTCCCCATTCGGTGTGGAGCATGGGGATCACCGTGGGGACGGGGAAAATTGTCATCCCTACTTTTGAAGACTGCAGTTCTTGTTTTGACTGGTTTAGTGATTTAAGTGGTGTGATCACATGCACTACTGTTGTACATTTAATAATTAGGCAATGAGTTTATTTTGTCCCAGTGATTCGTGGAGCATTGTATGTCTAATCTGCAAATACTTTTAACTTAAAATAGTGAACAGGTCTGTATGGATGGAAAGGGAATGACTAATAATTCTTTGAAACAGGTAGTTTCTGTGCTAATTTTTAGGCATTTCCTTCTTTCCATACTTCTTTTCCAAAACCAATAGCTTTTCAAAATTTTGTCCATGATGTGGTGTAAAACTATATCTTTTTCCAATTATATTTCAGACAGAACAATTGTCTGCTTATAGGCTAAGCCCTCGAGTAACTATTTGAGGTTTTTTAATGTTATCAATAGAAAGAGTTGTGATCTCATTAGGTCATATCGACTTAAATTGTTAATCTGGCATGACACTTGACATCCTTCTTATTTCTTTTTATGTTAATTTTACAATGTGTTGAATAGGGGATGGATGATAGGGTGGTCCCACCATCGATGGCTGATTATACGCAACGCGTTCTGCCAGGGGTCATGTTGCATAAGCTCCTCAACCACGGCCATTTCACATATTTCTATTTCTGCCATGAATGTCATAGACAGATATTCAATACACTCTTTGGAGACCCTCAAGGTCCACTTGCCACTAAAGTTGATCAAACTCCCATAGAAGAAGATAATGAAGATGTTGAAGCAGTAACCCTTGGTGATTCACCACAGATCGATATCACTACTGTAGTTTAGTTTACAAATTGCGATGTATATACCACAGGGTTGCTCCATTTGAGCAAGATAGTGTCCTTGCTGTCATTTTCGCTGCTGCTTCTTCTTCCAGCAATTAATGGAATATATATTTTAGATATTGAAACTTACGCTACAAAGCAGAGGGATCAAAACCAATTGATTATCCTGTATAGAAAAAGGAAAGAGATGCAGGTTGAACTTTGTTATAGGTTTCAGTTAGAGGCCGATATATGGAATTTTGTAATGACTGGTGAGTCCCTTTTAAGTTGTCAATTGTTAAGACTACATACAAAATTATGAATGATTCATTCATACAAATGTGGGAAACACCTGCATAAGTCAGAAGCTCCAACAACAGTTTTATCTTCTCTTTTCTTTTTTCCTTTTCATGCAATTAAATTCTTATGTTTACCAAAAAAAAATATATATGGAGTATATGACTATACCAAATCAGTAAGTTTGTGTTTTAAAAATGAAGAAAAAGATAAATTGGTTGCTACCTTTACCAATAGTTTGTTGTTTTTGTATTGTTTATAAAACTGTGAAGTGTAAATTACAAAGCATAGAATAATCGCAACAGTAATTATTCTGAAATGGGCCAAATAGCAAAGTTTCAGCCGATCTGGTCTTCTGATTTCTGAACTTTGCTTTGAACTTGGCTCAATACCTTAAGGGCATGTTTGTTTCCAACAATAACAGTTGGGATTTGATTATTAATTAATACTAAGTCCATTGTTTGTTTTAAAAATTGGACTTGAGACTATTAATCTGAGATAATAAAATAACTTAGAATAGAGATTATTTAATATCATATCCAACCAGATATTATAATTCTTAGCATTTGAGATTAAAACTTTGTGGACAAATTTAACCTTTTACCTTTTTATAAAATGGTAGGTGTATGCTATTCTATCCATTTATACTCATACTATTGAGGTTACGATCTCTTTGTCATTACTAGTAAGGGTATAATAATTCAAATGATAGGTTTTTATCCAATCTTTTAAATAATTTTGAACAAAACAAACATAATATGAAATTATTTTAAATTATCCCATAAATAATCCTATTATAAACAAACATGTGACTAGGACTATCTAATTCAAGAATTAGTAGTCTTAAAATTATAATTCATGGGAATATAATCCCCGGATTACAATCCTTGCAAACAAATATAGTTTAAATAAGAAAAATAGAATAGTATTCCCTCAGTTCCAAATTATAAGATCATTATAGACTTTTGAAAATTAATTTGATATATTTTGAAACTCAAAATTGAGATGATTCATTAAGAGAGCATTTGTTATTGGTCGTTTGAATAGTTATCTTAGATACCCGGTAATGTAAGTCAATCATCCTAATAAATTGTGGTTGCTACATTAGTAATCTCATATAATTACATACCTGGTAAAGTGTCAACATTTTTACTTGAAATGAGTATTTGAATGATCAAAAAATAGGTGGTAATCTTAGATTACCACAATTTGGTCATCTTGAGATATTTCTATAAACAAAAATATCCATCATATTTTAGTAATCTAGACATAAATATCCTTATTTACACATAATTATAAAAAAATTATCAAGCAAATGCCCATTTATCAAATATTTGTCCTTATTCATCTTGTTTTGTTATTTATTATTATAAGTTTAATTTTATTATGTTTAAATTGACTTAATTAATTAATCTTTATTTATGTATTAATAATTAAATATTTTATAAATTATTGTTTTACAAAAATAATAAAACTTTAAATATATTTTATTAAATATTATTGAATTAGATTACTTTATTTGGTCTCCAAGTTTTAGGGTTGGGTTTCCTTTTGTCTATAACAAATAATATTGATTGATTTTTTACAGCCTTTGGGCATTATTCTCTCATCCTCTTCATTCAATTTTTGAACCATGTCCTGCATCAGACTGAGGATAAGTAAACAATCCAGGATGAAGATAGAAAAGTATATTTTCTGATGCCTTTGTTTCTTATTTTTTTCCCTTCCCGATAAAATGTTGTTATCCGCTTTGTAATTTGATATAGAACAACAATTTTACCGTCTGAATCGAATGGTTGACCACTCTTTCCTTAAGACTATATTCGCCCTTACTTTTGCTACACAGGATTACTACGAAGAAATTTATATCAAGAAAATATTAGAATAATATTTTCTTAAGAACTTGAGAAGGATTTTCAATAATTTTTAAAGTAAAGAACTTGAGAATGATTGATTTGAAGTAATTGTTTTGGATAGACTTGGAACATAATTTTTGAAGTAAAGAATTTGAGAATGATTTATTTGAAGTAATTGTTTTGGGTAAACTTGGAACCTATTTATAGGTTTCCTAACACCCTTTTGAAGAGGTTCCAATTTCCTGAAAGGGTTTCAATGCATCCCAATGCATGGTAATGGTCGCATCCCATCTTGGCATCCCAATTTGGTCGTATCCCAAATCCCAACTCTGTTTGCCATGACTTGAACCCAAGTTCTTAACATTAAGACATTTTATTTTATCCAACTGAAACAATTCTTTTGTTGGCTATATAGACAGCATATAATATATTTATTATATACTTTCTAGATTTGAAAATATCCAACAGAAAAGAGTATTTGGAGATGCAATGATTGCCTGTTTTGTAATAATAACATGTGTTCTCTCAGTATCAACTATGCTGGATTTTTTTAGTTGTTCATTGTGTAGTGATAATTTCCATCTTTCTTTGTCTGCTCTGCCATTGTTATCTTCAATCTATGCCATTACTATCTTTCAAGATATAAACAGCAGTATTGCATGGTTACAACAATGATGATGTCTGTAGAGTTTGTTTGTTATACATTACTGGTTTTCTGTCAAGTATAATTTTATTAATTGTTATTTTTTTTATTTTTTTTGTTGAAATTAATAAGAGAAGAGGTGGTTACACGGAGCAAACCTGGAAAAAGAAGCCAGAAGCTAAGAAGGGTGTATCTACAGAAGCTACTGAGTCTTATCAGTAACAGACTAAATGTGATGAATGCTGCTGAAAACAGTGGGCAGTCTCATGCTTCAGTCCCATCTATAGCTTTCCCCCACCTGAAATATGGAATCAAATACTTGTGTTTATGATTATTCTTAAACCGTAAAGTAAAGTACCTTGTACTAACTGACTTTTCAGTATTGAACATGTCTTTTGGAATATGTATGTTTTCAGGTTCCATTTGAATCCTCTGTTACACGTGTTGGAACAACTAAGAGCCATTTCAAAGGGAGATTATACAACACCAATTACAGAGAAAAGGAAGTTAAGTTAGGAACCATCATATTTGCTGCTGTTAATCTCCCTGTCGCAGAAATATTCCAAAGTCTCCTTAATTCATAATGCAAGTAAAAGTTTTGGCTTTATTTGGTTGCTATTCTACATATTCTCTACTTAAAAGAAACTACCTTATATGATATATTAAGACTATAGCACTATATTTCTCTATCAACTGTATACTAGATGGGGTGGTCAACTATCGTGCATGCTTTGCAACTTAGACCTTGACCTTTGATAATCTCTTAATATATACTTGAACAGTTGTTTAAGAAGAACCCGAAGGTGGAAGTTTTCATTCCTCAAGGATAAGAATATGGAAGTTATCCTTAATTCAGAAGGCTCATTTGACAAGAAAAGTCATGGTGTTACAGCTGTAGCCAAATTTGGATCACTTGTCCATATATCAACATGTCCCGGTGGATATGAAAGTTGCTGCATTAGAGGCCAATCCTGGTTGGTTCTGTCGATGGTGAAAAAGTAGAGTCGAAAAACTCTTGGTCCCATGTCACATGCATTGTGGACTGCTCAAGGAATTGCAGCCAATGTAAGGAAACCAATACTAAATTTACCACAACTGTTTTCCGGAGGGAGGGGAAGGCTACTCGAATTGAGATCAATCCTCCTGTCACGTACGATAACTGGCACTCAAGAAGAATAGAATTTTACTGAGTTGAACAATCTTTCTTTCTTTCCCGTCCCATGGTTGTATTGTGAAACTATCTTCTGGTACGTGGTCTTTTTGGGTAGAGCGTTGATCAGAGTTGAGTTGCGTGAAGAAATTTTGTAGGAATATAATTTTTTGCTCCATGGGTTTCTTGTATATATAGATAGAGGAAAAAGGAAATTAATTAATGGGGTGGGTGGATATTCAAAATCTTTTAAAGCTTTAAATTTTGTATGATATATTCTCGGAAACCAATTAGAACACAGAAAATGAGAAATTTATCTTGTGTTTGATCCAATATTGGTGTATCTTTCACAATCTCTATTTTTATCTTTTTGACAGGAAAGGAAAGCTATAGATTACATATCAAAAAATGAATGACATCTTCTTTCCACGCTTCCGGACCTACCACCCTTCGTTGCAAATTTATTGATGTACAGTATTCTGACTTTTTACAACTAGTACAGATCCATCACAGAAGAGTTGGAAGATAATAATACATCAACTTTCCATGTCTATATGCTGCAAATACCACGCTATTAGTTATTTTGACTTGGCTCTTAACAGAAGACCCTTTGTTGTTTGCCACTTTTAATGCTTTTTTTGGTCCCTTTTGCTTAATTAAGGAGAGGGGAGGGGAGGGGAGGTGGGGTTAGACAAAATCCTAAACTCCACAAGATTAAAAAGATTAAAATAATCTGAAAAGAAGCGGTTTTATAGAAGGTTCAACCTATCAGCTGATAGCCTTTGCTTAACTGATGATCTTACAAGTTTCTTAGCAAAGATGACTGATGAAAATGTGTTGGCTCATTTTCATGAGCTATACAGAACATTGCAAGTCCGAAAGGAATCCCAAGTACTACGCTCTATTATATAGCCACTCAACTTTTTCCTTTGTTCAGTGTAGGTAAGATTGCTGTGGCTTCACCATCAACAACAAGCAGCTCCCCATTATTTTTGTAGCACTTGGTTGAAAACTTTGTGCTGTGCAACACAATCAAATACCCAAGTTACTCAAAAGCAATCAATCCCCTTTAGTTCAGTATAACGAGGGTTTTAACAGTAATTTAGCTTACACGAATCTCTTTTTGACTTCTCTTATGTTAATTACCGTTACATCACCAACAATCTCTTCTCCAATATAGACAGGCAATCTGAAGTGCAAGCTTTGAGAAACATATATAGCTTGAGGCTGCAAAGATCAAACATTTACAAAATCAGACCACCTTAAGAAGGAAATTCTATTAGAGCCACAAACCGAAAGGCTACCGAAGTTGTCAAACACTATAAGAAAGTTAAAAGCTTGTGATGATGGCGCCCACAAACAAAGAGTGCTAAAGTTACCACCTCAATAAAATCTTTAGGCAACTATAGGAATGGGTATACGGGAAATGTAACTACAAAATGTATTATACTTGCTAAAATTAGTGGAATGTCGAGGACTAGTAGAATAAGGGAAGGCCTTACTTCCAATGCAGGGCAGCCTTGAACTTCTAAAAGAGTTGCTAAGGCCCTAAAAATATGGAGAATCGTCATTTTTTGTTAGCCAAGAATAAGGAACAAACCCCAAATTTAAAAGGCATGTTCGGGGACTAGCCCTTAGTGCGGAAAAAAAAGTTGACTGCCCCTGAAGTTGAAGGGAGACGAGTACGAAGGAAGTTGGGAGTAAAAACAAGAAGATTGCCTTGGCTTAAAGGGAGTTTAAACTCCTAAAGAGGGGCAAAAACAGACTATACACGCACCTACTAGGATTATAAGGTGTTGGCTGAAACCGAGAAAATCTCTGAAAAGAGAACAGTTCAGACTTCTCTTCAGAACAAAGCAAAAGAAAACCATGGCAACAAAAAAGAAAACTAAGCAAGATCATGGGAGTATATCAAGTGATTTATCGGTGTACAAGATGGCTTTTAGTCACCTTTAATCGTCTAGAAGAAAGGTTCATAGTTGCAGCAACCAGAAAAATCAAGTAACAAATTGATCGAGGACACAGAGTGATCAGACTGAACTCATTTTTATCTGAATCATCTTGCTCTCATTTTTTGGGGGACAGTAATGGGTAGAACTCTATTACTCAAGTGTATGTTTATGGTTTACGTGTTCTGTGACTATTATTTACTCTATTCTATCCTCTCTTTTTCTTTTTTCATTCTGTAAATCAGGACTCATCTCCAATAAATTATTTTGCCACCTCTCATACTCTTTTTTTAATTCATAAATTTACTATGTACAAATCAAATAAGATCTTGCATATGAAGAGAGGGTTGGAGGAAAAATAACAAAATAAAAGAACTTGTGACTCACAAAATGCGAAGAGATTATTCGAGGAAATATGGCAGCAACAAGCATCCCATGGACAACTCTATCTTCAAAACCAGCAGCTTGTGCACACTCAGAATCAAAATGTAGAGGATTTGAGTCATGACTAAGCTTTGAATATTCAAGAACATCTTGATCGGAAAATATCCTTGTTTGCCTCAAATGGTCTCCAACTTTCAGTATACAAGGCGCTACTGATGAAGAGAAACATAAAGAACGGATGCAACTCAAAATCTGGCGCTTGATAAGCATTCTAGGAATGAATTGAAGCGATTTCAATAAAAAAGATCAAGAGAGGTTCTTAATTAAAGTGAAGTTCGCTGGTTCCTGAACTTCGAATGAAGCAGACTGATCTCGTAAGTCTGATATTAGAGCAAATTAGGTCCTCAAGTCATGAAATTGTTGGCAACAGCGATACCCCAAACTTTGCAAGCAAACTAGCTCAACCAGGCAACAGTCATACTCTACGGAATAAAGGAGAAAGCACCTGTGGAATCAGACTCAGGGATATTACTAGCAAATCTAGTATAATAATTTATGCAGATTATACAGTAACAAAGTTAACATGGGATTCCTAAATTACCGCTACAGTATGTGTTGGAACTTGTGGCTCATAATTGAAAAGTCCTTGATAAAGGCCAGTGCCTCGCGAAGCTCCACTCCGCTCCGTTCGGTCGTGGACCGAAGGTTTTGGGGGGAGTGTGGGGGGCGTAACCCTCCCCCCCCCCCCCCACGGTATGGGCATTATGGGTATTCAGACTATAATGTGGATTAGGGTTGGAATAGAGGTAGCAATTATTAATACTCTTTATTGTATAACCCTATGTATCATCATAAACATAATCAATAAAACAGTCTCCGCTCACCGCTCCCGTGAATGTACCCGGTTTTGGGGAACCACGTATATATTTGTGTTGATTCTTTAGACTCGTATATCGTGTGTGTGATCCGATTCTAACAGTATGAAATGAGTATTTATCAAAAGTTACGTCCATAAAAATGCTGTTTTTTTTATAAAAAAATTATCAACAATATTTTAATTTCTTTTTTTCAATAAGTAAACCCTTAGAGATCAAATTACCATATGTAATGCAAGAAGTGAATTAGGGAAAGATATTCAAGCAAGATAACGTACACTTGCATGAGATCATGCTAAAATTTAATATTACCTTTACAATCTTCTTTCTTATATTGATGACTAAGTTTAAATATCAACACAAACTGTGTGTTAGTACATGATGCCCTTTGATGCAAAACTATAAGAGTTTCTTCAACTCCGGAGCACATTGATTTTAAAATAAGAAAACTACAATCTTGATTCCCCTGGTAGCATTAGAAAGCGCATAAGTATTTTATACGAATAAAGTCCATTTAACTCTTTAGCAGAGTCATTCTTACAAACTAAATCCTATGTTGCCCCAGAACTGAAAAGGCTTTGCCGCCTGATTACCTCCTCATCAAATGCAATTATGACATCACACACAGAGACACACAGATGTATAGGGGTGTATATACACACCCCCAGAAATATAATGTTAAAAAAATCATAATTTCATATCAAACTGTTAAACAAATGATAAACCCTGGTATAATTAAATGTAATTACTGCAAATAAGTTATTAATATCAAGAGTTAATCGTATGCCTTTTTTCACAGGCATTTCAGCAAACATGTCAAGTGCAAAGCTTGCGCAGTCATTGTTAACGTATGATATGATAACCGTGGATGATGCAGAGTAAAATGTTGAGTTTTATAACGAAAATGAAAAGAGTAGTTGTTAATCGAATTCACCTAAGAGCTTTTATTGCAAAGCGCCACATGAACTTCACAGAGAGAGAGAGAGAGAGAGAGAGAATGCCCAATACCAACAGTGTAATACTCCCTCGGTTCCTAAATAACTGACGTTATAGGTCAATTTTTTTGTTCCCAAATATTTGACGTTATAGAATTTCTAGGAGAATTTATATATATCCATATAATCCTCTCTCTTCTTCCTATTGGAGTCCTAAAGAAAATTAAAGATTTGAAAATTCTCTCTCTTCTTCTTATTGGAGTTCTATAAAAAATTAAATACTTAAGAATTCTCTCTCTCCTTTCTATTGGACTCTTTTATCTTTTTATGTATATCTGTGCAATTCTCTCTCCCCTTCCTATTGGATGAATAGACAAATGAATTGGAGTAATTAAGTTTCTTAATTAGTGTGCTTTGGCTGCTAACGTCAGTTATTTAGGAACCGAGGGAGTAATATAAGAAAAATAGAATAAAATTGCAAGACTTCTTCGCAGCTCAAAAACTAATATAAGAAAATTAGAATAAAATCTTAAAGTTACTACTAGCAAAGCCGTGGGAGCAGAGTTTACTTTTATCCAAAAATAAATTGATTAAATTTTGACTTTTAAAAGAAAGTCCTGAAAATAAAATAATGACAAAAATATTTATGACAAACCTAAATATTATTTTTTTAAAATAATATGTCAATGTCAAATGAATCTCTTAATTTTAGGCAGAAAGAGAATATGGTTACATCATGGTTAATTATGTTACGCTTTGAGAGTATATATTGAGCTCATGATTGGATTATATAAATGTGTGTGTACATATAATTATTTGAAAATGCATCATTAAGCATAAAATTATTATTTTAAAATTTATAATAAATTCACATCATAATTTAAGACTTTTTTCCCTAAAAATGAGAGAACAATATCTATCCTTTTATTATCCTCAAAACATAATAGAAGTCGATCACATTGTGAAAAAGAGGAATAGGTGTAATTACTTATTATTAATGCTTAACAATGATACCTAAATAACTATAACCCTAAATAATTCCAAGTACATATTATTAACCTAACCCTAAATAACAATTCCATGGATAAGATTTTCCAATTATCAAAAGTTTCTCAAGGTACTGCTTCGTCTCATTGGCTGGCCCATGGGACTATAATACACAAAAGTAAAATATAAAGAATAAAGGTAAACAGCATCAACGAATCATAATGCACAAGTATGGTAAAATTCATTTTCTTCATGCTGATAAATAGGGATAGATAAATACTCCACAGCTCAAAAAAGTCTTCCAACATGCATAACAAAACCAAACAAGTGAAATAGGCTGAAGCATACACAACCTATCAATAAAGAAACTCCTCTCTCACAAATATCATTTCCAAGAAAAAACTATATTACAACAGAAACTTTGGTGGTGTTATGATCAGGACATAGGGCTCCAACTTCTAATCCAGTCTGATAAAGTCGTCACGTTCTCGTTCATATCATCAACAGAGTCGCTCTTTAGTGCGATCACGATATCCTCAGGATAACTTTCTTTTGCCTCCTCCAGCAGCACTTGAAATATTTCACATTCTATGTTGTTAGAAAGCTTTGAACCTGTGTAACCTCTATAAACAAAAAACAGTTATAAGATGGAAAGATCAGGCAGCAATAATAAATGATAAAAACAAACATCCTGGAACACATAAAGGTACCTCCTACTCAATCGGTCAAACAACACAGAGTTTTCAGTTTGAAGTACCACAACACGGTCAAACCAACGCTGAGGAAAGAAGTCGCAACCATGATAATCCACGATATTTCCACCCTCTTCCATCATATTCTCAAGCTCATCACATACCTAAAAATCACACGTTAAAAAATGGATGTTAATAGAAGCAATGTCTAAAACATGAACAAGGGTGGATATTCTATTATCTTTCTTGCGCATATCTATATTTTTGCACAAGAATAAATGTTTTGGTTCTTCCAGAGCAGGCAGCTAGAACCTTTGAATTAGGGAATGATTTGTTTTGGTAAACCGTGGTCTGAAAATAAGAGTCTCACTTTATTTGTTGAATATTGAGATTTTCTACCACACTAAACATAGTGTTTCTCAAAAAAAATTCCTAACGATAAATTTAAACGTCTAAAGTTTAATATAAAAAAATCGTCGAAGAAAATTATGTCCAAGTGTGTTGTACAAACCTTATATATTCGCCAGGATTTTTTTTTATTTTTTTTTTGGGGTGGTGGGGGAGGGGGAGAGGAGGGGAATCAACAAAAAGAAGTAGGACACTCATTTTGACGGAGGGAATGTATTAAGTTTCAAGACTAAGTCTAGGCATCCAAGCTAAGGGATGGATCACACATGATTTAAGACGTCTTCAAAAGTTCTAGAAGTTCTATGAATTGATCTTTATTAATCAAATTGTCATAAAGCCTGTACAGACTTCAATCAATCCTAAGATTTGGAATGAAACTAAGCAAGCATAATGTACAATAACTCATACACAACTAAAATACAGCACTCGGCACATTTATCACTGCTATGCCTTGTCCAAGTTAAACAACATGTGAAATTTGCAAAACACTCCTGAACCTCAAAATGGATAAATAAAGGAGGGGGAGGGTGGGGTTGGATTCCGTAAAGCCTAAAAGTCAACAAAAGGGCCCTAGTGTGCTCCATCTCAAAGTAGAGTAATTTCGCATATATATCATTTCACTTTATCTTCAACCTTTACGAACTGCATAAATTACATTAGATTTCCAAAAGACAAAAAAATATTCCTGGCTCATGATCTATTTCAGGGTGAGTTTTAAGAGGAAACAATTAGAAATAGAGAAGTTAAAAATAGGCAGACTTTCCTAAGTATTCATGACAGAAGTAGAAAAAATAGAAGTATAAATGTTATACAATACTAGCAGCGTTTCAAACCAAAAAATAATAATAATAATAATAATAATAATAATAAAATAGTCAGCAGTCTTGTATTTAATGCATATAAACTTGTACAAAATATAAAAAAGTAAAACAATTTATGCACAAAGTACCACCTGCAAAGAAAGACTACTGACCTTTTTGGCAGGAACGAGGAGCTCCCGCCCGCAAGCCCATAAGTCCATAAAGTATATATTAAGTTTACCAAAAGGGGTGATTCCCAAGTACATGGTGCATAAAAAAATCCCTCCCAAGGCTACTGCCAAAAGGATATACAAGAAAAAACCCAAGAGCTCCCACAAATAACTAACAAAACGCTCATAGAATTCTTCCAAAAATTATGTGAAAGAAACAAATAAACTCCTAATAAACTTAGTTAAGCCCAAGAAATAAGAGCAAATTCAAGAACAGAAATCGAATATGAACAACTCATGTATCCTTGGCATCAAAACATCTACCGACCCCTCCATATAATCCATCAAACACAGTGAGCGATCTTAACCCAACACATCCTAAAACTCCTACCCACCTTCACTAGCTCATATTTAGCAGCTATTTTTTTTAAGATAAAAAGGAGGATATTAATTCGATAAAAAGAAAGAGGACACACTGCAAAGACGGACAAGAAAATTGGTTTAGTGCTTCCGAGGGTTTGCTGCTAAAAATGCTAGCTCATAACCAAAGTTCGATTGCCATAGGCCTCAAGTTCAGTGACCGGAACCAGCAATCTTTAGGTTATTATTCAAACAAGCCTCTGTCATTTCTCCCACCCCTTGGAGTTTCAGTTACTCATATCAATTAATTTCTTGTCTAAAACCTTCTATAGTGTTGAATTACAAAGTCAATCATTAGTTCTACTTCCAAACAAACTTTAGTTATTTTCTATAACGTTCATTAAATTAACGTCAATAGCAACTTAAATTGAGCTCAAACACTGAGTATTGATTATACTAATAATGGTGGCCTGGCTTTCTCCACAGGATCTTTTGAGAACCATTTGGGTTTTTGAATTTTCCCTCCTAATAATCTTTGCTATATTGGCCTTGGGACTAAAAAAGAAAGAAAACAAAGCAAAAATAAAAAAGATAAGAACTTTACAGTAGATTCATTCATTTCCTTTGCTAAATTCAAGCAAACCTAAAGAATGTGTATACATGTACTAAACCCAATAGTTGATTAGAATTGATTCAACTATTTAAATAAAATCTTCATAAATTACAATTTTGATCATTATATACAATACTCTCCAAGTAAAAAACAAACATCATAGAGACTGAAAAAATTAGGGTTTTGAGGAGAGACTCACAAGGTCTTCGTTGATGATGTAGCAGTCGAACTTATCATCCCAGCCGTCGTGCAAATTCTTCTCCTTAACAAGGTCGCCAATGTTAATGTGGCGGAGCTGGGTGGCTTCCGCCAGCGCCGACGACATCGTTGTCTTGCCGGTACCGGGTGTTCCAGTCACCAGAATGTTTGGTCTCTTCCTCTCCATTGCTCCGCACACTTACCTCTTCACTTGGAACTTTTCAAGGAGTGAACTTTAAAGTTAACAATCTGGTCTTTTTTCTTTTCCCTTTTTTAAATAAAATATGTCATTTTCTAAATAAGTGATGGTATAGTTAAATTTTTTTGAAACTCCATTGGTTAAAAAAAATAAAAAAATTGAAGAATAATGAATCATGATAATTTTAATTTTTAATTTCAACATGTCAAAATTGCTATAGAATATGTTTAAGAGTAAAATTTTCGCAGGTGAGTTAGAATTAAATTATGAAACAAACATTTATAGAATAGTCATAAGAACATTATTTAAGACCAAAATTTACTTAAATATATCAAATCCAATTTATCAAGAAATATCCAAAAATGAGAAGTTTGGGAATTTTAATTTAGGACTAAGAGGCTAATTTTATGAAAAAGAAAAAAAAAATGGTTTCTTACATTTAAACACAAAAGTACCCTATGATAAAAAAAAAAGTATATAGTTGATCCAAAATTTTCTTTTCAATAATTATTAATAGCCCTAACAGTACATGTCATTTGTGTATAGGGATAAAATCGCTAATAATCTAGAGAATTGTTATTTTCATAAGAAAATTTAATAATTTTCAACAATTCAGCTTAAAAAATACTGGAAGAGTATCAATCAAATAAAAAATAATTACATATTACACCAAAATCAATAGTAGTGATGATTTATACATAGAATGCAAGAAAAAGACACCTGGTACATGTTATAAATTCTACCAAATGACCTTGCCGGACATTTTTACAACAATGAATCATCATGACAAAATAGCTTCAGACTAAGATCTACATGATCTGCTAAACAATATTTATTATTGAATTAATCATAGCCTAAAGCTAAAAGGAATATAAAAATGAACAGCAGAAATGTGCAATGTGGGCCCCCCCCAGCAATCGACCCTTGCTGCTCCTCCTTGATAGCAAGGTCACACATCCAATGCCATTAACATTACTGAGAAAATCAAGTGAATGAAGGTGAGGAAAAAATAAAATGGTAGAATCTCCCCTAGGTTGGTGTATCCTCGGTGGTGGTGTTTATTGGACATTGAGACGCAAATGTACAAAACTTGCATTTCCAGCGCTCCTCTTCTGGAAGGTAAGTGGCATCTCGGTCCCCTCGCCAAAACTCAAGAGAATACTTAATTTGACCCTTGACCCAATCAGAATCAAATGCAAAATGATCTTCACCAATCAATGAATGATCTTTTTGAGATTCATATCTGCCAAAAAACCCAAAGAATGTCATAATACGGTGAAAAACTGCAGAAGCATGGAATGAGCCTCCTATATTATGCAAGTTTATGGAGAAGTCAAAAAAATGTGTGAAGCTAAACATACAGGGCACGACTTATGTGAAGTTGAAAATATGTGAATAAGCTACAAAGAATGAGTGCAAAAATAATTTTGTACTCACCTCAGCAGAAGCTGGTCATCTGCAAGAGGCAGCGTGGAACAAGTGTTTTGATAAATCCTCACTAAGTCATCAAGAGTCTGCATGAAGAGTCAATATGAGATTAGCTGATTATAAGAGAGACCATCTAAATTAAGAATGTGGTAAAGTCAATATGAGATAAAAGCCTGTCAATAGAAGGCACTAACTTCATTGACATTGGATTCTTCATGATTACACTGTATATCATGCCATTTTATGATTTTTCTAATTTTGCTTTAGAAAAATCAGAGTGACTTGTGCCATTATAATGGTAGGAAACCTTTAGAACAAAGCACCTATTGGCTACATCAGGAAGGTACCAAGTAAAACGAAATTTATACTACTTGATCTCCAGCTTGTCAGTGTAAGGTACTAACTATGACAATTAACATTGGATTTTTATCATTTTGCTAAAGAAATGGAGGTATCTTGGCAAGTGTCATATTTCCAATTTCTCAGAAGAAGCACTTACAGTAAACTAATGGCACCAAAAAAAAAAAAAAAAACCCTCTTGCTAGCACCTAACATTCATAAATTGGTAGGGACAATTGTTCCCAAATTTAAGAGAGATTGATTACATGTGATATGTCCAATAAACAACAAAAAATATGGAGAAATGCCACAAAGAAGCAATTGAGTAATGTTATCACTTGTTTTGATCCTATTAATAGTGTGATATCCACAGATAACAGCTCACTGTGCAACAAGACATACTAATTGTGTTGTGATAACATAAACTTGAGGTTTAAACAAAGATGTTTTACCTTTGCTGGAAAACCTGATTTGGCAGTATTCTCCCTGATATCTTCACATAAGATGTAATGGGGATTTAGAGAGAAGAAATCAAAAAACTGTACGTAGGGGAATTTATCAGCAACTAAATTGTCCCACAGATACTTGTAGCACATTAACTGAAGCCTGCCAAAAAGAATAATATTAAATTCATGCTTAAGACTCTTGATTCATTTTCAACTAAAAACAAGATATATCAGAAAATCCTAAAAGCTTAACCATGGTTGCAAAGAAATATTGAAACAGCACCAAGACAAAGATCATGAGAATATGCACACCTTCCATTTCTCCCCTGTGGTTCCGAAGGAAGTGCAGCTTGTGACCGAGTTTTTGTTTCTACTAATGTTAAATTCCTTTCAATGTCTGTTGCAGGCATTCGAATTTCATCAATCACTCCCACCATCCATACACCTTCCGAAAAGCATATTCTGAAATAACATGTATATTCAATCAACGGAGCGAAAAACAGCTCTCAGTACAAATGTAAGTGAATGGGTCTGTATGTAGTATGTGAAGCATGTGTCAGGGTTCACACAACACACACACACACACAGAGACAAAGAGAGAGACGACAGTTCTTAGAAAACAGGAGCCAGGGATGATGGGAAATGATCAAGCGCACATATAGATAACTTACAGGGGCATCTCGCGTGTTAATCCGTCAAACAGTAATTGATTTGCACCTTGAATGAAATTCATAATTTTTAAGGCCCATACATCTTCATCTGTTTTAACACGAACTTTTACTCTCTGTATAACCTGCCCAATATAGATTATAGAGTCCAGATCAAATAATATTATAGAGAGCATAAAGCATGACAGAAATAAAACAACAGCTTCAATGTTCTGCACAGGAAGGCAGAGAGACTTCCAAGTAAGGAAATGTGTGAGCTTAAAAATCATTGCAAGAACGCTCCTCCAATCCTTATTCCTTCAGAGATGAGCAAGAACGCTGCTAGAGTCTTCTACTCACTACAAATACCACGGGACTCTCTCTGATGGGATCGAAAACACTATTAGCATTTAAGTAGGGACTCATGCCATAAATGGAAAAGACTAAGCACCCAAAGATTTCTATGACATGAAGAATTCCTGTATATAATTTTTTCCCTATCATCCATCCTTATACCCACACCATGGCTAAAGTGTAACTAAGGTGTACCATTTTACCATGTATAGCAGGTCTGTCTTATAAATGCCAAGCAACAAATGAACCCGCTTTCATTTTTTTAACCCAATAACATGTTGGCATATTGATATCTGTTCAAGGGGAAAATGCTAATATAATGATCTTAATGTTAGTCAAACTAGTAGCAACAAGTTTAGCTCATTCACCAGGATCCAGGGAGAGTAATATTATTAGGAACATGTTTATGAGGTCAGGCACTCCACTGGCTGAATAAATCTAATCACTGTTAACATTACTATCCAAATGGTGAGTGTTTACTCAATTTGACTGCAGACAGTTGCAAACATGTTGATATTACATCAATGATAGGATTTCCTGGAAGGTGCACTTGTTGTAAAGGTAAACAACTAGACCAAGTAAAGAAGATCTCAGAATGTTAAATTGCTAATATATGAGGTTTCACTATTGAATACCTAAAGCAAAAGAAATTATATCAAAGCTACCATTAAATTACTGAATGAATATACCCGGTAATGCACAGGCTTTGAAAAGAATAGTTAATGAATTATAAACTACCTCTTGTTCAAGAATTGCATGGCGAGCTTTACCGGCTTTCATAGCTTTATTGGCACCCGGTTTGCCAAGAAGGAAAGAGAACTCTGTCTGTTTTTCACACCATTCCTAACATTAACAAGAAATAAAAAAATGCTTTATGAAATTTAGAAGAACAAAAAAACAACAGAAATGTCTTGTGAAATAGAGAAGAACAGAAATTCATTACAGATTATGACAAACAACTTTGAATACTTTTACTAATAGTCTGATACACACGCACAACTTTTTTCTTCATTGTGCAGCTCACCACACATTTTTTTTTGGTGCAACACACACACACGCAAACAAATAAATAAAAAGAACTCTGAAACAATAGTATAGTAAAGAACAAACTGTACGAACTATGAGCAGCATACAAGATGATGCAAGGGAACTAGGAAACAAAAGTATAGTAAAGCACAAACTATCAGATTACATGGTTAAGGTCTTAGGAATGCATAGCAGGATTCAACATTATGCAAGGAAATATAGGCTACATCGTTTAGTAATTGATAGAAAAAAAGAGAATGGAAACTTAGAATGAAATTCAAGGTGCTAACTAGGTTTACATGGCTGTCAAATTGAAAGATATGGAAATGTGGGTTCCCTTAAAATAAATAAATAATAAAATGAAAGCCAAGACCATAAGTGGTTTTAGCTGCGCATGCTTAGTGGGACAGGAAAATCTGATCAGGAGAGTTCAGAGTGAGAGATTTAATTTCCAACAGAAACGATGACCATGGGTGTTCAATTCATTCTTAGAGAAGATAAGCATTACAAATGGTGAACAGATGATCATTACAGGAATATGGTTAACCAAAGAATAGATGATATACTGAAGAACAGATCGTTTCTCTTGAATGAGATAAAGACAAATCATTGATATTATGGAACAAAAATTGCAGCAAAAAATTGTAATACAATGAGGCCTGATTTGGTTTACTCATTTGTTTAGGGAAAGTAGATAACACAGGAATTTGTCATGACAACCGGATAATACAACAGGATAGAACTCTTTAATATTGTATGTCATCTCATTTACCTTTATAAACCATTAAATATTTTATTTTATTTTTCTTTCTGTTTCCAATTCTCTTAATCCATATATCAAACAAGGTATGAAAGAGGCTAAAACTTCTCATAAATACAGACCATGAACCTTAACCTCAATTAATTAAAGAGAATTATAGCCTCAAGTGTTTGTACAGTAGTCTCTCACTGTCTAAATATATAGAGTAAAAGAATACTACAAATTTACAACTTACAAGTAACATTAGAAAGACGGATACAACAGAGCTTGCAAATATAGACTCCCGGTATGTGTAACAAGGGTTACCGCTAAACATAAGATTTATTATCTTACAAGTAATCTTCTATAAGTGTTAGCACCAATCAGTGAATTCATACTTCAAACTCAAATGCCATTTCCAAATATAATATTTTTACTTTCAATAAACAACAAAAATTTCATGAATTAAGAAAAGATATAAATTATACTCAACACCAAGATCAAACCATAAGACTTCACTATCAAGTCAATACTAATATTATAATTTAGAACAAATGAAGCATTATTTAACAATCCATATTATATAATATTATATTTTGCCATTATAATTTATATATTCGTAATTGGTAATGAACTCAACTTCAAACAAAGTGATGTCCTTTACTTGGATTAGGATCCCTCCATTACACCTATTTTCTAATTTCTCCTGATACACATTCAACGACACAAATATTACATTTAGTAAAATCGACCCAATGAAAAACTCGTCCCTTCGTGAAAGTGCAGCTAAAAGTAATATTTGTGTTACTAATTGTATATTGGGGGAAACCGGAGGGTAGGTGCAATGGAGATGATCCTAATCCCCTTTATTCTAAATTCTCAAACAATCAAACAGACAAATAAAAGAAATTGAAACCCATTTCATAATCTGAAAGAGAAACGAAACCAACCAAGAATAAATCAACAAAACAAACATACCGAGGCAGTAATATCAGTGACGAATAATCCTCTTTTCCTTCTAAACCGATGCAATAACGACTCATTTACTCTATTTCTCTTCTGGGTCCTCCTAAAATCACCACCAAAATCCTCAATATCATCCACCGAACGAGCCTCAGTCATCAACCTCCGTTTGGACAACATAGAAATGGACCGAATTGACCTGGCGTTGCGCTGAAACTGAGTCGACAACGAGGGGTAAGAGCGAGTTGTGGCAATTGCAAAAGCAGCTTCGATAAGGGCCATTTCTTCTTCGCTGACAATTTCTGTTGGGATCTCGATGACAGTTTGCATTTGGCTGTTGATGTTGCTTGTGTTGTGGGGAGACTGAGTCGGCGACTCGGCCGTTTCGGGCGATTCCACGTTCATTTTCGGGAGAAAATGTGACCGTTGCTTGCAGTTTCTTCGGACCGATTGACCGAAGGATGGTGGTGGTGGTGCAAGTTTTTAGGTGTTTTGCAGGACTGGGACCCACCGATAAGGAAATGTTTGCACTTTGCATGTTATTACTTGGACCCACCATTTAGGACTTCGTAGAGGATGATTAGTCAGTTGCCCATCAATTATCGTTCAACATTTGTATTTGTATTAGTATTGAATGTGTGAGAGATAATTTGTTATTTATGTTAGAGGTAATTTGCGAAAATATTAATTTAAGCTTAGTTTCATACTGAATTTAACTATGAATAGATGGTTTTTTTTTTCATACTTAAAACTTAAAAGATTAGGAATATAAATGGTTATACTCATGATTTATTCTTCTGATTAATTTTATATCATATATATAATACTCCTAATATTTTTCTAAAAAATAAAATAGAATAATATTATATCTGTCCCTTTTGCACTCATCAAGTGTGTGTGATTTAAAAAAAAAGATTAGATGATATATGAAAAGATATTAGAGTAAGTGGGGGACAGAAAAAAAGGAAGTATAACCCCTAATTCAAGTGAGGAGAGAAAAAGGATTGAGGAGTTACTCTCAATAAATTAAGAAAGATAAATATAGAAATAATATAAAAAAATCAACTTTGTGACACAAATTTACAAATGACTTGAGCAGCTCAAAGAGCCGCTTTATTAATTAGAGATAATTCTCTTCTTTACACTAATCTGTATTTACATAGGTCGATATTTAAAATTAACATAAATTTATTGTCATATATAATAATTCTCTTGAATTTATTATATCATGACTTTTGGACAAAATATAAAATGAATTTATTATATCATGACTTTTGGACAAAATATAAAACAACAAAAAAATTAAAATTAAGATAGAAAAGAAAAAAAATAAAGAGTGGTCGAACCGATAGTGAAGGCTCATTTAGTAAAAAATAAATTTATAAATCTTCTTTCTTTTTGCTACTGAGTTTATGAAAGAAAAAAAAGAAGTTTTTGAGTTTATATTTAGATTATTATTTTATTTTTATATTAACTTTGTTGTCATTATATTTAGAAAATATGATACTGATTATTAAAAAATTTGCTTATACTCTTGTCCAAATTCACTTATTTTTTGGACCAAAAACTTTGGTAAGAAAAGTGTTCAATTTTTTCATCCTTCTTTTTTCTTTTCTTAAAAAACTTATAAAGAAGACAATTTCCAAAAACAAAAAAAGACTTGGGTTTTTGTCTCGCTTTTCTTTTTCTTGCATTTAAAAATTTCAAAACACAATATTAATCATAAGTAGAGCTATTCTCAATTGGCTCAATAAAGTTTAAACGCCAAACAACCTCGTTTAACAAGTTTTAAGTTGATGTAGTTTATTTTTATAAATTTTTGAAGCCACCAATTTGGAGTTGCAGTATAAGTATAAATTACGATAAACAATGAAATCTCTAATATTGGCCTGGTGAGTACAAAGATCCTACTAGGCGAAGCTTATGCAATTTTTAAATTTTAATACAAATAGTTATAAGGGTAAATTCCACTTAACTATCTAATGTTTACATGTTTTCTCACATGACCACCTGAGTTTCAAAAGTCGACACTTAAACACATGTACTATTGAAGTTAAATGAAACTGTTACATATATTTTTCATGCAAATTGACCGTGCGTGTGTGACTCTCTAAATGTGCGTGAACACCCACTAAAATTATAATTTTTTAAAATAAATGTCCAAAATATCCAAACTCACCATCTCTCATCATCTTCTATACTAAGTCACCACCATCACCTTCTACCAAAAAACCTCCATAGTTACCAACATTTTTTTTATACTATATTCAACAATGAATTCTATTTTACAATAAACTTGAAACTCAGTTAATGATAATATACCAGTTTTGGTTACCCAATTGAATCTAGAAACATATCGAGAAATATTACAAAATCTTAGATGAGATCTTCTAAATTAAAAAAAAAATTCTCTCTTTTGCCATGTCTCTCTAGATGAAAATTACATATTACAAATTGAAATTTGAAGAAAACGTGAGATTTTTTAAAACTCATTTCATGTGTAGAAGAGAAAGGGTTTCTTAACATTTTTTTTGCTTCGATTCTAACCCAATTATATTTTTTTATTATTTTTGTACATACCCAATTGCATTTTCAACTCTATTAATATTTTACTAAAGACACATAAAAGTTTGAATTTTGAGTTTGATTCAATGTTTATTTCTCTGCTACATTACCTTTTATCTTCTTATGATTCTAATTCTCCAATGAAGTCTCAAGTTTCCTTTTTCATTTTTTATATTTTTAAGGAATATTATACATTAATTTTTGTGGATATTTCAAAGCCTTAATTTGATTTTTAAATTTGGGTGTTTTTGGTTAGTTTGAAATTCAATTTGAAGGGGTTTAAAAATCATATATTAAGAAGCTGGTGTAAGGGTAGTTGTAAAGTGTATTCAAAGCATACTCAAGAAATATGTGAGATTTTGCTAAAGAAAAATAAAATTTGGGTTAGTGTTTACTTAAGTATAGGTGTTTGAGATTAGGGATAAGGTTTTTTGGACCAAAATGTACTTGTAAACTTCAGTTAACAAAGTTATGATCGAAAACGAGTTTTCACGTAGCCTCAATATTACAAGTATTTAAGTGTCAATTTTTAAAACTCATGCGGTCATGTGGTCATGTGAAAAGACGTGTAAACCTCAGATGTTTAAATGAAATTTACCCTAGTTATAATTGTTAAAAATACATAAAAAGTACTACTAATTAACATATTTATTATTTTTAAAATTCTATCAAATTCACATCAATTTCAGAAATTAAATTGACTTTAAAAAATTAAAATGCATCTTTAATTTTAAAATAAATATAATAACATAAAATGATACAATATTATCAAATTTTGTCATTATATTCCACTATTATTAAAGCAACTATTTATTACTTTCTCTTGTATTGCTTCTTGTCGTATTGTTGTACTATTTTCATTTTTCAGTTAGATTTGTGAGAAATGTAAGCTTCTTAATCCTATACTGGTACTCGATGACATACTGTAAATTATATAAGGTAAAATAAAAATTTTATAAAATTTAAAAAACTAAATAAAAAGATAAAAAAAATTAATACAAAAAAGATAATATAGTAATATAATTAAATTTGTAAAGGTAAAAGAATAAAACAAAATGTGTGATATAGTTACACTAAAAGCGTGTTATAGGCGCTTTATAATATATATAGATAAGGAGAATTGTTTATTAGTTGACCCTTTTTTTAATAATTAATAGATTTGCCAAAAAAAACAAGCTCTGATACAATTGTTTTAATGGACTATAAAGTTGTATGTGATTTAAATATTATTTTTCGTATCACAAAAAAATATCATTTATTTATATTTTTAGTCTATTTGTGAACTTTAAAGTTTAAAATAGATGTAAAATTTATCATAAGAGTATGTTCTTGCTCCTCGAATTTGGGGGGAAATGTAGAAAGCAAAAGAAGAAACTATTTTGGTTTTCCTTTGAGTTGCTGTTTTAAATAAAAGAACTGGAATTTATATTTTAATTATTTTTTTTCTGCTTCTTTTTCTGCAAAGATTGATTTGTTTTAACTCCCAAAGGTAGGACTCTACTGCAGCTCTAAATGCATATCTACAAAAAAAAATATAATAGTTTTCTTCTATAATTTACTTCATGAACAAATTTTCATTCTAAAATATGATACTGAGAGGAAATTAAAGAACATTAATAAGCAACATTTTATAAAATCTTTTTTACAAAATCTAATTTACTTAAAAATGTCAATGAGACTTTCAACTCCCAATCACATTAGATCATGTTTTGCTGCTTTTCTTTTCTTTTTATTTTCTCTCTCCCACCTACTGGCTCAAGTGATGATTGATGACAAACTCCAACTACTGATTTGGTTATCACATTAAATCATTTCTTACTTTTCAATTTTTTGAGTCCCACCAACCTCAAATGAGTAATATATCATTTTAGTAATACTATTACAACAAGAGTAATGCTAGAGACACGAACTATTTTATAAACATTTTACAAACTTGCTGATGTAGCACTGTTGTATTGGTGATAGTTAAAACAAATACCTCCCCACTATAACACTATCACCAATACAACAGTGTCACATCAGCAAGTTTGTAAAATGTTTGTAAAATAGTTTATGTCTCTAGCATTATTCTTACAACAATATTGCAACCATAGCATATTCATGAACAAAATGCACTACTTAACAACCTTATTTAAATTTTGAAGGAAACAAAACGAAAAACAAAAGGCGAAACAAAGGAAAGCATCCTTAAGAAAAAGAAAAGAAATTGATATTTCTACGAGGGAAGTTAAAGTTTTACAAAAAAAAATTTTTATAGGAATAATAAATAAGACCGCGATTTCATGTGAGTGTCTAGACCGTATGAAAATATCAAATTTTCCCCGCGAAAATAATAATTTCCAAAAGAAATTCTAGACAAGCTTGAATGCAGCAGCCTACACCCTTTTCCCATTTTCCCCATCATCTTTCCCCCTTTATACTTCTTTTTTCCTCCCTCAAAGATTATGTTATACAAACAATGTGAGTAAAAGCAGAAAGCTCAAGCAATTCCTCTGTCCAAAGTACCCTCCAACCTTTTCACAAATGGTGTTGAATGACAGTTCACTCTTTTCTTATCCTGCAAAACCAAAATCATTTATCAGAAAGCCTAATTAACATATCAAAATGCATAGTCTAAAAACCTCTCTCTCACACTAAAAATACCTGTCTGAACTTGGTTGGCATTCTACTGCGAGACGAGCCCGAATCCGAAGAATCAATTTTCTGCCCTGTATGACTCCAGTAACTCCCAACAGTACCTATTATCGGCATCTCATCCTGGCTATAGCGACTAGGCGATCTTCTCGGAGTCGAAGATACAGAATGCTCTTTAATTTCATCAATAGTCAATGCTCCCAAAATTGGTCTATCCTCAAACTTACTTGAAGAATTTGATGACCACCCAATAGAATTTGGACTTTCCTTGATCATGGGTGACTTCCCTGATTCAACCAACCAGCTTGAAAGGCTTGTATCAACTGCAAATTCAGAATCTTCTGCCTCCAAATGATTGGCCTTTTGTTGTTTTGAATTGGGATTCAGCTTCTTGAAACTAGGCTCTTCACTAAAGGGTATTATTATACTGACTCCTTGTCCCAAATTAACGTTCTCCTTCTCATCATCATTGATTTCCAAAGTTACACCGATTCCGATTGTTGTTGCTGTGACTTCTTTCTTCCATCGAGTAAGATTCTCAACTGGGTTCAACACAGAATTAATAAACAAAGTTCGATTTCGATATCTAACATTTTGATTCAACCCAATTGTTATTGTACTATTTACTTCCTTATCATCCACTTCAGCTTCATTTTCTTGCTTTCTTGATTCGATTGATAAAGAAAATAGTGACTCAGAAGACTCTTCTTGAACAAAAACATCACCATTTTCTTCCATTTTTTGTAATTTTATAGCTTCGGATTCATTTTCACTACTAGAGCAATTATTGTATTTATTCATTGGTGAGTAAGATATCATACTCGACGAGTTACTAGAATCCGAAAAGCTCTGAATTTGAATTTTCTTTTCTTCTTTCTCCCAAATTTTATCTGAACTATTTGCAATATCTTGATTTCCTATATTTTCTTTCGTTTCTCTTTTGATTTCTTTCTCCTTCTTATCATTTTCCACTGGAAATTTCGAAACTTCTTGGATTGAAGCCTCCTCATAAGATTTGACATCAGAATCGATTGTAACTTTCACTCTAGGACAGTTCAATTGATCATCATACTTGTCTCTACAATTACCAAACAGAAAAATATTCCAGAATAAAATCAAATGAAGAAAAAGAAAAATAACCCAGAATAAATTGAACTTACTTGGATTCAAGAGTGGGTGGATCTGAAGTGACAGGGTTTGATACTTCTACTGGCGTGGGTTGAAGGGGTCCCCATTTTACATCTCTCTGATTCAACTTTCGGATTAAAAAAAACAAAGAAAAAAGAAAAAAAGTAATCTTTATAAAATTGAACACCATGATTGAGCTATGATTTGGGGCTTACCTGATCTCTGGGGAAAGATGAATCAAGTACTTTTTTGGGTGCTTTTCGATTTTTCGGAATACCAAAGCAAACGCTAAAACACCCCATCTTCAGCCAATTTGGGGGGTCTGTAAAGTGAATTTGTCTCCAAATTGGGCACTGAAAGTTCACCGAGAAAGAGACACAGAGATGAGAAGGAAAGGTAGGGGGCTTTTAATGGGTTTGAAAAATATGACCGTTGGTGCAACAAAATCTAGAATATAGTTGGTTAATTATTTGGTACAGAAGATTTTTTATTTTATTTTTTATAAAAAAAAATCTGATGCTTGCGTGTTTACTGTATCTTTTTTTGTGCTTTTGGGTTTTGGTGCATTTCTCCCAAAAAAACAAAAAAAAAAATATCTCCTAGAATTTTGTATTATTACCCAAAAAATTGATATTTTGTGTTGGAGTGTTTATATAAACAAGATTTTTTTCTTTTCTTTTTTTTTCCCTTCCTTTTAATTTTATCAACGTTCGTGGCTTGTATGAGTTGGCAGCTAGTTATAGACGTGCATATCAAAAAATTCTAAACTATCACGAGGACATGGTTGTTGATGGTGAAATTAATGTGTTGTAGCATTATTAATTCATTTTAGTGATAATAGTAATATTGTGAATATTGTGATGTTTTTAAGGTTAGTGATAATTGTTAATAGAATGGCGTGATTTCTGAACGTTCTTTTACATTTTGGACCAGCAACCATGCACCACCCATGGAATTAAGATGGTGGAACTTATTGTGGTTCTTTTTTCACTATTTGTTACTTACTACTACTTATTTGAAGTTAGAAGCTAGCTACGGTTATAGGGATCATTAACTAGGAGCTGAATTGTTAATTTTATTATGTACATGTAATTAATTCTTCATTCTTAATTGTTACAGTTTGTTGGTCTGATATATAGTACAGCATATGCTTCGTATCTCTAGCTGAATGTATAGAAAGTATGCATGCTTGTATTAAATCTAGCTTTGATTTTGCCAATGATGAGCTGGGCCTAGGGACGTGGAGTCACTGAAGTCTGAAGACATTTGTTTTGGAAGAAACAGATGAAGGCAGCAGCAAAAGCTCAGCTAGAGGGTGAATGGGTGATAATGATTATATGTTACTTAAAAGTGGAGGTGGAGGTGGAGGTGGAGGTTTCTTATGACTGCACAGCACAAGCTGTCATTGGCTAAATTAAGCAGCAGGAAAAAGTGGATTACCAACCAGTGCAGATCACCAAGTAGAAATTAAGTTGTACGTACAGATCTATTGGCAGATTCCTTTCTGTTTTTGTGCCTTCATTTTGATATTCATTAATTCCTACAGGCTTACAGGATATTTATTGGGTTATTTGAACGGCAAATTAATAGTAACAGCTTAGCTTGTATGTATGTATGTATCCTCAAGACTCGTCATTTTAGTATTTCTTTGTCGATTACACGTACGGATTCTATTTCATGTTCCCATCTCAAGTCCCATCTCTCTCTGACTCTCTCTATATATATATGCCCCCACCATCTCCAGCTCCACTGTAGCTCTAACTGCACCCTTCTCATTTTTTCTCAACTCAATTCTTGTTCGTCCTAACTCAGTTACCAATTAACATATACTAAATGAGTTTCTTCTCCCACTCATCTCCGTGTATAGTTGGATCGGTTATTATATATCTTTCACTCTCTCTCTCTCTCATTGTAGCTCTTCACATCCATTTCTCTATCATCCTAACCTCTTCCTCTTCCTCTTCCTGAGGGTTTGGGGTCTGTTCGATACCTTCAAAAACCCACTAATCAGAAATAATAATAAATAAAAAACACCACATATAACTTTTACACTAATATTTCCTCTTCCATGACAACAATTTCGTCTATTATTAGTTTAATTAATTTGTTAGGTACCTCTCCTCTCTTCTCCTTCTCTTTTGGCACCAAATTATGCGTTTTAACATATATTATAAATTGTCGATTGGTATTTATTTAATTGCCTAATCAGCGTTATCTCAATACTTGAAACAGATTGCTTTATATTTGGATCGTTAGACCCATGATTTTGTGGATAATTTTCTTACTATTTCTTTCTAATTCTCCCTTCAGAATTTAGAATGGTGTAGACAACCTGCTTGATGAAATACCGAAAAGACAAAAAAAGCATACATTTGGTTCCATAGAATGAGTTCCATTGCAAAATTTGTGAATATTAAGCATTCTTCCTCCTTTTAGTTAGATATATTTTGGTGTAATGACTTGAAGGTACATGTTCAAAATTTTATATATGTTTTTTATTTTCTTGAACGTAAAAGAGACTAGCTTAATTGAATGGGGATGACAGAAAATGCTTGATGATGTCTGGCTATGTAGTTCTCAATTATAACTCTCCATCTCTAGCACCAACATTACCCAACCATATTCCAATTTTCATATTCTTTCTTGCAATCATCTTTATGTAATTTTTTGAATTTAGTTTTTGATCATTACTCTTCTCTCCAATATCTTTTAAATATTCTTAAGGGGTGTTTGTTTAGAGTTGAATGGAGCTAAATGGCTGAATCGGTCAGTCATTCAGTGCGTTTGTTTTGAATAAAAATCGTCTGAATGACTGAATCGGTCATATTTTTGGGCTGAATGGCTAAGTGTAAATTTTTTTGCTGAATGGACTGAATGACTGTTGAATGAAGTATTTTATATTTAATTTTTTTTTTACAATATTAACCATTATATTAAGTAATATTAAATAAATTTACAACAATTTTGAATTTTTTTCAGAGGGGTAAAATAATAAAAAAATCTGTTATTCAGATGTTTCAGATATGTCAATTATCAAACAACTTTTTTCATTCAATAATGAGTCATTCAGCTCCATTCGGCTCATTCAGATTACTTAAATATTCAGAACTATTTCATTCAGTTTTATTAAACACCCTCTTAGTTATATACCATCTAAATACATTATTAGATAATAATAATAATAATAATAATATGATTAAATTCATTAATTATTAGAATGCTTGATTGTATTTTTACGATTAAAATTATACTAATATTTTCCCATCATATACAAAATTGTACCAAAAATAAATATAAATAACACATTTATGGGGTATTTGTTTTTGTAATTCTTTACTATGCAAAATTCACAGTCGAAGGAACTGTTCAAATCAAGGTCCTATTCATTCCTAATTCTATATTTTAGTCTTTGTAACACAAAAGTTTTAGGATTATGGTAGAAGCATAGAACTAATTGGCTTCTCATCTTAATTACTTGGGTTTTGAGATGTTCAAGCAATTCAATTTGCACATGCCAACTGTTAATATTAATGGTTGCTTTTGTGGTGGTGTAATTCTTTTATCGTTATTTTGGAGGTATAAAAATTTAATATTTATTTTTTATTTTGCAATTACATCAAAAGTGTGAATGCTAAAAGCTCATCATAGAATAGTTGATAATGGTTGATTGAACTTTCTTGCAAGTATATTGTCTTCGTACTATTTTTGTTAATGAATTTATGATTACATGCTAAAGATTGCTTAAAATCTTGAATGCATAAGTTTTTAGTCGTATTATGTTGTATTATATATGTTAGGTAACTTCACAATTGGATTTAAATTTAAATCCAACCTTGGGATTTAGGAGGCACCATTATATATCTGCTTTGGAATTTATTATGTGATTCCATTTGCATATAATTTTTATTTTTTCATTTGTTTGATTAGTTCATATGTAGTGACTTTAAGTCATTGTATTTGGACTAGCCAAAATTTGTATGACAAGTAGGAATCTTGAAACATCTATTGCGTGATTTATTATAAGGTCCTAACCAGATTTAGGACACTGCATTTGAAGACAGACTAATGTTTAACACCTCCTGCTTTCATAGAAATCTTTTCTTCTCTGACCGCACCTGTATGAAAGTAAGTATCATACCGTTAAGGACAACTTTTGTTGTTCATATGTCAAGGGCTGGTAAGATTTTGCGCGTTGTATTGAATTAAACCACATGTTCCACCGCATGTACAAGTTCCCGTCAATTCCTGTGAGTTTCAGTCTTGCGACCGTACCTTCCAGAGAGAGTGTTTCACGCGTTAGCTGGACCCATGATCCGCGTAGACCCAAGGTGAACACTTATTATTTACAACATAGACTATTAGGGTGTCTAATCCCGCTCGTTGCCCATGCTTTCGCACCCCAACGTTGTTGATTCTGAACTTCGTTCGTAAAGGAACCGGACTTTTGACCGGCCACCCATTCTATTCTTTTTTTTGGAGCAATGTCTTTTGGAATATATTTCACTAAAAATATGAGAAAATTCTACAGTGTGCCCTTAGAGGTCATCAAATCAATAAAATGATCACAATATATCACTTAAATTTTGAATGGGTTTATAACATCAATATAAGAAAACTAATTATGTTCATTTTATTTAGATGACTTTGTTCTGTTTTATTATCCATAAATAGTAGAATGTTGGGGATATCTATTTATCTATGAGCATGATGAAGAGTATTTTTAAGAAAATGAAGGATATCACAGTCTGAGCTAGTTCTCTCACTTAACATTACAAGTATAACTACTTTGGTTTACTATGTTTACCACAAACTCATCTCTAAGTAAACATTTCTTACTCAAGTTTTCGTAAAATTTGGAACTTTGAGTTCGACGAGGACTTGAAATTGCAATTTCAGTTATATGGGGAGTGTTTCATCTAACATTAGTTGTAGGATTTGAGTAAGAGACGTATTAGAGGGGGGGAAACATAGGAGAGTGGTAGAAATTTTGGCTTATTTCAATTTAATATACTCCCTCCCTTTGAAAATTAAAGGTATGAATGAAGACTTTTGAAAATTTTATATTTAGAAACATATCCGTTACATTTATTTAAACGTTATAGTGATCACTTAATCTACTTAATAGATAAATAATGGCATGTTAGGAGAGAATATATTAAGAGAGAGGACAGAGTGAAGAGAATAAGGTACTGTTTGTTTACATCTGATTGCCTCTTAATGGACTTTCTCTTATTCGTTAAGAGGCATGATGCTGTTTGTTTTGTTTTTTGTTACCTCTGAATACCTCTTAATCGGTAAGACAGAAAATGAAATCTTAATAATTAAGAGGTACCTCTTAATGAAATTTTTTTGATAATTTTTTTTATATAAATATATTCAACAATATTATTCACTCATTTTTATTAAATTGAATATTTAAAATTATTAAATAATATTTTACCTTTTAAAATGGTAAAATAGTGTCATTAAGAGACAACTTACTTTTTAATAATCAAACAGTTTTTTTGATTCAGACCTCATGACCATTCAGATAATCTAATTTATTAAGACATCATAATCATTCAGATCTTAATTATCATTTTTATCAAACACAACCTAAGAGACAGATCACATGCTTAAAAGGGCAAGTGGTCATTTGAAAATGTTGTGGTTCGCTGTATTGATACCCTTGATGATATTCATATTAGTGAGATTAATTCAAATTTCATAGTAATAGTTTTTGGAAGGTTATATATGCACTCTACTTTTCAACATTTGCAATATGATAAAAGCAAATCGAAATTTTTAATCTAATGCAAATATGGAGGGCATGTATAACAAAACTTTAAAAGAATACTTCCACTATGGACTCCAAGCTTTTAGGACAATGCAACTCTTTGAATAATAGATGCAATGTTTTAAACTTTCATTTGTTAATGCTATACCTGAATTTTATTAGAGGGGCTAGCTTCAAGACAACTTGCCCAGTGGACCAGTTTCAACAAGACTCGACTACACAAAGACCAGGCTTGGTTGGCAAACTAACACCAGAACACCTATCAGCCCATCCCCTATGAACAAAGCAGTAACATAAAATCCCAAGTACATTTGCTGTGCATAATGACAAGCCTTTCAAATTCTAGATCACATGCTTTTAAATCCTTGAAATAACAGAAAACATGGGAAACATGACTTGAGCCATCAAGTGTCATCTACCATGAACACTCCACACATAACAATAAACAAACCCATAAACCATAAAGCCTGGAACCAAATTTTGACAACAAAAAAAAAGAGAAAGAGAATACAAGATGAAGCAACATAGTAATTTGAAAAGCTTAAAAGTCTCATAACATAATAAAATTGTTTACCGACGACCAGCTACATCTCAATGTAAAACCAACCAAAACAAGAAATGGCAAACAAAGAACTTCCACTACCGTTTATCAAGCAATCAGGTTTGTTATCACCAGATTGCTCAACACCTCCACTATCCTCACAAGTGAGGCTAGAGAACTGCAATGGAAGTCCATTTGTATCCATTACCAAAACTGCTAATGATGAGTTTTGACAAAAACAAAACCGAAAACAAATAAGACCAATAATAGAAACTACTTGTTCAACCACAGATATCAGAGAAAAGACATTTCACTTGGCACCCTTCTTTGCTGCAGCCTTGGTAACCTTGGCACCAGTGGGATCCTTCTTGTCAACAGCCTTGATGACTCCGACTGCAACTGTTTGTCTCATGTCACGAACAGCAAACCTTCCAAGAGGAGGGTACTCAGAGAAAGTCTCCACCACCATGGGCTTGGTTGGAAGCATCTTAACCATTCCAGCATCACCATTCTTCAAGAACTTGGGCTCCTTCTCAATCTCCTTACCAGATCGCCTGTCAATCTTGGTCAAGAGCTCAGCAAACTTAACAGCAATGTGGGAGGTGTGACAATCAAGGACTGGGGCATATCCATTTCCGATCTGGCCAGGGTGGTTCATAATGATGACCTGAGATGTGAAGCTGGCAGCTCCCTTGGCAGGGTCATCCTTGGAGTTGGAAGCAACATACCCACGCTTGAGATCCTTAACAGCAACATTCTTGACGTTGAAGCCAACATTGTCACCAGGGAGAGCCTCAAGAAGAGACTCATGGTGCATCTCAACAGACTTAACTTCAGTTGTCAGACCAGTAGGGCCGAAGGTAACAACCATTCCTGGCTTGATTGTACCAGTCTCGACTCTTCCCACTGGCACAGTTCCAATACCACCAATCTTGTACACATCCTGAAGTGGGAGACGGAGGGGCTTGTCAGAGGGCCTCTTGGGTTCATTAATCAAGTCAAGGGCCTCGAGGAGTGTTGGGCCCTTGTACCAGTCAAGGTTTGTGGACCTCTCAATCATGTTGTCTCCCTCAAATCCAGAGATGGGGACAAAAGCAATTTTTTCTGGGTTGTATCCAACCTTCTTCAAGTATGAAGAAACTTCCTTCACAATTTCTTCATACCTTGCCTTTGAGTATTTTGGGGTGGTGGCATCCATCTACATGACTCACAAAAGACGTAGGTTAGTCAAACCCAAGACAAATAAAGCATACATATATTTATCAAAATGTTAGACCCTACTCACCTTGTTACAACAGCAAATCATTTGCTTGACACCAAGGGTGAAAGCAAGCAAAGCATGCTCACGGGTCTGACCATCTTTAGAGATACCAGCTTCAAAACCACCAGTGGTGGAGTCAATGATGAGGACGGCACAGTCAGCCTGTGAGGTACCAGTAATCATGTTCTTGATAAAGTCACGATGTCCGGGGGCATCAATGACTGTGCAGTAGTACTTGGTGGTTTCAAACTTCCACAAGGCAATATCAATGGTAATACCACGTTCACGCTCAGCCTTGAGCTTGTCAAGCACCCAGGCATACTTGAATGACCTCTTGTTCATCTCAGCAGCCTCCTTCTCAAACCTTTCAATAACACGCTTGTCAATACCACCAAGCTTGTAGATCAAGTGACCTGTGGTGGTCGACTTTCCAGAGTCGACATGGCCTATAACCACAATGTTAATGTGAAACTTTTCCTTACCCATAGTTCAACAGAAAAGCTGAGAAAAAGAAAACAAAGTTTTTGTCAGCATACATGCATGATGTTTAATATTCAGAAAGAATCGAATTAAATATAATTACAAAACAAATCTAAATTGCATCACATAAATTTGACAGAATATCCTGTGCCTAGAATTCTAAAATTAATGTATCTTTTACTTAGCAAAGAAAAAATAAAAGCAGTATTTCAGATACTCAAAACAAAGTTTATGAAGCACCATAAAGTGAATCACCAGATTGGATTAGTTATGAAAATTTATAGTTTAAACCTAAATCAAATCTCATTAAAGCATTGGAGTAATGATTTATAAATAGATCTGATAATCAAAATAATCAGAATTTTGTAGATAAAATTTGCATAATCTAGACATAATTATTTTTTTACAAAACACCAAAAATGGGAAGAACAGAAAAAAAAACTATAAAGCAAGTTCCATCCTACTAGAGTTAATTAAACAGCAAACACTAGCAAATTGAGCACCAAATACTTGGATCAAGTTAAAAATTGAGCAAATCATTTATATTAACAAGGTAAATTTCGGTTTTACAATGATAGATCAAACTGACTGCTTGCTCCAAAAGCCAAAAAATCATTTAATTTTATGAAAATATTCATCAACGTAAGTAAGTATGTACAGATCCATAAAATACTCATCAATACAAATAAAACTAACAGATCGAAACAGTTCCAACAAAATTATATCTGATATCAAAATTTTAACCAGAAAGAGATAAAATCAGGCCTTTATACAGTACATATTTGTCTAAATACTCATATTCACGAAAAACAATTAAAGAATAAATCAGCAACAATAAATATATCTAAAAAAAGAAGCATACAAAAAGAAAACAAACTAGTTCACATATACATATACACATAACAAGATCTAAAATCAGGAACATAATCAAATTCAATAAACAAATCGATATAAACATATAAATGATATATACATAATCGGAGATAGAATCAGAGAGACTAACCTTAGCAAACGAAAAACTGGAGATAGTTTCTCTCGCTCGCCGACCTAGAGAGAGAGAAATGATAGAAGAGAATGAGAGCGAGCAGCTCCTTGAGAGTCTTTATAAATGAAGAGCTAGGATGGGCTGGGGCTTAGGGTTTTTTGTCTGCCGTTGGATTAAATGATCGGACGGTTGTGAGATTACTGTTCTTTTCGTCAGCCGTGGAAAGCATTTGGATGCCCTAGTGTGCACACTGTGTCGTGCTTTACCTATTCTTTTGTTTCTGTTTACTGCCTAATTACGTAATTAGCCTTGCAAATGACGATAATGGCATCTAGGCCTACTTTTCTTTTTATTTTTTTGAATTTTTTAGTTGGCAAATTTCTTTTTTTAAATAATCCAAATCAAATAGCAAATTTTTTAAAGATAAGGCATATTCGCTAGTTTATTGCAAATATTTGACCTACATTTTATGCATTATTTAGGCTTTATTCTTTAATGTTTTTAAAAGTAAATCCTATTTGTGCTCATTTACCAATTACCATTACCCAAACAAAAATGGATAAGAACAACCAATTTTTAATTTAAATTATATAATGATAATTTAGTTGCAAAAACACAATTATAAATTTTTTGAACTGGTGACCAAATTTCTTACACCAAAATAGGGAAACAAAAATTACATATCGGTGCATACCATTTTTCCATTTTTTCAACGAGTCAATAATTCTAGGGTACTAGTTTAATTCAAGTATACAAATGATATTTGTAATAGCGTGTAAAATATAAAGTATAAAAAGGTAAAATTACAATTGAGAGCATTTCTATGCAATAAATACTACTTCCTTCGTTTCAAATTATAAAATTATTATTTTCTTTATGAAAATAATCAAAAATATAAAGTATAAAAAGGTAAAATTACAATTGAGAGCATTTTTATGCAATAAATACTACTTCTTTTGTTTCATATTATAAAATTATTATTTCCTTTATGAAAGTCAATCAAAAATATTTTTAAACTTAAAATTGAGATAATTTATTAAACATTATAAAATAATAAATTTTATAACGAATAGTACTTTTTAACTGTATTCATTAAAACTAATGAAATTCATGTTAATTTTAAACTTAAAAATACCGTTATGATTTTATATTTTGAAACAGTGAATATTATATAACTCTCCCCACCCTTATCAAAAGAATTTTACCAATTTTTTGTCAGTTTTTTTGTAATGCTAATATAAAATAACATAATATTCTTAAGGTTAATATCGCATTTCATTATCATGTCATCTATCAAGCTAAATAGTCAATAAATTTAACGGCTACCATAGAACAAAAATGTATCCTCGTATTTTTAAAATTTAGCAAATGAATGCATTTCATTTCATTTTTCTTGGTCTGTTTCAGCACAAGTTCAAGAAAGTTCTATGAATATGCAAATTCTTCTATTTACCATTAGTCTTAATATTTGTGAAAAAATATCAACAAAACCCTAGGTTTTAGTACTTTTATAATGTATACCAAGACGACATTATAACAGATCCAAATTATGTTAAGAGATACATAGACAAACACAGACATGTCAGATTTTTGTAATATTAAAAGGAATTGCCTGAGAGGTATTTGTTGGAAGCTCAAAACATGTAAACCTCAAAGACAAATCTCAGCATCATAAACATCTAAGACAAACGGAAAACCAAGTCTTGGCCTCGAATGTATGGACGGCTAGCAGTATACGAGACAAAATCTGAAAGATTTCTCCCCAGCCGTTTCATTTTGGGAAGCATTGTGAAATTATCTACACAAATAAATATTGATAGTACAATATTTATTTCAAGCACAATATTTTGCAGAAAATGAAAATCACTTTTTCATCGTCATACCAAACATATGGAGACACGTTTTCCAGTCATTCTAGAAACAGATAAACTGTAAACCCTATATTTTCAAACAATGAATAAACATTTTCCTTTCAATTTTAAAGCTTCTGATCAATGATTAACATACTAAAGGAGCATACAAAGAAAAAGAGGCCAAAACCAAACATTTCATGCTGTTAATATCACTAAAAGAGCAGTATACTTGTCTCCACTAATATTCATGCATTACATCTTACAAGTTGCCAAGTTGGATATACTACCAAACTTCGAAGGGAAGTAAATAACTATTGGTGTTTCAACTTTGCCCCCATCAACTCCTCAGTGATGAGAATAAAGGTACTAAAAGCAAATGCTTTAGTTTCCAAACTATCATCTTCCTAAAGCCTCTCGTGTTTCTTCTATTAATTTCCTCCTTTTATTCTACATAAACAATGTATATGCATCACAAATTGGACGTAGACGAATTAAAATTCTTCTTTCTTGAAGATTAGAAAACTTTTACTTGCATTTCGAGGAGTCGTGATTCCAAAGAACAATCTCCAAGATTCAAAAGGCACAACTGCCAGGCAGAAGCACAATGGTATCAATTTAATGGGGGGAAATCTCAGCCACTAAGAGTTTGAGAGACATATTAGCTAAAGCTATTACCCTGATAAAGCTTTCCTACATACAATAACACCAACAAATATAGACACAAAAGCCAGAAAAGCTCCCTGTCTAGAAAGCCAAAATTCAGTCCATGTCAAGGGCTTTGTGACCTGTGTTAGTACCTTCCGGAAATTTTCATTTAAATCCTCTAGAGATCCAGTGTTATCAATCACTATATCTGCCTTACTCCTTTTCAAATCCAAAGGCATCTGTGCATTAATCCTGTTTTTCGCATCTTCCATCGAAGTTCTGTCTCTTGCCATGAGCCGCTGAAGCTGTGTATCCGGATCAACCCACACGACAATAATGGGATGTGTCCACTTGTCCATCTTGGCCTCGAACAACAAAGGGATGTCCAGAACAATAACCTTGCAGCCCTTCATCCAGTGTTTAAAAACTTCCCGAAAAATACCCGATGATATATAAGGTGCAAGTAGCCTACAAGTATGTAATTACAAAATTCAAGACTTGAAAGATATATATATATATATATATATATATCAAATGTTATTCTATGCAATTCTCTATTACTGTAAAACTTTTCCCACAGTGCAAGATTCAAGTAAATGAGAACGACATTAGCACTCAAAAACCAAAGAAACCAAAGCGTGAATTTTTATCAAAACTTCAACTTTCCCTGGGCTTGTGGAAACTAAAAGAACGGAAACGACACTTTTCTACATAAAATTCCAGTGAAATGTGTTTCTAGAGAAAATTTATACTCCCTCCATTCCCAAATTAGTAATACATTTGAAAAATAGACGATTTTTAAGAAAAACTTAGTTTTTCCAAATTCATCCCCAGTATGGGCTAAAAATGTAGTAGCGGTGACATGATAGTACTCAGTCAAATAAGCATCAAAGTAATGGCATGTTATGAACTTCATGTTACTTTATAGTCTAAATACATAACACCTTGTTTGTGAGTTTTTAAAACTAAGGAAATGATAGGAAAGCTAAGGAAAATTAATTTTTCTTAGAAATCCCATGTTTGTGAGTTCTTAAAGTCAAGAAATGTAAGAAAAGCTAAGGAAAATTGTGCCCAATTTTCTTTAGATATTTTCCTGACCAAAATGGTAGGAAAGCTGAGGAAAGGAAAATGAGTTTAATGAATTTTGTTTTAATTCCATAAATGCTCTTACTTGTAATACATAAAACAAATTTTAGACATCCATGTACTGATTTCCTTACGAATCTCACAAAGAGAACTAAGTAAAGTTACTTTACCATCAACCTAGTTTGAAAAACTCACAAACATAGGTATCTCTAATTTTAGAATGGATAATAAAGGAAAATGTATCTCTAATTTTGGACATGAGGGAGTATTATCCATTGAACATCCAAATGCATCCCATCTATCCATACCTATTAAGGAGCTGGCGCTTTGCAGGATCAGAAAACACAATTTGCCCCAGCGTTGGCCTATCAACCTCTCCATTTGCCTGTAGTATATCCTCACCAAATGCTGCCACAACCTTTTTCCAACCACCAGTTCCCTTCTTCAAAACATCCTGTGAATTAACCACAACTACATCAATCAATTGTATGAAGAATACCAATCATAAGGGAAGTAAAAATTGGGAGGGGAAGATATGTTTGGATTTCCTGAAACAATCAAACACCTATACAAAAAGGAGGCTTGTCCCTAAACCAAAACAAACAGTTAAATCAACAAAAAATACCCATACTCTCAGAACAGCCCTTTTTAACTCACGGGAATCAATCAAAGGCTACACTTCTAAAAATTGCACCTGGCTCAAATTAAATTTCAAATTAGGGATTTTATCAATTAGCACTAGACATAATGAACAATATAATTCAGTGTATTTATACAAAGAGAGAACATACACGAGCAACGAGGTCAGCGTCAACGACGGGGATGCCATGAGAATTGAAAAGCTTAGAAACCGTACTCTTCCCTGTTCCGATCCCTCCCGTCAATCCTACCAACCTCATTCTCCGTACCTTTTATGCAGCTGTTTTCTTTCTGTCTTCTCCAACTAATGAATTTCCAAACACACAATATCCGAGCAAACCAAAAATTTCAACCTCCATTCCCACACAATTTGTAAAGATGAAATCATTTAGGAGGTATCACTCCGTTGTAGTCTAGTTGGTTAGGATATTCGGCTCTCACCCGAAAGACCCGGGTTCAAGTCCCGGCAACGGAATTTAATTTTTATTTATTTGGTCATTCCAAAATTTAGATTTTAAAACAAAATCGTTAAGCATGTTTGACTATTTTATTAAAAAAAATAGCTTTTTATAGTTATATTTTATTTATATATATATATATACATACTTTCCTTTTTATTTTATTTAGTCATCCCAAAATTTGGATTTAAAAACAATAAAAATCGTAAGGCTATGTTTGATTATTTTATTAAAAAAAATAGCTTTTAATAGTTATATATCTACACGCACTTTTTGTTTATTAAGAATTCGATTTAATTAAATCAATTAAGGGCACCTCATAGTTTTGATCTTGATCGACAAGGCCCTCATTATTTTTAGTTTTTTATCAATGCCTATTTGGGATCTTTTTTTTCTTCAGAAAAATCCTAAGTAAGGTATAATAAAAGAAAAAAGTTTTACGAATAAATCAACAACAAAGAGACAAATGACTATTTTTATTATATAAAATCAAAATGACATTTTTATTGTGCCTTATTTTTCTTTATTTTTTAAAATTTACTTGACCATATTACTCTTATTGGAATTTTTTAGTAAAAAAAAAATTTGCAGGTGCACTTTTATGTTTAAAATGTTAGTGTTATTGGCAAAATATGGCTATCAAAACTCCTCCAAAAAGAAAAGAAAATATAGAACTTGTTATTCAATTGTATTGTTGATGAGCTCTTTTGGGAATTATCAAGGGATACTTGGATAAGTTAATTTAGAAATTTGATAGTTTCACAAGTTTTTTTTTATATGAATAGTAAGTGGGGTCTACCCCACGTAAGAAAGTAACTTATAGAACTAATAATTTCACTTTTGAAAATATCAAATTCCTTTTGAAAGCTCTATATATGGTGCACATAACGATATTTTCATTCAATAAAATGAGTCAGGGTGGTATTTGGTTTATATTGCATGCACAAGTGATTAAAGTGTTTAATTCAAGCTACTAGGGATCAAAGTCTCACAAATTACATACCTAAAGTAGTATGTTATATTTAAATGCAATTAGATTTTACTTTTTATTTTCTATTCTTTTAAAGTGTTTCAAACTTCAAAGTATGCTACAAATTAAAATGAAAAATAATATATATTGTGAATGTTTAAGTCGACTATTTGATAGACAGTTTCGTGAATAAATATTAGTAGTGACTTTTTTGAAGAAATGTATAATAAATAAAACCCTCCTATAATTTTTATTAATAAATTTTACAATTATAATTCGACATAAATTTATTACAATACATAACAAAAATCAATTAAAATAAGAGATTATGCCATTTCTTTACGAGTAATCGAGTTCAAGACATTTTCATTTCAAAATTGACCAACAACAACCACAATAAATTCTCACCAAAAACATCAATCATTGAGCATGCCATTTCTATCGTTCAGGCCAACTGCATGATTATTGGCATTAATTGATTATTGCATGACGCAATAATCATGTTTTTAGATTGGATTTTTCTGTCAATTTAGAAAGTGACTAAACATGTTTTTCAAATTCATCATAGAAATATAACCAATCAGTTTACACCTACAAACTGGATCTGGTTGGGGGTGAAGTTAACACTAACTTCACCCCAATAAATTCTATAGCTTATCATTATATTGGGTATAGAAAAAATTATATTAAAAAATTTTATAATTTTTTATTGCAATGATTAATACAATATTTTATATACTCAATGCAATGAAAAACTAACTTATTACGGTAAAATTAGTGTCAACTTCACTCTAACCGGATCCCTATAAAAAATATTTGAAACTATATGTGTTCTTACAATCAAAGATTTCAGGTATAATCATAATCCATCATTTTCGATTAGTTCAATATACATTTAACGACACAAATATTGTTTTGAGCAACGTTTCTAACGATACAATTATTACCGATGAATTATATCGTATCGCTAATTCTGTGCGATATATTTATTTTGTCATTAAATATAATATTTGTGTCATTAAATGTGTATTGAGAAAAATTGAATAATAAATAAATATATTGAAGGAGGGGAGCTTAATCCATCCTAAACAGGATAGAGTTTGTGAAAGAAAAGAAACAAAAAGTTATGATCAAACAGTAAAATGTTGTGTGTGTGTGTATGTGTATCATATGCTAATGCCAAATTGTAATACTATTTAATAGATAAAAATCATTATAAAAATTGAGGACAAATAGTGAGAAATTCATGATTTTTGCCTTCAAAGCTACTGTGTTTATGTGTGTAATTTTCTTGTTTTTGCTCCCTAAGTCAAGGGGTGAGTTTACTAACACCACTTCAAAAATAAAAAAATTATAACTTTCCCATTAAATTTAAAAAATAATTTTCTTTCACATGTGCGATAACTTTTCTAAAGTTTTTGGAGTGAATGAAACCAAGAGTCCAAAAAAATAATCTTGTTTGAGAGATCAACGAGTCCAAAATAATCAACTTTTTGAACTCCCTAAATAATATAGATAAACAACAATTATACACCAGGCCTAAATGGATTGATCATATAAATAGTAGTACCCCAACAAATTAACAAGAACCTCATCATTCAATTTTAGATCTAGCTAAAGAAAGACCAGTAAATAAAGACTGAAATTTTAGTAAAACTAATTAGTACTTATGCAGCTTTTGCTAAACATGGCAGCTGCAGACAAATATATGACAAGACATTTACAAGAATTTCCAGATCTTCATCCACCTCACCTCCTATCATCTCCCAAATCACTGTCTCAACAGTTCTCTGCATACCCATTTCTTGATCTGCTTCTGAAACCCCTCCGCTTTGAGATTTTTGCTTTTTCATGGCTTCCCTTCTAAGATCATGATCTGCCATCCTAGACCCAAAAAAAAAATGGTCAAAATTAACAAATTATATATAAATAAATATACAAATATATACATGTAGAAAGAGATCTAATGGAGATGTATACTCTTTTGAAAAAGTGAGAGCGTTTGTCATCCCTGAAAGACACAGAGGAAGGCCACAGCTGCTAGGGAGGTTTAAGAGGGACTGCATTTTTCTTTTTCTTTCTTTGGGAAGGAAAGGGCAAAAGGGTTTGAATGATTTTCTATGCGAACTCACTAGTTTGGTTATATATTTATTGGGAGTAATTACTTGAAGAAATGTTGGTGTTAAATATCCAAGTAGTAGAATCTTACCATATGGTATGGAGTATGGACCCTGGTCTCTCTTTGTTGGACAGGAAAAGGCATTTAAATAAAGCAAGTCTTTAGATAAAAAGGGAATTCTACGGATATGTATGCAAGCTATGCAAGCAATGTACTTCTTCCTTCCTCAAAACTTAAAAGTAAGGTTTGACTCTATATTTAAGAGTTTCTCCTCATGTTTAACTACCAGTTCGGCAATGAATTATTTTAAAATGACTTCTAAGTTAAAATTTAACATGATTTATAAGTTATTTTAAGTTATAATTTATAAACAAAAGTATTTGATATCATTTTTACTTATAAGTTAAAAATTATGTTAAAATAAGTTATGAAGGTATTTGCTTAAAATGGCTTACAAGTTAAATAAGTTGTAAAGATAACTAAAATAAAAGCAAAACAATCTTTACATTTGGTCACACATACTTATTTTAAAATGATTTATAAGTCATTTTAAAATAAGCAATAAATTGTTACTTCTCATAAATAATTTATAAGTTATTTTATAAGAAAATAAGTCACAAACGAACACGTGAACAGTAAAAAATTACTTATTAGTTGATTTGACTAACGTATAAGTAGTTGTCGAACATGCTCTAAAGAGTCGTATACTATTATTAACTATATATACTTAAATACTCTTAAAACATATGTTAAGATATAGAATATCACCTACTGGTCAAGGCCCAAAAGCCTAAAGAAAATCCTTCACCAAGTCCATGTGGCTCTCTCTCCCTATATATCGAATAAACATAAGGTAAAAATAAGCTCTTACACTCTCTAGAATACAATATATTTCACATTAGTTAATGTCTATGTTAATTCCTACACCAGAGAGTTCTCCCGGCGACTACAGCCGTCAGATCACCGATTTGTTATCATGTGTAGGCCACAGTTATTCGACAACGACGTGAAATATTACGACGTTAACATTAGTACTACAAGCCCAAAGAAAATCCCCCACCAAGTCTAATTGGTTCTCTCTCCCTATATATATAGAGAGAGAGAATAAAAATAAGGTAAATATAAACTTTCACAATTTATAGAATAAAATATCTTTCACATTAGTTAATATCTTTAAATGTATGTACTAATTCATATATTGGAGAGTTCTTCTAACGGTTACGATATTCAAGCCACGACTTTGTTATCATGTTCAGATCACAGTTATCTAACGACGACATCATGAAATATTATGATGTTATTATGTTAATAGCATAATTTTTATTAATGAAATGATGAAATGACAAAAATGTCAACAATAAATTAATTGTTTGAGCTACCAAGCAGTCCGTCACCTTTCTTAATCCCGAAAAACTAATGCTCTTTCTTTTACATTCGACCTCAAAATAATGTACCATATAATAAGGACTGCATTTTTAGAGGGAAAAGGCTTTAATACTTTTGTGATATGTACTTACAAGTTTTTTTTTTAATTATTACTTTTTTTAAAAAATTCCTATTTGAAGATGGAAGTACAAATACTATTTGAATTCAGTGGAATAATTATTGGTGTTACCTATCCAAAATATGAGCATCTTGTTATGTTATGGACCATGGTCTGTCCCTTCTTTGGGCTGGAAAAAGAATTTAAATAAAGTGACTTTTTAGATAAAAAGGGAATTCTATACTTCGTACAATCAATGTAATAAAGAGGGCTGTAGAGATGCGTCTTTCCTTTTATGGTTTGGATGAAGACGAGGGGAACCCTATAATAAGAATAAATATACCTGAAAATAATAACAACGTGTTACTAAGAAAATTAGTGTAATAGCTCGCGTGAGGCACGGAATTTTGTTTATTAAAAATTATTTATATTAAAAATAATAATATTTGATTAAAGTATTTATATGACTAAGTAAAATGAATGACATAAAAATTATTCATATAATTTCACTGGCGTAATTATTTTTGGAGTTGTTGAAACACACATACTTATTAAACAACATCTTTTCCTCTCCATTTTTTTAATTTTTCTTGTCCAAATTATATTCAAAAAATAAAAGTAATTGAAAGATATGGTTACAAAAAAGGAGGGAATATAGAGCTATTTATACAAAGCATAATAAGTTTTTGGTATTCTTCATAAATTGTGTATATATGTTGCATTACGTGAATAATTAAAAAGTAGCTATTTGAGTATGTGTATATATCTATAACTCCCAAAAAAGGTTTTACATGATTAAATATAAAAGGTCTAAAGTCTCAACTCCAAAAATGAATTTATACAATTATTTTTAAAATCAAGGTAACTCATGGGCCATCTGAGTCAACTCGTTTTAATTGATGAGTCAACTCGAATGGTCAAATTGATTTATCTCGTGTCCTGCTTTTATATATAAGGTATTGATTGTAAAATTTGTTGGTTTATATGTTTTTTTGTTTTAATGATGACAACTTGAATTTTTGTAGTATCTTGTATGTTGTTACAAATTTAGAGATTGGACTGAAAAATTCTCAAGGAATATTATTATAAAGTTGTAGGAATATTGTTGGAATTGTAGGAGGCTCAACTAGAAGTTTTGAAGACAAAGAGATCCTACTGGATTATGTATTTACAAAAATCAGTGTAAGATTTTCTAACTTTAACGATTAATTACAAGGCATTTTTATTTTTACTAGAAATCTTTTAAAACATTCCTGATTTGCAAAAAGATTTATTGGTTTAAAACTTCTCTCACCAGCTAGTAATCTTATCATAATAGAACTCTTATTATAGAATAACCAAATTAAAGTATGTTCTTAAAAATATGTTGATTAGGTTTCCTCCAAATATTTTGTTAATAACAAGTTTGTTTTCAAACGTATTATGCCTCCTATACTATTTCTCAAAACAGAATTTATATTCTCAAAGATTTTATCCATGTGGTTATTTTTTGTTACTCATATCAAAATTGATAAAATCTTTCCATATCACTCAAAGATTTGATTTACTTCAACAATCATATTTTTTACTAACTGTTGGACATCATTGTTCTCTCTCTCTATATATATATACACACACGGCTATGTTACTAATATCAAGAATTCTATCATCTATACAACAATTGATATACTCACATAATTTTTTTTAACAGATGCTTATTGTCTTGTTCTTGTTAGATATCCATAGAGTTCAATTGTAATATCTTTTATTCTAAAATTCCATATCTTGTAAAAGGAGTTTCGAAGTGAAGCAAGATGTTTCCTTTAATATTGTACAAGTAGAGTTCAATGTGCCAGAGGTGTTCAAGGGAGTAGTGGTACTCAATAGTCAATGGAGCATAGGTGCTCAAAGGAGAAGGCTGTGTGCTCAGAAAAATTTCTGAATTCTATTGTTCAACGAGTTGATATAATTGTAGTTACTTTATTAATATTAAAAAAAATGTTGGGTATCAATTGATATCTTGACTTGGATGTAGGCCCATATAATAGAAAACTAAGGGGCCGAATCAAGTATAAATTTTGGCGTACATGTGTAATTAATTGTTGTTTTACTTTTTAGTACTGGTTTCTGCTTATTTTATGCATTAAAAAATCTCAAAATATCATTATATGCATAGTTTACGTTAGTCTAAAGTAATACATGAAGAATTAGACGATAACTCAAAGCATACAATTGAAAGCAGACATGTTCTAAAACAGACAATTAAATTTTACATGTATGGATTACTTCTAAAACAGAAAAAATTTAAATTTGACATAGTTTGTTGACACACATGCGCACACATAATCATCCCCCTTCTAGGTATGCACATACAAAATTTCAAATTTTACCCCTCTGATAAGGACTATCTATTTGTATTTTATATTACTCCATCTATTATAAAGTTAGAGATATAGTTTGACTTTTGACGTTAAGCGATAACATATTAAACTTCAAAATTGGTATGACTCATAAAAATTTAGAATTAAATAAATTTTGTGATTAATAGTTTTTGTTATATAGTATACAATTATAATAATTGTATCAACTAAAATTAAATAATTTCACATCAATTTGAAGTTTAATATGTCATAATTTGGCCTCAAAAATTAAATTGTATCTCTAATTTTAGAACGGATAAAATATTTTAGAAGAGTTTTCTTTTGTTAAAATTATTATTAATTAAATCTTGTAAGGATTAAAATAAATAGATTACGCGATTATGGTGACACATGCAAATATGCGATGCATTTTTGCGGGGCTAATTTAGAAACAATCTTATAATAAGTGATTATACGTAAAGAAGTTAAACTACGAAAAATTATTTTTACATATGATTACGGGCAGGGGCTGCTGGGCGTGCCTATGCTGGGGCAAGGGCTGTGCCAAAATATTTTAAATTAATGTAAATAAATTTTATTTTAAGCCATACAATCATAAAAATTACCTCACCCGTTTTAAAGGAGTCTAATTTAAAATTTTGTGATTGTTTTTATAAAAAAATTATCATATTTTTGGTATCTCTATTTTCTAAAGATGATTATTTAATTATAATTACCTTAATAAAAAACAAGACAAATAAATATTTTATCCAAATGAATAATATTATGGATACAAACTATACACAAAAAATTATAGACAAGATAAATAGAGATCTTATCCAAAAAAAATGAAAAATTCTACAAATTATACACACGAGTTGATAACCCGTGCAATGCACGGGCTAGTTTGAACAATGACTTTAGTAATTTGTCAGACATTCATGTCAAAAAGGATTCGAAATACACAATTAATCTAATGGGTTTGGGAGACCATAAGTTGGATTTTTTTTCTTTTCTTTTTCTGGTAACCCTTTTTCAAAGACTTCATACACATAATAGTCCGATTCATGCAGACTGGTACGCCAAATCTGACAACTATACAAAATCAGTCTATCAACTTAAAAAGAAATATAGATGATACAGATGTTTATAACAATTTAAATTTATTATTGCATCAATTAATCCAAGAAAAGACACAACAATTATGGGAACATGGATATACCTTAAAAGCAAATTTGTCAGGACCATGCCTAGAGGAGGAGATTCACAATTATGTGGTATTTAGAACAAACTCTAAGTGGCATTATTTCAAACACTTACAGTGCACCAAGTCAGCCAAATTAGGTAACATTTATAACACCCAATATTGATAACAATTAAAAATGATTTTAGAGACCATTCATCATATATTTACTTAGCATTAATTTCTTTTTGATTAAATAGATTATTTATAAATACCAAATTGCAAATATGTAAATAATTGTGATAGATCAATTTGAGCAAATTTTTCATGTTATTATCAGATGGTTCTTTAGAACAAAAAGAAAATCAATTAAACAAACAGGCACCAAAAGGCTATCAAATCTCACTAAGCAATTCTTGACTTATATAGGGTAAACTTGAATGGTCATGTGTGCAAATTTGGCAATCTCTGTCTCTTTAATATTTTTAAATCTTGCAAAAGTAAAGAAACATCCAGCTATGTTTCTCCTTTGAGGAATATAGACATTTTTCATTTTAGCTACATGGTTGAAGAAATCTCATACCTCTTTTTTGAAATCCTCTTTCGCCATCGTTGGACATGAATTTTTTGCATCACATCCCATTAAAGTGGTGAGCAAGAATTATGTACATGAACTTACATTGGTTGATTTTAGAGATTTCCTATCAGCCAACAACCCCAAGTTCACCATGCTTCCAACAAATGAGTTGACTTCTTAAAATCTAGCAAAACCAAGTCGCAATTTTTCAGATTCTGCATATAAATTAAAGTAATTATAGATAGTAAAATGATTCTGACACTACCCAGTCAACAAACTGTAACAACCTAATTAAATCAGAATCTAATCAAAAGTCAATCTGTATTCAATTGATAATTGATTTTGAGAATTTAAATAGTCAATTTTTAATTGATACTTGATAGGGGACACTGAATAACCAATCTTATTTTCAGCACCTGTTTTCTGTCCTAATTTTTTATTATATGGAACAGTGAAAATGAGTTTCAAAAATGATAATGAAGATGGGAGAGATCTGCAGAAGCCATTTTTGCACACAGTTAGTTGGTATCGAATGGGTTCAAGGCAGTGGAGTATGATGGGTGTTTGTATTATGAAACAAAAGTATGTGAATATAAGTTGTATATGCATGTTGGTGTTTGAAATATGAAACAAAAGGCAAATAATTTATCATGGGTGTTTGGAATATGAAACAAAAGTATGTAAATATAAGTTGTATATGCATGTTGGTGTTTGGAATATGAAACAAAAGGAAGTTAATTATGATGGGTGTTTGGATGATGAAACAAAAGGCAGTTAATTTGCTGTATATAATTGTATCCACATGATGGTTTTGAGAATTTAAATCGAGTTAATTGACAATTAAACCGAGTTAATTGATAATTGAACCGAGTTAATTTGTAAATTAACCGAGTTAATTGGCAATTGAACCGAGTCAATTTTCAAATTGATTCATTTCAAATTGAAAGTGGATAAGATAGTTTGTCCTGCTTTTATATATAAATAGTAGACAGTAGATGGAGACAAATTACACAAATGAAGATTTTGTCATTTTTTATTGAGACAAAAATAAAGACTTATCCAAAAATTGACTCATTTTATAAATAACAAGACAAATGGATATCTTATCCAAATAAGTAATATTATGGACACAAATTATACACGAAAAATAGTATAAAAAATGAGAGAAAAATAAGAAGTGAAACCTACCCTTAGATGTTTACACATATTCATTTGTAAGCAATACATGAATCTTACTCTTTGTGTATAATTTTTTTATATAGTTTGTACACATAGTATTATTCTATCAAAATTAACTGAGTCATTTTGGTTAGTCAACAAGTTAATCCCGAGTTAGTCTCGTGTTCATCACCTTTTCTGATATAATGTATGTCATGTTCATAATTATACCAAACTTTTTGTATTATTTGTTGTATTATTTCAAGTGTGTGCATGCATGTTTATGTATTATTAAACATATATAATGATTTTGATATACATATAACTCTTTAATTTCTTATTCAATGTAATACTACCATCCATATTATACCATTTATACTCAAATTACAATATCAATGGCACACGCCACAATTTTAAATTGGATTATTGATGTGCTAACCCGTGCCCAATGGTGGCCTTACACTGGGGCCACACCCCTATGGATTCTTCCGAATTTTTTATAATATACATGGTATCTATTTGCATATTTTTAAAATATAATTCATAATAATTAATATTTGATCCGTTTTACAAAATGTGTTTCATTTAACTTCTTAAAGTTTTTTCTAAAATTTTAATATTTAAAATTAGTATAAACAAATTTAATTTTAGACAATATAAACTTAAATATTACTCCATCCGACCCACAAAAAAGAATCACATTTATAAATTTAATGTATAAACTTGATGCGAGAGAGGTATGAGTGCAGTTCGATCTTGTGGTGTATTCGTTTGTAGTAAGTAGGGCTTATTTCTCGTTGATCAGTCCGCATCTGCTCTATTAAAAGGTCGCTTGTCACTTCGCTACTTTGAGAACAGCGAGAGCAGAATCCGAATCAGACTTTATTTTAAGGATGTATTTGTGTTTCATGTTTAACCTTAATTTTAAATTTATTGAGTGTCTAGTTAATAATGATGGTATGATAATGTAATTGTGATGATAAATTTAAGAATATTATGTCATTTTATACTTTCAGTAAATAAAAATGCAATAAAAGCATGCATTCATTATTCGTGATATAACAAATTAATAATATGTTTGTATCTCAATTATAATATGTCTAAAGAAATTAACAGTTCCTTACATTTTGTTCTTTTTTTTTTTGAATGAAAAACATTAAAGATCAACACTTTTATGTATTAGAAAAATGTTATACAGGAAAAAAAAATTACTCACAAATTATTTAAAATTTCTCTGTACATAGGGGTAAAAAAAAGTCTTTTATATTTTGTTTAAAATAAATTTATTTCAACGACAATTCTCCCCTAGAGCAAAAAATTTATAAGTCCTCCGCCACTGCCTGTGATTTGCATAGGTTATTAATTTAGTAAGTTTAATGGGGGCGCTCGCGCTTAGATTTACTTGAGGGCTTAAAGAGTTTAAAGTACTTAGGTAATATTTGGTTCGTGTCAAATCAATGTAATAAGTGTGTAATGTAATAAGTTATTACATTCATATAACATTTTTTTATTTGGTCTACTCATAAAATGTATTAGTTCATTACCGATGTGATGTGATTATGTCAATTTGAATATTTTTATTACACTCATTAATGATTGTATTAGCTCATTATGTCTATAATGTAATAAGTCATAAAAGACAAAACAATAATAATTACGATTGACTTGACATTGACTTATAATTTACTTTATTTATTACATACAATCATATGTTTAGTGAACAAATACAATTTTGAACATAATGTAATAATATTACAATTATTAAACATATACCAAATACGAACCAAATAAATATGTCATAATAACCTATTAACATTGCATTACAAGTTTATTATTTTACATAAACTATTATATTAGGTTAATTTTTTATACAGGAAAAAAAAATTACTCACAAATTATTTAAAATTTCTCTGTACATAGGGGTAAAAAAAAGTCTTTTATATTTTGTTTAAAATAAATTTATTTCAACGACAATTCTCCCCTAGAGCAAAAAATTTATAAGTCCTCCGCCACTGCCTGTGATTTGCATAGGTTATTAATTTAGTAAGTTTAATGGGGGCGCTCGCGCTTAGATTTACTTGAGGGCTTAAAGAGTTTAAAGTACTTAGGTAATATTTGGTTCGTGTCAAATCAATGTAATAAGTGTGTAATGTAATAAGTTATTACATTCATATAACATTTTTTTATTTGGTCTACTCATAAAATGTATTAGTTCATTACCGATGTGATGTGATTATGTCAATTTGAATATTTTTATTACACTCATTAATGATTGTATTAGCTCATTATGTCTATAATGTAATAAGTCATAAAAGACAAAACAATAATAATTACGATTGACTTGACATTGACTTATTATTTACTTTATTTATTACATACAATCATATGTTTAGTGAACAAATACAATTTTGAACATAATGTAATAATATTACAATTATTAAACATATACCAAATAAATATGTCATAATAACCTATTAACATCGCATTACAAGTTTATTATTTTACATAAACTATTATATTAGGTTAATTTTTTATTCCATGGACCAAATCTTACCTTATTTAAACTAGGTAGACTCTCCCTCATTTATTTATTTTTTTAAAAACTCTATGCAGACATAATAATTAAACATGAGCTATTTACAATTTTACCTATTTGTATTTGAATTAGTCTAGGGGGACATATTTTTTTGGACATGAAAAATGAACATTTCCATGTTAGCTTGTTTTTTTTTTTTTTTTTTTGTATTGACTCTAAACATATTTAATTTATAGATTCTAAAACCAATTTGTTAAAAATCCCAAAAAATAGGTGTAATTTGGATATATATATATATATATATATATATCAAAAAAGAGTGTATGAACCCATACAACCATTTTTAAATTACACCTAATTTTTTTAGATTTTTTATAAATTGGTTTTAAAATTCATAAATTAAATATGTTTAGAATCAATAAAAAATAAATAAAAGAAACCATTGGAACATGAAAATGTCCCATTTCATGTCCTAAAATTCCTGTCCGCATAGGACTGCTCTTTGTATTTTGACCCCCCATAATGGGGGGTCAAAATACAAATAGGTGAAATTGTAAAGAGCTCATGTCCAATTATTATGTCCGCATAAAAAGAACTCTTATTTTTTCCATCACTTGTACAAGTTTTTCCTTATAATAAAAAGTACAAAATTGTCGTTCAACCCTACTTTTTAGGAGCAACCCCCTAAAATTTAGCAATAAATCTAACTATAAATAAAATCTATCTATATATACATCTAAAATTTTGGATAAGAAACAATTTTTTTCATCTATTATTTTTTTAAAAATGTTTTCATTTATATTCTTACGGATTTAGTTCCCCTCCATTACAACCTCTCTCCAATTCTATCTAATATACTATATTTTTTTATAGTTTTAGATAGTATAATTGAAATTAACACTGATTAATTAATTTATAATATTGAGTAGTATAATTATTCTAAAAATGAAGGTAATCCAACAAATTTTCACCATTTGATGAATATGTGAGTTTTTTTTATCAAAATTTCAATGGTTATTTTTTTAAAAAAACTTTTAACGATAAAATATTTTTAATAATTTTAATTTTTGGTATGATCAATTTTAATAGCATTAATTATCTATTAACATATTTAGATCATTACCAACAAAAATATTAAGATTAAATAATTAGTGTATTAGATATAATTTGAGAAAATGTGTAATGAAGGGAAGTCAAATCTCATTCTTACTAACATAATTATCTACTTTTCACTATCACTTATTCCCATTCATTTTTTAATTTAATTAGTGTTATTTAAAATTTATATTCTTGATGTATAACAATAATATTTAATTATTTAATAATTTTTTATTATTAAATTATATAAGTATAACTATTTTGTTTTAAATGGAATTTTATATACCTACTACATAAATAGATGAATATATGAATAATTAATTAATTTAGAGATGAATACTATTATTTATATTATATAGATTGATGAACTATTATTGTAGATTTCTAAATTATTTTTTTTTACTAATAATTGGTTATACATTATTAGTTGAGTTAAATAGTATGTTTTAGAAGAAATAATTTTTGTTACAAAAATCATTCTACACAATATTAATATATTATTTTCCAATTAATAGATTAGGGCAGTATAATATAAAAAAAGTATAATTAATACATTAATTTATAATAAAAACTCGTGCGTCGCACGAAATTATGAGCTAATTTATCATTGATACCAAATACATATGAAAAAATAAACTATTATTTTTTTCCATCATTTAGACGGAGCCCAAAGGGTTTTATTTGTAAATATTACCAAAAGGTTTAAAAATACATTTAATCTATGTTTATCTTTAAAATAAATAATGAACAAACGGAGTATTATTTATGTAGTCAACTTTGGCAATATACTTCCTCCGTTCTAAATTAGAAGATTAATATTGACTTTTAAAAAGTTAATTTTAAATATTTTCAAATTCAAAATTAAGTTGAATTCATTTAGTTTATGTGAATATAATTGTGAATATTTTAAAATACGTAAAAAATATTATTAATTATAAAATTTATTATTTTAAAAAATTAAATAAATTATGTTAATTTTAAATTTAAAAATATCTCAAATTAACTTTTAAAAAGTCAATATTAACCTTATCATTTAGAAGATCATTTAGAAGATTTGGAGTATTAAAAAAGAAAAGTGACAATAATAATTTATTTCCGGGAAATTACATTACACTTTAATAATCAACATATTAAAATCAACACGTTATATTTAGGACTTGTACATTTTTGTCCCCATCCCCACAAGGACCCACTATTTACAGTGTCATATTTAACAATTGAGTGAACAGACGATCCGGACCCGGATTTGTTTGCATATAACAAACCCGATTGGATAATTAACGACACGTCCGTTATCAATGTTATTGAAGGATTAGCTTTCCGGCTGGTTTTGGTCAAAAAGAGGCAGCCCAAAGCCAAACCCCCGATGCTCAGAGAGTCGGCGTGAGGCTCTAAATTAATTTCAAAAACCCTAAAAAATTCTGAAAAAATCACCAATTCTAATCTTCCAAATACTTCGATTATATTTGTACCAATTGATTCACATATGTAAGAGTTCACCTCAATTTCTGCTCATATATTCATATAATATGATTTTGTTTAGTATAATTAGGGCATGGCATCTGATTATCATTTTTGTGGCAGGGTGGGTTGTGCTTGTTTCTGAAATTGAATTAATTTTGTTATGTGTTTGATTATTTTGGTTAGATCGATCGTAGTTTGGAGAGGAATTGTGCTGTTTTGATTGGCTTAGTTGCTGATTATATACTGTTTGGGCTCCAAAACGGCATTTTGTTCGGGTTTTGTTTTTTCAATTGGAGTGTTGAGATGGATATAGTGTCTAGTTGCAAGGTATTTGATTTTCTTAATTTCTGCACTTTTATGTTTTCATTTTTTATTAGATAATGTTTTCGTTTGTTATTTGTTCTTAGATGACGAAGCATGCACATGAAGGTATAGTAAACTTGTTCAATTATCCAGATAGTTATTTGCTGAAAAGCTTAGGTTTCAACATTTTACTTTTAGGCCTTAATTTTTTATATTAAGTGTACAAGTTGAAGTCAGCTGAAATTAGCGGCCATGCGATCCGGTTGAGTAAAATGACTACTGACTACAGATATGTAGTTAGAGACTTTAGTGTTATCCCTAGGTTAGTGACTTAGTTTGTACATTTGGGATTTGTATTTTGAAGTGGGTTCTGCTGGGTCCAGGGAGTGTATTTTTGTAGTTTAATTGTAACGTGTAATAATTTTATTCTTGTAACGTTCTTGAAGCTAATGGCAAGGTGGATTTTGAGGGGAAACCTCTCTTTTGGAGACAAACATATGTTGAGGCAGTTCCATGTATTTCAAATCCACTTTGTTGTTGGTTTCAGCATCTAGTTTTTAAGTTATGCACTCCTTTTTTAATTATTGCATCTGTGGTCGGCCGTCCATAGGAGACACAGACGACCTAAATTTAAAAAAAATTTCGCTATCTGCCAATATTAGTTTGGATGCCGCTAGTATAAGTAACAAACGATTAACTTATCAAAAAGCCCATAAATTTTAATTATTTATTTAAATATCAGCAATTATTGGTAGTGGAAGATAAATCATTGGAAGGAGGGAGAGGAGACAGAGGCCTTCCATACGGCAATTTCAACGCAGTAATGTCAAAAGAGAAAATATCAGCCATCAAACTATATCCATTAAGTGAATGTATCACCCTTGGGTGCCATAAAATGAGATGAAGAGGACAGAGACAGAGATCTCGACAACCCATGAGACGAAGTCGGCTTGTAAATCAACGCAGAAACCCAAAAATCCGCGAGCTTAATCGACCATTTGAATCCATTAGAACGTTCCTTGCCTTAATATCTCTATGAAAATGGCCTTGGTCATGAAGATACTTGAAAGTGCTCGATATTTCTTTGAGAATTGCGGCAATGCATTGCTTTCAAAAGCTGTTCGCGTAAGAAGAGGCGATTGTAGACTGTAAAGAGCCGGCAGACATAAAGGGCATAATGACCCAAAGGCGGCGATTGACGATGAATGAGCAGTGGGCTTTTAGGATATTGGGATGAGAGAGAAGGGACATGGTTTTTGCTTCGTGCTTGACGTTTTCAAAATTGGGCCGCGATCGATCAAGATCGATGGATTTGATTGTTACAATTGAATTCATGGAGATACAAAGGGCTTTGTAAATAATGGTGGAAGGCGCTTACTCCTATGCCTTCTGCATCTTAATTCTTCAACTGTTTCTTTTTCCAATTCACGCTCCGTGTCTTTGGACGTGTCACATTTTTTTCCTTTCTTATTGTATCTGTCCATCTGATCTGTTGTTTCCTATGGCTCCTTTCATTTGGATGCAAGGACTCTTTTTAAGAGTACGATTATGATTGCTCAAATGCTAATGATTTGCTTCAGATGTCTGTGGGATGTGCGCGTTGGCTAGTGAGATCAATTATCACCAGTCTTTTCATTGTCATATGGCATGGAAACTGTCACGGTGTCACCTTCTTTGTTTGGGATTGGGGAGTTAGGTGAGCATTTAAATTTTCCATCAGATTTCAGGGGTTCTATTTATCAGATTAAGTTCAGTAGGATTAGGAATTCTTCGGCATTGTGGGTGTTTTTCTATTTTCTGAGGTTTAAGGATTGGATCCCAAATTTTCCGTCTCTTGTCTTTTCATATGTTATGGGATAGAGTTAGTTTCATTACCTTCACGTTGGTATAGTGATGATTTGACACTATAATGTTGCACCTATTTTTGTATGCTCTCTCTATTTGATAAAAACTTATTTTTTTTCCTTCTAGAAGGTTAGAATAAATTAATTATTGTATTTATTGCAATTATTGCCCCCTTTTCCTCTCCATTTAATTCTTCTTTCTTGCTTAGTATGCTTGGTTGCATACATTTAATTATTTTTGTTCTGTCCTTGTACATGATTCCCCCCCCCCCCCCCCGGGCGGGTAGTTCCATTCTTTGGTTGTAACTGATTTTGATGACTTGTACTTTCTTGTAGGACAAATTGGCATATTTTCGAATAAAGGAGCTCAAGGATATCCTTACGCAATTAGGTCTTTCTAAGCAAGGAAAGAAGCAGGTTTGATGTTTGAATTGTTTCTTTGTTGTTTTTGGCTGTATATTCTTGCATAGATTGGTGAAGAGCAATTCTTCGTGTGAACTTTAATTGGACCGTTGGATTGTTGGGTTCTGTTCAATGTTTGTGAGCATTTAAATCCTAGGGTTGGTAATTAGGCAGGATGTTGGTACGCATGCCTCTCTCTCTCTCTCTCTGGGTTACTTGTAGAAATAGAAAATCTACATCTTACAAACAGGGTTCCTTAGCGTTAGCTTTTAATTTGAACCTAATACATGCTGGATCAGTAGGATGAGCTATAAAACTCAGAACTAAAAGGAGTCCTTGGTTGGCCAGTGCATACTCTATTACTGTGTATCAGTTGGCTCACGGAAAATTTGATTAATTTTTTTGACCATAAGAAACTCCAGTATGTACCTGCAATCACATAAGGGGCTGTGCTGTTTTAACTTTCACTGCAGTCTGATCTCTACATAATTTGTACTTTTAATGTGTTTGAGTTGGATTGTCATGGAGAAATGCTATATCTAATTTGCTTGCGCATCATTTTCTGTAGGACCTAGTTGACCGGATATTAGCCATTCTTTCTGATGATCGAGGTAAGCTGTTCTCTTTCATCAATTGCCAAATAGATGTGTTCTTACTTTGTTATACTATTATACATTTGCATGTGTGCATGATTATATATATATGTGCATGTGTGTGGGTGTGTGTGTATTGCGCTAATAACATTTTGGTTCTTTTTGTTTTCTATGCTGTACTTGAGAGTTCAGTGCAGGTACTCGTCTTGGATACTCTCAGTCCATATGATATCAATCTAGTTTTATTAATAATGCCAGAGGGAGTTTGATGTTACTTATATGTTGAAGCCACGTTAACACTTTCCTGTTGGACAAAAGCTCCCTCAACTCAAAAGTGTGATATATAAAAACTCCCAACTGTTCAACTTCAAATGCACACATTCCCTCCTCTACACAAAATGAGCTTCTTGTACCTAAAAATATGACTATAATTAAATATTAAAAATCAACTCAGAAAAAAATGAGATGAAAGGTAAGAAAAATTGAAAAACAGAACGCATGATGTGTGTGCCAAAATTACTAATTCAGCATTAAATCCAAGGAGGAAAAAACCATTTCTGACATCGATGGTACAATTATATCAATAATCAAATCTTGACGACCTATGAAATCTTAAAATACTCCGTAATAATAATAGTAATAATATTGACAACCTATGAAATTAAATAATACTCCGTAATAATAATAATAATAATAATAATAATAATAATAATAATAATTGATAATGATAATGGTAATGGTGTAATAGTAGTAATACTAATAATTGTATTATCATTTCAAGTCTTGACAGATTGAGGTTTTTTCTAAGGTGATTTTGTTTGTACTTGTGCTTCTGAATTTCAAGTTTTCAACTTTGCTTTCTAACTTCTTTATATGAATGCCTGGTTCTATGCTTTGCCATCTATATGTGCACTGTTGAGTAGTTTCTGGAATGTGGGCAAAGAAAAATGCTGTCGGGAAGGAAGAAGTAGCAAAACTAGTAGATGACACTTACAGGTGTGTATTTGTTTTATAATGTTTGTCTCATTAGCCTAGATGACAGTTTAATTTGTGGAATTTTCTTTGTTATGGTCATTTGCAGTACTTCACGTATTATTGGTTGTGTTTTCTGGATCAACATTTTGCTTATATTTGCTGCGAGGGTAAAATATCTGACATCATTTTGCAACGTTCGTTTTTGCCTGTAGGAAAATGCAGATTTCTGGGGCAACAACTGATTTAGCATCAAAAGGACAGTGTCTCTCAGATAGCAGTAATGTGAAGTTTAAAGAAGAACCTGAAGAATCTTATCAGATAGAAAAGATTCGATGTCCCTGTGGGAGTGCATTACCGGATGATTCAATGGTTAAGGTGACAGAAACACCTTTTTGTTACTCATAAAAGTCTCTTCCCTCTCTCTCTCTCTCTGTGTTTGTATACATACATACGTATATATATATATATTTATATATATATGTATTATCTCAGACTTGCTTTTATTTCACGTATGTGTATTTATCTATTGATTTATGTAGAATTGAGGTAGTAGCACTTCTGAAATCTCGGAACTGGATAATGTTACTTTTGTTTCTCCATTGTAGTGTTTTTTATTTTTCAAATTGTTATTTTGTGTTCAAGTATGTCAAATTCATGAAATTCTTTGCATATAGGTTTTCATATGACAGTATTATTGGCCTTCTTCAGGATCTGGTGCAGTTTGTTAAATATTTCATTACTTTCCCTATTTTGGAGTGCATGCTTTCAGAAATGGTAGTTGATGCTTTCTTTTCTCCTGCAGCCACATCAATGAACCATGATCCATCTCTTTTCCGCAGGGATCTGTTGTTTCTTACCCACCATCCCACTACAACTTAACTGCTATAATTCTACTTCTGCTGTGTTCCGCCTGCTACAATCTACCAAATTGTCTTCTTGTAGTGCATTTCCTACTAATTTACTTGGTCATATACATGAACATAGTTATTTTCTTTGTCTTCCTCTGTCATTTGTACTTTTTCAACTTGAATATATTGGTCCTTTCATTTGTGGCTTAATTATTTTCAGAAACAGTCCTTTAGTGTTGCCGGTTCCGTTTATGCGGCATGTGCAAAAGATAATGTCCTACTTGGGATATTTGCTCTTTGTGGACTTCTTGTCCTCCTACGAGTTTATTTCTTCTAGTAATATTCTTATTTCTCAAAAAATAAGTTAATTTATCCACCGATGCAATTAAATCAATTGATGTGATTTAAATCTTGTAAATATGCTCAATACATTTTGAGTAAGACATTGGTTTAGTGTTGCAGAACAAATCATGAAGAATAATGGAAACTGTAGGAAATTATTATTATTTTGTATTTACATAAATATGAATTAGTTGTACTTATCTTTTAATTATAGTTGGCAGATTATTTTAGATAACTATTTAATTAGGTTATAGTAGATTATTTTAGATAAGTGATAAACTAGGCATATTAGATTATTTTAGATAAGTATTTAATCAGATTGTAGTAGTTTAGATTAGATGAGTATTAAATTAGGTAATCTAGGGCAAATAGCCCCCCCCCCCCCCTTCTTCTATATGAAGTGGTGTAATCAATTGTTAAAATTTAAAGAGAGTTTATATATTGACTCGAGTTGAGGCTATGTGCTATTGTGCCCAAAAGGGCATTCTTCTTCTCTATTTTCCCTCTTCTTTCTACTCCTTTACACTATTCCTAAACTAACATAAACCTTGTCCGGTATTAAAGCTAAACCCAAACCCAAACCCGTAACATTTGATTTTTAACTTCAGCTTTCCACTTTTCATCACATTTTTCAGGGCTTAAACCTTTGACCAGCTCAGGTTCTAACCAACCGAGCTACCTTTAACACTGCCCTTCTGTATCAAAACCCCAACCCTGATTCCAACAACTGTGCCGCCTAAATTCAATTTTAAGAAAAAGAGTCGATTAGTGGAAGAAAAAACGGTTCAGGGAAAAAAGAGTCCGATGAATTAAAAAAAAAAGATCCACCCCATTTTAGTTAAGGGAAGGTAAGCTGAAGAATGCCATCTTCTGTGAACTTCACATTTTATTCTTCTTTCCTCGTCCCCCACCCCCCCAAAAAAAAAACAAAAAAACAAAAAAACAAAAAAACAAAAAAACAAAAAAACAAAAAAACAAAAAAACAAAAAAAAAAAAACCACAAAAAAGGAAAAAAAGGGAAGAAGGTTTGAACAAAGAATGGTGTTGGCTTTTCTGTTAGTCTGGTGTTAAATTTGGCATTATACATACTCCCATGTTACTGTTTTTTTGACTGTAATATACATTGTATGCTATGCTATCAGTCTTTTTTATTTTTCCTAGGCTGCTAGGGGTTAAAAAAAATCTTCACATTATAAATTTTTTATCCATAAAATAAAGGGGTCATTTATTTTTATTGGACAAGTACTTTGTATATTAAAAAAGAGAGTTAAGGGAGCAGAAACCTTGCAAGGCAACAGAACCCCCAAAATAGCATCTTTACATAAAAAGAGAGAAATAAACAGTCATCCTCAAATTCCACAACTAGGTAGGGAGGGGGTACTACCTTTTCCATTACCTATTAAACAGCTAGCCAACACTTGCGGATTATTTAAGAGGGCAACATATAGTAATCCTGCTAATTAGTTCTACCATGCCTTTTGGTTTATGAAAATTGTTAGATTAATTTAGAGGATTCTAGGATTCTATGATTGATTTAATTGGGAGTGATTAGTGGTAGAATTATTCTAGAAGAATGATTAGTGGTAATCATTGATCATTATGATTTACTTTCCATATTTATCTTGGACACTTGGCCTATATAAAGGCTCTCTATTGTACACATTATGATATGGAATAATATTGTCTTCTAGCATTCACATGGTATCAAAAGCTATAGTTTCCTAAATTTTTTTTCCTCTTTTTCCCCCACCCCCAAAAAAAATCAACTGTTCACCATGAACAGTACCAACACTGTTCATCGTGAACAGTGTTCGACACAATTCATCTCGTTTCTTGTTCATCAATGCAAGTGCAAGTTCTAATTTCTTGTGCTCTTCCGAAATATATGTTCGAGTTGTTTCTTTATTTTTGAGGAGGCGGAAAATGATTAGTTCGTTGCTCACTTTGGGTTTGGATTTGTTGAGTCTGTGAGGGGTTTTGCATGTGGTTGTTATCATCGTTTCGTTCTTCTTTGCAGCCGTGATTGTATTTTTATTGTGCGAAAAAGTTTAGATAGATTTAATATGAGCAAGATGTCTACCGTATTCAATACTGTTACGAGCCAAACATCAAATGTGACCAATTCTAGGCAAGCCATGGGTGTTACAGAGGTGGTCTTCCTCGAATCGTCTTACTGATAAAAAATTGGAAGGAGTCCATAACTATCAGCAGTGGCGAAAGATTGTACGTTTGACCCTACTTAGTAGAGAGCAAGGTGATCATTTAACGAAAGCAGATACTTCTGACGAGGCTTGGAAGCTAGTTGATGCTAGGATTTTATATCAGATGCTTAATTCCATGGACAGTAAGATTGTTGATTTAGTCATCTTGATACAGTAAAAGAATTGTGGGAATACTTAGAGGTTCTGTACTCGGGCCAAAATAATCTTGTTAGTATGTTTGAGGTTTCTCAGGATTTTTAGAGGATTAATCGTGATGGGCGTCCACTCAATTTTTTGTAGACTATAAAAAGATGTACGAAGAGTTGAATTCATTGCTTCCTATTACTGCTGATATCAAAAAAATGTAAGAACAAAGAGAGAAATTAACTGTGGAGTTTCTTTGTACTCTTGGTTCGGAATTTGAGACTGTCCATTCACAGGTTCTTAGTAGCTCGACAGTGCCATCTCTTATTGATACTTTTGCTCGTGTTTTACATGTCTCTCGTGAAACTCCTCATGCAGTTGATTCATCTGACAAATTTGCACTTGAGAGTATGCATGGCAGTCGTTTTGGAGCTCGTGGAAGTGGCCGAGGTCGCGGAGGTAATTTTGGAGGTAGGGGGAGTAGTCAGATGGTCGAGGTCAAATTTTTGATGGTACTGATCCTGGTAGAATTTGTTATCATTATGGAGAGTGACACATTCAACGATTTTTTCGACATCTTCGTAATTAGGGGTAGCCACGATTTGCAAATACAATTGCCAGTTCAGATACGAGAGTATCATCCTCTATACCCACATCTTTGGGGGAGAGGACAATTACTATGACTCCAGAAGAGTATGCTGCCTTCATTCAATATCAGGTTTCTCAACAACCATTATCTAATTCTACTGCTACTCTAGTTTAAACAGGTAATGCTAGTACTTGCTTCACCACATCCCATCCTTGGGTAATTGATTCTGGGGGCATTTGATCATATGACAGGTATATCTAGTAATCTTTCTCTTTTTTGTCCTACTTCCTCTATACCTAGCGTGACCTTAGTAGATGACACTGGTACTACTAATCTTAGCCCCCTCTCTTTAGCATCTACATTATATTTACCCAAATTTTCATATAACTTTCTTTCTGTTAGTAAATTGACAAAAGCTTATAATTGTTCCTTGATGTTTTATCCTGATTCTTGTGTTTTTCAAAATCTTATGACGAAGATGATTGGTAGAGGTCGTGTATCGGGAGGTTTATATCTGTTTGGTGAGTTAATTTTTGTTCCTTGGGCCATTGCTTGTTTCAGTGTCGCTTCACCTCTTCAAGTCCATTGTCGATTGGGACACTCGTCTTTGTCCAACTTGAAAAGATTGATGCCTTGTTTCAGTTCTTTGTCTAGTTTAGAATGTGAGTCTTGTCAGTTTAGGAAGCACCATCGTGTCATGTCCCCTAGGGTCAATAAACGGTTTGCGAACCCATTTGAGTTAGTACATTTTGATGTCTGGAGACCTTGTCCTATAGTGTCACAATTGGAATTTTGATATTTTGTTACATTTGTTGATGACTATTCACGGATAACTTAGCTTCACTTGATGAAAAATCGTTCTGAATTGTTCTCCATTTTCTCTAATTTTGTGAATGAAATTCGAACTTAATTTGGTTACGCAATGATTATGCTCTTGAATATTTTTCATCTCCATTTTCTACATTCATGGCTAGTCATGGCATCATCCATCAATCCTCATGTACTGATACACCACAACAAAATGGTGTTGCAGAGGGAAAAAATTGTCATCTTATGGAAGTTACTTGTGCTTTACTTTTTGATATGAAAGTACCAAAACCATTTTAGGCAGATGCTGTTTTAACCACATGTTTCTTGATTAATTGCATGCCTTCTTCGGTTCTTCCGTTTTAGGTGGAGAAATTCCGCACTCTGTCTTGTTTCCTTCTCAAGTTTTGTTTTCTTTGTCCCCACATGTTTTTGGGTGCGTCTGTTTTGTTTGAGATCACCGTCCCGGTGTGTCAAAATTAGATCCTAAGGCTCTTAAATATTTGTTGGTTGGTTATTCTCGTACTCAAAAATGTTATCGTTGTTACTCTCCTGAACTTAAACGTTACTTGGTTAGTTCTTATGTAACTTTTTTTTGAGACAACATCATTGTCTTCACAACCTTATTCCGTGTTTGATTTGGATGAAGAGTTGCCCACTTATATCATCAAGTCGACTGTTCCTTCTATGCCACATAATAAACCAATGCCAGAGATCCGATATGTGTACAACACCTAGTGATGACTTGGCTCCACCTCCTCATCTTTGTCGGCAAATCTTGGAGAATCATCCTCTGATTCTGATCTAAATAAACCAATTGCCCTACAGAAAGGTAAATGAAGTTGGACCCAACAACCTATTTTTGCTTCTCTTTCTTATTCCGGTATCTCTTCTACTCATCATAAATGTCTCTCTACTATCTCTGTTCATCCTGTCCCAAAAACTGTTAAGGAAACACTATCACATCCTGACTAGAGGATAGCAATGGAAGAGGAAATGATTGCTTTGGAGAAAAATGCTACTTGGGAGTTAGTGATACCTCCTTCGATTGCGTCAATACTCAATTGTTGGTTGTAAATGGGTGTACATAATAAAGGTAAATCCCGATGGATCACTAGCTAGACTTAAAGCTCGATTAGTTGCAAAAAGATATGCTCAAGTTCATGGTGTTGATTATTTTGAGACTTTTTCTAATGTTGCTAAAATGTTTTGTTAGACTACTAATTTCCTTGGCAGTTTCTCAACACTGACCATTACATCAACTTGATGCCAAGAATGCTTTCCTTCATGGTGATCTCAAAGAAGTTGTGTATAGGAAGCAACCACCTGATTTTATTGCACGAGTCAGGCCTAGTTTGTAAACTGATGAAATCATTAGATGGACTGAAACAATCACCACGAGCATGGTTTGGTAAATTTACAGAGGCAGTTCTCCAATTTGGGATGTTGAGATGTAATAATGATTATTCTTTGTTTCATCGTGAGAGTAGTGCTGGCAGAATATTGTTGATTGTGCATGTGGATGATATTGTCATTACAGGAGATGAAAGACAGGGAATTTGTGAATTGAAATCTTTTTTGATGTAGAAATTCAAGACTAAGGATTTGGGAAATTGAGAAATACTTCTTGGGGATTGAGGTGACGCAATCTAGTAAAGGTTTTTTCTTTTCACAACGTAAATATGTCCTAGACTTGTTGGAAGAAATAAGTTTGCTTGGATCAAAGCTAGTTGACACACCCATGGACACATGCTAGAAACTAACAACAGAAGGGGGAGATCTTCTGGAAAATCTAGAAAAGTACCGACGACTTGTGGGCAAACTCAATTATCTTATAGTTACTCGACCAGATATTGCTTTCCTTGTTAGTGTGGTCAGTCAGTTCTTATCTTCTCCTAGGTCCTCACATTGGGATGCAGTTGTGAGGATACTAAAGTACCTTAAAAGTGCTACAGGTCGCGGATTAGTATTTAGAGATCATAATCACATTAGAGTAAAAGGGTTTTGTGATGCTGACTGGGCAGAGAGTCCAAATAATAAGAGATCTATTACAGGATATTGTGTATTTGTTGGAGGTAATCTTGTATGGTGGAAAAGTAAGAAGCAGAATGTTGTGTCTAGATCTAGTGCAGAATCAGAATATCGAGCAATGGCTCATGTCTCTTGTGAATTAATATGGTTGAAAGCATTTGTTAACTGAGTTGGGTTTCAACAAGATAGTTCCTATGTAACTTTGGTGTGATAATGCATTTGCTCTCTACATTGCTTTTAATCCGGTGTTCCACGAGAGAACTAAGCACATCGAGGTTGACGGCTATTTTGTTCGAGAGAAAATACAAGAAGGGATTTTTTCTACAAGTCATGTGAAGACTGGTGATCAACTTACGGATGTGTTTACTAAAGCTTTAGGGGCTACTAGAATCTACATGCTCCAGTTTAAGGGGGAGTGTTAGATTAATATTGAGGATTATAGGATTCTATGATTGATTTGATTAGGTGTTACAAACTGGGCATGATTGATATACATGCTCCAGCTTGAGGGGAGTGTTAGATTAATCTTGAGGAGGATTAGTGGCAGGATTATTCTGGAAGCATGATTAGTGGTAATCATTGATCACTATGATTTACTTTCCATATATTTAGCTTTGACACTTAGCCTATATAAAGGCTCTCTATTGTACACATTATGATATGGAATAATATTGTCTTCTAGCATTCACAAAAATCAAGGGGTTCAGTTGTCCCCTGAGCTAATAGCAACTCCCTGCGCATGCACATGAACAATCTTTTTTAGTTTTCTATGCATCACACACCCTTAATGATGTTATTTGTTATTTATTATTTATTTTTTCATGCAGTGTGAGGATTCAAGATGCAACATGTGGCAGCATATTAGTTGTGTAATTATTCCAGAGAAATCTATGGAGGGTTCTGTGCCAGTTCCTCCAGAGGTTTTTTACTGTGAACTCTGTAGACTTACTCGTGCAGACCCGTAAGTGGCATCGATTATTATTTCTTCCTTTCTAGTTGATCCATGTAATCTGAAACTAATACTTATGAGGTGGTACTCATCTAAAAAAAAAAACTTTCTTCTGTGCTAATCTTAAATTAATACTTCTACAGTGCAATCTGTTTTCTTTATTAATTTCTCCCTCTTGCTTCCATGGCTGGGATTTTCGATGATGATCTGTATATTTGACATTGCACTTTCTTACCTTGCTTTCCAACCTAGAATTTATTATTAAAAAAATTATGAGCATTTGTTTTTGTTTATGTTGTTAGCATATCACATATTGTTCTGGTGGTCCCATATAATTTGGGTTATTTATATGCCTTTGCCCTTGTCTCCGTTTTTAAGTATTATGGGGAGTTGTTCTATCTCTTGAACCCTTTTGGGTCTATTTTGTGGAATTCACTTTTGCTAATATCTGAGTTCCATTATTGTTTTTAAGTATACAGCTTTACATGGTTTATACAATCTCTTGATAAATGTTGGTCATTTTTCTGGATTTGGTTTTTGCCACTTGTCACATTCTATCTTATTCTATTATTGTTTTCAAATTTCAGTATGACATGGGTTGTACTTGCTCTTGCGGCATGTCAGTCTGTCTGCTGCTTTTGCTTCATTTATCAGTTCCATCATTGTGGTCAATATTCAGTATTGGGGAGATAGGTTTGATATGGTTTTCTGAGATACTTTGGGTAGATGGGTCTCTCCTAGGCTATGTAGATACTTGTAGTGATGATTTTTGACTCAAGTTTGTAAATAATCAAGTAATTATTGTATGAACCAGTGTACATTGGCAACTATTGGTTTTAGGCGTTGTATGAATGTACTGATAAGAAGACAAAAACCTAATGAGCTGGTTTAATTGCAGTTCAGTTTATTTTTACTTGTATTAACTCATACGACTAACTCCTACTTCATAGAAGTCAGTAAGTATCTTCAGTTCTTCAGTTTTAATTGATTTATTTGCTTGCAGCTTCTGGGTGACAACAGCACATCCTTTATGTCCTGTAAAGTTGGCTATTACAAATCTTCCAACAGATGGGTGAGTGATTCTATTTTTTGTTACTCTCATCCCCTATGAACACTTCATCCCTTGAGAGTGTAAAGTTCTTACTTTTTATTGCGAGTGCTGTGTGGTTATAACTAATGTTATTGGCAAATCTAAATTTAGACAATATTTTATATAATTGAAGAAAGAAAAACCTTGTGAACTAGTTTCTAAATGTTGTTTTTGATTATTGTGGATATAACTTTTGTTGATTGTGCAGACATCCCTATCTTTATGCATAATTAGTAAGGGAATGAATAGCAGATATCTTCTCTATTTCCTTCTTTGTTTTATTGATCCCAGGCTCACAGCCTGCCTGGGAGAGGGGGACAAATGTTTTAGCAGTTTCTCATCATGTAGCTCCATATATTTGTGTGATGGGAGGATCATTGACCTTTATATCTTTGCTGGGGACTTTATTTTTACAAAGAGAAAAGAAAAGAAAGAAAATTTGTATTGTAACATGCATGCATGGCTCTTGTAGTATGTAAAATTGCATAAATTTATTGCAGCTAGCACTTACTTTCAGCTTCCGTTGCACTTACTTTTACAAATTATTTCAGTACCAATCCAGTTCAGAGTATTGAAAAAACATTTCAACTTACTAGAGTGGACAGGGACTTGTTGGCAAAACCAGAGTATGATGTTCAGGTTCGGTTTGAGTACTATCTGCTCTCTGATGAATCTAGTTATCTATTGAGGATTTAGGAATGTGCTAAGAATAGTTTGCATCTATCTGTAGGCATGGTGTATTCTCCTTAATGACAAGGTTTCCTTTAGGATGCAGTGGCCACAATATGCAGATCTACAGGTCAATGGTATGTGCTATACAAATTGTGTATTGCTGGTTCTATCTGTTTTGAGATACAGTTTTTCTTGCTCCAATATCCTCTCCTTATTCCTACCACTCTTATTTCCACAAGGAAATTTAATATTTCAGCAAGGTCATCCTCACTAAAATAGTTTCCCACATTCATGTGAGAGAGGACCTTGTAGAAATATCAAACGTCCTTATGGAAGTATCAGTTACCATTCATTTTTTCTGATGGTGAGGGCTTGGGCTTGATAATTTCCTACACGGCATCTTTTTATTGTTGTTCTTTATTCATCTTTTCTGAGATGGTTTTTCCACTTTTTTGGTGCCATCTGTTTACACATTTTCCCTATTTTTCTATATCTTAACAGGTGTGCCAGTGCGAGCGATTAATAGACCTGGCTCACAATTGTTAGGGGCCAACGGTCGTGATGATGGCCCTGTTGTAAGTTTTTTCACCTTTGCATATTGCAGAATCTTGGAGTTTTAAGATCATTACTTTGTATAAACATATTTCTCTGATTAGTTTTGAAGTGATTCTTTTGTGTTTTAAGATACTTATTTACGGGAGAAGATATCCTGATTAGTTTTGAAGTTATTCCTTTTCATATTGTTATTTTTGGTTTGAGGGGTGAGGGCAGTGCTTGTCTTCATTATTTTGTAATCATGTTACTTAATTTGAGCAAACACTTGCAGTTTTAACAGCACTTTTATTCGACGTTCTTAGTTACTTCTTGTTGTTTTGTCAGATCACACCTTGCACCAGAGACGGAATTAATAAAATTTCCTTAACAGGATGTGATGCTCGTGTGTTCTGTTTGGGGGTAAGAATTGTGAAAAGGCGTACAGTTCAACAGGTAAGTTCATATATATGTGATTATTTAGATTGGAAATTATGATCCTCATTGTAGCTGCCGGTTGTGTCCACTATTTATATTGTATGTGTTCTATTTAAACCACCGTAGAATTACCTTTTTAATTTTTCCTGTAGCTCATTTGCACCTGTTTGAAACTATTTAATCCATATTAATTGTAACGTGTCTACTCTGTGTTCATGTTCGCAGAGCTCTTTTTTTGGGGGGGAGGGGGGGTGGGGGGTGGGGTGGGGTGTTTGTGAAGAGATTAGGATGAAAACTAATCAGTTATCTGTTGTCAGTTTAGCTACTATGTGAGCATTTAAACCTGCCAAGTTGTAGCATGACTATTGAGATTCATCTGTGATCGTAATATATTCAATAGTTCTACTTTCTATAATGGTGAAGTTATTTTGTCTTTGCAGTATGGGTTGTTTAGATCCTTTAGGATAAAGTTTGTGTATTTGATTGTAGTGTGAAGCTTAAAACTAATTCAAGTTTTGAGCAGTTATGGATCGTGGCTGACATGGGGTTGTAATTAATCTGATTTTTTTCACTTTCGTTTTCTGCCTTCAACTTTATCAACACGTTGGTTACTTTGATTATCTGCTTTGGCGATCAAATTCACTTATTTTGATAAGTAAAGCTATTTATATTATTGATATTAAAGAAAGGGCACCAGGGGGTGCTGTCCATGTACAAAAGGAGTTTTTAAAAAATGCAGTAAAAAAACCTGTCATCAAAAGGGGGCTTTTGATTGCTTGCTAGTTTTGTGGGCATCAATTGTCACAGTGCTGCCTGATTCTTATTGTGATTAATTTTTTTTCTTCCTGAATTCAACTGTTCTGCAAGTTTAGACATCCAGGGAACAAATTTCCCAGGTTAACTAAGTTGCAAGTGTAAATTGACATTGATTAGTGGCTAGAGATGATATGGTCATTTGCCTCGCTCTTTCGTCATTGATATTCTTTTTGCCTTTTTATTTTTATTTAGATTCTCAACTTGATTCCTAAGGAATCTGATGGTGAGCTATTTGAAGATGCTATTGCCCGTGTTCGTCGATGTGTTGGTGGTGGAGCTGCCACAGAGAATGCTGATAGTGACAGTGATCTGGAAGTTGTTGCTGATTCTATTCCGGTCAATCTCCGTTGTCCTGTAAGTAGCATTTTGTGTGCAACTGCAATCTTACATTTCGTAATTGAATATTGATTGTTGTAATAAGGGGGCTAGCTCTTGGGTTTCAAGATGAAGTGCTGTAAAGGAAGTTCTGTCGATGACTTGATGTTGTCCTCCTATTTTGTAATAAAATGTTCTCCTATTTTCTGATAAATACAACTTTTTTTTTAGTTTAATGAATGAACACAAATTCTCATCAAGAGGTTTTTAAGTCTTAACAGCTTGTAAATGTTAGGAATGTTGGGCAATTGCTAGAAATAATACTCTTCTTGTCTGTAAGAGAGAACAGTAATGAGACGCCTGCGCATTATAACTGCAAGGAGTTAGAGCTGCTCCCATAGATTCACCTTTTTATGTTGAGGAATGTCAAAAAGCTACTTTATATAACAAATATAGAAAGTAAGAGGCGCTGAAACGGGATGAACCCATTAAGTAACGTGAAAAAAGATTGACAAGATTCCCCATGAATCAAACACAAAAACTTGTGTATTCAAGACTGAGAAATATAGGGTGAATTAAGAAGCTGAACAAATAAAGGGAATTCCTACATCTTCTTGTCATTTAAAGTACATAAAAATGAAAATTACAATAAACTTGTCATCCTCCCAAATATAAAGTTAGATAAGGAATCATGATTGGGCAAAAGGGAATAAAGCCGAGGAAAAACTATAGAGAGGTGAATCTATACATGTAGCATTGTGTGCTCAATTTGGGAGTTTGGTAGTTGTCGTCAATATTTGTCACTGTTCATGACAATGTTCACCTTTACTATTTTTCCATCTCTATATTTATATTCCTTGTCATCCATATTAGAATATTTTACCAGGGTGCAAGGTAACCAAGTAATTCTGATACAATGTCATTGGGTCTTGCCATATGGTTAAAGTATTTCATCATTGTGATATGTAATGAGTGGAAATCTGCCTTTTAATCTTTTTTGTGTGTGATACAGATGAGTGGCTCAAGAATGAAAGTTGCTGGAAGATTTAAACCTTGTGCACACATGGGCTGCTTTGATCTAGATGTTTTTGTGGAAATGAACCAACGGTCTCGGAAGGCAAGTACCTATTGATAATTATATTGTCTTCACCTTTTGGGTAATTTGTTATGGTTTTCTTTTAGTCAATTGTGTTTATGTTAGCAAGTGTTTTCTGCAGTGGCAATGCCCCATTTGTCTCAAGAACTATTCTTTGGAGAATATCATTATTGACCCATATTTCAATCGCATTACATCTAAGGTAAAGCTCTTTATGCATCTGTGATCATCATAATTCATATAGTTTATTTGTTCATAAGATGCATCCTTATAATGCTTCATTGTTGCTATATAAAGATGCAGAGCTGTGGAGAAGATGTAACGGAGATTGAGGTGAAGCCTGATGGTTCTTGGCGTGTGAAGGCTGAAAATGATCGCAGGACTCTTGGGGATCTTACGCAATGGCACTTTCCTGATGGCACACTCTGTGCGCGCATAGATGGAGAAGCTAAATCCAAGTCAGAAGTTTTTAAACAGGTCAAACAGGAATGCATTTCTGAAGGCCATACTGGTTTGAAGCTTGGAATCAGGAAGAATCGGAATGGGGTCTGGGAAGTCAGCAAACCTGAAGACTCCTCTGGCAATAGACCACAACAGAATTTTGAAACCCATGGTCATAATGTTATTCCAATGAGCAGCAGTGCCACCGGTAGTGGCAGGGATGGTGAAGATCCCAGTGTCAATCAGGATGGTGGTATTAACTTTGATTTGTCAACCAACAACAGGATTGAGCTTGATTCTGTTCCCTTGAACATTGACCCAGTATATGGATTCACAGACCATAATCCTTCTGCCCCATTAGGAGGGGATGCGGAAGTTATTATTCTCAGTGATTCAGACGAAGAAAATGAGCCCCTTATTTCTTCTGGTCAGGCCTATAAAAGCAATGGCTCAGATGCTGGTGGAGTCACATATGCAGTTCCTCCACAAGGAATTACAGCTTCGTATCCTGAAGATCCTGCCATTGGAACTGCAGGGAGTTCATGCCTGGGCCTTTTCAATACCAATGATGATGAGTTTGGGGTACCTCTCTGGTCTTTACCTTCTGGTAGTCAAGGAGGCCCAGGTTTTCAGTTATTTGGCTCTGACGCAGATGTCTCAGATGCCTTAGTTGATGTCCCACACAGTTCCACTAATTGTCCAACATCAATGGATGGTTACACGCTAACTGCAGAGACTGCCATGGGATCTGCTGCTCTTGTCCTCGAGTCTTCACATCACCATCCTACGACTGATATACATGATGGGTTAGTTGATAATCCCATGGCATTCGGTGGTGATGATCCTTCTCTTAAAATATTTCTTCCTACGAGGCCTTCAGATGCAGCAGTGCAGGCTGATATCAGAGATCAACCAGATATGTCAAATGGCATCCGTACTGAGGACTGGATTTCTCTCAGGCTTGGGGGTTGTGGCAGTGGGGGCCATGGTGAATCTGCAGTTGTAAATGGATTAAATCCAAGACAGCAGTTACCCTCCAATGAAGATGCATTGGATTCTGTGGCTGACACTGGTATGGCCTGTGTATGTGACTTTATTCTATTTCTTCCTTTGGGTTGTGTTTTTGTTTTCTTGAATAAAAATCACGCCTGTTCTCTAGGACAGCTACTTTATTTGCCAAATTAATAGTACAGGTGTGTCAATTTGGAAGGCATGTCTGATTGATTGACAATTAGACCGAGTATGCATTCATTGACTGGTGTAAACTGGCCCAACATGAGAATACATTTTAAGTGGCTATAAATTATCTTTTCCAGACATTCTTTAGAGTCTTTCAAAAACGATCTCGAGAAATAGATGAGTTGGATATGACAATGTTTTGGTCAGAGTCCGATGTTACTTCGAAGTACTCGATTAATATATACATAACATCCACTTTTCCTAATTTTCATCCTTTCAATCATCTATTTTACATATATTTAGTGCTGATTTTTTCTCCCCATATGGTTCTTCAGCTTCGTTGCTTCTTGGAATGAATGGCAACAGATCTGCTAATCTTGCTTTGAATGACAATAGACCTGCCAAGGCAAGTAGGGAAAGATCAGGTAGCCCATTCTCATTTCCTCGCCAAAAGCGTTCTGTAAGACAAAGATTCTATCTTTCTATTGACTCAGATTCTGAGTGAGGAGTTGGTACAGAAATAACTGTTGTTTTGTAGAAAAATGAACTGAATTGCTCCCGGATACCCTCTTGGTTGAAAAAAGACAACCTTACAACTGGATGATGTGGTGATCCACCTAGACTTACTGCCAAATTGGTCTTGGAATTGTAATTTAAAGGCTGACAACATTTTTTACTCGGTCAACGAGAGGTCTGAGATACATAAAGGTGCTCATAGCGGAACCAGTTTGAAACTGTCCAGCTTAAGAAGTTAGCCTGGGAATTTGTTTTTATCGGTGAGCTGTAAACTGCTTCCCCCGCTTTCAGGTCTTGGTTATCTGTTTCATAGACACGGGGTTCTAATTACTAGTCTGTTTTCTGTTCTGCAGGTCGGGTATAAGTTATCTTGATTCAGGCTTGCTGGGCTCCTGATGATATTTTGTAATATATACACTAACCATTTGAAAATTGGGGGAATCCGGTGGTAGTATTTAATCTTTTATTGTATTTTGGGTGTGGGGGAGGAGGTATGGAGGCTTTTACAAACACAGATGCCTCCTTTTTGTTTCTCTGCCTTATGACAAGCAAATACCCTGTAATTTCTTTCACCCTTCCACATCAGTTATTTATAGAATATATATTCTCATATACACGATTCTTCATTTGCAACTTGGTTGTAGGGAATTTATTATTTTTACAAGGAAGAATCGACATGTACACAACGTCTCACTAACGAATATGGACGTGAGTTTCATTTATTATTTATGTGAGGCGTAAACGGATTAAATTCAACTTGTAGTTAAAAAAAATAAATAGTAAAATTACCTCTAGGAAGCAGCTAAATGACATCGGTAGTAATCTTACTATTTAATTACAGCACTCGTTATGAAACTTCCGATAATGAGATTCTATTCATAATCTCCTTACCCATGCTAAGATTTCTAATAATGTGATAAGCGAATTCTAATTTTTAAAAGTAAGATTAGCTTAATAATCTATAAATCATTTAAGTAAACAAAACTCATGATAGAGAGGCAGCTCAACAATTGTCTTTTAAAACTTAACATTGAATTGTTGAATACAATAGGTTCTAGAAAAAAAAATTGTCAAGAAAACTAGTCAAGTATTTTGTCCTTCTATTTTGTTTTCCTTATCAATTAAAAAACTTAGAAATAGAAAAATTGACAGAATACTTAAAGCCATTTCTTTTTTCCTGTCCGCTTTAAACTTCGAAACACACTCTAAGCGTATTTTCTTTCATTTAAAGACATTTATTAATAGAATTCTTGAAATATCATTAATCAAGTTCTTTATATAAATGTACAAACTAATGCTTTGGTTTTCTGATTGAATAATATTATGGCTCACAAAAATTTAGGATCTCATTAATTTTTAATATTGCATAATTAATTAAAAATAGTTTATACTACTAATATAAAGTAATCAAGTATATAATTAAAAGCACAAACTTGGTTTGGTTTGATTTCATCAATTTTTGGTTCAACTTTCCTAATTCATATTACCATAAATACTATCCAAATTTGTATCAATTAAATACTATCCAAATTTAAAAATATTCCTATTGCTAAGAGGAATATAAAAAAAGATGTTTTTCTTTTCTATTTAAATTAGTATAAACAATCTACAAATTTGAATAATTACTACATGTTATCCATCAATAATTACTACTTGTGTTCTTTTTAATAGTTTTATTTAGTTTATCAAAAACTCTATGCGGACATGATAATTGGACATGAGTTCTTTATAATTTCACCTATTTGTATTTTAATCTCCCATTATAAAAATAAGGTCAAAATATAAATAGATGAAATTGTAAAGTGCTCATGTTCAATTATCATGTCCGCATATAAGAGCTCTTAGATTATATATCTTAATAAATTTGTATAGGATAATTATATTGCTACAATTTTATTAAACTATTAAGATAAAAAAAATTCTAACATATCACGTGATTTAATTATATTAATATTAGTTGTGAACTTTATTATTAAATTAATATCATAACTAATTTAATTCATTAATACTTGAAATTTTATCAAATTACATGATTAATTGTATTAATAATATATGTGAATTTGAAATATAATAACTGTAATATTAGTTGAAAAATATAGTGGATTCATTCCTAATTAATTGTCATAACTAAATTTTCATAATTATATTTCGGATTAAAATTTTAAGCAAATTTTGTCAATATAAACGATAATATATATAAAATTCCATTACAAACTTAAATAAAATTAAAACAATTATTTTTCCATAATCATAACCAAATAAATCTACAATAATCTATTCAAGTATTTAGCTTAAAAATTAATTGAAAGAACCTATAATATATATATTATAGTTCAATTATTAGTTAGTTGAATAAATATTTACCTATTTAATAACTATAACTATATTCTCAAAATCACAGTTAAATATTTTTTAATTATTAATATAATAAATTTACTATACCACGCATGTGTGCAATATATACTAATGAGAACTTTATTTATTAACCCTTTTTAATATGATAAAAAATAATGAGAAATATTCTGATTTTCATATATTTTAATATTTATAAAACTTTAATTTATTTGATGTATTTTTATTTATTAGTTAGGAAAATTTAGTAGTTTAATTTTTATTTGGCCCCGTTTATGTTTTGGGGTTTAATATTTTTAATTTTATTTAGTTTAAGATTTAATTATTTTTCTTTTCTAATTAGTCATAAGAAAGTAATTTAGTATTATAAATATATTATCTTTAAAAATTTCCCAATTTTTAAAAACCACAACACAATTACAAAACTTATTATCCGCAAAAATAGTCGAGCTTTTCTAGGCGGACATGAAAATTGGATATGAGTGTATTTAAATTTCATCTATTTGTATCTTTATCCACCATTGAGGGTCAAAATACAAATAAGTGAAATTCAAATACACTCATGTCCAATTTTCATGTCCAAATAGAGTTTTTGAAAATAGTCATCTTTTAATTGATAAAGTGGTTATTAATAGTTTCAAGTTTACAATTATAATTTTATTACCATGCTACAACTTTCAAACTAAACACTTACTATTTTTGTTGATAAACGTGAAATAAAAATATATTTTTAATATCTATAAAATAGTCATTTATATCTATATAATATATAAAAGGTAGTAACTTAAAGAATTCTCTTCACAAAATAGAGTATTCTCGTAGTTTTTAGTATTTTAAAACTTTTTCTACCAATAAAAGGTAAGTAAATCTAATAACTATATGTTCCTTTTTATATAGAGTTCAAATCTTTTTACAGTAAATATAATAAATATATGTTCTTTTTTTAAACTTATTCTCAAACTAAATCGATCAGCTTTTTCTTAATTATAATTAAATAATATACTATTCATAAAATAGATCACTCTCGTATTCTCTAATACTTTTAAACTTCTCTTACCAATAAAAAAGTAAATTTAATAAATATATGTTCTTTTTTTAAACTTCTTCTCGAACTAAATCTCTTCTTTTTATAATTGTAATTAAATAATATACCAAATAACTTTCAACATTAAACTAAATAAATACTATAAACTCATATATGGGATTACATACAAAGGTGTGACAATTCATTAGCCAAAACATTGGCATGCTATCATCACAAAGGGCATGTGCGCCATCATGTGGTAATTTCTCTCTTTTCAACAAATTATTATTTTTCATCTTAATTAATTATTTCTTTTTCAAATTTACATACTCAACTTTGATTATTGATTCATTCTTGCTATCAATTGCTATTAATCTCATATCTCTACCATTTGATTTTAGGGCTTAGTATTTGGGACAAGAGAACTTGGATATTTATGAATGAAATTGTTTTGTTTGTGTTTCCATTATAATGCCACTTAATTGTGATAATATGACGTTATTAATCTAACCTAAAATATCCGATCAATATTGTTAAAAACATATGAACAACTTTGCATATCTATTATACACCGCCAAAAAAATTAAATCCACACTAATCAATAATCATAAAATCAGAATAAGTACACTAATATTCTCATAGTATTGACTAACACGAAATCATTAATTATAAGTAAATTTATTATAATATTGTCTCAAAATCATTAATTATAGTAAATTATAAATTACAAAAATCAATGAATACCACAAAATAAATTTAATTCAATACAACGCATATTAATTTTGTACTATAGTATAAATAATTAAGATATATATACAATATAAATGAAACTATATTATACCTTAATATAAGTAATATATTAATATTTACGCAAACGAAACCAATAAACTTCTAATAATAACCCGTATGGTTATAATATACGCATATTATTATGATTTTAATAATAATAAATGCAAACAAAATGATGTATGTATATAGGTAAATTTCTACGAAATACAATATTTAATATGGATAATAACAACAACAACAATAATAATAATAAAACATACATAAATTTAATAGACTTCTTTCTTTACATTTTTATCTTTCGTATTATGTAGTGTCCAAAGTCATAGCATAATATTGATGAGTCTATATCGTAATATTAAAATTTGAAAAAATATCAGAATATTAATATCTTTTCAAATATATTAATTAATATAATATAAAAAATAAATCCAAATTCATCCATCTTTCTATATATTAATATTACGAGTCTAGATCATAATATCAAAATACAAAATAACAGGAGAATACTAATATCTTTCCAAATATCTTAATCTAATATGAAAAATAAATTCAAATCCATTTATCTTTCTATATTTTTTATTATTCAATTTAATATTAATGAGTAGATATATATTCAATTCAACTTAAAGTTTATAATCACTTAAATGGATTCAATTGAATATCCATAATATTTTTAAAACAATATATTGCTCAATATTATATTAATTTTACAATCTTTATATCTATATATATATATATATATCATAAATAAAATAAGATCATCATCATCATTACTATTAATATTATTATTATTATTTTGTTTTTGGACTATTGAATTTGAAGACACGTAATTACTTTTTTAATCTATGCTTTTGTAAGAATGGTGTTATAAAGTTTAAATATATTGCAAAAGTACATATTTTTATTCATTATAATATATATTGTTACAAATAAAGTGTATATTATATACTAAAATGTGATATTTGTCCTCTATCAATTTCTTATTAAATTTGAAACAATTCTCGTACGCCTCTTTAGTGAATTAAACTTTATAAAAATAATTTAAAATAGTAAATTAAAAGTTTAATATATATCATTAGTTGGTAAAATAAACTATTAGAATGTATTAACAGTTCACACATAAAACTATTAAGTAATCTCAAAAATTAATATTTATATATAAAAGCTGGAACAAGTCGTAATAAGTATTTATTGATAACTTTGCAGATACCTTTAATATTTTGCAGCAAAAATAAAACATTGTATATTGATAGTTAATTATAATATATGCAAAAAAAAAAAATTAAAAAAAATGTAATGTTATGCTTGAGCTAAGTTTGACTAATGGTACTTAATTAAAACGACGTAATTTTATCTCTTAGGGTTAAGTTTTTTATTTTAGAGTTTTTTTTCATACTCTTTCTCTGTGTGTGTATGTATATAATGTAGTAAGAAGTGTGCACAAGTAATTTAAATTTTTTATTTTTCAAAAAAATTCATAAATTTTATAAAAATTTAAGTAAATATTAATAATAATATTTGTCACATCGGTGAAATATTCTATCCAAAATATATTAAAAAGTTGTATCGAATAGATAATGTAATTTACTTAAATATTGAAATTAAATTTACTTATATTCTTATATAAATATCATGTATTTTAAATCAATTTGAGATAAAAAAAAGTTGTATAAATAATGAAAATTTATTTTGTTGTAAGATATTAATATTATTATTATTTATTAATAATTATTTTATATATATATATATATAAAACAGCCCAGTACCTTGCACGAAAACCAGACTAGTTTTTGTGGAATGGGATGAGTAATTGATGCTATATGAAAGTTGTTAAAGGCTGATTTGAAATGTCAAATCAATTTAGTCTATTTTTAAAAATAAAACTCTTGTTTTATTTTAGAAAATAAGTTTTGCGACGTGTATGAAGATTGGAACGAGTTAAAAATCTCATTTTGGGAAAAATAAAATGAAAAATAGAAATATCAGTATGGAATGGAAAGAGTTTGATATATTTTTTTCAAAAAAAAAAAGAAAAAAATTGGTAGGAAAAAATAATTTATATGTCTATTAATTAAATGATAAATTTTGATTAAAATTAACATAAAATTTTAAGAAATAAAATAATAACGTGTGATTCTTTTGTTCATTTCCTTCTATTCGAATATAGTGCATAGGTTTATATTTTATTTATCATTAATATAAATTTATGATTATATTTAACAACATGTTTTTAGAAAGTTCACATTTGTTACACGTTCCAACTTCCAAGTTAGACTTGGGAGTAAATCTTTCAGAAGATTATTAAATAATTACGGATAGAATTGAATGACGTGTTTGTGATGCGGTGGGCTTTAATTTGTTTGTCAACTAGGCTGGGGCTATTATAAAATGTACAATTAAATGACATGTTAGATTATTTTATATTATCAATAATAATTTTTTAAAATAAATACTATGACAATTTTATCTTTAATTACTATAACTTTTGATTTTTAAAAATACAGTTTTTCTCTTTTATTTTTTTTGTTAATTTAAAATTTGATATGTCATCGTTTGACCTCAAAAGTTAAATTGTATTTCTAATTTTAGAACGGAGGGAGTAATAGTGTAGCTTAAAAATAAAAAAACATTTCATTTCCCTTCCCTACTTCTAAACTCACAAACAAAAAAAATATAATTAAAATATCTTCTTTACCTTTCTAAAACTCACAAATATGACAAAAGAAAATTATAATCCATTCTCATTCCTTCTTCTCCTATACTTTACCTTCCCATCTCACTCCTCCGAACTCACAAATGCAGGATTTATAATTCATCATTTTTTTAAAAAGTGTTATTATAGTATATAATAATAAATATCAATGTATGTAGATACATGTGATATTAATATCATCTTTTATCATTTATAATTTCATATTAGTCACAATTTACATTTAACATAAAATTAACCGACATATAAATTATTTTTCTTAAAAACAAAATTATCTCAGAGATAAGAGTAAAATAAAAAGGAACTCATTTTCATAAAGTAAAAGGCTAAGTTATAATTCATTCGCTATATTTTTTACAATTTGGAACACCCTTTATATAATAAAACTATAAATAGTTTTCCAAGCTCCACCTATAGGAACAAATCTAAATAAACAAACAAGTAGCTATCAAAATAAGGAAAGAGTAAATAATGCTAGAGACACAAATTATTTTACAAACATTTTACAAATTTGTTGATGTGATACTGTTGTATTGGTGATAGTGTTGTAGTGGGAAGGTATTTTTTTTAACTATCACCAATACAATAGTGCCACGTCAGCCAGTTTATAAAATGTATTATAAAAAATTTGCACCCCAGTTCACTATAAAGATTATAAAATATTCTGCTAGACCTGAATGTACTCCGTAACTCCAATTTTGATGAGTCAGAATCAAGAATCAAGATCACTCCAAACTACCATTTTGATTCTATACGCTACTATATATCTAAAACTTGGGACAATATATATCTATAGAGAGAGAGAGAGAGGGAGAGATAGATAGATAGATAGATAGATAGTTGTACACAAAATTATGACTATAACTATCATGAAATTGAAAGTCATAAAATAAGACTAAATTATAAATATAAACCTCATATTCGTCATCTTTTTGCACAAGTGTTCTCTAAATTTTTTTTATTATTTATTTTTAGCATAGGTATTTCTTATATATGCATTAATTGTGCAAAACTGTTTATACAATATTTTTTGTCAATAAAAAATAAATTCTGTTAGTTACTGATCGTAAAGTGCTAATATATTATTCTCATGTTTAAAATAAAATTATGTTTGACATTTTAATATATTTGAGATGCATTTGAGAACAATCGTATCCACATTCATGATCAGAAAATGAACTCGAAGGTTTCAAACTAGTATTCAAATTCAAAGTTTCGTTATGTATGTTTCGTTATGTATTGTGAAAATTTTATATCGAATTACGATTGCGACGTATATTAATATATGACTTAGATATAATTATAATGTTGACTTATTATATCAAATATAGCGTTGAAATATTACCAACTATAATTATCAAAGTAACTCGCAACAACAAAAAATGCAACATATAATTTTTCTTCAAATTCATCTCATTTAGATGGTGGGTTTTAAATTAAAGGTAAAATTCATCTCAATCATATCATATTTTGTCAGAGTGTGAATTAGTGTAGCAGATGAAATGATAATTCGATTGCCATCTTAATTTATATTCTGCATATTCACGACTATATTAACCTTACTTTATACATTAGAAATATTAACATATTTTTTTGGTTGTCAAATTTAACTTTTTTTTATTGAATAAAAGGTTGGATGAATAATTTTGCTCAACTAATGAAACTATGGGTGAGACTTGTTAAAAGAAAAAATTTAGAGAATATTTTTGCAAAAACATTGTAAATAGGAGAAATAGATTACAATTTAGTCCACAAAATAGATCGCTAAGGTATAAATTCATTTTTTTTATTTACGTTTTATTTCATCTATCCTCATAAAACGATATTTAATATCATATAAATAACACTCCAAACTTATTTACGAATTAATAATCTTTTGTCTTTATAATTAATCGAAAATGAATATTTTTTTCCCTCTAATTAGAGTCGAGTCCTTTATCTATGTTGGACAATGACATGGACTGGTTCGAGATCTTCCGCACCAAAAGATTTAATACGCTTCAAGAGGTATTTTATATTTTTGGTTCTCGAATATGTAAACTTATGCTAGCTTACATGGTATTAAATCCTTCAATCTATTTCTTTTTCAGGATAAGTATCTTTAAATTAATTTTTTAAAATTTGTTGGTTAACCATCGGTATAAAGCTCCAACAAGCTCTGGAGCTCTTCTTCTGTCTTGAATTTTCTGAACAATTTCTCCATTCTTTTCTCTCTTCCTTATATTTGAAAAATAAAGTAAAGATGCAGAAATTGTTGTTCGCAGTGAGAAGGTCTTTACCAGCTGCAGTATGTAGAAAGGAGATGCAGCAGGGTGCTGCCTTTTCAACTTCCCTACTCTTCGATGAAACCCAAGTTCAGGTCTCTCTCTCTCTCTCTATATATATATATGTATATATTTAAGTCATATATTTGTAGACATATGCTAATTCAAGTAATTGGAAATGCTGATATATCATGTATGGGTTGATCATCTGTTTATGGCAGTCCGGATTGAGTTTGTGATAAATGGAAATTGGGTTTCTGGATTGAGTTCCCCATTTATGCATAGTTAGTAAGGGTCTGGGTGGTATTTTAAAATCCAATCAAGAGGTAAAATTTATTGAACTGAATACCAGTTTGTTTCATTTTTTGTGTATTTAAATCAGGCTATACAATTTGCAGGAGACGGCTGATTTTCTATATCATAGTGTTTGGGACAATTATAAACAGGTTGATTTTTTTGAATTAGAGTCACCGGTAAGCTTGGAAGTTCCATCACCCTTTGATGGTTGAATTTTTGTGGCTGATGTCAAATAAAGAAGAGAGATGGAAATGATGAATCAAATGACACCAGTATGACTTATGGAGTAGGGGTTTCGAACAGTGTTATTCGTTTCAGTTAGCGGAATCGATACGGATATTCTATATAGGCTAAAATGTGGTACGCTAGGGACTTAGGGTAGCTTTATATGATTGTTTATAGTTGGGAATTTTCTTAGAATCTAAATGCAATAAAACTAGGTTTGATAGAAGATACTAGTTGAGTCAACAAGTTAATTGTTCTATAAATAATTTAGTACAAATGTGATGTTTGAGCATCCAATTTTAAGTAAGAATATTGATATTTGTCAAGTGCAACTATGGTAAAACAACAAAGAAATATTTTTGGTATGCTAAATTTAAAGTCTTGATATGTAAGAGTACCACATTTAGGAATGCAAGTACCAAATATGTGGTTCGCTAGGTCAATAAGAGTATTTGGTAACTTTGGTTTCGAGAATCACCAAAAAAGGATGGATTGAATTGGTTTTTCAAGAATATCAGATCTAGGATTGGGTAGAAAATGAGCTTCTGGTGCGGCGAGATTCCTTTGGATATTAGGATTTCAAACCTGTTTGACATTGCTGTGGACAAGGATGTTTTTGTGGCTGGTTATGTGATTCTATCTGAGGGCAAAGTGGGTGGACTCTTTGGTTCTGTAGAGCATTTTGTGGTTAGGAGTTTGAGATTAGTTCCAAAATAGATGAGACGCAGAAAAAAAAATAGAGGCTAAATGGTGGATTATTCCAGAGCTTTCGTTTGAACAGCATCCCGAACCTAAGTAGGCTGCAAACAGAAAGAAGTTCCTGTAGATTTTCTTCCGAAAAGACTCTCCTCCAGTGTTGATTATATTAATAATTACATCACTAGCATTCATACATAGTTCCTAGGAGATGACTGTCGGGAGATGCATATGGGCAAGACCTTAAATTGGTTAGTACTTGTATATGAAGGAGTTAGTGAAGCTTTATTTTCCATCCTAAGGGGTTCAAATGAAGCCAGACACTGTATATGTTGCGATGGACTTGTTTATTTTCTTTCTTTAATTTTGAAATTTGTTTTAGGCAACTCAGCAACATAAATTTTTTTAAGTCTCTGTCACTTTATTCATAAATTATTTTACCTCGGCTTAGTCAATGATTGTAGAACTTGATGTGCAGAACGTAATTGCTGTGCTTTGATATCCTTATGAAACCTTCGACAAGATTTTCTGATACATATTATGCCTTTGCAGGCTTCTGATAATTTTGTTGCAATGTTTACAGTTTAAAGAAAGTGTTGCACAGTTTGCTCAAGAAAATATTGCACCTCATGCATCAAAAATAGACAGAACAAATTATTTCCCAGAGGTTGTATGAGAGTGGTTGTTTTTATATAACAAAATATTATCTAGTTAAAAAGTTTGAAAATATTTTCTTCTCTTGACAGGGGGTCAACTTATGGAAACTAATGGGAGATTTTAATCTTCTTGGAATTACTGCTCCAGGTAGCGTAACAGCTTGCTTTAAGCTTTATCTTAACTGTTGCTTTGTTTGGTTGTCAAGAAATTTGTGGGTAACTTTACAATGGCCATTAAATCTGATCTTGCCATCTTATAAGCGTTTAATTTTTACTTCTCTAGCGATATCTCAGCAACAAAACAGTCCTTGGGAGTTTGTGTTACGTCTTAGTAAATTTGATGTGCTTTTACCCATTTTCTGTTAGGCTAATTTGGTTTTTTCCTTTATCAATTCCCATTTCAAACTGGTTTGGCATGGATGCATTGATAGTGGCTTGTGCAAGTTCCTTTCCCTGATTGACTATGTTTTAGGATTTCAAGCTGTGGACTTATGGTCTCTGTAGAAGTTTCAAAGGAGCAATTGGCATGGGAATTGAGTGATTACTCATGCAAGTTGATTCTGTGAACCTATTGTCTGTTTCTTTACTTGGTCAAATAATGAAGGAAGTTTTAACATGATTATCTTCGTTTTCTGAGAGTGGAAAGGAGTATAGAATCTCATTACTTACGTAGATCAGAGGGCAAGAGTGAGATAGAAGCCATTACTGGATTCTACTCGTAAAAATATGATCAAAATGTTTTATTTTTATCATGTTAAATCTCATCACTTATTTTAAAATGTTTTCGGAAAAGGTCACTTTGATGAATCGAAGTACTGCATCTTTCTCCATAGAAACTTTTTGGACTTCAATTTACTTCAATAATAATCAGCAAACAATTTCTCTATCCAAGACTTAACTCATTGTTCTTCTGCAGCCGAATATGGAGGACTTGGTCTTGGTTATTTATATCACTGCATAGCGATGGAAGAAATTAGCCGTGCTTCTGGGTCAGTCGGCCTTTCCTATGGCGCTCATACTAATCTATGCATTAATCAGTTGGTAATGAATGTAACCCAAGTCTCAGCGTTGGTGATATATGTAATGTTGCTGGACATTGCTAACCAAACTTTGATGGTTTTGTAGGTGAAGAATGGAAACCCTGCTCAAAAGCAGAAATACTTGCCCAAGGTTTTACTTCTATCAGAATATATTTCTCCCGATACTCATTAACTTAAATGATCTCTAGTAATTAATTAAATTTTCAAGGTCCAAGTTCATTTCAGATAAGTAATTGATAAATCTATTATTCATTTTTCAGTAAAATTTTGACAAAAGATCGTAGAATAATTATTAGATTGCAAACTACTTCCTCCGTGTCAGTTTGTTTGTCAATTTTCAAAATTGTAAATAGCTCAGATTTTAGGACGTGACATTGTATTTTATTATAGTTTTTTTCCTTCCAGTTTTTATTCATTAGATTTTAAAGATTTTTTTTTTGGCAGAAGTCAGAACTATATTGAAATCTCTAAATGTGTCATTGTATACCTAAAACACCCTTCCAAGTGGACAACAAAATGAGACAGAGGGAATACGAGTTCATATGTATTTATAATCAACTTATTTGTATAGTGAAGGTAGCTATGGTCTAGAAATAATCTTTCCATTGTCCTTATAATATAAAAAATTCCTTTTTCCTATAAGTACCTAATGCACCGACTCTGTTTGTAATTGGTAAAGCTAATCAGTGGGGAACATGTAGGAGCTCTTGCAATGAGTGAGCCCAATGGTAAGCTATTTGAATTTGAATTATTGGCTACCTAACAATCTATGTTCATAAAGATTGCTAAAGAGTGTAGGATTTTGTATAAACTAAATGCTTAGCTTTTGTGGAATTCAGCTGGTTCAGATGTTGTTAGCATGAAATGCAAAGCTGATCGTGTTGACGGGGGCTACATTATTAATGGAAACAAGATGTGGTGCACGAATGGTCCAACTGCTCAGACCCTGGTATTATCTTGATAATATCTTTTCCTATTTTATGTACATTTTTGGTATCTAGGGTATATGAACGATTTTAGACACTTCCAAGGAAATCAATTTGTATGAAGTACAGTTGGATAACTTTGATGTCTGATGTTAACATCCATGAATGAATCTATTAATGTTTAAATTTTCTGTACCCTTAAGTTGCATGTTAAACCATACATACTTCTATGGAAATACAGTATTATTTAAGCAGGAACAGAAACCCTTTACAGCCAGCATTTTAATTCGGGAAGCATATGTTTTACATTTTATGCCTAATATCCATTTAATATGGTGTCAGCGCACAATTAGTGAAGAAATGCTGATAAATATTCCCTACCCCACCTCATAGTCACCCCAAAAGGGAAAGGGAGTGATAGTACCTGGCATTTTTTTAAATTAAAGAATTAAGGAAAGAGTTCTTAGAACTCTGTGCCCTATAATTTGCAGCTAAAAAGCCTATTGAGTCTAAAACAGAAATTTATTTTAAATATGTTTTTCGTCTGTTCTCCTTTATTTAATGTGGAACATATATTTTGTGCTGCTGTGGAAAATCTTAGGTAGTACAACTGCTTTGTTTTGTGCCTGTTTGTTGTGAATTATCTAGACTCGGAAAGTTTACCTCTTGTTTTAAAGCACATATGGTTTGTCTTCATGTTGTGGGCCTTCTGCCCTTTTAAAATTCTCTGCTGTTATTTTGTAAGATAACTATATATTCTGTAATTGGCGGTTCATCTCCAGTTCAATTAGTTATCATTCTACTTCCTTCTTTTCACTCAACTCTCTCTCTTCATTTTTAAGTCAGAATTGATCTTTTAAAAAATTTCAGGTTGTATATGCGAAAACAGATGTTGCTGCTCATGCAAAAGGAATCACAGCATTTATCATTGAGAAGGGAATGCCTGGGTACTGCACCTTCTGTTCTTATTGATGAAATAGCTGGCCAAAACTGAGCGCCTACTTGTTCAAACCATAATAAAATGGGGTTATATAACTAATTAACTATATATGCCATCCATAGCATTTGTAACTATGTACTATTGATGAAGATGCAGTAGCAATGATATCTGTTTTTTAGTTAAAATTTTCAATCGACATGACTGATCCTGATTGCGGACAGTGCAGTGTAAGGTGTCTAATGGCCTTCAGATGTCTGCTTACCTGAGCAACTAAGATGATATAGATAGTAGAAAGTGGAAATAGCTCTTGAAGCATCATGTCACAGTGAATGACTCAAGTTTAGCTCGTATGGCTTTTGAGTCTAAGGTTCAGAAGGGAAAAAAAGTTTTAACAACCTGCAAAATTAAGAAATACCATGAAACTGTAAAAGAGCTCTCACATAAGGTGCTACAGATAACAGATGGTTGCATATATCCATGCAATGTGCAAGACTCCTTGAACATGTTGGCAGCTGGTTTTTTCAGTTTTCATTGCAATGATTAACATTGAACTACAATATGAAATGGAAAATAGTAATGGTATATAGAATCACCTTTTCTCCTCGCAATGACAATGCAGATTCAGTACCGCGCAGAAGTTAGACAAACTTGGAATGCGAGGAAGTGATACGTATGTATTCATAGCCGTAAAGATCATTTACCTAGATGTTTATTTCTGATTCAGAGATGGCCTGACAATTGGGTCATCAACAAAACTGCAGATGTGAGCTTGTGTTTCAAAATTGCTTTGTCCCTGAAGAAAATGTTCTTGGGCAGGAAGGAAAAGGTACTATTGATATCATAAATTTGAGTTTATGAATTGATCCCTTGCACCCTCTTTTGTTGTTCCTTCGAAAAAAGGTAGAAAAGATATACAAGGAGATTAGTGGAGAGGGACGAAAAGCAGTTCAAGGAAACAACTAGTTGTTTAAATCTTGTTAAACTATGATTTACTTTTCCTCCCTTTCTCTTTCTCCACCAGTCCCTTCCCTCTAATTATATGAAAGAAAACAATGCATAGGATGTGTACTTGTGTAGCTCTCCTTCTGGAGTTTAGACATTTGTCCTTCCCCTTCCCCCTCCCTCATCGTGGTATAGAGGAGATATAATAGTGGTCATATCTCAACATGCAGCTTTGTTATTTTTCTCCTTTGGGAATAATGAAAACCTCATGAATTGAGAGGAAAGGAATGTTTAAATTGTCTACTGTGAAGGGAAGTTCAAGGTTTTCCTTTAATAAGTATTATTCAGTACATATTAGGACTGCTACTTATTCTACAATAAAAATGTATTCTAGGATAACCTCTTCTGTTTCAACCGATCAAAAAATAAAATAAAATCTCATCTGTTTCTTTATTCCCCTTCTGAACCTTCAACAACAAGATTAATTTTGTTTAAGTCTTCTACATTTTCTTTTTGTTTCTCTAATTAATATATTTTGAGGGGAGAGTTGTGTGCATAATTGATTACTTTAATAGTTACAGGTTTGAGAATTCTAACGCCACAATTTTAGTTGAGGGTAGATATTTCTCATAACACCCTTATTGGGGGCAGTTTGATTTCTAGGTCAATAGCATGATTTGCTAATATTCTACTACTTTCTATTGTGAGTTCAGTAACAGTTTTCTAAGTATTTCGGTATTGTCGCTGTCCCTTCATTACAGGAGTTTATGTTTTGATGTCTGGGCTAGATTTAGAGAGGCTTGTTTTGGCTGCTGGACCTGTTGGGCTTATGCAGGCATGTATTGATGTTGTTATTCCTTATGTTCGACAGCGAGAACAGTTTGGCAGCCCTATTGGCCAATTCCAGTTTATACAGGTTCATAACATCTTCAATTCAAACTGCTAGCTATCTTTTCTGATATTCTCTACTGCATGGCTACATAAAAAATTTATCTCTTATGTTGTGAAATATCTTTGAATACAGGGGAAAATTGCTGACATGTATACTGCACTACAATCTTCAAGGTAAGAGACTTTGATTATATACTTGTATTTATGCCTATTGTTTATCATATCGCTTTTGTTAATTGTTCCCATATTATTACAGATCATATGTTTATTCAGTGGCGAGGGAATGTGACAATGGAAAAGTTGATCCAAAGGTGCTCTGCACATGTCAGACCGTCTGTTTTATTTGATTGTCTATCATTGTTTAAATTTCTACGCGTCCTATGTTTTGTTATTCTTTTTTCTGAATTGGTTGGTGCATATAGTAAGTCCAACATACCTTAATTCTTTCATGTAAAACTACTCACACGTAAACTAACTTTTAGGACTGCGCTGGAGTAATACTTACTGCTGCTGAGAGAGCCACTCAAGTTGCTCTGCAGGTAAATACAGCCAGACCACCTTCACTTCATGTCTACTAAAGTTTATCTTCTTCGTATAATTTCAGCTTCTGATGCATATGCTGATTCCTGTCTTGCGGTATTAATTTTCTTTTGAAAGGAAAATATGTTTAAAAAAACCAGCATTTCCAATTTTTGTGATCCTCCATCTTCCCCTGGGCCATCTTTCCCAGTCCTACGAATTGAAGCTGTTGATGTTATCAGAATTTTGTCCAAATGACCTTAGCTATTAGTCTGCACTTTTACAGGAGCTGTAAAACTAACAATACTACCGTAGCTTCTTGGTATAAGAGAAACAAAGCGGAGTCATCAAATTTAAACGCACTACAAAATAAGATTAATGGGTTGTAAATATCTCTCATCGGTTAGCATTTTGTGTACAGGCAATTCAATGTCTAGGTGGGAATGGATACGTCAACGAGTACGACACTGGGCGTCTTCTTCGGGACGCCAAATTATATGAGATTGGTGCAGGGACGAGTGAGATCAGACGAATCATTATTGGCCGTGAGCTGTTCAAAGAACAATGAGAAGAAAAGGTACAGTTACTTTCAAAAATGGATATTCTGAGCTCCCTGTAGTAGTGAATTATCTATAGCTCCTTTGCATGTAGTTACAGGGACTATATTGGATATCCAAAAATTAATTATCAGTTGAAGAACAAAACCAAGTGCTCGTTTAATAATTGTTTCTGCTTTCTATTTTAGTTTCTTGATGTTTCTTCTTTTCACTTATTTTCACGAGTAAAAGCAGCTATTTGATAATGCCATAAAAATGATGTAATATTTTGGGTAAAATTGATATGACCACTTGAGGTTTTAACCTTTTTTCACATTACCACTTCAGTTTTATAAGTTTACACATAAATACCTATAGTTGTGAGGCAAAGCTTTGTATCATAACTCCGTTAACCAAAATGTAGAATGACTGTAATATCCTTTTTTTTTTTTTTTTTTTAAATTGTTCTTTTGTCTTTCCCTTCTTTCCCCTCCCTCCCTTGGCTAGACATTTTTTGTGCAAAACTTTGAAGTGATCAGTAATGGCCATTTGCCGTTCCCTCCAATGCTTGGGGCTGATTTTTCGAAGTTGAAGAGAATATTTCTCATCTGCTGAACTGAAGAAGGTAGAGCAAAGTAGTAATGCGCAAAAATTTAGCAGGTGAATTAATGTTACATAAGTCAAACGGTACGGTTTTTGATGGCGGCACACATGATGAAGGGATCGACGACAAAGGGCTTTCTTGTGGATTAGATATAAGGAAAAATTCCACCTCTGCCGTCGATTCCTGAGAACAATCGGCGTTCAATACTCATTCTACTTTTTCCAAATCTTTATCTCTGTGTGTAAGCTTGGATGATGAGTAGATTTTAGCAAATAAGAAGAGTATTATTAGCAAAAAAAAAAAAATGACTCAGTTGATGAACCCATTTGTGATAAACTTTGTCATGGATTAGTCATGGTAATTAATAGTGTCTGTGAGGTTGAAGAGAGAAGAAAGGAAAAGAATTTAAAATTTTTGAGAGAAAAAGATAGCGAAGGAAAGAAAATTTCCTGTGTTTACGAGTTTTGGAAGGAAATTTTAACTTAAAATAGTATATTATTATTTTAACCTTGAGATTACATTTTAAAAATTATTATAAGAATAGTTTTGACACTTTAACATTTTACCCAATTAAAAATTTTGTTATACGATGAAATTAAACAAATGTTGCTAGATGGTGGTTTAGTTCTGCATGTTCTCCAAATTGAAGAATCAAGTTTCTGGTGCTTTTATTTTTTGTTCATAGAAAGGATTTAACTTCTACTTTTACCTGAAACAAAAAATGGTTATCAAATAGCATTATTTGCTTACCCAAGTCAGCTACCAAAGGGACCCTAGTTTTCTCCGTTATTCTCTTCTCTAATTGTAATTCTACAAATATATTATTCATGCATAATCACCTACAAACAATATATATATATATATATATATATTAAAACCATGTGCTAATTTGAGCTCCAAGAAACTCTTCAAATATTTCTTTCTTATTATTTATTATAATTCACATTGTTTTTTAAGCAATTGTTGCCAGAATATACATGCATTTGTCCTTGAAATTCCATTCAAGAAAGTGACCCAGAATTGAAGTCTTACAACTTCAGAACATATGCTTCTTTTTGAAGGTTAGTGGAGTTCAACTGAGTCATGAGATTTTTCAAAAAACATTTTAAAAATAAAAAATAAATAACATTTGACATTTTATAATACCTGATTGCATACTATTGCCAGATGAGAGAATAAACGGAAAATTTATATAAAATCAGCCTAGTAAAGGAGCAATGTTAATACCACTGCATCACCAAAAGTAGTCCGTCCATTCTCAATAATTGCAATAGCTGGTTTTGGAGTGCCAATAGAATCAACCTTAAACAAAATATCATGCTCTTTTTTGGGGAATATAAGTTGTTTAGCATAGCACCCTACCACAATTATGAAGATTGAAGCCTGTCAACCAAGGAATATAACAACTAGTGATTTCATTTTATAGCTAAATTTTCAACCCCTGAGGTTCAATATTTATATGCTTCACAAGCCATAACAAAACCAACAAATAAAACAACATTCCATTAGTTATAATAGAACAATATTAATACAACACACTGTTTGAAGCAGTAGCTTCAACTTAAGTTTGCCACATATTGTATTAAGCATAGGAGCCAAAAGATAGATAACTAAGTCTTAAAGTCGAGAAACAGTACATAATACAACAACAAACATATTCAAAAACAACCTTACTCTTGATTTTTCAAACCCTAATTACTGGGGAGTAATCTGGCTCCCTGCCAGATTTTTAGATCGCCGGCGAGTTAATCCGGCTGGCCAACAGATGGAGATTTCGAGGCATCCATAACTGTTGGTGCTTCTTCGAGACAACTTTGAGTGTCATCACTTATCATCCCAATCATCATTTTCTGCACTTCTTCTTGGGTATAAATATGTATCTTGGACACCATTCTACAAAACTCACTGTAACAAAAGCCATAAAGAGCATCCAAAACAACTATATTAATCCAAGGATAATTCAAATAATTACTAAGAAAAAACGAGGTTAAATTTAATGTTGCTTTTTAGTGACATTTGGTCGGTGTTTGCATGTCATATATTGGGTTCCTTTAAAATTAACCCAAGAGGAACAAGGTCAGGATAGTATTGTTTGTTGTCATAGGCAAAATATGCATTAGAACTTTTTTCCTTCTAAAAAGTCTGAAACCAGAAAAACTAATGGTGTAGCAAGGTTAATGCATTATCTCCTCCCAGATTCCAAAAAGACATACATATTAATATGTTATCACCACTTCCACTAAGAGTTACTCATGTGCCATGACATAAAAGGTATCGAGGAGTCATAAACCAGATGTTATCAAAATCTTGCATTTAATTGGAAGATGTGATAAAATACGAAACAGCAAAACTAAAATTTAAATTTATTGTACTTACTTCCATGGATCGTCACCGACAACCATCATGTCATTCTCATCATCAGTGAACAAAATGCGCCATCCTTTCTCAGGATCTCTTAAGAGGCCTTCCATGCTAAAGAGTCTTTCTAGCTCAATCAGTAGGTCATCATAACCATTCAGCTTCGAGAGATCGATGGCCCTTCCCACCAAATTTCCTTGCATGTGGACCTTCACCCGTTATATGTAACATCATTGAGAGAGTCGAGGAAAATCATAATCAAATGTGTTGTTAATTGGTTATTCAAGCTTACCTTTGTACAGCTTCTCTTGCATGAACATTGAGATATAGAATTTGACGTTTCTCCAGTCAAAGGAAACCCAAAAAGTTTGCAGCCAGTCACCATGCTATTAAAGGTGTCATCTTTCTCGTTGCTGGAATTCGCCTCGAAATTGGGGGAGGAAGATATGATATCTACTGCTCTTGGCTTGTGTGATAGATTAGGCTTTGTGACTTCATCCCTCGTAACCCCTCTTTGAATGGAAGATGGATTGTATGGAACATTTTCTTTTGGGAAGTTGGTATAAGGGAGCATGCCAGGATCTTGACCAGCCTTATAATTTTCATTATAAGGGAAATACACATTTCTGATACCTTCTGAAGCTAGTGGGTAGAGATTGGCTTTGGGTCTTTGATATATGTTGAGGAGATTGCAACCGATGTCAGTTTTCCCCCAAGCACCGAGTTTGATATCAGTCTTCCCAGTCAGGGATCTCAATGAGCAAATTTCTTGACCTTGCAAGACCCTTGGAAATCTATTGGATTCCAAAAAGCTCGTGTAAGTGGATGGCTGAGCCCTCATAAATTCAGCAAAATTGGTCTTTCCCATCCCATTTGATGCAATACTTTGATTCACTATGGATTGCATCTCAAAATTGTGCGGGCGGTTTATCTTCTCACATCCATAAAGAGGTGATACTAAACCTACATTTTCTTGACCTTGCAAGACCTTAGAGGATCTTACAGACTCCTCAAAGTCTAGGAACCCAACCCTTGCTGCCACAAGAAATTTCAGACCATAAGTTACATAAATTGGGGAGTAAAGTAAATAATGATAGTTTTACTATGGAGTGTGAAATTGTACCAGAAATAGGGTTTTCGGGTGGAGTTGCCTGCAAACATGTCCGTAGTTTCTTCAGCCTTGGGGAGGACTGCATACTCAGGGGTGGGAGTGAAACAGAAAGATCAATCTCCCAGGGTGAAACTCGATCTTGACGATCACTCGCATTATCTTCATCCCACCTGACCTGTTAGATGTTACAGCAGGGGCGTTTAATTTGGCAAGTTCATGAGACATAAGAAATCTCAAATAATTCTTGACAGATTTTCTTTTTACTTCACAAGAAATACTTCAGAAACTTGTATGCATAAATTAATGCAGGGGTAATTGATAGCAGTTTTATTAAGACAATTTTATCTTTATGGACTACGGAATCTAGGTTAGTTTCATAGATCAGTTGACTTCATGAAATTTGTGCAGGCGATTAATCAATTCATCAGTCTTAAAACTTCATGTTAATGTTGAATACGAATTGTAATTATGAAACCCTGAAAAGTCTAACAAGAGCTTAAGTCTAAATTAGTTCCACTGGGTTCTCAAGAGTGCATATCCATAATAATCCCCAGAAGTTACCCAAAGCCTTGATAAATCATGAATATAGCGTCATCACAATAAGAAATGGTGTACCTTTTACCTTTTATATCTATTAGCCCTAAAAAACTATAACTAGAGGAAAATAAGCAGAGGGAAGATAGAAGTAGAATGCCGAGTTTACCATTAAGCATCTCCATTTTGAGTTGGGCCATTTGTAGGGATCCAGATCACATATGCCAGTAACCACACCACTGAACCTGCAAGAGTACAGAGATATTTTCTTTAAAGAAAATTCTTCTAAGGAGTACTACACATGATAGTAGAGTATCCTATTTTGTACACCTTCTTTCTGGGGAATCGTCCATATCAAACTTCGTCTTGAATCTTGTACCTACTGGAATCTGACTGGCGATGCTTTTCACATATTTTTGATGGGTTACAACAAAATCTGCATGACTTGCCCTGCATAAATTTTTTTGGGAAGAAAACTTTATCTGTGAGCCTGTGTTAAGACCAGACATGTGGACATATTCTACTAGAGGAAAGGTAACAACTGATCAATTTATATGTATATACACAACATAACATTGACAATTATTCTATTCCAAAGCATACACTGGCAGCAATGGTGTAAGCAGTTTTTTTATTTTTATAAGACATGTAAGCAAAGTATTTATATACTTCATAAAACCCCTGTTTTTGCAACGAAGTAGTACCATCACCGAAATAGCTGCTCTAATACCGTATTAATAACTAACTCAAGTTATGGCTTCAAGTAAGCGGAAAAGCTTCAACCAAAGCTTTTATAATCCAACAGACCGCAGCAATTACCTAACAATCCATAAAGTGTAATTTCAATGCAACAGTCCTCTCTACGGAAGTAAGAGTAACTGCAACTAGATCGAAGATGAGATCTCGATATAGTTAATAAATATTTTATCAACTAGCATATCTAGTATGATTCACAGACATGGAACATTTAGCAGGTGATAGTAAGCAAAGTGCATCACGCTAAATATTGGATAAGGGAAGACGGACAAAGTCCATCTGACCCTTGAGAAGTGTATCTTCCTGTCTCTTCTCCCCAATCAAGCAAGTGGTGACTAAATAATCCACATTAAGGGTCATCTTCAATTTGTCTTATATTATCCCTCGCATCATAATGATATCAACAATTCACTACGCACATTTGAGAAACTATATTAGTTTATTAAAACTATCGTTAAACTTCCCTATTCATTGATGACAAACATGCTCTATGCAAAACTTCTATTATTCTAAATGCAATTTAACTAGTATTACGATTGATGAAGTAATGTATTGTGCTAAAAGCTTTAGGTGCAATTTGCCAATAACATTGAGTAAAATTACTATTCATCTCATACAGTACTTCGCAGTGTAGTGAAGTCACTAGAAATAAAGGACTGCTGTACTATAAATGAAACTATCAACAATTTTTTATCCTCCCCCGCAATAAGAAATGATGGATGGAATAGTACCTCGGGCAATAGAAAACATGAAACACGCTCTTGGTGGATATAGCATTAGCCACCAAGGAAAGAACATTGTGATAAGAACTCTGGTTTCCGGTAACTGGGTCAGGAAGCCCATTTCTAGGTCGGGCAGCTCTTCTTATTCCCAGCCTCAGCTCTCCACCTTCACCCCTACAAAGATTATCATAATTAAATTAAAGTGCTTCACATTATTAGCTGGAGAAAGATGAATTAAAGCATCCCAATATTCATTTATGAACCTTCTAAATGAATATTTTAGTTTTTGGATTGCAGTCAATTGTGTGACATTACTTTTAACAACTTCTGATTCTCCTTATATTTGCTTCCAATTGAGCACTGGTTTCCTTTATGGTTATTTTGTTAGCAGGCAAGAAAATTGGACCGTAAGGCTTAGTTGACAGCACAGGAAGAGTATCCCGAGGGAAAGAAGCTGCTTTTCCTTTATTTTACAAACAAAAATTACTCATCTTTCCGGTTCTTTTTATGGACTCCCATACTTTTGAGAAATTATGTAAAACAACTTATGCAAGATGACTACTTTGATTCAAACATTGCATCACAATATAGTTCTGATCTTACTTCTCTAGTTCTCTTGGCCTTCATTCTTTCTCACTATTCCCAGGTGATTATTCATTTTTATACTATTCTAATCTTTCTTTATAATTTAAAATCATAAAGATCAATTTCGTCTTCTAACTTCTACGGAGAACTATACTTGAAACATCGTGGCAACAAATGCAGACAAAAAAATAATTACAGAATTCTTAATAAATATATACCTCAAAAAGAGGACCGCATCTCCTGAAACAAGATTCTTTTGGCTTACAAAAATACTCCACCCAGTAGTAAGCAAATGCCGCCTTGGCTGGCCTGAAATGCAAGATTACGCTGAATAAAAGAGCCCGATTGTTAAACTGCAGTGAAGAATTCAATCGAGTACCTCTATAAATGTGCCGGAACTTCCATTCCACTCCATGAAGGTCCTTGGCAACAAGCTCCTGAGAGGGCCTCTGCTGTGTATAATCCTACAACGGAAAACATGCAACAGGTTATGAAAAAGTTTCAGCGAGAATCAATTGATGAACACAAATCAAGGGCGCAAAAGAAAAAGTCATACAAGAGGAGGGAAACAGTCTTCGGCAGCTCTTCGAGGAACAGAAAATCCTCCATGGGTGCTGGTATCAGATGCAGTCAAGGTTTTGCAAAACATGTGAGGGGTTGATTTTGTGGGCGTAATACCACCTTCCTCCTCGTCTGCCCCCAGACCTTCATTCTGTTTTTCCTCTAAATTTAAGCCCAGCAACTACATATTATTCATAAGTGACACCATTAAGATTTTCAGTTGTACTAACTCCTAGAAGAGTAAAACAAATTTCAACTAGCAAATGTAATTTAAACACAAAGGAACCTTATAAACCACAAACATACAAATTCCCACCCCCACAAAAAAGAATCGATAAGAAATTGAAGTGATTGCTTCCAAAACAAGGGCAAACATACCAAAAACATAACTCCCTAACACACCCAAAAATAAACTTTCCTCAAAACGCAGAAACATACACAGGAAGTGGATAAAAATCATATTTTTCCATAAATTCAGCTGACAAAAAGAATGACAAGCAAATGAGAATCATACCTCTGGCATAGGGAGTAGAGTAAGCTGTGTATAGACCTCATCATTTTCTTTATTAGCCTATTTCAAGAAAATTCAAAAAAAAAATATAATGGGAACAGAAATGAGAGCAATGAAATTGGGTTAGTATCAAAAAATGAGATGACCCAATTTGAAGAAAACACAAAAAAGGAAAAGGAAAAAAAGAATAAAAGGAGCCAAATATTTACCAATAGCTGAACATCCATTATCTTGCAAAAGATCTGGGGGCTGAGATCAAAACTGGGTAGTTCAATGTGTTGAAAAGGAGATGCAGAGGCAGCCTGTTCCAAGTGACCTTGTGGGAAATAGACAACTACATTCCCTTTCTTGGGCAGAGTGGTGAGAGGGCCAGCACAAGCATGCCAAAGCTCCATGTAAATTGAAGAAGAAGCTGCAGCAGCCATTGGAGAGGAGATAGTGGAGGAACAAGATGAAGTTGAAGAGGACAAACAGCCATCACCCTTTTTGTTACAGTCCCCATTACAACCTGCAGCTGTCTCCACCTCACTCACTACATGGTTCAGATCAATTTCCATGAAAAACCCAGTGTGTGTTTTTTCACACAGTACAAAAAGAAGCAAATAAAAAACAAATTAAAGTTGGGATAAGAGCAATTAAGTAGTTCTTGAAGATTACCCACAAAGCTAAAAGGAAAACTAATAGTAGAAAATTGGGATTGAAGTCAAATCATGGCACGAGAATTACATACATATAAATATATTTAAAGTGGGGGTTCTTGAAAAAGTAAGAAATGGGGAGAAATTCAACAGTAGAAGAAACAAGAGAAGTCATGTTTGGAGGGATACCCAGAAGGAGAAGAAAAGAGAGGGTACCAAATAAATAGTAGTAATAAACAAGGAATTCAAAGGCTTTGATTCCTTGCTACCCCATTTGCAGTTCTGAGAAGAGGAGCAAAAGCAGCAGACACAGACAAATACAATTGCTTAGGAAGCACAGAAACAAAAGGCAAAAGAAGCCAATGGGTATTGTCTTTTTGGACTATCAAAACTGTTTGGAGAGAGAAAGAGTTGGGTGGGGGGACAGTTTACAAGACAGTACAGCACCCACAAACACACACACACCAACTTTTTTCCCTCCTTTCCTTTGGCTTACCTTTTATCAAATCTCCTTTAATTGATACTCTTCACTAACATTTCTTTACTAATACTCCATGGATGGGAGGCCCTCCACCAAAGATTAAAAAAGGGATGTTTTCCATTGATTGTAACATTTTTCAACTTTTCTCTCCAAATAAAATCAATTTATTTGTAACCAGAAAAACAACCCCATAATAACTCATCACCCCCATTAACATTGTTATCCCCTTTTGTCACTTAATCTCTTTTACTCTATTAAAGAAGTAATTAACCTTTAATATTTTAATTGGTGTAACATAAAACACTAATATTTCTTTAAATAACACTTAGTCACAATAACTTAATTTACTTTTTAGTTGGTCTTTAAATTATTCAAGTTATTAGTTGCTTAATTTTTCCTTTATCTCAAAATTTTGAATACTTTGCTATCAAGAAAATATACTCCCTCCATCCTAACTTGTTAAAATTATCAAATCAGACCCTTTGGATGTCATATTTTGGCCGAGTTACTACATATTTTAAAAAAATTATCAAAGTTAATTTACGCAAAATAAATTAACAAAAAAATCAAATAAAACTTGCATTTCCAAATGGTTGAAGGTCTAATTTTTTGTACATAACCAACATTGTTTGAAAAGAATATTATCAATTAGTCATAATAGAACATAAGATTAACAAATCCATCTAGAATTGTGTAACTATCCTAATAATAATACTAGACAAACATAACATGAATAACAAATTTCATACAGAAGTTGTGTAATAAATGTACTTTATTTATTTAACACTAAAATCTAAAAAAAAGTTATGTGTTGTCAATGTAAAATGGAGCCCTTTTGTCAGCAAGTATAGTGGGGGCGTGTTAGTAGTTTGGACACCCACAGAGCCAGGCGCAGGTGCAGACCCTTTTTTCACATTTACATATAAATCTCTCTAGTCTCATCACTCTGCTACCTTTCTGTCTTATGTCTTGTAAACCCACTCTCATCCCTCCCTGCCTGTCCTCCGCTCGCCGGCTTGAAAGTTATTTTAATTTCAATTACAAAATATATTATTAAATTAAATATGATTTTATATAATTTGTTATATTACATGTTTTTTTAAAAAAATTATCATTAATATTTATCTATTTTATTAAGAAAGAGAAAAAGTTAATCGCTTCTTAAAATTGTCACACTTTTCTTATTCAAGTTCTATTAAAAAATACTTGTAATTATTTTTTTCCCCTCAATTTCATTTCTTTTTTATCTTACACTCCTCTATAACTCCATCAAACCTATTAATTATAACTCCATCAAACCTATTAATAATTTGACATAAAATAAATCAGTAGACAAATCATATTTTATATTTTATGGAAAAATATAACTAATTTATATTGCACACACTTCACGTGTACCTCAGTGACTAATCTATATGATTAGCACTAAAATAATCTATACATAAATGCTTAATATAAATTATTCGTCTAGTTTTTCTAATTGACTTTTAATGGTTAAAGTGATTATATTAGAATTAAAATTTATTAAGTTATAATCATAAGAAAGTATATCAAATATATTATAAAAATTAAATAATTTTAATTTTAAAAATTTTAACGCATTTATTTAATTATTAATTTAAAAATTAATTTAAATCAATTATAAAAAGTCAATTAAAACAAATAAAATCAGACGGGATGGAATGAGTATGATTTTGTGTATGAGTCCTTCTACACAAACATGTTTTTAGGACATGGAAATTGGACATTTTCATGTAAATTTTCATGTTCCCTTGGTTTTTTTTTTTGGTATTTATTCTAAACATATTTATATTATGGATTTAAAAAAAATCAAAAAAAACTGAAAAAATTAGGTGTAATTTGGATATATATCAAAAAAATAGTTGTATGCCCATACAACCATTTTTTATACAACCATTTTTTTGATATATATCCAAATTACACCTAATTTTTTTAATTTTTTTAATTTTTTTTAAAAAATCCATAATATAAATATGTTTAGAATAAATACCAAAAAAAAAAACCAAGGGAATATGGAAATGTCTAATTTTTATGTCCTAAAAATATGTTTGTGTAGACTTATTCTTTGTGTATATGTGGCGGAGTGATCTCACGCGGTCCAACGTCGATTGTAGAAACGTAGTTTTAGTTTGGGTTGGCAGTGAAAGTGATACAGTATTATCGGGAGGCCTGCGCCTTTGGCGCTGCCTAAAAGGACCCACCGCATACATTCCCCTATCTATTTCTAATGCCTCGGCTTTTACGTCCCTAAAATAGCCCTCCAAATTCCGGGAATTTACAGGATAGGCCACTGACTCCCACTTTTTACGTTACATGCTGACTGACTCACTTTAAACAGCGCACGAGCATTATAAAAGCTGCTACACTCTTTCTTCTTTTTACATAAAAATAAAACATACTTCCACAAGAAGAATTAAATTTTATTTTTTTTTCTAGATAATTTTCAAATTTTAAATATTATTGTATGAATTTATTTTTTTATAATATAATAATTAATATTGTAAAATAATTGAAATGTATTACTAAATATTAGCATCATGGTACACACTATATGTGTAGAATAAATGAGAGAATATTGAAGATAAAATAGAAATTCATAAAGGAGTGGAGAGAGAGAAAATGATTTTTTTTTAATTTTAAGATGTAATTATTCTTATCTTTTAAAGGCTATACAAAATAACTCGTTTTATAGTATAGTATAGATAGATAGATATAGATAAATAGATAAAGGATTAAGAACATAGTTCCTTATATGACATATCAAGCATACCTATTTTAGCGACAGATCGAACGACGATTTGGTCCGTCGTCATAGGTTCGATCCATCGTTACATCTTTTAGTGACGGACAACATATAGTGATGGACAAATATATACCAACGGACCGAACCTATAGCGACGAACCAAATCGTCGCCCGATCCGTCACTAAAAAAGGGTGTACTTGGTATGTCAAATAAGTGAGTATGCTGTTGATCTTTTCTGTAGATAAATAATAATAATAATAATAATAATAATAATAGCTTCCTATATTAAAAAGTAGAGTTCATTTGACGTTTTTACATATATACCAAAAAAAATTGCTACAAAATTTACATGATCTTTAAATGCCGGTTATTCTATTAAAAAATTACATGGATTTTAAAAATATTTCTTTAACAAATCTTAATATGTATGAAATAACTTAAAAGAAAATTAGTTTTTACAGAAAAAATAATATTATTTTATATGTAGTTTAACTCAAAATTGTAGGTTGCCATGTGTAAGTTAGGATTAGATGTAGTAAAGTAAATTTTTTTGAGTAAATTGCAGGTTATAAATTTCTATTTTTTTTTATTTTATTTTTGTCTCTCATAACCTTGACCTGATAAAGTGCTCATCACAAACCTCCACTCAATAAATATTTAGAAAAAATAGGTACATAACTTTCGCACCAAAAAAAAAAGAAAAAAAAACAGAATACAAAATAATAATAATAATAAATAAATAAATAAAAAAACAAAAACCAACGTCTTTTTGTGTTTTGCAATTTGGTCCATGGACAAATGGAATTTCAAAATTGAAGGGTAAATTTGGATATTTCTAAATTCCAAGTCAGGTAGGGCACCCATTGCATGAGCAGTTGACACAGCACAATCTTTGATTTGGCTAGGCTAGGTTAGGCTAGGCTAGGCTAGGCTAACCACAAACAAAACCACTCGCCATTAGGCTCCACTTATTTCAAAAAAACTAGCTCACTGGGTCAGTCAAGAAGGACCTTGTTATTGTTAGGGCTTCATAAGTGTAGAGCCCACATGTTTCTAATATGGTCGTACAAAACATAAACCTCAAGCAGGCCCATTAAATTATTGAAATGGACAGATTTAACACCTACTCTCAAAACCTATTAAATTTAATAGGAAACTGTGTTGGATCTTAATTGGTTCTTTTAGGGTATGAAATGAATTACAATATTAAGAATTAATCAAATTTTATTAAAAAATAAATTAACAAACAAGCATTACATAAAAAAATAAATAAATTTACTAAGTGAGAATCAAACTTGAGACATGTCATAATATCTTAATATTAATCACTAGAATAAGACCTTATCGACACTTTATTAGACTTTTATCGTACAATATTTACTCATAAATTCTCTACTAAAAAAAAATAGAATCATTGAACTATTCAACTTTTTGACGTTGTCCCTGAACTATCATTCTTAAACTAATTCTTTGTTCGTATTTGAATAATTTCGTTAAAAAACTTGCTTTACATGAATATTTTTTTGTTCCATTTGTCATATTTTTAACGAATGCCATAACATGGAAATGATGTGAAATTATTAAAACACAAATAAAATTTCAGTCTACTTAAGTGAAATTCAAAATCTTATCTCGAGAGAAAATAAAAGTAGAATATGATTATGAGATGTCACAACTAGGGCCAAAATAATAATGACTTTATCAAAGGGGCAACAATAGTACTAGTAATACATAAAAAAATAAAAAATAAAACAGAGTGCCACAGAAGGAGAGGGATAGGAGCTACTGGGAAACAAAAGGAAGCCCTCGAAATTCATGCTGCCAACTTTTTCTACTGCTACCAAAGTACCAACTACTGATGGTTGATGAACACAATACACTACAACTTCACATGCTACTTAATAAACTTGTTTTTATCTATGTATATATGCATGCTACTCTTAAAATTTTGATCATGCGGAGTAGATTGATTGAATTTAAATGTTAAGGTCACCATTTACATAATTATTGTGTAAATTGCTTTTATCCGTGTCTTTTATTGTTGGCATGAATTGTCCAAAATAGATTAAAAGACTAGAAACACTCATCTAATTTTGAATATGAACCATTCTCAATATATATATATATATATATATATATATATATAGGGTCCGGTTTTCCAACGAACCGCTGCGAGCGGACCGAAAACGAATTGACTTTTAACGACGAATAGCTAAAGGCAAGCGTCGCTAAACAGACGGTTCGATACGTCGCCAAATCATCGCTATAAGTTTGTTTAGCAACGGATTGAACCGTCGCTAAAGGCCGATTCATTTTCAGTAAACCTCTTCGTACATACATATATATATATATATATATATACATACATAAATATATATATATATACATATATATATATATATATATATATCAACATGGATGGATCAACTTTAATCAATGTTATGTTTGTCGGGTGATGTTTGTTTGTTTATCGCCCGCATTCATAGTACCCTTTAGCATCTATCCTTGTCTTCCCCTAAACCCGTGTTTTCAATAACTTTACTTGGTTTATCCACATAATAACTCTCCTTTTTCTACACTTTTAATGATAATATGATTAATCAATTTCAACAAACCAATTGCTTTCTATTACATGTTATGTTTTAAAAAAATATGATTCATAAAGTCAATTTACAAAAGTTTAAAATTGTTGAGTTCATTTAATTTTAAAAACAAAAATATCGATTTATAAATTAATTTCAATATTACTCTAAAATAAGTACATGTGCCTTGTACTTATTGTGAGTTCCAAAAAAATATAATATTTTGCAATGACTCGGAAAAAACGAAGAAGAAAAGAATGATGAAATTTAATGGTGCAACGGAGGGCGGTATAGACCTTATTATATTATTTGAACTTTATATAGTTAAGGTTTTTGCCTTTTATTTTTTTTATTTTGTAGTCGTTTTTAGAGCAAAAAATAATTAAGGTGTACTGAGATTTTTGACTGTGAAAGTTCTCTTCACTAATTATAATTTTTTTTCCGTAGATTAATTAGATATTTTTAACTTCTTGCGCATAGTTTTTTCAATTCGAATATTTTAAATAAATTTGTACTCTTTGTCTTTATTTTTCTTCATTAATTTATGTGTTTTGCTACCATTTGTCGTAACAATACTAATGATACTTTTGGAAATAAATTAATTAACCCAATTAAAATTGGACTAATCATTGATCTTATTTAGTGGTGATTAAAATATAAAGGAGGAGAAAAATAAAAAAGAGAATTTAACAAGTGGAACCTTTTAGAGGACAAATCGTATCCCCATGATTACAAGTTGAAAATGGAGCATACAAAGCATGCTTAGGTCTAGGTGCCTTTTATAAAATATTTAGAGGACCAACAATAGGGCCATGGCCCATACTGTCATTATTATATTTGTATCGAATTTAATAGTAGCACCAAACAGTAACATCATAATTAGAAGGTCCACATCATTATGTCTAGGTAATGGGGGGTTTAGTCCCCTAAACGGGAAATATCAATATGAGTTGTGCTATCTATAGCAAATACATATATAGTTTTTATTATTATGCAATATCATAATTTTGAGCATATTTCATAATTAAATTATAATAATATAAGTTCAAAAATATATTTATAAATTGAGCTGATATACCATCTTTTCTGAAGAATTTATACTATATTTTATATTTCAATTTTGAGAATTTAAAAGGTTTGGGAAAATTTTTAAAAAGAATCTAAGAAAAATTTACTTGCTTTATGTAGCGTATTTGCCGATTTTAGTATTGACAGACTATCCAATAAACACATATTATACACCTTAATTTTCGTAATTTTATAGGCTTTTATTATTTGTGCTAAGTTAGTATGAAAAATGAGAGGAAAATAAACATTTGATACCTATTTATTAAAGAGGGAATGTTACTTGCAGTATATTTTCACATAATTTTTCTATATGAATAGTAAACGAATCTCACATCCTATATAAGAGGACGCTCATATGTCTTATAATATTGTCATGTGAAAATATAAATTTTCTATTATAACCTCTTCTTAAAATAAGAGGCTGGTTGATATTTTATATGTTTTAAGCATATTTTTACAATTTAGACACTCGTGTATAATATTATGTTTAGCATATGTTTATTTTTTTTCTTTATGTGTGTGAAGATTGTGAAGTATCTTATCGCACAATTGTTCAATTTGTGAAACGGACTAAATAAGGAAGAAAAGTTTAATTGTAAATAAAAAATTCCTATATTTCTTATATAAAAAAAAAATCTCATGTAGTCTTTGTCCCAAAATTGTTTATTTTCTTCGTAATATGAGTTTATTTTTATTTTTATATGTTTGTAAAATGATATAGAAAATCCTAATTTTTATTCCCAAAAAGGGAGTACTGATTTGGCAATCCTTTCTCAATATCTGAGTAAAATTTAAAATTTGAAAGATATAAATTCTCCAGATTTGGAGTCATAGGTCACAAGTTGCACGGGATAATGTTGGGATGTTCCTGGCCTTATTTATCTCCATGTTGTGTCAAAGGGCCTGTGTTGCTCCCTTCTATTGTAGTTGAAGGCCTAAAAAGATAAGCAGACACATTGATGTGTTTTGTGTCTCCCAAATAACAATTATTCATTAAAATGGTTGTCCACAAGTCCACACAATTGGGAAAAAAACCATATAATCTCCAGCAATTCTCCAAAAGGTTAGTTAGTACATCAGCCTCACTCATATGGGCTCCCTAGCATCTCTCTCTGCCATTCCATCACTTTCAAAATTAAATGTATCAAATCTTCTTATAATAATTCATGCCAAAATATAAAGAAGATGCTAAAAATAAACAAATTAAATAATTGATTGTAATCAATGGTTCGTCAAATAGTTGTGCGAACGATGTTTATAACTATCGTCTGTTCAGTTGTTTGACATCTCCATCAAACAGTTGAGTGGACGCTAATGTTAAAACACATCCGTCTAATTATTCAACAGATGTTGGTTAAAGTTAAAATTGATTGTAAATCATCTCTTTATATATGTATGTATGTATGTATGTATGTATGTATGTATGTATGTATGTGTGTGTGTGTGTGGGTGTGCCGGTGTGTGTGTGCATGTATTATGTATAACTGAAAATTGGGATCATACAAACTGGTTGAAAGGTCCAAAACATTTAACTATGAATTAAATTACAATTGCAACAAGCCTTTTATTATTTAGAATGGTGGGTCTCCAACTTTAACAATGTTTTGTCGTATGTACTTCCATGGGCCAGATTGTTACAATATTACTATGCCAGTTTGTCTTTTGGATCTGATTTATTTCAAATCGGGTCTTACAACCAATAGGGCTCTTCATTTCTACTTTCTAGTACCGGGATGAATTATTTTAAAATAATTTATAAATTAAAATTTAAAAAGACTTATAAGTCATTTTAAGCGGTAATTTGTAAATAAAAGTGTTTGACATTATTTTAATTTATAAATTAAAAATTAAATTAAAATAAAATATGAAAATATTTAGTTAAAATAGTATACGTTAAAATAAGATGTAAAAACTGTTAAAATAAGGATAAAAGTGTTTTTATATTTGATCAAATTTACTTATTTTAAAATGGCTTATAAGTCATTTTTTGATAAGTAAGAAATAGGGCATGTTTGACAATGACTTATTTTAAAATGACTTATAAGTTGAAATTTAAAATGACTTATAAGTCATTTTAAGTTGTGATTTATAAATAAAAGTATTTGACATCATTTTTACTTATAAGTTGAAAATTAACTTAAAATAAGTTGTGGAAGTGTTTGGCTAAAATGATTTATAAGTTAAAATAAGTTGTAAAAATAATTAAAATGAGAGCAAAACAGTATTTATATTTGGTCAAACTTACTTATTTTAAATGACTTATAAGTCTTTTTAAAATAAGTAAGAAATTGTGACTTCTTAAAACTGACTTATAAGTCATTTTATAAATTAAAAAATAAGTCACAAATGAACACGTGAACAGTAAAAAAAAATTACTTATACGTTGGTTTGACTAACTTATAAGTTATAACTGAACATGTGAGTAGTGAAAAATAACCATTGGTTTGGTTTTTACCTTACATCATTCAAATGATGAGTTCGTTGGATTCGTTTTGATACAAGAAAGGTTTTTTGATTGAAAAGTCGATAACATAAGATATGGTTTATAAATTTTTACATTTATTTATCTTTTTATTTTATCGGAGAATTTCTTGTATTTTCGTCTCATCTATTCATTTTGATATTCATCAATTTTAAAATGTGTTTTTTAAAATTTTTTATTTCTTAGTTTAATGGTTTGATTGCCTTGTCTAATCTTACACCCTAACAAGCCCTTAGTCATTTGATGATCTAATTCGAATATTATGATTCAAAATCATTTTTTATGATTTATTTTATAAGTTTAAGTTGACGGTATATGTAGTTATTTCCTTTTTAACAAATTAAATTTTAGCTTTTAAAGTATAATAAGTATAAAATTATATATGTAGTTTTAAAAGTATTATCTCTAACTATGTAGCTTTAATATCTTGAAAAACATGTGTGTTGAAATTGCAATCATCTAAAATGAAATGGCACTCAAATTGAAACTGAAAAAGTATCTTAATTTTGTTAGGTTGATTAGTGTTGGTTATGAAATGTCTCATATCACTAATTTTTTACATTTAAATTTTAGTTGTCTTGATCCTGATTGATGAAATAATACACCTTGTTAACGCCAAATTCTGACCGCTCGCCAAATCACCAAATAACGAGCCGAAAAGACGTTTAACGGTGGAAGATATGTATCTGTTTAGTGCTTGTTAATATGGAATAAAATAATGACATATGAAAATAAAATAAGAACACCAGAATTTTACGTGGAAACCCAATTGGGAAAAAACCACGGGGAGAGATCTCAGAAATTCACTATGAAAATATTGTACAAATTGGAGAAAATAATATTAGTAATTATTTTCTCTCTTCCTCACTTTTTTCTATAACTCAAATGAGTTATTTTTCTCTCCACTATTGAAACTCTCGGATTAATTCCTTCTCACTTCTCTTACTTTCTAATTCTAATGCTTCTTGTTGGTGTGTCTATGCTTTTCCTTATGTCTCTCTCTCCCTCCTCCCGCATCATGAAGGATATACATATATATAGTGTGTATTTGTAGTATGCCAAGGAAATGAAAAGGCTTTAGGTTCATTAATTTATTTGTGGTCCATATGGCAACCTTTGGTTGCTTGACCTCCTCAATTCCCTGCATGCTCATTTTCATTTTATATTCTACTCCCAATAAGCTTGCAAATGAAAGGACTAATTATATTCTAACATTGCCCCCCACTCTCTTATTGTAAGGAACATAAAATAAGAGAGTACACATATTTATACTAACAAAAAATCCATAACTGCCGAAGATGAACTGTCACACCCAAAGACCTTATCACCACCGAAGATAGATACATGACCGACCTTTTCACAATCGAACCAACCTTATCACAACCGAAGATATAAATAACCAACCTTATCACATCATAATAGCCTTCCCGACCCCTGTAGGAGGCATTGATCCAACCTTATATCATCATCCAACCTTATATCACCATAACAGCCTTCCCGACCCCAGTGGGAGGTATCGACACAACCTTATAACGACATAATAGCCTTCCCGACCCCTGTGGGAGGCATTGATCCGACCTTATATCACCATCCGACCTTATAACACCATAAAAGCCTTCCCAACCCCTGTGGGAGGCATTGATTCGACCTTATATCACCATCCGACCTTATAACACCATAATGGCTTTCCCAACCCCTGTGGGAGGCATTGATCCGACCTTATATCACCATCCGACCTTATAACACCATAATGGCCTTCCCAACCCCTGTGGGAGGCATTGATCCGACCTTATATCACCATCCGACCTTATAACACCATAATGGCCTTCCCAACCCCTGTGGGAGGCATTGATCCGACCTTATATCTTCGGATAAGTGTTTTGACCTCCTCGCAGGGTGTTTGACCTCTCCAGAGGGTGCTGACCTCTCTAGAGGATGCTTGACCGTCCCGAAAGGTGCTTTGGTTGTCCCGAAAGATGTTTGATCGACCTGAAGGGTGCTTTAATTGTCCCGAAAGATGTTTGATCGACCTGAAGGGTGCTTTAATTGTCCCGAAAGATGCTTGACCATCCTAGAAAGTGCTTTGATTGTCCCGGAGGGTGCTTGACCATCCCGAAGAGTGCTTTGATTGTCCCGGAGGGTGCTTGACCGTCCCGAAGGATGGTTCCTGTCTGTCAGCGCCTCAATGGCTGATGCAATTTCCTTTACTTTCTCTCTTTCCAACGAACTATCATCGGAACGGCTCCGACGCCTGTGAGCGGCTTTTGTGCCTACTTCTGTCCTGCGAGCGGCTTTTGTGCCTGCTGCGGATCTGTCCAACGAGCGGCTTTTGCCTACTAGCGGGTTATGTGCCTGCTGCGGATCAGGAAGCGACTCTTTGGCTTGCTCCTCATTTGTCTGGAGTCGTCCGAACGATAGGTTCTGGATTAGCTTTGAATAAAAATAATAAGTTCGCGTGAGCGATAACCGAAGTCCAAATTGGAGTATATGGCATCATTATTAGAGTTTGTTGTCCGAAGTGGACTGTTTAGGTTCCGCCAGTGAAATTAACCTAGCAATCATGAGTATTCACAACATTTATTAGCATATCATACAATCATGCATATATTAGGTTTTGCCATATATAGCACATATCAGTACATATTATTATATTTATTTGAAAAATAGACAGAGATAGAGACTTAGCTTTTGGATGTGAGTCTGCTGAAAATAAGTCTATAAAAAATTGAAACCACCCTCATTTAATTGCTACCTTTCATAATTGTAAAATCAATAATGGGTGATTTTGATTCAACACTAAAACGGCCCTCCTTCTAGCGCCAATGTTAACGCCAAATTCTGACCGCTCGCCAAATCACCAAATAACGAGCCGAAAAGACGTTTAACGGTGGAGGATATGCATTTGTTTTAGTGTGTGTAGAATAAAATAATGACACATAGAAATAAAATAATAACACGAGGATTTTACGTGGAAACTCAATTGGGAAAAAACCACGGGGAGAGATCTCAGAAATCCACTATGAAAATAATAAGGAAGATACAATATCTCAACTGATAGTTTATTTCTCTAGACCTTCACTTTTGATATTGTTATTGCGGAATACTTCAAACTCTCTTCTACTTGCTGCTTTCTTTCTGAGCTCTCGGATAAGAGTGTATGTATGTTGGTGCTAACTTTCCTCCTCTTCCCTTTTTACTGCTGAGATGATATATATATATACAAGAGAGAGGAAGATGAAGAGACTTTTGGTATGTAAAAGGTTTAATCCTTTATATTTCCTGTGGGCTCCGCCATTTATTTTGGTTGCAACCTTCTGAATTCCCAACCTTACGCATTCTTTGTCCTTTCATTTTCCAACTTTCCACATTCCAAAGTACATTATCCAAATAATCAAAGTAATAGTAGAATTACGGGTCCCACTAGATATTACATCCCAACACACCTAATTTATAGAGTAACACTATCTTTATTTTCACCGTTTAATGTTTATTAAATCTGCATGCGTAACTTCAAAAAAGACTCGAATAATTGATGAAAATATTGAAGGCTTTTTTTATTTTATTTTGGTACGTGAAAATATTGCAGGCTTCATTTACATATTTCAGTGCATAACCAACTTTCCTGTTCTAAATTAAATGCCATGTATGAATTATTGTCCATCATGGCTCAAGTGTAATGTGACAGCCGAAGTCAATTACAATTTTCCTTTTTATGGCAAAAAGGACTAAAAAAGCAAAGCCAAATTACAAGAAATCATTCATTCAACTTCTTTTTCAAGAGTTTGCAGTACCTACCTAATAAAACATCAAATCAAATGTTTGTTTTTGTTCTTCTTTTATTACAGAAATCATTTGATACTACTCCATTCACACAGATGCATCCATTCCTTTGGTCTAATTAACTAAGGGTCCTCCTCAATAGCTTCTTTCTTCAATTCCTCATGTTCTTGGCCATGAATTTCTCCGGTGGCAGTTTCACTTGCACCGGCTTTTCCAGACCCCGAATCAACCACAGGTACATCGGATTTATCCTCCTTCAGCAAACCATAGCTACGCGATGCATTTACCCACTCAGTCTCGCCAGACAAGTAGGCGTGTCGCGCCAAATACCTCTTTAGCTCAACTCGAAGGTGGCGAATGGGCTTAAAACAGAAATGTTTAACATGAGTACTCAGTGCCATTTAGAAACATTAAATGAAAGTATCTTTAAGCTAGTTACTCAATAAGTAATGAATCCTTACAAGAAGTTGTTTTTTTTGTTCTGATAAATCTTAAAATAATTCATGGAGTATATGTTAATGGTTGGAAATAAATCAACGTGACAAAATTAGATGACACACATGGAGGATGACCATGTAAAAGAATTTCTTCTCTTCATGTCAGATTGCTAGGAAAAGTTGGAAAATTCACTGAAAATTAGGTTTCTCAGGTAAACTGAAATTTTGTAGCAACCAATTTTAATCTTCAAAAAATGGGAATCTAAATCAAAACATGAAACTTAAATTTGCTAACTGCAAACCTCTGCCTGGGATTCAAAGGCAAGTTGAAAGAAAGCAGCCGAAACGAAATGCTTCCCAACAGACTCTGCCAATTTGATCTGACTAAGCCAATAAGATGAAGTCTCAAGCCTATCGAACCTGCAATTGCTGCATCTCTCAGCACTGTGATAAGGGGTGCCCCATACCCCAGGCTTAACCAAGGAAGGCGATTTCACGGGGGTTTTAGGCTCAGCAATTTTCCCTTCACTTGAATTCTTCCCAACATTTTCTAGGAAACAAACACTTTTCTTCTTTGGTTTTACTCTGTTTTCATCAGGGGATTTTTTGATGAGCTCTGTTACCGGAGTTGCTGCAAAATCAGCTGATATTTGAGTTGATTGTGTCGATTTGGGTTGTTTCTGAGGAACCCCGGTTGTTATACGCTTTTCGATGGCTGGCTTTGTAGGGAGATTTGGATTTCTAGTGGTACCGAAGACTCGCTTTTGCCTGAAACAGAGGACTTTAAAGCACTAATTGCACAATTTGGAGAGAGAATTGAAGTGAAGTAGACGATTTATTAATTTACCTGTGTATTGTTGGATCCCTGGCATTAGTTTTTGATGGAGGTTCACTGATTTTTCGGTTGTATTTCGATTTCACAGGCTGAAATTTCCTAACTTTTTTCCAAAATAATTTGTATAATTAGTGGAAATTAAAAAATCATACGATAAAAAGAGAAGCAGAAATTTGATTTGTAACAAAAGAGAAAGAAGAATTGGGTACCTGGAAATGGAGTGGGATTAGGATCCATTGCACAAAATCAGGGGATTACAACAAAAAGTGAAGTGATTGAATTATGTTGAAACTCTGAGGCTTCCAATATTTTGAATCCAAACTTGGGAGAAAAGGAAAAGGTCAAAAAGTAACAGAGGAGCCTGGAGTTGGTTTTTTGAAAGGAGAATAGGCGGGAACAGGTACTAAGCGGACGCTCCTGTTAGGGACCCAATAAGAAATACTCTAATTACATTACAAATTGGCCCAGAGACTAAAGCTGGAGGCCCACTACATTTTTGAATATTTTCTATTCATTTCAAGTTTACTAAAATATTGCCAATTATTTTGATTTTACTTTTATATTAAAAAAAATGTATATGTGGCATTATAAATTTATAACTTTTCAAAAACTCCTAAACTTCCGCTTAATTTGTCCCAGTATTAGCTCATCTATACAAACTTATGTCATTACTCATGACTAATGGAAAGATAAATAGGTAAAAACAATTCATTTTGACTTTTTTGGATAAATATCACAAAACATTATACCTTTTGTAGAAGAACTCTAAACATTGTACAATCAACCAACATCATACGTATAGTTTGTGTACATAACATTACTCCAATGAGTAATGTTATAGGGACAAACTATACAGAAAAAATTGTACTATAGTGTTATAAAAAATGTAATCTTTTTGTGGGACAAATAGAGTATAAAACTGAAAAATATGTCTCTCATTTTGTTTACTAAAACTACAAAAAATAAACATTATATATGCCCCACTTTTCACAAAGATTTTCACCTTTTCTACATTGTTTTGGAACTATATCCTTGGTGGGATGGCTTTAAGTTCAGAGCTATGGTTCCCTTTTCTTTTTTGACCATATATAAGTTTTTGAATCACTTACAAGGAATCATCTTCTTTGAATTATATCCCCATTTGCATCAACTTCTGAAAACCATGCAGATCAATAATAAGGATACTTTTTTATCAAACTGGCATGGTAACTATAACAGTCTGGCAGCCTTTAGTTGAGGCAACATGCCAATGAGTTGATGAATTCTATTGAAACATGGATGATCCTTTGTTAAACGGAACACATGCTGAAACAATATCATACTATCCAATAACCAATTGAATGACATCACAATGAAGCAACTACTACTTATCATGCGATAAAAAGTAGCACATATGCAAATTCAGTTGCACATTTATTTGGAAAAAGTGGTGGTTCCTCAAAGTCATATAACTAGGAAAGTATCACAGCATTAGAAAAGACAAATTCTATCAATAAGTCGTGGTAAATTCACATATGACCGAAAATAAAATATCACCAAATTAAGTACTTGTCTATTGCATTTTTTTTCTGCTTACTAAACATTAACACAAAAATTTGGCAACTTAATTGTAGTATTAAATCGTCAAAATCGAGGGTACCCGAGTAGAAGACTACTATTTTTGCAACTTGACAATAAGTTTATGGTCTTAGCAGGCCTGGGAATCTCCTTTCTGTTATCATCATTGTTGACAGCAAATTGGGACTAAACAAAACAAAAGGAGCACTCACAATAAATGAATAACCACGACGCTCTAAGAGTTTCGGACACTCATGATTGGTATAAAAAAGAAGGCATCCAAATGGAAGCACTAATCTCACCACACGCAAACAAAATATAATAACTTATGCTGCGTTTGGATCGAAGGAATGGAATGGAGAGTAGAATGATTTATTCCATTTCGACTGGAATGAGTCATTCCAAATTTATAAATTTGGGAGAAATGATCAAATGAGAATGGTTCATTCTATTCTAATTTTTTTCATTCTATAGAAATGATTCATCTCATTCTCATTCTCATTCCTCCAATCCAAACACAGTATTAAGGATAATTTCCTGTGATTCCATTATAAAAGGCAGCCTAAGCCTTACCTGTGGTTAGACCCTATAGACATTTCAATAAAGGAAGGATACTCCTAAAAGCACTTTTTTTTTTTTTTTGGGTTTTCGGAAAATTGCATAAAAGTAGAAAACTGATAACTAAATCTAATGTGATAACAAATTATATAAAATAGCTTATATCATTTGAAACCATTACTTGAATCATGAATTCGTTAACCAAGGCTCGTAGCACCTGGTTTCTGGATATCATATGCTCATTAATAACTCGATTTCCATCTCAATACATATTTATTTCATAGCAGTTTGGTTATGATTCACAAACAATCCTGAACTTGTAACAAATGGACTAATTATTTCTAGCAAAAAAATTTCTTAACTGTATCCCATGAACATGCATTTTTGTAATATAAAAACATGGAGTACAACTATAGTTGGTGTAGCTATTACATAAATGCTTTCTTATTTCTAATTAATTCTTTTTTTTGTTGTTGTCATTTTATCACTGATTTAATAAATGATCCACTTCCATTCTAGCCGGAAAACACATAAACAACACAAATCCGTACGTATTTAAGCAGAAATTATATTATTTGAATGAAGCATTTCGAAGTTCAAACTTATAATTAAGATCGAAAGAACAAAATTCATCCGAACTAAGATCCTCGTTATCACTACAAAAACATCAAACAAAATTTACAGAGCATGAAATGTGTGGCGCAATCAATTACCGAGATCACAGAGCTCCGATCACAAGATCCGAAACGAGAAAAATCAAGCTCCAGCGCCAGATCGGTAGCGGTAGAGCTTGCCGAAGACGTGAAGCGCGGTGACGAAGCCGATGAAACACACGCTCATCACGAGGACGACCGTCGGCGTGATCTTAAGCCCTGGGGCGTCGTCAGTGTAGAACCTGAGCATGTTGCTCCCGCCGCTGCCGCCTCCGCCACTGAGTGCGGCGGAGCTGTTAGAGGATCCGCCAAGTCGACGGCGTCGCATGCCGGCGGTGGCGGCAGCGGATCCTCGCGGCGCCACGCTGACGGGACCGGGTCGGGTAGTGGAGGAGGAGGCCGTCGATTGCGACTGAGATGCGCCTCTCGCCATTGGTGACTCGGTGCGGAGAATTCGAAGAGTAGAACAAAGAAAAATTCAGAAAAAAGAAGAGAGAGAGAGAGAGAGTAAAAGTAATTATTTTATGGTGGTATTGAATACGGTGAGCTCAATAATGAGGGCGAGAGTTGAGTTACATTTGGATAATGATATTTTTTCTAAATTTAGACTACAGAGATCAATAGTGTCACTACGCTTATAAGGTGTTGTTTGTTTCGCCAATTTAATAACAAAGTGCAATAATGAGTAGTCCCAAATTAATTATTCAGTTTTGATTTTTTAAAGTCAAATTGATCATTTTTAAAATTATTTTTTTACTATTTTTACTAAAATATAGGTAAAGAGATTATAACCAAAAGAAAGTATATACAATTTATTACTAACCCCAATTTTTATAATTTTAGAAATATATTTATATATGCTTAATTATTAATTTTAAAAATAGTCAATTTGACTTAAAAAAGTCAAAACTGAGCAATTAATTTGGGACGGAGGGAGTACTATTTTATTTTATTTTGACAAATAACCGATACTAAATATTAAACTAATTTGTTATTTCATCCAAAAAAATTTGTTGATTCTATAGTTTCATTAGATTAATTTCAACAAAAATTAAAAAATTAATAATATATCTCTAATTTTAAAATAAAATAACTCTAATCTTAAATTTTAAACTCTAAAATAAAAACATCAAAAAATAAGTAATAAAAAATATATTTTATTTCTTCTACAAAACCAGTGTCATTAATAAAATTTATTTAATTTTATTTTATATTTGTTCTTAAATTTGTTGAATGGTTAGATTACATGATAATATAGTCATGATAATAAAATTAAAAATATTATGCAATTTTATATTATAATATTATATTTTTTTTATTTGTAAATGTGACTATTTCTGTATAACCATGAGTAAATAAAAACTGCTAATTGAGCAAGGCCAAACCTTTATATGTAAAGCTAAATTTCGAAGAAATATTTAATAATAAGAAACAAAAAGAGAGAGGAGAGGAAAATTATATCCAACGCTGTAATTAGCAGTCGTACTTCTGTTATTGCTGAATGATAGGAATGAACAATCGGAGCTAAAGTGAAGTATGTATGAAGTATGATGATTCAAGATGAACAAACCCTGAAGAATCAACGAAAAAGGAAAAGAAAATGTGAATAATAAGCGAAAGCCTTGTGTTAGAGGAAACATCAATGGAGAAAACGAATCGGAGGAGAAATTCCGGTGGTTTTGAAGTGAATTTGGGATCATTTTTGCCGAAAATGGTGGATTGGATTGGATTGATGGATTGAATTTGGCCAAAAAAAAAGAAAATGGCGGATTGAACAGAGAATGGAAGCTCAGGTAAATTTTAGTTACAGTGTGATTAAAATATGTTGATTTTCTTAGTAATACTGACAATAAGCTGAGTCTACTATGGAAATTGGAGTTATGTTATGCTTTTAATAATTTATTGAGTGGTAATCACGGAAGGATTAAAATACTTGTAGCTGAAATATTTGTTTAATAGTGTTAGACTATTATTTTATTTACTGTTTTGCCTATTTAAATCTTTAAGCCTAGGGATGCAGATGGTTGAGTTTATTTGAAAAAATAAAAAATAAATAATCTTTTTAATACTATGCAATTATAATATGTTTCGGAGTTTTATAGGCAATGACAATGGACAAATAAATCTCCTAGGCTTGAACTGATTTTACTTTGTGTGTTGTCGTTATCCTAATTTGTTCTTGAACAACTGGTTAAAACATACGATGGACTTCCTGCGATTACAGGGAATTGTAGTAGTCTATGTATTTAGTACAAACTTGTTTGTGTAGTGGTTTTCTCGGGTTTGTCATCCCACAACAATTGGGAGTGGCTTCTCTACGTCTGGTTTACTTTACCTTACATTTCACCTCACCATGGCGTGTTTAGGTATCACTAGAGTAGTGAACTAGTGACTGACAGAGTTCCTCTCAATGTTAGGAATATGAAACAAATATTCAGGAAGGAAATTTACATGATTGAAAAGAACATGGAATAGACTTTCAGATGTTCTTACTCATTACTGAGTGCAGAAATATTTGTTCTCAAAATTTCACAGAGTTGCAAACTTAATTTAGCACACAATATAAGAAATTATTCATAGATAGAAGTTCTCACACATAAAACAAGAATGTAAGGATTCATGAAACAGCAAGCGACTTCAAAGGATGACAAAAGTAAATGTAATGCAGAATATTAGTGGTTTTTAGCCTGGTGGAGCAAGAACGATTTCTGCACGTCTTATTTTAAAAAGTATCTTAAACACACTTCAACTTGGATGTCTTGCCTGCTCTATTGTGAAGCCAAGTCTTCTTTAAGAGGTTGTTCCATTGGTTCAGAAATCTTCTCGAGACAGGATTAAATTCATGATGGCATCCGATTGACTAGGGTTAAATATGTTTCCTTGAGCCTGATTTTGATTATAGAAGTTCATTGTGGTTGTGGTCATCATGTTTCCTGGGATAAGAACCTCATTTCCGTTTATCTCTGTAACCATCTTATTAGAACCAATGAGATTATCAAACCTATTTCCCTCGTTAAGTTTTGCCTTGGTTGGGTTGAAGAAACTCTCAAAGAAAGAACTTGTCTTGAAAGAATTCTCCTTGCCTGAAGTATGATCATAAAAACCTGACCCTGAGTTGTTGCTGTAGTTTCTTCGTGGAAAGGTTGCATTGGAAATGTTTTCAATTGGAGGAAGATCTTGACAAGCTAGCATGGATGCCAATATATGGCAATCCTTCAATAGGTAATCTGTGGTGATCTCTGTGTTGGTTTTTGTGTATGCTGAAGGGAGCTCCTCGATTCTTGGTAAAAAAATTACCGATCTGCTGGGGGTTTCATCGCCTGCCCAATTATTCTTTGACATGATCTCTGTGTTGGTTTTAGTGTATGCTGAAGGTAGCTCCTCGATTTTTGGTGAAAAATTTACCGATCTGCTGGGGCTTTCATCGCCTGCCCAATTATTCTTTGACATGTTGCCTTTTTGACGTATGCGACAAAGTACCCAATCGTCTAACTGCGACAAACAAACAGAGAATTTGTTAGGAATCAAGATTGATTTTATTGATCGATTACTTTATTGGAATCAGTTATTTTATGTTTAGTAGTTAATAATTCGTGTGATGTTGAAGAAGAAGATGATGATGCAGATGTTAGTAATCAAGATTGATCTTATCAATTGATTACTTTAGGGGGATACATGATGACAGAATCTTCTTCTTGTGAAACTTAGTTGAAGGAAGTACAGACTTTTAGGAGGTTGCAAGTCTCCGGCTTTGGGGAAGGTATAATCAGCTTGCCACCTCTAAGAGGGGAAGTGATGATCATGTGCTATACTTGCTCCGGAAATTAGCTCCCATTTCATAAATTTTTTCCCTTTCTAATCTTCAAATTTAATATATACATATATAGAAAACATTCCAAGAAAATCATGTCCGAGTGTGTTCTAGGCAACCTAAATATACATAAAAAGAAGTAAAGTCAAGTGAGACTCTCATATCTGTATTCTGGACCAAGGGAGTATTATTTTGGCATCTGATTATCTTTTTGTTCAATTGGTGAGATCGTTGGTTTGTGAACTAGTGACGTTTCACAGCTTCAAGGGAGGTGGGAAGGGTGGCACCCTAGAATCTAGATTAACCCTTAATAGATATATGCTTCAAGTGTTTTTCATCCTCCATGGCAGGATATATTATCTGTTAACCTATGTAGATGTGTAAACTTTTGTTGCACAAAAACGAGTAGAAGATAATTTTCAAATCTTCAATGATGATGTTTGTTGAAAATGATTGAGTGAGCGTCATATGGGGTTGAAAGATTAAGAAAAACAAGAACATACTGATAAAAAGCTTATTCTATTCACATAGTGCCTTCAGTATAACTAGGTTCATTGACAAATCTTATGTTGTTGAGTTGGTTTAACATGATTCGATATAGAAGTAACTTTTGTTGCAGATCATATATATTATCTGTTAACCTATGTAGATGTGTAAACTTTTGTTGCACAAAAACAAGTAGAAGATAATTTTCAAATCTTCAATGATGATACGGTGTTTGTTGAAAACAACTGAGGGAGCATCATATGGGATTGAAAGATTATGAAAAACAAGAACATACTGATCAAAAGCTTATTCTATTCACATAGTGCCCTTCAGTATAACTAAGTTCATTGACAAATTTTATATTGTTGAGTTGGTTTAACATGTTTCGATATAGAAGTAACTTTTGTTTCAGGAATGATCTGTGTTCCAATAACACAAGTTATTTAGTTAGCCTAAAAAAGAATCGTTACTTTCTATTCCACTTAATGAGAAACAGTTTATAATGAACAAACATCATGGCACATACTTACCCTCATGGACCCTTTTGACCTCGCTGATCGAGTCATGGTGTCAGGCAATCTGTACTCTGTCATGATCCAATCTGTCTTTAAGCCCTTTGGAGGGCGACCCTTGTAAAAAACGAGAGCCTTCTTCACTCCAATGCTTCTTGATCCAGAAGCACTAAGTATAGGCTTGTCTGTCCCAGTAGCCTTCCAGTAACCAGAAGCTGCTGTCCTATTAGGCCTCTCTCCATTCGGGTACTTTCGGTCCCTCGGGGTGAAGAAATACCACTCATCTTCTCCGAACAAGGACTTATCTGAAATTCAGAAATAATAATAATCATAAGAGGAAGAGAATAAAAGTAATACCATCTAAATAAGCTTATAGATAATAGATAACTAACTGGGAAGCTCCCATGGGTTGTAGTTGTAAAGCTCTATTTCAGCAACTACAGCGGCCGGCAACGGACGTGAACCGAGTTTTTTCAGCAAGTAGTGAACGATCAGCTCTTCATCTGAGGGGTGGAATCTGAAACCAGGGGGGTAATGAGAACTGGAAATTTGTTCTATCTCCATGATCAAATTGTCTCCTTTGGGAGAAAGGAGATGATTGGAAGAGAAGGAGAAGGACTATAAGGGAGGAGCGCTGGTTATATCGAGCACAGTAGGTGTATTCTTGCTAAAACAGTGTTGGAGGCATTGGGGAGCTCACTTAGATGTTGACATTTTTTAAGCTGATAATCAAAAAGATATGATTAGTTCACAAAGACGCTTAGGAATTGGATTACGAAAGCAACCTTTTGATTTTACTTGTTGGAACTGACATTCGTCTATGTACATGCCCCTTGTCTCTTGTGGATGACACTTGATTATTCTTTTAGTGCTGGCAATTATATGTTGCAGCGCAGTACCATAGTCTTAATTTGTATTACATGTTATACAATATTGAAATACATATCATCCTCTACTAATTTACTTTGATAAAAGTCTTTCTTCTTAAAATATTGTTTTTGGAGAAAATTGTGAAATACTTCCTCGTTCTACAATGAATGTCACAATTGGGTTTTACATTTGAAAGAAAATGACTGCAAAGTAATTCTAAAAGTTTATCCTTTATTTTCTCAAAATAATTTTATTTTCTGTAAAAGTTCTGGGAAAAAAAATATAAGTTACTTTTGAGATCATTTTGACAACAGCAAAAATAAAATCCAGTTGTGACATTCATTCCAGGAAACAAGGTAGAAACTTTCTGGGTTCATATTGAAGTGGCTGGCAGTGTAGAGCATACCACGTTTATTACTCGCAATATATTTTCTAATAATAATTAAATACTATTGATCTAATGAGACTTATTTGTAACTGCGTACTTTTAAAAGTAGTTGAATGAAATCTTCTCTTTTTACTAATAATGAATGCTTAGTAATATTAGTTAACTAAATTAAGTTTGTGATGATGATGGTTATTTATCATCCGAAGGCTAATGTGATCACGTGAAAATAATCTCTTGCATGCTTAGAAGCATTAGATCATAGTGAGAATATTACTTAAATATAATATGTGTTTTAGTCTTATTAATTAAAGGACTTGTCCTTTATCAAGCCATTGTCATATCGACTTAATCTAATCATTGAAAATGAAAGAGAAATAGCACATGAAGATGCTTCTCTCAGCTGTATTCATGCCGTGGCATCGTTTTGTCCGAGCCAAGGGGCACACGTGTCATTGTGAATGACATAATAGAGCCAACCCAAAAACCTGGAATTTGCTGCTGAATTATTTTTCCGTATTTGAACATGTGATATTTATGTCTTTCTTCTTAACGTTAATGCAATAGTTTATTTAGATGTCTGTTTATTGTTATGACGTGTTTTATTTATTCTCCTGATTGAATATTGTGTACGGGGGTAAGAATATTTAACTTCATAACTAAAAACCATCCATCATCTAAGCTTATGATAGTACAAGTGTTTTTGATTGGTGATTGGTTAGAGTATTGATAATAAAGAATGTAGTAATTCATATCTGAACAACCCTTGGGTTTTTGCTTCTCACTTCATTCTGGTGTCAGAATTATGTGTTAGTGAATCTGAATATTTGTATTCTATTCTGTTTCTGCATTAGTGGAGTATTATGGGAATCGGGCAACTGACTTTTAAATGATATGCTTAAATTCTGTACATTATTAAGCCATGAAGTTAGTGCACCTCTGGACATGATCCCAACAAACTCAGCTGATTTATTTATATCTAGCTGCTACCAAGAATTCGAATATATATATATATATATATATATCGTTTTGCATCTATTGAACGACTTTATACGGATAGGTCGATATTTACATTAAAAGCTATGTTTTTTGTTTGGTTGTTTATGTTTTTCTTAAAACAATGTGAATCCCTGGTATTTATGTAGAATTTGTTGAAAAAATGGATATACAAGCTGAACTTGTATGGAAACAAGTTGCTATATAGTCTATATGTTTAAAATACTTCTCTTTTATTGTTAATTACTTCTTCCGTCCCTTTTTAAATGTCTTTTTAGAGAGACGTATTTTTGTCTCTTATATTTGTCGTTTGAGAATTTCAATTACTATTAGTTGATTGCCTTGTGTGTTTCCGAATTTGTGCACCTTGTTTTCAACAAATTTAGAGGAAAGCCCAATATTTTTGGAACATATACATAGTGAAAGACGTAAAATTTTCAGTCTAAAAACCAACTAGACAGATAAAAACTCTTTCGGTCTGCTGGGGAATCCAAGTCCAGCATACAGATTCTAAACTCCATCATAATGCATCCTTGCCCTACCAACTTCATTGTTACCTAATCCAAAATCTTATAAAAAGACTGGTCTCAAATATAAGTTTTGGCTTATCATTGTTGAATTATTTATTGAGCTAATCGTTTACCAATACCCATTCACATTTTATTAGAATTTATCCTACGGAAAATATTTATATTGGGAGAAAAAAATACGTCGACTTTTGTTGCGAGTAGACATATCAATTAATTATCCAGATAAGTGTAGAGTCGACATATTTTTGTCGCAACATATAGAGGGACTCTCTATCCAATGACACGAAAGTCTAAGATATTATTATCCCCAGAGAAGACAGGAAATGGTAGCAAGGTGAAAAGCCTTTCGAACAGTACAAGACGATGATCACCATGCTTAATTTTGTCTGTGACTGAGACTGCAACCATTTTAAATTTATTTTCTATGAATAAACGCATATTTTAATTGCCTGTACATTGTTTTCATCGAATTCATTGTGTTATTTTCTTTAGTGAAAAGGATAGCAAATCCTAGGGATTATTTGGAAGGATTGGGATTATGGCATATGGTTAAAAATGTCATCTATTTCTAATGAAGTCGGGCCTTGAGGGAGACTGTTGAATGTGATAGAGTAAGATGGAATTTTTCTATTAGCTTAATTAAAAGGATTAGAAGGAAAGGTCTTGCTATTTGAAATATCCCAAAAGATGGAGAATCGGATAAAATTGTAGGATACATATAGTGACAACTACCATAGCCTGCATATTTTAGCCCATTTGACTATTTCTGTATATTTACTAAAATTTTAAAGGATTTATAAAAAATATATATTGAAATTATGTTAAGCCCCTTTAATTTTTCTCTTGCATCTTAGTTCTCTGTTTCGGTGTATGCGTGTAAAAACTGGTACTTGGACACTAAAATAGTAGAATGTTATTACCACTTGCATGCTTTGAAGAGAACATTATCTTAACAAATAATACTTATTGTATTAGGTTGCTTTATAACCAGTTTTCTTACACATAATACTTGGGACAATGACATTTAGAAGTTAAGATTTTTAGCGACTTAATTCTTTTGGGGGTTTTGTTAGGGGATTTTTTACCCAAGGCTAGCCATTTTTGCCAATCCAAGAACTGCTAAAGACTGAAACTTGAGGTTGTATTTCAGCTAGCCAGCCCAAAGCAAGGCAGGAGTCTCTATAATAAAAGTAAGTGAGGTGTTTCTCTCATGTCCAAAATACTCTCTTCATTGCATAGAGAAATTTGCAAATACTAAGGATATATTTTTGTTCCATGTATATTCTAAAATAATTAATTGCTAATTTATAAAAATGACGTGACAGTTGAATTATGATAATAAACTTAAGAACTTTGTGTCATTTTATACTATCTGTCACTATTTTTGTGGGAAAAAAGAATTGGAATATGTATACAAGTAAGATGAGGTGGTCGATGACGGTTAAGACTGATGTACTGTGACCTATAGACTATAAGTCTCAGGTTCGATTTTTACTTTGGTGAGTTTATTACGTTATTTATGTGAAGTGTGTTTCCTCTTTATGTGAGGCTTCTTTGTGAGTTTGTTTAGTGAATGATGTATTTGATTATATTGAGGTTTCAAAAAAAAAAAGATTGTGAGTTTGTTTCTTTTCCCTCTAGAAGTTTGATTGGTTCATGATATTATAATAATGAATGATGTACTTGATTATGAGATTATACTGGGATTTCAAAAAAAAAAAGAAAAAGAAAAGGTAAGATGAGGTGAGAGAACGGTTATGTGGTGTTTGTTTGTGTCTGAATGCCTTTTAATTCACCTGCCTCTGATTCGGTCAGAGTCAAAATCTTGTTTGGTAAATTTTTTTTTGCCTTTTAATGTCTCTTAATCGTTAAGACAGAAACTCAAATATTAACTATTAAGAGCTGCATCTTAATAGTTTATTTAAAATTTATGGACAAAAATTGTCTTAATAAATATTGTATTCCTTCAATTTCAAATTTTAAGATCATTCAAATAAAATTTTTAAATAACTTAGAGGTTAAAATGGTAAAATAGTGTCATTAAGGTGTTTTACACTTTTTAATTATCAAACAGTTTTTTAGATTTAGATGTTATTTCATTTAGATGATCTAATTTATTAAGATGTATTAATTATTCAGATATTAATTATTCAATTTTATCAAACACCGCCTTAGCGGCCAAAGTCAAGGGAATTAATATTAAGGTTATGCTTGACAGGTGAATGAACCTGGGAGAGAGAATAAATACAGAAGAATAGAGACATGACTATGACCAATAAAACTATAAAAACAATAATAAAATGTAATTTTATTATTATTATTATTATTTTTTATTTTTTATTTTTTGTTTTTGTTTTTGTTTGGAGAAGTTAAAATGCAAAGAAACATGGGAGGATGTGTAAAGCAAAGTAACAACATTTTCTTGAACATTTAATGGATCTAGTCTTAACCTCAAGTGCTTTTCTATATATAGCTCTTTGGAAATTTTATTTATTTATTTATTATTATTATTTTTTTGTATATGGTTGGTCACTTTCTTAATATGTTATTTTTGCAAGTGTTATGGTTTGGCAGCCGTCTAACCTAGTTGTCAGTAGTTAGTTAATGCAAATTCTATTTTTTTCACTGTATCATTGAATTTTACCTAAAGTCCTCGCAATAAGGCAAATAAAATTATAAAATCTGGGAAATTAAACCTCTCCTGTTTTCATATTTGTTTGTTTCCTCCTTTTTTAACAGAAGAATACAATCTCTGTTATTCCAGGAATCAGTCAAGTGGCTGATTGAAGGCTGTTTTTATTGGAGCTGTCTAATTCTCTATGAAGCTGTCGTAACTTGCTTACCTTCTAATTAGACGGCTTGTTGACCGAAACTTGTTGGGAATTTCGGAGAGATTTGCATAAACCAAAGGAAAATGATATACATGTTTACAAATACAATAATTCTAGGCCGACCGGCGCCCGGCGACCCTTTAGCGACCGGTAGGATTTTTTTTTTTTTTTTTTTTTTTGGTTTTGACTCCCAAATAATTTATATGATTTATTGGTACAAAAAGTTTTATAAAAAAAAAATAATTTAGGTGTGTTTTGGGTACATATACAAAACAATGTTGTACAGACTGTACAATACTGTTTTGTATATGTACCCAAAACACACCTAAATCACTTTTTTTTATAAAACTTTTTGTACCAATAAATCATATAAATTATTTGGGAGTCAAAACCAAAAAAACAAAAAAAAAAAAAATCCACCGGTCGCCAAAGGGTCGCCGTAGAAGGACTCTTACAAATATTTGACGAATTGAATTGCGACCAACGTGAAAATGTATGTATAACAGGACTTTAAACTAAAGTGGGACTTTTTTAATTCCTACATATCCTATGTATCACGCAATCATAATTTGCCTTAAAACTTTCTCAATGTATATTAGGACTTTAAACTAAATATTATTACGAGTGAATGTTGTCTTTGGATTGCGGGAATCAAACGAAGAATAAAATAATTTATTCTCATGTTGTGTTTTATTCTGTTCATTTTTCTGTTTCAACACTATCTTAATTTTATTTTTTCAATTCAAACGCAATATTATTTCTAATTATTTCATGTAACTTCATATAAGAACATATTGAATATGTGCTTTTACAAATGCTGGATTCTTTATCCAAGAAAGAATGGAAGGAAAGGAAAATGGGAGATTTTTTTAATATACCCTTTTGAAGGTTGGACTTTGGATTGGTTATGCAAAAGTTTCTTTATTCAATAATAAAGATCCTTTCTAGTAATTTTTTGCTAATGTTAGTGATTTGAATTTTTTTTCCCTGAGATGATGTTACGTTAAATAACGTAAATAATACGAGAAAAAGTAATTTAAAATATGTTTTAATTAAGATTGGTTAAGGCTATTTAATAAATCCTTAGTGAAATAATGTAGTTTTATCCTTAGGATTAAGTTTTTTATTTTTGGGTTTTTATTTAAAAAAAAAGTTCATAATTTTAAATTTATACAAAACTGCGTCATTTTGTTAAGTAACTTTAGTTAAGCTTGACTAAGATATGTCTTAAATTATCCTTCCCTAAATAATATTTTATGATATAATCACTAATATTTTGATTTTACATCGTTCAAGATACTTTTTGAGACAATATTTTTACCTCTAGTATTCTTCAATTCTCTTTCAGTCCAATACAGTCCATTTAACCTCTAGCGGCCCAAAAATCTATTTATTTACTTCTAGCGGCCTTCTTCTATCTAACCATTTTGTGGAATTGGGCCAACATATAGCCCACTACGGCTTAACAAAGTGGGTTATGCATAAATTTGTCCACCTTGATGAATCTATGTAACTCATGCGTTTGTTATGCATTATTTCCCAATTACATTCGTCATCAGCCCATTTAAATTGGGACTAAGTGATCATTTATTTGGACCATTAATGTACTAGACACATTAGTGCACCAAGTCCTCTCAAAACACAATAGTTTAGCTTAGCGCCTTGAAGTTGAATCAAGATTGGTATTTTGTCTGCCCTTAAATCTCAAGTTTGATTCTTATTAATTTGAATATTATTTTCTCCTTTATGCAAGACTTAATTATTATTATAATTTTTCTTTTTACTGTGTGGTACGAGTTTTAATAGTATTCAAACTTATATTTAAGTACAATTATAAAGAAAATAAAATAATGTAGTTAAAAATATAATTTTTAAAAAATATAAAAATATACAATTTAAATTACTTTCGTCAAGTCTTTGCCACATACTAAAAAAGTTGTATCGACCTTTTATTGTAAGTTATGTGGATAATTATTGTTAGTAATATTTTAACGATATGCGTGATAGTAGACCAATAGTATAACTGTACCCAATCCCATATAGTAATGTATTTCGCAATTATAAGTCCGCATAAAATTTTTACGATATATAAAAGGTACTAAAAAAAATTAATTACAAATTATGTGGAAAAATGAGAGTAACCTTTTTATTCGGAAAAAACATGCAAACTTAAAACGTGCAAGCCATGCAGTAGATCCACAAATCCACATGAACTGAAGTCACCAAAACATTAAATAAATGCCAAGAATTATCTTATAAATTTATTTAAAGTACATTGCATGTGAAACACCTCTGAATGTGACATTCTAGTTTTGAAGTCCAAGAAGACCAAACAGAATTTTAAGGAAATTAACAAACAAAAATTGTTTAACCCTTTGAGATGGAATTATTTGCTGCCTTGGAAGAATCAACAAATTAAACTATTTTAAGTATGTGTGTGTGTGTATATATATATATATATATATAAAATTATTTGTGTTCTAAGAATATATTTATTTAATTATCCGTGTTTTTCGGATATAGACATATGTGTGTGTGGTGCACCAAAAATATTTAGTTTTCCTAGAAAATTCGGGTTTTGAGTTATAAAACATTTAGAAATATTATGGGTATTTAATTCACGTATCGAGGAGAAAGCATCAATGTGTATATAATAAGTGTAGTAGTAAGCTCCGAATGCACAAAGCCAGAAGTGGTTTCAATTAAATATAGTAAATACATCACATTATTTTATTAGAGTAGTTGGAAAGGTACCTAATGCTTGTTTTATGTGGCATACAAGTGGTCAATATGCAAACACACGAGTCGTACGTATTATGTTTTTCATTATTTCATGGCCTAATCCATGTATATAATCCATATATATATATGTGTATATATATATGTATATATATATATATGTATGCATGGGTTAGGCCATGAAATAATTAAAAACATATATACGTACCACTCGTGTGTTTGCATATTGACCAATTGTATGCCACATAATATATATATATATATATATATATATATATATATATATATAATGTTGATCAATCAGTGTGTTTGAGAGCTCATTTGGAGGAGACAAGTTTAATATTGATATATAGGGAAAAAGTATGAAATTATTTCCACTTTAAAAGATTTGGCTTTAAACCATTTTGATTTTGCTATAATGATGATAATACCTACCTATATGCAAGGTTTAATTGGTTTGGTTTCCTTTACTAATAGTAGCATATATGCAGGACTAGCAACCAACCTTGTGTCAATTAGTGTCAAGATTTATTTATGTTGATGGCCTCAAAAGATTGATGTCTCAACCTCTTAATATGCATTTTAGGAAAATAAAAGCAATGGTGCAGAAAATTGATATATATGAAAGATAATTATTTGCATTATTGTGTAGTGAGAGAATATTATGTTGGCAAACCTCAAAACTAATTAAATTCAAAGTATAATTGTGATTACGCATATACACATTTTATAATAAAGGTCCAAACATAGTATCAAAGAATGTAAACTGTCTTGCTTTGCGAATTATGTTTTTGTATATGCACAATTATATTTCCATATATTTGTGTAATTATATCTATACGAAGTATACAAGAAGATTAAATATTCTCGTTGTTCTTAAAAAAGAGTACTGTTTGAATATAAAAAAATAATTGATCCACAAAAAGCTTAATTAAGTTTTTTATTTTTATTAAGTAACTCCGGTAGTAAGTCCATTTTCATTAGCCAACCGGTGGGAGCGAGAAATTTGGGATATATTTGGTGTTTTTTTTATCAATGACACAATATGCTTAAATTTGTCATAATAATTCTAGTATCACTACTAAACTAACAACTTGTTATTTTTATTTGTAAGTATGACATAAAATACATTTTTAATATTAATAAAAATGTAATAAAATCATATATCCTATCTTTTTTAAGGCTCGATTTCTCTCCTTTGCTGTGGCAAATCAAGAGGGAGGCATACCATGCACTCAACCAAATGGTTTGTTGGTAAGTCATATATCCTTCCTACGTAGATATATAGGATGCGTGAATAATTGAGGAGGACATTATATAGAGCTTTGATAGGATATATAATTTCTATATTATGTCCTCCTCAATTATTCACACGCCCTATCTACATAGGAAGGACCTCTTAAAATTATATATTTGATGGTAAAGCTAGGCAATATAATATATATATATATATATATATATATAAAACAAACAATTACGTGGAGAGAAATATATATTTGATGGTGAAGCTAGGCTATATATATATATATATATATATAACAAACAATTACGTGGAGAGAAATATATAGAGGGTGGCTTAGCTTGTAAAGTTTTAGGTTAGGAGGCTATCAAGGTTAAGTCCAAGCAGGCATGCATGTCAACTTTTTGGAAGTGATCTTGGGCTGTCAATTGGTTAGAAGGCGTGACAGAAATGGTATCAAAGCTTATGGTGGTGTGTAGGACATCCCTTACGTACGTGCACTTAATTGCTTAATTCACTGACAAAGTATTTAACAATATTTACTCCATCCGTTTAGACAAATTAATTAATTAAATGATATTCCGTGTTCAAATTTATGGTTTGTGATTCAAATGTTTGATCTCTATTATTACAAACAATTGTTAGCTGGTATCACAACATATATAAAATTCTACAATATGAGTACATCCAAACGCGAAGAATTATTATTATTATTATTATTTTTTTTTTTTTGGGATATATCATGGACCAAGTGATCCTCAGTTTTGTTGTGAAATCTGAATAATGCAACACAAATTAATGTGGCTGACAAAATATAGAACTTGTGAGAATATTTTCATTTATTTGCAAACATACTAAAAACTAATTTTTCATGCTTAGATGTAAGGGGTAGATTGGTTTGATTCAGTCCAACATGTGTACCTAGCTATCTATATAAAGAGAGATAATAGAGCTGCCTATAATGTGTGTAGACATGGGTAGTAAAGAAACATAATCAAAAATAATTTATTATTATTATTATTATTTATTTTTAAAAAAAATGAAAAATTGATAGTATCTTTTTTATAGTGCAAACAAATAACACCAGTAGAAACACACACACACACACACACACACATATATATATATATATATATATATATATATATATATTCATGAGTTTTGGGTCGTATGGGAGTGAATATTTTTTTGTTGCATGGTAAAAAATGGAAGAGATATATTATGTAAAATAAAAAACATAAAAGAAAAAACGGTTGAGTTCGGCCTGAGGGGATTAGTTCGACTGCGGTTGAAAAATCCCACATTAAAAAAAATAAAAAAATAAAAAAGAATTACTCTACCATGCAGACAATTAAAATTAACCAGATATAGCAACACATTAGTATGCATTGCTATATATTCCATAAAACGATCGCATACTTAAGGAAAAGAGCGTGACTAAATTCACTAGTGGAATAATACGAGCGCACTTATATGGTTCACTAATACTATATTTAAACCAAGTACATAAAAATTGTGCTTAATCTATTATTTCGAAGACAGAGATTGTAATAATCAACATAAATAATACTTTCTCAATAGTAAGTATAATATTTAAATACTTTAATAAGATAAAATAAATAATTTTACATGAAAATTATAAAGTTTTAATTTATGTGTCATTTTGAAACTTTAATTTCATTTTGTTCATTCTTTTGAAGACACAATACACACATAGACCAAAATTTTAGATTACTAACTAAGAACTCACTCACTCACACACACACACACACATATATATAGCGGCTGGTTCTACGACGGACCAGCTATAGCGACGGTTTTTTCCGTCGCTATAGGTCTATTGCGACGGTTCACATATGTGAGCCGTCGCCATAGGCCTATAGTGACGGAAAAAATCGTCGCTATAGCCGGTCCGTCGCTATAGCGACAACCGGTTTTTATGAACTGCCGCTACAGGCTGTAGCGGCATGGCCTTTGTAATTACAATGGCCTTGCCGCTATAGCCTGTAGCGGCAGTTCACAAAAATCGCTTGCTCCGAGCAACCGGTTGCTGTGGATTATCTTCCACATATGTATATATATATATATATACACACACACACATTATTTGTGACCGTCTATAAGATGAATTTAAATTATTTTTTTTTTGATTCTTGGGTTTTTAAAATTTTGAAATGTAAATCATGTGTTTGTCTAAATAATATATATATATATATATATATATATATGAACTTGGTGGATCCCACCGACAGATAATCCAATAGCCAGTCAGGACTTCACGGACGGCATCTTAGCTTGATACTATTTTACTACTAGTGAATACTATTCTATGTCACATCTCTCTTTCACTCTCTTAATTTCTTAGGTTCAAAAATCAATTATGGCATAATCATGTTTACCTGATGAATTTGGCTGTAAAGGCGTTAAGCTTTTCTATCTTTACCTTTTTAAGATCAAGTTTAGATTCTAACTTTTCCACTTTTATCATTGTTAACATAATTATTGTTGCCCTCCACTTACTTATAAAGTAAGGATTACCCCAAAGCATCCACATCAATTAAAACACTATCCATCTCTCCTATCAACTTAAATTCACTTACCAATAAAATTCACTTGCAATAAATATATATATATATATAGAGACAGAGAGAAAGAGAAACAGGTGGGGTCCACCTTGAGACCGACTTTGGAAAGAAGCCGTGTTAGATAAGGGAATGGGGATATATATGAGGGAAAAAAAAATCAAAATGAGAGAGGAGAGAAAAAAAAAATATTCTCTTTTTAGCCAACTCTTGTTTTTTTCCAAGATTCAAACAAAAGGCAAGAGAAGACCTTTGTGAGAGAGAAAAAGAAATACTGAGAACTAGTACTGGCTAGCTTAATTCTTCTGGGTTCACTTTGTTTTCTGGAAAAAAGCTTAGACTAACAACATCTACCTTCAAATTTATCAGTTTTTATCAAATATTTTGATTTTTTTGGTGGGTTTTATCTTGTTCTAATATTTAGTCTAGAACTCTCAGACTTTGTTGAGTTTGTTTTGCCTTAATTCTTTTGGTATATACTTTTTCGTTAACCTCATCAAATTCAGCTCCATAATGATGTCTCCTGATGGCCTTTCTTCATCTGTCAGAGGGTTCATTCCGGAACCAACTCCAAACTCAAACCCTAACCCTAATTCTAATTCAAATCCAGCTCCTAAGAGGAAGAGAAATCTTCCTGGCACACCAGGCAAGTAGTATATTAGTATGTATATTAATTTCTAGATAGATTCAATTTTCAAGTATTTTTAAATTTCATTTTTTTTTTGAAATATTGAAGAGTTCAATTAATATATAATTATTGGTTGTGTTTGAGCAGATCCAGATGCAGAAGTGATAGCAATGTCACCACACTCTTTAATGGCTACGAATCGATTTGTATGCGAAATATGTAACAAGGGTTTTCAGAGAGACCAAAACTTGCAGCTGCACAGAAGAGGTCACAATCTGCCATGGAAGCTCAAGCAAAGAACAAACAAAGAGGTGAAGAAGAAAGTATACTTGTGTCCCGAAAAGACCTGCGTGCACCACGATCCGTCGAGGGCACTTGGAGACCTCACCGGGATTAAGAAACATTATAGCCGGAAACATGGAGAGAAGAAGTGGAAGTGCGAGAAATGCTCCAAGAAATATGCAGTTCAGTCGGACTGGAAAGCTCATAGTAAGATTTGTGGAACTAGAGAGTATAAATGCGACTGCGGTACACTCTTTTCCAGGTTTGTTTATTTGTTTGTTTTATGATTATTCTCTTTTCCAGGTTTGTTTTATGACTATTTTGTTGAAGAATTAAATGGTCAGATTACATATATATATGCTGAGCATTTAATTCTTCAACCTAGCTAGATTTTAATGAAGTTGAATTAATTGATTATGTTTTTTCTTATACTATTTTTATCTATAAAGAACTGTAGCTAGGAGACTTGGGAGTTGAGTTTTGTTTGTTTGTTTGTTTCTTTGTTTATATATATGAAACAGGAAGGACAGCTTTATCACACATAGGGCCTTTTGTGATGCATTAGCTGAAGAAAATTCAAGAATCAGTACTACTTCAGCTCCATTACCAAATTTAAACTTTAGAAATGATTTGATCAATGGGTCACTTATGAATAATCTTCAATCAACTGGAAACCCCCAATTATTATCGACCATGTTTCGACCTAATCTTGCCGGATTAGAGTCGGCCGGTGATCAGATCAGTTTGGATGGACAGAAACCAAGGCTGCCATTGTGGTTGGACCACACAGGTAATTCCAATGCTTTCTTAGCATCGGAATTAGTCCAAGCCACACAGGCTACAAATATGTACGGACTATCATTACCAACATTGCCAAGAGTACTAAAGGAAGAAGAAAACAATATTATTGGAAATATGAGTTCAACGTATTACAATAATCATGATAATCAGCAAGAAACAAGTCAATCCCATATGTCAGCTACTGCATTGCTGCAAAAAGCCGCTACAATGGGATCTACAAGGAGCAACTCCTCGGGACTGTTGTTTGCAAACGGGTTTGGGCTAATGAACTCTAACAGTTTCACTTCTTTAAACCAAGGCAAAAATGGTGTTGGAAATTTGAATGGATTGCTTAAACCGGATAATGGAGATGGGGGATCATCTATGTTGATGGGAGAAATGAATAATGCGAGGCAATTGGACCGCATGATGATGATGATGATGGGAAGTAACAATGGGAATGAGAATCAGAAGCAGAAGCTGCAGGGAAATTTAATGGGTTGTAGTGAAATTGAAGGGGGTATGACTAGGGATTTTCTTGGGGTCGGAGGGAATAGCGAAAGTAGGCCGTTTTTGCAGCAAGAGCTTGCGAAATTTGCTTCAATGGGAGGATCAACAATGGACTTGAGCCAATATAGTTGTACTAATGGAAGTCAATGAATTATTTGTATTTAGCTAGTCCAGAGTTATTAGAAAACTCTTATTGTCATGTCATGTCATGTCTTCCACAGAGCAGGTAGTATCGTTTTCGAATCTTGGTATGATCAGAATTGCAATTTATCATATGTAACGTTTTTTCTGTACCACATAAGTGATACTAGATTTTGTTCTGCGATCCATGGGCGCTTGTGGTAACCATGAATTAACTAGAGCTTAATTTTGAACGTTATATGGAAGGAAAGAGAGGAGATACAGCTTGTGAATTGTCAGCGGAGGAGGGACCACTAGGAACTGCATGTTGGAAGGAAAGGACTTGACAAAAAGCGACATGGCAATCACAAGGGGAAAAGAGAAAAGGAAAGGTGATAAGAGTATATTTGGTGCTGCTGCTTTAGCATGTAGAAAGATTTTTTTTTATTCTTTTTTCTATTTTACTTTTAAGTGTCAGATGGTTCAGTATGCAATGTATGCTAGCTCTGGTTCAATAACTGGTGGGTACAAAAATCCACTTGACATAATAACCTCCTTGACTCGGTTTATTAATTTCCTTTGTTCCAAGTTTATTAATTGCTATTCTTATATAATACGAATATATATATATATATATATATATAGAGAGAGAGAGAGAATTTCGATCTGGATTTCTTTGTTTAGTTCACAATAAGTTGAGAACAAGTACGTAAATATTTTTTCAGAATTACTTAGAATGGGTAACTCGTGTGGCTCACGTCTTATGATATATTATATGTACAGTTCCTTATAAGACCGTTACTAGGTTTTTAACATTAATTACCTGTTAAAAGTAAAATGTAAGTTGGTGGAGGAACTTTAAGACACCTTTATAGAAATGTACACGGTGCCGTAGCTAATCAGGTTGCTCTAGAAGCATGTATACAAGTTCGTAATGAGGGACGTGATCTTGCTAGTGAAGATAATAAATTATCCGTGAGACTGCTAAGTAGAGCCCTGAACTAACTGTTGCTTGTGAGGTATGGAAGGAGATCAAATTTGAATTTGAATCTGTGGATATTTTGGTAATTAAAGACTTAATATAAAAGATTGAACTCAAAAACTATAAACATTAATTAATATTTGGGTGAAGTCCAGTTCAACATGTTTCAACTAGCATATATCTTCTCTATATTATAAAATTTCTAAATTCAATAAAAAGTTCTAATGACATGATAAATTGTTTTGGTATGCAATTTATATAATATATCATTTTTGAATTTGTGTAATATAACTATATATATGTATAATAATTTTGTATAAGAATATATAATTTGGTCGAACTTATACAAGTCACAAGGTTTATATATCGAAACTAATAATGAAACATTCACTCTACTGTGTTATTTAGACACCATAAAATCAATGAATGTGAAACTTAGCGATTCTTAAAAGGAGGTGTTATATTATTTTGCCTCATGATCAAGAATTCATTATTATTTAGAAACTGAATCTCCTCTGATCGATCCAAGCCCGTTTAATTAACAATTGGGCTATTTTCTTAGAGAAAGACAACACGGCTAAAGGTAGCTGAACAGATTGTACATGGGCGAAGGTCCATGGATCAAGTTAATTTGCTGACCTAATGTCCATGGGCCAAGGTGTAGGATCTAGTTAATGAACCCGATGTTCTCATTTGGGCCATCATCATGTTGTAACTGAAAAATTAATTTGACCTAAAATATCATAATTATCTCTGTCACGTCAGTGCGTACATTTTAGGTACAAATTTAAGATGGACCAACATTATCGAGAAAAGAAAACATATATTAGACGTACGCATGTCAATAATGTCGTAGTTTAATTATTATGACAAAGACTTTGTAATCGTTAGGTTACAAGTTTAATTTTTATAATTTATTTTTCTTTTTAAATTTGTCGAGATGTTATAGAATTAATTCGGTCGTCAATAATAATCATATGTGAAATTTAAAAATTATTATTTAAGATCAATTATTAAATTAATAAATATTTTCATTAATCAAAAAGGTTACTTTTATAATTTGTATGCGTATATGTTGGAACAAAACTATGACCTAATATATAAAAACTTCTCATTGTCCCAAAATTTATTTTTGTTTGATAAAAATGTCAAAGATAAAATCTTGGATTTAAAATGTAAGTGTATAAAGTGGCTATACAATTTAAATAATGTACCCATCAGCTAAGAGTTTTCGTGCCTACTTTCGCTTGTCTAAATAGGGTTATGTTCTTACCGAGTAACTCACACTACAAGAAAAAAAGTTAATTTTGATGGAATATTTTTGACAGAATATTTTGTCAAAAATATTCTGACGGAATAAATATATTTCTAATAGAATATTTTGTCGAATATACGTTGGTCGGGTATTAGCCCTTTGGAAGTTTCGTCAAAAATAATTATACTCGACGAAATTATACTAAGTGGAAGGGAGAGTATGAAGGGTCCCCGGAGAGGAGGTGGATGGGTCACCGGAGAAGAGGAAGTGAATGGATAGCCGGAGAGGAGGTGGATGGATTTTTAATTTTTTTTTTTTTACCTTGAGCTCCTGCTTCTGCTAAAGAGAAATGAGGAAGGAGGAAATGAGACTAGGGCGCGTCTGGTAACCTAATTAATTCACTTATTTTTGACGAAATTAATTTGTCGAAATTAATATATTTTCGACGAAAATTCCGTTGGAATTAAGTAACTTCCGTCGAGTTTATGCTACGCGCTGACAGGAAATATTGGCGCCATAGTGGTGGGGTAAAATTCTGTCTGATATATAATTATTTTGACGAAATTATTGTCAACAGAATATTATGTTAAAATTATTCGAAAGACCGAGAAAGACAAGTAAGAAGTCTTTGAGCAAAGAAGTTGTCCTTGGATAAGTGCGAGAAGAGATCTTTCAAAGTCAATCCCTTCCCCAAAAATAATTCTGTCGAATTTCTGCTTTTTTCTTATAGTTTCACTTCTTATCTATTTCGACAATGTCTAATATCTTTTCTTTTAAATTTTATTTATAGTAGAGATATACTATTTTTGTGTCTAAATACTATAGATGTGAAGGTAAAAAATAAACAAAAACTGCATGCTGTAAACTTTGAATTTCAATACATACTCTCACTATTTTTTAGGCACCAAAAAATAAATTAATTTGTCATTGAAAAAAATAAAATTGCAAAAAATCTCAAGACAACACAACACAGTACAAGCACATTGAATTGGGTGATCGAAACCCATAATATAATTTTTTTTTTTAAAAAAGATGCAAAAAAAAAAACTCAAAATTCAATCTTGCACTTCACTAGATCTCGTCAGAAAAGTACTAATAACTGGACCCCAATTCAACAATCATCAGATTTCATCATCAACAATTGTTACAAATTAATAAAACCCAATTACGATGGCAACAAGGGCCACTAGCAATCCATGCATACCAAGCCCAATTGCACCATATGCATCCGGGTTGGCATCAGCATCCGAGCTCAGACTTTCAGCCACCGGGCCGGACTTTTTCTTGGGCATCTTGGAAGACCCAAAAATGGCCCGGGGCAGAAGCACATCATCAAGTTGATACACAGCCAGCTGATTATCACTATAAATAGCTTTACCCACAGTTGTATCAACTATCCCTGTTGAGACATTCACTTGGTTACCAGAAGTGGTAACATTTAATCCAAACTGTCCACTACTGCTATCTCCGGCTTGTGTTCCTAACGGATTAGGAACAGTTTGGAACTGTGTAATGGAAAGGAAAGAGGGTATGATGTGGAATAGAATTAATTGGACTTGTTGTGAATCAGTGAGGGAATTTAGGGTTCCGGGATCGAGGGATGAAAAGGCATTATCTGTAGGAGCCAAAATGGTTAGGCCTTGGTTAGAATTGCTGAGTTGGGTTTTCATTCGATCACCTACATGGGTGGTTTTTAGGAGACGGATTAGGGTGGTGAAATTGCCGGCTTTTTCGAGGATTTTGTTGACGTCGGTACTGGGCGTGGAAGTTGCCGGAACCGGCGACTGAGCTAGGGTGGTTGTGGTGGTGGTGCAATGGAAAAGGACTAGGAGGGAAAATGTTAGAAAATGGGTTTTCATAATTTGGAAGTTTTTGTTGGAATATATGTAGTGAGGTTTTGTTTGGTTGGATGTGTTGAAGTGGAAGTGGTCCTTGAAGGGAGAAAATGGAAGGTTTTATTGAGGTGCATGGGAAAGAATTGAAATGCTGTTTGGTGAGATGGGGCTGTTATGGAAAGGTTAGAGAATGGACTGATGGTTTGCTTGGGAAGGAAGGAGGAGATCTCAAGTGGTTGTGGCAAATAAAAGGTTTTGTCTCCACTTAACAATCAAGCACCTCCTTATCATGTAAAATGTTAGATATGTCTTGATAATTTTTGTTTAGACAAATTATTAATAGTAGTACGTTATCTGTACTTCTATATACTTATATATAACAAGATAATTAAAAATCTTATTCAAATTAAATTGGTTGGTTATTTTAAGAGTAAGTTTGTCATTATTTTATACTAAATTAATTTGGTTGGTCATTTTAAGAGTAATTTGATCATCACTTTATAATTTTTAAATACAAATTATATAATAATAAAAATACATGTTCAAATACAATGAATATAATTATAATTTCATATATATATATATATACACACACACACACACACTCGAATCTCACAATAAAATAAAAGAAAAGTCATAAAAAAACATTAATGTCAACTTGTTTATCTATTTCTTTTTAATGTATTATACAATTGTAAATATGATACTGATACAAATTATTTTCAACATTATATATGTATTATGTCAATAAAAAATTATCAAAATTTTGTGAAAAAAAATTATATAAACTAACCATGCCTCGCACGGGCTATTAAACTTGTATATATAACAAGACAATTGAAGAACTTATCCCAAATTAATTTGGTTAGTCATTTTAATAGCAATTTAGTCATCACCTTATAATTTTTAAATAATAATAATAATAATAATACATGTTCAAATACAATGAATATAATTATAATTTCATATCTATATATACATGCATGCATGAATCTCACAATAAAATAAAAAAAAACATATAAAATATTAATGTCAATTTACTTATCTATTTCTTTCTAATGTATTATATAATTGTAAATATAATGTTGATACAAATAATTTTTAATTTATATATATATTATGTTAATAAAAAATTATCAAAATTTTCTGATTTTTTTTTCCACATAAACTAACCCGAGCCTTATACAGATTATTAAACTTGTAACTTATTAATAATACGACTCATCAATATACATTTGATGAGTTATATTGTAAAATTTATGAATATTACGTACTTGGTCTAATTTCCTCTTATATCAATTCTTATGATCTTGCATGGTTGGCGGTTACACCATATAAAATGTCTGCCTACCTAATTATATATGAGGCGAATGCGTGCTTTTGGGTTTTACTCCAATGCCGAAATGACATGAATAACATTTCAACGTAATAGTTATCAGATTCATTATAACCCTAATGATAAGCACTTCACTCGAGGATGCAGCTAAACTACAGAGTTATGCTACTACGTATAGAGTTAACAAATTCTGATTTGATAAATGCTTGTGATATATCAGTTTGCTTTCTAATAGTAATAGTTAAGAATTTTATTTTATTTTTTGCAAAAAAGAGGGGATTTAATTTGAGCCCCCTTATTATTACTACATATATTTTAAAATTAGATATACATTTATGAATAATGATATATATTACAACTTTATATATCAATTTTTTTATTACGAGTTACGTGAATAAATTTAATTAATAATATTTTTACGATGTAATTGATACAATGACCTAATTTTATAATCTTATCAAATCTCACCGCAATTCGAGCATCAAAGTGTATGGGTCTCTAAGAAATTAATTTGTTGGGTCCTTTTTTGTTCAAATTCAACCCCTTCAGTTTCTGTTAGTAAAGATTTCGATGTCGAATTGGGGCGTACGTTCGTTGTTACCGGCGGTGTAAAATTAGCGAGCACCTGGAGCACCATTAATTGATTGAAGTGATTATGGATTTGGGGGTGAAGCCGCTCGCTCGGTTTTTGTCCGATGACTTTGTTTTATGTTATCATTCGATTACTACGAAAGATATTGAACATGATAAACATAATTCTTACTGACCACATGTTTGATAAGTTGTAAACTGGCATTTTAGAGTCTAATGGGATGTGGGTTTTTTGGATTTATGAGTTTTATGAGGTTCAAGATAATTTTGAATAATTGTTATGGTATTATGAGTGTGATTTTTAATTTATTGGGCTGGTTATTTGTTGTTCAGTGTATTTAGATGCAACATTATAAATGGAGTAGTTTCTTACTCGATAAACACTCCGATTTCTTATCTGCCTTAATATATTCAAATTCGCCATATACCAGAGTTTAGAGGATTTAATCATTTATCTGATAGTACATGTAAATTCACAAAAGTTGTTATATGCGGAAAGAGCAAGTACACTTTCTAGGGCTATTTTTTTTTTTTTTTTTAGTTTTAATTCACATCATGGCTTTTTATGTTTATTCTATAGAATTTTAATAGTGTAAAGCTTAGTAATCTATCATATCATATGGTTAATGACAAGTTCAAATAATTAGTAAGAATTGAAGCTGAAAAGTGTTGTTGAAGCCAGCTGTTTGTTGAAATTCCACAAGGAGGATATGCATCTGCTAAGTGTAGATTGTAACTAAATTTTGGTCCAATTTTAAATTGATGCAGATTTTTGAAAACAAAATACTAATTAAAAATCCCCTACCCCCCATTATTAACTTCTTCTTTTTTTTTGACAAGCCAAAAGGAGATAGAATAGGCAATTCCCTACAATTCCAAGTTCATTTGTGCAACCATCGATTTTTGTAAATTTTTGATGCTCATGCTGAAGCGATTGCTCTTTTGCCAAACGTATGTGTATTTTTGCATTTTCTGATTATTTGGTAGGTATGTGGATTAGTGAGCAATTCTCTTTATACATAGAGTGTGAGTGATTTCAAGATATACTCATTCGATGAAATACCTAATATATGATATTTTCTTTCTTCTACTTTTTGCTTTAATCTGTTTTGGAAAGGAAGAGGTGGGTCAAGTTAGAAACCACTTTTTCGGTTGTCTCCGTAACCATTTGCATATAAAGTTCTGTTTTGTGAATAGCTAGGTTGACTTACAAGTTACAAATTCATTTCATTGTATCGTTGATGTCCAAGAGTGGTTCATTTTGCAGTCTAAACTAATTAATTCAAGTTATACCCTATGAAGATATGAATTGCATATTTACCATTACTTCGATATTGATCAACATATATTAACTTTGAAATTAAAATTTATTTGTTCACTTCTCATAAGTAATACTTTTATTGTGCTTCATACTAGAACTGTCCTACTGAATTGATTGCCAAGTTTTTGGATGAGAAGCTCTCTACTGGCAATAAGGGTATATCTGATGAAGAATTGGAAGGAATACTTGATAAAATATTAGTTTTGTTCAAATTTATACAAATAAGCTGAATGCATATAAATGGAACTGAAGTTATCTCTTGCGTTATCTGATCAGGGAGTTGGTTGTCATCAGATTAATAATTTAAGGTGTCTAATTTATATGGTTTTGATTTAGGATAAGAATGTATTTGAAACCTTCTATAATAAGAATCTTGCTAAAAGACTACTGTTAGGAAAGAGTGTTTTTATTGAAGCAAGAAAGTCAATGATTTCTAAGCTAAAGAATGTGAAAATTACTAAATGTACGATTTTTTTTACAAAATTAAGAAGAAAAATGCATGATTATTTTAAAAAGGAATTTTCTTTTACTGTAAAAAAAGGGAATGTGACAGTTAGTTTACTAACAAACATGAGGGGATGTTCAAGGTTATGAGTTAGTACATGAATTGTGTATTTCTAGTCTCTTTTTGACATAAATGTTTGACAAATTAATTAATTATATAAAATTCATTATTCAAATTAGTTTGTGCATTATACGGGTTATCAACTAATATTAATAATGATATATAAAAATCTTCAAGTCATTTTATTGCCTATAATTAAAGGAAACACATCTCTAGGACAAACTAAAAAACAAAAATCCATCTAATTTTGAAACGGACGAGGGTATATAATAGTCTTAAGCGCCCTAATGCCAGAGATCATCTCATCAAAAGAATTCTTATACTTAGGAGGCCATTCCCTTGGGCCAGAGTTTAGTTCGCAACTTGCACCAAGGTTATACTTTACTGTTGTTCCCTGATAATGCTGCGAACACCTTGACATCCTTGGCTTCATTCAAACATTGGCGATAGGTCTGAATGAATCTTGCGGAAATGAGGCAAAACCCTTAATATAGCCCACAAAAAACATAGAAAGAAAGTACATTAGCATTAGTTTTACCAATGAAAAAACAATTTGACCTAAAAAATCATCTTTATTAGGTACAAATTTAAGGTGGACTTAACATTATTGAGATTATATCATGTCAATGATGTCGCAGTCTGATAATTATGACTGAAACTTTATAATTATTAGGTTACATGTTTAATTCTTGTTATTTACTTTCCTCTTTATATTTGTCCAGATGTTATAGAATTTATTAAACATTTGCCGATGAACAAAAAAGACGTTCAAAAAAAAAAAAAAGACGTATGCACCGAGTGCTAATTAATGTTATAGACTTCATTAAATATTTACATATGAACAAAAATTATAATTCTTAGATTAAAGTATAGTTTCTAAAACTTAAGGGTCTATGGCCCAGCCTATGATAGATTCCACCCAATTGTCTTTGTCAACATCAGTCTATTGAAATTAATTCGGTTATCAACAATAATCATATGTGAAATCTAGAAATTATTATTTAAGATCAATTATTAAATTAATAAATATTTTTATTAATCAAAAAAGGTTACTTTAATAATTTGTACGTGTATATGTTGGAACAAAACTATGACCTAATGTATAATAACTTCTCATTATCCCAAAATTTATTTATTGTTTGATAAAAATGTTAGATAAAATCTTGGATTTAAAACGTAACTGCATAAAGAGGTTATACAACTTAAATAATGTGCCCATCAGTTGAGGGTTTTTGTGCCTACTTTCGCCGGTCTAAATAGGGTTACATTTATTGTTATTTTTAGTTAAATTTAAATGCATTGGATGGAAGATAATTACAGGTGCAAAGGGGCGTACCCCAGAAGCATTATAGCTTAAACATCATGGAGGCATACCGCTATGATGGTCATGCTAGAAACAAAAGATAAGAGAATCCTTCACAATTTTCAGATGTGGAGAAAAGAGTGTTGAGAAGCTAATTTTTGGACCATATTAAAAGAGTGAAGTCCACATTTCATAAGCTGCAGAATTTCTTGAGCAATAGCCCCAGCTGGAATACTAACATGATCATGCACTCTAGCATTTGTTTCCTGCCATCTCAATTAGATACAGACATTAAGGCCCAAGCTCATGATGCTCTTTGTAACCTTTATGTTGTGTTTGCTTGGTGGGAATGGAATGGAATAAGCTGGGAATGAAATGATCATTTCTTCTGGAATGACTAAAAACATATTTGGTTAGTCAGTTGGAATGAGCATTCCATTCCTTTAGTTATTTCATCCCTATCTGAAATATTATTTTTCATTCTTTTCTAAATAGGTGGGTTTATTTCATTCCCTTCCACTTCGTTCGTTTTTCACCTGATTTTGGGCCTATTCGGGAATGACTTATTTTAAAATGACTTATAAGTTAAAATATAAGTTGGCTTATTATTCAAACAGATTATTGGTAAACAGCTTATTGGTAAACAGCTTATTTAAACAACTTATTATTTAACCAGCTTATTAGTAAATAACTTATTATTGATAAACAGCTTATTAATAGTAAACAACTTATTATTGATAAACAACTTATTATTAGTAAACAGCTTATTGGTAAATAACTTATTATTTAAATAGCTTATCGGTAAACAACTTATTAGTTAAATAGCTTATTATTGATAAATAACTTATTAATTGTAAACAACTTATTATTTAAACAGTTTATTGGTAAACAACTTATTATTGATAAACAGCTTATTAATAGCAAACAGCTTATTATTTAAACAACTTATTGGTAAATAGTTTATTATTGGTAAATAACTTATTATTTAAACAGCTTATTATTGATAAACAACTTATTAATAGTAAACAACTTATTGGCAAACAACTTATTATTGGTAAATAACTTATTATTTAAACAACTTATTGGTAAACAACTTATTATTTAAACAGCTTATTGGTAAACGGCTTATTTAAAGAACTTATTGGTAAACAACTTATTGTTCATCATTGGGCATAGAAACCAATAATCTTAGTTTACTACTGCATTGAATAAACTATTATGAGATGTTCAGGAATATTGCTTTTTGTTTAATTCTATATATGATTTGTATTGGTTTCAAGGTTTTTTAAAAAAAATCATGAAGGTGTTTATTTGAATTTTAAATGCATAAAAATATAAAATAAAAAAATTCTAGTGAAGATGTTCTTTTAATTCTATTTAATCTATTTTTTCATTCATTTTTATAAGTTTGTAGTATATAAAAAACGAAAAAAAATTATTTCTCATTCCATTCATAATGCAATTCATGTAAATCAAACACCTAAAGTAGAATGGTGATTCTATTCTGACGAAACGAATGAACAAACGAAATATAAAAATGGGAATGACCATTCCATTCCCATTCCCATTCTCATTTCATTCCTTAAGTCATTCCATACATGCCAAGGAATGAGAACCAAACATAGTATTAGTCCTGTTAATTGAGCTTGAATCAAATGAGTAATGGATTCCATTTGGGCTGGAGGATTAATCCAACCACCTTACGTAGGAGAAGATTCTACAAATAACATTGTAAGCATAAAGGCATTGGAAGAACATATGATCTAAGTACTCATTGTTTTGTAAGCATAGAAAAGATTGAGGCCATTAGCAGGAATCCCAAATCAGATGAGGGCATCCGCAGTGTGTAGTTTACTGAGTAACTCTCTTCTTATCTATTACTACAATGTCTAATATATATATATCTTCTTTTAAATTTTATTTATAGCAGAGATTGTTATACTCACCTAGATTTTAATTATTGACAAAACATATTAAGTGTGATTAACAAATTTATCCAAGCGTGCAGAAAAGGACTAACTAAGTCGTATTGCAAAAACATAACTTAAATGAGTTATGTTCTTAAAAGAGAGTCAATGAATGATCGAGAGTCACGCGTATGCTAAAAAGTAGAGACGGTATCATTTAGTATGCCCAATGACTATTTTAATGATATTACCAATGATGTTTGAAAAAATACACATTCAAATGATGAAGAGTACATAAAAAACTTCATTTTGACCAAGAAAATCAAAGATTCAAGAAGTTGAACAAGACAAACACTAGAAGACAAATCTGTCTACATCAGAGTCAGACGCTAAAAAATTTCACCAAGAAGAAAAGTTTTATTTTTCTATGATCTTTGACAAAGCTAAGTTTTTCTTTGCGCGTGAAAGTAGACTCTGCAGTTTCACCAACTCAGTCCAAACCATTTGAAATTCAAATCAAATACAAACATATCCATAGGATCAAGATTGGAAGATCATAACCGTTGGTGAAAAATTCAAAATCCCTCCAATCAAGTCTGAATGTCTCAAACAGCTAACTACTAGATTGAACGACTATAAAAGAAATTTTTATTAGGAGGTCCAGGTCTTTCTAAGACCTTCCTTTACATTTTTGACAAGTGTAACGGCCATACATAATTAATACAAACTGGCCCCCACATGTTATGTGTTATTGGTTAAAAAAATAATTATTGTACACGTGTTGAAAATGTATAAGAAGGTCCTTTTCCTGGTTGAAAGACCTGGACCTCCTAATAAAAACTCCTATAAAAGAGTTCTTGTTCATTAGAGAAAAGTAAGGAGTGTAAAAGAAGAGAAAAATTTCAAGCCCAGAAAAGAGTCACATTCAAAGCTGAAAGTTAGACAAGTCCAAAAACATTCCTACACTAATGTTAGATTTTTGTTATAAAAATTCTATTTATCTATTTATTTAATGTTTATTTATTTATATTGGACATTGATTTATTAATAAAAGTATATTATTCATCATTCATTAAATGATCATTTAGTTTGTTTATATATATCTCTATATTATATATGTTATGGTTTATGTGTATAAATAAATGTTATATACAAAAGATATAAATCATATGTAATATATAAATAAAAAAATAATAGTTTATAACATAGGATGATTTGGAGATATTATCCTGTAGTTAATAGTACTTTAACAGAGATGATTTATCTTGATCATGGAAATTGAACTTCTAATTAAAGTACTTGTACATTAACGGTGTGCATTAAACAGATCATATGATAATATTTTATTTATACAATATGTTCACATAAATACTAATTCGTGAAATTTCTTAATTTTGAAATAATAGTAGACTTAATATTGTTATATATATATTAATTTGATGTTCCAATGAATGAGATTACATCGTGTTAATTAATACCTCGAAATGTCGATTATATTAGGAACATTATTATTGTCAAAACATCTATAAGAGTTTTCATAAAATAATTTATCATTGATCATAGAATCTTGGCCGAGTCTTTTAATATTTATTATTAAAAAGATTAATTTAATTATTAAATCAATTTATGATCAAATAGAGATAAATTATGGATTTATGAAATTAGTTTAAATGTATCGAAATTATATTAATTGGTTCTAAAATATTTGTGTATATTTATAGAGGAAATAATTATAATTTATTAATAAAGGGTTAATTTAATTAATTCCTGAAGTGCAATAACAATTATTTAGTGGAATTACTTGTAATTAATATTTATTTTGAATATTATTATTGGATAATAATATTTAAATAAATATTAGAGTCAGAAGAGGAATCCTTTAGGATCCCCTTCCTAGCCTAATGTAGACCAGATTCTTAAGAAAAGGTAAGGATCAATGTTATTATATATATCATTGATCAGAAACATATTTTGGTTCTTTTTCTATCAGAAAAAAATATCAAATTTGGAGATTCTTAAGAAAGGGTAAAGATCAATGTTATTATATATATCATTGATCAGAAACATATTTTAGTTCTTTTTCTATCAGAAGAAAATATCAAATTTGGTATTCTCTCTTTCAGCTTAGGAAAAACATAATTAGGGTTTTTTTCAAGAAGAGTGCTTTGGAGACCACACTACAGGTTCAACATAAGGTTATAAGATAATGAGGATATTCAAAACGTGCTAATCCAACCAAATACTATGTAACAAATTTGTACTTTAGATTCATGATATATATATATATATATATATTTGTTGTTTCGTATAAAATCATAAAGATGATCCTGGTTTTATTTAAATATTTTTTAAAACCTATTTTAGAAAAAAAAATCCAATAACTAGTTCATTACTTTTTGTGCTAAGAATGATATATTGGTTATAAGGTTGATAATCTAGATATCGAGCTTACATTGTGATATCAAATCTATTTAGAAATCATAGACTATATGGTTGGTATGCATCTTTAAACAACTTGTAAGGTTTGTTGTTCTTTCTTTAAACAACATTATCTTTCTTTTAGATATGTATGATTTTCTAAGAACCCTAGAAACAGAAGGAGAAAGGAATAAATTTATCTGTGAACCTGTGAAATCAGATGTGTTATGCACTAAAGTGTATTGGTAGCATAAGAGATACTAAGGTTGTCCGATGAGCCTAAAAACCTGTGAAAGTTGTAATATTAGACTAGTGTCATCTAGATTAGGCACAAGTTGTGATGAAACACATAAAAATCTCCTATATCACTATGTGATTGTTTGCGTATTGTTTTGTTTATATATTAAATTCACTATGAGTCAGTCAAGTTTATCAGTAAACAGAGTCACATTCATACTGAGAGTCAGTCACAAACTCAAAATAGAGTCAAATAATTTAAAGTGGAAGTGCATTTATTATTCCGTTGCATAATATTAAAAAACTTAAAAAAGTTTTGAAATAACTAATTCACCCCTCTTAGTTAACCATACCCTAAGTCAACAGAGATATAATATTCTTGTGTGTAAATACTATAGATGTGAATGTAAAAAATAAACAAAAATTACATGCCGTAAACTGTGAATATTTCAATATATACTCTCACCATTTTCTAGGCAACCGCTTTATTAATACAACAACAAATAAATTGGTTTGTAATTGAAAACAAAATATATTTGCAAAAAATCTCAAGATAGCACAACACAGTACAAGCACATTGAATTGGATCAGAACCCATAAAACAAAAATAAATATATAAAAAAAGATGCAAAAAAAAAAAAACTCAAAACTCAATCTTGCACTTCACTGAATCTCGTCGGAGAAGTTCTAATAACTGGACCCCAATTCAACAATCATCAAGTTTCAGAATCACCAATTGTTACAAATTAATAAAACCCAATTACGACGGCAACAAGGCCCACTAGCAATCCATTCATACCAAGCCCAATTGCACCATATGCATCCGGGTTGGCATCAGCATCCGAGCTCAGACTTTCAGCCACCGGAGCGGACTTTTTCTTGGGCATCTTGGAAGACCCAAAAATGGCCCGGGGCAGAAGCACTTGATCAACTTCATACACAGCCAGCTGATTATCACTATAAATAGCTTTACCCACAGTTGCATCAACTATCCCTGTTGAGACATTTACTTGGTTACCAGAAGTGGTAACATTTAATCCAAACTGTCCACTACTGCTATCTCCGGCTTGTGTTCCTAAGGGATTAGGAACGGTTTGGAACTGTGTAATGGAAAGGAAAGAGGGTATGATGTGGTATAGAGTTAATTGGACTTGTTGTAAATTAGTGAGGGAATTTAGGGTTCCGGGATCGAGGGAAGAAAAGGCATTATCTGTAGGAGCCAAAATGGTTAGTCCTTGGTCTGAATTTCTGAGTTGGGTTCTCATTCGATCACCTACATGGGTGGTTTTTAGGAGACGGATTAGGGTGGTGAATTGGCCAGCCTTTTCGAGGATTTTGGTGACGTTGGTAGTGGGCCCTGAAGGTGCCGGTGGCGGTGCCGGCGACTGAGCTGGGGTTATTGTGGTGGTGGTGGTGGAAGGAGCCGGTGCCGGCGACTGAGCTAGGGGGGTTGTGGTGGTGGTGGAAGGTGCCGGTGCCGGTGCCGGAGACTGAGCTAGGGTGGTTGTGGTGGTGGTGCAATGGAAAAGGGCTAGGAGGGAAAATGTTAGAAAATGGGTTTTCATTTTGGGAGTATTTTTTTTTTCTTGTTGTTGGTGGAATATATGTAGTGAGGTTTTGTTTGGTTGAAGTGGAAGTGGTCCTTAATGGGAGGAAATTGAAGGTTTTTATGGAGGTGCATGGTGAGATGGGGCTGTTATGGAAAGGTTAGAGAAATGACTGATGGCCGGTTTGCTTGGGAAGAAGGAGGAGATATATCCCAAGTGGTTGTGGCAAATAAAAGGTTTTGTCTCCACTCAACAATCAAGCGTTCTAATGTTCTATCATGTAAAATGTTAGCTGGCTAGATAATTTTTGTTTAGACAAATTAATTATTAATAGTTGTACATTATAACTTATTAATAATACAACTCATCAATATATATTTGATGAGTTATATTGTAAATTTATGAATAGTATCAATTCTTTTCCTTTTATATCAATTCTTACGATTTTGCATGATTGGCGGTTACACCATATAAAATGTCTACCTACCTAATAATTATATATGAGGCCAATGCGTGCTTTTGGGTTTTACTCCAATACCTAAATGGCATGGATAACATTTCAATGAAATAGTATTTGTCTGATTCATTATAACCCTAATGATAAGCACTTCACTCGAGGATGCAGCCTATTAATTATGTGCATTATTAATATTTATCATAAACCCATTTATGATATATGGACAGTTTCAAATTGAGGCAATTATTATCGGTTACATTAATTTCAAACATATACTGTGGTGAGATTTGCCGTTGCCCGCTATGAACAATCTGTAGGAGAGCAAGTCAGAATATATACTATTGTTAAGAAAGAGAGTATATAAGAAGAGAATGTGTTGGATATATCAAAGAAGGTGTCAAACGAAATATGTAAATATATCTTTTGTGTCCATGCATGTTAGCTCTATAAACTTATATTTGAGGAGGAGAGTAACAGCTATCATGTGTTGGTAATTTTATTATATTCATGCATGCATGTACATATCATGTGGGAGAAAATATAATCTATTATATTCATATATTATATATGAGTATTGGGTAAGGATAAAACGGTGCGGTGTTTTATAGAATTTCGGACTCTCCTAGTTATATAGACTTCGTTGAGAATAATAGCGTGAAAGCTGAACTATTGTATCTTGGAGGTGACATGCAAGTGACTCGCTACACTGAATTGAGTAATGATCACCTTAAAAAGATTATTTTTCCATATCTCAATCGGCTATTTTGGTTATTTTGGTTGTACCATTCTTTACTAATTTTATTTATTTATTTGTTCCTAGTATTTTTTATACCGAAGGAACAACATATACAGTTACCAATTTCTGATTTGATAACTGTTTGTGATATATCAGTTTGCTTTCTAATAGTAATAGTTAAGAATTTTTTTAAAAAAAAGGGGGTGGAGGAGGGTGGGATTTAATTTGAGCCCTAATTATTATTACGTCTATTCTAAAATTAGATATATATTTATAAAATATTAACTTTAGAAAAATAGATATATTATATTCCTAATATTATTTAAAAATATATTGGCATGATAGTATTCAATATATTTGACTAAAATATTAAAAATAATATACTAAAATCTTCAGGTCATTTTATAGTCAATAATTAAAGGGAACGCATCTCTAAGACAGACTAAAAAACAAAAATCTATTTAATTTTAGACCGGAGGAAATCTACAACAGTCTTAATCGCCCTAATGCTAGAGATCATCTCATCAAAAGGATTGTTATACCTAGGAGTCCATTCTCTTGGGCCAGAGTTTAGTTTGCAACTTGCACCAAGGCTGTGCTTTACTGTTGTTTCCTGATAATTCTGCGAACACCTTGACATCCCCAAAGTGTGCTTTATTCAAACAATGGCGATAGGTCTGAATGAATCTTTGCGGAAATGGGGCAAAGCCCTTAATTATAATACAGCCCACAAAAAACATAGTGAAAGAAAGTACATTAGCATTAGTTTTACCAATGAAAAAACAATTTGACCTAAAAAATCATAGTTATCTTTATTAGGTACAAATTTAAGGTGGACCCAACATTACTGAGATTATATCATATGTCAAAAGAAAGGAAAAAGAAGATGTATGTATGTCAATGATGTCATAGCCTGATAGTTATAACTAAAATTTTGTAATTATTAGATTACAAGTTCAATTCTTGTTATTTACTTTCCTCTTCAGATTTGTCAAGATATTATAGAATTTATTTAACATTTGCGGATGAACAAAAAAGGTGAAGGATAAACGATATTAGACAATCCTAACCTAAGGGTCTATGGCCCAATCTATGATAAATTCCATCCAATTGTCTTTGTCAATATAATAATAATTATATGTGGAATTTAGAAATTATTATTTAAGATCAATTATTAAATTAATAATTTTTTATTTTTTTTGTTTTTTGTTACTTTGACACACACACACACCCTCCTTGTTATCATCAAAGATCGAACTCTCGACCTCATGAAAATCATGAGACGAGTCGTACCATTGGGCCAAATATATTTATTGTTCGACAAAAATGTCACGGATAAAATGTAAGTGTATAAAGTGGTTATACAATTTAAATAATGTATCCATCAGCTAAGGGTTTTGGTGCCTACTTTCGCCAATCTAAATAGTGTAGTTTTTTAATTTATTTTTTTTGCTAAATTTAATTAATGCATTGGACGGAAGATAATTACAGGTGCAAAGAGGCATACCCCAGAAGCATTATAGGTTAAACATCATGGAGGCATACCATTATGATAGTCATGCTAGAAACAAAAGATAAGAGAATCCTTTACAATTTCCAGATGTGGAGAAAAGAGTACTGTTGAGAAGCTAATTTTTGGAACATATTAAAAAAGTGAAGTCGACGTTTCATAAGCTGCATAATTTCTTGAGCAATAGTTCCAGCTCAGCTGGAATACTAACATGATCATGCACTCTAGCATTTCTTTCTTGCCATCTCATGTAGATACAGACATTAAGGCCCAAGCTCATGATGTTCTTTGTAACCTTTAGTCCTCTTAATTGAGCCTGAATCAAATGAGTAACTAATGGAATCCATTTGGGCTGGAGGATTAATCCAGCCACCTTAGGTAGGAGATGATTCTGCAAATAACATTGTAAGCATAAGGGCATTGGAAGAACATATGATCTAAGTACTCATTGTTTTGTAATTAAGCATAGAAAACATGCATTAAGGATTAACAGGAATCCCAAATCTGATGAGGGCATTCGCAGTGTGTAGTTTACCGAGTAACTCTCTTCTTATTTATTACTACAATGTCTAATATGTTTTCCTTTAAATTTTATTTATAATAGAGATGTACTATTCGTGTGTAAATATTATAGACGTGAATGTAAAAAAATAAACAAAAATTAATTACATGTTGTAAACTTTGAATTTCAATACACACTTGAAAACATTATATTTACAAAAAATCTTAAGAAAACACAACACAGTACAAGCACATTGAATTGGGTGATCAAAACCCATAAAACCAAAATAAACAAATAAAAAGAAGCAAAAAAAAACACACTCAAAATTCAATCTTGCACTTCACTCAGAAAAGTAATAATAACTGGACCCCAATTCAACAATCATCAAATTTCAGCATCATCAATCGTTACAAATAAAACCCAATAACCACGGCAATAAGGCCCAATAGCAATCCATGCATACCAAGCCCAATTGCACAAGATGCATCCAGGCTGGCACTCTGAGCCACTGGGCTGGACTTTTTCTTGGGCTTACTCGGAGCGGGTGCCGGAGGGTGAGGCCCAAATATGGCCCAAGGCAGAAGTACTTTATCAACTTGATACACAGCCAGCTGATTATCACCATAAATAGCTCTAGTCACGGTTGCATCAACTAACCCTGTTGAGACTTTCACTTGGCCCAGGGCAGAAGTGGTAACATTTAACGGAAACTGTCCGGTACTGATATCTCCGGCTTGTGTTCTTAACGGATTACTAACGGTTTGGAACTGTGAAGGGGAAATGAAAGAGGGTAGGATGTGGAATAGAATTAATTGGATTTGTTGTTCACCAGTGAGGGAATTTAGGGTTCCGGGTTTGAGGGATGAAAAGGCATTATCTGTAGGAGCCAAAATGGTTAGGCTTTGGCTTGAATCGTTGAGTTGGGCTGTCAATCGATCATCTATTTGGGTGGTTTTTAGGAAACGGATTAGGATGGTGAATTGGCCGGCCTTTTCGAGGATTTTGGTGACGTTGGTGGGCCCGGGAGGTGCCGGCGACTGAGCTAGGGGGATTGTGATGGTGGTGGAAGGTGCTGGTGCCGGCGACTGAGCTAGGGGGGTTGTGGTGGTGGTGGAAGGTGCCGATGCCGGAGACTGAGCTAGGGTGGTTATGATGGTACTGGTGCAATGGAAAAGGATTAGGAGGGAAAATGTTAGGAAATGGGTTTTCATTTTGGGAGTATTTTTTTTTCTTCTTGTTGTTCGAATATATGTAGTGAGGTTTTGTTTGGTTGAAGTGGAAGTGGTCCTTAATGGGAGGAAATTGAAGGTTTTTATGGAGGTGCATGGTGAGATGGGGCTGTTATGGAAAGGTTAGAGAAATGACTGATGGCCGGTTTGCTTGGGAAGGAAGGAAGGAAGGGAAACACAGAGCCCAGAGGAGATATATCCCAAGTGGTTGTGGCAAATAAAAGGTTTTGTCTCCACTTAACAATCAAGCACGTCCAATCATGTAAAATGTTAAATAGTCGTTTCATTTTAAAATTAAAAAAGATATAATTTAACTTTTAAAATTTAATGACGACATATTAAATTTTAAATTTAGTGTGAATTTATTTAAGTGTAATTGATACGTCCTCCGTCCCAAATTAATTGCTCAGTTTTGACTTTTGAAAGTCAAATTGACTATTTTTAAAACTAATCTTTTTACTAATTTTGCTAAATATGGGTGAAGATATTATAACCAAAAAAAAGTATATATACAATTTATTATTAATTCTATTTTTTATAATTTTAGAAATATATTTATATATGTTTAATTATTAATTTTAAAAATAGTCAATTTGACTTAAAAAAGTCAAAACTGAGCAATTAATTTGGGACGGAGGGAGTACTATATTTAAAATTGTATAATCTATAACAAAATTTATTAATCACAAAATTTATTTTATTCTAAACTTTTATGAATCATAACAATTTTAAAGTTTAATATACCGTCGTTTGATCTCAAAAGTCAAGTTGTATCTCTAATTTTAGAACAAAAAGAGTATATATTTAAATAATTTTTATTTAGACAAATTATTAATAGTTGTATGTTATAACTTATTAATAATACAACTCATCAATATATATTTGATGAGTTATAATATTGTAAAATTTATCAGTAGTACGTAATTTGTCTAATGTCCTCTTCTATCAATTCTTTTCCTTTTATATCAATTCTTATGATTCTGCATGGTCGGTGGTTACACCATATAAAATGTCAACCTACCTAATTATATATGAGGCCAATCCGGGATCTTGGGTTTTACCCAATACCGAAATGACACGAATAACATTTCCACGTCATAGTTATCTGATTCATTATAACTCTAATGATAAGCACTACACTCGAGGATGCAGACATATCATATTCCTAGCATTTAAAAAAAAAAGAGAGAGGGGGGATTTAATTTGAGCCCTAATTATTACTACGCCATCTTGGTAGAACCTTCCTGTGTAAAATTAATAAATGCCATGCCTAAATCCAACGTGAACGTTCTTTTCTTATTCGTCTCCTATTTATTGTAATGGATTTAACAACAACTTTGCCTCCTAAAATAAGATAAACACAAGAAAATTATCTGAACTTTGTTATTGTTTACAGTAATGATAACAAACAAAAATAATATAAATCGGAGAAGAAGAGAGAAAATAAAAAAAAAGATAGAAAAGTTAATTCTAAATTTGTTATTGTTCCACAAGTATTTTATCTATCCACATTAATACTTATAAACCCCCATGTATAACAAGTCAATTACTCAAAGTGAGACTTACATTTATAACATGATCAACATGCTAACTTTGTTATAAAATATCTCTCCATAATCAATACAGAATCTCAAGCATTCTTGTTCTTTAGCAAGTATGCATGGGGTTTTTAAGTTCTAGATATCAAAAATAATTAGAACTACCAAAGATCATGACTAAATAAAATCATGAACTTTAAGAAAAAAACTCAACGCATCTCTTCTAAAATTATATATATATTTATAAAACATTGACTTTTAAGAAAATTTTTATTTTTTGGCCAGATATATAATATTCCTAACATTATCTAAAAATATATTGCCATGGTCATAGTATTAAATATACTTAGCCAAAATATTAATAATGACAAACTAAAATCTTCATATTATTTTATAGTTTATAATTAAAGGAAACATGTCTCTAGAACAGACTGAAAAACAAAAATCTATCTAATTTTGAGACGAATAGAATATATAACAGTCTTTAAGTGTCCTAATACTCGGGATCATCTCATCAAAAGGATTGTTATACTTAGTAGCCCATTCTCTTGGGCCAGAGTTTAGTTCGCAACTTGCACCAAGGCTAAGCTTTACAGTTGTTCCCTGATAATGCTGCGAACACCTTGACATCCCGGGCTTAATTCAAACATTAGCGATAGGTCTGAATGAATCTTGCGGAAATGGGGCAAAGCCCTTAATACAGCCCACAAAAAACATAGAGAAAGAATGTACATAAGTATTAGTTTTACCAATTGTATCTAAATTATTCAGTTTAACCAAAAAAAAAATCTAAATTTTTCTGAAATGTATTTTTGCGTTTGTTCTGCATGTATTATAGTTTCATACGCTAATAATAGCATTAGAAAAAATATTTTATTCAACCATGCGATACACTCACAAAATAGAACTGAGAAAATGTGTGGATCACCACTTGATCAATCATAATAAGGCAGAAACATATGACACTTTTTTCTCTACTTTATTCTGTAGGTGAATTATAAATAATAACATGTTATCACCATCGTTAATAGTTTCTCGACTAATTGATGAAATGTAACATTAATACAACAAACATCTTCGATTCAAAAATGAAAAATGCACTGCAAAAATTTGACAACAATGAAAAATGGAAACTTCACAAAACAGAAACGTTGTACTTTTATTCAAACCTATTAGAAAGCGCTGAGGCGTGTCGTGTATTTTCTGCATAGCAAATTTAAGATACTCCCTCCGTCCCAAATTAATTGCTCAGTTTTGACTTTTTAAAATCAAATTGACCATTTTTAAAACTAATCTTTTTACTATTTTTGTTAAAATATAGGTGAAGAGATTATAATCAAAAGAAAGTATATACAATTTATTACTAACCCCAATTTTTATAATTTTAGAAATATATTTATATATGCTTAATTATTAATTCTAAAAATAGTCAATTTGACTTAAAAAAAGTCAAAACTGAGCAATTAATTTAGGACGGAGTGAGTAATTATCTTCGTAATTTTCTCAGTTTAGTTTTCACATAAAATTTATTGTCCCCTTACGTTATTATTCGTTCATTTTTGTGTGCGATTTCATAACACTTTTCTATTTGTTTGAAGTGTAATAGGTCCAATATTTCGGGTAGACTGTAGGATTTTAGGCTCGGTAGGTTTAGCTGGGCCTGGGTAATTACAAGTGCGCAACTCAAAATTAAGCTCACTCTAAGATGGAGGATTATGGGATGAGCTGAATTGTATATTTTTTTTTTCATTTTTACATAAATGTAAAATAAATAATTTTCTCAAGCCAAAGAACTTTTTCATTACAATTATAATTTACAAGTTTCCCTTTATAATATAATTTATCTGTTTTCTTAATTACTGAAAGAAAAATAATAACAATTTATGTATTTATTGTTTAGATATCATACAAAGCAAGAATTAAAAAAAATAGGAAAGAAAATAATTGAAATTTTTTACAAATATAGGATGTTTCACTTTTCTCTTCGGAAATAATACTCTGTTTTTTGGGGCAGATGGAGTATGTCTTATCCTTTTAACTCTTCACCATAACTATATATGGGTAATTTTTAGGTAATGAAAATTAGAATAATTTTTCACAATAAGAATGCCATTTATCAATTCTTTTTGGTAAAAAGAGAGTCATATTTATTTTAATATTAGTCTGAATGACACGCAATTATTATGTTTCATTTCATCAAGAGAAATGATTTGTATACCAAATTCTTTCCTGTCAAGTAAATCGTAACTTGACGCAGATTATTTGTAGTTTAATTTTTATTTAAATTAGTCTAATAGTTTGTGTTAGGCTTTATTAATGATTGTCTATATTAAAAATAATAATATTTTGATCAAAATATTTATGTGACTAAATAAAATAAATAACATAAAAATTGTTCATATAAAAATATCGTTTACAACATATGAAAATAAGAAGTACATAAAATTTTACTGACGTAGTCATCATTGGAGTTATTAAAATGCACATACTTCCTGCAACAGATCTTTCTCTCTATTTTCTTAACTTTTTTTGTCCAAAGGATATTAAAAAAATAAGAATAATCGAAAGATGTGGTGAAAAAAAGAGAGGAAAGAATAGAGGGCTATTTATATTGAGTATAATAGGCTTTTGGTATTCTTTCTATATTATGTATATACATTGCATTTATATGAATAATTAAAGAGTGAATACTAATTTTAAGTGAGTACATACATATATGCCTACAACCTCAAAAATATTTTGCATAGTTGAATATAAAAGGTCTAAAGTTTCAACTCTAAAAAATAAATCTATGCATTTTTAATATGAGTTAATTCAAAAATTATTTGAGTCAATTTATAATTATTTTAAATTAGGATCTTTTATCGAATTGTTATATAATAAGGTATTGACCCAAAACTGATAATTATGATCTTATGAACCTACAGACTTGCACGTAAACGTCATATATTCAAGAAGCCTGGACCACACGTTTGTGGATTTCATGATATGGGTTTAAAATGTCAAACTAATATTTATTGTTGTGGAACCTGTTAATACATGTGACAGGCATAATTTGACAAAATTTCATATATTAATATACGTCACATTTATAATTCGACAACAAAATCTCGTAATATATAACAATACTCAAAAACTTTTGCGGACTTAGGATTATAAGATTGTCATTACATTATATATATAATTAAAAATATTATCACTAATAATTATTCACGTAATTAATAATAAAAAAAATTAATACATAAAATTGCAAAATCATTTCCCTAATTTTAAAGTTGTTTGATTTTAATTCTTGCAATTTGAGACAGTCCAGCAAACCATATGTGATATGCCACACCAATTCAAGAATTAAACAATAAGAGTGCCAGTAATTGGGAAATGATAGGGACACAGCACTAACGCTAGTTGGAGTCTTGTTAATTCTAGTTTGAACATTTATGGATACTTTGAAAATAAGAAATTATATTGAACGATAACTTTTCTACCATGTTTGTTTTAGTCAATCGATAAGTCTAATTTTTTACTTCAAAAAAAATAACGCATTATAAAGTCGAGATAACAGATTCACACAGCATTTCAATAAATTTGTAGGGAAAAAGTCATGCGTTCCACCGAATACGAAAATTAGTGAAAAGGGTTCAAATATATAAACGACATAAATTATTAGAATGATTGTAGTAACTTTTAATAAATTGGCCATAAATTATTAGAATAATTGTAGTAACTTTTAATAAATTGGCCATAAGCACCTGCCTAGAAATAGAAACTATGTTGTTTAGCTAGGGCTACTAATGCTACCAATTTATGGTTACACGTTGAAGGACCGATCATAGTCCTCTATATTGAAAGCGGGTTGTAGGCATTTCTAGTGTGATTTATCTAATAGTATATCGCACTTGAGACTATAAATGGTGGTATTGGATTGAAGCAACACATTATACATTACACATTACATAATGGAGCAAAGCAATTGGTGAAGAAATTAATTTATCAAAGAAATCTTATCAAAACCTATATCCTGCACGAGTCAGAGTGCGAGTGTGAGTGTGGGTAGTGGAATGAGTGATTATGCATGAGCTTATGCATTACCAAAAGCTACCTAAACCCCCAACAATCAAGATAATGAATGATCAATTTATGTTCTTTGAAATCAGACTAGAACCAAGAACATGCTGAATTGATCAGTCAAATGCATGGAGACATGTTTTCATCTTCATCTTCTTCGTCTTCTTCTTTTTTTCTTTTTCTTTCCCTTTTTTTATAAAAAAATGAAATTAAAGGAAAATGATGTACAATAGTAGTTTTTATATCATTACAAGTTAATCTTTTTTTTTCATTTTTTTTGGGTATGACGATAAATGGGTATTTATACTAATTTAATATAACTAAGGACTATTTTATCATATAATTAGTTTTTTATTTAATCTCATGGTCCATATGTTATGGGAAGTTTGTTTCTTCTTTATGTGAGGTATTTCTCCTTTAGTGAGGTTTGATTGATTCTTGATATTGTAATAGGTCGTCATCTTTTAGTGAGATTTGATTGGTTCTTGATATTCTTTCTTCTTTAATAAGGTTTGATTGGTTCTTGATATTCTTCCTTTGATTGGTTTTTGATATTTGATATTCTTTCATTATGTAAAGCTTGTTTCTTCTTTATGTGAGATCTTTCTCCTTTAATGAGGTTTGATTGATTCTTGATATTATAATATGTCTTCCTCCTTTAGTTAGATTTGATTGGTTTTTGATATTCTTCCTTCGATTGATTCTTGATAATCTTCCATTATGTGAAGCTTATTTCTTCTTTATATAAGGTCTTTCTCCTTTAGTGAGATTTGATTGGTTCTTGATATTGTAATATGTCTTCCTCCTTCGGTGAGATTTGATTGATTTTTAATATTTTTCCTCATTTAATGATATTTGATTGGTTCTTGATAGTCTTCTTTTGATTGGTTTTTGATATTCTTTCATTATGTGAAGTTTGTTTCTTCTTTATGTGAGGTCTTTCTCCTTTAGTGAGTTTTGATTTATTCTTGATATTGTAATAGGTCTTCCTTCTTTAGTGAGATTTGATTGATTTTTGATATTCTTCCTCCTTTAATGAGGTTTGATTAGTTCTTGATATTTTTCTATGTGAAACTTGTTTATTCTTTATGTGAGTTTTTCTTTCTTTCGTGAGATTTGATTGATTCTTGATATTATAATATGTCTTCCTCATTTAGTGAGATTTAATTGGTTCTTGATATTGTAATAATAATGATATACTTGATTATGAAATTATATTGCATTCTCCAAAAAAATAAGATTTTCAAAAAAAAACCGGTGCATGAACACCAGACATGACAAAATTCATAACTGTATGTGAGCTTTTTCTTGTTAATTATTCCCTCTTTTATACAATTACAGAGATAAATAATTTTTTAAAGTCAATTTATAAATTTTAAATTTTAAAATTGATATGATTTTAAAATCTCGAAATAATAAATACATAATTAATATTAATATTTTATAGTTAATTTACAATTGTTATAGTTAGTGTTAAAATCAAATTATTTTATTAATTTGGAAAAATTAACACTTCACATTTTTAAAAGGGTGTGATTCTATTAGAAGTTGCTCAGGGATTGACTTTAAGAAAACCAAATGTCTATTTTTAAAAGGGAGTGATTCTTGATAAGTAATTCACATGGACTACAAATGAATGACACAATTTATCATGGGTATTTTATTGCAATATAGTCGACTTAAGCAAACGAATCATCTTCTTATGCATACTTTTTGTTGTATTAGGTTTAGTTTATGGGTATTGATATTGTCGAAACAAAAAATGAAGTTGTTAAAGTAAATACATACATATTTAGCAATATTTTTATAATTGTTCTAGCGAAAGTTATTACTTTGACAAAAAAAATTTTTAACAATATTAACTGTCATAGTTTAATATTATAGAATTAATATTTTATTTCTCTGAAAAAATGCTAGTTACATACATTCACCAAGTTCAATTTATTCTAACCTTTTTTCTCGAATCCTATAGAAAAAGAGGAAACTACGAGCCCATATTTTCTAAATTGAAAAAAAAATACGTAATGATTTGATAGTAAGAGTTTCTTGAAATCAATCATCCTTTAGTCTAGTGGTAAGTGACTAACTGAGTGATTTATATTGCTCAAAACTTGGAGTTGTGTGTGATTATTGTAGGAGAAACTTTAACATACCTTATCTACCTCATTTTTTATTTTAAAAATATAAATAAATCACTATGATACTCTTTATTTATCATTATTTTTAGATTATTATTTATGGTATCACATTAACACTATTAAATTCTTAGCTAATACTCTTAAAAACACATTAAAATATATGAAATTATTATTTAAAAAATCGTGCAAAATTGTATCTTTAATTTATGAGGAAATGGAGCACTTTCAATCTCCATTCCATGTTATCCTCAAAGAAATTATCTTGAATGGATTGATGTTACTATTTGAAGATTTGTATTCATATACATCATTTCATAAAGATTTACGATAATGGATTTAGATATACTTTTGTCTACAATTTCTTATAAAGGTGAAGTGAGCACTTTTATTGACACACGAGTAACAAAGAAAATCTATAAAATCTTTTAAGGACTTAAAAAGTTATTTTGTCTTTTAACACGCAAGTCCTAAAAAAGTGCCAAAAGTACTTAAATAGTTATTAAATTATACTAATAAAAGGGATCGTCTTCGTTAACACTTTTTAAAAATTAAGTAAAAGTTACCATTCTATCAATTATCGAACATTTTCTTCCTCGTGTAATCCTCGAATCCGGCTTTATATATAAGCACTACATAAGTGTCGGGAGAGAAAAATTTGATCACGATATCTATCACTGTGGATGTTTACGTTTTGATTGTCAATTACGTGAATAAGTATTATTAGTAATTTTTTTAAAAAGATGTATAATAAGTGAGACTCTCCTTTAATTCTTACTAATCTCATATATTGATATGTTTCATAATTATAATTCGACATAAATTTATCGCATTGCATAATGCATAATAAAACTCTTTTAATTTATGGTAAGATTCACCCAAAAAAAATCTATAAAAAGATTATATATCTCAACTAAAAAGTATTTTGATTTTTAAAATATTGATCAAATATTATTGGACATCTCGAACAGAAAATTGACTATATAAAATTAGACAAAATTAAGAAAGTACTAAGATTAAGTCACGGATCTATCAGCTACTAATGTCACATCAAATTTGTATTAATTTGTTATCAAATATGCTAGTTATAATGTAAAGTGAACATAAAATTTTATGTGAAAAATACAAACGAACAAAATTATGGAAATTTTTTCTAAACTTCACATTAAATTATTGAATATTATAATTTGGAGTCAATCACTATCTCTACCAAGATAACTCTTTTATCTCTTTTATGAGTACACTACGAATTCTTGCTGATGCACTTTTTATTTAGGATTAATTGCAAAAGTCTCTCAAAATTTTAAAAAAAAATTATTTTTAATTCTAATGTATCAACTTTCTCAATTGTGTTCCTTTAAGTTTAAATTTTTTACAAGACTGTTCCCTTTTAACATATTAGTGAAATTATAGGTCGGAATTATTTACATACATGTTCAAAAATATTGGTAATATATTATTTACGCTTCTTATAACGTATATATTGTTGTATTCATAGTTTGGAATAGGTCATATGTGTATTCAACTATATAAAATGTGAATTTTGACCTATAAATTTTTTTTAATATGTTAAAAAGAAAAGTTTTGCAAAAAAATTAAACTTGGAAGAACCTATTGTAAAAATTAATACTTTAGGATTAAAAGTAAAATTTTATAAAACTTTGAAGGACACTTTTATAGTTAACCCTTCTATTTATATGATAATAGTATTTCACAATGGAGTGCTTTGCCGCCAATGTGAAAAAACATCTTCGTATTTATGTCTTTTAATTTCAATTAAGGGATTTCTGTAATTTCAACGCATGATATGAGTCTATTTCAATAATATTATAATAATACCGTGTGAATTTATTAATTTTAAGTTTAATGATGACTTATTATTATTTTCTTTAGGTCCCTAAAAATTAATATAATATTCATCCGTATTATTTTCAACCGGAAATGATAGTTACTCAAAAATACGAATTTGTTCATTATTACACTAATTATAAAACACAACGTATTTATATTGATGTTATTGTTAAATTTAACTATTAAAATTTATTATCAAAAAATGTATTAAGTATGTTTTATTTAAATTAACATTAAACAACAACTTAAAAAAGCGATTTATATTCACAGAGAGGTAATATTAAGAAATGAAGTTTCATTAGCTATCTACTTCTGAATTATTTAAAGTCTCATTATGTATTGCAATAAATTAATATTGAATTACAATTGTGAAATTTATTAATATATGATATTGATAAAAATTACTCCCTCCGTCCCAAATTAATTGCCTTTCTAGGACTTTTTTAAGTCAAATTGACTATTTTTAAAATTAATAATTAAGCATATATAAATATATTTCTAAAATTATAAAAATTAAAATTAGTAATAAATTGTATATACTTTCTTTTGGTTATAATATTTTCACCTATATGTTAGCAAAAATAGTAAAAAGATTAGTTTTAAAAATAATCAATTTGACTTTAAAAAGTTCTAGAAATACAATTAATTTAGGACAGAGGGAATATAAAAGAACTGTATATATTATATATCTCGTTAAAAATATTATTATTAATACTAATCCATATAATTAATAATCAAAAAATGGATATAAACTTCTACCATATGTATCCTTTTTCAATTGTTTGACATTTTGACCTCATGATAACATTAAGCTGTTCACTAATTTCACACATCACAACAACCGTTTTGATGACTAATGAGACACGTGGGATAAAGAAAATGGGCCAAATGGGATGGGCTAAGTGGGCAACCCACTCATTACTTTTTTAATTTTAGTGCGAGTAGATTATAAATACCGACATTCGTTTATTAAATGAGATTTGAGGAAATTAAGAATAATTTTGATTTAATTTATTTTATCATTTTCAAAGTAGATTGAAGTATTATATTGTACAAATATTACAAAGCACTATGGTATATTCTAGGGATGGAGGGAGTATATGACCCGGGGACCCGGACTATTCTAAGATTTTAAAATTTCTTTAAGTCTATAAAATTTTGATATTTTTACTTGAGATCTCCTTAGATATATATATAAAAAAATATAACATATATTATAAAAATTTTCATTTATTTTAAATTTTAAATTTATTTTTAATAATTTTGTAAGTAAATTTATAAATTTATCGTTCTTTTTATTTATATGATAATTCTAGGGAGGTTGGTGACGGGGCTCGGCGACCGGTCAATTTTATTTTATTTTTGTTTTGATTCTTAAATAATTTATGTGATTTATTAGAACTGATATTTTTTTTAAAAAAAATAATAATTTAAATGTGCTTTAGATACATATCAAAAACAACATGGACTATTCCTGTTTTTAGGCCGATATAGATAAGCAGTAAGAGAGCCAATAGAAATAAGTCATATTTATAGAGCAGAGAGTTCCATTTTAAATAATTTTTATTATTTATGCAAATGTAACTGTCCGGCTCTATCCTATACGAAATTCAACTTATTTCGACACACTGATCTGAAACTGTCAAAAAGTTTAGAGCTTAAATATCATTTTCATTATGTCCACAATCTATACTTGTATGTAGGTGAGTGACTGTTATACCCTTGTCCTTGTGCTTCGAGCCTCACCAGAAATATTAATTCAATCCTCAATGATGAAAGCGATGTATTTAAATTAAGAATATCTACGTCAAAGAGCTGGCTCTCAGTCTCAGTAGTAAATGCTGCTACAGAGAGTAAGAAGAAGAAGACGACGACATCACGTGAGCTAGCTAGCTATATGTATATCTACAAGGCCAAGAGGTGGCGTGTACTCTCCGGCGTACGATAGCTTACTCCACTCTGTTAACTTCCTATATACACACATACATTTTGTTGATTTGATTCCCTTGCAACTTAAAACTGTTATACTAAGCGGTTAAGTTACAGCAATCCAAAAATTATACTCCAGTAATTCTTTTTAACAAAGCAAGCAAGCAAGCAAACAGTACTGTCCTTATATAACAAGGAGGAGGAGGAGGAGGAGGAGAATTTAGAGAGAGAAATTAGTTACTACTTACCATGAGAGGAACAGAGCTTTTGATAATTTTGTTCTCGTTGTTTCTGCTCGGAGATTTTATAACGACGGCGTTTGGAGTCAATGTAACCTACGATCATCGGGCTATTGTCATCGACGGCAAACGGAGAGTTCTGGTTTCCGGCTCCATTCATTATCCTCGCAGTACTCCCGACGTAAGTAATTAATTAAGCTCTCTTAACTTTCTCTCTGTGAAATGTGTATATGTAACTGTGGATTTGATGCAGATGTGGCCAGACCTTATCCAGAAATCTAAGGACGGAGGTTTGGATGTAATTGAGACCTATGTTTTCTGGAATTTGCATGAACCGGTTCGAAATCAGGTTAATTTGTTTTATTTCATTTTTTACTCTGCTTAATTTAGCTAGCCTCCGTTTGGTTGCTGAGAAAATGGAAGAGGAAAATGAATTTTGATTTTTTGTTGTTATACAGTATAATTTTGAAGGAAGAAAAGATTTAGTTAAGTTCATAAAATTGGTCGCGGATGCTGGTTTATATGCTCATCTACGAATTGGTCCTTATGTCTGCGCCGAGTGGAATTATGGGTAAACAACATTACATGCTACTCCTATTAGTTATAGTCTGCTCCAATTTCTGCATAAGTGAAGAATTTGTTATAATGTCCGCTTGAAATTCGGTATAAGTGAAGAATTTGTTGCTGTTTAAGTATGTGTGTTTACTTTAACTTCTATTTCTGAACAGTGGATTCCCACTTTGGTTGCACTTCATACCTGGAATTCAGTTTCGAACTGATAATGAGCCATTCAAGGTTTTCCCTCTTACTCCTCTAGCACTGTTAATTTGGAACTTTAGGGCTTGATAAGTAGACCTATTTAAAGAAAAAAAATCTGTTTTTTAGACGGAAATGAAGCGTTTCACTGCCAAAATTGTGGACTTGATGAAGCAAGAAAATCTGTATGCATCACAAGGCGGACCAATTATATTATCTCAGGTTCTTTTAACTATCTTTAATGATCTAAATTGATTAAAAATAGATACACAAATTATGCATTATTTGTGTTGATGTGAAATTAACGATTTCTTAATGAATGAATCAATATCTTGTATCAACTGTAAATATAATTAATATTTAATATCTAATGATAGTATTAGATAAGTAAATAAATCAGAATTAGAAAGTCCAATGTACTTACTTGAAAAATCAGAATCCGGAAAACATAAATAATATTTTTTTATATATATCCGAGTCTTTTGAATTCACAAAGTTTCCTTGAAGCAAATTTATTCCCTCACTGATGCTAAAGGATTTTTGAATAATTACTTTCCAATATAAAACGGATTTTCAATTCTTAATTAGAAGCACTTCAAAATTAAGAATTCTTCGAACTCAATTTCTATGACTATTATGAATGAGAAAGAATGCAAAGAGGAAATACTCTGAATTGCTTGTGAATTGAATGAATTCGAATGACAGCCCCCTATCTATTTATAGGAAGGGTTCGTGACCCACCTGATGAGACACAACCCATTAAAAGGGCATCAGATGCATATGATAAAGTATGGCATAGCACCTGTTCGGTCAAAACGACGTAGTTTTGGGCCTTAGTATAATGGGCGCAGGGTAGGCGCTTCCCAAAACGACGTAGTATTATTGTTTCCGTTCGGCAAATAGCACTTCCAAAACGTCGTAGTATGATAATAAATACAGTTTTGATAATAGAACTAAAATAAAATAAACAAAATTTTGTCCAAAAAATATATACAAGTACCCAAACCCACGAGCCCAACCAGTCGGCAGCGGTGCGCGTGTGAGTTCAAACCAAACCTTGGCTAGGTCCTCTCTCTTCCACAAAAGTGGGGTACTCCTTGGGGAAAACCCAAGAGCAACTTTCTTGTATATAAACCAAATAATACTTTAGTTCTTAACTGATGTGGGACTTGACTTCCCGCAAATATTTATTATCATTTCAAAGGGTGACCTTTGGAGTCAATTTTCTCATTCAATACATAATGGATTTGACCAAATAAATATACCACGTTATACTCCTCGCGGAAGAGAATGTATTGGTGCATGTACCCGACATTTTCGGAGTGTGGGTTCCACATTAAATTGAGCATCAAAATGCTCTAATATTTAATTTTCAAACCCATTTCCAACATATCTGACTTTCAGTTGCTGAGGTTTCTAGCAGAGGCTCTTTTTCTAAAAAGAGTTGGCTCAATGTCTTTTGTTTTTTCCTTGATTTACATATTTCATCTAATGCCAGATTGAAAATGAGTATGGAAATATTCAATCAGCATATGGACCTGCTGCCAAAACTTATGTTAATTGGGCAGCAAAGATGGCTACATCTCTTGATACAGGTGTGCCCTGGGTGATGTGCCAGCAATCAGATACTCCTGATCCTCTTGTGAGTTCTATATTTGCAGTTTATATGGTAGTTTATTAACATGAAACTAATTTTGAAACTTCATAATCTATGATAGCCTGCTTATGGCAGAATAGCGCCAGGTTGTTTGAAGTTGCAATTTTATTTTTTACAGATTAACACTTGCAATGGGTTTTATTGCGACTCATTCACCCCTAATTCGCCTAAGAAACCTAAAATGTGGACTGAGAATTGGAGTGGATGGTAACCTCTCTGGGTTTGAAATCTTCACATCATTTTTGGAATGGTTAATTTGATAGGAGCTCATTACTAATATTACTTCCAACCATTTGATCATTTGGAATGTTAGGTTTGTTCCATTTGGTGGTGCTGTCCCATACAGACCTGTGGAAGACCTTGCTTTCGCAGTAGCACGCTTTTATCAGAGAGGCGGCACCTTTCAAAATTATTATATGGTACTGTAGCCTGTAGGTCTTATGGAAGTTCTTAAACAATCACGATTGCTACCACGAAACCAATTAAGACTGAAACTCTGAATTGACACGATAATGAACTTACATAGCAAAGTTATTTTGGTTGCCTGTAACAGTACCATGGGGGAACTAACTTCGGCCGCACTACTGGTGGACCCTTTATTGCTACCAGCTATGATTATGATGCTCCAATCGATGAGTACGGTACGCTTTCAGATCATCTATTAATATTTTAAATATTTTTACTGCCTGATATGATACACACCTAAGCCATGTAGTTCTAGTACATAGATGTAACTAGCGATCATAATTTTCTTATTAATGCACAAACCTAACTAGAATTTTCATCTACAAAGTTTCTGCAAATTTCTCTCGTCTTTGAACTAGTTATAACTTGTTCACATGCTATTCTTGAGAAAGGGAAACACAACAGACCGTAGTTGTTCATCTATTATTAGTCTATCCATTACAAAGAATTATATTTTCTTAAATTTTTATATATGATGAACTGTGCCTTACATATGTGGCAGGGTTCAGCATTTTCCTTGTGTGTTGCAGGACTTCTTAGACAACCTAAGTGGGGTCACCTAAAAGATCTGCACAAGGCCATAAAACTTTGTGAAGAAGCATTGGTGGCAACAGATCCAACAACCACTTCTCTTGGCTCAAATCTAGAGGTATTCATGTACTTGTATACTCCTTGATCAATGCCAATCAAAATGAACGAGCAAGTTCTGACAGATATTTGATTAGGTTGAAGAGCAATGAATTCTTCACAGTTTCACATTGTACATAAGCAGATTCTGTGCTGAACTTATTTAGGGTCTCCACATACTTCCTTTTTCTAATCTTAATCAAATAACCAGTGCCTGTGCAAAACTGTTCAGTAGTTCTACCACAGAAGTGAGTATAAAGTAGGCATAGAGGGTGTTCTGCACGTTAATGAGCATGAGCCTTCTACTTGATAAGCTTATACATTACTTTGTTACTCCGTTTTGTAATATTCTGGTATTTGTATGTACTCAAATTGTTTTGTACACACGAAACAACTCAAACAGTATTCATTGTAACTTTGTAAGTGCATGAATTGAGTTCAGCACTCCAGTGTTTATCTTTATACTTGATAAAGGTAGTACAGAGTAGTTGAATTTTTAGACCTTAGGAAAAGGAAAATGAAGACCACGTCCACTATGGTTGTAAGAAAAGCCAAAAGATAGCATTCTACTACTGATGCCTATCTGTCACAAGAACTTCAGCAATCCCTATACCATTAAAATCTCTGTTTGGAACTTGGAGCTACTTCGCAGGAAGATCTGCCTGTGGTTATATTAACATATATCACCTGGTGTCATACATCCAAGCACTGTTATTCCATTCTTATGCCTTCTTCTATCATTATATGTTTAAAGCACGGTTGTGCATATGTCCATTATTGTTGTATATGTTCTCGGTCAATGCCTCAACGGTTTGTGTGTAACAGCTTGTATATCGGGTTTCTGATATTGCTCTGATCCTTTATTAGGCTTCCCTTAGAATCTGTGAGATAACTAGGAAGTATGGTATGGCTTATTATTTCCAGTATAAATACCTGCTCACTAGTTAACACTTGACCACTATTGTGAAGTATAGAGATATACATAACTGCCAGTTTTACAACTTTCTGTTTATACCTGTATATGCAACATCAACTTTTTAAAAAAATGTGGAAACGTCTGTGCAACGTCTGATTCATGTAAATTTGTTGCTACTTGGAGTTATGTTCGCTGTTAGAGGTTAGTCGTGAATTAAGGATACCCATGATGTACTGGAACAATAGACGTGCAGAATGTAGATAATGCACAATATTTTACTTTTAAAGGTTCTTGAATGCTTTATAATGTTGTACAATATATTGCTTTCTTAACAACATGGATTCTTTCCTGTTTCAGGCCAGTGTTTATAAATCAGGATCAGGGTCATGTGCTGCTTTCCTTGCCAATTTTGGTACCAGTTCTGATGCAAATGTCAGCTTTAATGGCAACTCCTACTACTTGCCTGCATGGTCTGTGAGCATATTACCTGACTGCAAGAATGTAGTCCTTAATACTGCAAAGGTTTGCCCCATCAGCTTACTTTAGTTAAGCTTATACTTTATGTTTCCATGCTTAAGAACTCTTTTTGTTTCAAACTTTTTATCCTTTGTCTAGTAGGTGGTTGTGACCCACACGAGCTCTTTAGAAGTTTAGATTCCCAATTGGTATTGAATAAAAGTGATCTGAACATGCGCCGCTCAAAATTACAACTTAATGCTTGATGTGCTCATTGTTTTTAATGAGCTGATCTGACTTCATTTCCTTGCGCTACTTCATTAGATGTTACAAATTAATGGTAATCTCAACTGATGTTTACTTCAATCTGTAAAATAGGAGTTTTCTAATAATGTATTCAGTAAGAGCACAAGTGTGGCCTTCCATGAATGGACATTCCATTTAACATATTATATAGTCAGGACCTTCTTTCTTTGATACTTTGCAAGTTGCAAGCAACAAAGTGGTCTAAAAGCTCAAATTGTCAAATGGTATATCATTGTTTTTCTCATGGAAACTAGATTCCAGGACATATGTCTATCCCAAATTTTGGTCATGATAAAAGGTCAGTTTATATGCAATCTCTTAGTTTAATTCTGGCCAAAAGTTAATTCTTTGATATACGTATTAAAATTACTGCAATCAAATAACAGTTTTGGTCACTTATTCAGCCAAAGTAAATTTGTACACTTGATTTCTACTTCTTATATGACCTCTTCTGAAATTGTCCGCGTAATAATTCAATTTGAATTTTTAATATTTTATGATCATACTTTAGGTAGGTTGCTAGACAAATTTGGGCTGTTGGTTGGAATATATTGTAAGATTATCTGCAAGCTTTGAGATGATTGTGTTTTATTGAGGTTTTTTATAATGCAGTAGCTGTTATTAACGAATTTCTAATGTTTTAGAAAGTTGCATTATCCTAATCAATTCAAATTTATATATCAATTACTGACTTAGTTTAGACTTCTATGCATATTATAATAATTCTTTTGAAATCATAATCATAAATATTTACTTACAAGTAGAGCAGCATAAGCTACTTTATACTCCATAACTTTTGTGACAGATCAACTCGATGGCCACGGTTCCGAGATTTGTCAGAAACTATTTGGAAGATGACACTAGTTCTTCTAAAGCATCCCTATCCGGTTGGAGTTCGATTAACGAACCTGTAGGTATCTCAAGTAACGAAGCATTCACGAAACCTGGATTATTGGAGCAAATAAATACGACAGCTGATAAGAGTGACTATATGTGGTATTCACTAAGGTAACTATCTACTCATTGTTGGGTTGGTTCACAAAAAAATTGTGTTTTCCGCCTTCAACTGCCTTCAGTATTTGAATTTTGTTTTTCTGTTCTGTTTCCGCAGCACTGAAGTCAAAGGCGATGAGCCTTTCCTTGAAGATGGATCTCAAACAATTCTGCATGTGCAATCACTTGGTCATGTCCTTCATGCTTTTGTCAATGGGAAGCTTGCAGGTAATGGCATTGAAATGATATTTCAAGGACAAGATTCTTAGATGCTGTTTTTCTCTATTTAACATTATCTTTCATTAGCTCTGCTCCCTGTGGAAAAAATATCACTTGGGATTTGGGAATTACTCGAAACCACAAAACCTACTGGCCAATTTATTCGGGTCCATAACTAGGTGCCTGTTGGTATAATTAACTTCAGTACCAGGGAAGTAATCCAGAACATTATTTATGTGCAAATAACCAAGTGGCTCAATCACCAATAATGGGTTGGTAGATGAAATTGCAAACCTTCTATTGCTAATATGCCTTCTAATGCTTTGAGATGTCAATTCATTAATCATAGCCCATTATATTTAATAGACTACGAAAGCACCCTATGCCTAAAGGCATACACATGAAAGATTGAGGTAATGCTTTTGCATGGTGCCTATGCTAATATTGCAAAACTTGTATCAAGAAAGTTTACATGTATATTTATTATAGGTCCTAACAGTGGACATGTTCATGTTGTATAATCTCTCTCTTGGTGTACACTGCTTACGTCTATATTGTAATTACAGTTTTTTTTTTTGACAGGGAGTGGAATAGGAAATATTGGTGATGCTAAAGTTTCGGTGGATGTTCCCGTTACCCTCATACCTGGAACAAACAGATTCGATCTCTTGAGTTTGACTGTGGGACTTCAGGTTTGACCTTCCCTTTCTTTGCCTCCAATGAATAATGTTAAAAGATTGTTATCTGGTATTTTTGCGCGGTGTTTCCGCATTGATTTGTTGTGAGAAATTTCTAAACAGAAAGATACCACTAGGTTGAAGTAATATTATCCATCTCCTATTACTGTCTCCAGAATTATGGAGCATTCTTTGATAAAACGGGTGCTGGGATCACCGGTCCAGTGCAGCTCAAAGGCTTAAAGAACGGCTCCACTATTGATCTCTCGGCACAGCAGTGGACATATCAGGTTAGTTATATTAGTGTTTATGAATTTGCTGATATATGATAGAATCAACTGTAAAATTGTACTCTATTTGTTTAAAGTGAACAAATTTACGCATCATAATACTTCCTAACCCAACAAGCTTGAAAAATGAGGTGCTAGCAACATTGATTCTAATTAAGGAGAATGTAATAGCTTTAAAATAACATTTATTTTTCCTCTGAAAGGCTACAAGTTTGTGTTGGTTAAAAAGTAAATTCCACAATATTCATCTCTACTCTCTGGTCTTGATCTCCATTGATGCAGGTCGGACTAAAAGGGGAAGGCTTAGGCCTGTATACGGGAAGTTCCTCACTCTGGGCGTCAGAGTCCACCTTGCCTACGAAACAACCATTAACATGGTACAAGGTAATGCCATAAATTTCTATTTCATGTTCAATTTTCTCAAAGTAAGGATGAATATGTGATTAACAAATGGCCATGTTGAAAATTATGGTATTTCCTAACAGAAATATATTTTTATGGTAGCACTAAGGTACCAGTTCCTCAAATTAATATTTTGAATATTAGTTCCATCTGTAATAATCAGATGTAGTTTGTGGCGAAGAACTGAGTCAATGTGTACAATGTTCAGGCTTCAAACTAATTCCATTAGTTGGACACAGAAGCAAAGGCATTTTTTCTTTCCAAAGTCAGTGAGTAGATCTTAGTAAATGAACAGCACAATTGAATAATTCTTTCACATAACTTTATGCCATAGCTATGCACCAGTGCTGCACTATGATTTCATATATCAGATTTGAATTTCTCATGCGGTAAGTGAGTAAGGCTGCTATATGTGAAATATTTCCACATTGTTATAAAACTGGGTCAAATAACACCTCTAAGTTTAGTCCTGGATGAGCATTACTGTGGCAGTGAGGCATTTGTTATGAAGGGTAAGTTTCTTTTCCTCTTTTTTTGCGTCTGAATAAACCTGATTTAGGATAAACTGGAAAACTTGGTACTTTTTAAAGGATATTGGACTTCCTTTTTAGATACTAACATAGAGAAAGGAACATGTTGGTTCAGACAACTTTTGATGCCCCTGCTGGAAATAACCCAATTGCACTGAACATGGTGGGCATGGGAAAAGGTGAAGCATGGGTAAATGGACAAAGCATTGGACGTTATTGGCCAACGTATACCGCTCCAAAAAGTGGTTGCGCTGGTTCTTGCAATTACAGAGGAAATTACGGTTCAAATAAATGTCTCAAGAATTGCGGGAAACCATCCCAAGAGCTGTAAGTGTTGAAGTACTCACTAAAATCGAAAGCTTTTCATTGTAAAATTTTTCTTTTTGATCCATTGATCTTGCAGGTACCATGTACCTCGCTCATGGTTGAAGCCAACCGGAAACATTCTAGTATTGTTCGAGGAAATGGGAGGTGATCCCACACAGATTTCTTTTGGTACCAAACAGGTTGAAAGTTTGTGCTCATTAGTATCAGAGTCTCACCCACTTCCTGTAGACATGTGGACTTCAGATCAAAAGACAAGAATGGTAACGGGACCAACAGTCTCACTGGAGTGTCCACACCCTAGTCAGGTCATTTCTTCGATCAAGTTTGCAAGCTACGGAACTCCTCTTGGGACGTGTGGAAGTTTTAGCCATGGTCGATGCAGCAGTAAAAAGGCACTTCCTATTGTACAGAAGGTTCGATTATTCCTACTCTGTCAATATTATTTTTCTTCGACTTTTAATATCATCAGGTTCTTATTTAATCGAATAAAACTGCTACAGGCTTGCATTGGATCAAAGAGTTGCAGCATCGGAGTCTCATCGGACACATTTGGTGACCCGTGTGTAGGAGTTACAAAGAGTTTAGCAGTAGAAGCTTCATGTACATGAAGAGATTCTGCATTTTTAGCTTGGGATAATCTGAGAATTGTCCCAAAGTAAGTGTATAATAGGATAAAAAGGTTTAGAATTGTCAATGCTCATTAGGTTGGAATAAACTCCTACACAGTTGCAAAAGGGTGACTTTCCCACACGATTGACCTTATTTCTTTTAAGGAAAAGAAAATGTGGTGTCTTCTTTAGAAGTGCTCCATAAGGCTCTTACAAACTTTAATTCTCTGTTGAACATATTACTTCCATCTTTTGATCTCTAGATCCCATTTGCTTTTTCTCCCCGGATTCACAACTACCATTTGGAATGCTTGATCTTCTAAGTAAAACTTATGTTGTGGCCCTAATTCACATTATTAAGATGCTACGACATGACATCTTGATTCTTGAAACATTACTTAAGTACCTGCTTGAGTTTTAGAGAGAACTAATATATAAATGAGTCTTGATTCTTGAAACATTACTTAAATACCTGCTTGAGTTTTAGAGAGAACTAATATATAAATGAGTCTTGTTAGGTATTGTAAAAAATTTCTATCGAATTACGATCGCAATGTATTTCAATGCATTGAATTTGGTAATTCATTAAAAATTTCTATCGAATTACAAAGATGATGACAATGGTGGAGGTAAAGGCTGTCGAAGTCACCCCGAAGAAAATGCTAGCCACATACATTCACCGAGTTCAATTTATTGTAATCTTTTTTCTCCAATCCTAGAGAGAAATATAGGAAAGTCTGAGCTCATATTTTTACAAATATTTTGATAGTGATTTAGTAGTAAAAAATTCTTAAAAATGTTTATGTTGAATTTTGTATTCATTGTCAAGGAATGAATATATATGATTTGACTAATTAATTAAAAATCAAATGTGATTTGTATAATTAATTCAAATGATATATGATTTGAATAATAAATCCAAATCATACTCTGGCATATGTTTTGAATATGTTCAAATCAAATTTTTTTTCCCGAAGAGTGACCAAAAAATTGAAAATTTTATTCATTCAAATTATCCAATACAACTAAAAAAATAAGATTTAAATAAATTTCTTTCATCCAAAATGTAAGCACATAAAAACTCATCGATTGAATGAGTTCAATAAGGTTGTGAGCTACACATTGTCAGATATTTCAATATGATATAAAACACTAATTCCTAAAATCTACGGCTCAATACACAACAATCTTTAACAATATCATTAAAATATGAACATTCAATCCGGACACTAATAAAAAAAAAAAAAAAAAACTCGCTTATTATAACCGATCATAAATTCTCCAACATAAATTCTTTAGCGAAACGTAAATTTGTTTGACATTATGCTGTTCACAAATTTCACATATCACAACTACTTCGTTGAGACACGTGGGGTAAAGAAAATGAGCCACATGGAATGGGCTAAGTGGGCAACCCACTCATTATTTTTCTTTTTTGGTTATATAACCTACTCGTTTTTTAATCTAAGCAAATACTTTCTCCGTCCTAAAAAAAAAACTAACTTAAGCATAAATTTTACATAAATTAAAATAATCAAATAAAATAAAAGAGTATAATTTTTTTTATTCTTGTATTGATGTGTGTTAATAGACTCTTAAATTTGTATAAATAGAGTGAATTAATTTAAATCATTCGTTCGTAACGAGATTGATTTACTGTTTAAATAAAGATATAATATAGTTAAAAATAAATTAGTCAATATTATCTAGTTGACTCATGTACTTTAAACATATTTTTAAGGAAAAAAAATTAATCACTTATATTATTCTTTGGAAGACGGAGGAGGGTCATTGCAAAAAAAAAGCTACAAATCCAAAAATTCATCACCAATATAATATTTAGAGTATTATAAAACTTGAACAGAAGTTTAGATAAATTTTTATAAAACTTGAGCAGAAATTTAGATAAATTTCTTATTCTTGACAATATTGAGAGAGGAAATATATAAGGAGTAAGAGAGAGATAATTGCGGATCAAAGGTGTCTCCCATCCTTTGCTAACTTTGCATTATATAAGCAAATCCTTAGCTCATAATTAGAGAAAAAGGAAATGACTAGCACAACGGAACAAAGTAGAAAAGAAATGACTGGCACAAAGGAATAAGAAGGGAAATCATATCATAACAGAGTGCATTGAAGTATTATATTGTCCAAATATTACAATGCACTAGTATATTCAGAACATAAATTTTCTTAATTAACTATAATAGCAATGCTTAATATTGAAAAATTAGACTATTCTTATGAGCAGTTTATTTGGATAATTTATAAAAATAAATTATATTTTATATAATAAAAAATTATATTTCAAATAATTTTTATTATTTATATAAGTATAACTATACTACGTAAAATAACTTTTTTTATAAACGGTCTAAATAAGCTGTTCATCTACACTTACAAAAAATTTAGATCCTAACTATCAATTTCCATTTCTATGGTTCTATATCTCTATATTTGTATGTAGGTGAGTAACTGTTACACCCTTGTCCTTGTGCTTTGAGTCTTACCAGAAATATAATTCAATCTTAACGATGAAAACGCCATATTTAAATTAAGAATATATATATATATATATATATATATATATATATATATATTTCTGGTAATTCAATCTTAACGATGAAAACGCCATATTTAAATTAAGAATATATTATATATATATATATTTCTGGTAATTCAATCTTAACGATGAAAACGCCATATTTAAATTAAGAATATTATATATATATATATATATATATATATGAGTAAGGATTAAGTTCGGACTCCCGGATTTGATTAAAATACGAATTCTATATATTTTTTTTCAAAACAATTAATAAAAAATATATAGTAATTTTGAATACTGAAAATATTTCATAATACAGTTGGGTGTGATTTGAATACAACACTGTTTGTTATATATATCCAAATCATTATGAAATATTTTCGGTATCAAAAATTATTATACATTTTTTATTAGTTGTTTTAAAATATATATATATATATATATATATATATATATATATATATATATATATATATATAAAGTCGTCAAACTTGGGAATCCGGATCTCATCCTGGCTATATATATATATATAAATCAAGGAGCTCTCAGCAGTGAATGCTGCTACAGCTACAGAGAGGAAGAAGAAGAAGACGACGACATCACGTGAGCTAGCTATATATATCTACAAGGCCAAGAGGTGGCCTGTACTCTCCGGCGTACGATAGCTTCCTCCACATACATTGTGTGGATTTGATTCCAATCCAAAATTTTAGCAAAGCGGTTAAGTTTCACCGGTCCAAAAATTATACTCCATTAATTCTTTTTAACGAAGCAAGCGTACTGTCATTAAATAGCAACAAGGAGAAGAAGAATAATAATAATTTAGAGAGAGAAATTGGTTAGTACTTACAATGAGAGGAACAGAGCTTTTGATAATTTTGGTGTTGTTTTTGCTCGGAGATTTTGTAACGACGGCGTTTGGAGCCAATGTCACCTACGATCATCGGGCTATTGTCATCGACGGCAAACGGAGAGTTTTGGTTTCCGGCTCCATTCATTTTCCTCGCAGCACTCCCGAAGTAATTAATTAACCTTTATAAACTTTAATTCCCTTTTTCACTTTTTGTAAACACGACGAAGTTAGAGTTTTTTTTGAAGTAATGTTAGAAGTGTCAAATGTATATTAAATGATATGACATGAATACTTTAAAGAAATTAATATTTTTATAATAAAAAATAATATTTTCATATGAAAAATGTCGTTATAGATCTTTTAGCGGCGGTTTTTCCCGTCGCTATACATCTATAGCGACACTTTTCATATAAAAATATCTAAAAGTGTTATAGAAATATCAAATTTCATACTTTAATAATAATTTATGACATAATCAGTTACTCCCTCCTTTCTATTGTACATGACATTTAAGACATAATCACTCATATTAAAAAATCTCATTAATTATAGTATTAAGTAATTAATGTTGATTTAAAATTTTATTATTACTCATACACTAATTAATTACTTTTTCTCCTCTCTCTCAATTACTTTATTTTTTAGGGGTAAAGTAGAAAATAATTAATTTTTTCTCTTAAATGTATGTAAAATATCTTATATTATGAAAAAAAAAATCTTCTAAAACGATTTATATAATAGAAAAGAAGAAGTGCATAAGATCTATTACACTAATATTATGATTACACATTATTTAAAATATTTTTTGACATATCACTTTTTTTTATAACAGACCGGGACATAATACGATAAAGTCATAAATAATTTAATATCATTTTAGGGCATGGTAGGTAGTCGCAGTGCTCCAAATTTGTGGATAATATATATGGATCTTTTATAATACATCAAGTGGAGTAAAAATATATCATTAAGTTTGATATTCATATTATAATACTCGAAAAATGACTTCGGAAAAAAATAATTTTTATTTTGGAATAGAGAAAATATTTTTTTATATATTTTTTAAAAGAGTACTATTTATATTCTATGTTTTTGTCATAAATTTTTAGAACCAGAGATAAAAATATCAAAATTTTATAAGGTTAAATAACACTTCCTTCATTTCAAATTAATTGTTCAGTTTTGACTTTTTAAAGTTAAATTAACCATTTTTAAAATTAATTTTTTTACTAAAAATATAAGTGAAGAGATTATAACCAAAAGAAAGTATATACAATTTATTACTAACCCCAATTTTTATAATTTTAGAAATATATTTATATATGTTTAATTATTAATTTTAAAAATAATCGATTTGACTTTAAAAAGTCAAAATTGAATAATTAATTTTGGAAGGAGTGATATTTTAAAAAATTCAGGGTAATGTGTATGTATACTTAACTGTGGATGGATGCAGATGTGGCCCGACCTTATTCAGAAATCTAAGGACGGAGGTTTGGATGTAATTGAGACCTATGCTTTCTGGAATTTGCATGAACCAGTTCGAAATCAGGTCAATTCTGTTTGTTCCACATTTTATTCTGGTTAATTTTAGCTAGCTTAGCCTACAGAGGAAAATGAAAACGAATTCGGATGTTTTGTTGTTATACAGTATGATTTTGGAGGAAGAAATGATTTGGTGAAGTTCATAAAGTTGATTGGGGAAGCTGGTCTATATGCTCATCTACGAATTGGTCCTTATGTCTGTGCTGAGTGGAATTATGGGTAAACAACATTACATGCTATTATTCCTATTTGTTATAGTTTCTGCTCCAATTTCTGCGTAAGTCAAGAATTTGTTATAATGTCTGTTTGAAAATCAGTATAAGTGAAGAATTTTTTAGTGTTTAAGTATGTGCGTTTGCTTTACTTTCTATTTTTGAACAGTGGATTCCCACTTTGGTTGCACTTCATACCTGGAATTCAGTTTCGAACTGATAATGAGCCGTTCAAGGTTTTCCCTTTTACTCATTTAGTGCTGTTAATTTGGAACTTTCTGGCTTGATAAGTAGACTTGTTTATTAAAAACAAATTTCTGGTTTTTAGACCGAAATGCAGCGTTTCACTGCCAAAATTGTGGACCTGATGAAGCAAGAAAAACTATATGCATCGCAAGGCGGACCAATTATATTATCTCAGGTTCATTTAACCATCTTTAATAATATAAATTGATTAAAGGTGGATGCACAATTTATGCATCAATAAATAGTATGTGTTCTAAATCAGTAAATTATTGATTTCTTAATGAACGAATCAATATCCGACTTTCAGTTACTGAGGTTTTTAGCAGAGGCTGGTGTTTTGCTTTTTCCATGATTTACGTATTTCATCTAAATGCCAGATTGAAAATGAGTATGGAAATGTTCAATCAGAATATGGACCTGCAGCAAAAACTTATGTTAATTGGGCAGCAAAGATGGCTACATCTCTTAATATAGGTGTGCCCTGGGTGATGTGCCAGCAATCAGATGCTCCTGATCCTATGGTGAGTTCATCTATTTATGCTTATATGGTAGTTTATGAACATCAAACTAATCTTAAAACTTTAAAATATAAGATGGATAACTAATACTAGTAGAATAGTGCCAGGTTGTTTGAAGTTGCAATTTTTTTCTTTACAGATTAACACTTGCAATGGGTTTTATTGCGACTCATTCACCCCAAATTCTGCTCAAAAACCTAAAATGTGGACTGAGAATTGGACTGGATGGTAAAGTTTCAGGATTCGAAATCTTTCAAATCATTTTTTGATTTGTTAATTTGATAGGAGCTCATTACTGACATCATTTCCAACCATTTGATTGTTTGGAATGTCAGGTTTCTTTTATTTGGTGGCGCTGTCCCATACAGACCTGTGGAAGACCTTGCATTCGCAGTGGCACGCTTTCATCAGCTAGGCGGCACCTTTCAGAACTATTATATGGTATTGTAGTCTGTAAGTCTTAAGGAAGTTCTTAAGATAATCATGATTGCTACCATGAAACCAATTAAGCCTGAAACTCTAAACTGACACGATAATGAACTTACATACAAAGATGTTTTTCTTGGTTGCCTGTAACAGTACCACGGGGGAACTAACTTTGGACGGACAGCAGGTGGACCCTTTATTGCTACCAGCTATGATTATGATGCTCCAATCGATGAGTATGGTATGCTTTTAGATCATCTATTAATATTTAAATATTTTTACTGCCTGATATGATACACACCTACGTCATGTAGTTCTAATACATAAATGCAACTACTGGTCATAATTTTCTCATTATTGCGCAAACTTAACTAGAATTTCCATCTACAAATTTTCTGCAAATTTCAGTAGTCTTTGAAATAGTTATAACTTGTCAACATGCTATCAGAGAGAAAGGGAAACACAACAGACCGTAGTTGCTCATCTATTAGTAGTCTATCAATTACAAATAGTTATATTTCCTTGATTCTTATATATGATATAAAACTGTGTCTCACATATATAACAGGGTTCAGCATTTTCCTTTTATGTTGCAGGACTTCTTAGACAACCGAAGTGGGGTCACCTAAAGGATCTGCACAAGGCCATAAAACTTTGCGAAGAAGCATTGGTGGCAACAGATCCAACAACCACTTCTCTTGGTACAAATTTAGAGGTAGGCATGTACGTGTATACTCCTTGATCAACAGGGATGAGCAAGTGCTGACAGATGTTTGATTAATATGGTTGAAGAGCATTGAATTCTTCACAGTTTCACATGGTTATAAGCAGATTCTGTGCTGAACTTATTTAGGGTCTCCACTTACTTACTTTTTCTAATCTTAATCAAATCACTAGTTCCTGTGCTAAAACTGTTCAGGAGCTCTACCACAGAAGTGAGTATAAAATAGGCACAGGCTAAACAATGGATTTATGCACAATAATGAGCATGAGCCTTCTACTTGATAAGCACATACTTACTTTGTTACTCCTTGTTGTAATATTCTGGTCTTCAGCTATGTACTCAAATTATTTTCTTCACATGAAACAACTCAAACAGTATTCATTGTAACTTTGTAATTGCATGAATTGAGTTAAACACTCTAATGTTTATCTTTATACTTGATAAAGGTAGTACGGAATAGTGATATACTTAATTGCCAGTTTTACAACTTTCTGTTAATACCTGTAATTTGCAACATCAACTTTTGGAAAAAATGTGGAAACGTCTGTGCAACTTCTGATTCATGTAAATTTGTTGCCATTTGGAGTTCTGTTCATTGTTAGAGGTTAGTCGTAAATTAAGGATACCCATGATGCACTGGAACAATAAGCTGCAGAATGTAGATAATGCACGATATATTTACTTTTAAAGGTCCTTGCATGCTTTATGGTTACAGTCCATGGCTTTTCTTAACAACATGGATACTTTCCTGTTTCAGGCCAGTGTTTATAAATCAGGATCAGGGTCGTGTGCTGCTTTCCTTGCCAATTTTGGTACCGGTTCCGATGCAAATGTCAGCTTTAATGGAACCTCCTACAACTTGCCTGCATGGTCCGTGAGCATCTTACCTGACTGCAAGAATGTAGTCTTTAATACTGCAAAGGTTTGCCCCATCAGCTTGCTTTAGTTAAGCTTATACGTTATGTTTCCATGCTTAAGAACTCTTTTTGTTTCAAATTTTTTATACTTTGTCTAGTAGGCGGTTGTCCCGTACACAAGTTCTTTAGAAGTACAGATACCCAATTGGTATTGAATATTAGTGATCTGAATATGCACCATTCAAAACTACACCTTAATGCTTGATGTACTCATTGTTTTTTAATGAGCTGATTTGATTTTATTTCCTTGCGTTACTTCATTAGGTGTTGCAAGTTAATTGTATTCTCAACTGATGCTTACTTCAAGCTGTAAAATAGGAGTTTTCTGATAATGTATTCAGTAAGGGCACTCAAGTGTGGCCTTCCATGAATGGACATTCCATTTAACATATTATATAGCCAGGACCTTCTTGCTTTGATACTTTGCAAGTTGTAAGCAACAAAGTGGTCTAAAAGCTCAAGTTGTCAAATGGTACATCATTGTTTTTATCATGGAAACTAGATTTCAGGAGGTGTATCTTTCCCAAATTTTGGTCGGTCATTGATAAAAGGTCAGTTTATATGCAGTCTCTTAGTTTAGTTCTGGCCAAGACAATTCATTGATATTAAAATTACTGCAATCAAATAACAGTCTTGGTCACGTATTCAGCCAAAGTAAATTTGTACACCTCATCTTCTTCTGAAATTGGCCGAGTAATAATTCGATTTGAATTGTTAATATTTTATGATCATACTTTTGCTAGACAAATTTGGGCCATTGGTTGGAATATATTGTGTGGTTATCTGCAAGTTTTCAGATGTGTGTGTTTTATTGAGATTTTTTATAGTGCAGTAGCTGTTACTAACCAATTTCTAATGTTTTAGAAAGTTGACATTATCCTAATCAATTCAAATTTATATATCAATTACTGATTTAGTTTTGACTTCTATGCATATTATAAAATTCTTTTGAAATCATAATCATAAATATTTACTTACAAGTAGAGCAGCATAAGCTAATTTATACTCCATAACTTTTATGTGGCAGATAAACTCAACGGCCACGGTTCCAAGATTTGTCGGAAACTCATCCCTGTCCGGTTGGAGTTCGATTAACGAACCTGTAGGTATCTCAAGTACCACAGTATTCATGAAACCTGGATTATTGGAGCAAATAAATACGACAGCTGATAAGAGTGACTATATGTGGTATTCACTAAGGTATCTATCTACTCATTGTTGGGTTGTTTCAGAAAGAAATTATGTTTTCCACCTTCTACTGCCTTCAGTATTTAAATTTTGCTTTTCTGTTCTGTTTCCACAGCACTGAAGTCAGTGGCAATGGATCTCAAACTGTTCTGCATGTGCAATCACTTGGTCATGTCCTTCATGCTTTTGTCAATGGGAAGCTTGCAGGTAAATGGTATTTAAATGATATTTCAAGTACAAGATGCTGTTTTTCTTTATTTAGAATTGTCAATCATTAGCTCTACTCCCCGTGGAAAACATATTACTTGGGAATTACTCGAAATCACAAAACGTACTGGCAAACTCATTCCGGTCCATAACTAGGTGCCTGGTTGGTATAATCGACTTGAGTGCCATGTAACTAATGCACAACATTATCAACATTATTTAAGTGCATATATAACCAAGTGGCTCAATCACCAATAATGGGTGGGTAGATGAAATTGCACACCTTCTATTGCTAATATGGCTTCTAATGCTTTGAGATGTCAATTCATTAATCATACTCCATAATATTTAATAGACTACCAAGGCACCCAATGCCTAAAGGCATACACATGAAAGATTGAGGTAGTACTTTTGCGTGGTGCCTATGCTAATATTGCAAAACTTGTATCAAGAAAGTTTACATGTTCATGTTGCAGATCCTAACATAAATAGATGAAGCTGTATATTTCTTGTTACAGATCCTAACAGTGTACATGTTCATGTTGTATAATATCCCTCTTGGTGTACAGTGCTCACATCTATATTGTAATTACATTATTTATTTATTTTTTTTGTAGGGAGTGGAATAGGAAATAATGGTAGTGTTAAAGTTACAGTGGATGTTCCCGTTACCCTCATACCTGGAACAAACAGATTCGATCTCTTGAGTTTGACTGTGGGACTTCAGGTCTGACCTTCCCTTTTTTGTCTGCAATGAATAATGTTAAAAGATTGTTATCTGGTATTTTGCATGGTGTTTCCACATTGATTTGTTGTGAGAAATTTCTAGACAGAAAGATAGATGTAATATTATCCATCTCCTATTACTGTCTCCAGAATTATGGAGCATTCTTTGATAAAACGGGTGCTGGGATCACCGGTCCAGTGCAGCTCAAAGGCTTAAAGAACGGCTCCACTGTTGATCTTTCGACGCAGCAGTGGACATATCAGGTTAGATATATTTGTGTTTGAGAATTTGCTGATATATGTTAGAATCAACCGTAAAATTGTACTCTATTTTTTAAAGTGAACACATTTACGCATCCTAATACTTCCTTTGTAAACCCAACAAGCTTGAAAAATGAGGTGCTAGCAACATTGATTCTAATTTAGGAGAGTGTAATAGCTTTAAAATAAGATTTCTTTTTCCTCTGCAAGGCTACAACTTTGTGTTGGTTAAAAGATAAATTCCACAATATTCACCACTATTCTCCGGTCTTGATCTCCATCGATGCAGGTCGGACTAAAAGGGGAAGGCTTAGGCCTGTATAATGGAAGCTCCTCACTCTGGGCGTCAAACTCCACCTTGCCTACGAAGCAACCATTAACATGGTACAAGGTAATGCTATAAATATTTCTATTTCCTGTTCAATTTTCTCTAAGTAAGGATGAATACATGATTAACAAATGGCCATGTAGAAAATTATAGTATTTCCTAAACAGTAATATATTTATATGGTAGCACTATACCAGTTCCTCAAATTAATATTTTCAAGACGAGTTCCATCTGTAATAATCAGATTTAGTTTGTGGAAGGTTTAACTAATAAATAAGCAGGTAATCTCACACCGCAGAGGTGAAGCTAAAAATTAACACACAAAGATGAATTTGGTAGGATGAATGATTACGATAATAAGTGAAGAACTGAGTCAATGTGTACAATGTTCAGGCTTCTAACTAATTCTGAATGTAAGGTTAGTTGGACATAGAAGCAAGTTATTTTCTTTCCAAAATCAATAAGTAGATCTTAGTAAATGAACAATGCAATTGAATAACTCTTTCACGTAACTTTATGCCATAGCTATGCACCAGTGTAATTTTATGCCATAGCTATGCACCAGTGCTGCACTATGATTTTATATATCAGATTTGAATTTCTATTGCGTTAAGTAAGGCTTCTATATGTGAAATATTTCCACATTATTACAAAACTGGGTCAAATAACACCTCCGAGTTTAGTCCTGGATGAGGATTACTGAGGCAGTGAGGCATTCGTTATGAAGGGTGAATTTCTTTTCCTCTTTTTTTGCATCTGAATAAACCTGATTTAGGATAAACCGGAAAACTTGTACTTTTGAAAGGATTTAAGACTTCCTTCTTAGATACTAACACAGAGAAACGAACATGTTGGTTCAGACAACTTGTAATGCCCCTGCTGGAAATAACCCAGTTGCACTGAACATGGTGGGTATGGGAAAAGGGGAAGCATGGGTAAATGGACAAAGCATTGGGCGTTATTGGCCAAGTTCTACTGCTCCAAACAGTGGTTGCACTGATTCTTGTGATTACAGAGGAGATTACAGTTCAAATAAATGTCACAAAAATTGCGGGAAACCATCCCAAGAGCTGTAAGTGTTGGTAGTATTTATTTAGTAAAATCTAAAGCATTTCATTGTAAAAATTTGTTTTGATCCATTGATCTTGCAGGTACCATGTACCTCGCTCATGGTTGAAGCCAACTGGGAACATTCTAGTATTGTTTGAGGAAATGGGAGGTGATCCCACAAAGATTTCTATTGGTACCATGCAAACAGGTTGAAAGTTTGTAGATTCTTATTTAACCTAATAAAATTGCTAAAGGTTTGCATTGGATCAAAGAGTTGCAGCATCGGAGTCTCATCCTCCGGCACATCTGGTGACCCATGTGTAGGAGTTACAAAGAGTCTAGCAGTAGAAGCTTCATGTACATGAAGAGATTCTGCATTTTTAGTTTGGGATAATCAGAGCATTGTCCCCGAGTAGGTGTATAATAGAATAAAAGTGTTAAATAGAGTTGTAAATGATAATAAGACAGAAACATACGACACATTTTTGTCTGTTCTATCCTATAAAGTGTGTTGTAAATAATTACATGTTATCACCATTGTTTAATATTTTCTCGAGTAATTGATGAAATGTATCAATAATACAGCAAATATCTGGTAGGTATAAGATGTTTCCTTCTCTCTTTGGAAATAATACTCTGTTTTTTCAGACAGATGGAGTACGTCTTTATCTTTTAACTCTTCACCATAACAATATATATGGGCAATTTTTGAGTAACAGAAAATTAAGAATAATTTTTCAAATAAGAATGTCATTTATCAATTCTTTTTGGTAAAAAGGGAGTCATATTTCTTTTAATATTAGTATGAATGATACGATCAATTATTATGTTTCATTTCATCAAAAATAATAATAATAATTTGTATATCAAATTCTTTCCTGCTGAGTAAATCGTAATTTGTATTTTAATTTTATTTTATTTTATTTAAATTACTCATGTGTCGCACTGTCTGTGGTCGATTTTTGCGACTCGGCAACATGTAAAATTACTCTTTTCATCAATTTAAAGATCGGCCAAAATTGATCTTAGGAACCTAGACTTGCACGTAATCATCATAAACTCAAGAAGCCTGGACCATATATTTGTGGATTTCGATGGTGAAAAATATCAAACTTAAAATTATTATTACCATGGACCATTGAACCTCTATGGTGAGTATTGTTCTAAAGTTGGGCTTCAATTACGCACTATCAATGCTTAGATAGACACAAGGAAAAAAAATCTTGAAATCTTCTTGCTCCTTTTAGCCTAAATATTCCTTTTTTTCTTTTTATGCAAGCAGTGCTACAATAAGATATTTCACAATTTATTTATCGTACAAAATGTGAAATATCAATTATGTTATTGTAAAAAATATCGGTAAACACTGTGAAATATCTTATTGTAAAAAAAATAAAATTATGTTTGAGTAGTTTCGATCGTTCTCAATTATTTATTTATTTATTTACAAAGCCCTGAAATAAGAACAAAAAAAATTCTCACGGATAAATGAATCGAATTACAAAAACACTAGAGTCGAGGTGATATCTCCTTTTGAAACTCGAGAATATATATATATATATATATATATATATATATATTTAAAAATAGACATAAATAAATAGATTTGCGTAGTTATTCAACACGAGCAACGAATATAAGGTTGTCGTAATAACCCCACACACAAATTTGAATAAATTTGTCTTCAATGACTAACGCAAATCAAACCTTATCCAGGGAGAGGTCATGAAAAAAAAAAGCTTCACACAATGAGAAAATCTTAAATTAAGAGGAAAACAAAGGCTTCATAGACCGAAAAAAAATCCAAATTATGAAAAATAAAACCCCGTAAAGGATAAAAATAAAAAATAAAAACCTCATAGAAGGAAAAAATAAGAACAATTAAAAGAAAAAATGTAAGAAAAAAGTTGAAGGAGGGTCTCCTTAGTGTAGATCAAAGAACCTCCTCATATTTGAAAATATGAAAATTAGGATTTTTTTTATAGAAGGAAAAAAAAGGAAAATTATTGTTTAAAACTAATCATTCTCAATTTCTTATATCATCAATGTGCGTAGAATTTGAGGGAAGCTTTTGTGTTTTTTTACTTACTCCACCCGTATCGAAATCAAGGATAAATTTAATTTACGAAATTTTGAAATTGAAAAAAGAAGAAATCATATAATTTTACCACAAATAATGATAATAATTTATGAATTAACTATAAAGTAATATTAATTATCATGTTTATTACTTTTGAAAATGAAATATAATTATATCATTTTTGAATTTTATAAATTAATTTTACAAAGTCAAAATGTACATCTAATTAAAAAAAAATTAATAGAAAGAGTACATCTCCATGGCATCATGACATGATGAGGAGTATTGTTATGATGACAAAAGAAACTTATAAAAAATAATTTATAAAATAATGTGACTATATAATTAGTCGATAATAGATCTATTAATAATAAGCGATCAAAACTAATCATATCATTTTGTATTTATATTTAGTAATCATTTTTTTAGTTATTAAAATACTATTGTTATGATGAGTAATGGCTTAAGTTTGTGGACCAATTGTACCATTTATATTTTATTCTACCGTTCACAATCATTTTTAACAGAGACTAACAACCACCTACTTTTAGGCCCTGATAGTCGGTCAATAAGACATGTTTTAAACGGCAGTGACAAATTCGAGAAGTTAGAGAAATTGTAGGTGCCTTTTTGGAATAATTTTAAAGTTGTACATTTTAATTCTAACACTATGACCTATACAACCCATATGCCACACCAATTCAACAATTAAACAAAAAGAGTGCCAATAATTGGGAAATGATAGGGACACAGCACTAACCCTAGTTGGAAATGCGACTTCTGTCCCCAATGTATTATGTATATATGACACCATAGTCAACAAGCTAATAATATATTCCCTCCGTCCCAAATTAATTGCATTTCTAAGATTTTTAAAAATCAAATTGACTATTTTTAAAACTAATCTTTTTACTATTTTTGCTAACATATAGGTGAAGATATTATAACCAAAAGAAAGTACATACAATTTATTACTAATTTCAATTTTTATAATTTTAGAAATATATTTATATATGCTTAATTATTAATTTTAAAAATAGTCAATTTGACTTTAAAAAGTCCTAGAAAAGCAATTAATTTGGGACGGAGGGAGTATTATTGTTACTAATTTTAGTGTAATCCTCACTTCTTTCTAGTTTTATATATTATTTTCTCCCTATTATACAAAAAAAAGGGTACTATTTTCGAAATTTGTAAAGGTTAAAGATCTATTTTTATTTGTCCTAAATTGATAAGTTATTAGTTTAGATGGTGATATAATAATAAAATTATGATAACAAAGTTGAGGATATTGTGTCATATTATATTATGATTTGTAAAAATTAAGAAGTTTGTTTTGTGAAATAATTTTTTTTTTTGTAAATAAAATTATTTTTGTGGAACATATTAATATTATTTTATTGGAGAAAAGCATCGTTCAATGACAGGCAGAGTTGTTCTAGTTTAACATTTATGGGTGCTTTGAAAACTAAAAGTCATATCCCACGATAATTTTCTACTGTCTTCGTTTAGACAAGTAATTAGTTTAATTTTCACATAAAAACATAACACGTTATAAAGTCGACATAACAAATTCATAACGTTTTAACGTATTTGTAAGATAAAAGTCACGTCTCACCCAAAAACTACTAACATTTGAAAAGAGTTTAATTAAACCAGTACCCTGAGGCACACAAATTATGTGTAATTTATGTTATGTTATTAATTTTAAGAAGTTAAGTTTAAGCTATAAGGATAAAATAAGAATTATATAAAAGTTGGAGAGTATTTTGGGAACAGTTAAAAAGAATAAAATAGAAATTATCATAAAAGTTGAAAGATATTTTTTATAAAAAAAAACTAAAAAGACTTCAAAAATTATTAACACTAAAATTTGTCTTTTGATTTTATATATTAGATAAATAAACGACTCAAAATCATTGACTTAAGTAGGTCTGACTTTGAGTTACTAGGCCGTGGTATAAGCTCTCAAGAAGTAAAAGATTTAAGTGAATGACACTTTAAGAAAACGACGTCAACCCTCCTCTTTCCATATTATTCTGTTAGATCTTCTATTGTCATGTAGTAATATTCTGTAAATTATTGCAAGTATTTCTAACTTTTAATGAATTGGTCATAACCACCTACCTAGAAATTATGTTGATTAGCCAGTGCTACTAATGCTCTACCAATGTATGGTTATTAGCTCTACCAATTTATGGTTATTGATATTGATAGAGTAAAAATATGTTATCAAGATAAATATATATTTAGTGTCACTTTTATAATTGTTAAAATAAAAATTAACACTATAAATGATATTTATACTCTGGCAACAGGGACGAAGTCAGTATTTTTTTTTTTCGGGATGGCCGGGATATGAATAATTTAGTGGACAGTTTTGTGGACAGTTATATATTTTTAATTTGAAATAAGATTTCTTCGTATATGGTACACAAAGTGGAGTAAAGAGATATCATAAAATTTGATATTTATAAACTTGTCCGTATTTCAAATTGACTTAAAGGAAAAATAAAATAAATCTTCTATTTGGAATAAAAGAAATATTTTTTTTATATTTTTTCAAAAAGTATTATAGTATATACTTTATTTTTTTTCCCTCAAAAATCTTAGAGGCCTAAAGTAAAAATATCAAAATTTTATAAGCTTAAAATAATTTCAAATTTTTCAAGGTGAATCGGGTATTTTTAACTCTAACTTACCTTCGTCCCTATCTGGTAACAATATTTTTATTCTGGAAATAATATTTTTACTCTGAAAATCTGCTAAATTTATAGTTACATGTTGAATGATAGATCATAATTTTTTATATTGAAAGTGGATTGTAGGTATTTTTAGTGTGGTTTATCTATAATATATCGCACTCGTGACTATAAATGGTGGCATTCGATTGTACCAACATATATAATGGAGCAATTGGTGAAAAAAAATTAAATTAAATTTTCAAAGCAATCTTATCAAAATCTCTATCCTGTGCGAGTCAAGAGTGGAAAGTAGTGGGATGAGTGATGATGAACTCATGCGTTTTCATGTGCAATTAGGGGCTTAGGCTACCTAAACCCCTAACAATCAAGATAATGATCAATTTATGTTCATTGAAATCACACTTGAACCAAACACATGCTGAATAAAGTCAAATGGAGACATGTTTTATTATTATTATTATTATTATTATTAAAGTTAAAGCAAAATGATTTAAAATAGTAGTTTTAATATCATTACAAATAATATATAACCTTCAAAAAAATTTAATACAGAATGAGGAAAGGAAACTTTTTTATAAGACAATAAATGAGAGTCAACTCATGTCAAAGCTTTGGTTTACCTTTGATTTACGTGTTCGATCTCAATTATTTAAAATTTAAATGACTAGAGTTGAGTTTTAAACGAGTTTGAATTTAACTATATGAAATATAGACTAAAATACAATTTGTACTCCAAAATTCGTGGGATAGTTGAGGTTTGCACTTCAATATTTAAAAAATATCTAAGTATACTCCAAAAATATTTTATGTTAAACAAAATGCACCCTCCAAAATTTAAATTGATCAAAATGCACTTCAAGGTTATTTTTAGCTCGACAAAATGCACTCAAAAGTTCGTTGCGCCGCTAAACAAAATGCACCCTCACTTTTGAACGGTTATAATCGAAAAGAATTGTGGGATGCACTCAAATATGTTTTAAACATTAGAGTACAAACCTTAACAACCCTACAAACTAAATTTTAGTCTATAATGTCACAGAAATAATTACTCAAGATAAGGTCAGGTGATCCTTTCTGTCTTATTCTCAGTTAGGTCAATAAGTTTCATTTTACAATTTCTTCTATAACAGTTGTTTCATAAATTTCTCTATAGGAAAAGTCTTTTGATAAATTAGGTCAATTGAGTTGAAACTGAATATCAGGCATTCTTACGCGATGTATGAGAATGAGGTGGCTTGGGCCAATGTGGTAGCTGAGGTTATAACAGAAATTGGACTCTATTCATTTAATTGAATACAATGATTGTATACCAAATAATAGTAGTAATACTACCTTATCCAATCTTATTTAAGGCTCATACGCAACTCTGGGACATGACCAAATTCGTAACTGTAAGCCGTTTCTTGTTAATTATTCCCTATTTTGTACACGTACAGTTTATTATGGGTGTTTTATTGCAATGTGACTTAGCATATTATTCATCTTTTTTATGCATAATTTTTGTTGTATTAGCTATTATTCTAACGACACCTAATATTTTAGTCAATACTTACTCTTATGATAAAATTATTTTGTGACAATATCAACCACCATAATTTATTATTAAAAAGTTTATTTTCTTTTTCTCTGAAGAAAATGCTAGTCACAACTCACATACACTCACCAAGTGCAATTTATTGTAATCTTTTTTCTCCAATCCTAGATAAAAAAAATAACATTAAATAAAATAAAATTTAAAAAGAGGAAAATCTGAGCTATTTTTTTTTTAAATCGGAGGGAAAATACCGAACGATTTGGTAGTAAGAAATTCTTGTAAATGGTTTATGTAGAAATTTTGTATTCACTATCAAGGAATGAATATATATGATTTGGATAATTAATTAAAAATCATAGGTGATTTGAATAATTAATTCAAATGATACATAATTTGCATAATAAATCCATATTATACTCGGCATGTTTTTGTATAATATGTCCAAATCATATATTACCTGATTATATGTTCAAATCATGTATTATTTGAAATTTTGAATAATATATACTAATCTTATATTTATAACAAATCCAAACATATGAAGATTTCTTACAATTGTTATAGTTTAGTGCTTGTATTAAACAAAACATAAGATGTGAATCAAATTCCAGAATCCTGACAAATTTTTAAAAAAATTTAGTAATAAATTTCTTCGCTTTCTTTGTTTTAAGTTAAAGATATATTTTATTTTTTAATTAATTCTAAATAAAGAATATATTCTTCTGATAATTTGTATATCTAATTTTTGAGGGAAGATGTACTTACAACCTCTATTCCTACGTTATCCTCAAACCATAAAAGGTTCAATAAAAAGGTAGGAAGACATAATCTTGAATGAACTAAAGTAAACATTAGAAGATTTATATTTATATACATCATTTCATAAAGATTTACGATAATGAATTTAGATATAATTTTTGATTATAATCTATATTATAAAGTCTCCTTGAGATTTGTAGCAGAAGATTAGTGTATTTGGGTCACACTTTTATCTTCTTCTTTTTTTTTATTTGTTTGTGCCTATAACTTTAGTTATATTACTATTTTATCTTTTTAAATATTAAATTTTTACATCTTTCTATTTATTTTTTTAAATTTTTTAAATTTTTTATTTTATTATACATAATTTACACACATAACGCGTGTTTGTCTGTCATTAATTTTTTATAAAAAGGAAGTGATTGAGCACTTTTGTTGACACACGAGTCAACAAAGAAAATCTATAAAATCTTTAAAGACTTTAAAAGTTATTTTGTTTGTCTTTTTACACGAAAGTCCTAAAAAGTGTTAAAAAGTAGTTGAATAATTATTTAAGTTATATTCCCTTGAGTCTGAATTACAATATCGATATTAATTTTTAAAAAATTAATTTGAGATATTTTTAAATTTAAAATTAATATAATTTGTTTAAATTTTAAAAATAATAAATGTTATAATTACTAGTATTTTACCTATATTAGATTAGTATTATGTAATATGAACTTATTTTAATATTATCTTATAAATTTATATTACGAATTCATGTATTCTTATAAGATTACGATATACTAATTTTAATTTTTAAATAAAAGTAACAAATTAATATTAGGTAAGGTGATCATATTTTGATTATTTTTTTATAAAATTACGATATTAATTCTAAATTTTGATTTGAATCGATAAATAATAAAAATTGATGGTGGTGTTTGTTTACCTCTTAAAAGTTCCACATCTGATTCGATAAGAAGATAAAATTATTTTATAAAATTTTATTTACCTCTTATAATATCTTAATTAATAAAAAAAAATATATTCAATTTCGGTTCTATTTCAGAGTAGAAGTGCTTTGCCGCCATAATGTGAATAAACATCGTCGTATTTAATAAATTCAACGAGTGGGTTCCACTGTTTTTAATGTTGGAGGCAAAGCTATTGGAGGCTTGGAGCTGTCTTGCCTTTATTTTATTTTTACCACTCTAAGAGTAGCCACCCCCCCCCCCCCCCCCCCCCCCCTTCTCTGTCAATATTACGTAATCTGACATATGTTATTAGAATGATCACTATTATTTTTTAAAAAAAAAAAGAAAAAAAAATCTGTGGCTTTCAATAAAGGGATTTTTTTTGTAATTTCAACAATGAGAAGAACCTATTACAATAATATTATAATATTACCATATGCATTATTAATTTTAAATTTAATGATATCTTATTATCATTTTCTTTAGGTTTATGATATTCATCCCTATTATTGTTAACCGGAAATGAGAGTCATTCGAAAATATAAAAAATTAATATGATATTCATCCGTATTTATATTGATGTTAGTATTAAATTTAAATATATAAAAAAAAATGTATTGAGTATATTTTATGTAAATTAACATAAACAATTCCTAAAAAAAAAAGAGACTGATTAAGAGGGAGATTATATTAAGAAATGGAGCTCCATCGGCTATCTACCTCAAAATTGTTGGATGCGCTGATTGTTTGACCTCATCATAACATTAAGCTGTTCATTAATTCCACACATCACAACTACCCCTTTGATGAGACAGACACACGAGGGAAAGAAAATGAGCCACATGGGATGGGGTAAGTGGGCAACCCACCCATTATTTTTGAGTGTTGCTATTTATAAACATAAATTTATGTCAATTAATTATAACTACCGATATAAATATATATAAAAAATTTAAGAAAAAATTTATTTTATCTTATCGTATACTTAAATAAAATTATAAAAACACGTCACTTATTACATTTTTTTCTATAAAAATTATCACTAATATTTATTAACCGTAATTAATAGATAAAAATTCTAACACAAATATTCAATATATATGTATATGTAAAGAAAAATCAATGCAAATATTTGTAATGTATATTATTTTCTTCTTTGTTGTTCTAGTTACATAACCCATTCGTTTTCGATCTAAGCAAACAATCTACCATGATCGAAAAATTCATGACCAATATACTGAGACTGCATTGAAGTATCAAGCATGGACTATTCTTGATTGCAAGCCCTTGTGTTTATTATAAACAAGTTATATTTTAATTAATTTTTAATATTTATACAAGTGTAACTCTTTATATGTATAACTTGTTTCCACACCGTACAAATAAACTGCTCATCTAAACTGTTGGAAAAATTTAGAGCATAAATATCATTTCCATTATCTCTCTCCCTCTATATTTGTCTGCAGCCTGCAGGGGGAGTGTGACTGTTACACCCTTGTCCTTCTGCATCGAGCCTCACCAGGAATATAATTCAATCCTCAATGATGAAAGCGACATATCTAAATTAAGAATATCTATATGTATATATTATCAAAGAGCTAGCTCTCAGTAGTAAATGCTGCTACAGAGAGTAAGTAGAAGACGACGACATACATATATGTTATGTATATCTACAAGGCCAAGCGGTGGCGTGTACTTGCGCTACTCTGTTAATTTCTTATATTCATACTAGCATACATACATTTTGTTGATTTGATTCCTTCTCCACTTAAAACTGTTATACAAAGCGGTAAAGTTACAGTAATCAAGAAATTATACTCCATTAATTCTTCTTAAGAAAAGAAGTAAACCGTACTGTCATTATATATAACAAAGAGGAGGAGGAGAAGAAGAAGAATTTAGAGAGAGAAATTAGTTACTACTTACCATGAGAGGAACAGAGCTTTTGATAATTTTGTTCTTGTTGTTTCTGCTCGGAGATTTTATAACGACGGCGTTTGGAGCCAATGTAACCTACGATCATCGGGCTATTGTCATCGATGGCAAACGGAGAGTTCTGGTTTCCGGCTCCATTCATTATCCTCGCAGTACTCCCGACGTAAGTAATTAATTAAGCTCTCTAAACTCTCTCTGTGTAAATGAATGTGTGTGTATATATATATAACTGTGGATTTGATGCAGATGTGGCCAGACCTTATCCAGAAATCTAAGGACGGAGGTTTGGATGTTATTGAGACCTATGTTTTCTGGAATTTGCATGAACCGGTTCGAAATCAGGTTAATTTGTTTTATTTCATTTTTTACTCTGCTTAATTTAGCTAGCCTCCGTTTGGTTGCTGAGAAAATGGAAGAGGAAATTGAATTTTGATTTTTTGTTGTTATACAGTATGATTTTGAAGGAAGAAATGATTTGGTTAAGTTCATAAAGTTGATTGGGGATGCTGGTCTATATGCTCATCTACGAATTGGTCCTTATGTCTGTGCTGAGTGGAATTATGGGTAAACAACATTACATGCTATTATTCCTATTTATTACAGTTTCTGCTCCAATTTCTACATAAGTAAAGAATTTGTTATAATGTCTGCTTGAAATTCTGTACAAGTGAAGAATTTGTTAGTGTTTAAGTATGCGTATTTACTTTAATTTCTACTTTTGAACAGTGGATTTCCACTTTGGTTGCACTTCATACCTGGAATTCAGTTTCGAACTGATAATGAGCCGTTCAAGGTTTTCCCTCTTACTCCTTTAGTGCTGTTAATTTGGAACTTTCTGGCTTGATATGTAGACTTGTTTATTAAAAACAAAATTCTGGTTTTAGATGGAAATGCAGCGTTTCACTGCCAAAATTGTGGACTTGATGAAGGAAGAAAATCTATATGCATCACAAGGCGGACCAATTATATTGTCTCAGGTTCTTTTTACTCTTTAATAATATATGGATTAAAAAGGATACACAAATTATGCATCTATATTGGGTGTGTTCTAAATCAGTAAATTATTGATTTCTTAATGAATGAATCAATATCCGACTTTCAGTTAATGAGGTTTTTCTGTGTTTTACATATTTCATCTAAATGCCAGATTGAAAATGAGTATGGAAATATTCAATGGGCCTATGGACCTGCTGCAAAAACTTATGTTAATTGGGCAGCAAAGATGGCTACATCTCTTGATACAGGGGTGCCCTGGGTGATGTGCCAGCAATCAGATACTCCCGATCCTCTCGTAAGTTCTTCTATTTCTGCTTATATGGTAGTTTATTAATATGGAACTAATTTTAGAACTTTATAATCTAAGATAGCTAACTGATACTAGTAGAATAGCGCCAGGTTGTTTGAAGTTGCAATTTTTTTTGTACAGATCAACACTTGCAATGGGTTTTATTGTGACTCATTCACCCCAAATTCTGCTAACAAACCTAAAATGTGGACTGAGAATTGGAGTGGATGGTAAAGTTGCTGGCTTCAAAATCTTTCAAATCATCTTTTGATTGGTTAATTTCATAGGAGCTCATTACTGACATTACTTCCAACCGTTTGATCATTTGGAATATTAGGTTTCTTTCATTTGGTGGTGCTGTCCCATACAGACCTGTGGAAGACCTTGCTTTCGCAGTGGCACGCTTTTACCAGCGAGGCGGCACCTTTCAAAATTATTATATGGTATTGTAGTCTGTAGGTCTTGCGGAAGTTCTTAAGATAATCATGATTGTAACTATGAAACCAATTAAGCCTTAAATCATGATTGCTACTATGAAACCAATTAAGCCTGAAACTCTGAACTGACACGATAGTGAACTTAACATACAAAGATGTTTTGGTTGCCTGTAACAGTACCATGGGGGAACTAACTTTGGCCGGACGACCGGTGGACCCTTTATTGCTACCAGCTATGATTATGATGCTCCAATCGATGAGTATGGTATGCTTTTACATCATCTATTAATATTTTAAGCATTTTTACTGGATATGATACACACCTACGTCATGTAGTTCTAATATATAATACTGGTCATAAGTTTTTCATTTATGTGCAAACTAAACTAGAATTTCCATCTACAAAGTTTCTGCAAATTTTGTTTTTTTTTTTGATAAATTAAATATGTATTAAAAAAAAAGAAATCTACAAAATACATGGGCATACCCCAGAGCAAGTATACCATGACAATCATAGGACAGGCCCTATGATGATAATGCTACACCAGATTTGCAATCAACAAATGAATATCGAAATTCTGCAAATTTCGATAGTCTTTGAAATAGTTGTAACTTGTTAACCTGCTATTAGAGAGAAATGGAAACACAATAGACCGTAGTCGCTCATCTATTAGTTGTCTATCAATTTCCAATAGTTAGTTATATTTCCTTGATTCTGATATATGATATAAAACTGTGCCTCACGCATGTAACAGGGTTCAGCATTTTCCTTGTGTGTTGCAGGACTTCTTAGACAACCTAAGTGGGGTCACCTAAAGGATCTGCACAAGGCCATAAAACTTTGTGAAGAAGCATTGGTGGCAACGGATCCAACAACCACTTCTCTTGGTTCAAATTTAGAGGTATGCATGTTTTTGTATACTCCTTAATCAATGTTGATCAAAAGGGATGAGCAAGTTCTGATAGATGTTTGATTAATATGGTTAGAGCATTGAATTCTTCACAATTTCACATGGTACATAAGCAGATTCTGTGCTGAACTTATTTAGGGTCTCCGCATACTTCCTTTTTCTAATCTTAATCAAATCATTAGTGCCTGTGCAAAAACTGTTCAGGAGTTATACCACAGAAGTGAATATAAAATAGGCATAGGCTAAACATTGGATTTCTGCACAATAATGAGCATGAGGCTTCTACTTGATAAGCACATACTTACTTTGTTACTCCTTGTTGTAATATCCTGGTCTTCAGCTATGTACTCAAATTGTTTTGTACACATGAAACAACTCAAAACAGTATTCAATGTAACTTTGTAAGTGCATGAATTGAGTTCAACAGTCTAATGTTTATCTTCATACTTGATTAAGGTAGTACGGAATAGGTAAATTTTTAGACGTTAGGAAAAGGAAAATGAAAACCACATCCACTATGGTTGCAAGAAAAGCCAAATGATAGCATTATAATGAGGCCTATCTGTTGCAAGAACTTCAATAATCCCTATACATTCGAATTTCTATTTGGATCTTGGAGCTACTTCGCAGGAAGATCTGCCTGTGGCTATGTTAACATATCTCACCTGATGTCATACATCCAGGCACTGTTATTCTATTCTTATGCCTTATTATATTGTTATATGTTTAAAGCACGGTTGTGCATATGTCCATTATTGTTGTAAGTCAGTTCCTCAATGGTTTGTGTGGAACAACTTGTATATCTGGTTTCTATATTGTTGATCCTTTAGGCTTCCCTTAGAATCTGTGAAATCACTAGGAAGTATGGTATGGCTTATTATTTCCAGTATAAATACCTCCTCACTAGTTAACCACTATTATGAAGTATAGAGAGATACTTAAGTTTTACAACTGTGTTAATACCTGTATATGCAACATCAACTTTTGGAAACGTCTGTGCAGCTTCCGAATCAATGAAATTCATGATACTGAAACAATAGGCGTGCGAATGTAGATAATGCACAAAATTTTTACTTTTACAGGTCCTTGCATGCTTTATAGTTATATATTGCTTTCCTTACCAACATGGATTCTTTCCTGTTTCAGGCCAGTGTTTATAAATCAGGATCAGGGTCGTGTGCTGCTTTCCTTGCCAATTTTGGTACCAGTTCTGATGCAAATGTCAGCTTTAATGGCAACTCCTACTACTTGCCTGCATGGTCTGTGAGCATCTTACCTGACTGCAAGAATGTAGTCCTTAATACTGCAAAGGTTTGCCCCATCAGCTTGCTTTAGTTAAGCTTATACATTATGTTTCCCTGCTTAAGAACTCTTTTCATTTCAAACATTTTATCCTTTGTCTAGTAAGTGGTTGTAACCCACACACGAGTTTGTTAGAAGTTCAGATTCCCAATTGGTATTGAATAAAAGTGATCTGAATATGTGCCGCTCAAACTTACGCCTTAATGCTCGACGCGCACATTGTTTTGTAATGAGCTGGTCTGATTTCATTTCATTGTATTACTTCATTAGATGTTACAAATCAATGTTATTCTCAACTGATGCTTACTTCAAGCTGTAAAATAGGAGTTTTTCTAACAATGTATTCAGTAAGAGCACTCAAGTGTAGCCTTCCATAAATGAATATTCCATTTAACATACTATATAGTCAGGACCTTCTTGCTTTAATACTTTGCAAGTTGTAAGCAACAAGGTGGTCTAAAAGCTCAACTTTTCAAATGGTATATCATTGTTTTTCTCATGTAAACTAAATTCCAGGACATGTATCTGTCCCAAATTTTGGTCATGATAAAACGTCCATCTATATGCAGTTTCTTGGTTTAATTCTGGCCAAGACTTAATTCTTTGATATACACATTAAAATTACTGCAGTCAAATAACAGTTTTGGTCACGTATTCAGCCAAAGTAAATTTGTACACCTGATTTCTGCTTTCCTTCTTATACGACTTCTTCTGAAATTGTTGAGTAATAATTCAATTTGATGTGTTAATATTTTATCATCATACTTTAGGTAGGTTGCTAGACGAATTTGTACCATTTCATTGAATATATTGTATGGTTATCTGCAATCATTGAGATGTTTGTGTTTTATTGAGATTTTTTATGGTGCAGTATCCGTTACGAACTAATTTCTGATGTTTTGGAAAGTTAGACATTATCCTAATCAATTCAAATGTATATATTAATTATTGATTTAGTTTGACTTCTATGCATATTATAATAGCTCTTTTGCAATCATAATCATAAATCTTTACTTACAAGTAGAGCAGGATAAGCTAATTTCTGTAACTCTTGTGTGACAGATCAATTCGATGGCTACGGTTCACAGATTTGTCAGAAACTCTTTGGAAGATGACATTAGTTCTTCTAAAGCATTGCTGTCCAGTTGGAGTTCGATTAACGAACCTGTAGGTATCTCTAGTAACAACGTATTCACGAAACCTGGATTATTGGAGCAAATAAGTACAACAGCTGATAAGAGTGACTATATGTGGTATTCACTAAGGTAACTATCTACTCATTGTTGGGTAACTTGGGTTGGTTCAGTAACATTATGTTTTCCACCACCTACTGCCTTCAGTATTTGAATTTTGTTTTTCTGTTCTGTTTCCGCAGCACTGAAGTCAAAGGCGATGAACCTTTCCTTGAAGATGGATCTCAAACAGTTCTGCATGTGGAATCACTTGGTCATGTCCTTCATGCTTTTGTCAATGGGAAGCTTGCAGGTAATGGCATTGAAATGATATTTCAAGGACAAGATTCTTAGATGCTGTTTTTCTCTATTTAGCATCATCTTTCATTAGCTCTGCTCCCTGTGGAAAAAATATCACTTGGGAAATACTCTAAACCACAAAACCTGTGGCCAACTTATTCTGGTCCTTAACTAGGTGCCTGGTTGGTATAATCAACTTGAGTACCAGGGAAGTAATCCAAAACATTATTTATAATGGTTTGGTAGATGAAATTGCACACCTTCTATTGCTAATATGCCTTCTAATGCTTTGAGATGTCAATTCATTAATCATAGTCCATAATATTTAATAGACTATGAAGGCACCCTGTGCCTAAAGGCATACACATGAAAGATTTGAGGTAATGCTTTTGCATGGTGCCTATGCTAATATTGCAATATATCAAGAAAGTTTACATGTATATTTCTTGTTACAGATCCTAACAGTGGACATGTTCATGTTGTATAATCTCTCCCATGGTGTACACTGCTCACATCTATACTGTAATTACAATTTTATTTTATTCTTTTGTAGGGAGTGGAATAGGAAATAAAGTTTTGGTGGATGTTCCCCTTACCCTCATACCTGGGACAAACAGATTCGAACTCTTGAGTTTGACTGTGGGACTTCAGGTTTGACCTTCCCTTTTTTGTCTGCAATGAATAATGTTAAAAGATTGTTATCTTCTATTTTTGCACGGTGTTTCCGCATTGATTTGTTGCGAGAAATTTCTAAACAGAAAGATACCACTAGATAGAAGTAATATTATCCATCTTCTATTACTGTCTTCAGAATTATGGAGCATTCTTTGATAAAACGGGTGCTGGGATCACCGGTCCAGTGCAGCTCAAAGGCTTAAAGAACGGCTCCACTATTGATCTCTCAGCACAGCAATGGACATATCAGGTTATTTATATATTTGTGATTAAGAACATGCTGATATATGTTAGAATCAACCGTAAAATTGTACTCTATTTGTTTTAAGAGTGTAAAAACTTGAACTATACACTTAAAAGTGAACATATTCACATGTCATAATACTTCCTATGTAAACCCAACAAGCTTGAAAAATGAGATGCTAGCAACATTGCTTCTAACTACGGAGAGTGGAATAGCTGTTAAGATTTATTTTTCCTCAATATTCACCTCTACTCTCTGGTCTTGGTCTCCAACTATGCAGGTCGGACTAAAAGGGGAAGGCTTAGGCCTGCATACCGGAAGCTCCTCACTTTGGGCGTCAGAGTCCACCTTGCCTACGAAACAACCATTAACATGGTACAAGGTAATGCCATAAATATTTCTATTTCATGTTCAATTTTCTCAATGCAAGTATGAATACTTGATTACCAAATGAGTCAATGACCATGTTGAAAATTATGGTATTTTCTAACTGTAATATTTTTATGGTAGCACTAAGATACCAGTTCCTCACATTAATATCTTGAAGATTAGTTCCATCTATAGTAATCATATTTAGTTTGTGGAAGGTTTGACTAATAAATAAGCAGGAATCTATAGAAGTTCTAAGCAATTAAGGGTAGTATATCGCAGTGCATAGAGGTGAAGGGCCTGAAGGCTGAAAATGAATACATAAAGATGAATTTGGTAGGATGAATTATTACGATAATAAGAGAAGATGAATTTGGTAATTGAGAAAGGCCGTCGTCATATATGAAACATTTCCACATTATGGGTCAAATAACACCTATGAGTTTAGTCTTGGATGATGATTACGGAGGCAGTGAGGTATTGGTTATGAAGGGTAAATTTATTTTCCTCATCTTTTGCATCTGTATAAAGCTGATTTGGGATAAACCGGAAAACTTGTCCTTTCGACTTGGGATTTTGGACTTCCTTTTTAGATACTAACGTAGAGAAAGTAACATGTTTCTCAGACAACTTTTGATGCCCCTGCTGGAAATAATCCAATTGCACTGAACATGGTGGGGATGGGAAAAGGTGAAGCATGGGCAAATGGACAAAGCATTGGGCGTTATTGGCCAACTTATACTGCTCGAAACAGTGGTTGCACTGATTCTTGCAATTACAGAGGAAATTACGATTCAAAAAAATGTCTAAAGAAATGTGGGAAACCATCCCAAGAGCTGTAAGTGCTGATAGTATTTATTCACTAAAATCGAAAACATTTCATTGTAAAATTTGTCTTGATCCATTGATCTTGCAGGTACCATGTACCTCGCTCATGGTTGAAGCCAACTGGGAATATTCTAGTATTGTTTGAGGAAATGGGAGGTGATCCCACACAGATTTCTTTTGGTACCAAACAGGTTGAAAGTTTGTGCTCACTGGTATCAGAATCTCACCCACTTCCTGTAGACATGTGGAATTCAGATCAAAAGACAGGAATGGTATCGGGACCAACAGTTTCATTGGAGTGTCCTCACCCTAGTCAAGTCATATCTTCGATCAAGTTTGCAAGCTACGGAACTCCTGATGGGACCTGTGGAAGTTTTAGCCATGGTCGATGCAGTAGTAACAAGGCACTTCCCGTTGTACAGAAGGTTTGATCTTTCCTACTCTTGATATTATTTTCTTCACCTTTTAACATCATCAGGTCCTTATTTAATTGAAAAAAATTGCTACAGGCTTGCATTGGATCAAAGAGTTGCATCATTGGAGTCTCATCCGACACATTTGGTGACCCATGTGTAGGAGTTACAAAGAGTCTAGCAGTAGAAGCTTCATGTACATGAAGAGATTCTGCATTTTTAGTTTGGGATAATCAGAGCATTGTCCCTGAGTAAGTGTATAATAGAATAAAAAGTTTAGACTTGTCAATGCTCATTAAGTTGAATAAACTCTTCACCGATGAAAAAGAGCAACTTCCCCACACGATGTACCTTATTTCTTAATGGAAAAGATTGTGGCATCTTCTTTAGAACTGCTCCATAGGGTTCTTTCAACCTTAGTTCTCTGTTGTACATATTACTTTCATCCTTTAATCTCTATATCCCATTTTACTTTTCCTCCCCGGATTCACAATGACCATATGCTGGAATGCTTGATCTTCAAAGTAAAACTTATATTCTGGCCCTAATTCACATTTTTAAGATGCTATGACATGAAATCTTGACTATTGAAACATACACTAAATGCCTACTTGAGCTTTAGAGAGAACTAATACTATATAACGATACAGAGTAGTAATGCCAGATTGCCTTTCAAACTTGCAAAACTTGTAGACAGGGAATAGGGCGATCAGTGATGGCAGTTGGTACTTGTCCTCCCCATCCATCATTGGTATGGGCACCCCTTTCTTCGCTGGGGTGACATAGCAAACGTGTTGATCGTCAATTAGGGGTTGGGGTTGACAAGTGGTTGTGACAAGATGGAGAAAGGAAAGAGGAAGGCTGTTTGGACCCAAGGGTGGAGGTAAAGGCTGTCGAAAGTGCAACAATGACGATGGCATGTCAGATGAAAAGGGAGAAGATGAATGTAACACCTTAAACCACATCGGAACATGTGAAATATTAGTAATACATTCAGTCATGACCTTTTGGGTGAGCATGTGATGGACTAAAATGACCCAAAAAGATACAATTGAGACAATCAATCGAGCCCTTGCTACGGACTCGGGTTTTAACCTGAGTTGTTACATATGGTAGACTCTCAAAAGTTCGGTAAGGTCATCAAATCAAGTTGCCAAAAGTTGTCGAAAGTAGGGACACGAAGACCGCTGTTTTCAAGTAGTATCTTTAGTCATTACCTTTTGGATAAGTTGTTGTAAACTAAGATAACCTAAAAAGATAATATTGAGACAATGAATTGGGCCCTTACTACGTTATGATTTGATTCGGACTCGGAATTTAACCCGGGTTGTTACAATGAAGTTGTGCATACAACAAAAGTTAGATGACAATGAAGCTAAGCCAACAAAGAAGAAATCAACTACACTTGCCAAATACCACAGCTCCAACCCCCCACACAGAGATTCTTTGTACCATAATGCATATGAAACCATAGGAAGTGCAATCGTTTACGTAAACTTAAATGTAGCACAAACTAACTGAAAATTCAGATTGTTCAACTTCAGTTTCATGCTAAGAGACGGGACTTGGTTAGGAAATTTGGTGCTTCCCTTTGGTATATGGTAGGATAGGAAATATAACTGCCTAAAAAGAACAATACCATATAGCATTTTTTTTAACCAAAGGTAACCCAAGAGTCATTATAAGTCATTCTTTCCTTAAGATGATTTTCAAGCACACTGTTTACATACAATTGCAGCTAAACAAACATTCAGAGCTAATGAGGTATGATTTGACTAATATTCAAATGAAATAAACATTAGGTTGAAGAGATGTAATGAAATTTAATCACTTTAACGAAAATCATAAGATCAACTTCCAATATTATGTACACAACCTAGTAAGCAGCAGTACACATCTATCTGCTTTAAATTAAGCCACTACCCTAATACTTCATGTCAGATGCCGACCAACTTTGAAGTAAAATTGAACACCATCAGGATTAAAAGCAACTATGGTCTACGGAGAGAGAGAGAAAGGGAAGACAAAACAACATTTGGCAAAGGTACCTTCTGCTATTTGTATGATTATACCTATGTTCATTCTTTTGCTACTATAGGTAAACAGGAAGATCAATTTTGGGTGGTTCATAGCTTTGATGCTCTCCGTAGGCAATAATGCTACTTGAAGCCCCAGTTTCAACCTCACTCGCCATCTTCAAGAAGTAACTGTGCCTGTACGTAAGCATATGTTTTAGCATTTTCATCTTATAGACTAACTAAAATTAATTTACTTGGGGAAATATAAATACCATCGGGTGTCTGCAGTCAACTCAGGGTGGAAAGCAGTTGCTAGCATGTTCCCTTGCTTAACGGCCACAATCGCTTTCTTTTCAGACCCAGCATTCTCGTGCTGCATGAAAATCAAGCCATAATATTTCCAGAAACACTAAAGAAATGAATTCCAATTTTACCGAACACTAAAGCAACCATATATAAGATATAATTTATAAAACTTTGTTATAATACACTTCAAAGCATAAGGACCAAACTTGAGCATGACGTAACACAGTTATGGTCATGAGATGCGGTTGAAATGTAGGACATGTACCAAAATGCACAAGAACCAAAAAGTTCGTAATCTGAACGACTCCTAAGTTAGTCTTTGAACATATTACACATCCTTCATCAAATATTTCCAGTTATTGATGTATCAATTTTGGTTATTTCGTGGGAAATGAACATCTTGTTTACAAAGGGTCTAGAAGAAGGGATACAAACTTATTCAAATCTTCGCTCATAGTTTACTTGACTCGATATGAATGAAACCAATAGAAGCTTTCGATGAACTAATACATATATTTTTGGTCCAACATCGAAATCAAACAGCTCAGTTTAAACGTAAGTTCAAAACTTAAAGCATCAATAACAGCTTATGCTAAACTCTTGTATTACTGATGTGGATGAAGCCAAGCAATTAATGTACTTATTATTAAATAAAAAACATTCACCGAATTAGAGATTTTGTCTAGAGTGTCTATAAGCTATGTTGAAAGTTTTATAAAATTTTAGAAAACTTTTGTGAACAAAATTGATAACTCGGAAACCATAAACATATAGAGAAAAATGCCACCTACTTGCAAGATTATTATGATACTAAGAAAACCAATAACTTCAGTATCGTATAACTACCTTAACTGCTACCTACTTACCTCATATGCAAACAAAAAAAAATATCAACTCAACATTGAAAAAGTCATAGGGCATGAAGTAAGAAACACCATCTTGCAGACAAATCCACCAAATGTAGCATGAACAAGTAGCCATCAGCACGAAAAAGATATTAGGGTAACGATACTACACTGCATATGAGGTTGATCAATGAGCAATGATGTTAGGAATTCTGTATGAAGGTTCTCGAACCAGATTTCGATCGAATAGAGCGCGGAAGAAAAGCTAAAAGCAAACCTCTTGGTTTTCAAGAGCAGAATTTGGATTGACAGTTTTGTCAGGCGGGAAGGGAATTTCAGCCAGCACTTGAACTTCTGGTCCCACTTCAAGAATTGCAGGAGCACGAATAAAAACACCACGAAAACTTGGGGGACCACCTTCCTTAGCCACAATCTCTGGTACTAAAAGTTCTGCTTCAAAGCTCTGGATCTGTAAAAAGTATTTGATTTAGAACCTTTATATGGATTTGCAAAAGAGGCTACAAGGGTAAGGGTCCATGAGAACTAAGAGTTTAACTCGGATACCATAATTATAGTAGGTTTAAGAGGATAACCTTTCCATGATCAGATTTATGTCTTTGAAAGCCTTTAAAGTAGTTTTAATAAAGTTCTGAGGAGTAATAAATTAATTAATTAAGAAAAAGATGTTTGTGAACTAACAAAGAATTTAAAATGTCTGTCCGTTTTCGAAATATACAGCAATTTATTCAATACTAGGGGCAACAAAAAGGTTGTTGGGTGAAACACAGGCATCGGTATTCCACCTACCAAGCTGGAAGAAAGGAAAAAAGTAAACATCGAGAAAGATTAAACCTAGGAACGTCCTTTTAATTTTCAAATACTTCTACAGTTACTGTGTGCAACTATATATTAAAATATAAGGTTCTGATCAAATTTTTTACACTCAAGATTAGCAAAATCTGACACGTGAAAGTTCAGCACAGCTTCTGACACAAATGTCTGTACAACTTCAACATTGGCTTCAGTAAATGCACAACATTGTTTTACCTTTCAACTACCTTACCTTCTTGGCACAGTACTCACTGACTCAAAATGGTTAAGGTTACCTGACTGCCAAAGAAGTTTCGATGAACCGTACAGTCAAGGCCCCCGATCAGTTCCTGCCCTCCGGTTTTCTGTCCTGAAAGAATGTAAAAAGCTTTTCAATTTCAATACAATGCATATTCAGATCCCAAATTGCCATAACATACAAAGATCATGTTCAATTACGATCACTTTAATTCAATTTACAACAAGATAATCAGAAATGAAAGCCCACCAGTAGCTTTGTTTGCCAAAAAGATGAGACCCGCGCATGTACCCCAAACTGGCTTCCCCATTTTAACAAACTCGCGCAATGCAGGAAACTACAAATATAATCACAATCAGTAAGTAAGCTCAAAACATTATACTAGCAAACAATAGCAGCAACAACATAAAAGACAATACTTATGATCTCTCTTCATAATAATCTTTATTTGATTGTCAAGAGCTGGGAAAACAATACACTTCAAAAATATAAGAATTTCAATAACTTTGAAACATTAAGTACAAACACTACACTCAACTAACTGAGCCAACCCCAGTCCTATTGAAGACTTTGTTTGAGTTGGTTCATCCACTGCAAACCCAATAGGAAGAAACAAAAAGATGTCCAAATTTCACAATTATCTTGACACTGGGAAAAGAAGAAAAAAAAAAGCACTATGAGCGTCAATTGTAATGATATCTAATTGCTTATAGTGTTAAAATCGCTTTGAAAATATTAAAACCAAACAAGGAAACCCCAATTCAATAGAAACCTAGTAATACACTTAAAAAAAAAAAAAAACCATTTAAATGTGTATATACAAAGAGAGTTATTTGGGTAAAAAAAATGGCGAAATGCAATCAAGAGAGATAAAATACCAGATTATGATACTCGGCGAGCTTGGCCATGGTGGTACTTTCTCCACCGGGGATGATGAGGGAGGTGACATTCTGAAGCTGTTCCGGCTTCCTTATCTCTACTCCCTTCACTCCTATTCTTCTTAGCGCTGCCATTAACACACCACAAAAACACACACAAGTTCTTTACACACAATAAAATTGAAAGAAACTCGCATGAATATATATATATATATGTGTGTGTGTGCGCGCGCGCGCGCGCAAGTATAGGGAGGACCTGCTATGTGTTCGTTAAAAGATCCCTGTAAAGCAAGAACGCCGACCGCCATTTTTGCCTCTCTGAACCTGTAGAAGAAAACTCGTAATTGTTCCTTTGATTTAATTAATTGGGAAAAGTAACGAGCGGAAGGCTAGCCCAGGAGGGCCGTTGGAACTCGTGTCCAACTTTGCATCACTGAATAATGAAATAGTACCAAATTTCCAAACACTCTAAAATTTCTCTTATTAAAAACATACTTGTACACAATCTTAATATACACTTTTCAATAATTATGTAATAATGCCTAGTGAAAATATTAACTCTATGATAAATCAAGAGTTAATTTTATTCATTATATAATCAAGTCTAATGGTTAAGAAAGTTTAATTCTAATTGTACCAATAAAAAATTATGAATTTTTTTTTCTTATTTATTTTATATGATAACTTCTAAAGTAAAAAAATATAATATGAAAAGTCGTTTTCTAAGTTCTACTTTGATAAAATGAACTGAATTTGTTACGAATGTTCTGCTTATTGCTTTGCTTTTTGACACACTACTTTGATTATGAATCAACTTTGAATTCTCCTTAAATTATCATAATAATTATTTTTTAAATAACATTTTGTATTTAATTTTATATCACTCGATGTGATACAGACACATTTCTAAGGAATTAAACAATATTCTTAATTTAATGTATTCCTTTTCTCAACTTTCTCTCAATCATTTTATTCGTTCTCTCCACACCTCCATAATCATCTACCAACTCTAGCATCCATAACCACTCACCTCTCAATTTAATTCGAAAACTTCTCCTTTTTTTTTTATCACGTTTATTTAATTTGAATTATCTGTCATTATGTTTGTATAAAAAAGTGGTTGTCGAACAAATCCCAAACCAACATGGTGGCAATGACATTTCATCTTTTGATATACTTTTAAAATACCATCCATCTCTCATTGAGTTTCAATAATTTTTCTTCTCCTATATATAAATTTAAGGCCGTAAAATAAACCAAATGATTTGGGCTTAATTCGTACTTGCTTAATTAAAAATTCGATTTGAATTCAACTCGAAATATAAACAATTCAAATATAAGTAAATTTTAAAGTTCGATAAATTACTTGAACATTTTTAAATTATAATTTTTTATTCATACTCAAATCATATTCGCTCGAAATATTCAAACTATTCGGGCTCGAATCGAGATCGTATTATACTCGGTACCTAAATGAGTTTTAATCAAATTTTATTTCAGATTCAGTAAATTTTATGAACTAAATCTGAGCAGCTTAATACTCGACTCGATTTATTTACACCTTTACGCGGATTTATGGTGTAAATTTTTTTTTATAGTATAATGTGTTGCAATAAATTTATGTTTAATTGCAATTATGAAAGATATTAATACATGAGATTTAATAGAATTAGAAGAGAGTCTCACTTATTAAATATTTTTTTAAAAGAATTACCACTAATATTTTATCCACATATCTGACAGAAAAAAATTAACCTAAACATTTCGCAATATATATCATTATAAAATAACTTTTTAAAAGTATAAATAATTAAATATATGTTTACTATTTTTTATATATTTCTTTTTTTTCCTCGGACTCTTTAGATGCTTTGACGTCAACTTGTTCAATAATCATTCAAATAAAGACCAATATACCCCTTCAATTCCATCTCAATTTTCCGAAAATAAAAGAAGGATACTTTTGAAACAGTACGAATCTTATTTTCTCTCTCCTCCCCATATTGCCGTACCTACTCCGAATTAGGGTTTCGTATCAGCTTAACCTTTAATTTGCCCATTCAACCTGATTGGTCAAATTCCCCAATCGTAGTATTGCAATTTTATTTATTTTAATTTGTTTGCTTGATGATATGTAAGCAGCTAGGGCTTTGAATTGTTTCGACCCGAAAAAAGGTCTTCGATTTGTTATGGATCTTTAGGTACATATGTGATATTTGGTTATAATTCATTTACGGTTATGGATATATTTAGTCTTCAAACCTTTCGTTGTCATTTATCACCCGTGCTGTGATGTATCCTGAAAGTTCAATATACAATTTGTCTGATTTTGAAATTCGCTTAATATTTTATTGCAATTATTTATTTATTTTTTTTAATTGCTAATTCATAGTGTTTTGTTTAATGATGGAAAAGGTCAAGGTTGCTATTGTCATTTGAGGAGTAAAACAAGTGGCCTGCATTGGTTTGATTCATATTAAACTGGAGTTCTCGAGATGTTGGCGTTGAATCGAAATGGCATCAATTTGATCAATTGTTTCTTTCATTTTTCTGAATGGCATCCTTTGGAATAGCAGAGCTGATCAGGGCGTGAGCCCACATCCCTCCTTTATAAATCAGGCTAGAATCTTACTGTCTCATTTCCTCACGAACTTTTACCTGGTGTTTGGTGTTTGGTTTGGTCTTAATTCAATATAAGGTAGAATATCTGGAAAACCCAATATATTAACAATTGGGTTTATTTTTGCCTGTCATATCTAATTTAATTTAATTAATGACTATAAAGGTTTGCTTTTTCTTTTTATTAGGTTTGGGGATCAAGCTTGTTAATTGTAGAGTATAAAGTTATTAGTCAAGAAACAAATTTCTCATGTTTATAAAGAGAGATTCAATAGGAAAAGTTTCCGAAATGGGGTGCTGCGGTTGTTTCGGATTCTCATTCGCAAGAAAGTCCAAAAAGATAGTGAGGCCCCCTATGCGCTTTAGCAATCACATTTCGCAGGAGTTGCTGTTGGATGAAGACATAGAAGAAGATGAAGATGATTGCTCATATAATGGTGATGTAACTGATACCGGAAACGGGGATGATGGTGAGTTGCGAAGCCCTGCAAAGCGATCAGAAGAAATAATCCTGTACAGAACTCAAAATGGATTAATTTGCAGGGAGTTTCCTGTCAAGGAGACCCACAGAGTGATTCGTTTCGAGGTAAAATATGGAATTTATAGTAGATTATACAGTTATCAGTTTTAAAATAAAATTCAATGTTATGTTGTGCACTGCATAGTTCTTGAAGTTCGTCATCATGGATATTTAAGTGTCCAACTTTACGCCATTTATCACGATTCTTAAGCAAAATGGTTTTCCACTAGCTATCCTATAAGTTATGTTGTTCACTAATTCGAGATGCTTTAATTTACGGTGAATTGGTATCTTATCAAATAACCTTTTTAAACGTGAGCTGATACTTTTGTTATATATGCAAGGCCTAATGACAAAACTGCTCCTCAAGTTAGGCCGCCGAAAAACAATTTGTCCCTTAAAGTTTGAGAATCGTCAATTAAAACAATTGTGTTCCCTTTTGGCTGGTCTGACCAAATTTCTCGCCGGAGATTGCCACGCGTCAGTTTTTTTATGTCATATATAGTATTTGTCTATGAATTTGAGGTATTATACGTTTCAGATATAGGCATATATGTATTATGATTTTATACGAGTATATACATTATAAATAATTATTACAAATTAAAATAAAACATCAAAATACCAATTAATTAAGAAAACCATACATTAAAAACTAAAACCTTACCAATTTGAACCATCAAAAGCCAGAACAAAAAAAGCCCTAGACTGAAAAACCATCAAAGCCGATGAGAGAGCAAAGCTCTGATGCGTACGACTAGATCTCTGCCGCTGACGAAACTTTGCTGCGACCCGACGAAGTCGATGTCGCCCTCCGACGCCAGTCTCCGACGCAGACGATCAGGTACGTACTACGTGTCTGCTTTTCCTTTTTTTCCCTTTTCGTTTTCTTTCTTTTTCCCTCTTTCTTCCCACATCTGACTTTCGTTATGTTCTAATCGAACTAAATCACTAATGTATCACTATTCCTTTTATATAGCATTTTATATTTTTATTTTTTAAAAGTTTATATTACTTTTATTCTATTTAGTGTTACAGTGTACTACTGTACCATATACTAACCAACTATTAACCAGTCTATTATAGTATAATTAAATAAATATTAATTAGTTTAATTGTTAAATTGTTAATTAGTTCTATTTTTAGCAATCAAAATTTCTTGCGTGATGGCCGGAGATGTTTGAAATTGGGCTGAAGATCACTAAAAGGTGCGCAGATCTGGACATTTGATTTCTTTGATTTTGTACCTAATTTTTTTTGTATAAGTTATGATTTTGTTTTTAATTTTGTCTTCGGAATATCACACATTGATCAATCAAAGAGAGATTCAACAACTAAAAGAAAGATCGATTCTTTGGGATCCTTTCTTCAAACGGAACTAAGATGATCATCTTATGGCTATTGAGAACGAATCAAATCAGATAGTTCTATTTCTCAATCTTTCTGATTTGCTCCTACGGAACCAAGATCGAAAAGATTGAAAAATAAGTCATTCACAACCACTTTCTTGCCATTGATGTTTCATTTATTTATTTAATTTATTTTAATTTTAGTTTCTTCTCTAAAGAGAGACTTTCAAAAGATATTTAAATAGTTATGATTTTTATATTAATTTTTTTATAGTTTTGTTATTTATTTTGTATTTATAGATGGAGGTAATGTGTCACTCTAAAGAGAAATTCTATTTATATTTAATTTATTATTTATTGTCATTGATTTTATAAATAATGTTAAGATTTTATTTTTTAATTTTAAATGTTGAAGGGGAAATGAACAAAGTAAAAAATAATATTATTTGAGAAAATACTTATTAAATACAAGTCAAATACGGGCCAAATGTATTGAGAAGGTCAAAGTACTAAAAAAGGTTGTCAAACCGTATTTCCGATGAAAAATTAGTTGGACCGGTAAAAAGGAACAAGATTATCTTTTTAAAATACTTAGAGGTATTAATTGATGATTCCCAAACTTCGAGGGACAAATTGCTTTTCAATCTAACTTGGGACAGTTTTGTCATTAACCCTATATGCAAACTGTGTGGCACATTTTCTATCTAATTTATGAGTATTTAGTTACTTACGTCTCTAAAGATTTTATTGTTAAAAGATCTTGTGTGAACATCTATTGCAAATATGAACAAAATAGAATAACTTATTTGCATAATAATTATCATTCTTTGTATAACTCTTGTACTGCATCCTGAATAATTAAAAGATACTGCTCAGTTACTCAAATATATGACTCAAGGACTACCATAATGATGCTCTACACTTTCTTTTCTGGGTGTGTATATATCTAAGTGTGGATTCCATAGTTGTCAAATGTCAAGTCGCTAAGTCGAAGCGAGTCGGTGGCCGATTGCTTAAACGACCAGTCGACTAGTCGCCAATACTCATTTTATACGTGTATATATATACGTATATATATAGATACACACACACACATATATATATATATATATATTTGTAGGGATCGATCCGTGAGACGTTGTCGTGGATGATTTGCTATTAGTTATCTATTTATCAGTTGTCTATTTATTTAGTTTGTTGGACTTTTTCTTTATTGATTTATTTCAGTATTGAGTTATTTATTTAGATGCCCAATTGTTGTTGGGCTTAGGGTTATTAGAGTTTATTTTCTTATAAATATGCTTGTAAGTCATGTCAAACTCTTTACACTTTGATATTGAAATTATTGGTTACGATCAATACTTTTCCTCTTTACCGTGGTTTAGAAACCCTAGGGGTAGTGGTTCTCCTGCAGTTGGATCATCTTAGTTTTTTTAATTTTTCTTATTGATTTACCACTTCTAATTAATTATTTGTTCATCAATTTTCACCCCACATCATATTAGTATCAGAGCTTAAGGTTTCTCCATCGATTTCTTAATTTTTGGGAGATCTTGGGTTTTCAAAAAAAGAAAAAAGAAAAAAATTACTGTCCATCGAAGTTACTATTCATCGCCGGAGTTACTGTTCATCGCGGTTCACTGTTCAAAAAAAACTGTTGCTGCTACGTTGTTTTGGAAATAGGGAGGTAATAAAGTTCCTAATTTAAATTAAAAAGCCTTGCAAATTACCTTTTAGTACCTTAAACTTTCGCTCTCAATTTAAATATTTTTCCCTCAGTTTATTAGTTTACATTTTTTCACCCCCCGTTTCTTGCATAAAGAGCCCTAAACTTTTAACCTTTGCACTTTTCACCCCCGTCTCATACTTTTTGATCAGTTAGGTCCATTAAAAAAAATAAGGTAAAAATAAATATTTCATTTTGAATATTTGGATTTTCAATATTTAATCACTTTCATTCCCTTCATTCATTAGTTCTAAAATTTTTAAAAGCTTATTTTGGATTTGTTCTTTTAAAATTGCATATTATTCCATCTAGTTGCATATTATTCGGTTATTATCAATAGCTTTTGAGATTGCGATTGCTTAGACTTATGATTTTAATTTGTATTGCTTAGACTTGTGATTTTTGTATTGTCTCAACTTTGCACTTACGTACCCAAGCTGCTTTAGAAGAAATTTAGAACCAATTAGTGGCCATAGTTGCACAACTGAGTCAAATGAATGATAGGATCACACATTAAACAAAGACAACCTGTAGTGGAACCTCAAGGGAATAATGGGAATGGGCATGTCGAAAACCCACATGTTAGACATCATGACCATCCTAGGCATGATCCTTATGATGATGACTATAGAAAAATCAAGGTAGATGCACCAGAGATTGACAGTAGATTTGATCCCAATGCATTCTGTGATTGGTTGTCTAGTATGGAGAAGTATTTTGACTAGTATGAGATGTCTGAGGATAGGAAGGTGCGGTTCGCTAAAATGAAATTGGTGAAATTGGCTAGTTTATTTTGGTCAGGGGTTGAGAGAGGCTTAGAGCGTCTAGGTGAGTCACCTATCGGGCATTGGGGGGGGTGATGAAAACTCGCCTAAAACAATATTATTTACCCGTAGGACATACTGATAGGTTAATGGAGCAGTATGGCAACTTTCGTTAGGGTAATAATATGTCTGTCGCTAATTACATTTGCAGATTTAGGGAGTTGACTCAAAGATGTAGGATCAGTGAGAGTGATAGATAGACCATTATGAAGTTCAAGAATGGGTTACGACCTGAACTTCAATCACACATCCTGACCAGTGGCATCACTACCCTAGATGACCTTTTCCAATTAGCTCTAGATAATAAGTATAGGTTACAGGGTATTGCTAGGAGAGTTCTTTCTTACTCAGGTCAGCCCAGCGACCCAAATTTCTCGCAAAGTAGACCTTTCCCCACTTCTTAGGCATCCTTTAGGGCTAGCAACACCGTAGTTGGGCCATCTCGTGACAAAGGGAAGGGTGTAATTGCACCCAACTCTCAGTCTACTACCCAGAAGAGGTGTTTTACGTGCCAGGGGTTAGGGCACAAGTCTTTTGTGTGCCCCAATCGTAATCACCAGCGGGTAACAATAGTAGGGGAAACTTCAAAAGAGGATGGGGATATTGTCGGGGATGAAGTCGAGGGTGAGTATGACTCGCATGATGAGCACCTAGAGGAGATTGGTAATCAGGTAGGTGTCGAGGTGCATTTTCACGAGTCATCGGAGAGAGAATGATTGGAGGAGAACCATCATATTTCTGACCTACAGCAAAGTAGGTCTCTTCTAGGTTGATCATCGATGGGGGCAGTTGCTTAAATGTGGTTACTTAGTCCGCCTTACCACGGATGAAGCTGAAGGCAAAACCACATCTTAAGCCTTTTAGCATCGCCTGGGTTAACAAGACATCCATTTCTGTGTCAAAGAGATGTCTAGTGCCAATCCACCTTCAAGGCTATGAGGAGAGTATTTGGTGTGATGTCCTTCCTATGGATGTTGCACATATTTTACTAGGGTGACCTTGGCTATATGATTGTGATGTGACTTATTATGGAGGACGAACACATATGTGTTTACACGTAAGGGGAAAAAAATATCATTAGCACCGATGAGACCCTGAATGTCATCCAAGAGTCAACCAAAGGAGACTAGTTTACCGACCTAACAAACCAAATCACTCCATATTCTGAATAGAAAGGAGTTTGAGCGGAGTGTGTTGGAGGAGAATATAGTTGTCGATGTGTCGAGTAGGGTGTCTATCCTTGTCAACTCCTAGAGAGTGAAGGCTGTGGGATTTGAGCGCATTATCCAGGAGTACCCTACTTGTCGAGACTTTAGTGATATTTATGCTGCCTTACAGGATTCTAGTTCCCCATCTTCTAGTAATTTTTGTATCTGTGATAGGTATCTTTTTAAGGGCACCCGCTTATGTATTCCTAGTATATCGATGCGTGAGTATTTATTGTAGGAGTTACACACGAGAGGTTTAGCTGGACACTTTGGTTGAGATAAGACCATTGCCATTGTTAAAGATAGGTTCTTTTGGCCTAGCCTCAAGAGGGACATATCTCGTGCTGTTTCTGAGTGCCGCACATGTCAGATTGCTAAGGGTAGGAAGCAGAACACGGATTTGTACACTCCACTTTCGGTTCCCCATGTACCATGAGAAGATCTTAGCATGGATTTTGTCATGGGGTTACCGAGAACTTAGAGGGGTCATGATTCAGTTTTTGTTGTAGTGGACCGTTTCACTAAGATGACACATTTTATTCCTTGCAGCAAAATTGATAATGCCTCACATATTGCCATGATTTTCTTTAGTGAGGTAGTGAGATTGCGTGAGTTACCATTGACTATAGTTTCTGATGGAGATGCGAAGTTTATGAGTTATTTTTGAAAAACTATAGTTGTTGATGCGTTGAGTACTGTGTCTATCCTTGTCAACTCTTTGAGAGTGAAAGTTGTGGGATTTGAGCGTATTATCCTGGAGTACCCTACTTATCGAGACTTTAGTGATATTTGTATTTCCCTACAAGATCCTAGTTCCCCATCCTCTAGTGATTTTTGTATCCATGATAGGTATCTTTTTAAGGGCACCCGCTTGTGTATTTCTAGTACATCGATGCGTGCGTATTTATTATAGGAGTTACACGTGAGAGGTTTAGCTGGACACTTTGGTTGAGATAACACCATTGCCATTGTTGAGGATAGGTTCTTTTGGCCTAGCCTTAAGAGGGATGTAGCTCGTGTTGTTTCTGAGTGCCGCACATGTCAGACTGCTAAGGGTGAGAAGCAGAACACAGGTTTGTACACTCCATTTCTAGTTCCCCATGCACCTTGGGAAGATTTTAGTATGGATTTTGTCTTGGGGTTACCAAGGACCCAGAGGGGTCATGATTCAGTTTTTGTTGTAGTGGATCGTTTCACTAAGATGACACATTTTATTCCTTGCAGCAAAACTGATAATGTCTCACATATTGCCTTGATTTTCTTTAGTGAGGTAGTGAGATTGTGTGGGTTACCATTGACTATAGTTTCTGATAGAGATGCGAAGTTTGTGAGTTATTTCTGGAAAACTCTCTAGAAGAAACCTAACAACATGCTTAAGTTTTCTACTGCGTATTATCCCCAGACCGATGGTCAAACTGAGGTTGTTAATATAAGTTTAGGTGATTTGATACGTTGTCTTATGGGTGATCATGTGTCTACATGAAATAAGTTTTACTTATGGCTGAGTTTGCATATAATAGCTCAGTTAATCGTTCGACTGGAGTAAGTCCTTTTCAGGCATACACTGATTATCAGCCTAGAAAACTTGTTGATTTAGCTCCTCCTCCCATTGCATATAGGTCTAGTGAGTCTGCAGAGTCTTTAGCGCATCGCATTCATGATTTGCATGCTGAGATAAGAAAGAAAATTAATTTGAGTAATGAAAATTATAAGTTTGCTGTAGATGTTCATCGCATGTATCAAGAGTTTAATGAGAATGATCGAGTGATGTTTGGACACTGTGCTGAGAGATTACTTCCTGGCACATGGAAGAAAGTGCATGCTAAGAGGATGAGTCCATTTTGAGTTCGAAAGAAGGTTAGTGCTAATGCATACGAGTTGGATCTTCCGAGTGATATGGGTATTGGTTCTGTATTCAATGTGGAAGACCTTACTCTTTATCATGGGCCTTTTACTCCTTATCATGGGCCTTTTGATGATTCCATCCCCTCTTCCACTTTTCCTACTTGTATCCCTATTTCGCCTACACTTGCTAACCTTGATGAGCCTATACTTGTTACTCATTTACTTGTTCCACCTGTACCTCTTACTGTTCCTTCACAACGTACAATAGAAGTTATTGAGGATGTGTTTGATGAGCAGGTTGTGTTGACCAGACAGGGTGGTTACTGACAATTTTTGGTGAAGTGGCGCAACAGGCCTCCGGATGATTGTACATAGATTGGTGTTGAGGAGTTCCGTCGGCTTAATCCAGGCCTTTTGGAGAGATATGAGGCTTTCACTTCGTTAGAGGCTTCGCTTTCGCAGTCGGGGAGAGTTGATAGGGATTGATCCATAAGACGTCGTCGTGGATGATTCGTTATTTTGTTATTTATTTATCAGGTGTATTTATTTAGTTTGTTGGACTTCTTATTTATTGGTTTATTTCAGTATTGAGTTATTTATTTAGAGACCCAATTGTTACTAGGCTTAGGGTTATTAGAGTTTATCTTGTAAGTCATGTCAGACTCTTTACACTTATATTGAAATTATCCTAATTATTGGTTGCGATTAATACTTTTCCTTCTTAACCCTAGGGGTAGTGGTTCTCCTGCGGTTGGATCACTCTAATTCTTTTAATTTTCCTTATTAATTTATCACTTCTAATTAATTATTTGTTAATCAATTTACGTCCTACATCACACACACACACACATATATATATATATATATAATTTTAAATTACAATTAACATTACAATTTCATAAGCAAAACTATTAAATATCATTGATAATAAAAATTAAACAAATAGGATCCTTGCTCATATCATAACTTACAACTCCTGAACTATTCGCCATTTAAATATCTATATAACACAATTACACAAAATTACATAACTACATGATATTGATACATCACTAACGCTACTTATATAAAATTAATAATATAACATTAAATTGCATAATTTTATATATATATATATGTATATATGTAATATATAAGTATACTATAGATATATAAATTAATATGCTGAAAATACTATATTAAGCCGTCCGACTAGATACCAAGTCGGGCAAATCGTCAATTTGAACCGACTAGGCAGCGACTAACTGCTCAAGCCGCACGACTTAGCGACAACTGTCGACTTGCACATCCAGCAGCGACTAGTCGTCGCTTAAGCGACTTAATAACTATGGTGGATTCTCCTCTACCTGGTGCCTGCTTCTCATATTCTATGATGCTAACTAGACTCAATAACTATGGTGGATTCTCCTCTACCTGGTGCCTGCTTCTCATATTCTATGATACTAACTAGACTTAATAACTATGGTGGATTTTCCTCTACCTGGTGCCTGCTTCTCATATTCTATGATGCTAACTAGGGAATCAGTCGGTTATCATTGAGCTTCATCTTTTCACATGAGATTTCTTTATTTTATGTGTAAGTGTGAAATATTATACAAGACCAGCCCACATATGGCTGTAAAACAAACTAAGCTACTTCGTACTTGGCTGTAGAGTGAAGAATTGCTTGTTAGAGCCTCTGCTAGGGTTATTCTAAGATAAACAAGCCATGATTCAACGTAGTTTGAGCTTGTGAATCAGTTAAGTTCAGCTGGATAAATTAGTAAAGACTACTATTTTATAATAGACCAAGTTACTCAAGCCCTTGCAGTATGCTTAGATGAAGGGATGGTTTGGAGAGGTAATCAAGCTGACTTTGACCGCACTTTTAAAGTTTATTAGTTAACCAAGTCCGAACAACCCTGCACTTACCTTTGCTTTGCTTGTTTATATTCGTATGATCATACTCAAAGCTATTTGTATTTGACCGTAGCTTGTTATATATTCAACTATGTCTTTTCTGCATTGTATATTACATGTAATTCATTTCAGGTGTTTATACATTCGAAAATGATGATATTAAGTTGCATAAATGTAATCAATTCCTGCATCAAGGGCTCATCTTTCATATTAAGCAGTAATACTGTTTGTTTTTTTTTTGTTAGTTTTTTAATTTTGGGGCTTAATTGTCAGGATGACAATGGGAACAAGATGGTTAATGAGTACATACGTGAGTGTAAGATTGGCTCTGGTAGCTATGGGAAAGTGGTAAGCTCAATACTGAAGATTTATTCTATCAAACTGTGTAAAAGAAATTATTCTAAAATATAGACTTGCATTGCAACAGGTTCTTTATCGAAGCCGTGTTGATGGGAAGCATTATGCAATCAAGGTTGGACTTTTCATCTTTAAGTGGCATTCCTGTTGCAGAATATACTATTACTATCTTAGAAATTTTTTCCCTGTATATGTTATGAATTCGTTTTATCTTCCTGGATTTAAACATTTTTTGTTCTTTAGCTTATTGGATTTTTTTTTAATGTCTGCCAGCGTTTCTTTCTTCTTTTTTTTTTTCTTTTTGCCCCCTCGAGGTTGGATGTGAGCTTGATTAGGCTAGTCTATCAGCCTTGGTTACTCTTTACCATTTTTTGTTATCCTAAACATGTTTTGAAGAATGATGAACTAACTCAACTATGTACAAAATAATCAACAGTTATAATGTTACATTGACAAGATTTGCATGGTTGCCAAACACTTATTGCGGGATGTACTCGAGGCTTGATTACTTCTAAGTGGGAATGTTGTTTCTTTATTAGTACTTTTGGAGCCAATACTGCACTTTGGAAAAGGAAATTTTAATAACAGATGGAGATTTTGCAATTGTAATTAAATTAATGTGTCACTTTTATGAATGTAGGCCTTTCACAAGTCTCATTTGTTAAAGCTGCGAGTAGCACCATCAGAGACTGCCATGACTGATGTTCTTCGTGAGGTATTATTTTCTTGCTATCTTCTGCACTCTTCTTTTTGGGATATTAGAAATTTTCTCAGCTCTTGGTATTGCATCTCAACATGGATCATTTTCTAAGTTATGATGAAGTCTTTTTAAATGCATTACTTACTCTTTGATTACTACTTATCTATAAGTTAAATTGGGCAGTGCTTCTGTAGTTGCTGCATCCTATATTAGTTTCCATACTTATATTAATGGTTTCTTTTGCTTTCAACTATCAATCTATTCGCTTACCATTTCCAGTATGAAATTAACTTGGTTAGTTTTTGTGTGTATGTGGCCACTCTCACTTGTCTGCTTTACTGTCCTTTTATCTTCGTGTGTTTTATCTTTGATTTAAAGTTAATTATGTAGTTTTGCTTTGCAGGTTCTAATTATGAAAATGCTGGAGCACCCCAATATAGTAAATCTTATTGAGGTGATTGATGACCCAACAACAGATCACTTCTACATGGGTATTTCTTCTCTTTCTCACTCCCCCTATCTCTCCCTCCCCCCTCACCCACCCCTTCTCCCTCTCTTCTCACGTCTATGTGCGACTAGTTGATCTTCATCGCAAACTGTACTGTCAATTCTGAAGTGTGTGAAAATTCGCGTTTTGTTTGACCAAAATCCATCTTTCTTTTGTTTTTTGTTCAGTTCTCGAATATGTTGAAGGCAAATGGGTCTGCGAAGGTTCTGGTCCGCCAGGTGGTCTAGGAGAAAATACTGCACGGAAGTATTTGCGGGATGTAGTTTCTGGGTTGATGTATCTCCACGCTCATGTATGACCTGATAGCTCCATTTATTAACTTTTAATTCAACTGATTTTCTCCATTTTACATCAATTCCCTATTTAACATTTAGTTTGTCAATATTACAACAATATCTACTTAACTTTGAATTTCTCAATGGCTAGGTAAATTTTGTTCTGGCATGTTTTTTGGTTGTTCCACTATATGCCCTTCAGAGGGATAGTTTCCCTTGTTTGTGATATAGTATTTAGTCTTACTAAGATTAATCCCTATTGAGAATTGGATGTTTTTTCAACGATCAAGAAAAGACATCGGAGAAATGCTGATGGATTGTTTCTATGCAAGTAGTGATATTGGTGTCTGGGCTTTTGGAATTATAAGAACTTTTGATAAGTAAAGTCAGCATATTTTGAATTATTAACAAGTACTGCTTTTTTATTCTTAGTTGAAATCCTAGTTAGTAAATACATATAATTTTCCGTTTAATACACATTCATACGTCAAGTATGAAAAACTCTTGTTTCCTGAACAAAAACTTAATGAAAAATACTTGTACTTTTGAATTGAAACGTATGAGGCACGTTTATAATTTCTTACATGTACTTTTGAAAAATAAAATTTGGAATAATTTTTATACTTTGTCTTATTAATTTTTGATAACAGTTTCAAGCAATATACAACTATATTATGAGCATTTTTCATTTTATAAACTGATTTTTGCGACCGTAGCATATACAAAAGGAAATAATATACAAAAAGTAACGTACTTTCAACCCGAATTTTTAAAGAGTTATCCTTTAATATGCATGACTTTAGTAATATGTATATTTACCGTATGTGTATTTTTGTGCTGATTTTTTTTTAATGTTTTTACACTAACTTGTTTTATACCCGTATGTATAGTGTATAGTATTATTTCCATTCTGTTTTTTACTAACTATAGTCGAAACCCTTATTCAGTAATGCATTTAGCCTTTAGAACTGGAAATATTTGGGAGTAGCTTACCTATGCAGTTTGAGGCATCTTCAAAAGTATATGCATTATCAAATCTGTTCAAGGGTGGTCTGTGTGTCTCAATTCTTTTCAGGGGTTGTCTCCTTTCAAATACAAGATTGAAATACCCCTTTGCTAAACTGATAATCTGGATAATTTAAATTGTTCTAATTCTGATTTCTATTTTATATTTTTATTTAAGATAATCTTACCATGCATGTAATATTTAGATACTGGACCCACCAATGAAATGAATGAATGTTTATTTCCCATCATGCCTTCTCCATAGCTTAGCTTCCAACTTTTTAATACTATGTATATTGAGTACCCTTGGTGTCTCAGTTAACATTCATATGAATATTAAAAATTTCCTTTTTCTCTAAACTACAGAATATTGTGCATGGGGATATTAAGCCTGACAATCTCTTGGTTACTGGCTCTGGTACAGTAAAGATAGGTGACTTCAGTGTCAGCCAGGTTTTTGAGGTAATGAGCTTTTTTTCATTTTCCCTTATTTAACCAGGGTAATCACTTGAGTATGATACCGTCCTAAAGTACTGATATGTATGAAGTTGAATCAGTTGATATGTGTACAATGCAAATGTACCACTTTCTTCCTTTTTTCTGTATCAACCAAGTTATTGCAGGATCTGCTGTTGCTCATGATGTTCATTTTAGCTAATAAGATATTTCAAAATAATTATGGTTCTCTTGTTAATTACTGATATTTCATAGAATACTTATATATGTATTATTTTATTTATTTATTTTTGATTTGGTAAGTTTGGGTCCAAGTATGGGGATTGGAACCAACAACCTTAAGGTTTATTGCTCAAGGCCTCTGCCATTTTTCCCACTCCTCCTTGTTTAAATTACATACGTATTATTTGGTAAAAGAGATGAACCAAATTATAGAATGGCTTTGGCACTCTGGGATATTGTGCTATGCTAATGATTAAAAACTAGTGATCTAGTTACGATAAATGATACTCGATATTCATATACTCAATCAGGTTTGGTGAGCCCCTGTATATACTCTTGAAAGCGGATTCATGTTAACATTATGTTTGACTTTGAATTTTAGCACATGTTAAGCTTCATGTTGTAGGATTGCTTTAATTGGGTGCATAAATAAACTGTTGTGCTCTTTCATGGTTGTTTCATTAATCAGTTTTTGGGAATTCTATGCTGCTGATGTAGTGAATTTTTGAGTTCTTATCTGATTCCAGTTTTTACAATTTATTTCTACTCAAGGAACTTTGGTGTCAATACGGGTTGTCTATCCTGTTCTAATGAAGTTATATCTGTAGGATGATAATGATGAGCTTCGCCGCTCTCCTGGGACTCCTGTTTTTACTGCTCCGGAGTGTTGTTTAGGTCAGACATTACTCCTAATGTGAAAACTAAAGTAACTAAATCAATATTTCTTGGAGTCAGAATTTTTTGCAAATTAATCTTGATATTCTTTTCTGGTTAATAGGTGTGACATATCATGGCAAAGCTGCCGACACTTGGGCAGTTGGAGTTACTTTGTACTGTATGGTGTTGGGTAATTACCCGTTTCTTGGAGATACTCTGCAGGATACATATGACAAGGTGTGAGTTGCTTGTGTCACTATTTCTGAAAATATTATTGAAATTATCATCATTGATTTCTTAATCTTTTGCACTTTTTTTCGGTTCTTGCTTTGTGGCTTTCACTAAGAGAAGTTTTTCCTCCCTCCTTTTACAGATTGTTAGCAATGAATTGTTGCTCCCTGATAATATGAATCCTTTGTTGAAGAACTTGTTAGAGGGACTTCTTTGCAAAGGTCAGTCTTTCCATCGTGAAATTTCATTGACCCAGATGTGATATCTACTTTCTCCACCCGCTCCACCCAACTAGTTTTGCTAATGCTATATATATATATATATTTGTCACAACTTGCTGAAAAATGTTATTCGTACTTTTGTCATTGTTTTTACTGTTTCACTTGTTGAACAATTCTCTTGCAGACCCGAGACAGCGCATGTCTCTAGCAAAAGTTGCAGAGCATGCCTGGGTGATTGGAGAAGATGGGCCTATCCCGCAGTATTCATGTTGGTGCAAGCAAAACAAGGTGCAGAGGGAATGATCTGGTCGAGCAGAACGAAAGTTCTCACATGAGCAATACCAAGTTACTAACACAAGGTTTTAACTTGTCAGATCCGGTTTGTATAGTAAAAGCTAGGCGTTCTTCCCCCCCTTTTTTTAATGACTCGTAAAACGAAAGAAACATGTTAAAGCTCATAAAAAGAATTGTACGATGGGTTACTTGAGAGATTTCTGCACTGCAAGATATGTGAGAGCTAGATTTATGACCAAGCATGTAGCAGTTTATCAAAAACAGTTGGGAAAGTGTCGAAGAGTGTGTTGTTAGGGATCTTGGCAAATGCTTTTGCATACTCCTAACACAGGTCTTTCATTGTATAAAAGTACTGTTACTCTGATATTGTATGTGAGCTTTGGATGATGTTCTATGATACAATCTAATAAAAAAATTATTTCAAAATTCAATATAGTTCCATATAGGTACAGGTTTGACCTTCATACAGGTTGGGATTGAGCTTCATGTAGGCAGACTTCAAGTTGACCTTCATGAAGGTTGTCTCGAATTCTTTTATTGTTATCAAGCTGATCATTTTCGTTTTATTAATTTTCAGTCATTTATAAAAGCAAAAAATTGTTTAAGAAAAGGAAATATGATGAAGCTAATTGATATTATTTTGAATTCTGGAAATACAGTGATATCAATGTTTTCATTATAAATCTTTAACAAGACATGTAATTTAAAATTTTCTAAAATCTTTAGCAAGGCATTCTAATCTAACAAATTGCAGGTGGAATTTATATCAGTAGGTGTAAGCTTTACATACAAAAGCAATACTCTTCTTTCCACAAAAAGATTTCCTTTTTAGCTTTGATCCCTTAAGTCAACTAGTGAAACAATAAAAATTTGAATTTTGTTGATAATTTATTTTAATTTTTGAAATAACAATTTTGTACTTACTAATACTTTATAATTTTTAAGTTGTTAAAATACTAACTATAGCATTAATCAAAATCAAATAAATTTACATCAATTTTGAATTTTAGAATTTCACATTTAGACTAAAAACAATATAATTAAACAAGACTTTATTTTTTATTTTTTATTATTATTATTAATTTTTTTTTTTGTGAATTGGAATAAGTTATAACTTTTATAATCACCAAAAACATCAAATTAAGGTCTAATATTCACCAAATGTGATGGCTAGGGCAGTAGTTATCTTGTCCATATGGAAATAATTGTTTGTGAATTCGAAATTTGATGAGAAAATATGCAAAGAAAGACGTTTTTCACACAAGTAACAAGAGACTAAAAAAAAGTAACAAAAAAGACCTAAAAATTGCTTGCAGATCAAGGGGAAAATATGATATACCCTATGAGATTAATTCAACATGTACTCTGATTTTTCAGCGGGAGTAGTCTGCATTTTATATACTGTGTTGTGTATATAATAAAACAAAAAAGACACTGCAACAAAGGGGAAAGTGTTGACACCAAATTTGAACAAGTAGAGTATACCACCAATGCAATCAAAATGAAATCATACAAATGTTGAACAAACCAAAACTTAGGTTTAAAAGTTAAAAGATCGTCAATCATTAGCATCAAGTCAAAAGGAAAGACCAGAGAACTGAAAATTAGTTACTCTTAGGGTAACAAGAAGGTTATATAATAATGTGCCTCAAAACTATGCTAAGCTATCCAGAAAAAGTTTTAGGCATTTATATCAGGCTCAAAGCAACCAAACATGTAACTTGATGAATATAATCCATGAAGCAATTATTGCATAAATTGCATAATAGTAAACATAACAGATGTTTCCCCCCGTACATATGGGGCTAAAAACGTACACATACAAATATCATATTAAACCAAATAAAGTTCAACAGAGGTTTGCCAGTAGATTAGATCAAATCCACCAGTTCACCTTCAATTTATTCTCCAAATGAAAAGTCTAAAACAAGGCATGGAAGTCAACCCCATTTAGATGAGGCTTCCAGGCTCCCACCACTGATGGGCAAAGACACCACCATTTCTGAGACCTTTGAAGAGGCTCCTGCAGTCTCCACATACAGTATCTTTGCAATCTGCAGGGTCCGAACAGTGAATGAAGAGTTCATCAACATGGCATATTGCTCCACTTTCATATAATTCAAACAGAATTTTCAGCTCTGCCACTCTTGCGTTCATCATAAGGACCACAAAGTCCGCTTTTGTAATTGTTTGTTTGAACCAGCAAACAAATGCAAATCCATCTGCCTCTGGTGGTTCACTCAAATCTTCATCTGCCAGAAAAAGTGGAGCAGAATAATCTCCAATAAGTCCTGGATGATAGACAAAGGTAATACCAGGTTTTCTCACATAAGAAGAGAGCGCAGAAGTGTCATGATCAATGACGTAAACATCAAAAGCTTGTGGCAGGACATGGTAATTGGGCTCGAAGATTTCATCTATGCTAGAGTTCAACAACTCACCAGCACCAACATTGATATAAACCAACCTATTTCTTGAGGAAATATTCATGAATTTGGGTAAGTAGGAAATTTCAGTTTCAAGTTGTCCCAGTTGGTTTACGGCAAGAGGCTCAATGTACTTTATAAAGGGCTTATTGTTTGTAATTGATGGGCACTCGTCAGGAAGCCGGTAATGCTCAAATAGATCAACATTGTCGAATCTTTTCTTGAATATTACAAGTGTAAAGGAGCCAATACCGCATACATGGACAACACTGGAACTCTTCAAAAATGATGAAACCGGAGTGGCAGACCTTACCAAGCTGCCCGAGTAGAAAGTAGGGGTACCCACGAGTATCGCGCCAATTCCACCAGGACGCAAGACGCGCTCAATCTCTAGCACGAGAAGAGCTGGAACGGAAACCCTATCAAGAGCTCTTGAGAACACGAAATCGAAATAATTGTCCTTGAAATCAAGCTCATACACGAATCGTTTCTTCCAAAGGGAGAAAAATGGGTGTCTATGAATACCAATTGCATTAGCGAACCCCAGTTCTCGCAACAACAACACAGCCGAAGCTGACCCCTCCCCAACAGACAGTGCTCTAGCACCAGAATCCAACATATGCTTTTCCATCAGCTCTTTAAACACGCTCCTAGTCAAATTCTTTTCTTTGCACGGCACCGAATCTCCAAAGATCCGCCACGCAAAAGCAGATACGGGTTTCAAAAACCCGGTCAAACTCACATATGGGCTTGTCGCAATAATATCCAATGGGCATTCATCAAATTTCGACAAGAAAGGCTCAGTTTTTCGAATATCATTGGCCATTTGAACAAAGGAAATGATTGCCATAGCCAATGTGAACATAAAAACTCTCAGAAACAAACGCTTGGCTAATGACCCACGAAGGATTTGCCATTTCAAGGCCTTAAAATCCATCTCTAGTGTTCAGATTTTCAAATTTTTAGCTCAAATTCTTAGTCTTCTTCGTATAACAGATCTATAACGATGTTTTAATTGTACCCAAGATTTGATTTTGAACAGAATAATCAGATCAAAGAGTGAAATTGAGTGAAACAAACAGCAGAATAACAACTAATTTAGCGAGTACAAAACCTGGAGGAGGTGTGATTTCCACCCACCAGTAATCCCATTGAGCTTTGAGACCCTAACCACACCCTTCTCGGAACCCTTCTACTCATCGGTTCGAACCACTTCTGACCCATCTCGGACCCAATGCACGTCTTCAATTAAAACTCTACATTATCAACAAAGAAAATTCAAACAATTACAAAGAATTTACATTTGGGTATAAACAAAGGGTTAGGGTTAGGGTTTGGCTATGAAACAGTGTGTTTTAGATCTCAAATTAAATGAATGAAGTAAGACTGATGAGTGGGGAAATATGGGTGAGGTTTAAGAAGAACATGGAAGCTTCCTTGTCACTGGCAGCAGTGTGAATATGTGGCGATTTTAGAGAGGCTGAGTACAGTTGATTTGACCCGGACATTATTGTTCTTGTTGACTCAGCTAGACTCGGTAGCATCTTCCGAGTTGACAGGGAGAAGTGTCGGTGAGTCGTATGTTCGAGTTAAGGAGAAACTAATTCAATTTCCACCGCTAATCAAATTCAGGATTCTTATGCCTGTACAACCTGGATTTGTTTTGTATACTATAAAGCACGCTTTTATGTGGCCGGAATATTATATTTATATGATTATTATATGTGTAGGAGAATACTCTTATATACATAAATTATATCAGTACATTAAAAGTTGATTTTAAATAATATTATTTTTATTTTAAAATTAAAAATACAATTTGACTTTTTTAATCGGATGACGACATATTAAATTTCAAAATTACTATGATTCGTAAAAATTTAGAATGAAATAAATTTTGTGATTAATAGTTTTATTATAACCTATACAATTATAATAATTTTATCAACTAAAATTAAATAAATTCACATTAATTTAAAGTTTAATATGCCATCGTTTGACATCAAAAGTCAAATTGTATCTCTAATTTTAAAATAAATAGAGTATAAAAAGTAGAAAATAAGATTTGTTACTTGAATTTTTTATAGTACATTTATTAGTATATGGCTCCTATTATTTGTGCATAATTTATTTTTTAATATAGTGTTTTGCACATATATTATTTATTATATAGAATATACTGCATTCCTCTCGCAAAAACAAATTCTTGTTTATATAATTTGTAAATAATTTTAATAAATTTTGTGTCGATTTTATCTACAAAAAATACTTTGTCAGTTAAACAATGATCTCACTATAATAAAATAGTGATAACAAAATAAAAGACGTTATGTTATTTTATAACAATATCAATAAACAATAAAAATATAATAAATATAACATTTTTTGTAGAACAAAAGGACTATATACTATGTCCTCATATTTTCTGTTAAGCTTTTTTCATTGAATACCAAAAAAAAAATAAGTTGTACCGAAAGTCTAATAACAATAGTATTTAAAAAATTTATATACTAAAAGGTATAATATTTTAAATTATAAAGAAATATTTAAATATATTTTCATATATCTATAATACATTAAGGAAAAATATTGCGTACACGTTCGGATTAAGGGATTTTGATAATCCTATTATAGTATCACCATGCCATGTACACAACCCTATTAAAGTAAATACTAGGTAGGCTCATAGAAACTAAGAAAAGTATTAAAAGCTTGAATCTAACTAGAATATAATATAAGGTTAAACAAGCGTCTGTATTATAAAGCGACTCACTTTATATTAAACAAGCGGCTATATTATTATAAAACGAGTCACTTGAACCGTTGAAGTTAGTAATATAATCGTGTCATATTTTTTTTTAAAAAAATTCTCCCTCTTTTATTTTATAAATTTAATCATATTATTATATTGTCTTTTAATAATATCTTTTTTTCAGTATTTTAATTTTATAAAATTTTATATTATTTTATATAATTTATTCATGCAAGACATGTAGCATCTATGCGCAAATAGTAACTAAAAGCCATTTTTAAGATTGAGAGTTTTTATTAGGAGGTTCAGGTCTTCCAATTAGGAAAAGGACATTCATATACATTTTCGACACGTGTACAATAATTACTTTTTTAACCAATAACCTATAACATGTGGAGGTCAGTTTGTATTAATTATGTATGGTTCATTACACGTGTCGAAAATGTATAAAGAGATCCTTGAAAGACTCGAACCTCTTAATAAAAACCTCAAGATTGGACCCAATCACTCGATCAATTATTTTCATAATTGCTTAGTGGGACCACAACTTACAAAGATGATAGTACCATCAATTAAAATAAGAGAAAGAGTGTTAATAATTAATGGTATACAATAGTAGTTGTTAGATGAAACCCATGTGTAAATGATACGATCATTCAAACAATTTTGGACACTATCGTAACTTTTTCCATCTCATAACATATAATAATAACGTTAAATTATATATGCCACTGCTCCTGGTACCGACGTTCCGATTGCCATCGTCCTTAATTATTAGTATTATTAATATAAATAATAACTATATAAATATAAATATAAATAAAAATTACTATATAATTAGTAGTAAAATAAAGTGTCAGATAACGTAAATTTGGGAAAAGAGAAGAGAGTCGAAGATAAATTTATATACAAGGTTAATTTGATATGACTTCATCAAACAATCAACGTGAATTTGCTCCGGTTTCATAATTATTAATTTACGTGACACAAAGTTATATGTGTGTAATTAAGAAAAAAAATTAAATATTAAAATAAAACTCGAAAAACTTGGATGAAAAAAGAATCAAGTAATTTTTTTTTAATTTTTATTTTAAGATGTAATATAGCTCTTCATCAAAATTAACTACTCTATATTCCCTTTATAATATAAATAGATATAGATAGATAAATAAATAAAAGAGATCAAATTATATATTTATATATATATATAATCACACGAGATATTAACAGTTATTTTTTTTATAATTTGTCAAAAATATCATTTTTATAACTAAAATACTCTGAATTCTTTCGTCTTTTCCCTCTCCCATTATCTTTCATTTTTACACCCTCCCTTTATCTTTCATTCCCTATTTTCTCTCCACACTCTCCCCATGTATTTTCCTCGCATTCTAAAAGACCAACATATATTATTACTAGAATATATATATATATATATATATATATATATATATATATATATATATATAACACTATAAATAGAGAGATGTATGGGACTCTACACCAAAATTTAACTCAAATAATGGAATAAGAGTAGTGATTGAGTTATTATTGTTGTACGTGTATGTGTTAACAACCATGTATCCGAGTGAGTCCCAACTGATATGAGTGCCACTTTAATTGAAAATGAAATATCACTAAACAATACAATATATATGGAGAAAGACATTTGATTTCGTGAAAATGAAGTTTATAAGACGTTTACTACAATTGATTAGGGTTGAGCAGAAAATTTCAAAACCGGACAAAATAAATCTGTTTGTATTCAAATATTTCTTTACGTATTATTAATTTTTTAAATCAATTTAAGACGTTTATAAGTTCAAAATTAATATGAATTCTACTAACTTTAGTCAATACAATGATGACTATCGCAAAATATCTAAAAAGCACTTATTACTCATTATAAGATTTATTGTTTCATAATTTTTAATAAATCATCTCAATTTTAAGTTTAAAAATATTTTGAACTGACTTTCAAAAGTCAATAATGATCTCATAATTTGGAACAGAGATAATAAAATAAAGAGTGATGAGCTTCTTGATAACACCAAATAAGTACTTATAAATGCTAATTTAAAACTTGTTTGATTACTTAAATTCTTTATTTGAAACATTCTAGTTATTGTTAAAAAAATATTAATTTGGTGTTAATTTAATTTGAATAAAAATAATATTAATTAATATTTTCAATTTGTGTAATGTATTTTTTTTTTGGTCTAAGGGTAGTTTTGTATCCGTACCATAACCGCAAGAAATTGTATTAACATGGTTACTAAAAATTAAAAATTACATATTGTAATTACAGTGAGAGCTTAAAACCATACCGTACTCTCTCCTAACTCTGACCATGATCATTAATGAAACGGGTGAGAAGAGCAAAACCCGAATTCGAGTCCAAACCCGCCGGATAGAAAAACTATTTAGAAGAAATGAAGGCTCTGCCATTCCCAAAACGAGCCTCTTATTGTACTTCCGGCAGACCAGCGGGTCTTGTAGCCACGGCCCACGGGCCATATGTGCTTGGTCAATTGACCCATAAAGTGGAAGTTCAGATAATTTAAAGAACTTTCTTTAATTGCTGATGATCAGTTGAGTTTGAGCCCTTTTTTTTGGTTCTTAACATTAATATACAACAATTAAAAAGTAATTACAAAAATAAGACACACACAAAATAATTATAAAAATAACAAAACACAATATACTTAATCGCGGTTTGACTGAAAAACGGGAGGGGTATGGAGGAGGGAGGGGGAGGCAGGCGAGAGGGGCAGGGAAGAGGAAGGAGGGAGGAGGAGGCGAGAGGCAGGCGGGGGAGGGAGGAGGGAGGGGGAAGGCAGGCGGGAGGAGGGAGGGGGAAGGCAGGCGGGAGGAGGAGGGAGGCGGGGGGAGGCGGGACGGCGGCGGCGGCTACTTACAAATGTGTCCAACCTTAATACCAAGGTAACCAACTTTTAATACAAATGTAACCAAACCTTAATACGAAGGTAACCAAACATTAATACAGAGATAACCAAATATTAATACAGTGGTAACCAACCTTAATACATAGGTAACCAACCCTTAATACAAAGGTAACCAAACCTTAATACAGATGTAACCAAACATTAATACAGAAGTAACCAAACATTAATACAGAAGTAACCAACTTTTTATACAAAAGATAACCAACCCTAAATACAATGGTAACAAAAACTTAATACAAAATGTATCCAACCTTAAAACAGAGGTAACTAACCTTGAATAAAAAAGGTAATCAAACCTTAATACAGAGGTAACCAACCTTAGTATAGAGGTAACCAACCTTAATACAAAGGTAACCAACCTTAATGAAAAGTAACCAAAACTAGTTACTACGCTTTCAGAAATTATCACAGTCAGCTTTATATTGGACAACTGCATGCGGATGAAACTAAATCCAAGGAAATTATCAAATATTTTTCAAATTACAAAAAAAAAGAGAATATTATTTATATAACCCATGAAAAGGAATTAAGATGTGATACAGACTAGCATTCATATGTGGTCGGAAGAAAGAGAATCAATTGCTTTCAATAGTTATCTAATATTATCTAATAAGACAAGTTGGCCGGCGGCATAAGCAAAAGTGAGGAGATTAGTACTAGTATTCATTAACGTGATGTGATATATATGTGATAACTTATAGCGGAAGGAGGTCGGGAAGAGGGAGGGTTGCGGGAGGGAGGGAGGCGGAGGGAGGGGGCGGGAGGCGGGACTGGGGTGGTGGGCGGGAGGGGTGGGGTGGCGGGGACAAGGGGAAGAAAGAAGGTGGGAGGGGATGGGAGGAAAGAGGGCAACGGAAGGGATGAGATGGGCGGAGGGAGGACGGGGAAAGAAGAAGATGGGAGAGAGAGAGAGTGTGATGAATTATATTAATATTGTAAATAAAAATAAAAAAGTGTAATATTTTTGTAATTATTTTATAGAGATATGATTTTTGTAATTATTTTTAAAAATGTACTAATATATGTAATTTATCCTCTCTTTTTTTTAATTTTATTTTTGGTATGTTTTGATATGCAACAAATTGATGTTTAAGTTTCTGTAAAAGGAATGGGAAATTAGGCAGTTTGCATTATTATTAGTATGCATATAAACTTTGATTTTTGTGAAGAAATATAGAAAATTAAGTATGAGGATCATAAACAAAAAGTATGATCACTGATGTATATACTATACACCGAGGGCATTAGGATCACCTCTATTATATATATTCTTCAATTTCATCCCAAACTAAATTAATACACATTCAGCGACATAAATATTACGGCAAAATAAAATTTGTCGCGAACACTTAGCAACAAAAATTTTCTTATCGTGCTGAAAGTGTCAATAAATATAATATTTATGTCGCTAAATGTGTATTGAGAGAATTGAAGAATAGGTATAATGGAGGGGATCCTAATCGAGCATTTGAGGATCTGTTTCTAATTTTTATGGCCTTTTGAACCAGGGATTCTTGATTTTTTCTCCTTAAGAAATATCAGAATATGTGTTTAATAAATGTTTTCTGTTTTGATATTTTTGAAACTACCCACAGTGCATTTTAAAGCAAAACTCCTCAATTGCAGGCTAAATGTATTCACTTTTTCTTTAAAAAAGATATGCATTCAAAATTTATCAAAAGCTATTCCAATCCCCTTGTTGGGACCAAAATTACTCATCAATTTTAAATAAATAAAAATAAAAATTGGAATCAAAATCTATGTAAAGAATATTACAGAGAGAGTAACTTATATTTCAAAGAAATTCAAATCAATCATATAGGGAGAGAAAGAATGTAAATTTAGAAGGATGAATTAATTAATGTTTCAAGACTTTATTTAGAAACAATACAATTTCAAATTATTTGGAGAAACTTTAGGAATAACTAAACTAGTTATCGTGTCATATATTGATTGTGGTTAGTTGATAAGATATGAATAGAAGGTATGTAAAATAGGAGAAATTTTTAATAAAAAAAAAAGGGAACAAAAGAAGAAAGTGAGCTTGTTCAAGTGAACTATTTTACATGATATGACTGCATGTTATCAATACTCTAAGAACTCAACCTTACTTGCGGAGGCTTGTATTAGTTCTATACACTGCATTTCTTGTATTCTTGCTTTACTTTACGGTTGATGCCTTCATCGTCTCGGTCCTGATTTACCAAATTTAGTCTTCTGCAGTACATTTCGTGTGATCCTGAAAGCTTAGTGGCCAATGCTATTTATTTAGCTGCACAGCATCTGGTTTGGCTCACCATAGGGCCAAGTTTATGCCCAATTTTTGGCCTTTGCAACCCATCAAAACCATGGGTTGATCTTTTCCCTCATACTCCACATTGTGAGCTGTATATTATGATGAAAATGTTCCGTTCATGATTGGAATTGTCTCTATTCTCTACAATATCTGAATTTTTTTAGACTGTTTATTTTATGTGTGTCAAAGTCTAGTTCGGGATCCGACTTTTGACCCGACTATAAATATTTTGTGCGGTGACCCGAAGTGAAAGAAATATAAGGTTTAGTGGTGGTAGCGGAAGACCGAGGTTGATACCTTTTATGTTATTTGGGGCCTATTATGTTTTTAGCCCGACTGTATATATGTTATTGCAGCTAGGGTTTCGGTATTTTTTTCCTTGTCAGTGTTGGTCGTTTCTTATAGATAGAGAGATTCATAGCTTGTATTCTTTATACTTTGATATAGTGAATAGTGATTGATATCTTCTGACTCGCCTGTGGTTTTTCTCGATTTGGATTTTCCACGTAAATCTTGTGTTCTTATCTTTATTTTCTGTCGTTGATTCTGTCTTTGTATAGTTTGTTCCAACAGTTTAGATGGTGGATGAGGTGATTAATTGTTGCCAACTCCCCCCATCTCCATGATTTTGGCCCATAAGTACAGTGCAAAGTTTATTCCTTGCACCTCCCTTGATGTAGTAAGGAAATTTTACACATGCCGATTGTCTGACATGCAAACTTGCTGTTACCCTCAGGCTGGAGTTTGAAATGTTTTAACAGATATGATCTTATCATAAAACCTTATGCAAGTTCAGTTTGATGGCTTCACCTATCAATACCACTGTAACTCTTAGGAGCAGGGTGTCAGGATAAGGCTCCACATTTCTGTTACCTTATAACGCTCTTAAGAGTTGACTATGCTGTTATAAAATATATTGCACAAGCGAATCAAGCAATAAGCAACTTGCGTGCTATAATTGAAATAGATGCCCCCAGTGGAGGGTTTCTAAACAATTTTGCTACGTCTTTTTAATACACTTGACAACAGGATATTCATTAATTAGCAGATTATCTCTTATGATGGTAATTTACTTTAAACGGGTACCACATATTTTGTTGGCACTGTCTGGTTAGCTTGAACTGGATTTTGTGAGTTTGCCAAAAGCTATCTTTTCAACTTTTAATCAAGCTTCATCTTGATTGCCACTCGGGGAAAATCTTATGTTTGACTTACAGTTACTCTGACAGCATAATTATTGTTCTGACATTATCAATACCTTAATTTTTGGCTAATCATCCCAAAGTTTGGTAAGTTATGCAGTCCCTTTATTATTAATTGCTGCATTGAAGTGAATTTTTTTCTAAAATAAGATTATTTTTTTCCAAATTTTTTTATGGCTTCTGGGATATACTAACCACTATTGCCTCTCAGTTAGATTGTGAGTAAAATATTCTCTGTTTTTGACTTTGTGTCCATTTTGCTCACTCATGTTTGCAGTCCCTCACTCACTTAACCAGACTATTTCACTCATTAGTGGTGTTGAACAAGGACCGTTTGACAATGGAATGACTTATTTAGAGAACTTTTTGACCTTGTATATATACACATAATATATACTTATACTAACACTTCGCCCGTGCCTCCGGCACTACGAAGAGCGGGGAAGAAGAAAGGGAACGGAGGAGGAAAAGAGAGAGGCGAAGAAGAAAGGGGAAGGAGGGAAGAAGAAAGGGGAAGGAGGGTAGACATATAAAGAAGGAAGGATTAGATTTATCCGAAATTTTGGACGGTTCGGATGATTTAAGAGGTTGAGCGGGAAAAATTTTACATTCAAAATCATTTGTGTTTTGTTATATAGATATAATACTATATAATAATTATAGTGAGAAAAATGAGGAAAAGAAAAAAGAATTGTGTGTCATGAGCTACACATAGTATCAGTGGATGAGCACTACGTTCCAGTTAGAGGATGAGAGTTCATGGCTGACTAATTGAATTCTATCCTTGTACGTAGAGCTTCGCAGTAATATTTAACTAAGTTGCATTATTTTAAAATTTGAAAAATGACGATAATAAAGTAACACTAGTTAGCAAGCATGGTTGTCGCAGTTAATCCCAACACAAGTAGAGTTAGTTTTCTGCATTGCTGCGATACAAATAATTACAGTTGCCAGGCTTGTTTAGTTTAGTGTGTCTGGACCGTTGGCTTAAAGAGCTTGAAGTGTGTTTAGACCTCCAAACACGGCACATCATTTTTTGTTCGGTGAATTTGTTGCGTTTGTGAGTTACATAAGTTGTATTTGAAAATGCCTTTGTGAAACAAGCAATATTTTCAAGTGTGTTTAGCCTCCAAACGCTGCAAGCCAAACATGCACCAAGTATCCTCTGATACTAGTTAGAACTTAGAACTAAGATCTTCGTTTTAATTTGCTTAAACTTTATGATATGCTTGGATTGAAGGAATGAATGTGGAAATGGAATGACTCATCCTTATGGAATGAAAATTTTGTGTTTGGTTGTTCCGTTGGAATGGAATGAATCATTCTCATTCCTACCAAATTTGTGAATTTTATTCCTTGGGCGAGAGTATAGAATGACTAATTCCAGTCAGGAGTAAAATGAATCATTCCACTCACCATTTCATTACATTCTCTATTTTATTCATTCACTAATTATATTCCTCCAATCCAAACATAACACTAAAGTTTTACTTAAGTTTGAGCTGAGCTTGCAGGCAATATCTTTGCAGTCACAATCATATAATGCTTGTGTTCCCATTATCAGTCTACATGATTGGGGTCTCCTTAGTGCAGTTCAAAGTACTGCCTTATTGTTTATAAATTGGAAGTGACAATTATGTTTTCACTTGCTTAAATTCAAAGGTTAACTATTGAAATAACAGCTGAATGAATACTTTCTTGTGTTGTGGGGTATATTCTATTGAATAGCCCATATATAAACAGGTTGTGAAAGGCTCCCTCCACTTCATGCATTCTTTGAATTTAGAGGCACATATATTATATTTAATGCTTTATGGAGGACTGGTGACCCTAGAGAAAGATTTGGTTTCTAAAGAGTATTTTAAGGTCGTAAACTGCGCATTGATTACCCTCTTTAATTATTGTCCAGAAATTCAGGTAGGTCTCTTCCGAATCATCTGAATTAAAATAATCTGGATGTTTTTATTTTGTTTGAACAATATTTTAGTACAAGATCTCTTTTATCCAGACCTATAATTTAGGCTATTAATATTGCGAAAGCAGAAATATTGTTGATCGAGTAATAAGTGTCGCTTAAAGTGTTAAGTGTTGCTAGAACAACTACAAAAAGTATCATTAAATACATATTTGTTTCGACGGTATCATTTTTGTTTTGGTAATATCAGCAACCATAATTTATCATTTATTTTGTAAGCCATAATAAGACTTGATTCCTCTTAATTCTTAACTTTTAATTATTTCATTGTTCATTCAGCATTCAGATTTCACTTATTCTTGATTCAGACATGTATCACTTAATCAAATCTAACAGCACCTTAGATTGGATTGAGTTTTTAATTGTTGTTTTGATTCTTTTTCTGTTCTATCCGAAGTCTTTGCTAGAAACAGGGGATTAGTCAGTTCTTAGTTCTTACCTACTAACAAATTTTCTAATGGCAACCTTTCCACATCTGTCACAAAATGTCTCATCAGCAAATGTTGTATACTAATAAAATTAGCAAATTCCTGGTCTGGTCTTTTCATTTCTCCTTTCATAGGGTGTAGGAAAAGTAGGTCAACAAGTGTATATTACAAGATTATAAATGCTTGATGACAAACCTTTATGTTTGTCTTTTAAATTAATTAACAATGTGTTGTCCTGTATATATTTCATCTAATCATGATACTTTATTTGTTCTAAAATTAAATATTCTCTCCGTCTCAAATTAATTGCATTTCTAGGACTTTTTAAAGTTAAATTGACTATTTTTAAAACTGATTTTTTTACTATTTTTACTAACATATAGGTAAAGATATTATAATCAAAAGAAAGTATATATAATTTATTACTAATTTCAATTTTTATAATTTTAGAAATATATTTATATATGTTTAATTATTAATTTTAAAAATAGTCAATTTGACTTTAAAAAATTCTAGAAAAACAATTAATTTAGGACGGAGGGAGTATATAATTTGACTTTTGATATCTAACTCTGACATATCTTTTAATCATGATAATAGATTATATTGCCTAGTTTTTTATGTAGTAATAATTCTTTGTCATTAGCAGAAATCATTATAGAACAGAGCATCAAACTTTTTCCTTAAATAGTGCATAAAGTGATAAAGTAATTTCCTACTACCCATCAATGATAATAGATCGATTCTTCACAACAACTTCATCAATCAACTTGTCCCCATTTCATTTATAATTAGAAGAAAAAAAAATTCTCTATTTCACTTACCTCTAAATACTTTGCATGATTTATTGTTGTATATAAAGTTTTGCCTTAAAATTTACCAAAAAGACAACTTATTTAACAGTACTAATTATCATGCATATTGAAAATAGACCGGGCAAAAAGTGGATTTAGTTTTGTTATGGATTACAAAATATAGTTATGGTTCTATTAAAAACTAAAACCATATTACCTATTTTTAATATGTGTTATGTGGGTTGAAACTAAATGGTTGAGTCCAATGAAATAAATTACTATTATTATATTTCAAATTTAAAGTTTACTATTATTATGACCCAATAAAATAAATTACTTAATATATTAATTTTTTATATTTATTTAACTTGTCTCTCTAATTTTTTTCATACATACTCTCTCTCTAAAATGTTTTACACAATCCCATTCGCTCCCCTAGCTTTCGTCTCTCAGTGTCAGTGTCGGCCCAGCAGAGTGCTTTCGCCGTTGGTGTTCTTTCCGATCTCTACATTCAATTTTTTTTTGTACTTTCTATCTCTCTCTCTCTAAAATTAGCACGACTACTCCAAAAGGGTGATTTATAAATGATCTCTTTGTTAGGTATACAAACTACGCACCTTATGTCATAGCTACCTTGTTTGCATTCCTTTATTTCATTTAAACTTCAGGGCGGCCAATTTTAAGAGCAACCTCAAAAATTAAAGTTAATTGTCTTCTTTTTCTTTTGAAAATTAAAAATGTGTATGAAGAAGCAATGAGGGAGAAGAGTGGCGGAGTAATGATTTGAGTTATTTTAAAATTTAAAAATATTATAAATTCATTTAATTTTTTGATAATACCATTATAAAAATTGTGTCTAATCAAAACAACACATCCCCTGTTCCTAATTTAGAGATGTATTTGTAGATTTTTATATATTCTTTTTAAAGAAATTTGTTTTTAAAACATATCCATAAATCTATGTCAAATTGTAACAGTAGTAGCAGTGGTATGATGATGCTCAATTGGTCAAAATAAAAGTAATAACATTTTAGAGATTTCATGTTAGATAATTAAGAAAAATATATTTCTAATTTTGAAATGAAGAATAGTAATTACAAGAACTATTTTTTATAAAAGTCAATTGAATCAATTTTAAATTTAAAAATATTTCTAATAACTTGGAACTCATGGCACTAAATTATTTTGAAATACAATTAACTTTTTTTGTTTAGTTTCTAACTCATATCAATTATAAATGTCTATAGATGACCCAGCTATATTCTCGGGGGTATGTCCCTTAACCGATGTATTTTTTGTTTATTTATACAATCAAACAAATTTAGCAAAAAAAAATTATAAATTTTTCGTACATTGTGTAATTATAACTTAGTAAATTTAGGAGTATACATGAACACAAAATACATAAAATTAAAAAAAATAAATTAGACTCTTTTTATAAATCAGAAGAAGTAAAATATTAGAAATGCGTTGGTAGAAAGAAAAACTGTAATAGTAGTAGTAATGGTATCCAAACATATTGTGTAGTATTAAGAAAACTAATAAATTCTTGAAGTTTTTTAAGAATTTTGTTTTTCAAATTAAAAAAATTGAAAATTGATGAAAGCTGAAAGAACCACCTAAAAGCAGCAAGAGAAGACGGCCGTAGGAACGCTACTTTTAGTATAGATATGATTCATTAATTTGGGAACTGAAAAAATAATGGCTTCAAACCAGTTAACTGGTTTCTGCCTGTTTTTTTTTTTAAAAATATGATTCTAAACTTTAACTAATCTAAATAATTTTAAGTAATTAATCAACTTAATAGTTCTAGTTAATTTAGTTTAACTTACCGGTTTATAAACTAAATTGTCAAGTCTAATCAAAACTAGTTTAAATTCACCTATATTTTCACTGTATTGAAATAGCTTGATTAAATTCTGGTAAAATATTGTTAAAACCCATATTATTGTACCTAACTCCACAATCTTTTCTTGGAGTGAACATATGAATCATTGACTAGGTTAGGGACTTTCTTCCCCCACTGCCTAGACAACCCTAAAATCTGATCAGAAAAATAAGTGCAACTTTTTTTAGGTTTATGTTTCAATAGCTACAACTATACCTACCATTTATATATCATATCTAATACCTAAACCTGATTTTGCCTTTTTCTTAACCAAATAATACTAGTCACCTTTTTAACTGAAAGCTTTGGAATTCTCCTTTAAGTTCAACCTAGGCTTTCCTCTCTTATTTTCCTTTTTCTTCCTTTTGCTTTTCTATTCTTTTGTTGTTTATCACACAGGAAGGGACTCTCTCCATCCAGGCCTTCAAAGGGAAAATTAAATTCTTGTACTTTCATATGATTTACTCCAGAGTGACAGATAGTGTCATAGACTTAGCTAATTACATATTGGTACGTGCATATCTAAATAAGGTACTTTACGTATTAATACTCTAAATTAATTTACCAAAAAATTTCTTTGTTGTTTAACTATAATTGTACAAATATCAATATTATAACTTAGTATCGGATGCTCAACTTTATATTTGTATTAAAATATTTATAAAACAATCAATTTATTGGTTCAACTAAAAACATTCTATAAAACTTAAGTTTATTATATTTAAATTCTAAGAAAATTCCTAATTATAAAAACTTATAGAAAAATACCCTAGCTAATCGCGTTTAAATTATGTAGCGTATCGCGTATCCATATTTGTACCCGTATCGAAAAGTACTCCGATTCAGGTAACACTAAAATAAAGTTATACTTTGTTTGGAAGATTGGACTGCCACCATCCACCATGGGAGTGGATATTCCTATTCAAATTTAAACCAAATGCTACCTATCATATCCTGAGATCGTTAAGCACTCCAATCATTAACATAATCTCTTTTGATCCAGATGAAAATCTCCTTCATAACTGATTAATTAGACAGCAGTGAGATTTCCTTTTTAAATGGGGGTTAACAACAATTTTTTATTTTTTTTATATTTTAAATTTTTGCAACTTCTTGATGATCAATAACTAGATTATATTTAAGCTATTATTCACCCCATTTGCTAAACTTAATACTATTTTTTACTTAACATTATTCTGTTTATTTTACTTTTAATGAAGTTAGCATTGTTTGAGTGGTGATTAGGGCCAGTTAAGAAATTGAGTGACAGATAACAAACATGATTATTATGATTTTTTTTTTGGGTGCAATGATTATGATGAACTGATGATACAGCAAAGCGGCCTTCGGCTTCTTTAAGGATCATTAAACCTATTTATCTTTTGCTAATTTTTACCCAAATTTAAGTTAATCTTCGATTTAAGATATGGCTAAGAAGTGATCTTGATCTGCTTATTAAAAAAAAAAACCCACCTTTTTTTTCACAAAAAAAGAAGGTATTATTTACAAACAATTCCTTAAAATGCTCCAGTGCTTTATTAGAGAAGGGGGCCAAGGATTAGTCACTGGACAGCAGAAAAAGCAAATACATCTTTGTGGAAAGAAAAAGCAGACCTCTTTATCTAAATCTTAATTTATTGACACTCTTTTTGGCAGCCAAGACTTCATTTTTTTTATAGCCATGAACAAAATTCAAAAAACCCTTTTGAGGGGGAGGATATTCTATAGTAATAGTAGTGATTTTTAATTATTTTGTTAAATCCTCAACCATGTAAATCTTCTTCACAGAATCTTGTCTGCCTTTGCCTTATAGAACATGAGATTCTTTTTTCTTTTTCTTTTTCTTTTTTTTTTGCCCTTTTTGCTAAATAATAGAACAAGAGATTCAATATTCTTTGTTAGTGCTTATTTTCCTGTCCAAAATATTAAATATTCTTTGTCAGTGCAAGGGTAAGCTATCATAAGTTGTACTATAATTGTACATTTGTTCTTATAGGCTTCTTAAACAAGAAAAATTAGAGTGGAATGGTTATAATTAAGGATAAAAGCTTCTTCTTTTTTTTATCTTGTGGTCAAGATGTTCTGTTTTTTTTGAAGTGACCCCTACTAATAAAACAAGGGTTCGTGGGAGCCTGGGAGGTATCCTACTCTACAAGTATCTTATACTCGTTTCGATTAGTTTTATTTATTTTAATTGACTTTTTATGAGTAAATTGACCATATTTATAATCAAAATTTATTTGTAATTTTATTACATATAAGAATAAAATTATTATCATAATAATAAAGTATATCGAATATATTATCAAAGTCAACTTATTTAATTTTAATTTTTTTAATACATTTGTTTAATTATTAATTTTAAAATTGATTAATTTGAACATAAAAAGTCAGTTAAAATAAATAAAGTCGAACAAAAAGAATACATGTTATGAAAATTATTGATTAAAATGTTAGTAGTTGAGTAGGTGGGCTTTTCTTTGAAATCAAATGGTTCAATTCCTCGCAAAATGCAATAAAAAAATTAAATAAAGCTAATAAAACCAAATGGCAACAAAAGAAAAAACTATATATAAACGCAATTTCCTAGCAAATTCCACAAAAGCTAAAACCTTTGTAATATTGTTCTAAAAGAAAAGAAAAACCCAACCCAAGAAAATGTAGTCCATGTTTGTAGTTTTTGTCAATAAAAAGGTTATTTATGCATTTCAAGAAAATATACACCGTAACCATAATAACATTCATAATTATTTGTTTCCCGGTCTTATTTATCAGCTTGTCTATCTTTTTAATGAAAGATACATGCATAGCAATTACATAATTAGAACATTAATCAAAGGGTGAATTTTACTGTAACACTCCAGTCTCACATGGAAAGATACGGAAAAAAACTTGTTTGTATATAAGAAATTAAGTTACTAACAATAATATTTTTAGTCATAACTTTTTGAGTAAATTTGTTTGGATAGATTTGATTCAATTTAGACTTAAAATTTGACCTAATATTTATTTCGAACTCAAAATTTGATCCAAATTATTTTATATATGATTTAAATTATTTGCTGAATATGTCACTGTGGGTAAGTATGCAATTCAGCTATAATGGGTTACACGCCAGTTTTGATAACTTAGTGGTTGACTAAATACTGGGGAAAAAACTTGGTGGTTGACTTACTTAAACCCTCTCCTTCTCTCAGTTTCTTATGGAAATGAGACTAAAAAAAGAAACAATAAGTACTATACAATGTAGTGCAGTATATTTTGGGACATGAAGTGATCACCCACTATAAGGAATGGGAGTGGGAGATATAAGGAGTGGGGGTGGGATTTATGATGTAGCGGGAGTGGGTAGTGCATTTTGGTTTATAACTTTTAAAGTTTTCTAATTTTAATTTTTAAAATTTAAACACACTTAAAATTTTTATTTAAATAAATATATTACTAACGCAATCTTTTTAAATTACGAATATAAACTTTAGGACTTAATTTTTATAATTCAGGAAAACAAATTTAGGACTTAAAACCGGTTAAGTCAAACTTTTCAAAAGCCCCAATAGCAACCAAACTTAATAGAAGTAGTAGCCCACAGAGTGGAGTGGCAAGGAGCTCTCCCCACTTCCTCTGGCTTTTGCCATAAATGAATGCCAACTTCATTGCTCCCCCTTCCATCTTCAGTAATTACCCACCTCAAGAAATACCCATAACTTTAATTTCTCTCTCTCTTCTCTCTTTCTATCTCCTCTTTCACACACAAAGGGTGAGCCTCTTTTCCATTTTTTCAGGTTCTTTGTTAATATTGGGAGTTATATAGCAGAAACTGTTACAAGAAAAGATGAAACCTGAAGAGAATAATAAATCTTCAACTGAAATGGGTGATGGGAGTGAATGCCAGATTGAGGTTGTCATTTCAATTGACAAGGTGTGTGCTTTTCTTTCTGGGTTTTTTTTTGGTTGAATCTTTTTCTGGGAATTTGGTTATTTTCCTAATTATGTGGGTTTACTGTAAGATCTGTAAGAAAGTTGAAACCTTTAATGGGTTTCTTTGAAAATTTTGAGCCATTTCTTACTTTGTCAATACATAATTTTCAGGTTCTGGCTTTTACATTTGGGTTTGTTAGTTTATGTCCTGGATATAATTATCTTCCTTTCCTTCATAAATAAAATTCCCGGACAGTGTAAATTACTCAACTTCTAGCTAAGACAAACTGAAATTCATACTAAATGATTCATATATTTAGGAAAGTAATGGATAAATCTCTATAATGTGAATGGTAATGTTGTGGCTCATTTTAGACTTTAGTAATTTTATGTAAATACCTGCTTTAGATCACCTACTTCTGTCATCAATTTTGTTTATTTTTAAATTTTTTATAATTTATTTTGTGAACATTACCATTCAACTCCTACATGTAGACATAATTAAGATGATATCTAAATGATGGAGTGACATTGTCAGTACGAATATCAATTATTCAGCACCTTATGACAGACTCTGAATTAGATAAAATTGAATTAGGAAATTTCTACTATGCAAAATGATATTTTTTTCATTTACGGGAAAAATTTAAGTACTTTATAATACTGAGAATTGCTATTCCTTACTAATGTTACCATTAGAAGACGAGTTTCTAGCATTTAACTCCCATTGGCCACCTTCTCTGTTTTTGTGAGGCTCCTGCTTTGAGGGAATAAGAAACTTGGAGTAAACTCTTATTTGATTTGAGTACTATATTTTTTAGTTTTACTTTTTGGGAAAGTTCCAACTACTAAGGCTAGTTATTATTTAAACTAATTATAAATGTGCAATGTAGCTATTCTTTACGTATATGTATTTTCTTTCTTCTGATGGAAGACAGTGACTGAGCTTTTGTATTGAGATATGTTTAAAATAGCTTATCTGATTGCACTAAGTAATTTCTTACGTAATTGTATTTTCTCTTTTCTATTAGAAGACTCTGACTGAGAATTTTTATTGAGATATGCTTAAAGAAGACTATTGATAATGTCAGAGCAATAATTTTGCTGCCAAAGTAAATATGCATTTAGCGACACTTTTACTCCCTCTCATAACTTATAAGACTTTGACTAATAATTTATTTGGAGAACTTTGTGAAAACTGGACTTATAGAAGAAAACAAAAGCTTACTTGTTAGTTATTGTGGTTTAAACTGAGTTAGTGAAACCAAAAGCTTCTGGCATCTGACAACTGGCAAAAGACGCTGCAAGCTTCCACTTATCTGTGCCTCTGTGGTTAGTGCAGAATGACTTGGCATGCATTCAGTCACTAATCTTTTTCTTCATCAATATTTACTGTTGATACAGTCAGGGAGTTGGATAATAATACTTTAGCAAACCATATCTTCTAATAGATATGTTTCTGAATGGCTTAACCTTTTGGGGCCAAATATTTGACATTTAATCTAATTTCCATGTAGAAATATTTGGAGATCCCATTTACTAGAGAATATAGGACATTTAGGTTGCATGTGGTGTTGAGATTCTATTGGTGACCATGATTGAATTCAGATAATCATTTAGACTAGAAAAAATTAATTGATGTTTATCGGATTTCGAAGAAGCTAGAAAAAATACCGCTGAGTGAACCTGATGACATGGTCTATCTAATCATTCTTCAAAGTTAAAAAGCAACAGGACTTCAAATTTCAATTTATCTTAGGACTACCCATGACACATTAGTAGGTGTAAATTATGGTGCAATTAGCATTTTCTGCTACAATATGAAGATTTTATGCCTACTTTGCATGTTCTCCAATTTAGTAGTTTTTATGTTTCTTATTCTTTTATTAGGGTGACGATTCTTCTGGATCAAGTCAAGGAACACCACACAGTAAGCAGTGGAGAAAGCCAAATCTCTTCCTGGAGATACCATCAAGAAACATGGAGATCTCCTCTCAAGAGTTTGTTCAAATAAAGATGCCGCCTACCCCTACTCCCACTCCCAAGAAAGTAAATTTCCTTCTGACGCCTAGCCCTTCTAATACAAGACTTAATGTGTCTCCTAGTCCTTCCCCATTCAGAGGTAAATCATCCATGAAGCAACTCTTGCCAAAGCTGAGCTTCAAGTACAAGAATTCTAGTTCAGATGTAGAGAAAGCCACAAACTTAGCTCCAGGAGGGCCACAGGAGAAGCCTACTATCTCAAGATCTTGGTCACTTACAAAGATATTTACTCCTCGGATGAAGAGAACATCGTCTCTACCTGTTACTCCAATTTCACGGTCCAACTCAGAATCTATATCTGGAGGAAACTTAAGCAGCTCACTAAATTTAGATGTAAGTTATCAGCACATTAGATGGCTTCTATTCCACAATAAAGAATAACCAAAGGGTGAGAAAAACAGATTTGACTGGCCAATCAAGGTGCCATTATTACCTTAAGGCATCTAGTCACACAGCTCATCCAATCCTATAAAAATATAAAGTGATTGCTCATTACATGCATATGTGAACACATTGACTTGCTCTAAAAAGTAAAAATAAAAAAACAAGGTTTTGAAAGGCTTATCTTAATTAACTTAGAGGGTAACTTGAAAGGAATGCATTGAAAACATAGAAGTTGAGTCGTTTAGTGTTTTTTTCTTTCTGAAAAATAAAAAATTCTTTATTGTACTTGTTTCATGTTATTTATGTGTGAGATTTGTCGGATTGAACAGTTGGCTGGCTGGTATTACCTTCGAGTTGGTTGTTGGCAGTTGACCTTCTTAAGATGGAAAGTGCAGCACCTGTCCGAAAGGTGTATGGATGCATATAATGGGTTGCGGTGAAGTGGCAATAAATCCCCACTTTTTTTTTCTGCCATTGGACACGTTACGAATATGAAAGACATCAGTCATGTTCTTATTGCATTAGTGATCTTGATTTTTTCTAGAGCAGCATGAAATTGTTGCAAAAAATATATGTGGGAAAGCAGTTGTGTTGTTATTAACAAAGGCCTGATCATTATGAAGCATTAGTGAATTACTTAGGAAAACTAAAACTCACTACATTATTGTTGAGGGACTCGTTATTCTTTAATCAGTCAGACTTTTAGCTGATGTTCTAGTCTTCTTTAGGTTTTGGTTCAAGATCAGGTTCATAGGCAAACAGGCATTATAACTTCCGTTTCATTGTTGTGTGTAGACAAAAGGAGCCCAGAGGCACATATCTCGTTCACTTTCAGTCCCTGTTATAAAGAAAGGCCCGACCATGAGGCGAATGGATTCGTTTATCCGTGTAATTCCCTCAACTCCTCGAGTAAGAGATGTAAATGACTCGATGTCCACTACCGATACAACTGGAGATGATGGTATTGTTGTTTTCTTTATTATCTTACATCATATTTGCCTAGCTCATGAGTAACTAAAAATTCATTGATTCTCTATTTTTTTTTTCATCGCAAGTGCTGGAACCCTTTTCATAACATCTGAAACAAAGTTCTGTTTTCTTTTTAATCAATGATAGTATTGCATATTTCGCTATCAGTTTTTGTGGCAATCAAATGAAGATTCTAGGACTTTTTAATGCTGTTGTTTGGGTGTGTTTGTTCAGTATCTATTTGCTGTGATAAGTTTTGTCACTAATATTAGTTTTATTGTTTAGAAAATAATGAAGATGATGCAGAAGATATACCGGAAGAAGAGGCTGTTTGTAGAATCTGTATGGTTGAATTATGTGAAGGTGGAGAGACCCTAAAGATGGAATGCAAATGCAAAGGTGAACTTGCTTTGGCTCACCAAGAATGCGCTGTAAAATGGTTTAGCATCAAAGGTAACAAAACCTGTGAAGTGTGCAAGCATGAGGTTCAAAATCTACCTGTCACGCTTTTGCGGATTCAAAGTGTTCAAAATCAAATTACTGGAGCAAACAGAGCCCCACAGATGGAAGTTAATGGATTCAGGCAAGTGTGACGCATACTCCCTCCATCCAGAAATTATCGTAATTCATGTATCTTACTTCTCAATCTCGTATACAGTGTGTGTCATACTCCCTCTCCATCCATAAATAGGAATCTCATTCGTCTTACTGAATTTTTTCTTCAAGTCCAAATGTCATAATTGGACAAAAAGTTAATTGTTCAAGTGTGTCATAGCCTCGTAGGCAAATTTTAATACGCATAAATAAAGCAACAGTTCAAATGAGGCTCTCATTTTTGGACGGAGGTAGTACTATTTATACCCACTAAGAATTATTTTGTCATATATTGCCATCTGAATCCAATTTCTTTGCAGTGATGTCTACAGGGTTTGGCAGGAGGTGCCAATTCTTGTTATTGTCAGCATGCTCGCCTACTTTTGTTTTCTCGAGCAACTTCTGGTAAGATTTGATGTGGATTTAGTATGGTATTCTTATCTAGCAATAGTTTTCTTGGTTATATAATGTGTTATGCACAGGTTGCAAATATGGGTACGGGTGCAATAGCTCTCTCACTTCCATTTTCTTGTGTACTGGGTCTCCTTGCATCCATGACCTCTTCAACCATGGGTAAGCTGGCAAACAATTTAAACAGAAAGGATTATTATGTAAAAACATATCTAATATATAATAATACAGTACAGTGTAATACAAAATATAATGAGTAACTAGATAGTTGATCCCACATATGATATAGAAATCATCCATTGAAAGTGTACATAAAACACACAAACACACACACAACTACGAATAATTCAATGGAAACATATTAATGAACTTTTTAATGGGTCCAATCTCATTTAAATGCTAGAATATAGTTATTTAGTTAATTCTAAGATACTTACTGTTCTCTTTGCCCCCAGTACTGACTCGAGTACTCTAAATTTTGTTTATAGTGAAGAGAAGATTTGTCTGGCTTTATGCATCAATTCAATTCGCATTTGTGGTCATCTTTGCACATTTTTTCTTCAACTTGGTAAGGGTTTCTCTGCTCACAATTGTATCTTGTGAATTACCCGAAGAAAGTATAAAAACTATTATTTTACAAAATCAGGCAGGATAGAATGTGAATTTGACTACATTGTATATTTGACTTTTGTAATTTGCTAGTATGAAATATAAATTTGAACCATAACATGCTGGAATTTGATTATTACATTATAGTTTTTCCAGCTTATTTGGAACTTCCCTCCAAGAAATATTTATAAATCTTGAAACCTGTAAATTTGTTCCATTTCATCAACTTATCTGTTTCTATACTGATTGAGCCATGCCAAACTGATTATAAATCCAACTTTTTAAATTTTACTTAAGAGATAATTACAGTATAAATGGTTTGGTATTTTCCCCTTCTCTATTGTGTATAGGTTCATGTGCAACCAGTTCTGTCAATTCTCCTAGCAACATTTGCAGGATTTGGTGTTGCAATGAGTGGAAGTTCTATTATTGTCGAGGTTTTGAGATGGAGGAGAAGGTGGCAAGCATCATCAAATCTTCATGACAATTTGCAATTTGCTAGTAGACGGCCGCAAACTGCAGTGTCATCCCATGTAGACCCTCCTCCACTCAACCAAACAGAAACGGAAAATCCAGAAACTGTTAGTGGGAGGTAATACGCTGCATTACCTAATAGTTTAAAACTTGTATAGCTGCGAAAAAAGGTGTTTATGTTGGAGCAGCTCACTTTTGGATTCCTCTTTCTTCATATGGGGGAGAAAAAGAAAGAAGAGAGAAAATTTTACAATGGGATAACAATCCATGTTGTTCATGTGTGAGTTTAGGTGGTCTGTATATTATGAAGTTGTCCTAGAGTCTCAATTGTTAGGAGCAATACTGGGTGATAGAGTTTTAAGTTGGGTTTATTCTTAATTGTTGAATTTGTAGAAAGAAACTTGGTTGTATTGCTTTGTTGTGTTGTAAAGATAAGTGTAAGTTTACATACTTTGTTCCTCAAATGTTCTCAGCAACTTTCAATGAGATTCAAATTTGGCATCCATCTTTCCTTTTGAAGACTTTTTTTTTTTTTAATGTTAAATTTAAAAGTCTAAATTTTGTATTGAAAAAAATTATGAGAAAATAGAAGCTAAAAATATTGGGTAATGTGTGTCACATGTAAATATTAATATATGCATAAAAAATGAAAATTTAAGTAGTATTAGTATCCTTTTTTCAAGACCAAAGGTTGTAATTTTATCACTTATGCTTCTACTCCCTGTTTCATTTAAATTATAAAAGTCCAATTTTGACTAAATCAATTTACATAATTATAAAATTAAATTTATTTAAGTTTTAAAAATATAATTTTGAAAACTAGTGTTACTTTTAGAATAGTTTATACTATACACAATTTTATTAATTAATTGAATAAATATGAATAATTTTAAGATTTTATAAATCGATTTCAAAAGTAAGGGACACTTTTTTGTGGTATAAATGTAGTGTTAACGTTTGATTCTGTCCGCGCGTCCAATCAACTCGCCGGACGTGTACCTGCACAAAAGTCCCGACGGCTTGGGCCGCCTTGGACTCCTCCGGTGTAAGAGTGAGTAACGGGTCGGTGTAAGAGTGAGTAACGGGTTTAAGATACGTTAACAATGGAGGCTCAAATTTAGTAGGGTAAATAGTGTCGTACATTGTCTTCATTGTTATATTGTTATTTGAGTATTTATAGGATTCACTTGGCTAATTACTACTCCTATTAGGAGTGTTCTGCCCAGAATCCTTATTGGACCCGTATTTCAATTACCTTGATCCAATAGAAGTATTATCCAGTAAGGAACCACAAGGGCTTAGAATTCTTGCCCAAGCTTTTTCGGACTAGAGAGTCCTCTTGTAACTCATTGAGCATGATGGGCCTTTGAGCCGAGCCCAAGATGAGGAGCCCGATCAAGCTCATGAGAATATATATCCGAACATGTAGTAATACATTGTTTTAAAAAAAAAATGTAATATTGCACTTTTTTAACTTTATTTTTGGCTGATTGTATTTTATTAAATACAATTTGCTCCATAGGAGACCGACCGTAGACGACCGGAAGAAGGAAAAGAAAGAAATACTCTTTCGTAGTCAACTGTCTATCCCTTATTCTTCTTCCCTGTTCCGCTGACCCGCCAAAATTTCCCTATAGACAATCCTATTCTTCCCTTCTCCCCGCCGCCGCCTTCGCCCGTCGTCTCCTCCCGCCGTCATCCAGCAGCCGTCCAGCTCCAGCCTAGCCCCAGGTCTGTCTTCTATTTAACAGTATGAAATTGTTTACTTCCTCCGTTTCAAAATATGTAATATTATATATATATATACACACACACACACACACACAGACATAGACTGATGATATGTTGGAGAAAGACGATGAAATTCGAAAAAATGTCATATTTTGGAGTCCAAAGTTTTATAGCAAAGGTTTGTCTTGTTGAAGAACCTAACAAAGAAAATGTCCATGAAATTAATTCGGATATGTTTGTAGTTAGAGAAAAGACCCAAGAATTTTTTTTTAAGATGTTGTGCATTTACATGTCCGTATATTGTATTAATTTGATAAAGTTGATTTTTTTGTGGTGATATTTACTAAACTCAAATTTCTGACCTCCTGTTTGGTGGATTTGTGATTGAAAATTTTACTCTTTTAAGAATTCATATTTCTACAAGCACTTTTTATACTTTCCCAAGGTCTCTGTCACATGAATAGGGATCTTAGAGAGAGATGTCGTGAAAATGTCAAAAAGTACTTGCGGTTTAGGATATTTTTGGGGTCTAAATAGTGAAGTTGAGTCCAATAGGTCAGTATGTAAGTTAGGAGAATTGTTAAGAGATTTGACTTATTAATTATTATCCAAGTTTTATAAAGCCTATGAATAGGTTCCAAAAGTGATGTACTAATTTACCAAATATAGATTTAAATCAAATTAATAGTTGTTTTATCTCATTTCTTTAGTTTAAACTGTGTAAAAAGCTCTAACTGATGTATGCTCTGTTAGGTGAAATTACGTTTATAAATTCTCCATACTAATATCTTAGGGATTAATTGAATTGTTTTGTCGTGTCACTCTTGACACAACATTTTAAAAATTGCACTTTTATGAGCAGACTGCAGAGAGAGATGACTGAATAATCTAATGAGTCCCACAAAATTCAGTAGTCAAAAAGGAAAAATCTCCCTTCTTTCTAGTAGTGTGCTGCCTCCTCTCCCTCTCTCCGGGAGCAAAAACCCATTGAAAGTGGAGAAGGATAGAGAGAGAAGATAGTTATGAATATTGTGCCATTACAAATAGCTGAGAGATTGCCTTTCTTCTGCTCTCACTTCTCTCTGCAACATTCAATCCGAGGTGCTCATCCTACATGCTAGTAATCGTCAATCTTCTCCTCTCTCTCTCTGTATATATATATATATATATATATTTCCAGTCTACACTTTGATATTCATATACTTATATATGTATGTTTCAGGTGTGTCCAGGTTTAGATTAGTGAAAATTTGGCAACATAAACGAGGATTCAGAGGGGCCTTAACGAATAAGATGGCTTGGAATCTGGAGAAATGTGAATCGGATGCAGAAACTCAGTTGGGTTTGGTTCGACCAGCGACAGATGATTTTGCCAAAGAAGCAGTTGAAGCTCTTAAAGCTGGCAAAGTCATAGCGGTTCCCACTGATACACTCTATGGATTTGCTTGTGATGCTTGGTATGGACTTTATTTTTGTTAATTTTTTCAGGACCGTTCTTGTTTATTTTTGTTTACATGAACCCCAACAGTTGGCGCAATGGTTCAAATGAGGCCCCGGGACGAACCGTAGACTCGGACGTCCTGGGATTGAATATCACCAATCGTTGAAACTAATGGATTCTAGTTATTTTGAAAACTTTTTGTGTGACTTCTTATTTCTCGGAATTCATATAATTAATATATAAATCTCCCACATATCTCCCGTTTTCAACCCAATCAACAATGGAATATTTTGTCCAAATAATGTGTCAGTTTTAATCAACAATTTGTGAAGGCCAGAAATGGTTCATGGGGCCACGGAAATACAGGTGCAAACCCGCGTACAAAGGCCTGACCCGGGTGGGGAGACTAGTCCGACTGCGGTTGGGAAACTCCACATTAGAAAAAAAAAAAGAAGAAGAGAATATGCCCAAATTAAAAGTCAGTTGAATTATACCATTGGATAATTTGGTCTCTTAATTTATACTTTGAGATTTTAATATAAAGTTGAGATTAAAAGTTTAGTTTTAACATTTTAAAAGCAAGTAAAATTATCTTGATAGAGTGCATTAATATTCTTCTGAATATAACCAATGGCAAGGGTGGCTTTACGGCTACGACAAATACAATTTCAATTTTTTATTTTTTTTTAACTTTCTATAACAAGGGTGCAAAATTGCTGGAATAGATTTGTTGAGAACTCAGAAAAGTCTCAACAGTTTACATAGAAATACTCTACCTCTACCGGTCCATTACAATACTATAACTTTGGGAAGATTTGATGTATATGCACAACTTATTTAAGGGCCCGATTAACTCTCATTGCTGCAATTCAGTACGCATGAAAATCGTTATTCTCCTTTAAATGTGATTATCTGAAAGCCACACATGAGAAATTTTACATTCTTTTGGCCTTGTTCATGATTAAACAAATGAATGTAAGTTACATGATTCAATGAATGTTTCTTGCAGATTTACAATTTTCCTATTTTGTGATTTTATAGTTATTCCGTTACTTAAATCCCACTACAGATCTTCCTTGCCTTGAGAAAACAATTTGAGTTTCTCCGTCATCTCAGTATTTATGAAAGAGCCTACTTAGTAAATTTTTGGGGTATAAAGACTCGACATGGAAAAAAATAAGAGTATAAAATTCATGACCCTCACTTCCTCTTACTTGACTAAAACCTTCATCATTATGTTCTACACAATTTATGTGGAAGTTCTTAGGCCAGCCTTAATTCTCCATGTACTCTTTTCCTTAAAATATTATAAACTCATGTTTATGTTTCTGTGAGCCATATTGCAGCTCTCTCGAAGCAGTTAATAGGATTTATGAGATTAAAGGGCGTAAATATACGAGTCCTTTTGCAATTTGTGTTGGGGATGTGCAGGACATAGAGAAATTTGCAGTCACAAATCATTTGCCTCATGGCTTGCTTGATTATCTCCTTCCAGGACCTGTAACTGTGGTGTTAAGGCGAGGTTTGTTGTTAAAACCTTTTTTTTCTTTATGAATTGTCAAGAAGGGGTAAACAAAGTGCCTAATTGTGCTTAGGAATCTAAGTTAACTGTGAACATGCATGTTCGGTAATGGTAATACATTTTTGAAAGGGGAGCTACTAGCTAGATTGCATTTTTCTGCGAAGTATCTAACTTTTTCAAGTCCATTGCCTAAATTGATATAGAATCAGTTTTTTAGAAGAAGACACTCCGCCTGAGCCTTTATAGAGACAGCTGCTCATGTAGTTTAAAACCATATTGCTAGCATCTAGTTAATTTGCAATAAATGTCTCACTGTGTCTATTATACCTTGGAAATTATTTTAAGTTGCTTCTCAAATACATTGAGATCTGACATTTGAATTTGAATATTTTGCAGGAGATTCAAGCATTCTGGAGAAGTCGTTAAACCCTGGATTAAATAGCATAGGAGTTCGAGTGCCTGATTGTAACTTTATCAGGGTCATTGCCCGTGGTTCCGGAAGTGCACTTGCCCTGACGAGTGCAAACCTCAGTGGGAAGCCAAGTAGTGTAGACATCAAAGACTTTGAGGACCTCTGGGAACACTGTGCATATGTGTATGATGGTGGCGTGCTTCCATCTGGGCGTGCTGGTTCAACAGTTGTAGACCTTACAAGCATAGGAAAGTACAAGATTCTGAGACCTGGAAGGTAAGCATCTAATATTCCGGGTGGGTTGGATGCTGTTTGTAAGATTTGAGTAAAAACTATCTGATTGAAAGCATAAGAAATAGATAAGAAAATTAGAGTAAGCATCCTAGATGCATGGTCTTGATCAACATGAAAAACAATTCTTGATTTTATTATCTAGGAGTATAAAATTACTACAATTAAATCTGCTGAAGTCTATCCTAAACTACAACTTGAAGTGATTGTCAATGGTTTTTTCTTATTTCTTTTTTATTTTTTGCCACAAGCAGTCAAACTGTGGGACAATCCAAAATTTCTAGGGTATCAGTCCAGTGGAAATGAACCGTGCTTGTTCTGCTGCTGGATTCCCCTTGTTTTGCTTAATCAATATCTCTTGTTGAGAACTAGCCTGAGTTCAATCTTGTCTTTTAGAAAAGTATGTTCTTTTCTAATTATTGATTACGGTTGCAGAAAGTTGCTTCCATACATTATTCCTTTTTCCAATTTGCTATGGTTTTGTGAGGAATGACAAGTACCTTAATGACCGCTCAAGAATTTTTTGCCTTAATGTGTGTATTAACATGCCAGACAAAAAAATTGATCAACTTTCTTTTGTATTGGCAGTGCCAAAGAAGAGACTGTCGCAGTCCTCCAGAGACACTCTCTTTCGGAAGATGGAACTGTTACTTGACCATATCAACTTGAGTTATGCTACAATTTCTTTGAGAAACTGCCACTGTTAAGAATTTGAGACTTTCAGTAGGTCGATGATATTTATTCTCTGAAGACATTGTGAGAAGCTTGAATCTGCCATGATAATTCTTTCATGGATAATTGCAATGTTGCGATTTGTTAATTTCATGAAGCCGATCAATGCATCATTTTCTAAATTTGTCTTGAATGTAACTTTGTAGCTTATAACAATTTGCTTTTCATGCTTGAACAAAACATTCTGGGATTTCTTTTTTAAGAGACTCCAAATCGACTAGAAAGCTGGGAAACCCCAAGCTTTTCTTTTCGGGGATAAATGGGATATTATGATAAATTTGTAGTATTTCTTTTCCAGTAAAGAAAAGTTTTTTTTCTCCCTTTGGCACAAATGGATAGCAATGTTATTTATTCACGAGAGCAGCCTTCACCAATGTGGGTGGTTGATAACAATCAAAAACTCCTGATTCAGGGGATTTAGGTGTGCATTCTGTCATTCCATTTGCTTCCCTACACTAACGTGGAATATTTTTAAATTCAAAATTGAGATGAACTTGTTTAATTTTAGGCAATAAATAAGATTATGAAAATCGTAAATTATTTAAAAATAATACCAATCACAATATTTAAAGCTTTCGGAAGTTAAATAAATTACAATTTGAAAATCAATAAATTAATATCTCAAACTGATTGAAAAAAATTAATACCGATCTTATATTTTGAAACAAAGAAATAAAAGGTATGTTATTGGTTCTCTTAACATTCAGTTCAATTCAAGGGATGTGAGGGTTTTGCAGTTAGAAACTAGGTTTGAATTGATTCGAAAATATAACTCACTTTGTTCTAAAATTTAATATTCAGTTGACCTCTTGAAGTTTATTTAAGATAATTTTAAAATTTTATATTTATACGAATTTATTCAATTTAATTTAAAACAATTGTGAATATTGTAAAGTATATAAAAGTAGTATTAGTTGTAAATTTTGTTGTTTTTTAAAAAATATGTATAAAAATTATTATTCATCGTAAGATTTGTTATTTCATAATTTTATAATTTTGAGTTTGAAAAATATCTTAAATTGACTTTAAAAATAAATATTGATCTTATAATTTGAAATGGAGAGAGTAATAGTCATATTTGATTTTTTTTTCTTAGTTGTGAATTTATTTGATCATGATTAATGCAATAGTTAATATTATAAACTATTTAATCTGTTCTAAATTATAAGATCAATACTAACTTTTTAAAAGTTAATTTCAAACTTAAAATTGATATGAATTTTTTTAATTTATGTCAATATAATTATGAATATCATAAGCTACCTAACAAATCAGCAACTATAATTAAAAGTACAAACTTGGTTTCACAAATTTTTGGTTCAACCATTTTCTTTCCTATTCAAATTTCTATAAGTATTATTAACAATTAAAAAATTAATTTCAAACATTTTCAAACTCAAAATTGACATGAATTTATTTAATTTATGTCAATATAATTATGACTATCATAAACTACCTAACAAATCATCAACTATATAATTAAAAGTACAAGCTTCGTCTCACAATTTTTTGGTTCTACCTTTTTCTTTCCTATCGAATTATTATAAGTACTATCCAAATATGCAACAATTAAATACTATCTAAATTTATAATGTATTCAAAAGAAACCCCAACCTATTAAAAAAAGGGAAGATGTTTTTTATTTTTATATCTCTAATTATAAAAAGAATTTTTAAAAGAATTTTTATTTTTGATTCTACCAAAATTATTACAAGAATTTCAATTACAAATTTATGTAAGATAAGATATCTTAACAAATTTTATGTAATAATTTTATTATTACAAATTTATCTAAATATCTTTTAACATATTAGGTGATTTAGTTAGATTAATATTAGTCAGAAATTTTATTATTAAAGTAATGTCCTAAATAAATTAAGTTGATCATTAAAACTTGTAATTTTATCAAATAATTGTATTAATAATATATGTGAATTTTATTTTGAAACATAATAATTATAAAATTTGTTGAAAAATTATAGTGTATTAATTACTAACTAATTGTCATAACTAAATTAACATTTATTAAAATTTGAGTTTCAAAGTTCTATTCGGATTAGAATTTCAATCAAACTTTGTCAATATAGACACTAATATAACTATAATTCCACTACAAATTTAAATAAAATTAAAATAATTATTTTCTCATAATCATAACTAAATAAATGTATACAACATTTGAATATTTAGCTTAATAATTGACCAACGGAACTTACAAGATATTATTCAATAATTGATTATTCAAATTAATATGTAGTAATTTAATAACTCCAACTATCTTCTTATAATTGTAATTAAGTATTTACTCTACATTTAATTGGTCATCATAAAAAATAACATAATAAAATCATTATTCATATCACCCGTGCTTCGCACAGGTTTGGTGAGTTTGTATTACTAGTTATAAGATTTGTAATTTTCAAAACTTAAATGAATCATGTCAATTTTAAAAATAAAAATATCTCAAATTAATTTACAAAAAATTAATATTAGTCTTATAATTTGGAATATAGTACTTAGAAACATTAATAATATTATTCAAAAATTAATAATAAAATGCTCATTACAACAAAAGGGAAATGCTATTGGCCTAATAGGATTACTGGAAACAGACGTAGGAGGTCCAGTTTACATCTACAATCTTGGGCCTATTTGACTCTGATTTAACCCAAATTATTTCTAAACCCGGCCACCCATATAACTCCATTTTCGTCTTTAGAAAGTGTGTAGAACTAGTGCCTTCGACTGTTAAACCATAGAAACGAAGCAGCCAGAAGAGAGAGGAAAAAAGTAGAGAGAGAAAATAGAGAGAATATGAAGATAGAAGAAGTACAATCCACAACAAAGAAGCAAAGGGTTGCTACCCATACTCACATCAAAGGTCTTGGCCTTGAGGTACGTATATACGTATATATACGTATATATACACATATATGTATATGTATCACTCATCTTTTCTGCTCCTCAGCATCTCTCACTTAATTCTATACTGATTCATTCATATTCTGAATAATTTCGTGTTATTATTAATTTTATATTCGATAGGGTTTTAACCGGCTAAGGATTTTGGGTTTATGTCCTACTAGGGGTTTAGGGTTTTGTACTTTTTGGACATGAGTTTTGCTGCATTTGCTTGAAGCTTTGTTAGTGAAACCCTAGTGATTATTCAGCGGTGGGATTGTGATAATACTGTATTTAATTGATTAAATGTTAAAAATTTCTCTGTAAGTTATGAAATTGTCAACTGGGTTCTCTTTATAAGTTTTTATTTAGGTGATTGAAGGTTAGAAGTTTTTAACTTTTTATTATGATTCTTTTGTAGCCAAATGGAAATGCAGTACCTTTGGCTGCTGGCTTTGTTGGTCAGGCTGCAGCAAGAGAAGCTTCAGGCCTTGTAGTTGATATGATACGCCAAAAGAAGATGGCTGGCCGGGCTCTTCTATTTGCTGGACCTCCTGGTTCTGGCAAGACAGCACTTGCCCTCGGTATATCCCAGGAGCTTGGAAGCAAGGTACATCTCCTCACATATTTATCTAGCTGTTTTATGCAGGTGGTAACTGGTGGTGATGTTCATTTTGTTTTTGCAATATTTTTCAGCTCATTTCATTGTGTTGTTGTGGGAACAATTAGTTTAATATCTGGTTTTGATTCTTGATCTTTATATTAAAACTAGAATTTATCTTGTGATAATTAAACTTTTTTCCCTGTTTACTTTTAGGTTCCATTCTGTCCAATGGTTGGATCAGAAGTATATTCATCAGAAGTAAAGAAAACTGAGGTTTTGATGGAAAATTTCAGACGGGCTATTGGTCTACGTATCAAAGAAAATAAGGAGGTTTATGAAGGAGAGGCAAGTACATTATCATGCTTTTTATTTTTCTATTAGCGTTTAATTTGCCTAGTAATGCTGTTTATATGCATATAATCTGTCTTTTCTGTTTGCTGTCAGTTTGTGATGTGTTATTCTGCTACTTTTGTTTTAGGTGACTGAACTCTCTCCAGAGGAAATGGAGAGCGTCACTGGTGGATATGGTAAAAGCATTAGTCACGTAATTATTGGGTTAAAAACTGTCAAAGGAACCAAGCAACTGAAGCTAGACCCAACTATTTATGATGCCTTGATTAAGGAAAAGGTAAGGTCATTGTATGTTGGGTTTCCTGCATAAAACTAAATTATATTTGATTCCATTGTTTTTCATCACAAATTATAATACTCCGTATTGTTTTTGAATTGATTTGAGGGTCTGGCATCTCCCAATATATAAAAAATATTTTTAATATCTTCGAATAGTGTCATACTTTGGATTGAAGATCCATGATTGGCTCTGGTCTCTGATAACATCTAATGGTTCTTACGAGACAAACTGCAGGTAGCTACCGGTGATGTCATATACATTGAAGCAAATAGTGGTGCAGTCAAAAGGGTAGGAAGAAGTGATGCATTTGCTACAGAATTTGATCTTGAGGCAGAAGAGTATGTTCCACTTCCTAAAGGAGAGGTTCATAAAAAGAAGGAGATAGTTCAGGTTTGTTTCTATGTATTTTGGGATATGGTTTATGCTATATGGTTCTATACACTCACACAGAATATATATTTATGAGTGTGCGTGTATATACCAAGTGTTCATAATCTGATGGTAATAGTCTTTAATTTACTTTGATGTTGTGAGACAATCAATTGATGTATGTTTATTTGTTCCTTGTCATTTTAATTAGTGTTGATCTAATTTTTTAACAGTTGTGTCCCTCTTACTTATCTCCTTTCGTACATAATTATTGTAATTTGAACTGTTTTGCATTCTCAACGAAGACAATCATTTTTTCAAGCATATCTATGTTTAAGTTATGAGATTATGTATTTGAAAGGTGTTGGGCCACACAAGATGGACGGCTCTTTACATTTTTAAGATTTCAAAAGTTGAGTCATTGTTTATTTTTATCAAAACTATGAATTCACTCCTTTATTTTTACAGTTTTAATGTAAATTACTTTTAGCTATTTTGTTGTTCATTTAACATCCAGATGTTACTTCTTGTTTTAGACTTGTATTCAGCATTCAGACCTTATCACTTAGTCAAAAGAAACAACACCTTAGTCTTTCTCTTCTGTATATCGTGCATAAAATATTAAATGTTCTATAATTTATCTCATAATTTTGTTGGAAACTTCTCAAAGCCAATGTCTTCTAAAGCCTTTAACGTGTTACCGCAAAGGGGCTTTTAACGTTTTGGTGTTATTAGAATGAAGTTTCTTTTCCTTCTCCCCCTTTTCATTTTAAGAAAGTTTCATTCTCAGTGGTGGTGGAAATGAGGTTCTTGAATATCTATATGGATTCTGTTTTTATAATGTATGTCTTTTTTGCCTTGTCAGGATGTTACACTACATGATCTGGATGCTGCAAATGCACGGCCTCAAGGTGGACAAGATATATTGTCCCTTATGGGTCAAATGATGAAGCCTAGGAAAACTGAAATTACAGACAAGTTACGACAAGAAATAAATAAGGTATTATTCTATGAATTTATGGAGATGTCAACTTAGGCTTTTCGATTTATCTGGACTTTATGTGACCTAGGGTTGACAGCGGATTAATCATTTGACTAAGTTGTTTAATCTTTCCCACAAAACCCAATTCATTTGTACCCAAGTCTCTAATAGTTTTAGTTATTACTGAATCATTATGATAATCTAATGATAACTGTATACCTAATTCCTACTTATTAGGACATGATGGTCTAGGATAGCTTATGAATTCCTCCCACCCCTTGTTCCTCCTCTTTATACCTGCAGTATTCCATAGATTGAAGGGCTCAGGATATAATGTTGTGTTATTTAACTATGAAGTTTATCAATTACAGGTTGTTAACCGTTATATTGATGAAGGTGTGGCAGAGCTTGTCCCAGGAGTCCTATTTATTGATGAAGTAATTCTTCGCTAGTACCTTTCATGCCTAATATGTGCAGATCGTTCTATGTTTTTGTGATTTACATATCCTTTTCGCAGGTACATATGCTGGATATGGAGTGCTTTTCATACCTAAACCGTGCTTTAGAGAGCTCACTATCTCCGATAGTAATATTTGCCACCAATAGAGGAATATGTAATGTGAGGTATGAAGCTATACTTGTGCCAATTTACGCAAACTGGGAATAGGGCGAGGAAGAACTTTGCTTAGTGTTTGAAAGTTGTTATTTTGCAGATTCTTTTTCTAAATAATATTTGAGTTGATTGTTAGTATAATTTTGCATCATTAAATCCTGAAACTGATTGCATCCAAAAATGTACAGAAGGGAAGAAAAATATTTTAAGCTCCAGCATGATAAGTACTGGCACTGAAGAATTGTATCTGCATCCATATTTTAACAACACAAAAATCTGTATCCACTAAATTTGTTTGGCATGCATTCCTGTGCCAACCTATATTTTTGACTGAAGCCTGCTTTGACATAGGATGGCTTTAGGAACTATGGAGTTTATGCTCTTTCTTGTTGTTAAATGGTAAGCCATTAAATTTAGGCAATGCTCTTAAAATGTTAGACCTGAAAATAAGAAGCTATTAACTTTGAAGACTAAAGCTGTGTAAAGAGTATTTTATGGAACTTACCAAAAGACGTTTTTAGGTAACGAGAGTGTTCAAATTTGTAAGGAAGTCCGATGGTTAATCAGTGATCACTTTGCATCTGGCTGTGTCAGACTATGTTTTAGTTCTCAATTTTAGTGGTCCCAGCCAGAAACTTGTATAGTAGAATGAATGTATATGAACAGGGTCATAGATACACCAGTGTAATATAATCATAATGTAACTTACTGTGAAAGAAAATATGTAGGGTCTCACTTGGGCAGCGTGCTGGCTCAATAGAGTGGATTTGGATTAAATCTTCAGCTTTTTTTGGTGCTAATTGACTGCCTCGAGTCTTGAACCTATGTGTGATTCACTTCTACCAGAAGCAATGTACTGCACCTAGCAATGTCTGCTAATGTGAAAAGCACAAAGAAAATCAAATTTGCTCTGGATTTATTTAGAGCGTGTGTGGGGGAGAGAAGGGTTGCTCATCTGTGTGCACCGGGCTTGGGTTGGCGATTTTTGGGATCATTTCCATGCAGTTTAATGTTTTCTTTTGAGGGCATGACTAATAGGCCATACTCTAACAAGTTCTTTACTGTGCTCAAACTTTTAAACTAGCCTGTCTGTGTATACATTTGACACTTTAATTAGTATCATGTCTTAATTATTTACGCAAATTTGTTTTCGCAGAGGAACTGATATGAGTAGCCCTCATGGCATACCAGTTGATTTGTTAGACCGATTAGTGATTATACGGACACTAAATTATGATATAGCTGAGATGATAAAGGTTGAAGCTCTTTCTTCAATTTTTTGATGTGTATGACCTGTTTCAACATCACAGGTAAATGGTCAATGAAACACCTGCCTCTAAATTAATGTATTCCTTGATGCTTGGCAGATTCTTGCCATCCGAGCTCAGGTAGAGGAACTGGTTGTAGATGAAGAAAGCTTGGCTTACCTCGGAGCAATTGGACAACGAGCATCCTTAAGGTTCTCTTCATCCATCTAGTCTGTTATGGATGATATCGGTGCTCTCAATTCTAGTATTACTTGACCAATATTTATTGTGATTACGCAGGCATGCTGTTCAGTTGATGTCACCTGCCAGCATTGTAGCAAAAATGAATGGCCGAGACTGTATTTGCAAGGTAGTTACACATCCATCTAGCTCGGTACTTGTTAGCATGACCTATCATCCTTCACATATAATCATGTTTTTCCTAACATGCCTATGTTGTTTGTGTTTGTACACTTAACAGGCCGATCTCGAGGAAGTGACTAGTCTTTATCTAGATGCCAAGTCTTCGGCAAGAATTCTTCAGGAGCAGCAGGATAGATATATCTCATGAACAACTCTGCCTTGTCTTTCCCGTGCATGATTTTTGCTTTAAACGAAAACCGATAGTGGGTCAGATTTGTTTGATGTATTAGTTTGGAACCTCTCTTTAGTTCTGCTGCAGGCAATGTCATGAATCAACTCTTGCTATTAATTTTGGTCCACTTATAGTGGGATACGTCACTCTGGCCACTTGTTCTTGAAATTTTGACTGTTAGTTGTAGTTTAAATGTCCACCATCAGTATTGTGCGCATATTTCTGCTGCTCCTGAAGCTATATGTATTGTTTTTTCTCAAAAATGCTACTCCCTCCTTCCATGGATATTTGATACTTCTTCTTCTTCCGTTCTAAATTATACGATTATTATTGACTTTTGAAAATTAATTTAATACATTTTTTATTTTAAAATTAAGATGATTCATCGAAGATTATGGAAAAATAAAGTTTACAGTGAATACTGAAAGAGTTTATAATATTTTAATTATTGTATTGATTAAAATTAAAAGAATGTGTTAATTTTGAGTTTGAAAATGTCTTTAGTTGATTTTATAAAGTTAATAATGATTTTATATTTTGAAACAGATGGAGTATTTAAAAAATTTTACGAAGTTAAAAATTATAATTTAGATAACTAAAGTAAATTTAAATCATAATTTAAATTCAAGATTTCACAAATCAATTAGAATTAAAGTCAAATGGGGACTATTTGTGGAATAAAGGGAGATCTGAAACCGAATATGCACTGAATAAGCATTCTTGTTTTTTGGGCCGTTGACGACACTAAATACTTTAATTTACACTTGTTGTTCAAACAATAAATATTTTATTTTAATAATATTAATATTTTTTATATATAAAAAATTATAACTTTTAGTTGTATTTTATATAGTTGAATTCGGTGAACTCGCAATTGTAACTCAAAATTTATTGGAGAGGAAAAAATAAAAATTGAAAATATAGCTTCTTAACTATAATTATATTTTTTTGAAAATGTGATATTTAAATAAAAATTAGGCGGCTCATAATTTCACTTTCACCATAGACTTCTTAGTACCTAGTTTCAATGAAAACTTAAAAAGGGAGTCTGAAATATGAATAACGTGATAAACGTTGACATAAGTCTTGTGCAGTTGGGTAGCTTATTGTGAATGGCACGTGTTTCACGAGGAAAATAGCAACTACTCTTTTTTCTTTATTTGTGGTCGCTACTCCATTTCATGTCCCAAAAAACAGACCAAGACAGCTACTCCAATTGACCCATATAAGCGGGCTTAATAACTGTACTCAGGGATGACAATTTGTGTAGTTTTCACGTGATTCTTGCGTCTCGCTCTGAATGGAAACGATAATTTTAATTTTGCTTGAGATTAAAAATAAAAAATTATCAAATATTATTTATAAAAATGAGAAAGAGATGATATTTACTTCCCTAGTCTCAATCCTCGCCCCGTGCTCACTCCCACTCCCGCCCTCGCCCTCGCCCCCGAGTAGTAATTAAATTAATATTTATACTTACATAATTAAAATATATGTTCTTCTGTGTGTATATATATTATTATTATATAGTTTTCTTAATTTTATCATGTATGTCTTAGAATATGATTAATTTGTATGTATTATTATAAATATAATTAAAATTGATTTTGTTATTTTAAAAATTCACAAAATAGTAATCTCCACGGTCAGGGGCGAATCTACTATATAACCAGTGTAGGCAATTGCCTATACTGATTTTTTGAAAAACAAATTTTTTTTAGGGTAATACAATATATATATATATATATATATATATATATATATATATATTGACTTAGATAAAAGTTTTTTTTAGATTAGATAAGATAAAAAGAGGAATTTTTCATTTTGTTTTTGAATTTTGGATACAAAAGAAAGAATAGAAAATTTAAATTAGGATGGAGAAGAAATAATAAAAAATTTACATGTCTTCTTTTGTGTTTTTTATGTTTGTACATGGAATTTTTTTAATTTTAAATATAGATTATCACTTTATTCTTATATTAAATGTTCATATGTTTGTATATAAAGAGTAACGTAGAAACTATAAAAGATTTATTAAAGTCTTCTAAATCCGTTCAATTCAGTTTTTAATGAAAAATTTTAATAAGAAAAGTTTGTCTATTTCTCTTCTTTTTCGTTCCTTTAAAAACTCTCAAACAAGAAAAATAGATAGAAAATTTAAATTTTTCGCTCATTTCTTTTCTTTTGTTTTTGTTTTAAAACTTAAAAACACTATGAAAAAAAATATAATTTACTATCATTTTTAGCATATAACCTCTATTATTAAATCCTTAATTAATAGTAACGCTACATTTGTGTATATAAAATTATTTTCAAAAGTTTTTATTTAAAAATATATTTTAAATTTTAGAACAGAAAGCAAAAGCGTATTGTATATTTATAAAAAAAAATTGCATTCAGTCACTCCCCGCGTGATATAACCCCCCCCCCCCCCCCCCATTCCTAAGTATGTGCTACATAGATTAATTTCTAGTTAATCTATTATATTTCAGTACTTTTTTTTATTCCATGAAAATCAATATTACTTCCTCCCTTATAAATTGAAATTTTCATTTACGAGTTCAAATATTATAGGGTCTAACAAAGATTTATATGAAAGAGAGTATTTATATTCTCATGGTCATATTTGTTTATCAAAAGCATGCTTGATATATTTTAAAATGAAGAGATTATTAATCTCATATTCATCATTAGATTATATAATCCTTCATAAATAACTTTAGAAATGACAAAAAATAATCTATTAGACTATTTAAAAGACTATTAATCTCCCATCATGGGATTAAATAGTCCGAATTAAGATAAATAATTCAATCCCAAGTATATTTTTTGTAAATAAACATGGTCACAATGTAGGAATGTATATCATCATTAAGATATGTAACTCTTTTCTTTCATTTTTTGTATTTTATAAAATTATGTGCACTAACTATACACAAAAAATTGTGCACTAAGAGCCTCTCATGCATTGCTTATTAATGAAAATGCGTAAAACATTCCATTGTAGGTCTCACTAACTATTTTCTCTCTTTTTTATATTATGTGTACATAATTTTTTATATATAGTTGGTGTTTCTAAAATTACTCTTTACGAAAATACACTAAAGTGAAAGATAAATTATATAAGTAGTGTTAAAAATTTTCTTCTAAAAGATATGCACACACATGAATTTCGATGTAATGTGTTCCTTGCCCATTTTCTAAGTTCAAATTAATATTATTATGAATTTTGGGAAAATTTTCCTTTTCATTTTGTTTTATTTCTGGACGTGAAAAAAATGCATAATATTTTCTTTTTCTTTTTCTTTTTCTTTAGGGAAACAATTAATGTATTATCATCATGGTTACCAATTAGTACAACTTTTCTCCCTTAGTCCCCTCCTTAGTAATTTGTTGACTATAAGGAATTATTAGTAGCTTTTTGACTATTGGCTGCTAATAATTTAAATGCCTTGAAGCTTTGTCATCTTATTCTTTGTTTTGTAATAATATTACCATTTAGCATTTTTTTTGAAAAAAATAAAAAATATTATATTCATTTCAATATAAGACGTAAAATGTTAATTAAAAAAGAAAGAACAAGGGTGATAGTTAGTATTAAGGTCTTCTAGTGCATGGTCACGTATTCTGTCGAAGGATAAATTTGAATTTGTAATATTGCACAACAAAAAAATAAGTTTACCATTAAGCTATCATCATTGATTAAGATTTATACCCCTTCCGTTCTAAAGATCATAATTTAAGATATTTTCAAATATAAAATTGGGATGATTTATATACATTGAATGCAATGTATTTGTATTTGATAAGGACTTTGAGAAAATAATTATTATAAGTTTATTGGTCTAATGCAATAGAATGTAATTTATTCTTATTTGAAGATTATTCATTAAATGTGATTTAATTATATTTTGGTAGGATAATAAAAAGGTAATTTTCAAAAAACATTTCGGCTTAAGAGTTTTGAGAATATTAGATGTAAACTAATTGTATTTATGGATTAACATTTGATTAGGGAAGTTATATCTTCACAAATACTAATAATATTCACGCAAATCTTCTCTTATCTTAACGTCAATTTATCCTTAATCTTTTTTAAAATTAAATATTTATATATATTTTAATTAATTTAAAAATTGGAAATACATTAATAATTTTGAACAATAAAGCGACATGAATTTCACTATTATATTTTTAACAAACGTTAAATATTCATTTAAAAAATATATTTTTTCCTCTTAAAAGTCAGTAATTATAAAACTATATCTCTAGAGTCTAATTACATAATAATTTCATTTATGAAAATCTTAAGCCGCTATTAATTAGTAGAGGGTCCACGTATGAATTTTGGTCCAATTCAGCCAAATACTGAATAATTTGACCGCCACATTTAAAACTATCACAAAAATATAGGGGTATAAATAAATAATCTCCCTCCCCAACCAGAAGACTGCATATATCGTGTGGCCACTCGCTGCTAAAACAGTAGATGCTCATGGTCCCTTATTTGTCTTCTTTTTCATTTTCTCTCTCTCCTCCTTATTTGATATAAGTATCAATTCATTCAAGCGAAACTCATTTTTTTTGCTGATTATAATTTGTAAACGCAGGTCTTTCAATCTCCATCCACCACAACTTTCTCTCTCTAGAATACAACTCAATTGCTCGAGCTACAGAAGAAAACAGCCAACGGTATGTGCATTTTATCGCTCAATCTTAGTTTGCGTTCAGGATTTTTTTTCATTTCGTCAAGTAATTTTGTCAATTTGAAAGCAGTTTTTATATTTTTGTTGCAGATAGATATGAGGTTTTATTTTTTAGTGTTTTTAATAATTTAAGCTTGTCGTTTCTGATCAGTTAACTGAATTTTGTATTTTGATTCTCTGTTTTAAGTTGATAGTTTCGTAATTCGTACTGTAATAGGTATTAAATCTGTCAGACAGAGACTCGATCTAGAAATGAATTTTGGTAATGCAGATTAATGTGTTCTTGTTTGTTTCAAAGTTTTTTATTTTTATTTTTATTCTCAGCGACTTAATCAATTTGAGGGAAGAAGATAAATTAAGTGTCTGGTTTGAGGGGTTGTGAGGTGGGTAAAAACATTTTTAGTAAAGAAAATTGGGTTCGAGAGTGTTTGGTGACAGAACAAAGTACAGTTTTTGGTGTAAAAATACTTTTGGGAGAGCTAAATTTAGTGCATTAAACTTACCAAATTATTTTTCATAATTTTTTTTATTTGCCGAACACTTTTTTCATTTTTAAATGAAAGCACTTTCTCTAATATATATCTAGTGAAAGTTCTTGATTACGGGACAGCTTGGCCGAACAGGCCTTATGAAGCTGAAAGTTGTTAAGTAATCCTCACCCATGTGCAAAATATGGGTAGGCAAGTTTTGTTTTGTTAGGAAGTTAGGCAAATTGTTTTGTTTTTCTTCTTTTCACCAACTAGTAGCTAGCCAAGGAGGATTTTAAGCATGGAGTAGGTGAGCTTCTTTTCCTATAAAAGGCCACCAATGTTGCCAAGGAAACACACACCAAATTCATATACTTCCATCCGAGAGAGGAAAGGAGAAAAAGGAGGGAGAGAGAGAAAAGCTTATACAAGCTTAAGAAAAATAGAGAGAGAAAGATAGTTCAAATAAAAGGTGTTTTATTTGGGTTCCATCACATAGTTATTGTGGTGAAGTAATTTGAGTTTGTACTCAAATTAATATATCTTTGTATTCTCTCATATTATTCTAGTGAATTGTTCGGAGTTTGTCCCGTGGTTTTTACCTCTTAGTTATAGAGGGTTTTCCACGTAAAAATCTTGGTGCCTTGTGCTTGATTATTTCTACTCATTATTTCCTGCAGTGGTTATTATTTCGGTGGAACTGCAAATTTAATCTGTTTGGCATGTACTGATATTTTTGGCCATTTAATTTATCAAAGACAAGTATTTTGGGAGGTGATTTTTCCCAACAATTGGTATCAAGAGCTTTTGGTTCACGCCGTTGGTGTCTAGGAAAGTGGTTCAAAAGGCAACGCCTTTAAGAACGGTGGTTACTTAATTAGTCACCGTTGCGAAAGCACGGAGAGACTCCCGCCCGACTTACACTTACCTGGCCAACTGGTACGATCCGTTTAAAGAGCTAAGGTTATTTGCTCAGCTATTTTTTTGATAAATTTTATGGAGGAATCAGGTGGAGCAATGATTAAATTGACCTCTTCAAATTTTTCGATCTGGAAGTCCAGAATGGAGGATATCCTTTACTGTAAGGATTTGTATGAACCATTGGAGCTCGAGGGAAAGAAGCCCGCGGATAAATCTGAGGCTGATTGGAAAAAGATGAACAGGAAGACTATTGGTCACATCCGGCAATGGATTGATCAAAGTGTGTTCCACCATGTTTCGCAGGAGACGGATGCTCATACTCTATGGACAACACTAAAGTCCATGTACGAGAAGAAAAATGCACAGAATAAGACCTTTGTGATTCGAAAAATTGTGAACCTGAAATACAAAGATGGTAGCAGTGTGTCGGAGCATATGAGTGAGTTCCAAGGTTTGGTGAACCAGCTGTCTACCATGGAGTTGAATCTTGATGATGAGATTCAGGCTCTTTTGCTTCTCAGTTCATTGCCGAACAGTTGGGAAACTTTGGTGGTGTCTCTAAGCAATTCAGCTCCAGCAGGGAAAATGACCATGCAATCGGTCAAGGACAGTCTTTATAATGAGGAGACTAGGCGAAAGGAGCAAGGCTTTAATTTCGAGACACAAGCTCTTGTTGCAGAGAACAGAGGTAGAAGCAATTTCAGGGGATCTCACAAAGGAGATAAAAATCGTAGCAAAAGCAAAAATCACCGGAGCAAGTCAAAGACCAGACAAGGCGATATGTATAGATGCTTCTATTGTAATAAGGAAGGTCATTACAAAAGAAATTGCAAGAGCTGGTTAAACAAGCAGAAAAATGGTGAGCAGGGAAATGTTGAGGAAAAGAACACTGCAGCCACAGTCACCGAAGATGTTGTGATTCTTTCATTTGGCGAAGAAGAATGCTTGCATGTTGATGATCAACAAGTTGATTGGGTGGTGGATACTGGTGCTTCGTATCATGCTACACCTAAGAAGGAATTCTTCACAACTTACAAAGCTGGAGACTTTGGGTATGTGAGAATGGGGAATACTGATCAGTCCAAGATAATTGGAATTGGAGATGTTTGCATACAGACAGGTGTTGGTTGCACTATTACCTTGAGGGATGTTAGACACGTTCCTGATTTGCGTCTCAACTTAATTTCTGGCATGGCCTTGGACAGAGAAGGCTATGAGAATCACTTTGGCAGTGGAAAATGGAAGCTTACCAAGGGCTCCATGGTGATTGCAAGAGGTGCTGCTTGTTGCTCGTTGTACAAGACTCGTGTGAAAGTGTGTTCCAGTGAGTTGAATGCAGCTGAGGATAACTCTTCGCCAAACTTGTGGCATAAGAGGCTTGGCCACATGAGTGAGAAAGGGTTGCAATTATTAGCAAAAAGGTCACTCATTCCTTTTGCTAAAGGTACTGTTTTAAGCCCTTGTGATTATTGTTTGTTTGGAAAACAACATAGAGTTTCTTTTAGTAGTTCAGCTAAAAGAAAATCAGAGTTACTAGAGAGAGTATATTCTGATGTATGTGGACCCATTGAGGTTGAGTCTTTGGGTGGAAATAGGTATTTTGTTACCTTTATTGATGATGCTTCACGGAAAGTGTGGGTATATTTGTTGAGAACAAAAGACCAGGTATTCCAGCATTTTCAGAATTTTCATACTATGGTTGAAAGGGAGACTGAAAAATTATTGAAGTGTCTTCGCAGCGACAACGGAGGGGAATACACATCAAAGGAGTTTGCTGATTATTGTAATAAAAATGGCATTCGGCATGAGCAAACTGTTCCTGGTACCCCACAGCATAATGGTGTGGCTGAAAGAATGAACCGCACTATTGTTGAGAGAGTGCGATGCATGTTGAGAATGGCTAAGCTGCCTAAGTCATTCTGGAGTGAAGCTGTTCGTACTGCTTGCTATCTGATTAATAGATCTCCATCAGCGCCTTTAAATTTCCAGATTCCAGAAGAGATTTGGAGTGGTAAAGATGTGTCATATTCTCACTTGAGGATATTTGGGTGCAAGGCTTTTGCTCATATCCCCAAGGAACAAAGATCGAAGCTTGATGACAAGTCTACTCCATGCGTGTTTGTTGGCTATGGAGATGCAGAATTTGGATACCGGTTATGGGATCCAGTGCAGAGAAAATTATTCAGAAGCAGAGATGTGGTGTTTCATGAGCACCAGAATTATGAGGATTTTGATAATGTTGCACAGCCCAAAGATAATAGAGTCCCAGACCTCAGCGGAGTTCCTTCTCCATTGCAAAATGCCACAGTTGGAGAAGGAGGGCAGAATGAAGATTTGACTGATACAGATTTGCATGATGGTGATGGGTCAGATGCAGAGAGTGTTGATCAGGGGGAGCAACCTGACATTGAAGAACCTCAGCTAAGAAGATCCACGAGAGAACGTGTGCCATCAGTCAGATATCCTTCATCTGAATATCTTTTAGTTGCTGAGGAGGGGGAGCCAGAGAATTTTCAAGAAGTCAAGACTCATAAGGAGAAGAGCAATTGGCTGAGAGCTATGCAGGAAGAGATGAATTCTTTGCACAAGAATCACACTTATGAGTTAACTACACTTCCAAAGGGCAGAAAAGCATTGAAGAACAAATGGGTGTTCAAGCTGAAAAAGGATGGTGAAAAACTAGTGAAGTACAAGGCTCGGTTGGTCGTCAAAGGTTTTGCTCAAAAGCAAGGTATTGACTTCGATGAGATTTTTTCTCCAGTTGTGAAGATGACTTCTATTCGAGTGGTGTTGGGATTAGTAGCTAGTATGGATCTTGAGCTTGAGCAACTAGATGTGAAAACTGCATTCCTTCATGGTGATTTGAAGGAGGAAATCTACATGGAGCAGCCAGAGGGATTTGAAGTTAAAGGAAAAGAGCACTTAGTTTGCAGGTTACAGAAAAGTTTGTACGGCCTGAAACAAGCCCCAAGGCAGTGGTACATGAAATTTGATTCATTCATGGTGGATCAAGGTTATAATAGAACAGTTGCAGATCACTGTGTATATGTGAAAAAGTTTCCAGATGGTAACTTCGTTATTCTGTTGCTATATGTAGATGATATGTTGATAGTTGGGCAAGATGCTAAAATGATTCACAGGCTCAAGGGTGAGTTGTTCAAGTCCTTTGATATGAAGGACTTAGGCCCGGCTAAACAGATTTTGGGCATGAAAATTGTTCGTGACAGGAAAGCTAAGAGGTTGTGGTTGTCACAAGAGAAGTATGTTGAGCGGGTGCTTGCAAGGTTCAACATGGGTGATGCTAAGCCAGTTAGCACACCACTGGCCAATCACTTTAAGTTGACAAAGAGTATGTGTCCTTCTACTAAGGAAGGGAGAGATGCTATGGCAGCAGTTCCTTATTCCTCTGCTGTAGGGAGTCTTATGTATGCAATGGTTTGTACGCGGCCGGATATTGCTCATGCAGTTGGCGTTGTGAGCAGGTATTTGTCAAATCCTGGTAGAGAACATTGGGAAGCAGTTAAATGGATTCTTAGATACTTGAAAGCTACTTCCAGTTTGTGTTTAGGTTTTGGTGGTTCAAGTCCAGTCTTGGAGGGCTTTACAGATGCAGACATGGCAGGTTCTGAAGAGAAGAAGTCTACTTCGGGGTATTTATTTACTTTTGCAGGGGGAGCTGTATCATGGCAATCCAAGTTGCAGAAGTGTGTTGCTTTGTCTACAACTGAGTCAGAATACATTGCCGCTACGGAAGCAGGCAAAGAGATGTTATGGTTGAAACGGTTTCTCCAAGAGCTGGGTTTAACACAAGATGAGTATGTGGTTTATTGTGATAGTCAAAGTGCAATTGACTTAACCAAAAATGCCACGTATCATAATCGTACCAAGCACATTGATGTTCGTTATCACTGGCTTCGAGAAGTGATGGAAAAGGAGTTGATGAAAGTCAAGAAAGTTCATACCGACGAGAACCCCTCAGACATGTTAACAAAAGTTGTGACTCGCGACAAGTTGGAATTTTGTAAAGAATTGGTCGGGATGGACTCCAAGTGATGGGGTCATGCTGAATACCTCTTCTCATGAGTTCGGAGGGGGAGATTGTTAAGTAATCCTCACCCATGTGCAAAATATGGGTAGGCAAGTTTTGTTTTGTTAGGAAGTTAGGCAAATTGTTTTGTTTTTCTTCTTTTCACCAACTAGTAGCTAGCCAAGGAGGATTTTAAGCATGGAGTAGGTGAGCTTCTTTTCCTATAAAAGGCCACCAATGTTGCCAAGGAAACACACACCAAATTCATATACTTCCATCCGAGAGAGGAAAGGAGAAAAAGGAGGGAGAGAGAGAAAAGCTTATACAAGCTTAAGAAAAATAGAGAGAGAAAGATAGTTCAAATAAAAGGTGTTTTATTTGGGTTCCATCACATAGTTATTGTGGTGAAGTAATTTGAGTTTGTACTCAAATTAATATATCTTTGTATTCTCTCATATTATTCTAGTGAATTGTTCGGAGTTTGTCCCGTGGTTTTTACCTCTTAGTTATAGAGGGTTTTCCACGTAAAAATCTTGGTGCCTTGTGCTTGATTATTTCTACTCATTATTTCCTGCAGTGGTTATTATTTCGGTGGAACTGCAAATTTAATCTGTTTGGCATGTACTGATATTTTTGGCCATTTAATTTATCAAAGACAAGTATTTTGGGAGGTGATTTTTCCCAACAAAAGTAAACTTCTTCCTTTAGCTTGTCAGCTGCCAAACGGAGAATTATTATGAAAGGAATTTTGGTATACCCCCAAAATATAGTTAGCACCAATATATATGTAGTTATAGTTATGTTAGAAATTAGATTAATTGAACTTGGTTTGTGTGTGTTACAGGACTGTGAATATTGATTCTTTGAGCTTGTGAAAATGGCAACTGGAGCCGTTCCAACATCATTTACTGGTCTGAAGGGCAAGGATCATGGCTTAGGGTTTACTAAAAGTATGGATTTTATAAAAGTTTCTGACTTGCAGAGGGTAAAGTTTCGTAGAACCAAGGTCTCTGTGATTAGGAGTTCTAACCCTGGGTCAGAAATTGCCGAAGTTCAACCTGCATCAGAAGGGAGCCCTCTATTAGGTATAATTTCTATTATTTAATTCTGTGCTGGGAATGTTGTGAGTTGTGTAAAAATGCAAATGAAGCTCCAATCTGTTCGTGCCAGGTTTCTAAATTGTAAAGTTCAATCTTTTACTCTTTTAAGTTTTGGCACTAAGAAATTTGAGGAGATTATAGATGCTAAAAATTTAAACTTAAAGGCTTATGTTCCAATCCCCGGACTTGGGGCCAAAAATACCTATCAAAGATGAAAAACAGATAATTAGGTTTATGCTATTTGTGTTGTGGTTATTGGAATAATAATTAAAAAAAATCAACTACAGTAACGCAAATGTGAACTAGTTTACCAATTTATAACTAACCTCTGGCTTTATTTACTCATAAGTTGATCTTTTGAGCTCGAACCTGCTTTCTCATAGTTTACCAAGTGAGTTGTTTTTATTGCTGGTCAGTGACAAAAGAACAACATTTGCAGTTGACATTTTATTTTTTTTAATGTATTTTCCTAATTATCCAAGCGGATCGTGCAAAATTATAGTGTTGTATATATAAAAGTATGATCAGTCAATTTTTGAATGTAGTTCCTCGGCAAAAGTATTGTGAATCCACACACAAAACTGTAAGGAGAAAAACCAGCACGGTGATGGTTGGAAATGTGGCTATTGGCAGCGAACATCCTATAAGAATTCAAACGATGACCACAACTGACACTAAGGATGTTGCAGGAACAGTGGAGCAGGTTCTTACATTTCCATTTCTCGTCTAGGATAGCATCTAGAATATAATTGGCCTACTGCTATATTTCTTTCTTCCAATTTAGTAAAGTTTAAACAGAAGCTATCTATTCTACTAACATTTATCTCTTGAAATGTTTATTTCTGTCCTTACTTTCTTTTCCTGACGTCTTTTGAAGTTTGTTGTGCACTACACAATGAGATGCTATAATAGCTCATGATGAACATGGATGAGCTGGAGTTATTGTAATGAAGCAACAAACACAAAGTGACTATTTATAGTTTAAGATCACCCATCTCTTCTGACTGGTTTTCTCTGTCTTTTCTTAAAACAGTCCGTCCACTTGATTAAGAGGACCTACCAGAAAGGGTTGAAATTGTAAATGATACATACAATTATCACAATGGATAACTTTTCAATAATAGCTTCTGCTGTATTACAGTCAAACTCCTAGGTTTATAGGCAGCAGCACTTGATGCAACATACTAGATGCAAATATAGTTATATTGAAATGAAATTTTACGAATTAATATTTTCACGAGCTCATTTGGACTCATAAATCAAACTCCTATGATTAGGAAATGCCCAAAGGTCAAACTTTTCTGGTTCACCCCAACATTCCCCACTTGATGTTTTGACATTGCTTGTATGCCCATCTTAACATTCTTTCTGCAGATGACTGATTATCAGGTTGATTTCCTTAATTGTAGGTGATGCGGATAGCTGATAAGGGAGCCGATCTTGTCCGCATAACAGTGCAAGGGAAAAAGGAAGCAGATGCATGCTTTGAGATTAAAAACTCCCTTGTTCAAAAAAAGTAGGTCGTATTAAGTATCATATGCTTTGGTGGATATTTTGAATCAATATTACGTAAGACTGTATTTCATCTCACTAATTATCTGTTTATGCAGTTATAACATACCTCTGGTGGCGGACATTCATTTTGCCCCTCCTATTGCAATTCGCGTTGCTGAATGCTTTGACAAAATTCGTGTCAACCCAGGAAATTTTGGTATTTCCTTCTCTACTAATTGGTTCTATTGATAGATTTTATATAAAAACTATGCTGGATCTAATTTATTGGATTCCATTTCCTGTCAGCTGATAGACGGGCTCAGTTTGAGATACTGGAGTACACAGAGGATGACTATCAAAAAGAACTTGAGCATATTGAGCAGGTCAGACCACTCATCCTTAGACAATTGTGCTGATGATAAAGTGCGATTCTCTTTCCACAAAATGGCATGTAATAACGAAACATGGATATAGTGAAAAAGTAAAGAAGTGAAAATGGATGGTATAAATAGATGGGAAGTCAACTTGTCGTGTCTCTATTAACAACTATAGCCGATGATGTCATCTATACTTTCGTACAGATCGAATCTCTTTTTGGTATTCCATACATTTAAAGAAAAGGAACAAAGAACTAAGGAAAAAACTTCATCTATTCTAGGAAAAGAAAAAAAAAACAGAACTAGAGCAAGATTTGGACTTCATCTAAATAGAAACCATTATAAAACTGAAAGTAATTCCAGTTTGAAACAACTCCCATGTTACCTTGCTCCACATTTCCTTCTAAATTAAATGAACACTCTGACAACAAGTCTTAAAAGGCTATGCTATCACTGAGACTAGGGTAAGAGGTGGTCATGGTGCACACCTAATGATGGTGCACAAAGACATTGTCTTCATTTTCATCTTTCTTATAAGTTTATCAAACTGTCATAATATTGTGTATTCTTATAAAAAGGACTAGGGGCCTGACGATCCATTCATTTTAATTTTACTCTGAAAACTCTACCATATCGTCCTCCATTTCAACTAACAAGTAGCTACCAGTCATCTGCATGTTGTGAAGTTAACTACCTATAACCTAGGAAAGAAGACAAGAAAGAGAAGTAAGAAACAATCATGTTGTCCTCGCGTCTACCATGGTGTTTTGCATGCCTATGTCTAACAGCCTCATAATCCATTCATTCTGATTTTACTCAGATATATTCTCTATTATTCACATTTACAAAATAAGATAAAATGAAAGTATTGGCCTTTCACCTAAGATGTGGTTTACATGTCTCATATATTTTCTCTTTCTGGTATACCAGGTTTTTACTCCGTTGGTTGAGAAATGTAAGAAATATGGAAGGGCAATGCGCATTGGGACAAACCATGGGAGCCTTTCGGATCGTATAATGAGTTACTATGGAGATTCTCCTAGGGGAATGGTAAACAGATCTTTTGTTAAGCTGCTAGAAGATTACCTGCTTATCTTTTTTATCATTGTACTGAACTCAACTGTATCATCCACATCTTGATCTAAAACAGGTTGAATCTGCCTTTGAGTTTGCAAGAATTTGTAGGAAGCTGGACTTCCATAATTTCGTCTTCTCAATGAAAGCAAGCAACCCAGTTGTCATGGTCCAGGCATACCGTCTACTTGTAGCAGAAATGTATGTTCAGGGGTGGGATTATCCATTACACTTGGGAGTTACTGAAGCTGGTGAGGGAGAAGATGGACGGATGAAGTCTGCAATTGGCATTGGAACACTTCTTCAGGTGCTTTTCTCAGCGGAATATGACCATTAATAAATCATATGTTTGGTCATTCTAGTGAATTCCACATCCATTTGGATGGAATTTATCTGATTTAAATTATGTGGTAAATTTATTTCGAACCTTACTATGTTCTAGTAGATTCTGGAAACCACAATCATGTAATCTTTACAATTTTTTATATACAGGATGGTTTGGGGGATACGATCAGAGTTTCCCTTACAGAACCTCCAGAAGAAGAAATAGACCCCTGCAGAAGGCTGGCTAACCTTGGTATGAGAGCTGCTAATTTGCAGCAAGGCGTGGTAAGATTTACTATATTTTTCATTCACTTCTATCCTTGAGCATTCTAAATTTTAAACTCTTTAAATACATTTTTATATAGTACTCTGGTAATTATTTAATCAGGCACCATTTGAAGAAAAGCACAGACGTTTTTTTGATTTTCAACGAAGAACTGGTCAACTTCCAGTGCAACAGGAGGTCAGATTAAGGGAAATTTATACCCTGTACCAACTTGTTACAGTAGTTAGCTCGAAACTTATAACTATTCACTTGATTTTATAACAGGGTGAGGAGGTAGATTATAGAGGTGCCCTCCACCGAGATGGCTCTGTTCTCATGTCCGTTTCCTTGGATCAGTTGAAGGTCGCACTTAGAATTGGAGTTCTTTTATCCTATTTGATAATCTTTTATTAAGTACTTCCATATGAAATTTTCTTGTTTTTCTCTAACTTGCATGTCTTTTTTCATATTTGCTGTCTGAGCTTCTATCTTAAAATTTTCTTCTCCCTATGGTCAGACACCTGAACTCCTCTACAGATCGCTAGCTGCGAAACTCGTTGTCGGCATGCCGTTTAAGGTTTACTTCTACTTTTTTCTTTTTATTGCAAAATGTCTTACACAAGGAACTTTTTGCATCTACAGTATGCATAACCGGTTATTAATCAGATTGATGTTGATTTAGGACCTGGCAACTGTGGACTCAGTCTTATTAAGAGAGCTTCCACCAGTAGATGATAAAGATGCTGTAAGGACTCTACTTCCTGTTTGATCTTTTACTTTTGATGAGAGGATTCCTCATTTTAATCATGATGAATGTTTTAAACTCGGCCTTGAAATTAAAACCATTATTTGTTGTTTAAATTCAATTGAGTTGAGGTGTGGAATGACTGATATTATTCCTTGTGCATGATCAGCGACTAGCTCTCAGAAGGTTGATAGATGTTAGCATGGGAGTGATAACTCCTCTGTCAGAGCAACTGACGAAGCCTTTGCCTAATGCCATTGTCCTTGCAACTCTCAAGGAATTATCAACTGGTGCTCACAAGCTTTTACCTGAAGGTGTGCCTTTAGTTACAAACTTACAATTCTTTTAGCACCCTCAATTGGTTGCAAATCTTATGGTAGAATGCTCTTGTAACTACTATGTTAAAAACTTGTTTACAGGCACACGCTTGGTACTGTCCGTACGTGGCGATGAACCACAGGAAGAGCTGGAATTCCTAAAGAGCATTGATGCTACCATGCTTTTCCATGACCTACCATTTACTGAAGAGAAAATTGGCAGAGTACAGGCAGCCAGGAGGTATAAACATGAATGACTCTTCAACCGCATAGTGCATAGACCTTAGTTGAAGGAGTTAAGCAATTAAAACCTTTATTGAGGCTGTAAATAAACTTTATTTATATACATGCCCACGCACATGCACATACAGACCTGTATAAACAAATAGATATAAACGTACATGCACAGACAAACACAAGCACATGTATATGCATATATGTACTCACAAATGAGGCTATCAACTTATGCCAGATTTAAGAACTGCACTTCCTTGACCTTTCAATAGTGTGAGTTATCTTATGCATAACCCAGATTGGCTTGGAATGAAGAATTAGTTTAGCTACCACGTGTCATGTCCAAATAGCATTTTGATTAAATGAGTATTTCCTGATCTAAATATATTGCAATAAGAAATGGAACCAAATTCCAACTTAGAGTACTAAACTAAATTAGCCATTAATTCTCATCAATTTGATTTCTGGCAAAGCATTTGGTTTGATGTAGCTTTATCACATTGAAACATAAATTGACAGTAGTATATGGACAATTGTCTTTTTGAAATTCTACTTCTACATCTGACAGTCTCCCCACACCCCACCAAAAAAAAAACCAACTATTGAAGGTGCTGATACTCTGAATGGTTTAATGCTGGCAGGCTATTTGAATATCTTTCAGAAAATTCTTTGAACTTCCCTGTAATTCATCACATACAATTTCCAAAAGGAATTCACAGGTAACCACATAACCAACACCAATTATGGGAGTCAAGAGACATTTTGTGTTTACATTTTCTCTGATTACTTTTAGGGATGACTTAGTCATTGGTGCCGGTAGCAATGCTGGAGCTCTTTTAGTAGATGGTCTTGGAGATGGTATCTTATTAGAAGCCCCAGACCAGGATTTTGATTTTCTTAGGAATACATCTTTCAATTTGCTACAAGGTTGCAGAATGCGGAATACAAAGACGGTATGGATTAATTTGGAACCAAAATAGTTGAAATTGATGATAACAACTACTGACTTACTTAATTGTTATCCTCATGCTTATTGCAGGAATATGTCTCATGCCCATCTTGCGGCAGGACTTTATTTGACCTTCAAGAAATAAGTGCAGAAATAAGAGAGAAGACATCGCACTTGCCTGGTGTTTCAGTAATCACCATCCCTCTTTGTCCTCCGTGATCAGATAATTTCGATTAGAACCAATTCTACTCCGAGTAAACAAATCTATTGTGTCACTCACTTCTTCCTCTTTTTTGTTGCAGATCGCAATCATGGGTTGTATCGTAAATGGACCAGGGGAGATGGCTGATGCTGATTTTGGGTATGTTGGCGGTGCTCCAGGAAAGATTGACCTTTACGTCGGGAAGGTAAATTTTTTACTTCTCTTTGACATGAGATATGGCATAGTGTTTGGTCTCTCGGTCAGTGTTATAAAATTCTTAACCAATCCTTTGTTGCATGCATATGCATACCCACTTTACTTGGACAAAAATTGGAAGCTAGAACTACTAGCTCTGTAATTAGGATGTTTGAAAAACTCGTTATCATTGCTGGAATCGATATTTCTCTAGCTTGAGTTGATTTAATATCAATCACCCTCGTTATATTTCATCAATTTATGTAGAATTAGGTTAACACTGCACTAATAGCTTATGCATTTAAACTTCAGTGGTGCTCAACCCATCATGCCAAGTTCTTTTAGGAGCAGCTTTTCCCAGAAATTTCCCTGTCCCCTTATTCCGTAGCTTGAGATCATACAATCGTGCTCAAATTTGCCTTATTCTTTGTCAAAGGATGGAGAAATCTGTTGAAGTCAGTCTGTTGTGAAGCCTTTTTAGAGTAGGTTCTTTCATCTCTTGGAGATGAACAACGCTTGTAATCTGAAGTAGAGCTTTGCATTTCCTTTGGACTCGGAAAAAGTGAGGGGAAGGGATGGAGAAGGAAAGAAAAGTAACAGTAAAATAAAAAATATAAAACATTCTTTCAATGAAAATGAATACAAAGTACATCTTTGGAAAAAGAAACATGATATCAAGTATAATGCTGAAACTAGGTGTCATGGATTGTTGAAACTGTTCTCATCATTTTTAGTTTCTTATTTACTTTATACTTCCACAAACTTTCCGAGTTATAAACAGTGCCTTAATTAATTGAATTAGAGGAGCAAGATTTAATTGATCATTGATTCATTTGCTTAGCAATTTCTCTTATAGAATGATTTTATGATGTCTTTATATGACCAAAATTTTCGACCTTAATGATCATTGGTTGTATATCAGACGGTGGTAAAACGAGCAATCGCAATGGAGCAAGCAACTGATGCCTTAATCCAGCTAATAAAAGATCATGGCCGCTGGGTCGACCCTCCTGTAGAAGAGTAGGGTTCTGCAGTAGGATATGCGGTATGCACTGTTGTCTGTATCTGGGGTTTCTTCTTCCAAAGCTTAGATCAATACTGGTGTGGAACTTGTTTCCCTTTAGCAGCCTGCTATATGTAAGGCGAGATGAATTCTTACAATTAGGTTACATATAAATCATTGTGATCCTGGTTGACGGATCCTCGCATCAAAGAGGTAGATTATCACTATCAGACAAATAGGCTTTGGTTTCCATTAATTTTATAACTAAAAACATATAAATATATCAGGAAGGATTTAGTGGTGTTGTGCTTACCAGTTACCACATTGTTTTGTAATATTCTTTCCGTTTCACACAAAGAGTTTCCTTTGATTTTTATTCTAGTCAATTTATAAAATTCTAAAATTCAAAATTGATATAAATTTATTTACTTTTAATTAATACAATAGTTAATATTATAAATTACTTAAAAAGTAATAGTAAGTACAAAATTGTTATTTCAAAAATAATTTTAAGATTTTACAAATTAAGAAATCAAAGATAAATAGAATATTTCTTGCGAAACAAATGGAGTATTATCTTGAGTATGGCTGCTAGTTCCATATTTAAACTCTGATTTTTATTATTTTTTTAATATAAGAGTTGGAACTGTAACCATCTTATTGAAAAACTCACCATGAAACTCTTAAACAAATTAAAACAGCCAGTATCATAAAACCGGGAAAATTAAATTCTCCAACAACTAAAAGTTAGAACATGTGGCGTAAAGAAGAGATGACATAAATAGGTAGGTCCTTTCATTAAAAAATTAGAAATAAATTTTTAGAACGAGATTTTTAAGGAAATTATGAAATTATTACATTTATATGATTAGATCTACTCTAATTCAAGCTTTTGTGAATGTTTTTGTATGACTAGTTAATTGTTAGTTACTTGAATACGTATTAATAATAATTTTTATGGAGAAATGTGTAATAAATAAACCTTTTTATAATTTCTATTAATTTTACAATTATAAAAATTTAATGAATCAAAATTTGATACATGTTACAAAATTATCACCAACTCGAGTGCTATTTTACCTTCTGTTTTCCAGTTTTACTTTCTATTATGAAGGACAATTACCACTAATATCAACCAACCACTATCAATTCAATCCAAAAAGATCGGGGAAAAATTAAAATTATTATAGCAATAAAGTATTTAACAAATCACCACTTTGCAAACTCAATGTTACGAATCTGTATATCTCATAGCAAAAGATTCATCTATGTAGAGATAAATTTTCTAAAAATATATGTATGAATCTTCTAGAGCATTTCTCTCCTAGCGCCGTACCCGTACTGAGATCGCTGGATATTATCCTGTCGTTTTTTATACAATACTCCTCCCACTATGACTATACATGCGCCGGCGATAACTCCGAAAGCAATTCCGGCCTTCTGCCCGCCGCTCATTCCACCGGACGACTTCTTACCATCTACATTCTCAGAACTCTCGTTCTCGTGATTTACATCACTCTCAACATCCGGAGCCGGAGTCGGCGACGAGGAGTTTGACGGCGCAGGAGCCGAACCTGGAGCGGACGGCGGGGGCGCTGGTGGAGAATGAAGTTGCGGCGAAGGCGAGGGACTGGAAGGTGGAGGAGAGAGGGGAGCAGTGCTTGGTTCCGGCGACGGAGTAGGTGAGGACTCCGGCAGATCTGCGGAGAGAGTGGATTGGACTAAGAGAAGTGATAAGAGGAGTGCGAATGAGAGTCTATGAAATATCATCGCCATTGTTGAAGGGTTTGATTAAGGATCTGCAAATTTAAGTGGAGAAAAGAGACTATTTTTGAAAAATGGGAGTCAGAGCGGTTGCTACTTGCAATTGAAAGGTAGTGTTTGTGTTTGTGTTTGTGTTTGTGTTTGTGTTTGTGTTTGTGTTTGCGTGGTGGGAGAAAGAGAGAACGTGCCTCGATAGAAGAAACGAAGAGGATCAGATCTGAAACGGGGTTGACAATAAAAAACACACAATATCTTAGAGGAAAGTATAGATTTTCAATTTGGATGAGTCTGCGGTTTCAAATCTCAATGATTAAATAATTACTGCTCCCTTCGTCCCAAATTAATTGCTCAATTTTGACCATTTTAAGTCAAATTGACTTTTTTTAGAACTAATCTTTTTATTATTTTTGTTAAAATATATGTGAAGAGATTATAACCAAAAGAAAGTATATTCAATTTATTACTAATTTCAATTTTTATAATTTTAGAAATATATTTATATATGCTTAATTATTAATTTTAAAAATAGTCAATTTGACTTAAAAAAGTTCTAAAAAATCAATTAATTTGGGACGGAGGGAGTATAATATATAATGAATTATTCATTAATTAAATTTTGGCGCATCATTTTATAAATTAATTTTTATAAGAGTTCATTATAAATGTAATAGAATTTTTTAAATTTTCAATCTCAAAAAGTATCTTAAATGATGTGTCAGTGTAATATTGATTTGATAGATATTATTTGATTCATTATAAAAATTTTATGCGGACATGTTAATTGGACATGAGTTCTTTATAATTTTACTTATTTATATTTTGACTCCCATTAAATAAGAGTCAAAACACAAATAGGTAAAATTATAAAGAGTTCATGTCTAATTATCATATCCGCATAGAAAAGCTCGATTCGTAGAAGAAAATAACACTTTTTTTTCGAAAGAATTTTTCTATGCAGACATGATAAGTAGACATGAATTCTTTATAATTTTATATATTTTTATTAATTTTTATTTTTTATAATGAGGGGTCAAAATATAAATATATAAAAATATAAAGAGTTTATGGATATTTATTATTTTCGCATAAAATTTTTATTTACGAAAAGAACACGTAAGCAGACTTGCTTTCGCTGCCGACATAATTGAGGAGGAGAGAGAAACTGTGACTAAAAATCTAAAATAATAACTCAGCGAATGGTGGGGGCAACGACAGTACTGTAGCGTTTTGCACGGTTCACGGTCAATAAATTAACGAAAATCGTTAAGATTCATATTGTTTTTTTAATCAAGAAAAATAATATACATATTAACCATAAATATTTGACAAAGTTAAATTATAATTATTAAAATATTTAATATCATATCATTTGAGACTCAAAATTTAAAATCTCTAACATTAATTTTTTAGTTTATACTTTATATTGAAATAACTATAAATAGGGGCTTTTCTATTTTTTTATGTTAATTTATTTATAAAAATTATTAATTATCTATAAATTATTACTAATTTAAAATTTTATTATTTTCAAAAATTAAAAGCATAAACTTAACAAGACATAAAAAAAAGCTAATCAATTCTAAATATTTTATACCTACTATAAAATGTAAACCTTCATCTTATATCTTGGCACAGAGCAAGTACATGATCATTACCATAATAATGACAGCTAATATGATTTTATTGGAGATAATCAGATATAATAATTTTGTTATTGATTTCCTTTTTAATTGTTGCTTATATTTGATGTTTTAGTTATTTTCAAAAATTAAATGAACAAGCTTGTAACTTAGGACTCGTGGGAGGTACAAATTAATTTTTTTATATGATTCTTTTACGTGATGTAAGATTTTTTTTTCTTAGTGATTGAGATTCAGTATATTTTGGACTAGTCTAATTTGATGCGTATTTTAAGTTAATCCAACTTGATATGTTAAAATTTAAACCCACAAAATAGACACACATAACTAACCAAGTTAATTCAATTTAATATCCTCTCTTAAATTATTATATATAGTTATTGATTGCATCACTTTTGTTAATTCCGGTAATGAGATTATTGTACAAATGTTTTAAATAATACACGTGTTCATAATATTAAAGTAAAACACATAATGAATGTGGTATTTTGGACAAAAGGGTTAACTGCTTCACTAAGCATCATATGACTAAAAGAGTTTATATACTCTTTTCGTCCTTAAAATGGCGACAAAAGAATAATTTTTATAAATTAAGATAATTAAAAAAATTAAGAGAGAATATAATTTTTTTTTAATTTATTATTGAATTTTAAATTTTAAAAAAAATAATTAATTTATGCCTCGCACAAGTCTTAAGCTTGTACCGTAGGAAATGCCAATGAATCCATTAAGATTGGCAGTGTAGAGGCTAACAACGACAACTTATATTGTTATGGATACTTTGCCTTTAAGTAGTACAAAAGTAAAATTGTATTTTAAAATATTTGACAATTTATTCATTACTTTATTTTCAAATCTTTTTAAATTTGGAGAAAAAGTTTAAATTATTTTTACTTATTTTCTCTCCTTAAAAAACTCATGACTATTCTCTAATACATGGTCTGTTAGTTTGACCATGTCTCTTAGTTTAAATCATAACAAGTTTATCTTTTAATTTTTTCTCACCGGAGAAAAAAGAAAAGAAAAGAAAAAAAGGAGATAGAAAACAGAAATACTACGCTGGCCGGCACTTGGAGCCCAGGGTGGCGACCGGCCAAATTTTTTTTTTTTTTTTTTTTTTTTTGCTTTCACTCCCAAATAATTTTTATGATTTATTGGAACTGAAATTTTTATAAAAAAAAGTGATTTAGGTGTGTTTTGGATACATATCAAAAACAGGATTACATAGTCTGTGTAACTCTGTTTTTGATCTGTATCCAAATCACACTTAAATCACTGTTTTTTTTAAAAATTTCAGTTCCAATAAATCACATAAATTATTTAGGAGTGAAAAAGCAAAAAAAAAAAAAAAAAAAAAAAAAAATTTGGACCGGGCACCACTCCAAGCCGATCGCCAACTCCCGGGCACAGTAGAAGAACTCGATAGAAAATGATTTCACTTTCTCTCAAATTGTACTTTTGAGTTTTAAAATGAATAGAAAAGAAAAGAAAAATACGAAAAATTTAATATTTTTATCTAATTATCTTATTATCGATTGCTGAATTTTTTACTAAATAAAAAAAAAATTGGACCAAAAATTTGGTCATTTTTTTTATCATAATTTTTTATCCAAAATATAAACATATTTAGACGAAAAACTAAATAATCTTGTAAACTATATTATACCCTCTTATTACAATTTATAAACACAATAAAATTAATACTCCTATAAATAAAATAATAATCTAAATGTAAACCTAATTTTTTTTCGTATTCCTTTAAATTCAGTACCAACCTGACAAAACCCTTAAATATTTTCTATTCTTTTCGCACGAAAGAGGTGAAAAAGGCGCCATGATCAGCGTCCTTACTCAGGTCAGAACCAATTGTATGATCTCATTTCTCATTTCTCTTTCTTTCCCGGGGAATTTGATGTGTTTAGGGTTACGCAGGAGCGTTTGGTTGGTGCTGCACTGGGAAGCATTTTCACTGGAGTTTTTGTAATTGAGCAACGAAGAAGCATCTACAATACAATCCTAAACAATGAAGCTCAAGTCGTCCCTCAATCTCAGGTATTATCGTTATTTACTAATTCCATTTTTATAATCGATTATTAGTTACACATTTCTTTTTGATTTATGTATTGAACTCGTTTAATCAAAACTCAATCTTTTTAATATATATATCAATAATTTGTCTGAAACACTCAATGTGTGGCTTTATGCCCCCATTTCGCCCAAATCTGAGAGAATATTTAGCTGCTTTCGTTCTTATGTTATAAGCGTTCCTTTTAATTTGCGAAATCTTAAAATTCAAAACTAATGTGGATTTATTTGATTTTGATTAATCCAATAGTTAATGTTATAAACTACTTAAAAACTATTACTAAGTACACATTTATTATTTTGAAAACTAAAATTATTTACATTGCAGCTTAAATTTAGGATTTCGCAAATTAGCTAGGACGAAAGTGAAATGGGATTTTTGTGGAACGGAAGGAGTATTTTCTTTGACAATAATGAAAATTTTATTGTTAATGGGAGTGTTTTGGTGCTTAAATTTGTATTCAAAAAATTCTAATTGGTAGGTATTGTATGGGACACTGCCTTCAATTTAAATTTTATCCTCCCTTGCGTGTTGCATTAGGTAATAGGTAAGGGATGTTGAGTACATGCGTGTGTTTCTAGATTGAACAAAGTTCCTCCTGATTTTCAGTTTTTTTCTAAACCTTTGAATACCAAACAGAATTCGTTGAGGGTGCAGAACATACTTGGCCATTGTCAGCACTCAGCACTACTAATAGGGCTATTTTGTAACTGTGATACCACATCATCTTTTGTTGTCATCATCTGGAAAAGCACTGCATTTTTTTCCTATACTATTGCTGTTAGCATTCTATAACCATCAGAGCACACTTTCTTTCCCTAGCGTTTCATCACCCAGTCGTTACTATCACCATATCTGCAAGATCCTTAGTCAGATCCGTAATCCAATCTATTATTCTTTCCCTATGATACATATACTTTTTGTCTTGGTTAATCAGATAGTATATTGTAGCAGAAAACCGTCTTAAACGTCTCTGTGGCAGTGAATTTTTCAGAGTTAGACTATCAACTTCACAAATTCTAATTAGGTCTATTGCTTAGAATCTGGTTTAAACACTGTTTAGTGAGCAATATATTGGATTTTCATGCAAATTTAGGGAATATTTGGTACATCTGCTTTGTTGTGTTTCGCATACACGCACGCGCACACATCTAGCAGTTAGACGCAAAAGTATACACCAAAGTGAAAGTTACAGGAAATTTTCATTTGTTGGTTCTTGAGGGATCTATGCCTATATTATTTGGTAGGAACAAAAGAAATGTTATTTGGTAGGAATAGAAGCTTTATTTGATTCTGAAGGAGAGATTGATGGTGAGGATGTGGCAGTCAATAATGAAGGAGATTCAACGCCTTACGCCTTGTGAATGTGGATTCCACAAGTTCTGTTTGGAACCACCATTGTTGAAAGAATGCAATAACCTCCAAACCACTAAGTTGATAGTAATATCTGGATTTTGCTTCTCAAATTCTGCATTTCCTATTTGCGCTTAACCTTTTTCTTCTTCCATATGATTTGGGTCACCCACCTTAATGGCATTGCCAAAAGCTTTGTGAAAGCCACTAGTGTATGCCTATGATTTCCTTTGATTTGATTAATAAACGATCTATATATACGTATTGTGTACACTACTGTCTGCTATTTTGAACAGCTGATGGGAGCCTCGCATTGTGTCTTTAGCTCATTTAATTCCATGTCTCATGTATCAAACGAGTGATATATTTGTTAAAGTGCAATCCTTGTAGACCATTTTCATGGAACTTTTGACATTGATATTTTAAGGACATCATGCTGATTTTTGGCTATGTCTAGTGGAACTGGCTGTGTTGTGTGTAGACATGCACAACAGGCCGGCCTGGCAGCCTGGTTTGGCCTTGGCCTGCCAGACCTTGGTCCAGGCCAGGCCGTTGACTTTAGGCCTGCAGGCTATGCCAGGCCAGACTTGATGGTGAAAGAGATGATCTGTTGAGACCTGCGGACTAGGCCAGTGCAGGCCGGTTCGGACCATCCTTATACTGTTATTTTTTTTAACCGTTGATCATTGCCTCATTGGCTCATTGCCTGTGGCAGACTTGGGAGTCGATAAATTAGTCAATCGCTCAGTCACTCAAACATGTATATATTTTTTTTAAACAATGTTTATTGGGTTGCCCGTTGGCGTGACTAAGAAAGCCGTGTCATGGTGTGGGGCTGTGGGCTGTGGGGGGGTCAATGATATCTCTCTATTAGGTGGCTATCATTATATATATATATATATTAATGTTTTATATAGCACGGGTCCAAGACTCCAAAGTCCAAGGTGGTGGTAGGGAATAATCCCAATTCCCAGGCTATCATTATATAATATATATATATATATGTGTATATCAACCATTATATTATATATTTATATATATCAGCTTTTCAATTTCACATGCATTCTCTTGTTTATTTAATGATCAAAAGAGTATCGATCAATGGTAAGGTATTTTTTTTTGTTTAATTTACTTGATGACCAGGCCAGGCCTGTTGCACCTAATCAGGTCAGGCTTAGGCCGGACTCAGGCCACAGGCCGGTCCAAGTCGGACTTTTGACTAGGTCGGGCCAGACCAGATTTTTATCATTAAATGTCGGCATTTTCAAGCCTTCCAGGCCAGGCCTTTTCAGGCCGGGCTTTGACTAGGTCGGGCTTTGACCAGGCCGGACCCAGGCCGAACCAATATCAGGTCGCGGGCCGCAGGCCATTTGTGTACCTCTAGTTGTGTGTTTTGTATATGTGGTTTCCTAAATAATCTTGCCCCCGTTATTTTCATATCAAGGTTTTACGCCTTACAGTAGAAGGACGCGTTATTAATTTGTGTTGAGTAACTCAGAATTTATGCATTTGCAATTTCCATATTCATTAAATTCATGAAATAGATAAAAAAAAATAAAATTGAATCCATGGTCGTACCTCTTCAAATTTTAAACTTTATTCTTTCAACTTATCAGATAAGGGAGCCTATTTTTGGGAAGAAATCTGGTTTGGAATTTTCACACCTATGGAACAAAGCTGTGGATCAGGCTTTCGGACATGTGATCGAGTCTTTTAGCTCACGTGGAAAGTAGAGATATTGGGCTATTTTTCTACTGATGTATGAATTTTTGCTTTACTTTTTGTGCAATTTATAATATGGCTCGCCCGATCTTTCCTCTTCTGAGTTACTGAAGGGGCAAGGTGAGTGCTGGAGCTTTGTCTTCGTGACAAGTAACATCTCTTCAAAAAAATTCAGCTGTTGTAATGTTAGATTGAAACCTATTTAAGTGAATTCTCTCTAGAAGCTGTCTTTATATACAACATTTAAATTGTAGAAGTGGCTGTGTTCTGCCAATCTATTCTTTGTCTATTTGATGTCATTGTGTTCATATTGTGAATACATATAATTTGTTCATTCCCAGAAAATGGCATATGTTTTGTAACCTTCGTGGACTGGAATCGACCACAATCAATATGTGTTAGAAGATTAGTTAAAAGATGTCTATCTTATTTGAAGTTAAGTAGATCATTGTGCTGAGCAAAGCTTTACTGATGGCCAGCCTATAATTAGCTTCATGCTCTCTAACTTGATATTGGTGCGAAGAGGCTTGACTTTGTAGCAGTTTGTCTGAATCAGCTGGATCCAATTATATTGCAAGTCTGTGCTAATTGCCTTTTTAGTCATACTTGTAGCCTCTTGCTTGAATTATTTAACAATTGGGTTCTAGTGGTTCTTATGAACTTGGCACTATTTTCAACATGCTCTCATCACCTTTCTCCAAGTGAATTGTTTTTAGATAATCATAAGAAAATAGTGAGCATTTATTTTTGGTTCTAATATATTAGAAGGAAGCATAAAGCCATGATTATTCAGTTTCTGCATTTAATTTATACCATGTACGCTCTATTTCTTTTTCCTTCCATGAATCTATCGCGAACTCAATCATTGATTACTGCTAGTTTGAGTTTTGTTCATTTTATAACAATGGATGTATGCTAGTCAAAAGTTGTGCACAGTAGTTGATAGTTTGATCATCTTAGAGGCTGATTTTACTAATGAGAACCATTACTAACCTAGTACTACGTTTGATTGATAGATTATTAGTTTATCTTCAGTACTGTTTATTTTATGTAATATTGTAATGATTGTTTGATAATTGATACTAATTCGACATTCATATGTGGCCTATTTCCTTCTCTTGCTTTACTTTTTGGTGTGTTCATTTCGCAGATTTTCATACTGCCCCCATTCACTGAAAAGGAGGTGAGTTAATTCATTATTTTGGTGAAGTTTATGGTGCATACTTCTTTTAGATCTCCTTAATCTCTTAATAGGCATGTTAGTGTCATCTGATTACAATCTGGTTTGATTGTGGGTTTAAAATCAACAGATAACTTTAGAAGTTCTAAAGTAAAAGACAAATAACTGCTAATCTAGAAAAATAATTTTAAATTTAATTACCTAGGAGGGGAAATAGTACAGTGGACTGGTGAATATGAATATAGCTCGTGTCACCCTCTATTGCTAATAACAATCATAAATACATCTCCTATCAATATAGAAAGAAGCACGGCCATGGCCGTTGTTTTTTTTGGATGGCGAGTGAGACTACTGGTAGCGTATCAAGCTTCAGCTTGAGCAGAATTATTTTTGCTCATGTTGGAGTGAGACTACTGGTAGCGAATCAAGCTTCAACTTGAGCAGAATTATTTTTGCTCATATTGGCGCGATGCTTGATAACAACATAGTAAACACCCATTGCCAAAAGCACGACAAATACAAAGCCAAAGATTATACCAGCAATGCCACCAGCTCTTATTCCACTGCCACCCCTATTTTGTGTTGATCTGCTTGCATATGCCAGACTTGACTGCACTGTTGCTGCTATAGGCAATGGCGAGCAACCTGATGCAGCACAGGGGTTTACTTCACTCGGCTGACGATTGTCTGGATGGAAAAACTCGAATGCCGATGGCGAGAAGGCCATTGGATTTTCATGAGCGAGTCCGTGGGGAGATCGGTCTTGAGCTGTAGTAATGGAGAGCAAGGAAAAGATAGCACAGAGAAGAAGAGGATGCATGAGGGCTATGTTGTTTGTTTTTGTTAGTCTGATAATACAAGGAAGTAGTGATGCTGTTTTGGATTGAATCATTTTGGATGTGTGAACTGGGTTTTATAGACACTTTGGAAGTGGTCTGGTTGTTGCTTGGACCTGAATTTTGGTGATGGCAGGTTCCTGTTTAGAGGGAACAAAATGATGGAATTATGTTCTATCATCTATGACATTCCTTAAAAAAGAAAAAAGGAAAGAAGAAAATTGAAATTGTTTTCCCCAAATTATCCTCAAATGTTCAACCTAGTATTAGGAAATAATGATTAGTAATATTTCTCAAAATATGGCAGTAGTCCTACATGGAATCCCCCCCCCCCCCTCCCTTTTCCTCCCTATTTTTGGTCTACTTTTTTTTATGTTTGCTTCGTGCTTACTTTAAGGAATTAATTATCAGGGTTTCTTTACTTGTAAAATTGTCAGTTTGGAGCCGAGGGACTTGAAGGAAATTAGATAATGTTACAAGGGTATTTTTGTAATTTAATTTTAAAAGCAATGGAATAATGAGATGCTTCTCTAAATTTGCTTCTTACTTGAGTGCCTTGGCAAATAGATAAGAGTAGGGAATAAAAGAAATATGTTAATTATTGGTTATTGAAATCCATATATAAAGTAATAATAAATAAATAAAAAAGATAAATGTGTATATATGTACATGATGTTTTTGCATATATAATTATCTTCTTAGTATTGATGATTATACTTAAACAAAGCTCTATCATCTATATGATTGGTCTTGCTGGTTTTGGCTTCTCTCAAATATATCTTTCGTTCATTATTCAGATTATCACCCAATAGATAATTAGATGATTGAATAGTGATAAAGTAGTTTTTTTTAATGGCTAAGATCATTTCAAATAAATTACTATTTACAATTGTTGTACAACTGTTAAGTTAATAACTAGTTATGATGGTAATTTCGGAATGATCTTGACCATTTTTGTTACTTGTCATCTAATTTTGGCAAATTAAGCGATGAAAAATGATATATATTGCGACTGTTTACGTCGACTATTTGATTTGATTGTTAGTTACATGGATAATTATTAGTTGTAGTTATTTTTGGAGAGATGTATAATAAGTGGGGTCTTTTTATAATTCTTACCAATTTTATATATTGATAAGTTTTAAAAGTATAATTCGGCGTAAATTTATCGCAATACATAATAGGACTCTTAAGTGAAAGATGTATCGAGTAAGAGTTAAAATTGTTGATACGACAAACATAAATTACATCTCATGTGCTATTGCGAGTGTAATTACATTAGTTATACACTCATTTATATGTGGATGTATATAAGCATTATTTTACATTGATGAAAGTTATGATTGTGAATTATGCATTTTTTTTTCTCAATGGGGGGAAAAGTAACACTTGAAAAAGGAAGCTTTATTGGGGTGTTGCTTAGCTTAAAGGGGCAGCAAAGGGGCAGATTAGAAGAAGAATGAATACACTTCTAATTCATGTAATGGGTGTAATAATACTTTTATTGGGTAGTCTTTTTCACCTGCCCAGAAAGTATTATTTCCAAGGCCCAAGCGCGTGCTGAAATCAATGCACTCCTCTGCCCCCCCCCCCCCCCCAAATTAATACATACTACTACAATTTATATATATATATATATATATATATATATATATATATATTATAATTAAAATCATTCTCCTCCCACCATGCTTTCCTTCCTCTTGTGACACCTCTCTGTGTGTTTGTGTGTGAAACCCATCTAATATTTGCAAAAGAAGCATGAATTTATTTAATGAGCCTTTAAAGTTTTCATGATTCCTTCCACCTCCTGAGTCTCAAGTGGGATTGTCAATTTTTGATGAATGGACATAAATTTTCATTGTTTTTCCTTGGATAAGGCATTCCAAATTTTACTAGATGGCGCTTTAATGTTAGCTCTAGAATGCGGAAACTTTTGCTCTTTTCATATTTTAATTTTACAGTAAAACGTAAATGGTGAAAAGTGAAATACATTTATCATCTTCTTTTAATCTTTTCACTGAGTATGTATATAAACATGCATGCGAACGCCGGTCATAAAATGACCAAGGTTAGTGATTAAAAGATGATTGATTAAGCCTAAGCAAAAAAAGGCAATTTAGATGACTAAATATTAAGGATTGCTAAAATTTAAGTTTAACAGTCTTGGCAAAGGCTGTTGAGCCCAAGTAATGTAAAAGACCACTTATATACAGTAATGGACTGACCAAGCCTCTCCCAAAGTAAAAGTTATGGCTTGATACACAAGCTCAGTTCAGACAGTTGGGTACAAAAAAAAATGGGCTAGCCGTGAAGCCCAAATCGAACTAAGAAGAGAAAGCAAAATACTAAGGATATATCTTATCTTAATATAGAGGAGAAGGAAAATAATTCTAAGAGCCTTAAGTAAGGTAGAGACTTTTCTCCTCCCATTTTTTGTTTTTTAGGAAGAATATTACAAAAGTTCTCTCTCTCTCTCTCACCTTTTTTTTTTTTTAACTACTTGGGATGCTCGGATATGCTTATGGTTGTTGTACTGAACAACACTGAAGGCATATGCTAACAAACCGAGTAAAAAACTTTCGAATATTATATATATATTTTTAATATATGAGGATAAATACTCAATTTTGTTTATGATTTTATTTTTGATTAATCTATCTATAGTCGTCTATCAAGAAATTCAACGACCACTATTTTAGAGAAAGAAAGACCACTTTTAAAAAGAGAATCAAACGTCTGTCACTCTTTCTAGTGTATGTTTTATTAGCAAATAACTTTTTTTCTTATACATTTTTTTCCTTTTCTATTCCCATTTTCTTATTCTTTTTATTTTAGATTGTGAAATTTCAACTCAATTATTATGAATCAAAAATTATTATTCTGTTATAAAGTTTTCAAAAATCATTTAAATAAAAGACATTGTAAATATATTTTGGTTATAAAACAGCCAAAATATAGTAATATGTCATAGCACTTTATTCTCTAGCCGGAGGGCAACATACATTATTTTGAAAAGCTCAGAGTTAACAGCTGCGTTATGCCCCCCCAATACTACAATTATTAATGATGGATTAATATCATCATACAAATCATATATATAATTGCCATACCACTAATCTTAATGAAGATGTGACACAAGCCACAAATGGTTTAATTATAAAAATTAATGATCTTAACATAATAATTAAAATGAAAAAAAAATATTCGTTTCATTAATTCAATGTATTTTTATGAGTTAATTAACTATAGCAAAATAATACCGACCATATATATTGTCACATACTATTGGAATTATTTTAGTAAATGAATAAAAAACCATGCATGTCTCGATCAGATTATTCTGATGCCCATTGGCCATTAGTATTATTTTGAGACAGTAGAAAACAAATTCTGATTCTCATTATAATCACCCAAAACTTGCACGCTTTGGTATCATATTTTTGTACTCTCATAATTTTAATGCTACTTCTGTTTAAAAAATATTTGCACTTTATTAATTATTTATATTTTTGACACGAATTTTAATATGTATCATCAATATTTATAACCATAAATATATTTATAGCTTATAATTTTCTTTAGTTTAAAAAATTATTATATACTAATATACATTTGACACATTTCAAATTAAATTCATGCATACTACTAGCCACAGAAGAAATCGACTATCAATATATATCAATATATATATATATATATAATTAACAAATAAGTTCAAAAGTAAAACCCACCTTCTCCCATAAATTAAGGCCTAAAGTGCATCATGAACAGCTAAAATATCACCAACTCAATAATAAAAAATGTGAAATTAAAGTCATAAACTAAGATGAAGATAAGGTTGATTAGCTCACTTTTACTAAAAAATAAGCACCAAAAAACAAAAAGCATCCCAATCTATTGAGCCAACATGTTTCCTTTGCTTTTTGATCTGGACCACTTGTAACTCAAATAATATAAAGATTAAATTGAATTATTTAGACACTTGATTCCAAGAAAGCTATCTCACCATATATATTATATTTATCACATTAGTAGGTATACTATATACTCTCTTTGATGCGAATTATAAAATTAATATTAATTTTTTTAAAATTAATTTAAAACTTTTTAAAATATAAAATTAATATGATTCATTTAAATTTTAAAACAATAAATTTAAATAACATAAATTAACTAAATAAATTCATATCAATTTTAAGTTTATTAACGTTTGAAATTTATTTTAATTTTAAATTTAATAACGTTTGAAATTGATTTATATATAAAAAAAATAATATTAATTTTATAATTTAAAATAGGGAAAGTATTATTTTATATATATACTATATGGTCCCAGATCATTATACCTCGACTTTAATATATTCAAGAAAAAGATGTACATGGAAGAAGGAAGATAAGAATGCCTAAAATGAACCCACACATAGGTTTAGAGCCATATACATTAATTTCTATTCAAAGAAAATGACACCCACATTGACATATATATTATATTATACACAGAAGGCTCTGGAAGACAACACCTGCTGTGAATGTGAGAAAATTAAAGGGTCATGTCAAATAATAAGAGCTTCTATACAATTACCAAAATTGCTAATTTTTACATTTCATAATAAATATAAATATATAGCATTATATTATTTATATAAGTAATTTTACCCTCTTCCAAGAAATTGATAAATGCACTGAATTACTGAAATAAAAGTTGTATTTGTTATAATTGTTTACTTAAAAAAAAAGGTGCCATTTATACAATTCTAACAATTTGTTGGCTGGGATTTGGCATTTATATAAGGAACACAAACCATTTCCTTGATTTATGAACAAACATCTCTGAGTACATAATACTTAACTAAAAAAAGAAAAAAAAAGAAAAGAAAAAGAAAAAGAGAGGGAGAAATGAAATTAAGATGATCACACACCAGTTGGGAGAGAAACTAATTAATACAAGACAGATAGAAATTACAAATCTTGATTTTTCCATGCAAATTAAAGGGAACTAATTAATTATATGTACAACTCCATGTCCTTGCCTCTCTCCATTTTAACACCCTTGTCCAATGAGACCTTCCTTCTTCTTAGACAGAGCAGAGCAAGCAATGCATGCAGTAGTACTAGTCCTCCATTATTGTTCAAAACATAATTAAGCATTGCTCCTGAAGGATCCAAGAGCCTTAATTGCTGCTGCTCTCAGAATATACTGGTGGTAGAATGCAGCAATGGCAGCACCAATGAAAGGTCCAACCCAGAAGATCCACTGACATAGGGTACATGTACGTGTCAGTAGTATACTTAATTATTATATTAAAATCCTCGTCGAATTAAAGCATAATTTTCAAAATGACACTCTTTTTGGGACAAATTAATAATTAGGAATAACATTAAGAGCTAGGTTATGGAATTCATACTTGGTCATCCCAGGCCTTGTCTTTGCCGTAGATGACTGCAGCTCCAAAGCTCCTAGCAGGGTTGATACCGGTTCCAGTAATTGGGATTGTGGCTAGGTGAACCATGAACACCGCGAATCCGATGGGAAGTGGAGCCAAAACCTATATATATCAACAAAATTCGATGAGATTTTCTTTCTTTCTTTTTTTTTTTTTTTAAATTATATATATACTCATTAATTTTATGTCGAATGTCGATTGCGACCAATGTGAAATTATAAATAATAAAATAAAACACTAATATGTAAGTCTTTTACACCGTTTTAACACATATATTCACATACGTCACACACACACATATATATATATGATCTTAAATTTAACATATTCTACTTATATAAATTAAATTAAAAAAAGTCAAATAAGACTGTAATTTCGTGACTAAAGTGGGTATGATAAGGTTACTTACAGGGACATGGGAGTCTCTAGCATTCCTCTTAGGATCAGTGGCTGAGAAAACTGTATAGACAAGAACAAAAGTGCCAATGATCTCAGCTCCCAATCCAGTGCCTTTGTTGTAACCATCAGCCAGCTCGTTGGCTCCACCACCATACCTGTTATATAATGACTTTTGGAAGGCCTTCACCAACCCTACTCCAGAGATTGCACCCAAACACTGTGCTACCATGTAAAACACCGCCCTTATTAGCGACACTTTCCTTGCCAAGAACAACCCGAACGTCACCGCAGGGTTAATGTGTCCTCCTGCAGGCATTACACAAAAGCAAACTTTTAGCTAACCTTGGGGATAAGCTAGATTTAACAGGCATTCTATATATAGTAAGACCATGTTTGGATGTATAATTTATTCAATTTTTATTTCAAAACTTGTACTTCAGAAATAACATAAATGGAAAGGGATATACCCTGTTACTGAACTAACTAGTTAGTTCAGTAGTCCTGCAATATTAGACATTGTACAACATATGATGCCATAGGTGCACCTCCTAAAGCAGGCTATTAAACTTATACTTAATTCAACAATAAACACCTCTTGCATCCTAACATAATTAACTTTTGAAAACTACATGTAAAAAGCAGAAGCATATATAATAAAAACTGATACATAAAAAGTTGTTACAAACAGAGCTATATATATACACGGACAGTGGAGATAATTAATTAGAGCTAGTACTGACCAGAGATACCGGCGGTGCAGTAAACAAGGACGAAGATCATGCCACCAAAGGCCCAGGCGATGCCGAGGAGGCCAACGCCGCCGCACTCATCGGTGGCGGACTGGCTCTTGTAGCCGATGACCGTCAAGACAGTGATATAAAGGAAGAGGAGGGTGGCTATGAACTCAGCAATGACAGCCCTGTAAAATGACCATTTGGTGAGCTCATCGGTGCCGATAAAGGCTGCCGGTGGCGGATCATGGTAGTCCTTGGCTGAGAACTCACTATGCTCCGTTACTTCTCCGTCCTTTCCCATAGCTACACAACAACACTATATAAAAAAAAATATACAGTACTGTTTTTTCACACAAATTTTTCTAGTGATTTAGAAGAAGTTTAGAGAGAAATAGCAGTGGAGTGTTTGGATGAGAAAATGAGGAGAAGAGGGTTAGTATTTATTGGGGGAAAATGATAATCAATTATTAGGGCTACCTAAAACTTTATTTAATTTTATGCCGCCCACAAAAACTAAAAATCGAATTTCCACGCTTGCATGGTCCCTCCCTGTCCTATCATTGCCAACGGCTCTTCTACTTTTTATTTTCTCCATTTTTCTACGACTTTCTTTTTCTTCTCTTAATTTCTCTCTCACACACAGTACAAGCACACACTCATCTTAACCCTAATTACACCTACCTTGTATATATTTAATTAGCTAAACTACTCAACGGCTAATAATGAGCTAAAGTTTTTATATAAAATTATATATAATAAAATAGATATAGATAATATAGTAAATGCATGTATAAATATTCAACGGTCACTAGGTTAGAAAGAGCTAGCATGACATGCAACGGTGCTACAATATTAATTGGATTATTTCCTAAACAAACCTTTATATTCAAATGGATGTTCTAAAGACTATCTCATTTGCTGTCTTAACTAAGAGCTTGTGTCATGTTGTAATTTTTTGGGTTATTTTGTTCTTATCAACTAATTAATGGAGTAGTTAAAAAGAAAGGGGAAAAAATCCCAATTAGGTCAAAGATTTTCAACTTTGACTCTCATTTTTTGATGAATGCTACAATTTTTATTAGTAAGTAATAAAATTGTTAATTTTTATTTAAATGGAGTTTCTATAGATAATCATAATGTTGCGTGTACGAATATGTGTTTTAACATTAATCTTTTTTGTTTATTATCTAATGGATATTTTGTTGCTTCTAATACTGTATATAAGAAAACAACTTTTGATTTGATCATTAATAATGTTGAAACTTGAAACTGAGTAAGGAGTAAATAGTCAGAGATGCTTCTACACAATGAGAGAGGTTTCTAAACAATTCGAGTTCCTAGCTAGCTAATTAATTGTTAATATTATCACTTTAAGTTGCAAGGGTATCGCATGCAAATGCAATAATTAAAGTAGTGTAGGATTTAATTAAATATATACATGGTGGCTCAATGTTGTCATTTTGCTGGCTAATTAAGGGGAGCTTGACAGAGACATTGAGATTGAGAGATTTGACAGAGGAATTCATCTGGATACATCTCAGGAAAGACTATAAACAGATATATGTAACATGCATGTGGTGCATAAAATTATTATGAGAATATATAGTATTGTGTTGATAAACATATACTGTTGGAAAATTGATTAATGAAAGATACGGTTCCATATGTGGATTATTCGTTTATGCATTTTCAAGATAGGGGCCACATGATATATATATATATATATATAAAAAGTTTCATTCAACGTTCATCAAATAATTAGGCAGATGATGCAAACACTTGAGTAGACTAGAGTAACTATCATTTTGGCAAGACCTGGTTATAATTTTTTTGTTATATTGATTATAGCAAATATTACATTTGTGCTGAATTATTAAAAAAAAAAAGATAGAGTTAAATGTAACTTTTTTATTATAACTAATGCACCAAAAAATTCTGAAACTTTATAATAGTATATAATGATGTGACAATTTCATTATAATCGAATTCCTTTTGACATTGCCCAGCTCACTTTTTTCTCTTATAAACCCAGATCAGTTTATATATACATCTCTCTCTCTTTTTTCTTGCTTATGTGGATCAAAAATTAAAAAATCAAAACTAATAGCATGCAAAATAATAATAAACTTATATTTTTGAAATTTTTTTCTTCATGGCGGAATCAAATAAGTGTCTAATTTATTTTAGATTTTAGTTTAAAATCAAAATTATGGATTTGAACTTTGAAGTGGATTTGTTTCTCTCTCTTCATGAGGGTATGACTAGTAGAATAAGTGAAATTTCGAACAAATTTGTGGATTAATTTGAAGATTTAAATTTATTTATTTCTCTGCGTAGTGATGATATATGATATGACTACTTCGTGTTGATTATGGCCAATGGCACATAATAATTAAGTGTTCAATTATAAAGTTATGAAGTGAATTATATTAAACCGTCAACAAGTTTGTTTATGTTATATAATTGGACCAATTTTTAAGTGACTTGTTTATTCTTAATCAGTCTATCACCACATGTGTACTGTGGATAAAAGATTGACAAGATATCATCCCACATATATACACACACATATATTTCTTGTATTTAGTTTGTTTGTTAAATTTTTCTTCTTAATGCATATATCCTCCATGTCAAATTTATAAATATATTTTTTTAGTCCATTTTCAAAATAAATACATATATTTATATTTTAAAATTATAAAATAATATAATATTCTTAATTTATCATTATTTTTTATTATATTTCCTAACATGATCTTGTCACTACTAAATTAAAGAAATATTTAAAAATATAAAAGTATTCTTATGATTGGAGGAAGTATTCATATTCATGTTGTTCATGTATTATGTGAGTTGCTATCGTAATGAACCGACCATGCTCAAAAAAATATAAAAAATATAAAAAATTAACCACCGCCCAATTGTTAATGTCCACTTCTCATCACATATTTATTCCCTAGTTCATTTAAATGCAGCCAACTTATTTGGAAAATTTATTCTTCTTTAATTAATTTCCATAATTGATGATTTAATCATCTAATGATGACCCACCTATAAATAAATAAATCCATTTTGTGACCTTTCAACTGATTAACTTCTTGATGTTTAATTTTCTTTTAGATTTTGTGTGGTTTCGAGTGCGCCATGTGTCAAGCTATAAGCATATCATTGGGTCCTTTTCTTGATGTCAAATTTATTAGAGCTTACCTTAGTTAAATATATTTCTTTATACTAGGATTACTTAATTTAATCTGTAATTTAGTTTATTAGCTCTTTTTCAATGTTAAAATTTTATGTTTCACGTTAAATTATGTGAAAATAATTAGTTAATTAATCTTCCTATTTCTATTTAACTTTTTTTAATCCACAATTTTTTTCTTTAATTTTTTTTTGTTGAGAACTTTCATCCATGATGTTGAATAATTATTAAAAAAGAGTATTTTTCATTGGTTTAGATACCAAATTATATGCAACTGCCTAGCTGGTGTCTCCCTTAATTCACCAAGGATAAAATGTAATATTGGCAACTAGGATCTTAAAATGCAAAACTCTTGAATATGAAAGTCTGAGCTATAAACTTGAGATGGCTTTTCTATTGTTAACCTCCAACCCTCCCTTTAGTCAATTTTATTTAATATTCTATAAAATTACATTTCAATTCTAGGTCTTAACTGGAATCCAGAATGAATATACCTTTTTTATAAGAAAAATAATCTAAAACATAGATTAGTCAAACTCGGTTAATATTATTGAGTAAAACTTTAGTAAAACAGCGTAGTTTTACTTTTTTATTATATAAAAATCTTTAATTATAATTTTTATACAACAAATTATGTTATTTTGTTAAACAACTCTAACTAACCTCAACTAAAACATGTCTTAAATTACCTTTTTTTTTCCTTCCTATAAAGCGCCTTATCAATTTTGTTGCCTTATTAATTGTTGAATGATTAAATAAACTAACAACTCAAAAAAGGACATACCAAGTAGAGAAAGGAGATGCACAAGGACTACATTTAGATTATCATCATATACGTGATTGAACTAACATAAAATATATTTACATTATCATCATCTCATTCTCATGTAGACGAAGATTGCATGACTTGATGAGTTTTGCGCATCGACTGACCAAAACCAAATTTTAAACTTGGATTGAACATGATCTAATTTCTCATCAGACACGTTAAAGCCATCGACCTAGCTACAGGACAAAACTATACGAATTAGCATTGATCACTATCTTCATTTTTTATATGTATTTACAATATTTTCACATTATCTCTTCTCACATAAAGTTAGAGTGAATCCCGTCTTCGTCTAAAAGACTCGTCTAAAAGACCGGAACACTACGTAGAAATATCATTTCTTTCCTCCCTGATATATAGTTTCCAATTTAGGCAAACAAGGGAAAATTATACGTGATATTTCTCTCCTCCCTGATATATAGTTTCCAATTTAGGCAAACAAGGGAAAATTATACGTACGCCAAGGTACTGCAACCTCGATCCAAGGCTTAATTAATGTGCACGGTCTTCTTGGCGACTACCATTACAATTGAATGAAGAGTCAATCAAGTGAGAAAAAAATAAAATTTCAGGAATTTATGAGAGAGAAGAGTTGAGTGGAATGGAAATATGGCTGCAGGGCGTTTATATAGGATTAATGGTAGTTTGGAAGAGGGAATACATGAATCATGACATAAGCATCAAGCAGACAAGCACAGGGAGGAAAATGAGGGTGGGACAAATAAAATAAAGACAAGAAACAAAGGTTGAATTTTGGAGGAATATTGTGAAAGGTACAATGTCTAGATTCTTAATTGTGTTGTGTGGATATAAATTAAAATTGTTGTGAAGGTAAAAGATTCTACCTGTAGTGATGTACAAATATTTAGGGGGAGGGAATGTATAAAAAAAATTAGAGAGAATTTAAACGTGACAATAAATCAATATATTAAGTAATTTATTTCATAATTCAGAACTTGAAAAATAAATTGACCTATATTGAACCATAATCATTTGGTTCCAACGAACATAACTCATATTAAAAATAGATCTAGCAAAGTAATGAAACTAATCATATTTTGTATCTCATAACCAAACTAAATTCACTTGTTGCCAGGTCTAGTTAAGTTATTCATTGGGATCTATCAAGCTTACCAATGCAGTATAATAGTTCATTCATTAGTTGCTTAATTTTATGGACCCTAAATAATCATTATATACCAATGCAATTATAACATTTGTATTTAAAACACATTATAGATCAAAATTTTGAGACCCCTTGTCATTATTCATCTATAAGAACATTTGTAGGATCAGTTACTACACTAATTTACAAAATGTAACAATAGAACTGAAAAAACATAACAAAAATAAGAGAAGAAGATCAAAAAGCAATGAACTTTACCAACAATATGGCAACCATAACATGGAGTACATATTCACAGTTGAGTAACAATCTGAAAATTACTAATTAGTCTGCCAGCAAACATCATACGTCAACAGGCAATGACATATAACTATCAAGTATCAATCCCCAAGATATGCCAAGTATAACTGAATGATAAATGTTCCACCTGCCCCAATAGTGATCTAAACCATAAAGGAGTAAACTCTGCTCACAAATGACGAGTACAACTTTCATCTACTCAGCTTGTGAGAAGAAACTTGTCTAATTTAACAAGACAAGTAAGCTTCTGAATGTGATAGACAAACAAATGTAAACTTCATACTCAAAAACCAAAGTTCCCATACAAGACAAAACTTGCTATAAAAAATTTCACCAACCTTTAGTAGTATAACTATTATACATGTACTAACGAAAAGTAAATTCAAATGGCAAATCACAAACATTTGAAACCAACTTCCATTTCCTTAAATCCTGTAAGGAAAGAACTCTTACACCAGGAGAAATGGAATAGTTTTTTGAAACAGTGATCAGCAATTTGTTGAAAGATGAGAAGGAAAAAGGGGGAACCAGGTATATAGTTTCCGGGTATAAGCTGTTTCAAGAATAGAAAAAGAAAGACAAAATAAATAAAAGAAAATAAGCAGGAAAAATAGCTGGTGGTTAATGATAGTAACAATTGCATACCTATAAAGCATCCATAAATATAGTACACAGCTCCTTCTGAGCTCAAATAAAGCAAATTATATGTACATCAAGCACCAAGTACAATAATAGAAATAAAACTTCTTGAACTGTTTCAAACAAAATTGTCTGATTCTGATTTTCATTAACTTTTCGTTTCCTAACTTTCCTTTCACTTTGAAAAGATTTGTGCAGGTCATGGTTCAAGGTAGCCGTAGCGGCCTAGGTTTCGGAATGTCATTTTTTTACTCGCTTTTAGTTTCAGTATCGGACGATATGCACCGTTAGCTAGTTAATAGCTTCAAAAAAAGTAAAAAATTTGTGAAAAATTCTATATAATAAAAACAACAAGATAAATCAATTAAGTTAATAAAAAAAACTATCTAACGCACACAACATTGTCCAAGTTACAAAATAGATGTCTCACAGATATGTTTAATCAATTATACGTTTGAATAAAGCTGATATTGATGTTGTCTCAACTCAAATGGTTTAGCACACATGTTTTGCATAATTTAAGTACAATTTAACATAACTAAGTACATTTTAAGTATAATTTTTTTCAAGTTGTACTTAACTAGGGACTATATAGGTACAATTTAATAATAATTTAAATATAATTTTCCTTAACTACTTCAATATGTTAAGTATATTTTTTTTTTACATTTTTAAAGTTATACGTAACTAGGTGCTATACAAGTATATTTTAAGTACAATTTAACTTTACTAAGTATATACGTGATGTATAATATTTTTTCATTTTTTAAGTTATTTAACTAGGTACTACATAAGTATAATTTATAGAGAAAAGTTTGTTCTCTTTTGTTGTCTCCTTTTATAATTTTTAACATATTTGATTTTTTTTCTGACGTTTTTCCTTTTGCACCGTGATTTCTCCTTTATTTGATCCGAAACCGCTACATTGCGCCGAAATTTCTCCTTTATCTGGTCCGAAATTGCTAACTTAAGCCGGGTTGTCGAAATTTTGCTGAAAATTACCCTTAACATAAATAATTCTTAATTTTATGAAACGTGTCAAGGTTGCATTTCGGCATCTACCGATACCTAACTGATGTATCAATATTTTGGCGTAACGGCCAATATTTTGAACCACGGTGCAGGTAAATATATCTAAAAACAATATTTCTCAAGTCAAAATGCTTCGTGTACATCAAAAATCAAGACAAGATACAAACCAAATACAGGAAAAGCTCAATTTGTAACAACAGGAACATCTTACTGTCACCCGAGTATCAATTTCTCAGGGCATGCATGCAGCCTATACATTAGCCAAAAACAAATAAAGTTTTCTATTAATAAGCATCAGTATGCAAAATTCACTACGGGGAAAATAATCAACAATAAAACATTGTGCAACCAATTTGCCATAACATTTCACTTTCAAATGTATCTATAACAAATTTGCAAAACAGTCTAAAACAAATTATTAGCATAAGCTTAAGCAACAATTTTTTTTCATCACCCACATTAAACATTCACAGCAACCATAATAATAACTCTAATTTTAAAGGCAAACATGCTAATTTAACACATTATCCAACACAACACTTATGCATAAACTCTCATGAAATTCTATTAAAATAACTTCAAGTTTCATCAAATATCCCAAAAAGATTATAACATTATGAAAATAACAGAGCTTCCTCACATTGAGAACTATCTCAGTCAGGCCTGTGGAATTTCAACATCTCCATCATCAATCTCCGTCTGCAAATCCTTCGGATCCTTCCCATCCACCGTGCATCCAACTGATACACAAGTCCCAAGGATCTCCTTCACAGTTCCAGTCAATTCCTTCGCCATGGATCTCGGCCTCATAATCTTAGCAATCTCAATGACATCATCCAGTGATATGTTACCTGTATGTTTGATGTTCTTCGTCTTCTTCCGATCGCGCTCCGGCTCTTTTAGGGCCTTAATGACGAGAGCGGCGGCGGAGGGAACGACGGAGACCTTGGCCTGACGATTCTGGACGGTGAGCTTGACGGTGACTCGGAGCCCCTTCCAGTCCTTTGCCGTCTCTTTGGCAATGTCTTCTCCAATTTTTTTAGGAGATAGACCGAGTGGTCCGATTTTGGGGGCCAAGGAACTGGCCGCCCCCACTTCGCCGCCGGTTACCCGGACGTAGACGTCGACAACTTGAGATGGATCAAACTTCGGCGGCATTGCTGCAGAGATCGATAACTAGGGTTTTGATTTTGTTAGCTAAAGAGAGCAGGGAAAAGTAAAGTGGCTAAGGTGAGTAATATAGTAGGGTTTTACGGAGTTTGAGATCTGAAATGTCCATTTTGCCCCAATATGGGCCGGATGTTCGGCCTTATCTGAACATTTGGGCTTTGGTTTTATGTTCTTTTTCTAGATAGGTCCTTGTAAGAACCAGTTGGCGCACGCAGTGCATATATAAATTAAAAAAATAATATACATATTCATAAATATACGAGAAAATTGAATTGTAAAGAAGTGTATATGATAAGATAGAAAAAATTAAAATAGGATCTCCTACTTAATTCTTATTTATCCTATGTATGCACATATGTCGTAATCATAATTTGACTGAAAATTTTCGCAATATATAGTAAGATTATGTAAATTATACGGAATAAAATAAATTTTTTATAAAACCTAGAAGAATAAATAGAAATATAGAAAAAATTAATATATAAAAGACAAAATAGTAATATAATTAACATTGTAGGAACAAAAGAGGGAAAAAGAAAAAAAGAAATCGTGACACAAATCTACCGAGTGGCTCGAGAGAGCATGGAAGGTGAAAATTATTTCACACTTTTACATAAGGTATTCATTTATAATAACAATATTTTGAAAAATTATAAAAATATTTTTTGTACATCACATGAGAGGGAGTGTATTCAATTATGCAAAACTACCTCACTACCCTTTTTGCCTTACGATAAAATGAAAAAAAAAACATTGATTTTTGTTATGAATTTTTACAATGGCAAAATTTATAAATTAATTAAAATATACGAATAATGTATTAATATGTCTACACGAAATAGAATTCAACATTTTCTTTTATCACACTATAAATAATTTTTGCTTCTAGGGCCATTGGGTTTTATAAATGACCTTTACATGAAACAACAAATGGGATCTTTGATGATTAATGAATAAAATAGAAGGATCAGAAGATTTAGGGCAGAAATAGGTGTGATAGAACGCTAAGCCCGTCACAAAGCCCGTCACAAAGCCCTTTTAAATGGAGTACATAAGCAATGGGACAATGTTAGAAGTCAGGGACAGATAATAATATAAGGGTTCTTTACAGTAATATACAACAATTAGTAAAAAATTACAAGATTAGTGCACAAACAAAATAATTACAAAAAGAGTGCAACAAGGAGAAATTAATTACAAAAAGAGTGTAACAAGGAGAAATTCAAATCTTTGGGATCTAACAACAAAAACAAATCCATAAATCAAAATTCAAATCGAAAGGAGGAAAAACAAAATAGACGAGTCTAGTAAAATCATGCAGAGAAGACCCACGTGGTGGCGGTGGCCCCGTCGCGGAAGGCTGAGAGTTTGAGGTTGCAGCCCAATGCGTTGAAGCAACTGAGTTAATGGGTGCGGAGCGGGATCATCTGGCCTCAGTTGTTAGTTCAGCAATTAATGTTCGGTCAGCTGGCGATATTATGACATTAACAGCAGCTGCTGCTACTGGTATGTAAATTAATGAAGTTTTGTGACAATTATGTAATTTCTTATGCTGCTATAATGCTATATATGGTGATATTGCTAGCTATTGTTGTTGTTGCTGTGTTTTTAGAAGTTTTACTTGTTTTTTTTTCTACTTTAGAAGTTTTACTTTGTTGGAGAAAAATGAGTCATTATATATTTATAATGTAATTATATTACTGTGGACCGTAAGACTAGTGTCAGTGTGATTGGTATCAGTTGTTTATGTTGAATTGACAAAAATCCCCTGGGGTTGGTTCAATTTTATGCCTGATAGAATGCTTTGTGTTTTTGTGGACGTAGCTCTGCATGGTGTGGCCACATTGAAGGCAAGAGCATTGAAGGATGTCTGGAATATAGCGGCAGTAATTCCTGTGGAGAAGGGAATGAATGTTGGCGAAAATGGTGGGAGTAATGGTAGTTACAGTGGTGAGCTTGTTCCGGAAGAGAATTTCCTTGGTATTTGCAGTCGAGAATTACTAGCCATAGGTAGTACTTGGTAACTCAATAAAACTGAATTGGCTACCTTTGTGTTAAGGTTTGGCTACCAACTGCATTATTAAAAAAAATTCTATAATAGATTTTTTATAATTAATTGGTAACCTAATAAAACCGAATTGGTTACCTTTGTGTTAAGGTTTGACTACCAACTGCATTGTGAAAAAAAAATCTATAATAGATTTTTTTTAAATTAATTGGTAACCCAATAAAACTTAATTGGTTACCTTTGTATGAAAGTTTGGCTACTAACTACAATATGAAAAAATAAATTCTATAATAGATTTTTTATAATTAATCGGTAACCCTATAAAACTGAATAGGTTACATTTGTATGAAGATTTGGCTACCTACTGCACTATGAAAAAAACTATAAAAGATTTTTTAATAATTAATTGGTAACCCACAAAAATTGAATTGGTTACCTTTGTATAAAGATTTGACTACCAACTACACTATGAAAAAAAAATCTATAATATATTTTTTATAATTAATTGGTAACCCAATAAAATTGAATTGGTTACCTTTGTGTTAAAGTTTGGCTATCAACTGTATTATTAAAGAAAAATTCTATAATATATTTTTTATAATTAATTGGTAACTCAATAAAATTAAGTTGGTTACCTTTGTGTTAATGTTTGGGTACCAACTACATTATGAAAAAAAAATCTATAATAAATTTTTTATAATTAATTAGTAACCAATAATAAAGGAAAAAAAAGTAGAAAAGAATTGTTTAACAAAATAAAATGTCACTTAATTCTGTTAATTTATCTTGTGTCCCCCTTCAAATTAAACAAGAGAAAGAAAATCCATTGGTAGTAACAGTGGTGCAGTAGCTTTCATTCTTTGTTTCGACAATAGTAAGAATAGAAAGAAAAGAAGAAGAAAAGGGGTATCACTTCTGTAACTAACAAGAATCGTAAACTTGTCATTGTGATCAGAAGAAATTTATTTTACACAGTAAAAATATCAAATATCCCTTTTAATTTTTGTCGTGGACATTAATCAGCCGCATCCTTCCAAAACTCACACCAATTTAACATGTTTACTACTGTTGATGTCTTCATCTTGTATGTACCGCACAAGAATACTGTTGATGTCTTCATCTTGCATTGAATGTAATGTTGATGATGTTTACATGTTTTCGGAGATATACATACATACAATCAATGGAGGAGAGAGAAAGTTGTTGTGATGGAAGCGAGAGAAAATTGCTGTAGTGCCACGAAATCTGGAGAGAGATTTTGTTGCCGGTTATGGATGGTTATGTAAAGGGACGGAGGGGGATAGAAGGAATAAGAGAGAAAGTGCTGAATTGCAATATATTCAAACACTTAACTAGATTAAAGGGATAAGAATGCACTAATTTTGTAAATAAAATATTGTATATCCACATATTTTGTAAAAATTTTATGTATGCACTTTTATTGTAAATTTTAATAGAAATGTACTAATAAATGTAATTGTCCCATAATATAACATAATTTAGATGGGCTTTAGCAAAGAACATTAATAATAAGAAATACACCATCTTGTCCCATAATGAAAGTTCATTTTCCCTCTCTCTGGATTAAAAATATGTGTAATATAAAGAGAGAGAAAGTGTCAAAAAAATTTAGGGAGAGAAAAGAAGTGGAGAAAAAAATAAAAAAATTGGAATGATATGAAAAATTACTTTAAATTTAAATACATTATGTTTTAACATTAGAATCTCAAATTAGGAAGACTGATTAACTCGCTTTCGAGAACTAAGACTGACTGCTTCCAGACTTCTACTAGAGTAATGCTACGTTGACAAAAAATAGTTATAAAACAGTAAAAATAAAATGATGTGTCAAATTATAATTATTTGATATTTCATCATGTATAGGTGGATTCAATACTTATAACCAATTACAATATACATTATTTTCTATTTTTTTTGAATGTAATCTTTTTTTTGATCACCAAAATATTATTAATAGAGGTAATATGTGAACTGGGCTATTATCTGTTTTGCGAATTATGATTGTCGCTCTGCTTTGCTGTCCAATTAGATAGGTGGGCCTAGGCCCACTACACCCTGCCCTTTTAGGGTTATTTTAATTCCACTTTTACCTTCTTTGTATAGAGGGAAAACTGCCATGATTAATTCATAATAGTTTTACATTAACATCATCCTTATGTGTCTCTATGAGGACTCGTTGAAGATAGAAATAAGCCATTTCACAATTTTTTATAAAATAAAAATAGTCAATTTAACAGAAATAAGAATTATTTTATTTTATTTTGATTAAAAAAATTGATATATGTGTCAACAAATATCGTAATGAAATTTTATCGCAACTAACATATAGCTCTATGCGATAAAATAGTAAAATAATACGTGAATCTCTTCTTAATTTTTTATTGTCACTTGCGTCAATATTGGTTAGTTTAACCTACTAATACAACGGTAAATAAATCCTTGCACATAAGGAAAAGATAAAAATTCTCAAAAGGAAAATAAAATAATATTGATAATAATTGTCAAAATAAAGTATCTCATAAAACCCTAAGGTAATATATTTATAATGTTAAACTATTTTCTTACGATTAATTAAAAAAGAAAAATAATTAAATCCTTAACTAATTAAAATTACCAAAACTAAAGTCCAAAACATAAAAAGGTCAAATATAAATTAAATTACTAATTTTTTTAATTAATAAATAAAATATATTAAATATATTAATTTTTTATAAATAATAAAATATATAAAAAATTATTTTTATTATAATTTACACTGCATCAAACATAAATTTATACGCAAATCCTCAATGAAAATATTGGTTTCATCTTATAAAAATGAATCATTTCGTTTAAATCCTGCAATCCAACAAGATACGAGAAGGCACAACGAACCACGAGGATGGACCGACCTCTATTATTCAATTAAAACTTGCTTGGCTTTTGGTGCAATGACAGCTAATCATATAATGAGATGCGAGTTAATTGGAGGATATAAAACAACTCATGGAATTGAGCGTCAGTGTTCATTCCAAGTACTGTTTTCAAGTTCCAATACAAAAATATGTACGTAATTTTTATTTTTTTATTTAAATGGGAGAGCCGCTCAAGTTGAATATTTTATATACAATGCATAACACACTTCAATCATTTATAATGATCTTTTTAAACGAGTACAAAAAATTTATTGATAAATGTCTCTTTTACTACAAATATTATTCAATCACGAAACTTATTCGGAAGATGTTTTTTTATTTATATTCACGTTAAAGTCGTTTATTTTTATAAATAAAAAAATCTTATTTTATTTCTATTAATTTATTTAACAAATTTTGGAGAAAATATTAAGAAAAATTCTTTTGATTAGAGATATCTCAATTACATATATATAATTGAATTGTGAGAATATTTACTCTATTCAAAAGTAAAACTTATTATAAATTTCATGATCTAAAGCGAAAAATAATAATAAAACCATCCACTTTAATCAAAGATTAAACAAGTCTTTTGTCACTCACTTTATTATAAAGTTACAGTTGTTCTTGTTGATTGACACAATATATATATATATAGAGAGAGAGGATAGAGCATAATGCTTGTTTGTGGCCGGCGCATATCCGACTGATACAATTTCCCTTATGCCATGAAAGTGAAACCCTAATCTACTCTTTCCACTAAGAATAAAGTAACCCTAGCTAGCTAGGTAAGATGCGTTTATGCGTATTAATTAACCATTGAATTTGAGTGTGATTGGATGCTCGGATCTTACATGCTAAATCATGAAAATACATGAAGTAGTACCTACCCTTACATGAAGTGGTATAACTTAAAATACTAATGAATATTCGATCAAGCTAGCTTCGATCGATCTGTAACCCATTTGGGTTATTCCAACCAAATCCTTTTCGCGAGAAATAAACTATATTTAAACTATATCTTTGTTGTGTGGCTATAATTATAATTAAACCCACATTATGGTAAGGGTACTTAGACATGGAATGGTATGATATGATTAAAGACTTGTGTCCCAACTCAATTATATAGATGTTTAATTGGTCAATTATGTGAATCCTTTTTTGAGTCTGCAGGTGGTACTCTACTGAATGTAAGGGCATACTCCCTCAATTTCATAATAATAATAAATTTTTTTAAAAATAAAAAAATATTATATTGTGTTAAATGGAGTATACAATACCTAAGTTCAATCATACAGATTGCCGATGAGGTCTAAGCCTACTGATTAAACTATAACTTTTAATTCTTAAGTTCGATTCTCACTTACGTGAGTTTATTACTTCTATTATGAAAAGCTTGTATCCTCTTTATGTGAGTTTTGTTTAGTTGTGAGTTTATTTTTTCTTCCTATAATAAAATTTGATTAGTTCTTGATGATATACTTTATTATAAAATTATATTATATTTTTCAAAAACTAAGACTTTAAAAATAGTTCATATAGGTTATATAATTCCTTTGTTCCAACTCGATAATTGTCTTTTATTGAATCTTATGGCCAAGTTGACTAAACTTTCATATTAGTACAATATTATATACTTTATTCATACCAAATTATATGATCATTATTGACTTTTGAAAGTTAATTTAAAATATTTTTAAACTTAAAATTGAGATAACTCATTAAAATTTGTGAAATAATAAAACTTATAATGAGTAATATTTTTTAGATAGTTTACCATAATCATCATTATATTGATTAAAATTAAAATAATTTATGTCAATTATGAATTTAAAAAACTTTTAAGTTGATTTTAAAAAATCAATAATAATCAAATAATATAAAACGGAAGAAGTATAATTTATTATAATTATATTCTTCTACATTAAGAGAATACAATATGATTAATTGATTTTAAAATTAAATTTGACCATCGAAGTCAAGAAAACTTTTTATTCCTAGATGCAGGGGAGTACGATGTACATATTTTACAACTAAATATTACTATCTCCGTTTTAAAATTAACGACGCAATTTGATTTTTTAAAATTAATTTGTGAAATTTTAAATTTTAAAATTGATATAAAGTTATTTAATTTTAATACAAACAAATACAATAATTATAAATTACTATTAATTATCATATTTGATGATTTCAAAATTTGAACGAAATTACATTAATTTTGATTTAAGATTTCGTGAATTAAATATAAAAAGTCGGAATGTATTTCTATTTTTAAGAGAGAGTACATCATTTCGAGTCTAATTTATAATTAAATTTGTGCGTGGCAAGTCACATACTCACATATTATTTTATATATACATATACATATATATATATGTGTGTGTGTGTGTGTGTGTTTATCTGTATATAATTAAGCTCCATTTTTCACATGTCATAAAGACCATAGCCTCGCATCTGCCATAGTTTGACAAGTCGCCAACTAACGCCACCTAAACTTTTTCACATGTTACAAAACAAACTTCTTCTTCATGCCACATTTTATTTTTTAATTTTTAATTTTTTTTTGTGAAGACTAGTTCATCGATTTGTTAATTGGCCAATAAGTCAACCACATATTTATTTTTTGGTACTAAATGAGTGATGAAAAATAAAATGCCACATATATATTAGTGATAGTACAATATTAGTAGTCATCATAGCGGACGTGCAGATGAACATAATTCTTTATTTTGTGGTAGTTCTTTCCACCATTTCATAAAAATATATTATTTATATAAATTACAAATTTGAAACATTATTTTTATTTTATGTTTACTATTAATTTTCTGCGTGTTTAGTATAATATTTTATTTTTATACTCTTTTCATTTTAATTTATAAAATTATTTTTGATTTTTTAAAAAGTTAATTTAAAAAATATTTTTAAATACAAAATTGATGTAAATTCATTTAAACTTACATGTCAATAATTATCCTAATTAGTAATATTTTTAAATAGTTTGAAATCAATTACGTATCAATGCAGATAAATGTGATAGAATTACATATCAATGCAGATACATGTGATAGAACCTTAAACAATTAAACTACTTATAATTTACATCTCTATCTACATAAAATCTCATCACTTATAATTTACATCTCTATCTACATAAAATCTCATCCCATCCAATCAAACCTAATCAATCCGTCATTTTTTTAGAAATAATAATTTTGTGCATCATGCATTCACTTTTTTCCCGCAAAAGACCCCACAAGTGGGTGTGAGATGCCCTAGCCAACTAAAATATTGTATGCGTCCAACATAATCTCATAATTAGAAAACTAAATTTCGCAATAAATTGTAGTTAGGAACTTTTTTTATTAAACAGTACAAAAGATTAAAATATATTAAAATTGTAATTTGTTATAAAAGATAAAAGAATTATAAAAAATAAACTCAAAGAGTAATTATTTCAAATAAAATAACAGATAATCAAAAAAAAAGGTCAATCATAATAACAATGCTTGTGAACACTAAATAAATTTTAAAAATACAATTATATCCTTAAAAAAATATAATACGCAGATTTGAACCGTTTTTCAGTGTAACAACAGAAGAACAAATCACAATAAAAGCGTCACATCTATATCTGAATAATTCATTTTCAATAATTCATGCGTTTCAGCCATTTTTTTTGTTACGATAGTTAGGAACTTACCGTGGACATTGCTTGTTATAATTAAGGGATAAATGATCAAGTTGGGACCACAAATAATTTGGTGCTAAAAACATGGTTTTGACAAATAAGACATTTTAAAAAGAGAACATGATTTGAAAAAAAAAATTGTAATAGAAAAAATAAGAATTTATCTTTTTTTAAATATCTTAGCCTAGTTAAGATTGACATACTATGACTTTTTTAAGTCTCAGGTTCAATTTGTTTGTGGATTTATTTTTTCTTTCATTACAAGGATTGATTGATTATTGATATCGTAATAATAAATGATGTACTTGATTATTAGATTATATTGTACTTTTTAAAATGAGTTTCCAAAAAAATTAATATTTTAGTAATAGTTGGATCTGAAATTCTTATTACGCATTAAACATAATAAAATATACGGTCAATAAAAAATGATTATCTTTTATACGATTATCTTTTTTTTTTTATTAAAATCTTTTATAAGATAGCCGAGCCGCGCACTGTTATTGGAACGCAAATGACGATCAACAAAAACAACAATGATAATCTCTTAATCAGATGAGAAAATAATTGACTAATTACGCATATTGACAAACAAACAAATACAAGCAATGCAGGTAATATTATGCATTTATATTATTATTACCGTACAAATGGCAACTGTTTTGACACATTCATACTTAAAAAATGTTTTATAATTTACAGCTAAATATTTAATTTGTGTATGGGATTTCAAACCTTGACAATGACCCTTGAGGAAAGTAAAGTGAATAATTTTAAAAATAAAAATAAAATAGTGATAGTAAAAAAGTAATAAATTTTGTTTTTTAAAAAAGATTTGTCGCATTCTCATTTTTTTAAGAGTCAAAAAGAAATTGGCTAAATTTTTATCAAACACGAATGTCTCTGCGTAAAAAAGAGATAATCAAACACCACCTAAGATTAAATTTATGTGTTTAAATTAAATCAAGCTAACAAAATAAAAATGATATTCACTTTTATATTTGTTCTAATATTAATTTTAATAAATAATAAATGTCGATTATTTTTATCATATTACGACAAAGGTAAAACTGCAAGCAATGAAAAAAAAAGTATATGCCCTTTTTTACCCTATATTATCTCATATATCCACGCACACATATACATACACACACATATATATCAGTAGTTAATATAAATATAAATTGTCATCGTATATAACAACTCTTCAAACATTACATGCAATCAAGTTCTTACTTTAGTTGTTTTTTTGTGAAATATGATAATGTCACAATTAATGATAATATGATAATTTATTTCATTATAATTTATTACTATTTTTTATATATTTTTTTGTCCTTTAAAAATATTTTAAATATAATTTTAAATATAAAAGGGAGGGGAGAGGAGGGGAAGGAAGGAAGAAATAAAATGTGCGATATATTGCAAGACAAGAAACTATATGAGATATTGGCGAAAGATATTTTGAGGGTATTGAGGCCAGTGGGGCCCAAGTCACGTGCACCCAACCAACCATCACTTGAATCGTAATGCCGCCACCTGTCACATGCAATATTTGAGATTAACACATGTCACATTCTCGAACGACTCAACCGGGGACCAGAGTGTTCAGTAACCAGGTGAATTCCCCCTCATCTCCCCGACGTCGCGACAATTTTGAAAGCCTCTCGTAGACAACTTTTTTCTTCTTTCCTAAAGTACCCACTTTGTCTTCATGCCTGAAAACACATAAATACCCCTCTCATTTTTCAGAATAAGATTACCTCCGTTTTATTTTAAATTATAAGATTATTATTAATTTTTATAAATTAAATTAAATATTTTTAAATTAAAATTAAAATAATTATTTTAAAATTGTGAAATAATAAATATTATTATAAGTATTTTTTTGTAAATAGTTTTGAATTTTTATTATTGACTAAAATTACAAGAATTTATATTAATTTTGAAATTAAAAATATCCAAAATTAACTTCAAAAATTTAATAATAATCTTATAATTTAGAAACGATAGTGTAAATTTTACAACAAAAAAGTTATAATTTTGTTACAAATAGATACATTTAAAAATTATGTTTATAGTTACATTTAGTTATAATAAATTGATACATGTAATAGTAAAAAATTTGTAATATTTCATTTTAAAATATAAATCCTAGTCGTTAAAGAATTCCAAAGCAGAATACTAGCGGCAATGTCAAATTACATAGTAAATATGAAATGATATTGAATTTTGTAATATATCTGGAGCTATTGATAATGAAATAATCATGAAATATTTTTAAATTATGAGGTCTAAAAAAATGGCATTGTTATTTATAAACAATATTATGTTTAGTTAATAATCAAATACTTTGTAATTTTAGAGTTTATCGTATTTATGTTTTATTTATTTTATAATTTTTTATTAAAATTTACACACATTGCCGATAAATCTTGACTTTGCCCGTGAACATATTTGATAATTATCTGTTATTTTAATATAAATTCTTAGAGTTATTCTAGACGGACATGAAAATTGGACATTAGTGTATTTAAATTTCACTTATTTATATTTTTATCCACTATTGAGAGTCAAAATACAAATAAGTAAAATTCAAATACATTCATGTTTAATTTTTATTTTAATTTTTGAAATTCTTAATATATTATTGCATAGGTGTGTGATAGGGAAATCTAAATTTTGGCCGTTAATATTGAAGAGCATTTAATTATGAGAGTTTTATGATTTAGACAAGGTCAACCTGCTCTATTTTAATACTATTTCATTCATAAGAAAAATTATCTATATCTATATTATAAAACGGTTCTCTAGAATCATTGATATAGTACTTACAATGTAATTGTGTCACATTATTTTTTTCTCTTTTATCTGAGCAAATTTAATTATATTACTATTTTTTATATTAAATTTGTTTTTTCTTTTCATTCGGTCCTCTAAATTATATAAAAATTTAATTTTACACCACATAATTTACACATGCACCGTGTATACCACCAGGTGTTAGTTTCTATAAGTTATTGTATAAAATAACAAAATAGTTTTTTAAAACAATTTATTTTATTACATTTCAGTTTTACAAGCATAGAGAAAATTTAAGAGAAAAGATCAAGATCATGAAAATTATATTATATTTTTAAGTTTAATATTATAATTTTATTTTACTAATATATCATTACTGGTAAACTAAACAATTATTTTATATAAAAAGTAAATATGAAAGAACATTAAATCTTGACTTTTTTGCTAAACAAAAAAAGTTTTTACTATAAATGCATAGATATTTGTTGAAGGAAAACAATTTTAAATTTTAGTGCTACTACGGTGATAAAATATAATTACAAAACAATAAATATAAAATAGTGTATTAAATTAAAATTAATTATTATGTCATCATTGATCATATATTAATGAACTCAATAATTATAATCAAACATTATTATATTTTGTTACAGCTAAAAAGTACAGACACTTCTCGGAAGATCACAAATTTGTGTCGAACATATGTTTGATATGAATACGTTTGGGCACATCGCAAACACGCACCCATGGGCTCATTTGTTTTTTATACCCGAACATGCCACGGGACACGCACTTGGACACCACAGGGGGTCGATCTTAAAAAAAATGCTGTACTTAAAAAATCGTATTTATAAAAATAACATATTTATCTTATTAAATATATATAAAAATAAAAAAACCTCCCAACAAATCGTATTTTATTTTATTTTTTAAAAAATTCTGTGTCGCGTATCGTATCGTATCTATATTCTGAGTCCGTGTTCGTGATTCATAGGATAACGGATAAATAAGCTGTTTAAGAAATTGCTTTTATCAAATTTAATATCACTCCGTCCTAAATTAATTGCTCAATTTTGACCATTTTAAGTCAAATTAACTATTTTTAGAATTAATAATTAAGCATATATAAATATATTTCTAAAATTATAAAAATTGTAGTTAGTAATAAATTGTCTATACTTTCTTTTGGTTATAATCTCTTCACCTATATTTTAACAAAAATAATAAAAAGATTAATTCTAAAAATAATCAATTTAATTTAAAATGATCAAAATTGAACAATTAATTTGGGACGGAGGGAGTATCTTGTTTAATCCACACTCTGAGTGGTCCCATTAGGTAAACAATCAAATTAAGTTACACCTATATTCAACCTGAGTGGATAACTGGATATTGGTAATAACTAATAAGTACAGTATGTGATTTTCTGCTAATTATATGGGGGTACAATTGTACTTTCAGTAGAAACGAAGTTGCAGAGAAAAGAAGAAGAGAGAGAGAAAAAAAAGACACAGTTAAGAGAGAGAAACTTAACCTTATCCATTGAAACCCTGTATAAAACCAGATCGAAACTTTCAGTTTTTCTTCGTACGAAAAACAAAATCATAGAGAGATAGAGGAAGGAGAAAACCCATTTGATTTTAGAGGGAGGAAGAAAAAATTACCGTAGAACAGAGACTGATTTCTGGAGTTTTGACCATTCATTTAATGGCGGCTTCGAAGAACTACTTCGCCAGAACAAACAACCGGTTCCTCCCCAGCCAAAGAACGGGTCCGATCGTAACGGAGTCGAAGTACGAACTCGACGAATCGGACGTTTGGAACTCCGGCCGGGCCGCGTCCCCGGAGTTTCGTAAGGCGGTGCTGAGTTCTCGAAAGAAGCCGTCTGTGACGCGACTGGATGTCGGCGCCGGAGGAACAGCTTCGTCGCTGCCGGTCAACGTGCCGGACTGGTCAAAGATACTGAAGCAGGACTACAGAGAGAATCGGAGGAGAGATAGCGACGACGATTTCGACGATGAAGACGGCGATGACGGTGGGGATCGAATTCCGCCGCACGAGTTTTTAGCGAGGCAATTGGCAAGGACGAGAATCGCATCGTACTCTGTGCATGAAGGGATTGGGAGGACTTTGAAAGGAAGAGATCTAAGTAGGGTGAGAAATGCAATTTGGGAAAAAACTGGGTTCGAAGATTAATAACAACAATACCAAGAGAGGAATTTTATTGCGAGAATTTTGAGAAAAATACATTTTGTTATTCAACCTGAGTAACTGCTTCTTCCTTTTCTTTTTTACTTTGTTTTCATTTTAATTTTTGGTATTACTCTTAATATGAAGCGGATTTATTAGTTCATGTAATTTTAACAATTGAGGGGAAATGAGAAAATTTTGTTTTACATTAATTGTATTTTTTGCATGTCTGATTTTTCTCAGCTCTTTATTACTATACTTTATTTGAAAAAGTTAAAGGAGGAGAAATAGTTTGATATTGGGAAGGGGTAAATTTGGAAGGTGCAAATGTTTTCGTGGAGGTGTTCACACATTTGGTCAAAAGATTGGTAGGGTTGGTAAGAAAAGTTGCAGTTTGAAATGAGAACCTTTGAAAGTGCTCGAGTAAAATGACAAGTTTACCCTTGAGGTAGGTTGCTTTCTTGAATGTTCATTTATGGTGCAATTCCAGTTCCACACTCTGCTTGGTAATATTGGGTTTAAAATTTAAAAGTCCAGTGCTTGTGCTTGTTTCCAGCCATGCAAATTCCACCTTCTGATTAATACATGCATCATGCATCAGCTATTTTCAGTAGCATTTTGTCATGTACAGGATGCACCGTACAGCTAGAATAGGTGGATCAGAGTATTGTTAGGAATAAGAAATTTGGGGTGTGGAATAAAGTAATAGGTGAATATTTTTAGACTTAAGGACCCAAAAAATTCTTAAATTTTATATTTATTTTCAATTTAACTTATGTATTTATTTTTTTCACAAAAAAATCTTTTAAGTCTAATAATTAGACAAAAAAAATCCTTAAAACTAATCAAAGATTGAGGTGGTTCATTAAGATATGAATAGTTTTATCTAGGTTATTAATATAGGTGTTTCATTAATAATACATCATTTATTAATTGATTGTTGATGTCTGACTTCGTAAGCTAAAGTAATATGTTTGGATTTATTTGACACAATTAAATTTGATCAGTTTGATTGGTTTTTAATATTATAATAATAATAATATATTTAATTATAAAATTATATTATATTCTCTAAAAGGTGCACAATTACTTCTTAACTGTGTAAATGACTTGCTTACATAATTTCATGGGTTATAAGTTCAAATTTTGTAAGTTTCAAATGTATTATCTTAAAAAAGAACGGATATTTCAATTTTTATTAGCGTAAGAGTTAAGATAGAAGTTTGGTTTGTATGTTACTACTAGTTACTAGTCTAATCAAATAGATAGTGATTATTGGTTATTTGGAAGCGTTATGATTGTATTGAGAAGGATGGCTCGCCCAATTAAGTCCCCACCGGTCAATATCTAGGTCACTTCAAAGGTAACAGAATGGATTCATAATGTGAGTTCAATAATAGAACTTTATCATTTTGCTTTACAATATTTGGTCTTTCTTCTCTTTACAATTAAGAGGGCGTGTAGCGTAAACAATTGGAAATCCTTTATTGTGGAATTTATTTTTTTGCTTTTGTGAGATTTGTTCTCTCTTTTTATAAGAAGGTTTTGTTATCATTTCTTATGAAATTTTGTTTTCTTCATTTTAATTTTTCTTTTTTTATGTTTATGAAAAAAAATTCAGTACATAGATCAACAAGAAGATATATTGTTTAAAATTTAACGGTGACGTTAGTAATTTTTTTTCCGTTGTTTCTATTGAAAAATTGTTCAATATCTTTTGTTTTATGAGTATTTGTAGTGTCCAACGGTCGTTGCATGTTACTATTTGTCATATTCTTGATTATCTGTTAATTTTTTTGAAAGAATTATTGTTTCAATTCTCTTTATTTATTACAATATTTTTAACTTTCGTAACAAGTTACAATTTTAATATAGTTCAGTCTTTTGGATTGTATGATCAAAAATAATTATTTTCACTCTTAAAAATATCAACTCCCAAAAATAATGAGAGAATGGAAAAAAAAAGATAATGCAACCGGCCTAATTTTTTATTATCTGAAACGATATATATAATTGTGAATATTTAATGATATTTTATATCATCATCAATCACAAGAAGATGTATTTAACTAATTTAATGATAACACGTGATATTGCTTGATGAATTAAATTATACAATCTTGCACGGATCATCAATCTAATACGTATAAGATGAAAAATAACAAATTTGATTTTCTCATGTAAATTTGAGATCGATAGTTTATTGAATCAACTTGAAACATTTTAAAGTTAAAAACGAAATAACAGAATTTCTCCTATTCATTTATGGAAACAGCTAATCCAAAAATATGCCTCATTATTGAACACTGCTGTACACAGTTATCAAATGAACCCACCTACCCAGTCCAGGATATGTATGTGAGATCAAGTCCACCAATTATCGAAGAATCTACCCTAATATCCCTACCTAAAATTGTACAACTGGTAAGAAAAAAACCAATGTCAAAAATCATTTTTTACTTTTGTAAGAAAGTGACTGAACAAACAATTGGTATGAGGACAATAATGTATATATTGTCACTATTCAAATCTTAACCACACAACTTTATACTTTATACTCCATTTGTTCCCAAAAATATTCTTATTTGCAAAAATGTATACTAAATTTTAACATTATATTTTATCTCTTCAGTATCTTCAATTTATTAAATATTTTATTTAACAGTAATGACATGATGTTCAATTATACTGATTAGTTTACAAGCATTATACCATTTTATATCAAGAAATGAAATTTTTTTAATACAAATTTTCTTTTCTACGGTAAATATTTTTTTTTGAAGAACGAAGAAAGTGTCATACTTGTGCACAAAGAGTAATACCCATGTACTGTTTATTAATTAAAATATATAAGACATCATATTATAAGTCTTACTTTCAATTTTTTTTTTATTATTTGTATACAATTTTTTGTATATAGTTTGTGTTCATAACATTACTCATAACTAATTTAATCAGGAAAATAATATATATGTCGATAAATATTTGACGAAATTAAATTGCGATTAACGTATAAATGTATACGATAAAATAAAAATAAATTAAAGTAAATTTTTTCATTATTTTTATCTATGTTAGTATGTTATATATACTTGTAATCATAATTTACTTAAAAACTTAGACAGGATAACAGGACTTATTTAATCAATTCAGACTCAAAGGAGCTAGCTGTATTGAAAGGTGCAGTGTAGTGCCGGTTGGTTCGTTTTCACGAGAAAAGCAAGTGACTGTGGGCACCGTTGGATTTGCATTTTGCGGTGGGCCCATTGAGAGCGAGAGGAAGAAATTGGTTGACCATTATTATTACTTGGCGTTTTGTTTAAGCCCGCCCGTCGTTTTCACTGTCTTCCTTTAGGACGATATGGAATATTATATACTAGTACCGTACTTCCTCCGTTTTTAAAAAAAGAAAAAGAAAATAGCAGAAAATGATATATTTCCTTTGTCCTTAAAAAATGATCGAATTATGAAAAAATATATACATCAATGTTATATTAAATTTATTTATCTTTAGATAGAAGTATTTAAGTAAGATTTATTACTTTTGCAAAACAGAAGAAAAATAAAAAAAAACTTAATTTACTTGTGTGGCTGTGAGTAAAATAAGAATTTATTTATACTTTTTCTTCTATTTTTTATTTGTAATTTGTGTAAAAAGTGTAACTAAGACATATTTTATAAGAAAGAGAGCAGAATATCTTTAAAATTGTTATCATAATTTGATTACTATCTCATTTTTAAAATAAACACCTTTTTCTTGAATATAGTACTCCTTCTGCATTAGATTAGAGATAACTTTTTAAAATGAAGATTTTAAGTATAAATTTTTTTTCTCAAATGTTATAAATATAGTAGTTAAATTTTATTTACATATCAAAATAAAAATATATTAATTAAGATTTTAATAGTATGATATAAGTACTTATATTAGAAATAACAGTAAAATAATAATGGTAAATCAAGAATATATATATATATATATATATTAATTTATAATTCTAAAATAAGAATATTTATAAAATTTTAGAATGAAACACTAATACAATGTATCTTTAGTTTTAGAGCGAATGTTTTTTGTCGAATTACAAGTGCGACATACTCCATCCGTTTTTAAGTATGAGATATAATTTAACTTTCGAGATCAAACAATAGTATATTAAACATTAAAATTAATATAACTCATAAAAATTTAAAATAAAATAAATTTTATGTCTAATATTTTTTATTATATATTATATAATTATAATAATTATATTAATTAAAATTAAATAAATTTATATCAATTTAAAATTTAATATGCCATTATTTAATATTAAAAATCAAATTGTATCTAAATTATAATAGAGAGAGTATGATACATGAGATATAATGTTTGGTGTCGACATTTATGTTGTCATCCTATACAACGGTCAGTGTTGTACAGGTAGTAGAGGGACACCTACGTGAATGTATCGGACGTATTTGGTTAATTGGTTTGACTTTTTGAAGAACGAACTTATCTCTAAAATGGGGAAGGAATAAGGATTGCCCAAATGAAAAAGAGAAATTGAAAATGCCAAAATGGGGAGAAAATGTTTCTAAAGTCATTACTCAAACTTATTAGGTAGCTGATGAGGTTTTAGTACAGCAGTTAAGATTAAAATGTAATGATTTCTAAATTTTAGGTTCAATTCTTACGATAAGTGAGTTTATTTTTTATTATTTTAATTATGGAAGTTTATTTTTTTTATATGATACTTGTTTGTGGGTTTGTTTTATTGTGGAAGTTTGTTTACTTTTTATATTAGACTTGTTTGTGGGTTTGTTTCTCTTTTTTTCTATGAAGTTTGATTGATTATTGATATTGTAATAGTAATGATGTACTTAATTATGAAATTATATTGTACTTTCCAAAATGAGATTTCAAAAAAAAAACATTAGGTAAAAAATTAAATAAGTGGTCGATGAAGTAATCAGAAAATTAATTTTGTATTAATTCATTTTCACATATTTTTACCCAAGTAATTAGTTTTAAACTATATTTATTAATTATTTTCATTTGCTCTTACAAAATATACTTTGAGAATTATAATTCTCTCCATTACACCTGATGATGTTCTATCTTTCGTGTCATTGTTTTCGATTGAATTTCGACTCCTTTAGATATACACAACATATTCTCATGATGATTAATGACTTTTGTATCACTGTGAAATGCCTTCGGTGTAGATATTAATAAATAAAAAAGAAAAATAGAATATAAATCTATGATTTCTAATGTGAAGAGTATGTAATCTTTGTCAATTTTGTGGGAGAGTTCCTTTTATATGCATAAGTAATAAAATATGTTCCTTTGGCACGTTGTTTTGGTGGATGGTTGGGATCAATCCATGTGCGATGCGTAGACATATCTTACCAGAGGACAAGTGTGCTGCCCATGCTTTATGCGAGCGACTACTTGACCCTGTGGGGCCTAGAGCTATAACTTTGAGTCTTTGACACTGGGTTGTAGTGTTAAGCGAGTCCCTCGGGTCACGGGCCTTAGGCCCTTACTTTTGGGCCTAGTAAAAGAGTCTTTTGGTCCATACCCTAACATATTCGTCAATTTCTTTTATTAAATATTTCAGGACACAAATATTATATTTAGTGACAATATCAACATTATAATTATTTTGATAAAGTTTAATGAGTTGCTAATTATTTATGACGAATTTTATTATTTTGTTAAATATAATATTTGTGTCGTTAAATGTGTATTGTGAGAAATTAAAAATTATGTGTAATAAAAAAAATCCTCATTAATGTTATTTATATAAGTTATTTTATGCGTAATACATATTTTTAAATATATATATTATGCACAATATATATTTTTAAGGCAATCCTTTGCTATGACAAATTTTCAAAGAATTGTAATGACTTAACACTCATTTGTCTAGAAATAAGATCCAACTTTTTGATTATATAAAAGTTTAGGATCGATTTTGGAAAATGAAAGAAGTATATCCCTAGTGTAAATAAATCTATGCACATAATATATCTTCAAAGGTGGAATTATGCCGATTTCAACCATAATTATAGGAATTTTTTTCTGTAGTTTGTTTTCTTCGTGTTTGGCCTGGTTCGTTGTATGCAACTGAGATCTATGTTTGATAATTTTATTTTAAAGAAAAAAGAAAAAGTGTTTGTACTTTGATTATTTTATAAACTACAAGCTTGATAGTTCGTACAAAGTATGAATAAACTTTAAAAACTATATATCGAACAAATTTTAAAAATTACACATTTGAGCGAATATTTATAATAATAATAATTTATTCAATTTCAAATAAAGTGATAATATGCGACAATTATTTCTGATAATGATCTAAGACAAAGTATATACTTTCCATTTGATGTCTTGTCAAAACTATGAAGAATCTTAATAAAAATATGCTTGCTTATGTTTGTGCTTAGCTCACCCTTTTTATTTGGCAATGAAGTATCCTACTTATTGCGTGATACAATGTTGGGGTAAATGGATATAATTATATCTGAACTTGTTTGCCTCCGTTTACTGAAGGAATGCATAACGAAACAGTGAAACCTTCTCTTGAATGGCGGCCTTAGTATTTTCCAATACAGATATGGCGGAGGCAGCCACATTGGCGGCGGATTCCTTTGTCGAAGCCACTGCATTCTTATCACTTTTTCCCCCTATTAAATCCAATTCAAATTCAAAATAAGAAATTAATCATATAATTAAGCAGCAAGTTGAAAAGGGTAAATGCAGTATTTATAGTATACGATATGATTTTTTATTTGGGGGCTTCTTTAAAGGAGTAAAAGTCAAGTATTATTGTTTTTTGGTGCTTTACATACATATATATGAAGTGTGAGATGCATTGAAATATGAAAATAAGAATGCATAAATTAAGAAATGTAAATTAAAAAACTTCTGAGCTAATCTGTAGAAATTTTTTTGGGAATGTCAAAAGTTATGACCAAAAATAAAAATAAAAAACACTTTTTGGGTTCGCGAATCATTTAAATTCGATTATTAAGTTGACTCAGGACCAATCAAAACAATTCAGTATTTGTCTTGTTATATTTTGGTATCGATAAAAACTTGCTAATCAAAAATCAAGTATAATAATAGGATAATAAAATCAAGATATAAGAAAATTAAGATTTTGATCAACTTATTAACACAAATTCTATCATGTCATAGATGAGCTACTAACCTAGATCAAGATTGTCCTAATCATATGGCTATCAACTATAAGAGTATGTCTGTTTGTACAGACTATTTTCAAGTGATTACACATTAAGACTTATGGAGTATGGTAATTAGATTAGTAATTCTATCACTATTTTATCCGTTTTCAAAAAATATTCACATGTTTGGTTACCGAAGAATTATACATGGATAAGATAAAAAAATTTTGTCCTAAAATTAATAACCCTAAAGTCGTATAAGGGAGAGACTATTTAGTATTCCGTTTATTTCAAATTATAAGATTATTATTGACTTTTTAAAAGTCAATTTAAAATATTTTTAAATTTAAAATTGACATAATTCATTTAAGTTTTTAAAACAATAAATCTTATAATTAGTAGTACTTTTAAGTAGTTTATAATATTCATAATTGTATTGACATAAATCAAAAGAATTCACTCAATTTTAAGTTTAAAAATATTTGAAATTAATTTTTTAAAAGTCAATATTGGTCTTATAATTTAAAAAGAAAGAGTGGATTTATCATCCTAAAACAAATTCAGAAATAAACAGAACGAAAAGCCCCCTTCATGCTCTCCGTTGGTTTTGGTGGAATTTCAGGTGGGCTTAAAGCCTTCAATTTAGTTGGGCTTTAGATGAAGCTTTTATTGCTTTGTTAATGTCAATTTGATGAGTAGCTTAAGACAATACTACAAGCAAGCAATTAATATGTGAAGATAGAAGGGTAGGATACATTTGATTACTTTTAAGCCCAATATACTATTCAGAACTGGACACAACCCAATCATATTAAATTAAGAATTAGCCCAATTGCAACCCAACAGTTTGTACCCGTTGCAAGCGTCCACCTACTGGTCATACCGTTTGCTTCACTCGAATCTGACAATTGTTGCAGAACGACCGACTGGTATATACTAACTGTAAAATCTCTAATTTTCTCTCTCATCAAGCATTTTGAATCCCAAATTGTGCTCGTAGAATCGTAATATACATCCAGTTATTGTATTTTTTCCTCTCAATTTGCCCCAATGTCGTCCGATTCAAACTCCTCATCTTCATCGGATGAATCCACCGACAAAAACCCTAAACCTAATAGCTCAATCGATCAGTCCCTGGACGCCATAGAAGGTCAATTGAGCTCAATTTCAATGAATCACCATCAAGGAGGAGTGAAAGAGGTCCCAAACGGATCAGTTGTGGTGGAGGGGAACAATCATGAGGAAAAGACTGTTAGATTAGTTGGTGAGTCATCATCTGAAGTGGAGGAAGTTGTTGAGGAGGAGAGAGAAGGTTCTTCGTTGCGTGGAAGAGTACTGTGGAGGAATAACTCGGAGCTGGAAGTGGAAGTGGAGGGTCTGGGGAGTCCTAGTAGCAGTGGCTATGCCGGTGGGAGGGGTAGTAGCAGCGCCACTAGTGTGTCTGGGATTGAGGAGATTGGTGCTGAAAATGAAATTCGTGAAGTTAAAAGAGATGATTCTTTTGATGGAGTTATGGATTCACAAGCTCAATGGGTTCCAGGAAAGCGGCATGTGGATGAAGTGAGTTCAAGTTTGTGATATTTGCTAACTTTAATTAACCTGTGTGCAATTTTATTTTTCTCAACTGTTCTAGAGGGAAGTATTTAAAATTGTATAGAAATGTAGTGTAGTTTGAAGAACAGGTCTTAAAAATTTCAACCGAATTCATGGGTACTCAACCCAACCTATTTGCGAATTTGCCAATTATATATTTTCAGTTGCCATAAAATATTTTGTCAACATATCTTTCCTTCCTCGTCTCCAACATAGCACATCCCAAAAATGGGGACACAAAACTCGAAACTATTATACTTAGCAAAACTCGAAAATAATATACTTGGGCCTAGACATTAATTTTAATTAGTGAACTTTAATTATTAGATTCAGCTGCATAAATTAGAATCCAAATCTTGTGCTATTTATCATCCAGTGGACCTGTATATTTAATTTCTTACCCCAATTGAAAGAGTTCAAGTTTCGTGCCTCCCAATCTGTAGATAAGCCGTGTGATGCAGAATTAAAGAGAAGAATAAGAGATTAGGAGAACAAGAGAATAAGAGATTAGGAGAACAAGAGAACAAGAGAATAAGAAAACCCATTTTAGCAAGGAATCGGTAGAAACACTCAAAAGCACAAAGCTTCTCTTAAAATTCAATATTATTCAACTGTTTCAAAAGTAAAGATTCCAGCTATATTTGTGATACTAATGATCCAACTTTTAGTAGTCCAATTGTCTCAAATAAGGAAATAACTTTAACTTCTAAACCTATCACTTAATAAAATAATAAGATTAATAATAAGTTTGGTTATCAATAATAATATTATTAATTTCCTATAAAAAAGAACTTGTCAAAAAAGAAAAATAATCCTAAAGGACACTTCCTTAAAGACCAAAAAGGATGTTTAATTCTTCTCGTATGTGCTCTTCCTGCTTCACTATGTTTGGGTTGGCCCAAAAGGATCATTGGTTACGTGGAGTTTCAAACCTATGATATGTACCTTGGGTGAACTTATTAGTGGCTTAGACCACTGGAGCTAACCCTTTAGGGTCAAAAGCAATGGTACTTATATAGGATACTATTGTCGTGTTTGTCTACGTGCGTGGTGGGACCCTCCCCTAATGGGTTTGGTTTAGAGTGTTTTCTCTTCCCTGATTTTTAGCATCTTCTCGACCTTTTCATTTGGCTTTAAATTATAAAAAAGAATAGGAGTACAGCGTACTTTGCATCAACTGTATGAATTATTTTGGCTCATTTAATTTGAGTTGTTTATGGCAAGCCTTTAGCAGTCCGCAACAATGTAGAGATAAGATACTGGCATTTTGCAATAAATGATTTCCTTTAGAATTAATAATTAAGCATATATAGATACATTTTTAAAATTATAGAAATTGAAGTTAGTAGTAAATGGTATATACTTTCTCTTGGTTGTAACCTCTTTTGGCAAAAATGGTACAAAAAATAGTTTTAAAAATGCTCAATTTGACCCAAAAAAGTCAAAACTGGGCATTTAATTTGGGACGGAGGGAGTATTTGACGAAGATTTAATTGTCATAGTTAATGCATTACTTCTCTGACTGGATTTATGATACTGCAATATCAGTGTTTAATTAATAAATGACGTGCAGGATGATGCTTCTATTTCGTGGAGGAAAAGGAAGAAGCACTTCTTTATTTTGAGTCACTCCGGGAAACCAATATATTCAAGGTCTGCATATCTGCTGCCTAGAGATTTCAGTACAATGATGTATATATCTTTATTGTTTTTTCTTCTGAAGAAAGCTGGATGTTTTATAATTTCCCCCCTTTCTCTCTGACTTACTTGAAGATATGGAGATGAACACAAGCTAGCAGGATTTTCTGCAACTTTGCAAGCCATCATTTCTTTTGTGGAGAATGGGTACATTGATAGTGCTTTGCCTTTTATTTTAATTATTATTATTATTTTTTAATTTTGAACTTGTAGTTTCGGTTTCCTTCATTGATCTCTTTTCAGGGGAGATCGTGTCAAGTTGGTAAGGGCCGGGAAACACCAGGTCAGCTAATTGCTTTCTTCAGTTGTCTTCAAAATTTTGTACTTGGAATAACTAAAAGTTTGATTAATACCTTTGTACCGATCAATTAGAACTTCTTTGGAATCCTTCTAACATAACTGTTCCTAAATATTACTTATATATGTGAAGAATCTGCAAATATGATAAGTTTTATAATACAGATTTTCTTACCCGTGCAACTGTTGTGCTTGTATATTTATGATAATATAATCAGGATTAGTTTCTGTTGTAACTGGTTTATAACTTTATATTGATTTCCGAAGCTTCTACTAGGATGTACTGAAGTGTTCAGTAAAGTCTTATTAGCTAACAATGTTTGGTAGTCTGTTCACTCATTTCAGGCTAAAAAAGAAATATAATGTAACATTTGATAAACCCAGTCAATTATTAACGTTGATGGATTATTTGAAATCCTTTTGGTAGCAATTTTTCCTTCTTATTGTAGTCATACTTTTTGGGATCCTAGCTTGGTGCATCTGCAATTGCTTGGGCTTTCCAGATTGAATGGGAGAAATTTCTTGTGAATAAAGCTAGAGGTTCTTCTATTTTATAGGCCAAAAAAAAAAAATCCTGGTTCATCTCTCCCACCACGTAGATAGAGGGACACTTATTTGGCCTTATTTGTAGTCATATTCTCAATCTTTATGGGTTTTCTCTAACATTAACTTCTGCTTATATTGTTTTCCTTTCAATTTCATCTCGGTTTGAGGATTAGAAACTTTCATGCCTCTACAACTGATAGAGTCCTATATTAACTGCCACTATCCTTCTATCATGGTCTGACACAAGTTTGCAAATTCATCATGTTGTTAAACTATTCTGACAAAGCTTCCCCTAGTACTGCACTTCTTTTACTTCGGTGAACATGAAATACATTGATTCATCAATTCTCAATAAACAACACATTAGTTTTAAAAAGAAAGTGTTCACAACTTCTTTTTCCAAGTTCAGCATTGGCAATTTAACTTATAGTTATGAATGAGCATCACATGATTTCATCTTTGTTGGTTCGTATTCGATGGCCGACCAGCAATATATGGATGTAATGAAGTGAAATATATACTGGAAAAGCGTCAGATTCACGGGTCACAACACACCCGAGTATGTTAGCGTTACGACATATCCTACCTAGTTGGCACTCCTGGTAGCTTTTGGTGCCTTGCCTTGTTGAGATTTTGACTGTATAGAAGGGTAGGCATGTACTTCCAATTCAAGAGTCTAGAAGGGGAACAAGAAATTTTGTTCTCGTTTCTGTTTCATTGTATGAAGTTGTTGAATTACTTCTAATCCAGGACTGTTTGAATAGAATGATGATTGATTCATAAATCACTTCTGCTGGATACTAATGTGCTTTGCTGATAATGGTGATGCAGTGGGTTACGCAAAATAAACTTACTACATTTCTTATTAAACTTCTATGTGATAAACTTATTACCAATCATCATCATCATACTTTCCATCGTCAGCATTTGATCCTCTATCTATACAGAATCCACTAATTAAACTGCTTGTGTGCTCAGCCACTGTAATTCATTTATTTTTAGAGCAAATTCTGAACATTGGGCAAGCACAATTATGGGTATAGCAACGGAAGCCAGGAAGTAACAATAGATTTATTGTGACGAAGTGATGCAGAACTAATAAAGAACAGCAGCTAAAATACTGATGAATCAAGGAAGTAATGGAGGGATTTAGGAATGAAATATAGGAGATTTGGAGAAAAAGCTAGAGAGCAAAAGATAGAATGGACTAAGTCATTTTCTATTTCATATTCAAGATGAGATGAGATGAGATCATGCAATACATGTTCACTCCTTATATACTAGGATAAGGACCTAAGATACGTGCACCACTAACACACACTTAGCTAGTGTGCACCTATGTGCTTACTATTTCTAAAATACTCCAAACTAACAAGGCAATCCCTCGATTCCTACTTAAATTCCCTAACGCCCTTGGCCATTATATATTGTTAAGTAGTTAGGCAGAGGAACTGAAGTATTTGATTACCTAAAAGTAGAAGTCACGGACTTAAAAGCTTGCATGTTAATCTGAAACTGCTTGGTACAGGGGTTACCTAGAAGAAAATAATCAACTTCTTTCTGATGGTTGAATAACTCCCATCATAGTCAATGCTTCCTGCTCGTGAATTAATTGCCCTAAATATAGTTCTTTCTGTCTGAAACTACAAGTCACAAAATTATTCCTAGATGATGCGTTACTTATAAGTTCCATCAGAGTCATGCTTCCTGCTTGACAATTTATTGTCTAGATATAGCTCGTTATGTCTGAAACTACATCCCTAGATGATTTATTTCGTCTGCTAAAATATAGACAAAATCTAAGTAACAGCAATTATATTAAGATGATTAGTTTGAGTGGAGAAACATGCCCATGTGTTCATTTTGTATGCTCTCTATCCAACTTTGGTTGTCGTAATTTTTTGGAAGGGTTCAGCACTACTTTTTAGACGTGCCAAAACAATATATCATTAGAATTTTCTATATCTTTAACATAGTTGGAAAATATAATGTACAAATACCTAAAAAATATAAAAACTTATAATGTACAACAGTACAAGTATGTTTTTGGTGTTCCTTAAAATTTGTGGTGCACATCCGAAAACCTACGACATTTAACGTTGGACGGAGTGAGTGTATATATTTTAACTATGTGGAACTATACTTAAAGAATTGGCAAATATTTGTTCATATTTGATGGAAAAGTCTTGGCATTTTAGGTGGTTTTTCTTGTGAAAGGACCTATATATTTAGTTTGCATAAGCTGTACAGAAGAGCCTCACGAGTCACTACGGGGACAACTGGAACTTCTTTATGGCCAGGTATCATTTTTTCCCCCTTCTCATCATTTCTTTTTTTGGGTGAAATGCACTCTGAGGACCCTTGGGTTTAGGTTCCACATACCCCCCCCCCCTCATGGTACAAAAATTACCGCATAATCACCTTGTGGTTGAAGTACAACAGTTTAATCATTTCCCACCTTCATAATGATTTGTGGAGGATACTATTCCCCCAAAATATCTTATTTGGAAAACATTAAACTTTCATTTGCATTTTAAGTTTAAAAATCACACAACAGCAACTGAAAGCAAAAGCTGGTTACGTGGTGATTCTTTAACCAAAAAGGTGGGGTGGGGGGTTTATTATTTTTGATTTTTTTGGTAGAATGTACTCTTGCAGCTTTTTTTAGAGTTTAGCTGCTTATATCATAAATTTACCTACAGATCAAATCTTCTTATGAGATTTGGTAGTTTCTCATTCTCTCAATTGTTACCGATGCAGATGATACTTATTCTTACAAAGTCTGTAAATAGATGTTTCGAGAAGAATCCAAAATTTGATATGACGCCTTTACTCGGAGGAACAGATGCCGTCTTCTCGTCTCTCATACATTCTTTCAGTTGGTTTGTTTCTCTCCCCTTTTTTTAGCCTTGCTCTTTATTTTGAAACTCTTAAGTTGTTAATAAGAAACAATAAACTATCTGGTGATGATCTTTCAAGGATCCTTGATAATATGTGGTTTCTTTCTGATTTTTGTGAAGGGATGAACATGGAATCTAATGTCATGTGTTGGAAATAGCGATTAAGCAGTTGTAGTGATAGTTCTGAATTCTATAAGAAATATTTAATGTTTGAAGAGTTTTTATTTAGATTTAAGATAGAATTCTTGAAGATTTCCCTCTGTGGAGGACTTGCTTAGTTATTTTTACATTTGTTGATGGCATGACCCCCTTTTATGTTCCACACAGCTTTCCTCTGTCCAAGAGCTCAATCCTGGGTGGAATTCTGAATATTAGAGGGGTAGGATTGATTGTTGAAACTTTTGGACTGTTGCCACTATTTTGCAATGCTAGGATTAATCGTAGATAGAAGGTAAAATGATTGAGTAGAAGATAGCTTAATAAATCCAAACACTACTTACAATAAAGCCTTGTTTAGTTGTCCTGATAAGTTTAGGTGGGTTACATAGATCTTGTGTTGCTCTTTGACTCATGTAAAGTCGTAATCTTTGTCAAACATTGAAACATAATATTTGACTCATGTAAAGTCGTAATCTTTGTCAAACATTAAAACATAATATTTATAAAGAGATTAATGATTTTGTATCATTCTATATAGTCTTGAGGCTGATAATCTGTGAAATAAACATTTATTTATATTAATATACCTACCCAGTGTTCAGTGTTTTAAAAATTGTTAGACGGACTTAGGCGGCGGAGGGGGCACCTAAGCCGCCTAAGCGGTGGCTAGGCATTTTTCTGGATGGATTAGGCATATTCGTAGGCGATCTCACTTATTTATTTTTCTATTGTATATACTTGTTATATTATACAAAACAAATAGTATACGTATTTTTTTTAAATTTTAGATGAAACATTACCAAAAAGACAATCTTTTAAGGCTTAACAAATTCATTTAAGTGTTGTAGAACTTCAAATTAGATGTCTGATTCTGCCTAGGCGGAGGTCTAGATGCCTAGCCAAATCAAAACGGTAGAGGATTGCCTAGTGCCTAAGCGGGGATTAATCGGACCTAAGCGAGGATTTTTAGAACATTGATTGTTTTGATGAATTCAGCTAGTTTCTCTATTGTAAATAAGTTTTCAAGTTTTAACTATCAAATAATTGTGATGCTAATGGAAGTACGCTAATTACTTGATTCAGGAACCTTTCTACTTTTCTTCATGCGTACAGTTGCCTTCCCCTTGCTTATTCAACAAGGCAAGCCGCAGGTGCCATATTGCAGGATGTTGTTGAGTCGGGTGTCTTGTTCGCAATATTAATGTGTAAACACAAGGTTTTTTCTTCTCCATATTTTCATTTTTTTTTTGCTATTAGTTGTTGTTATAGTATTTTAAGGCCCAGATCATCTTTCAAGTTGTATCTGAATGCAGGTCATCAGTCTGGTTGGTGCACAAAAAGCATCCCTTCATCCTGATGATATGCTACTGCTTGCCAACTTTGTGATGTCATCTGAATCGTTTAGGTAAGTATTATCATCTCTGACTCGTTCGTCGTATTCCTTTGATTTACCCTGTTTGAACATTTTAAAAACACGACGCTTTTAAGATAATAAAGAAGCTCTACTTCATGTACAGATAGTTGGTTGATCCAACCTATTTTGCCGGCTAAACTATAAAAATTTATGCCAATTCCATTGTCGAGGACAAAAAGCATGTGTCGACTCAAAGTAATTTATGGTTCTTATTAATGAGCTTATTAGCAGTCTCGCATTGTATATCTTCACCTACAAATGCTCAGTGTTGTTGAAAAATAGATTAAATCTGTTGTATCCTAAATCTACTTACAAGTTGCAACTGGGATGTCAGCTATCGGATGACATTGAAAAATAACATGTAGTGCATATAACAATTTAAAGAAAGAAATCAATCAAGGTTCATGACATCCTATTCATACCATCGTTATGATGTCTTTTATCATCTCTTATACTTAATTTGCTCTTCAGCTTTCGTCTGATCATTGCATTTTTGCTTGCTCTTTCTCATTTTAACACTCACTGTGCTTCCCTTGTAAGCATGCTCGTGTAATCCTCTTTTCCGTGTTCTTTTGGTTTACGTCGAGTTGCTCTGTCATTTGCCTTGCAGTATTATTCCTAGGAAGGAATCTTGATTTTGATATTTGCTATTTATTGCAGAAGCTCTAAAATTATTAGTTTTATTCATAGTTGTCATGGCGTCGCCTAGGCGACACCTCGGCGTCCAGTCTGTCGACAAGTATTAAGGCGTGAGCGCTAGCAGCACTTAAGGCCCCCGCTTAGCAGATTAAGTCGTCGCCTTGGGCGACATGTGGACAACAATGCTCCCAGGCACAAGACTTAGTACCGGTCGGCAAATCATACCCAATTAGACCTAAAAAGACAATATGATTCTTTTTTTATTTAAAAAAAAGGACCAAGAGGATAACCCATCCGTCGTGGGTCAAAATCCCTCAGAGAGAGAGAGAGCGCTTCAACGTCGATGTTGACTTCGATGCTTCTGTCTTCTTTAACCTTCACATGTGCATCCATATTAAAAGAGAGAGAGAGCTACTGTAGCAGCGGTAAATATAGAAGATGAATTGCGAAATTGTTAAGAGAGACCTTAGGGTTTTGTATTTAGTTCTCACGTCATCGTTTTCACGCGTCTTTCTTTTATCCCTAATCTGGTTGTTTGAAACCCAATTCCAAGCCCAACATAATAATACTCTTATTTGATGGACCAAAAAATTTCAATCAAGGTGTGAAAGTTATTCCTATGATAGTTTAAAAACATTTGACTGTACAGACCAAAAAAAACATTTTATTATTTAATTTTTTAAAGAAAAATACTCCATCCGTTTATTATTAACGGACCAAAAAATTATCACTTAATTTTTGAAGAAAGTATATTCTCTTATGAACTAGGTACCAATAATAGATCAATTAACACTACTAACTTATTGATTGTAAACTGATTTTTTCTCTTTTCCCTCATTGTGTTACTAGTACAACTTAGAGTCTTAGACTGGCCAGGTTAGGTTTCATGAAATGATAGAAAATTAATTCTATAGTGTTGATATAATAGTGTTTTTAATGGTATTCCATAGGTTAGTTATTATGTTTTGGGTTTTAATGTATATAAAATTTCACTTTTAAACTAAAATAAATAATATATAAATAGTACATTGTAAACGACTTGCCGCCATATGGAGGCCATGGCAGGCGCTTTATCGCCTAGGAGTCCTGGCGGTCAGCTACTGCCGTGCCTCACTGTGGCGCCGTGACAACTATGGTTTTATTAATGCATGCCTGGTATATGTTTATTTTATTTTTGAAATGCCTTTTGAGGTTTTGGAAACTTGTTAGAAAGGCTCCAGTCTTACATGTTTTATTGGTTTATTGCAGGACATCTGAATCTTTCTCTCCAATTTGTCTTCCAAGATATAATCCCATGGCATTTTTGTATGCTTACGTGCATTATCTTGATGTGAGTGATTGTAGATTTCAAAAATTGTTCTCACGCATTTTATAATGCATTCTGAACTTTTCTCTCAGCGTCTGCAGATTGTTATTACTATTATTATTGTTACTTTAGCTACAGTGTATACAGTTGACCTATGCACTTATGTCCCGTATTAATGCAAAGAATAAGATAAGAATTTTCATTTGTGGCAGGTTGATACATACTTGATTTTGCTTACTTCTAATTCAGATGCTTTTTATCATCTTAAAGATTGGAGGTAAATTTGTCTTATTAATTTGGTCAATGTACTCCATATTTCAAACTTATAAATGATATTTATGTTCATCACTTCCTGAATATGCATAGCAGTTATCTATTGGAATATCATATTCGCAACTAAATTGTTTGACCATTAGTTTATTTATATGAATGGTGGCATTCCTTTTTATGGATTTTGAATTATTATATAGGATCCGTATTGAAATGGTCCTTTTGAAGTCAAATGTTCTTAGTGAAGCTCAAAAATCGATATTGGATGGTGGCATGCATGTTGAGGATCTACCTGTTGATCCATCTCCTCGCTCAGGATCTCTGTCTTCTCATTTAGGTCAGCCCAGACCTACAACAGACTCGACAGATGGATTCAGGGAAGCATTGGTAGGTGGTCCTGCTGGACTTTGGCACTTCATTTACCGCAGTAATTATCTAGACCAATATTTATCTTCAGAGTTCTCATCACCAATCAACACTCCTCGACAGCAGAAAAGGTAACATGTTAGTAGCGTACACTATGTGCAATATTCTCCAGAATTTTTTGTCTGTGGCGTTACTGGTTTTCTGTTTTGCAGATTATATAGAGCATACCAAAAGCTTTATACTTCCATGCATGATAGAGACATTGGACCTCACAAAACTCAGTTTAGAAGGGATGAAAACTATGGTAAAAAGCTCATTTGCTATATGCTACTTTCTCCAGTTTGTACAAATTTTATAGTATCATTCACTACATTTTGTAATCTTCCTTTAAATGTGTTTTAGATTTTAAAATTGGTTATAAGCTCAATTGATTTTTAACATTGTGCTTCCTTTTTTGTTTTATTTATAAGATTTATGTTCTTTTTGTTACTTTCTATAAGGGTATGTTTTTCAATTGCTGGTTGGGCCTTTTGAGTCTGAACTAATAGTTGTTCTGTTATGAGTTAAGAGTACCCTTTGGTTTATTGTTCATTTGAGGTGTCGATTTAATTTGCTATGTTTTTTATTTTATTTAATTTTAGGCTCTTTCAGAGTTGAAGGTGTGTTGTGTGTATATTTCCATAGCCGACATCTGCTCTCTTTGTCAAACATACAGTGTAGTCTGTAGAAATGTTTTAGATGGGCTGCAAGATCTTACATAATCAATTTAAGAACCATATTCTAATTACCATGCTCAGATTCTAACAGTATTAAATGTGTATTTGAGTATCAATATCCTGAATTCATTTCTCCTTCTTCTTTGCCTTACGTTTGTCATTTGTGCTGCCTCTTTATCTTTTGAATTTCTTTTATACTCTTAAAATTGCTTACTGTGGCTAGTAATTGATCATTAATTTTCTGTAATGAGTGTTAATTAGTATCTAAAATTGATCCTTTTTTATGTGGCAGTTTTACTCTGTTGGGTCACTCAGGATTTTGAACTTTATGCAGCATTTGATCCTCTTGCAGACAAGGTTTGTGTTTTGCTTCTTGTGTTTATATATTAACCTCTAATTTACTTTACTTGGCCAAATAGTTCTGACCCCTATGTGACAACCTATTCTACTTTAGAAGTGTGCTTCGCATATATTTTACTACAAGGTATATTGGAGTCCAACTGACTGACGTTCCTTCCGTTATAAGACCTAGAACCCATTTTTCACGTAATTGTCGAGATGAATGATGATGTTTAACATAACCTTACATCTCATTTTGTAAGACTGCTATAGCTCATTTGGCATGCAATTAGCCATGTACGGTCTTGGAATTAGGTCAATTCTAGTATTTGGATTCTTTGCATGTTATTTCCTTTCATTTAATGCTGCTTCATGGCCCTCCTGTAGTTTCTTCTCTTTGTTCTCTTTGGATTCCTTAGAGTAGACATCCTTTTAGTAACTACATCAAATAATGTTTTTAGAAGTTAACTTTGGAGGTGTTTTAAGCAGAAGAATTGATAATCTAAGAGGAATCTAAGAGGTAACGTGTTAAGCCCCTCTCTGAATGAGCCGCTGCATGCAGTGCGGGAGCTCTAAGAAATTATTCTCATATGCATTGACTCTGTAACTGATAGAAGATCATTGATTGATCCTGCAATCAAAATCTTTCATGTTTGTTACTTGATCGGGAAAAATGTTAATAAGAAAGGCTCCAATAAAAAATTGCTTTGACTGACAAAAAGTAAAAACAAGAGAAGAAATATATATTTGTTTTCTCTGTTAGTTTTTTAATGCAAGAAAACAAGTAATTGTTGATTCTGAGGATGTTGAAGTTTGTCTCAAAAGATATATTTGAAAAGCCAGAGCCAATTTACTATTACTGCTAAACCTTGTTAATCTGAATTTGTAGGCCCTGGCAATAAAAACATGCAACCGAGTTTGCCAGTGGGTGAAAGATGTGGAGAACGAGGTCTTTTTGTTGGGAGCAAGCCCCTTTTCATGGTGATTCTCCCAGAAAAGTATGTATTCATCATGTACTCTAGTTTTATCCTTTAATAAAGTTTTACATGGCAAGATAATGCCAATCGTAATATAGCAATCTTTTTAGTTGCATAATATTTTTCTGTATCATTAGATGTATGTCACATTTTTTTGTTTGCAAGTTTAGTCTGAAAAGTTCATTTCAATGTATATTTGAGACACTAGTCCCTCGTTGAAGCAAACCTACAATTTTGTCATAGAAGCACAAGAGGGATAGTAGGGCTGCATGTAAAACAACTTGAATTTTATCCTACCTATACCAATATTAACAAACTAATCCACTATGTATTATATTTTGTGTCAAATTTCTTCTCAATCCCAAGGTATGTTTGGCGTACTGAATACTTCACTACTAAATAAATTAAATTTGATCTTGGGGAGAATCTTGAGATCAGGTGAAAATTTTGCTAAACCAATTATTTTCTATGGTGTGATGGAGCAAACACACCCTAAAAAATGATACGATGCTGGCTGGACATGGAGGAAGTTGGCATTAGCGATTGCGAATTTATCAATCTTTGCTCTATGTGACCATGTCAAAGATTAAGTTACAGGCTTAGAATTTTAAAGTATTGGAATGGATTTCAATCTAGTTCTATTTCAATCTAAAATGCTAGAATAATTTGAACATTTTAATCAGGCCTTGAAGGTTTTGAGCATCTAAAATGTCAAATTGTAAATTAGATATTTCTCTTCTAGTAGCAATGAGACAAGAAAAGGGGGAGTTGTCTGGAAAAAAGGCCCTACTTTTGTTTTTTTAATCTTTTTTCATTTATGAATATTAATGTTTGTTTAAGATTAAAGAATAGGATTCCATTTTTCTTTTTCGGATGGATTGTGTACTACTATAAAAATTTTAGAGGTACTTTGGTGATTATAGCAGTCAAATTTCATCAATTATTGAAGATTGAAAAAGTTTTTCTCCACTCGCCCTGTCTACCACTGTGAAATTTGGCTTTCATATCAGCAACACACACACACATATACACTATATATATATACATACACACACACACAGAGATATGTATGTGTGTGTGTGGATATTAAAATTAAAATTTTATGAACCTGAAGTTACTGATGGAGAAGTCAAAATAATAGTATATAATTAAAGTTTTTCTCACTAACCCTGTCTGCCGCTGTGAAGTATTTTTCTGAATCTGAAGTTCAAACTGTGATATATATATATATATATATATATATATACACACACACACACACACACACACACCTGAAGTCCAAATTAATTTTTTTTTAACCAAATGGAACCCTATGGTCAAAATGCAGGAGACCAAAAAATTTGAGGTAGCAAACTATAGTGATCCATCGAACTTTACTCACCCAACCCATTGATGGATTGACCCTAATCCTTTTATTTCTTTTTCTTTTCTTTTTTGCCTGTTGCTGATTCTTGATAGCAAGTTGATTACCGAAAAAAGAAAAAGTTAAAAGCAAGGACAAAGTACCCCAAATTTCAATGTTACTATCATTTTGTTAATTCTTTACCAGAGTTAAAACAAGTTTATTATATGTGTACTAGTATTATTTTGATTGTGACAGTATTTATTGGACTGAAATGCAAAAGTGACCTTCTTCTAGTTTGTACTATTTTTGCAAAACTAACCCCTTTAACTTTTATTTTTACAAAACTCTCCCTCTAAGATGTATTAATTGTGCAGAATTCAGCCTTTATGTATTTTTATTTATTTTTTTGTTAAAAATCCTCACATAGTCAAATTATTTCATCTAAATCATCACTTAAAATTTTAACTTTAGAATACTCCTTTTATTTCTCTCAAACGACTTCTAATTAGCCAAAAAAAAATAAAAATTCACAATACTACCAAATTTGAAACTTTAGATTGCTTAATGCATATATCTCATTGTCTACATTTGTTATATGTCAATTGATTATTATTTTGTTTTAATAAATGTCTTGCACATAAGACACATTAAAATATCAATCTTATTCTTGATTTTTAACATGTGCAGTCATTATTAAATATTTCGATAAATATTACAAGAAAATGAATTACATAAATATGTGTTGATTAATTTCTCTCATTACTAATATTACAAGAAAAAGGATTATATAAACATGTGGTGATCAAATTTTTGGTCTCAAATGATTTGTCACCATAACATTAGTTGAGTATAATTTATGTGATTGACTATGACATAAATTATCACTAAAATATTCAATGACATGTCATTTGAAACTTATTTAAAACTAAAAATTTAAAATTTCTATTAATTTTTAAATATATTTTATCTTATTCATTGTCACATTATTTAAAACACATTCGAGAGGAATGCAATATTAATGATCGGTTAAACCACTTCACATAAAAAGAAAATGTAAACTTACACGGATGAAAACTTGGTCTTCATCATTAGGCTCATACTGGCCTTGTTTAAAAGACAAAAAATAATTTTAGCCACCATGCTCCTAGTACATATGATTGTCAACTCACTTAAAATTTTGAAGCCTATATGATAACGATAAATCATAATGTACATAAACTTCCGTTTCTTTCTTTATTTCTTCCTACTCACAAATAGTATAAGATAAGAAAATTATAATTATTATATTTTAAACTCACAAACAAAATAAGATACGTAAAATTTCTCAAATTAATTTTAGAAAGAAAAAAAAATATATATTTTAATATTTTATATATTAATTTTTTTATTATAAATTATATAAATAATTATAATTAATAATATTTAATATAATAAGTCAATTTTATGCACTCATTTTAAAAGGTCAACATTGATCTCCAACGCAATGGCAAAAGCCGGAGTATATTATTTAATCATAAAAAACAGTCTTGTCTTGTAGTCTGTACTTTTTTTAGGTGGAGGGAGGGGAAAGAGTAACTAAAATGAGTATAGCCCGACACAGATAAGAGAAATTGCGGACGCCATAGCCGGAACTTTCAATCGGAAACCAAGCAGCTCAGCTCAGCTCAGCTCAGCTCAGAGAAAGAGGAAAGAGAAAAGAGAAAAGGGAAAAGAGAGAGATGTATAAAAACCAGCTTCAGGAGCTGGCGCAGAGGAGTTGCTTCAACCTCCCTTCTTATACTTCCATTAGAGAAGGTCCTGACCACGCGCCGAGGTTCAAGGCCATCGTTAACTTTAACGGAGAGACTTTCGAGAGCCCTCACCACTGCTCCACCCTCCGCCAGGCCGAGCACGCCGCCGCCGAGGTCGCTCTCAACTCTCTCTCCACCCGCGGCCCCTCCCACTCTCTCGCCGCCAGGATCCTCGTAAGTTCCCCGTTTGCTTTCTGTTTCCGTTAGGGTTTTTGTTTATCTCTGTTAAGTTTCCGTTTCCTTTAGATATGCTAATGTGCGCCGAGTTCTATCTTACACACACTTCCACCGTCCGAATTGGGTACAGTCGCCGAAATGACTATAGCGCCCCTGGTTTGTTTGGGGTGTGTGATCATAAAGCTGAATCTACCACCGGTTTGGAGTTATTAATTGCATCTGTTTGGGGTCATTTACTGTTATCTATTCCTTAAATGATGGGTATTTCAGTCATCTGAAATATTGTGGTTTGTTTTAAAGCTTAGATTAGATATTTTGACTTTGTGGTGGGTGGACCATTGCTTTTCCATGGTGATTGAAATAAGAAGCAACATCCCAATTTCCTTTTTCTGAATGTTTAAAATAAATAAATATTGTATTCATATACAAGTCAATATATGTAGTGGGCTTGCCTTGTGAAACATTAGTTTCTCTAAAAACATGTGTTGATCAGATTATTTTTTAAAAAAAAATTAAGAAAAAAAAAGTGTCAAACAGATGAAATCCTAATTGTTGACTTTACTTCTATTTCTTCATCGGTATGTATGGTGTAATGTGTATGGATAGGTATGAATGCATTGATATGTTGATTATTGGACCAATGGAACATGACTAAGTAAAGTATGGATTGATTACAAAATGGGAAAATTTTAATATGCACATGGGAAAAGTATTAAGTGCAAACTTAAGAGTCATAGTCTGGTGAACCTGGGGCATAGTCTTGTCTTCCTCAATTGAATGAAACTTAAATGTCTTTGCAGCAGTATCCATGTGCCTACCCATTGATTGGGTAATGAATTGATTGCTGCAACCAAGGTGACATTGGTACCATTTCATCTCCTGAGTGATTAACTAATCTTGTTTGTCACAATTACAATATGAATACAGAAAAAGCTTCAAAGTTGTTGATTTGCATGAATTATACTTCCATAAGCAGTTAAGCTCTTGTTTCAGTCTCTGTTCACAGGGGATTTAGTTGCTCTATTTAGTTCTGGAACAATTTTACTAATAGTCCAGTCTTATTCTTTGAATTAATAAAAAGAACGCTAACATGGCGTAAAGCAATTGGATTCTTCATACCTTCTTGTAGATTGAACATCCTTATTTTTCCTATCAAGTTACTAACTACAGGATACCCTACAAACAAGTGAATTCACTTTTCATTCCAGGTATGACAGACAAATCATTGAATATACGGTGTCCCAAAAATCATAATTATCATCCGCCTAAGCTCAGATGTAGATGGAGCGTTGTAATGTATCTCCATATGCCATGTAAAATAAGTTTATTCCGGAGATTAGTTATTTCTTGTTTGAATATTTTCCTTTACAATTGCTTTTGCTACAAAATCTAGGTACTTTATACTAAGTGGGAGATGGCTAAGGCTTACTAACTGTATGCTCTCTCTTTCTTCTCTTTTTTTTTTGGGTTTTTTTTTGTTTTCTTAGTGATGAGCAATTTTATCATTTTTCTATTCTTAAATATTTCCACTATGCAAACCAGCCTTAGATTAAATATAAATTTACTGTTGTAACACTAAATATACATTCACCAACATTGTGTGCACTATCAAATCTTTCATGACTTTGTTTTGCTATAGGTTTTGTGGGCCTTGGTATTTAGTGGTTTGAGTTTCCTGGATATATAGTAGAATTTGGAACAAGTCCTTTATCTAGAAGATGTTGTCTTTCTAATCATCATGAGCTTTTGTTCTTGTTATCAATTGTATATAAACATGAAAAAAATGTACTTCAATTACAACATAAAAAGATGAAGGGGAATTACATAGGCACATATTCATATATGACTTTGGTTTCTGTTCTCTGGTAAAAGCAGTTTGTATATATATTCTGATTATTCCTTAGGTCTTATTTTTTTGTATGTGGTTCTTGTTCTCTAATTCATTTGACTAATTTGTGTTTACAATAGAGGCTTGTCAATTGTGATTGATTCACTTGATGATGAACGTGTTATAGAAAGATTGCCAGTAATAGGTAAAAGATTTTGGAATCATAATTAATACTATTCCGAGTTCCTGTCCGCTGAAGTCATTTAGCTCTTGAAAAATATAATGTTTATTGCTCTGTTATTGTGCATATTCACATTCATTAGTATTGTTGTTATAGAATTATCGATGTAATTGATTGTTTAATGTTGACTGGTATTTACGCTGGTTAGGATGAGACGGGGGTTTACAAGAACCTCTTACAGGAGATTGCACAAAGAGTAGGAGCCCCATTGCCGCTGTACACAACTTTCAGGTCAGGCCTTGGACACCAGCCTGTCTTTACAGGAATTGTAGAACTGGCTGGAATTGCTTTCCATGGGGAACCTGCCAAGAACAAGAAGCAAGCAGAGAAGAATGCAGCCATGGCAGCTTGGTCATCTCTAAAACAATGTGAGTCTCTGTTATAACTTTTGTTGGTAGGTAGTTCAAGTATACAATCTAGTTAGGGTTTGCAAAGATGGATAGTGTTCTAGTAGTTCAAGTATACAATCTAGTTAGGGTTTACAAAGATGGATAGTGTTCTAGTAGTTCGAGTATACAATCTAGTTAGGGTTTACATGGAAAGTCTTTGAGAAATTGTAGGATAATAATGACACATCCTCTTCGATGCACATTCCATTTTGATCATCCTGCCCAATGCGGTGTTTTTAGTAATTCCATCTTTTGGTTTGATTTAACTTGTGTATTTTCTTTCTTGCCAGTGGCACAGCAGGATGCAACTTCATCCTCTGAACCAGAAAATAATGATGAGCAGGAACAGATCAGAATATCACGGTCCTTGATGAATTACTGTTTGAAACAAAAGATTGAAACAACCAACTCCAGTGGTGCCCCAGTACCATTTCAAAAGAAATTTCCAGTTCTACACCAAAGGCCATCAAGTCCACAGCCTCCCCTAGTAACAACATCAAAAATCCTTCCCTTAATCTGCCAGAAGACCAATCCTCGAAACATACCCACATCTTCATTGATGGCAAATGACAGCCCTTTACCTCAATCCCAGTTTCTAGTACCAGAACTCAATATAAACCGTGCCCAGAAATTCCCTGCTGTGGGAGCACCCCCTTATGTTCCCTACAGACATTATAGGATGCCATACCATATTATTGCTCAACCAGTTACAATGAGAACAGCAGTCCCTGTCTTCTCTGCACCGCCGCTTCCACCACCTTCAGTGCGTCCACCGCAGATGATGCAGCCCCGACCTGTGCGAATTGCCCCACCCGTCCGTGTTAGACAGGCTGTGGCGGCATTCACTGCTCCTCCAGTTAAAAAGGAAGATCCTCAAACTGTCACAGCTTCTGTTCTCCCAAACAAATCAATATGCCAGACTGAGGAGGAGACTGGGAGTGATACCGGAAATGATCAACCCAAATCTGAGGTATTCAAGAGCTTGGAACAGCTCAAAATTTAATTTTGGTCAGGAATTGTATACACCAGAAACCATGCTATGGCTTCATCATCTTTTCTCAATTTTGCTACTAGTATATATAATTTCTCTACTGTAACATATTCTCCTCATTTTATTTTAGAAGACAGATATTGCAGGGTTGAATGAAGCATCAGTAGTATCAATTATGTTTGCAAATCAAGAGTGGCTTGCTATTTCCTAAATCAAATGTGATAACATAGTACTGATCAACCATATAATTGTTGATGCCTGGAACTATTTTGCTAAGTTAGCTCCATGTCTGTGTTCACTGCGTAATACTTCTGCAGATTCTTGCATTCATCAAAAGTCCATGAGTTGTGGCCACCGCATTGAACAGATTCTGCGTGAAAATTTGGTGGTTTAATGGTGAAAAGCCCAGAGGTGCTTGAGAGATTTAAAGAAGCATTGAAAAGCTTCCAAATATATTGCCCAGATTAAACTGTGGCCACAAGAATTAGGGGGTAGATGTTTGGGGATCAAACTGGAGTTGGTATGTAGCTTGTTTTTGCCTCTCTTCCCAAAGTAGAAATGCATGTTGGTTATGGAAAATAAATATAAATTTAATTAAGGGAAAAAATCTTATGAAAAACCATGGAAGTTGCATTGCTTCTTTTACTATATCCACTGTAAACTGTAAAGCCAAGGTGCATATGAATTCTTTTATTAAAAAAAAAAAGAAGGGAATAACGAGTGCCATTGTCTAAAATTTTGCTCTCCTTAATTATTTTAGGTTTTAAGAAAAAAGATATTTAGTTAGGCCATCTTAATATATCCTTCAAAGCAATTATATTTTAAAACTTGGGCTTGCTAACAAAATTTGGATTTAGGACAGTGGTGGATATTGTGAAATTTGAGATTTGAGAATTATTGAAATTGTTGAAGTTGAGAACCAAGATTATTTAGATTCCTTCTGCAAATGATGTTTTGTTTCTCTTGTAAATTAACCTTGTGGGAGTCTTGTAAACCCCTTTTATAATGATCTTTTAATGCAATATTAGTTTTTACTGGACTTCTTCACTTAAGCATCTTACAAATTAATGTTATGAAATTTTAAATTAAACAATTGGAAAAAATAAATAATGTTAATGTTACTAGAATTTTTGACTTTAGCATCTAACAAATTAAATTTATTGAAGTTTAAGTTATAATCAATTGTGAAATAAGAATGTGGACGAGGCTCTCAAATTGTGCGGGTACAAGTAGGCTGTTTAGTATGAGAATGAAAAGGTAAACATCAGAAAAATGTTAATTTACACCTCATTTCACATTTAATCGTAGTTTGCTCAATCATTGATTACAATTTTAAATGAAAGTCATTGAATGAAACACGAATTATTAAAAAACAGCAGTCTTATATTTTATTTTATGCATATTGTTGATTTTTTGATACCCAAATGATGCGCTCATGGAAGGTCCAATCCATTCAGTTGTTGCTAGGTTACTTATATTGACTAGCAGGGATGGATCCAAGAATCAAACTCAGCAGGGGGGGATTTTGGTCTTAGAGCAGATTTGGCGGGGTTCGGGGGCTGTGCCCCCGAGCCAATTTTTTTAGATAATTTTGTGTTTTTCAGCCGATTACATATGTAAAACATGTATTTAGTTACAATATTGTTAATATAACAAGTAATAACATTATATTATATATATATATATATTACAAGTCAACAATTCCTTTGAGATCAATTATTTTATGCAACGTGCATAGAATTTAAGCCACAACAGTCAAAATCAACTAACAATTCACAAACACAACAAATTCAAAAAATTAAAGTGCATAACACTGAACAACATATTCATTTAAGTTTTAACCCCAACCCACATTAAATTTAAATAAATATAAACTTTAAACTATCAAACAAAAAAGTCCTAATTAACTGCCTCTTCAGTCCAATATAATACAACAAATACATCAAATAAATTGAATTGGGTTTAACCCCAAGTCCCTAAGACCCCAATTAACCAACAACAAATTCAAACAAATTACAAATTTTAAATTATCAAATAAAAAAATCCTAATTTTATTACCTTCTAAATCTCATATTGGCAATGGGCGAAGGGTAAAGAAGAGGAGAATGAGAAGAGGAGACGACGTCGTGGGCCCCGCGGCTAAGAAAAGGAGAAATCGTGGTCGAATGCTTGGCCAAGCAGAAATGGAGAAGAAGAATTTTTTTAATGTAAGGTATTTGACCAGTTGAGCTCTCGCCCCTTCTAACTCTCTATAAACTTCCGTAAACATATACTTTGAAGAATTAGATTATAAATTTATAATTGATTGTTTTTTGCCCCACTCAGTTTGACTTTTGTTTTAAATCTGTCATTTGAGTTTACTAACTTATACATTTTGTCCCTAAAGTTTACCTAAAAAAAAAAGTAAGCATAGGCTTATGCTGCCCTTGTTGTGCATCCGCCCCTGTTGACTAGGTCAATTCCCTGTTGATAAAATTATTATCCGTTTGTTTACCAAGTTGGAGAAGAACAAAGAAATTTTGGTAGGACTGATTTGCAACGTTCGTATTATAAACTCACGTTATCTAGTAATACAAGTTATAACTCCAACACAGAGAAATAAACTGCCATTAGAGAGCTCCCCAAAATAAGTGATTATCTCAGTATTTTCGGACATTGAAACTAAAGCCGTTCTCGTCTTACGATTGTAGTTCGGTCAAGGACGAAGCCAGAAATAATATTCACCGGGGTCAAAATTATTACTGAGCTATAAATAATTTAACGGGGGTTCGGGGGCAGCGACCCCGAGTCAAATTTTGGTCATACTTTTGTACTTTTGAGTCACACACACGTGTATATATATATATACTATATTACAATGATAATATAATAAGTAATAATATATGGTATATATACACTATATTGACTCATAATAGACTTTTTTAATCACAACTGTTTATAAGTAATTAATTCATTAATTATTTTTAAAAATAATATAAATTAGATTATTATTTAGTTTAAAATATTATAGAGAGATATACATATATTGAGAGGATATGAGTCATATGAGGTTAAAATTTGATTGACAAATTATAAATTTTCAATTTGACCCCGTATAATAAAAAAATTTTAAAATTTTAATAGGGTCAATTTATATATAATACTTAAAATTTTTAAAATTTACCTTACATTATAAAGTAATTATTTTTTTTCAGTGGGGTCAATTGACCCCGCAATCATATATGTAGCTTCGTCCCTGAGTTCGGTGTTACTTCTGCATTTGATTATGAGGAATAGAATTCGTGGGATTGCATGGTTGCTTCCGCATCCAAAACGAGCGCATACGCTTCAAGAGGTATGTTTTTGATTTCATATTTTTGTGTAATCCGAGTATAGCATGTATGTATAAATCTTTCGCATATAAAATTATGAAATATATAAAAAGTACAATTGTACGTAACTACCGAGCTCTAACATCCCCTAGCTGGGGGGGGGGGGTTTCAACTTACTGCAGGTATGTCTAGAGCAACTTAGTTAAATTGGAGGGAACAAGCTAAGTAAGTGCAATGGTGAAAAGTCCACATCTTTGTAACAGAAAGTATTGATAATAAATATATATATCAAGTACCAAATAATGAAAACACATGCATTTGCTGCATATATATGGTACCTGCAGCTGATCATCACCTAAAATAAGTAGTTGCATTGCATGCATGCATGCAACTACAAGTACATATTGTTAAAAAAATGTACAAAGGATCTATTGCACCTAACAATTAAATTGCATATATGTGCGCATTTCCTCCTTTTCTACAAGCAACAAATCAACCAACTCTAGGGGGTACATTCCATAAATATATATTATTATTATTACTACTACTATTATTCAGGGTTTGGAAATGCTAAACATGTAAATGGTTAGCCCTCTTCCTTTATGGCCTTTTGGAATCCTATATCTGTGTCCCATACTTGCTTAGCTTTGGTCAATTAATAGCCAGCGGATATGCCTTTAATTTGTCTATCATGTAATCTTCAATATATTTAGTTGATTATACCCTTCCTTTGTCACATTTCATTTCAATCTTTGTTCCATTATGCACAAGTAGAAATGTTTGATAGGGTTAAGATTTCAATGGGTCAGACCTTTCTGCCTCCTCATGGATGTAAATTAAATGGGTGGGTCCGCTACCCCTAAAACCCTAAACCAAGTCAAACCAAATTCACTACAAGTTAAGCATTTAGCCAAAGAGTCATTTTCAATCGTATCATTTCAAATATTTGCCGTATTCCGAAACAGTGCATAAAACTTTCAAAATTGATAAAAATTAAATACGCAATTTTACTTTTATTTAAATTTAGATAAAAATATGTCATTTTAAATCGATGCAAACTAATTGGCTTACAAAACATTGAAGTCATTTTAAGATGTCGAAAAAATAGGTTTAATCTTACAACTTGGCTCGGCTTGGCTCAAGCCTCAACGGCTCTTTTTTTTTTCATTTTCTGTCATTTTTTTTATTTATTTTTAAATAAAAGTAATCAATCCAAATCTGATCCTGTGGAGATAAATAAAGATTTAAATTTAGACACTTACCTAAGTGACATTTATGTGTCACAAGCTCATCGGTTGGGCCTAGGTCTAGGGGATTTTTTTTTGAATAGAAGAATTTAAAGCTTTTGAACGTGGGTAATATAGTAATAGTAGTGGCATGTCCATCTAATCTTTTTTGATATATCATGGGCTTACTTCAAGTAGTTATATATATAGAGAGAGAGTAAATATATATCACCATTGTAATAGTAAGAACTTTTCCTTTTATAAAGGTGAAAGGGAGAGAGACTAGATTTGCTTCAACAACACCCCTAACCACCAAAGGCACAGCAGTGGCATCTTTATCCGTATGTGGGTTAAAGCTTTTATGGTGAAAACAACAGAGCATGCAAATGGGGAGAGAGAGCAGAGAGAGATGAAATGATGTGAAAACAAAGACAAATAGGTGTGCTAACCAAGCAATGGTGGGCTTTTTTGGGAGCCTTGCTATACGTATATGCTGTATATTGTGACCAGACACAATGAATGAACGAATGAATTACAGATGAAATTACGATTTTTTTTTACGTAATATTATAAGGTCGTGAATAGTTCGATAAAATTTGGAATAACGTCTTCTACTTAAATTTTGTGAATAATTTTATACTTTTTGATTGAATAAGACTTCTTCGTATATGGAGGAGTCCCTCTATTTATAGTACACAAATTAGAGTGAAGAGAGACTACTGATATTCATATTCGTAAATGATACACACAAAAAATGAGAAAAATAATATTAATAAATTTGTCTATATTTAAATTGACTTTTAAAAAAATTAAAATAACTCCTATCTTTAGAATTGATGAAGTACGTTCTTACATTTTTTTTTCAAAGATTAACATATATACTTTATTTTTATTTTTTAAAAATTTTAAAGGTCTAAAATAAAAATGTCAAAATTTTAAAGACTTGAAAAAAATTTAAAGTTTTCAAGGTAACCCTGTCCCTCGGACCCTATATCCCTGTTCATGATGCATATTTTAATTGACTGAAAAATTGACACAAAAATTCAATAAATATATTATTATTTTGTTTTAATGTGTATTTTTCTAGAGAGAGAGAAAGGCACAAAGACACATAGTGATAGTGTCACTTCCATGTAGAATACCAGTTGTAGTAAATGGGCTGGCTGAGGTGGGTGGGGTCAAGTCTCCACTTCAACGACACATACCAACTAAATCAAAGCAATGTTGTACATGTAAGCATTCTATGGAATTACGCAACCAAATTTCTTGGTGGGCCCGGACCAGACACGATGGGCCCACATGGGAGGTGGGCCCTTTGATTTGGCCCAGAATGGGGGGGTCGGGGCCGGAGGAGGGGTTAAGGAAGCACTGGCGCTTATTCCTTTCCTATGAGAAAAGCAATGGCTGAAGGCAAAAGGAGAGAGATAGGAACCCTCCACCCATTCCAAATAAAAAAACAAAAGAGAAAACAAATGGGAGGGAGGGAGACAAAGTGGAAGGATGTTAATCCCATCACCTAAAGGTGATAGCAAATTAAATCAAAAAAAAATAAATATATATATATATATATATACCTATTTGACTTTTTCATAGCTCATCATCCATAATTGATTGTACTATATATATATATATATATATACATACACACACACATAATATTCTTCCTCCTATCGAAAGTGTTTGTCATTTATTCTTTGATTTTCCCCAATTATATGATCTTAGTTTTAACTTGTGTTATATGTTCAAACATATAAGTTTTGCTAGATGTACCCTGTTGTTAACTTTTATTATTATTTTTTTGGCGGGTCAGAATCCAAGAGAATTAGAGGAATCCTCGAGAAATTTACCTTTTTAATTTTTTATAACATAAGTTGAATTTTAATTTTTTTATAAAGAATAGTCTCAAACATATTATTTTGCATAATAAAAAAAGAAGTATTTACCACAAAACTATTCACCTCGGTCTGCAATAAAGTATCTTGTACATGTATATCACACGTACTTTGAAACCTAATACACAACCGATGCATGAAGTACCATAATGGTGACAAAAAAATGTACTCCATTTGATATATTTGAGCATTAAAAACAATCTGCCTTGTATATTAAGTTTGTATTTTCTTCTGGTCAAGAAGGTTGTTTCGGAAGCTCAAGAAAAATTCCAAGCCTTGCTCCATTGAACGACAAAAAGGAAAAAAAAGGGGGGGGGGGGGGGGGGGGGGGGGGAGGGTAAGTAATTTGGGGAAGATAATGTGAACTTGTCATCAAATCTTAGTGAGTGTTACTTGGTGTCAAGTGTGCCTTTGACACTTAGCATGCTTTCTAAGTTACTCTTTCCAAATTAATCCTTAATCCTCCTACCGAATTTTTAACTTCTTTTTTAACCTTACTTGACCCCTTAGAGTCCACAATTTAATACGCCATTTAATCTTATCGCGTTCAATTATTATGAAATTAATTCATGTTTACAAGTTAATTAATGATGTGCGAAATGTTTTTAGTATTATTAATATTTTTTTATTGTTTTTTTGTGTAATGTGTATGGACTATGGATAGAGTTAATATTAGTAAGGGTGGTGGTTCCTTTGGCACTCAAGTGAAAAAGGTAGTAGCATCAAGGTGAAGATTATTAGTAGAGTCCTTCTAAGGAGTCCGGGAATTGGGCATCGATTTGGTGTCCGGTCCAATTTTTTTTTTTCTTTCACTCCCAAATAATTTATATAATTTATTGGAACTGAATTTTTTTTAAAAAAACAGTGATTTATGTGTGATGTGACTGTGCAATCCTGTTTTTGATATGTATCCAAATCACACATAAATCACTGTTTTTTTTAAAAAAATTAGTTCCAACAAATCATATAAATTATTTAAAAGTAAAAATAAAAAATAAAAATAAAATAAAATAATTTTTTTTGGACCGGACACCAAACCGGTCCCAACTCCTGGCTCCCTTGAAATTTTGTCATTAGTATCTACTAGCTACTAGTTATTCACAAGACAAGATTATATATACATGCATATATGTGTCGAATCTCATTAATTTACTCTCAGTAGTAAGTCCAACAAAAGCATATAGAGATGATGAAGGCTTTTTACGTGTCCAAAAGTCAATTTCTTTTACTTTCACTTCTTCAAAAAGTTAATTCCACATGATTTTACCTGATGGAATTGGAATGTTTTAAGGGTAGAAATTAAAAGGGGGGAAAAACAAAGAAAACAAAGTCATAATATTAGTCTACGCTTAGAAGATTATAAAGTCTTTTCTTTTGACTTTCAAGTTTTATACTATTCAAAAACTAGTATTGCTATGAATATACATAAATAATAATAATAACTTACAAAATAATACTCCACCTGTTTTAAATTATAAGATCATTATTAACTTTTAAAAGTCTATTTAAGACTCTTTTAAATTCAAAATTGAGATGATTTAATATTAAAAATTATAAAATAATAAATTTTACAGTGAATAGTCATATATATAGTTTATAATAGTTATCATTGATTAAAATTAAAAGAATTCATGTTAATTTTGATTTTTAAAATATTTTAAGTTGACTTTAATGATCTTATATTTTGAAACGGATAAAGTATATCAAAGTTTGTTTAATAAATTGATAATCCACGATACATAGGGGAATCTAGTGATTATAATTAACAACACATGCATATATTATTTTGTGTCTATATTTATTACTCATTTTTACACTAAAATCTTGATGATATTAATTCATTTAGCTATCAAATATCAATCAATTTTCGTGTTAATTATTTTAAAAATGAATAAAAAATAATTCCCTTGGAATGCCATATATTCCAATATTCATATTTAATTCTTCTTGTTAAATCCACACATACCTAATTAATTCAAGACTTTATTTTATTAAAATCGAATGGTAAAGGAATCAACACAATCCTTGAAATGAAACGTAGTCCATTCGATCATTACCTCACTTTAGCCTCTTACTTAATAAAGTACACAATCATTGAATCATAAAGATTAAATTTAACCTCATTTATAAATTTAAATTATTATTTTCCCCTTCCTTCTGACTCCTCTTTTTCGTCATCGCTTGTTATGAAATATTGCCTTTATAATAAAAAGATAAACATTTCCTTTTTACTAAATTTAAAATAAAAATAAAAAAAGTCCAATAATTGAAACAAACAAATCATACAAATTTAATAACATTATTTCAAATATATAATAGTGGGTTAAACAGGCTCAAAGGTGCCAAGCACGTGAGGCTTCTTTTTCGGCATGCAAAAAGCAGATAGAAAATTGTAATAAAAATATTAAAAAAATCAATGTTGCTGTAATATTTTATTCAGATGGAATCATAATATATACAGACAGATACATGTATGTATAATCATATAGTAATTAAATTATTATGTGTCACCGTCCTGAGCTAACGTGCGCCGGGGGTCCGCGCCGGAAGAATATGAGTAGTAAGGACCACTTTCATGCGCATAACACTTGATAATGTTGGTCCGGAATTAAGAAACCGCCTTCATAGCTCTTTTCAAACAACTTAATTGGTCTCTTATTCTTTTTCTTTTCTTTTCTTTTTTCTTTTTTATTTTTTTTACTTTTTTTTTATTTGGGTACATTCTCTCATGGCAATCAAATTTGCACTCGACATTCTCCTTTGTTTTATTCCCCAAAATCTCTATTTTATTGTTTTATTCGTATCGATTTTTTTGAGTTTTTAAAAATTAATTTATGATATTTTTCAATTTAAAATTGACATAATTTGTTTTAGTTTATAAAATAATAAATTTTATAACTGATACTATATTTTAGATAAGTTGTGATGTTAATAATTGTATTGATATGAACTAAATAAATTTGTGTCAATTTTAATTTTGTAAATGTTTGAAATTAATTTTTTAAAAAGTCAATATTTGTCTTAAAATTTAGACGAATAGAGTATTCTTGTTCATAGGTTTATACTTCAAAATAGGTTTTAATTTCTCTTGTCAAGTTTAGGAATATATTTTACTACTACTAATACCATTTGATTAGTTTTAAGTTTAACACACACTCTCAAATGTAATTTTCAAAATTAAAGTACTGTTACTCTACCAAACAAATTAAAAGGAAAATTTAAAAACTTAAATTTTAGTTGCTGGGATCTTTTACATTGGATAAATTGAATAGTGTAGATAGTTAATAAGTATGTTGGAGTTTCAATCTAATAGATTAATTTTTTAGGTAAAGATGTCGTCTAATATGTTTATTGGGCCGGTCTATGCATATATGCTATGAATTGATGTAGTAATATTTTAGGCTCTTCCTTCCTTTTTAATTGACGAGAAAATATATAACTTAAAAATTATAATTAATGTTTTGTCAAATTAGTTAAATTGGGTATACTATTATTATTCTAAAATTCATCGTAATTCAATGTCTAATATTTAAAATTATGAAAAACTAAGTAATTAGTTATTCCTTTATTCCTTAAAATATGCAAACAACAATATAAAAGGGAAAAAACTCAAAAAAGCTGATAAAAAGCAACAAAAGGAAATATCTTCTTTGAGAATATGAGATAGTTTTTATAAAAAAATAAAAATAAAAATCACACAAAAATAGTAAATGAATTTCGCATTTAAATGAAAGAACTTGTAAAAATATTAAAAAAAATTTGTTTATGAAATATATTTACTAATTTTAAAGTAAAATTGACATTAAAGAAGTGACATTTAAGATTCCAACAACTTAACATGCAATAAGCCACACTAATAATAGCTGTAACAGTTCTGAAAGCTATGTATATATTGACTACTGCTGAAACGTACTAGTACTATACTAAGCAAATAGCAATTAATACTAAGCAGGAAGGGAATAAACGACCTTGTGTGAGTACTAGTACCAGTAACATCAAATATTTGCTTCCCCATTTGCACCAACTTTCAGGACCAAACTCCAATCTCTCCTATTAATTACATTCTTAAATGTAGATTTAGACTTGTCAATGATGCACAAAAGTACCCAAAAAATGAATGATAAATGTTTTGGAAATGATAGTTCTACATCTACTAATTTTTATATTTTTACACGTATTTCTATCACATAAATGTGCTACTTATTTTACTAGTTACATGTAGGTAGAGATCGTATAAAAATATTAAAAATAGACAAAAGTAATGTTTTTTTGAAAATTTCACTACGAATAATATTACCATAACAATAATATAGGTTTAATGCTAAAGAAAATATGTTTTTATTATATTCTTAATATTTAAAACGAAATCTTAAAGTTAATATATTAATTTTATTGTTGAGAATATTAAAATGACACGTAAAGTAAAATATTTATTTTTTGACTGGACCTTAATACGATTGGACAAAATTAGATGTTAACTCAACTCCAAAAGTTAACTCAGCTAATAAAGGCCTAAAAAGAATAAAATTCTCGAAATCCTTAATATTGATATGATTTTATTTATTTATTTTTATTAATTAAAATTGTACGGATAAATTCACTTTTGGAGAGGGGGAAAAAGAAAAAGAAAAAGAAAAAGAAAAGAAAAATAGTTCAATCAAAAGGGTGAGGAGAGCTCATGTTGCTGTGCTTTGATATGAAAGGAGTTGTTACCCAATTCTCCCGGTTGGTAACCCCTTCCTGTTGAGAGTAAAAAACTAGAGAAGTCTTGTCATGTGATTTTATTTGGGTAAAATTGTACCTTGGATTTCTTCAATTTTTGGTAAATAAATTAAATACATGTATATCCTTTTATTTATGTAGATTTTATTTATTTATTTTTATTTAGATGGGACTTTTGGAGTATTAAAATTTAAAACTTGTAATGTAGGGAGTTCTATTATTTTGTCAGAGTAGATTTGTCCTTTTAAGTGTCCTTTCATTTGACACACACTACCCTATCCTATCCTATCCTATCCTAGTGTAGTCTAACCATTTTAGTTTCATCCCATTAAGCTTTTACTCCTATAATAGAATGAGAAAAGTTAATTAATGAGAAATGTTACTCTATCATTTTAAAAAAAGGTCTCAGATTTAATATTAAAAATTATATTTAAATGTGTCCTAAAAATAATTTCATATTTGACAAACTGGGAACATTTCACTATAATTTAATTTGTGACATGATTAGTTTTCATCTCTATATCTCATGCCATTAACAAACTCACTCTAAATAAAGTTAAAATAATATAATATGTTATTTTTGTTACGAGTGGTAATAAACTTACATAAAAAGTTAAACGTTTATAATAGAAATTAGTATTGAGTCAGAGATTTGTCATGCGAAAGTTTATTAGACGAAAAAGAACGTTAAAATAAATTAATTAACTTTATATTAATGTTGCGTTTGGATTAAAATAATGGAATGAAAAATAGAATGATTCATTTCATTCTAACTGTAATGAGTCATTTTAAATTTATAAATTTGGAAAAAATGAGAATGGTTCATTCCATTCTAATGGAGCAACCAAACACAATTTTTTTCATTCCATTCTCACTCTCATTTCTTCAATCTAAACGCAGCATAAGAGTAATCGAGAGGTGCTAATTTTAATTTGTCCATTAATTTTACTTTTGAAATGATTAAATATCCTTAATAAATGAGAAGTAACATTTATTAAGTGACATATATTAAAAATAATGCGCTGCGTTTAAACATCATATGTCTGATGAGTACATCTGATGAGTGATGACAGAAGAAACTCTTAAATGTGCATATCAAAACAAAGTGACTTTAAACACAATCTCGTCTGTTTTATCTTTTGCCCTTATGTCGCAAAACAAAGCCTAAAAACCCTCTATATATATACATGTGTATAGAGAGTATGATATATGGTGGATTATAGCACGCGGCAGAAGATTTTGTTCTCTTTGATTTGACCATTAAGGAAGGCTAAAACGTACAGACTACAGTGCCCCTCAAACATCATTTCAAACCACCTACTGCCACCACCACCATGTTGCTTCCATCTCCACATGACATTTTTATGTCATTAATTTTTTTAGTTTATATTATATATATATATATATATATTTATTTATTTATTTTTATTATTTTTTTTAACATAGAGTTTCCCGACCGACCTATTTATTATGTTTAAGTGTGTTTAAGTGTGTTTATATTCAAAACTTATTATTCCCTCCGTCCCAAATTAATTGCATTTCTAAGACTTTTTAAAGTCAAATTGACTATTTTTAAAACTAATCTTTCTACTATTTTTGCTAACATATAGGTGAAGATATTATAACCAAAAGAAAGTATATACAATTTATTACTAATTTCAATTTTTATAATTTTAAAAATATATTTATATATGCTTAATTATTAATTTTAAAAATAGTCAATTTGACTTAAAAAAGTCTTAGAAAAGCAATTAATTTGGGACGGAGGGAGTAATAAAATATATGACAAAATTTTCATCAATAAAATATCTGAAAATTAACCTAGTTCTTCATGGTTGGTTGTAGAAATAAATAATACATAATTTTGAATAGACATAATAGTTGTCCTATATAATTAATTTATTTGTTGTGACAATAGTTGAAAATAACGTAGTTTAATTAATAAAAAAAATAAAAATAATTATAAGTAAAAATTTATACATATAATTATCATACACGATCATTATCATACATATAATTAATAAATATTTATGAGTAAAAGTTTGATACATTACTAACGTGTGTCTATATATATACACACACATTATTAAAATAAAAATTATTTGATATTATTCGTTACATAAAAAGAATTTAATTGAACTTTACTACTAAACCATTTATAAAATTCTAAAATTTTAAAGCATTATAAAATATTTTTAACTTTAAAAAATATAAGATTGCTGTTAATAATATTTTAAATTTAATTAATTAATTAAGAAAAATCAAACGTACACTTTTGATAGGAGGGAGGGAGGGAGTAATAAATAAATTTAATTGAAGCAAAGAAGTGTAGAGTAAATATTAATGGAAGGCAAAGGCAGATGGTGCAGTAGCATATGGGGAGGGATGGAGGGAGTGTAACAAACAAAACGAAATAAAACAAAACAACCCCCATTCTCGATTTTCGAGCCTAGCCTAGTGCATTTTCTCTCTCCTCAACAAACAAAAACTCATACTTTCTCTCTCCTCTGCTTCGCTCTTCTTCTTTAGCTCTCAGACTCAGACACATCACTCTCTCTCTCTCTCTCTTCCTCTCTCTCCACTACTTTCTCTCTCTAGGATATCTCTCCACTTTCTTCCATTTCTTCCTTCGCCTGAGACTCATCATGTCTAGGGTTTCATTCCTACTTTTCCCTCTCAGATCCTCCACACCTCCTCACTAATGTCACCACCACCACTCGCTTTCTCTCTCTCTAGCTTTAGAGAGAGAAAGAGCCCGTTTCTTTGATCTCCACACTCCTTTTTTCTAATTTCTCACTTGTATGTCGATTATTCCGCTCTTTCTCCCCGTAAATGTTACCCGTCTCTTGTTTTTTCCATGCTTTAGAAGAAAATTTCGCTCACGGGCTGAATTGAAGACCACACTACTGTAGGTAATTGCGCTAATTTGCTGTATTTTGGGAGGTTAAAGGGATAGTAATTAGTGAATCTTTTGGACTGTTTAGAGAATAAGAAGAAGAAGAAGAAAAGGGAATTTTATCTACTGTAGCTCACTCGGTAGTGCTTCACAGCCAGCTTCGTCGAAATTCAAAGGAAAAAAAAACAGCTAACTTTGTCGAGTATTTTACCAAAATTTGGCTGTTACCAAATATGCAAGATAGGAGTGAAGAAAATTGAGCATCTTCGTGCTTGAATCCCGCTCGTCCGTTTGATCTTCTGATATCACTAGAAACGGACTTTTGCTGAGCAGAGAATTTGTAGTTCCTTTTTTTTTGGTTATAAAGCCCCACCCCAGCACACTGCATCTCTATTTATGTGGTTTTTTCTCTTGGTTCTTTAGTTGGAAGGGGTTTTGATTTAGGGAGTTTGCAAAAATGGCGATGGTGGCTCAGAGAGAGAGTAACGGTGGTAGCATTACTAAGCATTTAGATAATGGTAAATATGTCAGGTACACGGCTGAGCAAGTTGAAGCTCTAGAAAGAGTTTATATGGAGTGTCCTAAGCCGAGCTCTTTACGTCGCCAGCAGTTGATCCGTGAATGCCCGATTCTATCTAATATTGAACCCAAACAGATCAAGGTCTGGTTCCAGAATCGCAGGTATCCCCCCGGAAAATATAAAAAATGAAACTTTTTGTCAATTTTTCCCTTTTTTTTCCTTGAGATTTGCCGGTATATGGCTTAGGGTACAGTATATGTTAATCTTAAAATTAGATGCATGTATATGTTGGTAAGATGGGATTTGATAGTAGGAAGATTTTTTTCTTTTTTTTTTTTTTGATTCGTGGGGGTTGATTTGTTTTTGGGATAGATATTTTGATGGTTAGGTGAAAAAGAACCTTGTTGTTTGGTCATGCAGGTGTCGGGAGAAGCAGCGGAAAGAGTCTTCACGGCTCCAGACTGTGAATAGAAAATTGAGTGCTATGAACAAGTTGTTGATGGAGGAAAATGATCGCCTGCAGAAACAGGTGTCTCAGCTAGTATGTGAAAATGGGTATATGCGGCAACAATTGCATACTGTATGTTTATCCGCTTTTCCTGTTGAATTTCAATTGCTATTATGTATTTATATGATCTATCAGTCAGCTTCCTTTTGTGGTCATTTGCCTTAATAAGGTGTAGAGCCTTGAAAGCAACATGTGCTTCTGAGAAGAGAACATAAGTAGTATATTAAAAAAAAGTTCAGAGCTAGCCTCTTACAGCATAAGCATACCTACTCGGGAATATTCTAGGATTTCTGAATATTTTCTGGTTTTATTACCCACTCCCATTTCTATCAGTCTCTGCCCCGTATTGGAATTGTGTTTTGCCCTTCTTGATTCCTAGTTTTGCGTTTGGTCAAAGAAGGGGTTATTTAAATTAAAAATTAGCAGAATCAGGTTTCCTTTTGAAGTGAAGTGAAGTTTTGTCTCCAAAAATGCCTGTAATGGAATAACAACCTATTACTATTGTTTAATGCCTTTGGCATCATGTAAGCTTTGAATAATTCACTTTTATTTAAATAAATTGATGCAGGCATCAGCAGCAACTACCGATGCAAGTTGTGAGTCTGTGGTTACCACTCCTCAGCACTCTCTCAGAGATGCTAATAACCCTGCTGGGTAATTGTGAATGCCAATTTCATGAGCTCTTTCACTTGTTCCCCAGGGCGTGTAGCCGTATATTATATATTTAGACGTATATTATCTTTTTCATCTAATTTTTTTATTTTATTTATTGTTTTGGCAGACTACTCTCTATTGCTGAGGAGACCTTGACAGAGTTCCTTTCAAAGGCTACAGGAACTGCTGTTGATTGGGTCCAGATGCCTGGGATGAAGGTTTTGATTTTCTTATGTGGAATATTTTTCTTTGATCCTCATAATATTTCTAATTAGTTTTTTGCCTTTCTGGTTCTTAACATTGAAGTAATCCTGTACCGATTGTTCTATTTGTTGTCAGCCTGGTCCGGATTCGGTTGGGATTTTTGCCATTTCCCATAGTTGCAGTGGAGTGGCAGCTAGAGCCTGCGGTCTAGTAAGTTTAGAGCCTACAAAGGTACAGAGAAGAAAGTTTTATTTCTTATTTGGTTATTCCAGAATTCCATTTAGTTGCCATTATCTTCTCTCTGTTGGTCAGTTGATTTTAACACTTGCCAAGCTATCTGAATTCTGAATATTGTATATTAACTTTCCAAACTCTTGACAGATTGTGGAGATACTTAAAGATCGTCCATCTTGGTTTCGTGATTGTCGGAGGCTTGAAGTTTTCACTATGTTCCCTGCTGGAAATGGAGGAACGATTGAACTTGTATACACACAGGTTAACAATCGTTTTAGATTTTAATATTTTCTTCTAATGTTCTTGTATAAAATTTTCATCCTTATAAATAAGTTTAAAATTTGTTTCAGCTATATGCTCCAACCACACTGGCTCCTGCACGGGACTTCTGGACTCTCAGATACACTACAAGTTTAGACAATGGCAGTTTTGTGGTATGCAAATCTTAATAGTGCATTGGAGTTGTTTGTCTACCCATTATGTATATTCATGTTCAGAAGGGGTCTGACAAAGGATTTCTTACTATATGCATAAATAAGTGGCTCTTATTGCTAGCAAAACTTCTACTTAGAGGATTATAGTGGGACCATTTATTCGATGGCAGTCTTCATTTGCTTTTAATTGTCTTTTGCGTTTCCACCATGAGAATATTACCCAAGCAATTAGGTTTGGCAAAGATTTGGAAGGTTTGTTTTGATGTGATTGCCAGAATCTACCAAGTTATTTATTTATTCAAAGTGGCATCAAATATCTATTATTATTCCAGTTTTAAGATCTTATTGATGCCTACAACATGATTTGATATTATTTACCTTAATAAATAACTTCAATGAGATAAAATGTAAATAAGTATAAGGGCACATTTGATGTGCATATTCGGCAGCTAGCTATCTTGCCATTTCAGCTTCTGATTGCTTGATACTGGGAAACCTGTTGCTTGTCCTGCTAATTATTCTACAAAAAGCAACTGCATTCGGGTTCTTGATTTTGTGCCGTGTACGAAATTAAAATTTGAAGGTTGGTAATATTGATATGTACTCTTTGCGGTCTATCTCTGCAGGTGTGTGAGAGATCACTTTCTGGTTCTGGTACTGGTCCAAATGCAGCTGCTGCTGCGCAGTTTGTACGAGGGGAAATGCTTCCAAGCGGTTACTTGATTCGGCCATGTGATGGTGGAGGATCAATAATACATATAGTTGATCACCTAAATCTTGAGGTTAGATTCATAAATCATACTGACTTGCTTGTTTATGTCTCTTGCTTGGAAAGAACTTTCTTACTTGATTGCTTGCATTCATTTTAGGCGTGGAGTGTGCCAGAGGTGCTACGTCCACTTTATGAATCATCCAAAGTGGTAGCCCAAAAAATGACAATTGCGGTAAGTAGATTTTAGTTTATTTTATACCAGAATTAGAGCTTTGTTATATGTTTTTAATTGGTGTATCTGAAATGGTATCCTCCATTATGAAGTTGATTTTCACAAGGAAGTGTATAATAAGGACCTTATTTCCTTTCCTGTGATTACTTGAGAGAAGTATTAAATCGCCAACTGCATATCATAATCGCAAGGAGACACGTGCCTGGCATGTTGCAACTTGCTAATGTGTACAAGGACTTAATGTGTTTGTTTACCCAGACAAAATACTTTCTACTCAGTAATTTATGGATCTGATTCTCAGTTATAGATATGAGCTCGTTTTCTAAATGGGCTTTAACACACTTAATGGAACTATGTTTTTAATTACAACCCCCTAACCACCTCCAACCCAGAGAGAGATTGGTAAAATTGAACAAAAACGAAAGAATAAGAGATCCGTGTAAGGGGAGGATCATTGATGACTGGAAAAGAAAGGGAAAATTAAGAAAAACTGAAAGAACAGGGGAACAATGTAAGAGGAGGAGGATCATTGATGAAATTAATTTAGCCATTTCATATGTAGGCACTGCGATATATCAGGCAAATAGCTCAGGAGACCAGCGGTGAGGTGATATATGGTCTGGGCAGGCAACCAGCTGTTCTTCGTACTTTTAGCCAAAGATTAAGCAGGTAGCTTCATGCTTACTTTATCAAAATTTGTTAGGCTGCATGTGAAGATGTGTCAATACTTATCTACTATTGTGACTTGCATTTGTGGTATGCATAGTATATCTTCATATGTATATCTTTAGATTTGTTGAATTATTTTTCATCTTCACCCCCACCCCCTCCCTTCAGAGGCTTCAATGACGCTATCAATGGATTCAATGATGACGGCTGGTCGCTGATGAACTCTGATGGTGCTGAAGATGTGATCATTGCAGTTAATTCGACCAAGAATTTGGCCACTACTTCTAATCCTTCTAATTCGCTTTCCTTGATTGGAGGTATTCTCTGTGCAAAAGCGTCGATGCTACTCCAGGTGAGTCATGAATATATTACTACATGCATTGTGACATTTACTATCATCCTTATGGTAGTTGAACCTCCCAGATGAAATGGCTTTCACTCGGTAATTAGATTTGGCTGCTCCTGATTTCTACCCATACTCAAATATAAGTTATTGTGATTTACAGAGCTTGAAATGAGAAATAGTTGATATATTTGCTTCCTGGCGAGATCATTCTTTAGGCTGTATTTGGTAAATCTTTTTTCAGGTCTTGTTATTTACACAATTATGCGAATTTTTGGGACAGTTGTTGTAACTTGTACTACCTGCGTCCATATAAGTAACCTTATTCTCTTGGGGATGATTTCCGGATTAGACAAGCTGAACACAAATACTTTCAATTTGTCTTAAAGTCCGTGACAAATTTATGTTCGTTATGTTAAATTTAATTGTTGACAATGCTGTAGTTCTAAATTGAAACTAATTCTGCTAATTAATTGTGACTGTTCGAGTCAAATTATACATTTACTTGCCTTGTGGATATATCTGCTTATATGTCTACAAATTTTTTGGATTGTTGTATCGAGTCTTTCCTTATGTTCAACTTTATGCGCTTTTATTTGCGGGAGACACTGGGTACGACCTAGAATGGTAGACTGATCAACATGAAAATAAAAGAAGACTTACCATTGTGTCAATTAGATGGAAACCACGGCTCTATCTAATGGTTTTATTTGTCTTTTGCTGACAGAATGTCCCTCCTGCAGTACTGGTTCGCTTTCTTAGGGAGCACCGGTCAGAGTGGGCTGACTTTAGCGTCGATGCATATTCCGCTGCTTCATTGAAAGCTAGCTCTTATGCATATCCAGGAATGAGGCCCACACGGTTTACTGGAAGCCAAATCATCATGCCACTTGGTCAAACAATTGAGCATGAGGAGGTATGATTCTGATCGTAGTCTTGTCCAGTCCTCTACTATACAGTACACATTGTCCATGCAGGTGACAATGGTCAATATATATAAATGTTTGTCCCTGAGATGCCAACCATCTTTTTTTTTTTAAGGAAAAAAAACATTTTTTTTCGTGTACTTTTTGTTGTTTCCCCCCTCAGAAGAGTTGCACTGTTTTAAGGGGGGTTCCTAGACGGTAAGTTTTTGTCCTGCAAACATTTGTAATTGGTTGATAACTTGATACTTATCTTCTTATCCATCTTTTTGCTCTGATAGAACTTTCACAAAATCATATCACTTTTCTATTTTTTCTTGATGAATGTTTTCTGATAAGGGAGAAATACTTCAAACTCTTGAATAGTGAGAATTGTGTCTTTTTGTTCTTATATTTCATACAACGTAAGTTATACTGTCTTTGTTGTCTTCCATCCCAGATGCTTGAAGTAATTCGACTTGAAGGTCATCCGCTTGGTCAGGAAGATGCTTTTGTATCAAGGGACATTCATCTCTTACAGGTACTTCAGTGTCTTGATGATTATATGAAACTGTGATTTTAGACCCCTCTGCAAAGTGTATTGAGATATTGACCGGAGCATTTGCTCTTCTGCAGCTTTGTAGTGGAGTTGATGAGAATGCTGTTGGAGCCTGCTCTGAACTTGTTTTTGCTCCAATTGATGAAATGTTTCCAGATGATGCTCCGCTGCTACCTTCTGGTTTTCGCATCATTCCTTTGGATTCTAAATCAGTTGAGTTTCTTCAACTCAACCTCCTCTATATTGTTGTCAAAGATCACATCAAGTAATGATTTTGATGTAACTGTAGCTAATGTCAAAGCAAGTGTTTGTAGAGTCATAGGTAGTCTAATTTTACAGTCCAACTCATCTATCTCTATGCTAGATCTACCAAATTATATGCATTGCTTCTTGAATCAATTGTCTTCAATGTCTATGCACCTGAGTATATAACTAGAAAGTAATTTTTCTTAGCATTTGAAACCCATTATTGAGTCAGTTGCAAAGCTGCTTGACTGCTTCTAAGTTGTATTCCTTTCTAGATGAGATAGTTTCACGTGTACTATACCCAAAGCTGGTAGAGATAAAACTAAATAAAGATAAATTTGTGACTGGCAAATTCCAGTGGGCTGTTCATGCCCCTCTGGGTTATGCTTTTGTGCTTGCTTTCTTCTTTCAGTAGTTGCTGTGTATCGAGTCATGATATTGATATTGCAATTGAAACCGAATAATATTCCCTAGTCCCTGGTATATCTATTCCAAATACGGCTACTATTCATCTGACTGTAACATAGATTATATAAAGTATTGCTTTATTGTTCTTACTCCCTCTGGCGGCTGACAGTTTTGTTGCTCAGGGTGATGCACAGGACACTTTAACTACAAACCGCACCCTGGATCTGACATCCAGTCTTGAAGTGGGGCCGGCAACAAACAATGCTGCCAATGATTCGTCATCATGTTATAACATGCGATCAGTGTTGACCATTGCCTTTCAATTCCCCTTTGAGAACAATCTACCAGACAATGTTGCTACAATGGCTCGCCAGTATGTCCGCACTGTGGTTTCATCGGTGCAGAGGGTTGCCATGGCCATATCTCCATCAGGATTGAGCCCTACAGCAGGGCCAAAGCTATCTTCAGGCGCTCCAGAGGCTCTTACACTTGCCAACTGGATCTGCCAGAGCCATAGGTAAGTTCCACTGTGTCTCATACTTAATGTGCACCATTGTAGACCAAGATGGTACTTAATCCCATGGGATATCAGTGTCTCAGTTAACTACTACAAATTAGGTTACTAAGCATTCAGCCCTTCTCAATTAATTAGACAAATCTTATTATCAATTTTTGGAAGCATTGTTCTCGTCATCTTAAATGATATATAGCTTGTTATCTACTCTAACCTCTAAAGCACATTAACTCATCCTCCCTGCTCAAATGAGTGACAAAGAATTGCTTTCTGATTGGTTTCTTCTCTCTTTCTCTCACGAAAAATTCTCTTTACTTTTCCTCAGTTACCATTTGGGGACAGATTTGCTGAGTTCTGATTCTATGGGTGGCGATTCTTTGTTGAAAAATCTCTGGCATCATCAGGATGCTATTTTGTGCTGTTCATTGAAGGTATGGAACTTTCCTTTCTTCTTTACTGCCAATAATATGTTGAATATTCTAACTTCTAGACATTTTTAATCAGACAATGATTTAGTTTATGTTACCTTATTATATTTCTTTTACTTTATGCCCTCCATCATTTCAACTGTCAATGCCATGAAACACTCATTTTCTTTAACACAAACATGTACAAATTTGCACAGGACATGTTTCAAAGTTGTTATTCCTAATGCAGTCCCAAGTAAATTTAAGTTTGTATAATATGAATAGTGCAATTTTAATCTGACAAAGCTTTGGTTACCTCAATGGTTAAATCCTTGTGTTGGTTCATGTTGTGGGTTAATCCATTGCAGCTAAATATGTATATGTATATGATATAGGAAAGAGATTAGATGGAATAATTCCATCTAATTTTTTTGATGCTGAAGTTCTGGGTCAGATATGCTATCCCCCCCCAAAAAAAAACTTGAATGGGAAAGTTTTAATTAGAAATGAGAACATCTAGGGACCATATTCCAGTTAGTGGTCCAGTGGTCCTCAATCTTTAGTGTCACTGTAGTGTAGCTTTGGCTTGAACAGCTGAAGCATGCTAGCGGTTGTTTTTTCCTTTATAGTTAAATTGTGGACAATGTGGTCTGTTTAAACCAGCAATATCTGATAATGATGCCTTCTCATTTTCCCTTTATGTGATGCAGTCGCTGCCAGTTTTCATTTTTGCAAACCAGGCAGGTCTTGACATGCTGGAGACGACATTAGTGGCTTTACAGGATATCACATTGGATAAGATATTTGACGACTCCGGTCGCAAGGCTTTGTATTCGGATTTTGCCAAGATAATGCAACAGGTAACATTTAAGTGGATTTGAAGTTTATCATGTTCTTATTCTTCATCCTCGTGATATGAAGTTACCTAATTGCACCTTATTGCATGATATAACTTGTGAAAATTTTGACCTCATAGATCCCTCGTGGGTGAAGAGTAAAATAAACTGGCTTGGTGTTTCTGTTATAAAGGTTTATATAATTGAATTTTCCCATTTCGTCTCAGGGGTTTGCTTACTTGCCCGGTGGGATCTGCATGTCAACGATGGGGCGCCATGTTTCTTATGAACAAGCCATAGCTTGGAAGGTTCTTGCTGCAGAAGAAAACACAGTCCATTGCCTTGCCTTCTCTTTTGTTAACTGGTCTTTTGTGTGAACACTTGTATCAAATTCGTTTGACACTCTATCCGCAGTCAATGTTGAGCCCACAAGAAACTAAAGAGAATGTTTGCAATTGAAGAAGAAAAAAGGTTTTTAAGAAAAAGTTTTGTAATTAATACTGCAAGCAGGTTTACAGTTCATTAATCAAATAGAAATCTGTCTGATGCTCCCTCCCATACAGAATTTGGACTTTTGAATTATGAAAACTAGTAGTGTGTTCTGTCAGAGTAGATAGTACTAAATCTAGTCCTTCGAGTTGTTAATTTTATTAGCGAAAGCGATTGTTGATTTTATTGATTCTAGTTCTTGATATCTCATCTAGGAAAAGAAACGGCGAATTTCGTTTTATTATTGCAATGTTTAGAGCAGTATGGTATTAATTTTAACCATTCTTGACTTGTGTTGTGGCTTTCATAGATTTGGTATTGTTGGATCCGCCATTTGTTGCCAAATAATGGCTGCCTGTACTGGTTAGATGTTTTTATCTTTCAGGCTCATTTAGTATAATGGAGATTTAGTGCATATTTGGTTGTAGAAAAATAAGCTTTGCATGGAGAAGTGAAGACAGATGGATAAAGCTCAATGATTTGTCTATCCTCTTCTTCTTCCTTATTATTATTATTACTTATTATTTTGTTATTTGCAAAAGCATTCACGTTCGCTACTCATTTTGTGTGCACTTCAATAAGAGTTTTGCTATGTATTATGAAGGACAGAACCAGAATCAGGATTTATAGATAGATGGGGTAGATTTTAGTAAAAAAAAATTGTAAATTAATTAAAACTTGAATACTGTAAACTCTCAAATTACAAAATGTTCAAATATTAAATATAATATTGTCTATAAATTGTAATGTCACTTTCTTGTTAAACCCATTTAGTGGAAATGTTCCATGATATCAATTGTTCTAAATACATTATTTTTCTATGTAAGTAATTAAAGAATCATTAAACTATTTATCTCTCATTTAGTTACAAAGTGTACTTTTATAACAATATTTATCGTTAATTTTTTTTCACGATAATGGTTGAAACCAACAAATAAACGAGAGAATAAAAATCAGTCTTATTCTTACTAATCAACTCTTGAAAAAGTATACCAATTCCTTTCACGTTACAAAATTTAGGATCATTTTTAGTATCTACAGTTTAATTTTCAAGTCCCAAAAACCCCATCTTAAAATTTTGAAAGTTAAAACTTTACAAATTGAATCAAAAACTATTTTGGAGAAAATTTTATTTAGATCAAAATGCCATATACATGGAAGTTATAATTTTGTTGTTCCCTTTTTTAAAGTTTAATCCTTATGTAAGTTGCCCTTTTAAATTTATTGAAATTATATTTTTACCTCTATATTAAAAAAAATAATTGAATAAAAAAAGTCCAGCATAGGTCTACCTATACTGCCGTCTAATTAGTTATGCCCATGTGTATTGCGATAATTTATGCTGACTTACAATTGCGAAACTTATAAATACATGAGATTAGTAGGAATTATAGAAGGGCTTCACCTATTACACATCACTCTAACAAAAATTAACACTAATACTTATTTACGTAACTGAAACAGTTGACATAAATATTTACAATATACATCATTTCCCTTCAATAATATATCCGGTTCTTTTGTAAAATTTTGAACCTTTGACATTGGGCTTTTTTTTTTGTTTACCAGGCTGCGTTTTGTAAGGGTGCTAAAAACTAAATCATATGCATTTGACCTTTCACTTTCTCTCTTATGAATTTTTCTTCAGTTAATTTTTTTTTTAATTTATAAAATTGGGTATTATTGCCATTGACGCAACTACTCCTGAGTCGTGCCTTTCAATATTTAACCGCTTCTTATACAAACGCCAAATGTCCATTCCATCATTTAATATTATTTTATTCTTTGATACAAAACAGAATCTTTTATTTTCCTCGTGTCCCTTTTTCTATTAAGCATTATGTATGTCACTAATAATGACCGCTTTAAGAATTATAAAAAAATTAAGATAATTGAATTTAGTCTTATTTCAATATAAAATTCAATATGTTATTTTCCTCCTTGGTAAAACATATTTATTGTGCCTAATTTTTTCTACTGATATTTTTGTTATTTTTTCTCCTAAAAAATTAAGGTTTGGACTTGTAGTACTTCAACGGGTTGGGGGGTGGGGGTGGGGGTGGGGGGGGGGGGGGGGGGGTGAGGGGTGGAGGCAGGTCTAAAAGCAAATCATAGAAAGTAAGTAACTATTTTGTAATTCGTTCATGCATAATTATACAAATGTTGAACAATTACTCAATATATACATAAAGTAGAATTTAAAGGTCAATTGTCGACCCTTTAATAATTATATTGTTAAAAACGATTAAATTCGTGCAAACTCTGTTTTAAATATCAAATTAAAGAAATATTTAAATTTTTTATGGTGAATTTATTTTTGTATAATCAAATGTAGACTTTAATATCGGGCAAACAGATAACAAAATAAATATAAATTTAATTTTGACTCTAGGTAATATTAACATATACATACATATATATATATATATATATTTATAAAGGAAAAAATGAAGGAAGATGACGAAAGACTTTGTTGTCAACTTTAACAAGGGTAGGTTTAAGATTGATATAAATAATAAAATAAATAGTTAAGGTGTGTGTCATCTTTTTTTTTTTTGGATTACTTTACAATTAACCTGCACTAGAATAAATTAAAACCAACTTTCTCATAAATAATTAACCTGTTTTTTTTAACATATATTCAGATCTAAACTTTAGCTGTTGTTGGCGTCATTTAGTGCTCAGCCCAACATTTTTAAGGAAAAAGTGCACCTAATTTCCCTCCCCTCTCGTGTATTCAAAAAAGGAACCCACGTGACAATACTGATGTATGTACAGCAATGAAATATTTTAAATTGTGCAGGGACAGCTTTGGCATTTTCCACAGGCACGTGCTTCTGACACGTGTGCACGTAACACTGCATGATTTTATTTATTTATTTATTTATTTATTTTATTTGAGAAAGAATAAAAAAGAACAAAAAGTTTAAACCCTTCTTCAGCTGTTCCGCTACTAGCATTTCTAATTATTGTGTTGACAAAAAAAAGAAAATGATATATATTAGGAATGTTTAAGTTGACTTTCTAATTGTCAGTGATGTGTAATAAATAAGATTTTTTTTATAATTTTATATGTATTAATATGTTTCGTAATTATATTTTGTCACAGATTGATCGCAAAACATAGTAGAACTCAACAAAAAATAGTACTATAATATTAAAACTCCAAACACTGTGTTTGTAAATTATATACTCTTTTAATTTTAAATAAATTATGTATAAATGAATAAGATTTTTAAGTGCGTTTGAAATGTAATAAATGCTTCACAAAGTTGAGATCGTAATTTTCTTTATTGCAGATGGTGAGCGTTCCAAAAAAAGAGAGGAAAAGAAGAGACCATGAACCATAATGACGATGGTTATCCAAACCCTACTTTACCCATTTGAATTTTGAAGGAGCGAAAGGTGCCCTGAAAATGACTACTGTGGAAAATAATCTAATCTAATTGACAACTTTCAAAGCAAAATGCCTATCATGAGAAAATGCAAAAAAAATTCCCCATTCTAAAATAAAGTACTAACTTTTTACCTATTTTTATTTAATAAAGCATTGTTTTGCACTTCGCATGGAAGACAGTTAAGCAATTATTATTATTATTATTTTGTTGATATTTTGAAGTTTAAAAATGTAAAAAAGTAAAATTTATTATTGAAAAAGTTATGTGAGGACGTATATTAGGCAAAGTTTAAAAAAAATAAAAAATAAAATAACATAAAAGCTTCTATTTCTGTATGGCCAGAGGAGCATATTTACGTTATTTCCCAAAATATGTCCATATATTGTTTACAATGGGGGTTTGTTAAGTGTTTTGGAGCATTTCACGGGTGTATTTGGACCTAACACGTTGCATTTATGAATTAAATGAGTTTTGTTTAAAATAAAATATTTATAGATGATCAAGATTCTCAAAAACACTTCTCATAAACTCGTGGACAAACAAACATATGCTAAACATACTTGAATAAGCACGCATTAACAAACAAGCCGGTGACTAAACACTAGTAATCGAACATACTCTTATTGCATTTTTGCTACCGCAATAAAAATAGTGCAATGCATTTAAGTTCTAAGTGCTACATTTGTAAATTAAATAAATTACGTTTAATATAAGTTATTGTAGACGAACAAGATTTTTAAATGCATCTGAAATTGCAAACACACTAAACTGATAGAAAAATAAATACTAAATGCTACTGCTGCAAGTATTATAAATGCTGGTAACCGAACATATCCTGAGTATTATTTGTCTACCGACTTATAAATATACCCAAAAACCTTGTTTGTTTATAAAAAATTTATTTAAAATAACTCACAAATCTAATATTCGATATTTATAACTTTTAAATGTTGTAAACATTAATAACCCAACATATTCTTATCTAAAGACTCCAAACACAAGAACGGCTAACCAAATCATGCACAATGGGAATAGGAGTTGAATGGTGTAGTCCAACTTTTCAAAACAAGAGGAAAATTGGTGATGGTAGTGGTACCGACCGAGACAAAATAGCACACTCAAGCAACAAAAGATACCAGTAGTAAATAATTATTAGCCGATACAAATTATAGGTTTTGTGAATTCCGGACCTCAATTTGTACTTTTCCCCTTGCCTGCCCACAATCATATAAGCCTTCCCTTCCCTTCCCTAACCTTCGTTTTATCAGCTTCGTTTATATATATATATATATATATATATATGAAAACAAAGCGCCTTTCTCTTCTCTCTCCTCGATCTTTACCGCTTCGCGTCCTTTTTGATCTTTTTTTTCCTTGTCCAAAAACTAGGGTTTTTCGCCCCTCTCCCAGCTGATTCTCTTACCACATATTGATTCTGAAGCTCTTCTATCTTCCTTATCTCTCAATTTAGGGTTTACAGATCCGAACGAGCTCTTTCTCCCAGCTATATACGTATATAGATACATATATACACAAGTATACATTCAACATGTTTTGGAAACTCACTGCTCTATCTGCTTCTTCACCTGTGAGTGTTTTATATTGTTTTGTCCAGCTCAATTGAATTCACAAACTTTTTTTTTCTTTCCTTTTTCCTTTTTTTTTGAAATTCGCAGTTGGCAATTATCTAATCCAATACTTAGGTGGCGAATATGATCTTGTTTGCTTGTGTATGCTTTGTATCGGATTCAGTTCAGCTGAGTTTTTTGTTATTAAATTATAAAAGATGTTAATTTTGTGTTTTGCAGCTTAAGAGAGAAAGTTGCGTGAGAAGTTTACATGTTGGTGGTGTTTTTTTTAGTACACTTCCATTGCAATAACAAAGGATTTAAATGCCAATTAGTACTGATTCTCATATAAATACAAATTGATGAGAATCGACTTCTTTAATTAAATTTAATAGTTGTGCTATGATTGCTATAAATGCTGTGTAAATTAAACACATTACTTTCTATTTTGAAAATGGACAAAAGAATCTTGAATCCATTATTTAATATCTTGTTGGTTTAGGTATTTGTTTTAATTGTTATAATTTGGGATGAGCTCAGCTTGACCAAGTCAAAAAATTGTGCCAACAGTCAGAAATTAATTCTTGGGGATAAGATAAGTGTAACGGTTTAAGTATCACTTACACACCTCCCACCCCACCCCCAACCCCCCAAAAAAAAAAATGAAAAAAGAAAAAGAAGGAAGTATCCCATGTACACCTTATGGCCTAAAAAAATCCAAATTAATTAGTAGTCTTAGTTTTGGCTAATAATAAGTTAGGGGCATTGCCAACTAATTTTGTATTGATTTGTGTTCTTCATATTATGTGCCCTAAAAATTAAGCTTTTAGGAATTCAAATTATGTCTTGTTACATGGTAGTGCCAATGTTATGCCATTTTCACATGCTTTACGAATTTTCAATTGAAGGCCCGCTTACTGCTTTTTTGCAGTTGACTATGTCATGGTACATGTTTTGGTTAATTTCATACATTTACTGAGGTTTTGTGGTTCACATGATGTTAAAAATATTTTACTATGTGTTGCAAGTTCACTAAATCCTCTTTCATGTTCTCCACTGACCTATTAATGTCATTGTCAGGTTGAGTCAGTGTTAGACAAGGAAAATTTCACATTGGAAGAGCTTTTGGATGAAGAAGAGATAATCCAAGAGTGCAAAGCCTTAAACAGCCGTCTCATTAATTTGTAATTAACTAACTGGGTTCCTTTTGAATGCCATATTCAACAATTATTTTCACAGGGCTATAGGCCTCTGAAGTTAGACATGATACAAATGATCTTGTAGTTAATCATTAATATACATATTCTTTCAGTTTGCGAGATAGAGCCCAGGTGGAACAGTTATTACACTATATTGTTGAAGAGCCTCCGGAGGATGCTGAGAGCAAACGCACCTTCAAGTATGTTATTATGCTGTGATTAAAATAATAAGTTATTTAGATGATCATTTTTAATCTAGTTTATTGAATGTAAATTTGTTTCTAGATACTCAGATTTTTTCTCACTTTTTAGGTTTCCCTTCATCGCCTGCGAGGTATTTACATGTGAAATTGATGTTATCCTTAAAACTTTAGTGGAGGAAGAAGAGGTATGGCTCTATTATTGTTATCTACTATTCATCATAATTAGCTAGAAGATGATATTTCTCTGATGTCATTTTTTAATCTCCATTTCTCTTGTTGCAATTGTAGCTAATGGATTTACTTTTCTCCTTCCTGGAACCAACTCGTCCTCATAGTGCTTTGCTGGCTGGGTATTTTAGCAAGGTATAACCTGATTATGCTAAACCACTCTCTATATGATGTATTGTGGTTACTTCCCATTTCTTAGCTAAAGCTGTTTGCTTGATGAATTTTGCCACATTGTAGGTTGTGATTTGCCTCATGTTGCGGAAGACAATCCCACTTATGACTTATGTTCAAGTGAGTAAATTCTTTAGTTTTCTTTACTTGGTTAACATGCTATTCAATTTCTGACTTGTAGATCTTTTTCTTAAAATAAAATCCATAGGTTGTAAACAGTAAAATTTATGTAATAATGGGTGCTCTTGGGTTCATATCCTAATTTTGGAAGATTTGCATCGTCTGCTGAATTAACACATGTTTAAAATCAACAACAGTTTTGGTAATAGAAGGTAATTAGTTAAAACTTACATGCATATGGTAATTGGAGATTGAGGTGATTTTTGTTTCTATACTTATGACACACACCTCTTGATATTAATCATCCTAACCACAGAAGTTGAACTTCTATTTTTTTAATTTTTTTTTCACACCCAGAATATTGTAACACTTTACTTGCCACCATATCATTAAATTCTATTTAAGTCAGCAGCTTTGATGTTTGTTCAGGCAGAGAGGTTGATGTAGGACAAGCTTCGAAAATGAATATCAATAATAAGTAACGGAATCCTAATCTAGGATTTAAGCTCTACGCTTAAATCTCTAGGGTCTAGAGTTTCAACTCCGCGTCTATTAACTCTAGGAAATATCTCCATGATAAAAATGTTCAATGATAATCTCAATATTTAGTAATGTAAAGAGTTCGAGAATTACATCGGTATTTAAATAAACCAAACCCTAAATTGTACTTGGGAACCAAGCAAATAATTAAAGACAAAAGTACCCTAACTAATTGAAATAAATACCAAACATCTTCTAAAACTAAAATAAGTCCATAACTAAATAAACAAAGTAAATAAATTGTCTACGGTGATTCCCATCAGAGGTGAGCTGCATCTTGCTGTATGTTGACATGCACAGGCAAGCTTGACTTGTCTAGCATACAATTTAGGATTAGGAATAGGCATGAGTAACCAGACCTACTTACACATCTCTCGATATTTGGGACGCCACCACCCTTATTCTTATCTTTTTAGTATGGAAGTTTATATGTTAGGGAAATGAATTTATCAAGAAAACATAATTTTTCAACAGCCGATAATAATAGCATATGAAGGGGTAATTGTGCTGATCCAGAAGTAGTTAATTCTTGACTGGAAGGTACTGTTCTGTAGTTTAGTTTCCCTGCTCGGAAACTTTATGAAGTATACTCTTGCTCTTTTATATCAGCAATGACAAACCATACGTTATATGTTTATTGCAGCTGCATGGTACTATGGTTTGTAAATGTCATGCTCGTGCCATTTGTATTGCTTTTGTTTTCATGTGTTGTAATTCCATTCCATAGGGAATGAGCTTATCAATTGGCACGCGTATTACATACTTACAATCGTAGCTTCCCATGCAACGACTTGTAAATGTTATGCTAGTGCCATTTGTATTTATTTGGTTTTCATATTTTCAAATTCCCTCTCATAGGGAATGAGCTTTAGAGGTTTTGTTAATTGGCACGTGTGTTACATACTCGTAATCTTCGCTTTTCCCATGCAATAAATGACAATAGATTATGTAGCTGCTATTTGCTAAAACTTCCCTTTTGCAATGTTATTATTTGGAGACTTTGTTTTGTTTATACCTTTGTTCTTTTGTAGTCCCATCAGAATGTTTTTGGCCAGTTGGTTGATTTGATCGGTATTACATCCATCATGGAGGTTAGTGTCCAAGAATGTGCTATTAAAAATGCACCAAGGTTGTTTATTGTCACTTAACACTTGTAGCACTTTGGTTGTTGACTTTTGGTTTTCTCATACCTTTGCAAAATTTCCTCTCCCCTGATGAGCTCTTTCTTTACACAGGTTTTGGTTCGACTTGTAGGCGCTGATGATCACATGTATCCCAATTCTTTGGATGTGATGCAGTGGTTGGCAGACAGCAATTTGCTAGAAATGATTGTGGATAAACTGAGTCCATCTGTAAGTTAATAATTGCATTGTAAATTTATTATTCTCAGTTTAGAAACATGATTATTCTAGCTTGGCACATTGTGAGTTCATTGAATTTTGTGTTAGTTTATTTATAGTTACCTTAGTTTTGTTGTAGTGCAGACCTAACTATTGCATCAAGGGACTTGCAATAATGCTTGCATCTTGTATATTAAATTTTGTTATTAACAAACTTATTGACAGTTACACCTAGGGTTTCGTAAGCTGAAGAGTATTTGGATGGATATAGAATAAAATTAGTTTCATATCATAAATGCTTGACTGATTGAGAGGGAGAGAGGTAAGTTGATTTGGGATTACTTGGGCAGGGGTTGGGGATGGAAATGGGGGCTGGTTTTAGACAGAAAGGATAAACTTGCTTCACCTTTTCAAAATTAGGAAAATTAATACAAAAACATTCAACCCTTATTCAGTATTATTGTTTAGGATCTTACACGTGTTCATGTGATTCAATTCTCCCATTACTACTTGGACTTAAACTTCAGAATAATCGTTTTACTGTTTGGACATTTAAGAAATTTCTTAGAGCACTTGCAACATTTTCAACACATTTTTCTTTAAGGCAAACAACATTTTTTGACTTGTTTCAGAATTATGAAAGTTTTTATCATCTTCCACTTAACTTAAGAAGACTATTTGTCTACTTAGGCTAAGTTCTGATCCCAGATTGTTGTGATGAGTAAGCTAACATGTTTCTTGATGGGTACAGAGTTCTCCCGAAGTACATGCTAACGCAGCAGAAACTTTATGTGCTATAACTCGGAATGCACCATCACCTTTGGCTACTAAACTCTCTAGCTCAAGGTTTGTATATATTTTTTTGGGTATATGAAGATTTGCTTGTGTGCCATTTCAAACTGATATATATTAGGCTAGTGATTTTGAAACTTTTCTTTTGTTGCAGTTTTGTTGCTAGGATATTTGATCATGCGCTAGAAGACTGTCATTCAAAATCGGGACTCGTTCACTCATTGTCTGTGTGTATTTCTTTGTTGGATCCTAAAAGATCTATTCCTTCTCCTTTTACTCATTCCTTCCGAAGTCAACATGTATATGAGACACCTGCACGTGTTAACCCTGAAACTGTTAACGCAATGCTACCGAAACTTGGTAAATTTGAAGCTCTCTTGTCATAAATTTTTTATTGATTTCAAATCCTCTGCTGTGCTATTCAATTTTAATACATTTCCCTTTGACTTAAGATAGTACATGAAGTCATGGAGATTAATTGTGATACCATTCATACTTGTCAATTGTCATGATAAACTAATTTTCTGCACAAACACTGCTGGTCTTGTCTTAGGTTTTACTTATCTTAAGGTCTAACTGATATCTTAGAGATAGTCAATGAAGATGTTTCAGCTTATCACCTTCTGTTTGTACAACCATTTAGTTGGTATGGATTATAGGCTTCTGGTAATGAAGATATGCCAATCAGTTATTTGGTGACTTTTTTGAGTCTCTCTTTGCTCCAATTTTTTTTCCCTTTCTAGGAGGGGTGGGCAAAGTGAAGATAAGGTGGAAAGTGTAGTGGAACTTGCAAAGGCTATCCCTAACATTCGGCCACATAATGAAATAGCATTTAAACTGAGGAAATAACATACCTCGTTCTCATTTATTGATTCTTATTGGACAAGACCAAAAGTTTGTCCATATATTAGTACGATGGTAATGAAACTTATGACTCAGACAAGCTTTGAGGACTAAATCTTGGGCAATTTGTTTACCTTTCCCCTCCCCCAATTGTGTGGTTAGTATAATGTCAGATAGAAGTAGAGTCTATCCAAATGCCATGTTGTGCATCCCAATAATTCTTCGGAGTTCTGAATTGACACATATTTGTGTTTTGCTCTTGTAGTGTGAGAATTATAATTCTAAGTGATTGTTTGTGCAGGTGACTTGTTGATGCTACTGAATGTGTCATCCGATGAGAAGGTTTTGCCTACAACCTATGGTGAACTGAGGCCTCCGCTTGGCAAGTACCGTTTAAAGGTTGGTTATTTGTTCACCATTTACAATAATAATAATAATAATAATAGTAACAATAAAAAATAAAATAATAATAACAATAATGATTGTGTCATTATTTATTAAAAAATAAAAATAATAATGTTGGTGTCATCACTTAATATTCTATTGTTTCAACATCTGATGAAGGAATTTGTTGCTCAAAAGTAGACATTTATAGCATGGTTGTATAGATAGTCACCCAGAAGGATAAGCACGCAGTTTGCCCACTGTTCTAAAAATCCCCGCCTAGGTCCGCCTAGGCCCCGCCTAGGCGCTAGGCCCCCCCTCCCGCCACGCCTAGGCATTAGGCCGCCTAGGCGTCTCGTCTAGGTGCCTCGTTTAGGCCCAAGGCGGCAAAAAAATCCCTTTAGGAGATTAGGTGGGACTAGACGGGGCCTAGACGAACAAGGCGGAGAAATTAGGCCTTTATGCGTGGCCTAGGCGGAGAAATTAGAGCTGCAATTGTTTTTTATTTTTACTTTTTATTTTTATTTTAATAACTAAGCTACAAAATAATGTCGTGGGTCATTATCTTGAAGGAGTATGAGTGTGAGTCCGATGGGGACATTATCTTGGAGGATATGGAGAAGAAGAGTTAGAGATATAGAGAGATACGGAGATGAGGACTATTAGTTTGTATTTTTGATTATTTGTTTGTGTTTAAACTTTGAACAATTACATGTTTGTGTTTGAACTTTGACATTAGCAATATGGATATGTGTTTGAACTTTAAGCAAATGCCTTTATTATCTTTATTATAGATTGTTTTGCTTTATATTATTGTTTTGTTTGGATAAATATAAGATAAAATATTAAAATTGACTTAAAATAAAAATCCCGCCTAGGCCCCGCCTAGGCCCCCTAGGCGCTAGGCCCCCTCCGGCCGCCCGCCTCCCGCCTAGCGCCTTTTAGAACCTTGTTTGCCTGTTGAGACATGGATGCTTGTGTTGGACTTGCCATAAAATAAATTATGAAATATACCATCTTTAAGATGAGATAAGACCATGTGCATGAACAGATAAAGCTGAAGCCCCATCCCAATTTGTAGGCTTTTGTAAGCTCAGAGTTAGATGTTACAGTGTCAAAAGCAATTTTAAAGTCATACGTTCTTTTGTAGTTCTAGTATATGCTTTAGCTGATTGCATATAGAATTTCAGTGGTAGTAATTAGTTAGCATGATTACTATTCTGAGTTACCTATTTTGCCCTAACTTGTCATGCTATCTGATTGTAGATTGTGGAGTTCATCGCTGTGCTACTGAAAAGTGGCAATGAAGTTGCAGAGAAGGAATTGGTAAACTCGGGAACTATTCAAAGAGTTCTTGATCTCTTCTTCGAGTAAGTTGATACTTCATTTGTGAAATTTGGTGCATGATTAACAATGTGTTAGTTTTGATCTTTTATCTTTAAACTTCAGTCATTAAATGTACTTTGTCTGGATATGCTCGACCTCTGTATTTATACTATGTTGTTCTAATTATTGCAGGTATCCGTTCAACAATGCTTTGCATCATCATGTAGAGAGTATAATAATTTCATGTTTAGAAAGCAAAAATATCACTATTGTTGACCATCTTTTTCAAGAGTGTGGTTTGGTTGCCAAAATTCTCCAGACAGATAGAAGCCCCACTGTTTCTGGCGAACTCAATCAGGTAAATATATGCATTATGATGGATGTTGGTTCATTTATTAGTAATAATTTGTGGGTGATTCCATTCTTGGATAACCATGCATAAATACAGCATGGTGTGGCTCTATTATAAGTACAGCCTTACTTTTCAATGGTTTGTAAGAACCTAGATTCTTGAGAAGCAAACATTGTGAAACATGTATTATTTGCAATTTATTCTATTTTCAGTTCCTCTGCGTCATCTTTGCGTATATCTGCCAAAAAAAAAACACTTTATGCAAAGGGTTTAAAAAATAATGTATGGTATCGTGTTTTTATTATTCAGCCAACTGTACCTGCTGCTAGAAGACGCACTCCCCGGGTGGGAAACCTTGGACACATTACACGTATTTCTAATAAGCTTGCTCAGTTGGGAAACACTGATACCCACATTAAGGCGCATCTGCAGGTATGAGAAGTACCGGACAAATTATGTTTTTATACTCCCCAGGTCATGCTCCACTTTACTAGTTATTGGTTCTTAACTTCATGAATTAGGAATTCCTGGTCAAATCTTATATAGTGTATGCACTTTCACGTGTATATAGTTAGCATTCTGTAAGTACTAGTTTCTTACGACTCCAATATTAAGCTAATAAGCAGTTATCCACATCCCGCTAGAATTATTGGAGTTGATGGGTTAGCAGGGAAGTATTCTGAACAATGTGCTGAAAGGGCAGAGTTTTTCTTTCCACAATATGATCAGAACCAGTAGAATTCTATTCCAAAAATCCTAGAGACCTAGACTCAAAAAGGAAAGGGAGGATCAATTGATGTATATAGAGAGTTGACCAACCCCCCTCTCTCTTCCTTTCGAATGTGAGATTGCCCTAACTTGCTGGCTTGTGTCCCGGCACAAAGTGGTTTTTGATGGTGTCTCTGTGTTTTGTAAGTCATATATATGCCATCTATGTGAGCAGAGCCTTTATTTGATTTCAGATCAAATCTAAATTATGTCTATATTTTTTATGTATATATATATGCAATCATAGCTTCTTCAAATTTTTATTTTTTTTGTTTTCTTCATATTTCTGTCTCCAAGTCAACTGCACAAATCAGGAAGGCCGATATATTGAATACTTTATTGAAAGTTATGGAACAGCTTTTCATTCTAACAGCCAAACAAATAATACTCCGCAGAGTCTCAGAAGAGGAGCCTGAATGGATCTCCTGCCCATTATAACCTTGGCATATGGTCCTTTACATATTGTTTATTTGCATGGACAGCGCAATGTGTAGCTAACTTCTGTGGGCAACATGTGTCTGCTCATGGTTCGTCCATGTGACACTTGTGGCCTACCATGTGGCTTGGTCTGGTTTGATATGAATTCCTTTTGGACACCCAGTCTATACTTTCTCACGTGGGAATGTGGAAAACAGAAGTTAATATGGTAGTCTAATTTTGTTGTGTTATGCTCCTTATTGTTGAGTTTAATACTCAGTTCCATTCCACAAAAAGAGCTGCTTTGTAATATTGGCGAATATTAAGGATATAAATAAAAAAATAAGTTGTTAGTTTGGTATGATAATGATATTATGATAGTAAACTTGAGGATATTGTAGCATTTTATACTAGTATATTACTATTACTAAAAAGTGGACCTTTTTGTGGCCTTGTGGGACAAAAAAAGAGAGGAGCAAATGAGACTCCTATTTTGGAACAGAGGGAGTATATTTTAAATTTTCAATGTTCGCTGTTGCTGCCAGCTCTTGTTTGTAGAAAACTATAAACTTGTAGTGACATACTGGATATGATGTATTCCCAACACTTGTTGCTGCTGCCCATTTGCATAGTTGTGCATTGGCAATATTCAAAGTGGTTTGTTGGCATTGGCGCTTTCCTTGAATCTTGTGATGGTGAAATTACACTAATGTTGGTGATGCCAATCAACAGTATATGCTTTGATTTTAGATATGGTTTAATTTATCTTTGATATATTTTGACAACTGTTCTTGGTCCAATATAGGAAAATAGCGAATGGAATGATTGGCAGGTGAATGCTTTGCAGGAGCGTAATATGGTGGAGAATGTTTACCGGTGGGCTTGTGGGTATGTCTCTTGTCCATTCTTTATTCATCTATTCTGTTTATTTGTTTCAATGCAAGTTTGATTAGGGTAATACGAGTGTAGAGGAAATAGTAGTTTGCTCTGTTTACAGGCTAAAGGGCAGCTGTGTAATGTTAATGTCAAATTTGTTTTCTTGCATTTATCAAATTGAGGATCGTTGCATTGTAAGATGAAAGGTGTTTATGTGATTATTAAATTAAAGACGTTGAACGAAATCTTTTTATTTTTATGGGTTTATCCCTTCTGAAGTTCCGATTGTCTCTATCAGAATAATGAGTTCACTGACTTGCTGACTAAATGTGATTTTCTGTGTTTGAAAGAGTCATTATGTAGGAAAAACTATATTTCATGATTTAATTTCAACAAAGGTTATCTGAGACACAGATTGATCATTTGAACAAGAGAAAAGACAAAAGTCTTCCCTTATTCTCGTAATTTTTCTTTATCACATGCAATATTTTCTTTAATTTTTATTCGTGCCGTGCCCACTATCTACTATCAAGAACGTGCAAGCATTATAAAAGCTAAAGGTAAACACCTAAATAGACTCCTACTCAATTTTGTTAGGTTATAGGGATTTATACTATCAAAAGTCTCTCAAACCTCTTGAATCAAAAAGGTGCATCAATTATTGGAAACCTATTATTCCCTGCGTTTGAAATTAGAGATGAATTTTCTTTTTTGTTTGTTTCAAAATTAGATATACATTTATGATTTTAGATTATAAAATGACATGAAATTCCTGACATGCCATTACTTTTCTTCTTAGTTGATTGAGTACTATTATTCCAGCACTATGATATATTGATATTCTATCTAATGATAAGTTTGGAAGAATGAAATTTTCCTTAATAGTCTTTGTATTACAAATGTATTTCTAATTTTGGAGCGGTGTTATTTTGATCCGTCTTTGACTTTGACTTTTTGTTCTCTCCTTTTCCCCCCACTACCATATTGTGTTGGCAATTTGGCATCTTTCCCTTCCTAATGATAATAATTTTTTTCCCTTTACTTCTCTTTTTTGCAGTCGGCCAACTGCACTGCAGGATAGGACAAGGGATAGTGATGAGGACGATATTCATGACAGAGATTATGATGTAGCAGCTCTAGCAAATAATCTGAGTCAAGCGTTTAGATACAGTATATATGATAACGATGACTCTGAAGAGGTATGTAGAAAATGGATTATTTTGTTAAATTTCTTTTTCTTTTTATCCCTCTCCATCTGTATATCTGTTTCTTTCTTCCTTTCTGGACTAATATGATTTATCTCATGCTGGTCATCCTGATTGCAGGGCCATGGAGCTCTTGAACGCGATGACGAGGTAATATTATATTCTGCAACTTTCTTAATAAATGTACTCAATTCCCTCCATATAATGGATGAAAATTTGAAGGGTGACTACACATACATTTAAATTTTTGAATGGAAAAATGTGTGAGGAACAAAGATTCTTGATAATCTTTCCATTTTATAAATATTCTTAAGCCAAAAAATTAAAAATTAAAAAATAAGTGGTTAATGAAATCTGTTATTGTTTTTTTACTACACAGGAGGCTTATTTTGATGATGAATCTGCTGAAGTCGTAATATCATCCCTGAGGCTTGGTGATGATCAAGGCAGGTGAGTCTTGTTCGTTGCCATTTGGGAACATACTTGAAATTAGTGAACTGATGTCGGCAAGTAGGGCTGAATGACAAGTATTTCTTTGTTGGATGGTGTTTAACTATCATTTGGGGTTTATATATACCTGAGATTCACATCGATATCTACTCCCCCCCTCCCCCTTCACCCCTCCTAACAGTGTGTTGATAGCCTAGCACATGACAAGCTTCAGATTGTTAGTTTGTATCTAATTTTAACCAATGTGTTTGTTTCCTATGCTACAGCAGTTTGTTTACGAATTCCAACTGGTTTGCTTTCCAAGATGATAGAATTGGTGCAGCACCTATGAGCACCTCACCATCTGAGATGGATGATATCAACTTGAATGGAGCAGCAAATGGTGGTGGTAACAGCAGTAGTGATGATGAAGTGGTAGTTGGGGAGGACGAGGAGTTGGCTGAAAGCAAAAGCCCTGCTAATGTTACATCCAGTTCCAACAACACTGAAAATGGACATAACGGGACTATGTCAATAAATACTGGAGACTTGGATCCCCAAAACGAGAAGCCTAGTGCTTCTGGTGACACAGGCTTCTTCCGGTTTGAAACAGCTGCCAGTGATGATCTGTTTGGGGATAGGCCTATACCTGAATGGGTGGGATGGGGTGAGTCGTCTGATTTCACAGTTGGATCAAGTGTGAACCCATTTGGATCTAGTGTGAACCCATTTGAGGATTATAACTCCAGCGTTGATCTTGCTAATCCAGTTGAGGCAGAGCCCGCACCCATTAGTTCCACTTCAAGTGGAGAAATTTTACCGAATGGTACCTCAACTTCCACAAATTCTAATGACGGGTCGTTAGGATCTGATTCAAGCCAAAGGGCAGCCACAGTTCCCTCCTTGTTTGAAGAAGATGTTGAATTTGTCGGGGTTGAATTAGAGGGCACGGAGAAGGCAATGAACCAGGCCCTGAAGGAGGGCATTGTTGGGGAAGCAGGGCCTTTGAAAAGGAACATTGTTCCGAAGATGCCGGAGAAGGAGAATTCAGACGACAGTGGGGCGGGAATGAAAGAATTTAATGACGCCAACTACTGGAGGGTTGATCAAGAGGTTGCAGTATTGGAGTAAAAATTGGTTACTTGTGTTTGGTTGTTTGACCTCAAAGTTTGATATGGTGGTAGGTTGTGCCCCATCTGCCATTTCAGTGGTCTTCCACAGCAGACATATATGTACAGTATTTTTGTTTCAATATTGTTATTAACTAGCTCTAGGCTATGTTATGGTTGTTACTGATTATTTATTGCGACACTTATTGCTATATATTATTTAGGTTCTTATTTTCAGTTTGAGTTTTAATTTATTTCTGAGTTTTATAAATTTACTTCTATATTTATTCTGGTAGAGATGTAAACTTTCTTTAATAATTATACTATTTCTTGCATTAGCCTGAATATGGTTAAGTTATTGTTGCACGTGTTTGGTAATCACAAGTCTCATTCAGTAGTAATAATAATTATTATTATTACTAAAATCCAAATTATCATCCGATAGTACTTAACACCAAGGCACAAACATCATATTGGCAATCTAGCAGCAGGTACATGAACAAGATGCCGCTGCCAAAATGTATCACTACAGAGACCTCGTGAAGATAGACTTCAAGGCACTCACTCCAGAAGAAGGCCAAAAAAGATCTGTGGAACTTTTTTTTACCGAAGAACTCTTTTTGTCAAATGTCTCAAAATGCTTGTCAATTGTTTTAAGGTTAATGTCATGGGTATTAAATTTTTGGTCTCAAAAAATATTTCAAATTATATGTCACCGTAACATTGGTTGTGTAGATCTCATGTGATTGACTATGTCATAAATAATCATTAAAATATTTAATGTCATGTCATTTAAGACCCATTTGATATCAAAAATTTGACTCTTAACATTACTCTTGTTTTAAAAGTTTTTCTTTCCTTTTGTTTGCAAAAGATGGGGTTCAACGGTCCTCATAAATATAAATAGTTAAACAGTTTTGTACTACTATTTCATGTCTATATAATCATTCAAAAATATAAATCAGGGAATTGATATTTTCACATTAAAAAAAAAAAAATATTTTCACATGATTTTTATTACATGAATAGTGAGTAGGGACTAGGAGTTACACATTTATGTGAAAGAAACTCATGTTGAAATATCATTTTTACACGTGGAAGTAGAAATATCAGTTTTATATTAACTATTTTGAATAACATGCAACTCACAAGAAAACCTTTTTTTAGGTCCAGACTGTCACGGTTGAGATCTTGCAGACATCATTAATAAGACTGAATTTATTAGATAAAATATTAATTGCATTTTGATAAAATATTAATTCATTAGGTTACTTTTTTGATAACGTCAAAGTAATATTTATACTTTCAAAACAAATATGCATTTAGTGATGTTTTTACACTTATTTTGACAATATTTAAAACTTTCTAGATATTTAGCACTTTTTATAATGAAATATTCAAAGAGAAAAAATTAAAGTCGATCTTTAATTTTTTTTCTTTAATCTTCTCAAAAGTCTTTGTTTATTTATTAGTACTAGTCTATGTGGCATACACTGTTGACTTGGTTGGTTTGGAATGAATGAAATTTGTATTCCAAAAATTATGTTTATTCTTATGTTTGATTACTTAAAATGGAAGATAATGAACATTTAAATAGATTGTCTAATCATATGTTTAAAGAAATGTTTATTGCATTAAGATAGATAAAGATTGACCATTTCATTCCAATCGACAAACTTAGAAAAAAAAATCTCGATCGATCAAAATCGTGCAATTTTTCGTTCTCACCAAACATATGAATAAGAATGCCAATTCCATTATCTTCCCATTCTCGTTCACATTCTAATATTGAAACAAAACAGACTATATATATGTGCGATTAAGAAAAATCAATATTTGAATAAAGCTTGAAAACATGGATGAGAAAAGATAAGAGAAAATTAGAATAAAAAGTGGAAAAAAAAAATAAATTGGTGATAAGTCATGGGTGAAGTGAGTTTGTTATGAATTAATCGAAGAGATAATTTAATTAAAATATAATAATTTAAACTTTATCATAAATTAAATTCTGACATTACGAAGAACCTTTAATATTAGTATAATAGTATCAAAATAATATGAAACTAATTGTCTTTCTTAAACTAAAAATGAAAATATCAAAATACAAGTCCTCAGTGTATATGTAATTTTTCAGAAAATATTTCGTGTCTCAAATATCGTGAAGTCAAATTAAAAATCTGGTGAGAAGTTACTACTTTACCAAAAATTCAAGGCGTCTTTTACTGTTACTTTTGACCATGCGTTTAGGGGAAATCCCTAGATCAGCAGAAGGAGAATTTATACGAAACTGACAAAGGAATCTTGACCCTACACGTGGGAATGAGACCTACAGCGGCTCCGCCGCACGGACGTCTGACTAAAGCTCCAAATCTCTGTCGTCGTTTGCTTTCCTATCTACTTTATTTCTATAGTCCGTAAGATTTTGGGAGTCTTTGTTTAGAGCTGAATGAAGTTGAATGGCTAAATCGGTCAGTGCGTTTGTTTTGGTCTGGATGGCTGAATCGGTTAGATGATTGAGCTGAATGGCTAAGTCAGATTTTTTTAATTGAATGGCTGAATAAGCAGTTGAATGAAGGGAAAAAAAAAATTAAAAAAATTAAAAAACTAAAAAAAATATTAACTATTATATTAAGTAATATTAAATAAATTTACAATAATTTTGAATTTTTTCAGAGGGGTAAAATAATAAAATTCTGTCATTCAGATGTTTCAGACGTGTCAATTATCAAACAGTTTTTTTCATTCAGATTCAGATTCAGCTCATTCAGATTCAGATTCAGATTCATTTAGTTTTTATCAAATACCCCCTTTGCCTTGTAACTCCACCAATAAAACCACCTTCTTAAACTAACACTGGTAAACTGATAAACGTTTTGCATTGGTAAATTATGTAAAAATAAAATAAAAATTTTATAAAATTTAAAAAATTAAATAAAAAAAATAAAATAAAACTCAAAAGACATTCTTTGAAATGCTAAAAAGCTTCACAAAACATGTTGACCACCGGAGTCCCTTGCCTTTATATATTAAATGAAGTTAAGCTTTTATTTGGTACTAGTTTAATATCTGAATTTAAATTTGATATATTGACAATATAATTTTTCAATAAAAAATTAGTGGTTCAATCTTGTGTAAATTTGAGAGGATAAATCGAAGGAAATGAATTTTTCAATATAAAATCTTCCAGGGTAAATATACAATTTTAATACAAATGGTACAATTGTGTTATGTATTATTTACGTTAGAAACTGAAATTTGAAAGTAGTACCATAAGATTGGTAAGAATTATAAGAGAATCTCACTTATTACACATTTTTTTAAAAAAAATTATCACTAAGACTTATCCACGTAATTGATAATAAAAAAATCAACATAAATATTCGCATTATATACCATTTTCCTATGTTTTTGTGTGTGTATATTTTGGTCATATATAAGACGATTCTATTATCAAGGGCGGTGCATTTAGATATAATACTAACAAAATGTAATAGATAATTTTGGAGTGTTTTTTCATCTGCAATTTATTGTTATATTTGATTAAGTCTAATGCAGTTGCAAGTGTACATTGTTATATGGAGTAATTGTTATGACTTGTTTCCTCTTCATTAGGATCCTCTCTTATTTTGTCAATGTTCTAAAAATTCACTTTTGAATATTATATATACTTGAATCAATATTTTTATTTTTACTAACGAAATTAAATTACATTATTATATCAGAAAAAAAGTCTCAATAACTTATAAATCTTAATATTGTTCCATTTTATGTTCCATAATCTAAAATTTAAAGTAACATAGTTTTGAGAAGAAAAAAAATATAAAGGAAAATAATTTGGGACGGAGAAAGTATTTTAGAAAATAATTTGGGAATGGACCAAGTCCATATTGGTGTTTTGAAGACCAATTCCAATAAAAAAACAAAGGGGCCATGAAAAATCGGATAAAGTTACAAGAAGATAATAATGGTTGGGGTCTCAAAATTTTAATTTTAAATGAGTCTTATGATATTGAATATTGCGGTGATAATTTATAGTATACTCAATCACATTAGATATATTTAACTAATGTTATAATAACATATCATTGAGACACTTTTTGAGACAAAAAATTTGAGACCCCTAACATTACTCATCCCTTTTTTTTTCTTTAAATTTCTTTTGGTTGATATAAAAATATATTAATAGTATATGAGTCCTGTTATGCATGACGACAAATTTATGTCGATAAAAAATGTCCACGTATGTGGATATATGAGATAAGTAGGAATTGAGGAGAGACTCAGACACTATTATTCTATCTCTTATGCTACGTTTGGATTGAATGAATGAAATTAGTGAAGGAATGGAATAGAGAATAAAATGAAATGGTGAGTGGAATGATTCATTTCAATTATATTCTTGATTGGAATGAGTCATTCCATACCATCTCTCAAAAAATAAAATATACAAATTTGGTAGGAATGAGAATGGTTCATTCTATTTCAATGGAACAACTAAACATAATTTTTCTCGTTCCATGAGAATGAGTAATTCAATTTCCACATTGATTCTTGCAATCTAAACGTAACATTATAGTTCCACATTAGTCACAATTTAACTTTATCACGAGATTTATCGACATGTATATGATTTTTTATAGTATATTGTTATTGCATGTATATTCTTAAAAATAATAAACGTTAATTTAGTAATATGATGTGATAATAAAGTTATAATGATAAATTTAAAATAGTATGTCATTTTATGTTACTGTTACTAAAATATACTACTCTGTTTGTAAAATAAAATGCATGACATAGAACTATTTATTGTGAATATAAATTTAATGAAGGGTTTTGTCAAATATGGGGATTGTCAATTATGTTCTCAAACTCACATAAGACCAGCTTTTGGATTTTCAATCTTTCATGTCTTCGTCTCAAGTATTTAATTTTACCAAATTAAATAATTTTATATTGAACCTCATAAAATTCACTTTTACAAGAAGGAAATACTCATGTCCTCGTAATACAATTAAAATATCTTCTAAGAAAATGAAAACATGAATTGGTGAAGTTCTTTATGATATTGATTAGTGTTATTGAATACCACGCTATTCGTTAACATTTGACTTGATTACTTAAACACAATTAAAATATTTTCCAAGAAAATGAAAACATGAATAAGTGGAGTTTCTTATGATATTGATTAGTATTATTGAACACTTTGATTACTTAAACACAATTAAAATATCTTCCAAGAAAATGAAAACAGAATAAGTGGAGTTCCTTATGATATTGATTAGTATTATTGAACACCATGTTATTCGTTAACACTCGACTTGATTACTTAAATGGTTAAAAAACTTAAACAACCTTGATTTGTTAACACTCGACTTGATTATTTATACGGGTTAAAGAACTTGTTTAAGCACGGCTCGTTAATAATCATTAATAGGTTTGAATTTAAGCGGGCTTTGTCAATCCGGACCCAACTCTATTTAAAACGGAGGATTCTTACTTAAAATGAAGGAATGACGCCTAGAACAACAATATTTAACCTCATAAAATTCACTTTTACAAGAAAAAAATATGACTCAGGTCATAATACAATTAAAATATCCTGTAATAAAATGAAAACATGAATAATTCAGTGGGTTCCTTCATCTAAAATAAAATAGGTAATTACAAGAATTAAGCCCCATAGTCCCACAAACAAACCCCACTACACGTACCACATCAATTAAAGTTTCAATTTTTGGATGCCGCTTTGCACCAAAGCCAAATTAGTTTGCATCAGCAAGTGGGGGATTCATTCCACAACAGCAAAAAGCCATTTCAATAAAGTCAAAAATTAATAATGCCTCTGGACTCATTATGACCACAAAAATCATATTCTAACTAGAGACGTCATTAATATATGCTGCCGGCCATGACAATGAAAATATGAAATGTTTTATAAGTGATGAACTTCACCTAATATGACACCAGCATACTCAAATACATTTTAGACCAAGAGTTTGTGCACTTCAAATGTAAATACAAATTTAGAAAACAAAAGGTGGAAATAAATATCAAAACAAGAAAAAATAAAAATGGTAACCAAACTGGGATTTATGGTATATGATAATCATTTCACTACACTTCCTTCCCTTCAAGCACAATATGCTTGGGAAAAACTATCGTTATTCTCACATTAAATATGCTACGAAATATAGATCATCCACATCATATGATACATTCATGTTTACTGCACCTATATATGTGTGTGTGTGTGTGTGAGTGGTGGCCATGCAAGAAGAGTTTAACTACATTCTTTTTTAAGTGTGTCCGTGCTCTCTAACAAAGCATGCACTTGAAATCAAATGCATTATGCAAGGAATGACAGCAACCGAAACACAAAAAGTATAACATCAGATAGGCACCATAAGATTTTCTTACATGCAGCAGTCATATGCGTCTAACTAGATCTATGTACATTCTTAAGGAGCATAATTAAAATAAAGGAGTTCCCTAATACATAGATAAAAGAAAGGCAAGAAATGTACTTAATAATCATTTCAATGTTTTGCCTTACATTGTTCACAAATATTATTAAACAAAGATGCTCAAGGGGCCTGTCTGGTTTGAAGAATCTACACCATGTTCAGCACTCCCAATACCTGTAATCCATTTCCTGATGGAGAATTAAACATAGAAGTTCAAAGTCTATTCTCAATAGCTTGTTTGAAAAAAAAACTCGTACGGGAAAAAAACAAAAAAAAAATTTGCACATATTTCTAAGATATTATCCGAAAATCTGAAGTGGGATCAAGAGGCTCCTAATAATTTCTTAAGAAGCTAATCAAAGACGCACAATGTTGAATAAATGAGATTTAGTTTACCTTCCAACACTATTGATGCCTGAATCCATTAGTATTGACAGTCTTTTTGCAGTTTTCATGAACTTGCTGCAACTCAAATAAGGGAAATAGAAAATACATCCAATAAGTATAACAACATAGGAGTTCATATTTGCCTTAACAATATGGACTTTTGACAGCATGGAAATATATCAAAGGAAGAAAAAAAATAAAGAACGATAATGGCACCTGAATGGTTCATCTCCAGTTTGCTTAACAGCACCTGTTGCATCTTGGTATAGCACATGAGTTGTCTTCTCTAATCTTTCTGTACCAAACATATTTGCAAGTCTTCTATGTAGCTCTGCATAAGACCCAAGAACCGAGAGATCAAGAGTCCGTCCAACATCCTCCGAATCCAAGAATACTTTGCAGTGACCAGTTTCCAGTCCTAGCTCAGCTGTGCGAAACCCTTGGTTACACAGAAATCCAGTAGTGGACAGATTCTCAGGAAGACATAGCCTATTAAGAGCAGATCTTTCTGGCTTTTCAAAATTCTCACCGAGTAAACTTTTCTGTGTTGGAACTTGTAAAACAGCATCCTTGGAACAGTCAAGAGAGATTTGTTGCTCAGTAAGTATCGGCTGACCAAAAAGTAAGAAGAGGGGTGCTTTCTTAACATTTGTTTTCTCCAGCTTATGACTAGAATGCCCCATGGTCAACAAGCAAGATATATTATCAGCGCCAATTGTGCTGCCTTGGGTGGCACCATTGGAGATTTTGATTTGTGGATTAAGCTGCTTGAAAGTGGGTGGGAAAAGCCCCAACTGTACTTTGTTGCTAAACTGGAGATCCTCTGAGGGTATCCCAAATTGAGCATGCCTGGCTCCCTGTATGCCTGCAGGAATGTTGTCAGATAGACAACAGAAGGGACTGCTGGGCCCAAGGGGGTTGCCTGAAAATGACGGCATTTGAAATTGGCCGTCAAGTAGAAAGTCTGGGTGTTGCAGTAACCGCAGCTTCTTTCCTGGTGGAGAGAAGGGTGACATATGGATCATGGGCACATTTGATACCAATTCAACCAGCCATGGGCAGACACGCTTTACATTTTGCAGCAGATCTGGTTCATCCCATGTCACCTGCAATACGTTGTGCCAAAGAAAATGTAAACAAAGGGATTCATCAAATGAACTTATACTGTTTACCCTAACTACTGCACTAAAAATTACAAAAGAAAATGCCATTGAATTTAATGCGGTGTCAAGTGCATATTAAAGAATCAAAGGACCAAAAAACAAAAAGTTCAGATTTTGAGACGAGCGAGTGATAAAAATATTCTCCAAAGACCAAACCGTGGCTGAGAGCAGTATGTGTGATACAGCCATTTCAGGACAAAAGTTTCCTCTTACAAGTGTTTAGAGTTCAATCAAAATTAAGAGTTATAGTAAGAGAAACAATATTGTACCAATTCATTCAACAAAACTAAAGAGTTATTTATCTTTACTATTAACAGAGAAGGACAAGAGAATCGCATAGTACCTGGAGAAGTCTCCACGGGGAATTAGGCCAGAGGATGGGATCAGTAACTTGAACAGAAGCTATGGTTCCCATGGACCAGCTAATCCGAGAAGAGTCCTCTGTTTCAAAGGCCATTTTAAACCTCATTCCAGAGCACCACTGAATCCTCATTGAGGCACTGAGAGAAGAAGCCTTCACAAAGAACTCTGGAGTGCTTGCACATGGGTAATAGACAACCTCAAAAGGCTGACCTTTGGCGGCAAGGGACGCGGCTTCAATAACAGATTCGGGCCTCATTTTTCCCCTTATATTAGAACCCTTCCCATTACTGCTACTTCTCATTAGTTTCTCATCTTCCTTCAAAAATACTGAAAATCCTCCATAAGGTGAAAAAGAATTTCCAGCAGCAGAACTCCAACCAGAAGGGGACTCAGAGCTACCAATACCCTCCCTCTTTGCCCGTCGAATACCAACACAAAGATCTCCATTTTCTGCTCTCATGAACACAATTGAATCCCCTGCAACCAGCTTCTTCTGATTCACAAAAGTACTCCACCCTGTTGTTAACAGATGCCTCCGGGGCGTCCCTCTATAGATATGCCTGAACTTCCAAATTTCACCATGAACATCCCTGGCAAATACAGTTTGAACAGGGGGATCAGCAGTATAATCTAAACGAGGAAAGATGGTCTCTGCACAGTATCGAGGAACAGAAAAACCTCCACCATTATTAGAATCTGACTGAGTCAATGTTTTTGCAAATGAATTGGGTTTTTTAGGGGATTCAGACCCATCTGTCCCCAAAACCCCATCAGTCTTCTTATATTCACTCTCATTGTTTTCGATAGGAATCAACCTAATTGTGGCATAAACCTCATCAGTTTCAATGTCTGCTATGAATTTAATAGCAGCAACCCTACAAAGGATTAACGCCGGAATCCTAGGCAACACTCCAAAATCAACGTGTGCAAGGGTGTGCTCAGCATGGCCTTGAGGGAAATAAAAGACCCTTGAATTCACAGGAGGCATTTGAACCATGCCACCAGCACAGGCATGCCATAATTGAGAGTCCAAACTCTTATCAACCTCTTTCATTTACTTGTTCTTTGTTAAATGCAATCGTTTGTTGCAATCTCTAACTAAAAAAATCCAGCAACGAACCAGTGCTCTTCTGAAGGAATAAAGCAAGAATCTAACCCCCTACTTTATATACCAGATTCTTTGCCTTTCTCATGAAATGCTGTGAACAAAACAAAGATCCACAAATCCAGGAAAAACATTGCAAATAAGTTGTGAACAACAAAAATAAAAGAAAACTACAATCCTACATACATACACATATACTATATACAAATATATACATGTGAGTGTGTATATATATCAGAAGAGTGTATGTAAGTTTGGGGATGTAGCGAGTGAGAATGAAAGAGGAAATTAAATCAATTTACCTTAAAGGCCAGAGATCAGTGAGCAAAAAAAGACCTTTTAGCCCATTTCTTCTTCACCATGGAAAGACTAAAACCAAATCCCTAATCCCTAAATGAACAAGAAAACAAAAACAATTCAGAAACAGTTCAGGTTCACTCAAATTCGTCGCATTTACTCTTCCAACTTAGCTCAATACGTACTCCTCTAGTTAGGTTGAACACCAATACAACTCCATAGAAACTTAGTTTGGAGCTTGAAACTCCGAATTTTCTGGCAAAATACACACCACACCAAAAAAAGGGAAACTTTTCACAGCCAATTGCATTTAACAGCAGAGCTACTAAAAATATTAACCATACACACCAACAATTTCAATATCATATCTCTATCTATCGCTCTCTTACCTGAGCTTTGTTGTTGTTCTTATCACCTTCTCTCCAGATCTGCAGCCAAAAAGCAAATAAAAAATAATATCCTTGCTCTCCTCCTGTCTCCCTCTGTCAGTCTATTTCTCTCTCTATCTACAACTGAAACAAAAAAAACAACATAAATATTAATGGTATAATATTTTTAAGACTAATTTTATATGAAAAAGTTGTTTACAAATAGTTGTACTGTACACAAATAAAGAGAAAATTATTGATGAAATTTAGTAATTTTCATTCATAATAGTATTTGTGTATAATAAATTTAATCATATTTTAAAGTGAAAAGAGAATTTATTGGTGGATAAATAATACTCCCATCTAAAACTTAGTAAATTTGAAAAAGGAGAGGAATATCGTGTCGTGGTAATTTGAAATGTGTGTGTCGCGAGATATATGGAAACAAAAACAATGCTCCATGTACTGGGCCACTGAATCAGGTCAGATTCAGAATCAGAAGGGAAAAAGTCAGTAGTAAATTAAATTAAAGAAAATAATATATATTATGAATATTTTATATTCTCTCCGTCCCAAATTAATTGCTTAGCTTTGACTTTTTAAAGTCAAATTGACCATTTTTAAAACTAATTTTTTTACTATTTTTGCTAAAATATAGGTGAAGAGATTATAACCAAAAGAAAGTATATACAATTTATTACTAACCCTAATTTTTATAATTTTATAAATATATTTATATATGCTTAATTATTAATTCTAAAAATAGTCAATTGACTTAAAAAAGTCAAAACTGAGCAATTAATTTGGGACGAAGGGAGTATTGATTATTTAATTGTCTGTTACGTAGATAAATATTAATGGTAATTTTTTGAGAGAGATATGTAATAAATAAGATCCTTCTATAATTTCTATTAATCGATAAGTTTCACAATTTTAAATCGGATTTAAATTTATCGCAATATATAACAGAACTCTTAAATTATATTAGAGCAGATCAGACCAACATAGATTAACGGACCCTCTCTCTTACTCCCTCCGTTCCTAAAAGGATCAACAAAGTACTCCTTTCGTTTACTTGATATTTTAGGAGAAAATATAAAAATTAAAAACTTCAATTAATATTTTATTTAATTAATTAAAATAATATACAATTTCAATATTATCCTTCAAAAATTATTAAAAAAGATGAAAAATAAAATAATTTGATATTTAATGTATGAATAATACAGTAAACTAAGTCGGGTTTTTAGTGCACACCAAAAGGAGATAGTTAGTAACAGTGAGTTCCGCTATTCCAAAAAGATTAACATGTCTTCTGAGAAAGTATTATTTTGCAATAACAAGTCCTCCCCTGCCTTTTTTTTCTTTTCTTCTTCAAAGTACATTGTGAATCAAGTCATCCGCTAGTTCAATCACAAGTATTAAAGTCTTATTCTCAGGGTTAGGAACTTTGAGGATAAAGGCAATGGAAGTTTATTCAAATTTAATGCAGTTCTTCTCATAATATTGCAAATCATACACACAAGGAAGACTTCAATCTCCCCCATCAGTTCCATAAACATAATTAAATAAATAAATAATTATAAAATAAAACAAATAATAATAATAATAATAAAACATTTACTTTTCAAAATGCTTTCAAATGAATAAGGATTGTATATAAGAGCCTTGTTATATATTGCGAAAGATTTTAGTCGAATTATGATTACAACGTATATTAATACATGAAATTATGAGATTTGATAGAATTATAAAATTAACCCACTATATTAAATATATAGTAAAAATATTATCAATTAAATTTATCCACGTAACTCGCAATAAAAAAGTTGACATGTAATATATACAATTATAGCTTCCATACCTGTTTGTTTTTTGTTTCTTTTTATTTGTGATCATCTCCCGGATAAAGAAAGAGCAAGAGTCAAAAAAGGGGTGATTCAAATCAAGATTTCTCTGGTACCCTATATTAGAAAATTATAAAGAAAGATCAAATCACATTTTCTTGTATATAATAACACCCCCAAGAAACATAGATGGTGAGCAGCAAAAACCAACAGGAATAATAGATGAAATGAACAAATTTCAATAGCTTTAAGATCTCTAAGCATCAAGTGTTCCTACAAGCTAATTTTACACCCTGAACCCCATGTTCCTACTTTCTAGTGAACAATCTAATGCATTTTGCCATTTCCTACTCTCCTAAACTTCAATTCATATTTGTACACAAAACATTGATTACCACTGGACAAAATTCAGGGCAAGGAAAGCTTTCGAATACAAGCCTGACCCTTTACTTCCTTATATGCGATCGAATAAGTAGCTACTCATGGGTACGAATTCTGGTGGTGGCGACATTGCAGGGTCCATCTCGGGTACTAAAGATTCCTGGACAACTTCGTTTCTCATCTGCATAACCTTCATGGGAAAGAATTCTGTTGGTGGTAACATTGTAGGGTTCATCTCGGGCATAGAAGAGTCCTGGATAACTTTGTTTCTCATCTGCATAACCTTCATGGGAAAGATCTCGGGTCGTGGTAACATTGCAGGGTTCATCTTGGGCATAGAAGATTCCTGAATAACTTTGTTCCTCATCTGTATAACCTTCCTGTGACAGTTCGAGTGCAAAGATGGAACAAAAGTAGGACTAGCTAAGGGACGATACTCTGGAAGGAGACGGCCTGACCGATAACGAACTCCACATGCATTGCAAAGGGTCCTTGGTCCCATTGGTCCCTCCCTCCATTGTGGGGTTTTCGTGACCTGACAGTGAGTGCATTTTTTGCTATGCATATGCTGATGATTTTCCTTGACCTCAGAGTCTTCTGGAAGCTGTGACGGTTTCTCTCTCTCTGACCGATAACGAACTCCACATGCATTGCAAAAGGTCCTTGTCCCCATTGGTCCCTCCCTCCATCGTGGGGTTTCCGTGACCTGACAGTGAGTGCATGTTTTGCTATGCATATGCTGATGATTTTCCTTGACCTCAGAGTCTTCTGGGAGCTGTGACGGTTTCTTTCTCTCTGACCGATAACGAACTCCACATGCATTGCAAAGGGTCCTTGGCCCCATTGGTCCCTCCCTCCATTGTGGGGTTTCCGTGACCTGACAGTGAGTGCATGTTTTGCTATGCATATGCTGATGATTTTCCTTGACCTCAGAGTCTTCTAAAAGCTGTGACGGTTTCTTTCTCTTCTTCTCTTTGCCTTTTTTGTTCGAAGTCTTTTCGGAAGGAGTTATGGGAGAAATCAAATGCCATTTGCAGAAGGTTGAGTGTCGGTGTCGTTTACTTCGCGTCCGGACTGGGATGAGAAGTTCAGGGCTGTTGGACATGCTCTTTTCTGCCGAGTAAGAGCCACTGCTCTCAAGGACAGAAATTGGGCTTGGTGTATGGAACAAGCTCGACTTTTTGGCACGAGAAGAATCAATGGAGACTTCAACAACATCTGGTAGCTGTTTTAGCTCAGAAGTTCCATCACTCTGAAGAAATTTAATAAAACCACCACCAAAATATCAGAAACAGACAAAACAATTCGCATTTATTGAAGAAAATGTTGGGCAAACCATTATAGTCCAACCATACTGTTACATATGCATGCAGATTTTAAGAAAACAATGCGAAATTAAACAATGTGCACAACAACATCCGAAGGCCACCTAAGGGTTTTGGATATATAAAAGAGAAATGAAACACATTTACAAGTATGATAACCATAAACTAACTGAGTGCCAAAACTAGATTTTGCAGAAGTCGCTTTCGGAGCAGAAAATATAAAGGAATGAGACATAATCCAGGAGATCTAGAACACTAGAAATGTGGGTTGGTGACATATAACAGCATCTCACAGAAATTGATATTTGAGAGGCTAAATGGAAACACATAACCAGAAGTGTCACAAAGCCTCAAACTTTATCCAGCTTAATGGTAACTGGTAAGCCTCTTATGTCCTGCTGTCTGTATTGTGTGTATGATATATTAATAATACCATAAGTTTTCACTTGTCTACGAACTGAGACTTCCCATGTTTCCTCATTTTTTATTTTTTTTTCACAACAGAACTATGCATTACCATACCACTTCTGAAGTCAAGGAGTGTACTTGTTTGGTATAGCAATTCCAGATCCAGACATCTCTTTTCTCAGCATCTTTGTAGTTTTTAAGCTTCTATGAACTGTCATTATGATGACTTTAACTTCTGCGAAGGAATTTCCACTTGCTTAGTCTAAGTAGGACGAGCAGTATAGCAACAAGGTGGCCTTAAAAGAATAAAAGGAGCATCTCCACCTCTTGATGCTTCCTTGCCACACCTTTTGACTTCTAGATACAGGTAAGTGGTCTTAGAGGAAATGTGCATATAATATCCTTTTGAGCTAAAAAGAGCTATTAAATTTCACCTTCCTTTGATAACATCAGTTCACATATACCACTCACACACAATGACAGTCTGTTTCAACAATTTGGAGTTATCTAATGACAGGGCTGAAGAAAGATATAGTGCTATTTGTGGTAGTTGGGGGCTATGATGATTTTGGGAGGTATATGTGGTTAGTGGGATCCAAATTTCTCTTAAATTTAACTTGGGCCTACTCTAGGAAGCAAGGATTTGGGTTCGAGGATCCGGGTTCGCCATACGGCGATTCGGCGGTTTGGGGCACATATTTACATATTAAATAGATTTTTTCTGTATACACACACACACACACACTTATATATACATACATTAAAAAATTCAACACTGACAAATATTAATTCTATGATAAAATTCAAGAAAAAAAAGAAATTTTAAATACTTATATTATCTAGGAAATTAAAAAAATATATACTAGTTAATTATTATATTAATTTCGTAGATAGGTATTCGTAATATTTTCAATTTTTATTATTAAAAAAATATGAAAGAAACCCCAAGAAGAATCCACGAATCTGGATTTGGGAATTTGTTGGGATTCGAGATTCTTCGACATACAGAAAAGTCCTTGATTTAGTATTCCAAAAATCGCTAAGCGGACGTAGGTGGCGGATGGGGCACCTACCGCTTTGGCCACCTAAGCATTTTCCTAGGCGGACTAGGTGTTTTCTTAGGCAGTCTATTTATTTATTTTTCTATTATATATACTTGTTATACTATACAAAGCAAATAGTAGATATAATTTTTTTTTAATTGTACATGAAAAATTATCAACAAAATAAAACTATCTTTTAAGGCTTAACAAATTAATTTTTGAGTATTATAGAGATTCCAAGCAATATAAAATTGATGCAGTAGATTTTTTATCCCGCCTAGGTGGCCCACCCAAATTGAAGCGATAGAGGACCTGCCCAGCGCTTAGGCAAGGATTAAGAAGACCTAGGCGAGAATTTTTTGAACACTAATTCCTTGATTCTTAGGGGCTAATTATACTTCGGGTTGCATTGTGTAGATTAGTTTAGAATATAAATTAATACTTTTAGATAGAGGTTGACAGTTCCCTTGTTAAAACAACCTGACCAACATCCAATAACTCTGCGTACTTTGAATTTCTTCAGATTGCCACTCCAATACGACAATGCCAATGGACTCAAGTGGACTCCACAAACCTTAATTCGTACGAGCCAAATACAAGGATAAATCTTCTCAAGTAAACTCTTTTGAAATAACACCAAGATATTCAACTACTTCAATAAGAACTAGGACTCTTCTCTTTTACGCTTTCAATATGAACAATGCATGCTGATGGATTCAGGAAATCCTAATGGTTAGGCGTGAGGAAGGATTTTTGGAAAATGAGAATTTGATTCAACAAATGAACTCATTTTATGATATAGCGGGTGCACAACGGGAGCATATATTCTTCAGAACACCTAACCTTCAACCTAGTCAATGAATTTATGAATCTGTAGTTCAATGCTCTGTAATACAATGCATGACATGGAAAACCTTTATCTCATCCACAACTCACGACTCAGACACATCACCTCTCTAGGTCAATGAAATAAAATTGATTCAACAGTTCATTAGATTTTTCAACCCCAAATTAGTTAGCTAGAAAGATTGCCACTACTTCAGCCTGTTAGTGATTCCTGAGCATCCAAGAAGGCCAGTCTTTAAATATGGGGAGTTACAAAGCATCATGAGGAGAAAAATCCATAAACTTGCACAAATTATATTCTTGTTTTTCCACCTCCTACTAATTTTTTTTAGGTAAAACCTCCTATATAAAAATTATATTTGCTCCTCATTCTCAGTTGTAAACATCACAAGCATTCCGCAAAAGCATGCCATATCTCTGTTTTTCCCCAATAAATCATAGTATTGGATTGACAAAATAGGATTAATCATTATGGACTAACAGACTCCACGCATACTCTTTTTTTTTTTGGACAAGTAAAGAAGTATTATTAAGCAAAAACAAAGACACAAATGTAAGAGAAGTCAAAATTATTATGTCGAACCCGGCATGCCACAACAGAGACATGAAGCCAAACATGCAGTAACTCCATACACACTTCTTGGCACAAACAAGATAATACAAAAATATATATTTAATAATAATCCAAACTTTAAAAATAAATATAAATATATAAACTCACCGGAACAAAGTTATTAGGACAGAAGCCCTGCATGTCATTGCAATTGTTAGCTTGGGAAACATGGGCAAATCCCTGCAAGACTTCCGAAGGGATTGGTCCAAGGCTTTGAAACTGAGCCTCCCAATCTTCTGCATCAACACTATTATCTCCTTCCAAACTTTCCATTGAATCAAAGAGATTGATAACATCATGAAAGGAATCATCACCCGGCACCCCATTAACAAAACCATTCCAATATCCAGACTCGACCATACTGTCCTTCTGAAAAAAACTAAAATATTAAAAGAATCCAAAAGCAACTAACAATGAAAAGACAAATTTATTATTTCCCAACCAGGACAAATCCATGCACCCTATAGACTAAAACCCAATAAATAAATAAATAAACATGTGACTACTTGACTTTAACCACAAATTGCTTGTAACCTTACCTTTTTTATTATGATTTTGTTATATGGTTTTAGAATTTATAAAATTTTAGAATGGTATAAATTAAGGTTTAGGGGAGTGTAATGTGTGTCATATGTTACTAGGATGAATCTCTAGTGGTATTAGAATTATAGCACTACCATTAGATCAAAGAGACCTATGTCTCTCAAAATCTTGGTATTTTAAAAAAAATAAAAATAAAATATATGGACTCTAAACAGAATCTAAATTAGAATCTGGGTTTTTATCCCCTTAATCTCTCTACTAATTGGAAGAAAAAAATAGAAGAATATCTTTAATTTAATTACTAATAATTTCAATGGATGAATCTATAAATCCAGGTCATCAAAACCGTGTGACGTACTCAATTCTTTCGGTGGAATTAAGGAAATAGCAATCCTTCATAGAATTGGATAAGACATCAATTAGAACACGTGTTTACGACATCGTTTTTGTTTATTTAACGTTTCTGATTTATTTATTCCCTCCTCATAAAACGTTGCCCTAAGAAAGTAAACCGACAGAAACCTGTTTGGCTGCTGAGAAAAATAGAAGGAAAAGAAAATGAAGATGAAAAGGGAAGGAAAAAAAAAAACCATAGCTCTTGGGTTTTTCAGTTTTCACTAATTCAGGTTTATGGGTTTTGTTTATTTTTTCCTGTAGAACAAAACCCACAAACCAAATGGTGGGAAGACCTTCATCTACTTTCTCTATCATCCATTTTTTCTCAGCAGCCAAACAGAGGAAAAGTGACATTTTCAGGGTTTAAGAGTGCAATAAAAGGGGAAAGTTAAAGCATAGCAGAATTTGAGAAATATGTGGAAAAGGGAAACAAACCTTAGGCTTTCCCATGAATGTAGACTAGACTCACTCTTCTTCAGGAAAAACCCACCCACCCTTTCATGCCATTGGTGATTTTTTAGAGGAAATACAGGAGAGGGAAAGAAAGGAAAGGATAATGAAGAGAGAAATGGAGGAGGAAGAATAGGACTGACTGAATATTTTATGTCTGGATTGGGGTGGTGTATTAATAATATTAATGGAATAAGGAAAAGGAAAATGGGATTGATAAATTTGGTCATTTTTTGCTGGTATTGTCTTATTGGGTAAGGCGATGGAACAGGGGGAGAACAGTGGTCTGCGTAGTAGTAGATGAGAATTGAGAGAGCGAAAGAGACACGTGGTGGAATGGTATGATTGATTTAAGTGATGAGCGATGATTATTTATTTAGCCATGTGCGGGACCCTTGTGACTTGCTTCCTACCAAAGGTTTTTCACCATTATAAAAACTTGTGCATGTCAAGGGTTTTAAATTATTTATCAAAAATATTAGTGTCTCAAATTTTATGATATCATTATGTTGTTTAAATATATTTATTATAATTAATTATGTTATAAAAAAAATTGTCTTATTTAATATAATATTATTTAAAATAAAATATTTAAGGTACTTAACATTATTTTAAATCAAAATGCATTATATTGCGTTTGAATTACATGGTGAGATACAAATTAATTGAATTATGAATAATCTACGTTTTAAGAAAATCAAGTTTGATTTAAAAAATCCATTTCAAGTAGTTGTGCTGTCTAAAATCAACTAATTAATATTCATATAATTTTGAATTAAATAATATCTTGTATTAACATTAGAAAATCAAAATTAACCTTATTTTGAAATGATAGAAGTAATTGAATTCAATTGATATATGCTGTACAAATACTGTAAAATAGAATATGCGAAAACTCACCGATGTTTTTGGAGATCTCACTTATTATATATATGTCTTTAAAAAACGTATTATTAATACTTATTCATACAATTAAAAATTGATATAAATATTAGCCATACATGTCAGTTTCCTTTCATAAAGTTGTTGGATCTTGTATTTTGTACAATCACGTAGGTGGTAAGTATAAAATTGGTAACAACTTCCTCAGATTCAAATATAGGGTAGTTCAGATACCTCAAATTCAAATTAATAACAAATTAATTTAACTTTACATTTATAAATTTTATAAACCATTTATAAAGAACTACTTAAAAAGATTTATTGGTTTCAATTTCAATGAATTTTACCAATTTTGAATTTGAAATGTCAGTAATTAATTTAAAAATGTCAAATGACTCTTATATTTTGAAACTAAAGGGATATTTTTGTTCTCTGTCTGAGCTCCTGCTTTCTACTTATAGACTATATACTTTTAAAATATATATACAGTTATCAAGAAAAATAATATAATATTTACAAAAATAATAAAAGATATTGGCAAACACAAAAATTGGACTGTGCTTAATATTTTTAAGTATATAAACTTGGGGTAATGTATTTTTAACGTTTAAAGTGATAATTCACTACAATGTATTAAGCATAGCTTCATTTCTCACATCAAAAATGAAGAAAAGGAAAAGTAAATTTTGAAGGAAAATAAACCAAAGTTCAGCATATAACAGGAGAAGTAAACTTTTGAATAATAATAGAGGATATTCTCAAACCCAAAATACACCTATAATAAAAGATTGAGAAGAAAAATGCATGGAATTGAGGGAAACCATATATTTTCACCATATCATGATGTTCATCTCTACAAAATTGCCATAGTTGGCTTTTAAATATAAGTGGAAGGATCACAAGATTGATGGATCTTCCATCCCTCTCCTAAAACCTTTTGTATGTATCTCTCTCTATAAATTTGCATCAAATCACATTCATATTTTAAGTTTTGATGTTTTTCTTCTTGCTTTTATAACTATGAAAACGGAGCAAAGGAGAAAGACAATGGTGGTTAACAAAATAACTTTCCTTGAAGCAGCTTCGAATGAATATTTCAACTTGCTCTCCTGCCTCTCCTGCATATAATCAAGTAGTCTAGGTCAGGTTGACATGTGAATAGAGAGGCATACAGCATAATTATAATTCATTTGTAAAAACACTGGCTCTATTAGTGAGAAGGTTTATTAAGAACTCGTGTTCTATATTGCTTTGATATATCAAGCACTCATACAAACATCTATGTCGAGGTTGAGGGGCACTTACAGAACCAACCAACTTTTGCAGCATACGTCTATGTTGCTTTGCAAAAATGTCCTGAGCATACTTATAGAGCTGCACGTCTAGACTGTTAAGTGATGCAATCTCCTGGAGAACACGTTCAGGAACATGCAAACGTGCCTGAAAATTTTCAAAGTTCAAAATATTGGTGGCTGGAAGCAAGGATGTGATCATTAAACATATAGCAATTGTAGTTCGAACATGTACCAGCTTCCAATCAGAAGTGTCTGAACATGATACAATCTAGAAGTTCAACACCCAATACAAGACCAAGTCACAATTCACAAACGCGTGAGACTGACATTGGCACTGAACTTCCCAGAGATCCCCCTCCCACCCCTCTTTTTTACCTTCTAAACCAAAATATAAAAATAAAAAGTGAAAAGTAAAACCACAAAGAAAGTAAAAAAATTACATGCGTGCTATAAACTACTTTCAAATAATGTTAAAATTTATAAATATATCCCTTTATCATGCTACAGATATACATCTTATCTGTACTCAATCCACTTGTTTCAGCACCCTAAGGCCTGGGTTAACAGGGACATACCAACTAAATCCTTTGCTAATCGTATCTCCACAAACACCCATCCACCATAATCCCTCTAACAACGAGTGGGATCATATGCATATCAGCATATCACAGCAAGAAACTAAACCAGAATAAAATAACTCAGGACCTCTAAATTAGCCAATGCATAAACTACTGGTTAGCTCAGAAAGAACCCATGGAAAAACTAACACACTAAATTGTAACTGAGCTCACTTATGTGCATAATCCCCTTTTAATGGCATTGCCTATTATACTTAATCACATGATTTTGAGAATCTAAATGTTGTTGGAATATACATTATGTACTTTCATTCCAAAATAAAAATCATGCGTTCCATCTCGGGACGTCCCAAAATGTTTGTCACTTAGAGAATTACGAGACAATTTCATTGAAATGGATTACAGTATTGATACTACTACAAAATAAAGAAAAAAATTGTGGATCCCATCATCTATCACATTTGATTTGATTTACAAGACTAACAGGAGGGGAATTTTGTGCCAAATAAGGTAGGACATCCATATGTGGACAGGAGTACTATTCTTTCCAAAGCAATCAGTTGAAGTATATTTCCATGCCTGGTTATGCCGAGAAGAAACATCAACTATATATAGGTAGCGTACACCCCCCACCCCCACCCCCCCACCCCCCAAAAAAAAGAAAGAAAATAAACAAAAAGAAAAAGAGTATATCCATTCTACCTGCATCAAGTTTGCATACGAGTCAATTTTATATCATCTAATATTCATTCAGAGCTAAAGACCCATAAAATATTACCATTTTGTAGGTTTGTTTACATGTTTGCAGCTAAAAAAGATCAAGCTAAGAAATACAAAAAATGCATTTGCACACAACATGCGGTGGAAGAAGCATAGAAGATCAACAACACACCAACTCACTGAGTAACTTAACTAGCTTATGAAGAAATTGATAGAAATTGTACCTCCTTTGTAAAGTTTGCAGGGGAGATTCTATTCAAAGACATATTCCGTCGTTCAGCTTGGGAATTACGTAAGCTAGAAATACAGGTCTCATAAGCTTCTGTAAGTTTCTCCAGAGTCATCTGATATGGTAGTAAAGGGATCTTAGTAAGACCTTTAATGGTACAATGTTCGTAAATTAGCAAATACATAGGCAGATAAAACATGGTGAGAAGTGGCTTACATTTTCTTTTGTGGCTTCAATTTTTTCAGTAAAAGAGATTTTGTTTGCCTTTTGGTACGAGCTACTATTCTGTTACCAAGGCATATTAATGCATCAAAATTGCAATTATGATAGATATCTGAAGCAAAAAAATTTTTTTTTGGAGATAAATATGATAGGTATCTCAAGCATTGTTTCTCAATAAAGAGAAAGGTTTACCCCTTTTACCTGATGAAGTGAAGTGTCAGACTCTGAATCTGGAAATGAAGATATTTGTTGTGCTGCAAAAAGAGAATTGTATTTGAGTAAAGCAATTCATAATTCTGTCAAGTAAATGTCTCCTGAAATCAAAAATGAGAAACTACAATGCACAGATGTTACCCATACTCAACATAGAACTTGGTAATTGTTAGTTGTAACATGTCCAGTTTGGAAAAGTTTTACGCAACAACATTTCTTTTTTGCAACTTTGATCTATTTACCAGCAAATATTGTCAAAACCAGGTCAGAATCACAAGGACAACTTTCTTCAGACAACCTGTCAGGTTAAACCAATACTAAGACCATCAATACTACCTGAACGATCATCAATGTCTCCAGTCCACCTCATAAGTGGACTTGCGCAATAATCAGCGTCATCTATGGTAAAACATAGATGAATTAAATGCGCTCACAGTAATTTACTATGGTAAAACATTCCAACTTTGGCCTCATACATTTACTCTAAATGTAAGAAAAAGGACACCTATCAAAAGTTTGCCCTTTGAATATAATTTTCTTTATTCACGAAAGGTAATGAACTCTCTGAAGATATTGTTTTCTATTCTAAGTTGGAAATCTTTTCTTATTGTAAATTGGAAAAAGGTTTTCCTGTTGTAAATGATAGCATTGAAAGTTTATATTTGGGGTCTGGTATCAGTAAGACATACACACTCCCTCTTTCTCTCTCTCTCTCTCTCTCCCCCTTTGTCTCTCTCTCTCTCTTCTTCCTTTTACATAATATTCTAGCATAATCTAGTAATAAATTTATAAACGAATCTTGGATTTTTATACTGGAAAGGTGTTTTTTATAGACATTAAGAAGGAAAGATTGACTATATATGAGAATGAACGAAGTAACTATTACTAATTCTTTGAACTTTCAACCATCACAGCATGATCCTCTACTAAATCCAATGTAACGGTCATATGAGAATCTTCGGGAATATATCACTAACCACATCTAGCTCAAGTGGTCTCAAACACTCCCTTATATAGGAGCTGTAAAGGGTTCGAGTCTCAGTGGAGGCACTATCATATTGCCGTTATGGTCTTATTTCCCTTTATCCACTTTGATGATGAAAAATTAATTAAAAAAGAGAGAAGAGAATCTTTAGAAATTTATCGATGCACCATATTACCATGGTATATCTTAGGTCAAGCATGCAAAAGACTGCTCATACTAGGGGGGCAATTTGTTACATGACTCGATAGCACGACACGAACACGACATATAATACAAGTGTTACGTATAAAGTATAATGGCTTTGGGGTCATAAACAGGACGACACTTTTAACACAAAATTTAAATGCGTTAGACACATGTTATCAACGGGTTGACACGTTTAACACGATTATACCCATTTATTTAAAATACTTGGGAAATAAATATAATATGACATTATAATTTGCTTTAAAATTTAAAATTTTAGCTTTCTTAGTTACTTTTCTATGCACGTTATCTAGTATTTTGTTAAATATATATTGTTGTTATGAACAAATTATGTTATTATTCAATAAATAAGTTGTGTTGTAATTTTTTATTTAAAAATTTTACTATCTACTAAACGGGTTAAACGAGTTGACACGTTACACAATTAATAAACAGGTTAGTGCTGGTGTTGAGAATCTTAACACGATTAATTAAACGGTTCGTGCTAGTGTTGACTGATTTAGTGTAATACATATGACCTGACATGAAATGAATTCTCCTAACACGACACTATTACCACCCCTAGTTCATATGCCCCACTCTAGAGAGGATCAATAGAAGAATTAAAAAAAGAAACCTCAAAGACCTTTTTCCAAGCTAACTGCTGGTGTGCCCAACATATGCTAATTTACTGAACATCTAAGCTTGATGTAACTGTTTCCTGCACAACTCCAGAACCTCTTTCCGTATCACTGGCATAGTAAGAGCAAGCATATCCTCTCAAAAAAATCTTTAACCCTCTTACACGTGTACACTCGTTTCCTTGCCATATAATTTTGACTTTTTGTAAGATCAAAATATACTGCATTCAACCTTTCATTCCTTCAAAAATGAACAAACTACACAAATTTCACTTGACCATTTCAGTTTATCCTTCACAAGAAAAAGATACATGTCAGAACTGAAAGAATTCAGAATCGGACAAGACGAGTTGGAATGAGTACAATGAAAATCAGGAGATATTCTGTTTAATAGCTTGGAATGAGTACCATGAAAATCAGAACTGGACAAGACCAGTTGAAATGCCACTTTAACTGACGAATAGAAAATCATAGCTACACATACCTGAATCATTGTTAGCCGCAAGCTCCGTACGTGAGCTTGATGCCATCAACTGGGAAATCACTTGAGCACCAACCACATTTGCAAACATTGTGGCAGATTCTTTGTGGTTCTCAGTTAGTCCAACATATAGCATATTGTCCAACCTCTTCTACAAGATTAAAGGGATCTACTAAGTTTGCCGCCATATGGATATTTAAGTGAATCAGAGTGACAATTATAATTCGTATTTATCAACAGATACATGATCTCATATGATTACCTTAGCAACTTCAAGCACGTATTCACCAAGAATCTGATACTTTATTACACAATGGCGCACTTTATGTGATTCCCCTAAATTAGAGTTATTTGTCAATCCTGCAACCTATTTATAATATCAGTTAGCCAAACAGTGTAAACACTTGGAGTTTCGGTATTTGGCCGTTTAAATGATACAATGGTCAGCGAAAAAATGAGCCCGGTTTAATGTTTTTCTTTTAGAATATAAAAGAGAATTTTATTATGAAGAAGAAAGAAACATCAGAGGTCAAAAAACAGTCCACCAAAAGTAACCAAAAATGCGGAAAATGTATATGCTTAACAAAATACAGCCCCCCAATCCCTATGGACATCTGAAATAGATACATCCTGAAAAGCTCCAATTACTGGTGCCCAAAGACACTCCAAAAAGGACATAATATTCTAAAGCAACGTGTGAGCCCGAGTATAAAAGGAGGACACATGTATCTAATGACCCGACTGAGCGCGCATTGCCAGAATGTTTCAACCTACGCCCATCACACGGCCCAAAGCGAGATCCATAATCCAAAAAGACAAGGCACCAGACTCATGAAGTGAGCCCCACGACAAAAGTCTAGGGATGCGAAATCCAAGTGACAAGCACGATATTTCAGATGACGAGCTCGCCCCCCCCCCAAAAAAAAAATACACTACGCAGAACGCTTAGAAATGCCCTTTAAAGTGGAGTATTAATTAATATTCAACATTATTTAGTATTACTTATAAAGTATTATGAGAACAAGGAAATCCACTTTACTTTGAACTATAAAACCCAAAGAGAATACCCAAAATTATCAAGTGTAGATTCTAAAACTATGTACTATTTATGTTTCTTTGTGTAAAAAATGGCATGAGAAGAATTACGACATTTTGTTGACGAAGATAAGAAAATCTAAAAAGTGTGTTTTTAAGGCTCATCAAGTTGTATAGAATGTGTAAACATAGAAAAACCTCTCATGTTGAAATGGTAAAAGGCTTCAAGGTCATGTTTGAACCCTTTTGGATCTCCATAAAAGTAATTTTAAGTTTGTTGCTAACTTAAAAGAGTACAGCAAATCGCAAATCGTAACCGACACAGGCGATACGATGCCATTTTTAATACACCTGCAATATTGTATTAAATTGCATGTGCATGGTATCATATCTTAAGATACGTATGACACGATTTTGATAACTAGTGTTACAACAAACTATATCAATTACATAATCAACGAAGAAAATGAAATACAAGAACACAAGATTTACGTATAGAACCCAAATTAGAAAAAATCACGGGCAAAAGAAAGAAGATATTCACTAATCAGAATGTGAAAATCCGATTAGTGAAGAGAATTTTCACAAGTCACACCAAAAACCCCAATACACCCAAAACAGTTTCTCTCTCTGAAGGCGGCTACTGAATCAAAAAAATAATAATACAAAAACCCTAACTATAATAATATATACACTTTCCGTTCCACAAAAGATGTATTAAGTTCAACTTTCACACTACTTAAGAAATATCAAAGTAAAGAAGAGTGGACACTACTTAAACACTTTTGAGGGTAAAATAGTCTGTATATAATATTTTGAACTTAAATTGTGTACTTTAGACATCTTTCAAGTGACAATTTTTTGTATTTTAGACATCTTTTGTGGGACGGAGGAAATATATAGCTAGGCTAAAAACATAATAGCCCAAATAATATAACAGGTTCATCTATTGGATTCAACCCTCCGCTACCACCACTAAACCTCATCTTCCCTTTCCTTCATGTCGCCGCAAAATAGTTTCCATATTGGGTCAACATCCCGAATTTGAATTTGAGACAGACAACAATATGCTCCAACACCATGCTTTTATTCAATCCTAAGATGTTTGCGAAGCAATAAAACAAAGAAAAAAATAAAATACACGGAATTATTACCATCTTTCTTATCTCTGAGATAAAACTCGGCTTGACTAGTTTCATTACTATAAGAAATTCATCATGAGTTTGTGCCCCTAAGCACGTTATTATGATATTTATTGTACCTATGAACGAGAATTAATCAAGGAGACTCAATGCATACCATTGCTTCCATGCTTCTGTACTCATAAAGCCCATAATACTTGGTAACTTAAGCTAGAAACTGAAACATATGGTCTGTCTTGCCTGCAAATACAGGCATATGCTATGATACCTGGAATGTGGCTCCATTGTGAATGATGTCCAGAGCTATCGGGTCATGAATGTATTCAAGTAATGGCATTACAATGTCCTTCATATTGTATGAGTCATTACTTTTAGTATAAGCAGAGATCTTATGCTTTCTGGATTCTCGCTGTCCATTAGAATTCAAAAAAGACTCATCAGGTATAAAAATGCAGTAAGTACCACTAATATATAATGCAATAAAAGTATTTTTACGTAAATACAAGCAATGTAATTGGAGCAATAAGAGAACTCGTTGATTGATAGAGATTATGTAAATAAAGAAATAGATCATGTAACTTTTGGGGTTCAAAACTTCCAGTGATCCACCAGTGTGGCAGTGTCCACCCATGGAAACAAAATACTAATCCCGTTCCTCATCGCTTGAACTTCTAAATCAAGACACAAAGGACCTAAGAACCTAGCCTTGGAAATACATTTGAATATCTGAAAAAATGTAAATATTTATCAACATTTGTAGCACTCATGTTTTTCATTATTCAAGGACAGTGAAAGTCTAGATTAGATAGGATTGGAACTGATTCTACCTCTTATTATACTTAGTTATCTGAGATTAGCTTGGGATCCAAAGACAATCTACACAGGACCAAATTATAAATCTATATTGTAGGTTACTGAATCGAATTACAAAGGATACCAACTGAAATTAAAGTTCAGACTCTGAATCATTCTAATAAAGTCATGAACTCCATAGCTCCATAGCTCATGGAAATCAAGCATTTAACACTGCACTTGCAGAATTGTGGAAGACTTTCAAGCTTTCATCTTCCCCCCCCCCCCCTAACAAATCCAAGGAATTAGTTAAAAAAATATACATTAAATGGAGTATTTTCAAAAGTAATAAAAGAGAAGAAAACAATATATACTATCATTTTCTGAGATCCTTATTTGTCTTTTCTTCTTGGAGGAAGACTTCCCTCCTTTCTATGAATACAAGTACAATATTAATGAATATCGGGAGATAGCGTAACACCTAACAGCATCAGTAGGTAGTAAAAAAGAATTAATTAGGAACAATCCAATAAAAAGTTCTAAACAAACGTACCCGAGTAAATAGATCCTCTCTCATCCAAGGAACCAAATACTTCCACGGCCAAATATCCAGCGTGCTTATTCCATTTGTCTTTGAACGTACGCGTCCAGATACTCTTGTGGCAGACGTTAAGTTAGGATGAATCAAAAACCTAGCAGCTACCTCTACCGAGAATTCGTAAGTGCTAAAAATACGGTCAATTGGGTTCCTAAGTATTGTCACCACTGAAGTCCTATCCCTCGGAAGTTTGGACATCATGCTATAGTCATCGTGACTAGCCAATAACCTGCAATCATGCTTGCTGCAGTGCGACGAATAATCGAATTAGAAAGGCCCTTAAGAGAACAATTAATAGTAACTATCAGAATTAATTTATTAAGGAAAATAATGAACATAGCTACCACAATAATGCTACTAACTAATGTCAATTTTTGTTCACCGCCAAAGTGTAAAAATGAATAGTTACCCATGAGTTTCGTGTTAAGAATAAAGTATTATAGATGAAAACAATTAAGTACTGCTAAGGCAGCTAATGAGGCCAAGAGACAAAGTGCAAGTTAAGCATAGAAATCTTCATTCACCAAATTAGGGTTAGGGTTTGTTGCTGGAGAGGTAAGAATAAACAGGGATTAGCAATTGATGATTAGGAGAGGGGTGAAATTAGGGCAAGCTTCCAAGCATTGGGGAGAGGCAAAATGAAAGAGCTCTGATTCGGGAATTTATGGGATCCCTCAAATGATACCCTTGAGGGGGTATTTATAGGTGTAAGAAATCCTAGTCTTCCTAGAGGAAATCCCTTGAAAAGTTTATGCGCATTTTGGGTCCGGTCAAAGCCTACCCTTTTCGTGGTTAAAAGAAAAAAGAAAAGGTAGGGTTTCCTGAAAACTTGCACCCATAATAGACCATATAATGTCACTCTCCCTTTTAGAATGTCCGGCTTAGAATTTGTTCCCTTTCTCTTTCACTTTCTTTCTCCATTGCATATTTAATTCTTTTCTGTGTTATCTTGCTTTTAAGAACCATATACGATTTACATCAAAGTACACCTCAAGCAAGCACCCCATCTTATTTGAAGGAAAGCTAAAACGTCCATGGTCTGGCTACTTTAGTAGATGATCTGAAGAGCAAGTTCATAAAGTAGGGAAAACCATATGGTTTCAGAACTTTGTAAGTTAAGATAATTCACCAACATGAGACCCATGGATGATCGCCATGTGCCTTCATTCAGCAGACCATGTAGCAGATCAATGAATCAATTTAGTTTAAGAGTTTGACAACCAACATAAAAACACAATAATATATACACAATAATACACAATAATAATAACAATAACAGCAACAATAGTAATATACATTATAAAATAATACAAGAATGAAAATATATTACCTGGGATTGAACCGCAACTTATCATAGGAACGAGGGCATTCAAGAGGGCTAGTGTACAGTTTTTTCAAGAAACTGTAAATACCATATATTAAATATATATAATGAGTTTTTATGCCCTTCATATGATTTTTAATATAAATATTTAAAAATTGAAAACGGAACATTTGCATCTAATCCTAAAAATGTTACCAATACAAATATGTGCGCCCTCCTGTTCTTGGGACATGAAGGAAAAATAGCAAGTCCTGAAGTATATGTTTATCATTTTTGACATCTAAATGAAGGGAAGAAGATGCCCACTGCTTGACTGTATTTTCACAATGCTCAAAATCTTTTCCGGTAGGAGATGCATTTGTTGTGGTACAAGCTGGGAAAAGAAAGTATATACTCCATTAGCAGAGACTCTAGTATATGTTCATAGATAATAGCTACATTAAAGACATGATTAGACCGTCTTGCCTAAATTTTGAACTGTACACCAGATGTAAAAAGAAGTGCAGATAAAAATAAAAACTAAATTGTCTTGAGAACCAAAAGGAATCTCGGCAGTTTTTAGCAAAATAATATGAAGAGAGAAAATGCAAAGGGGAACATAATATACTCATATTCAAGTCACATGTAATTCAAGATTCTGGAGAGTATATGTTTCAAAAGAAGACTTGCACTTCCAACTCTTTTTCTTGGTGAATCCAGGATAAACTATAGTGATGCTTTTCACTTAGGTTCTGAAAGGATTATCTCATCATACATAAAATGATTTTTAGAGTTCTCTTGATAAAGAACGGTACCTTAAACAAAAACAGAAGATTGTAGAGTAAATATTTATACATACCGACCCCAATAAGCAGCGGAAACAGCAGCAAAGCGAACTTAAGAGCATGACCCATTACTGAATTCCCACTCTAACACTTCAATCAATTGACAAAGAAATAAATACAGCAACAATTTTCCATAGTCAGAACCTCCAATTAATAAATTCACAGTCAAATATCACAATAAAAACCACAAAATTAACACATTATTTGGAAGGGAAAAAAAAGGGTACAGGCTGCAGAGTATACAAAACTTACAAATAAAACCTAATCAAAATGGGGGAGAGAGAGAGAAATAATAGCAAGAAATAAACATGTTGATATATGAACTGAGTGCGCACATATAAGACCGAGCTATTAAAACAATTGAAAAGTGGGGGAAACAAAAAGGAGCCAAAAAGACCGAGCTTGGTGGAGAATAGCCAACCTGTATCGAAATTGGAGATCTTGTGTTCATAAATTTCTTGTAAAACGGTGTTGGGGCTCCACCGGACAAAGCTCACGATCGGAGATGGTCCGCACCCATCCCGATCGGAGCTTTAAATTTTAACTTTTCGCCGCAATACAATAAAAAAAACTTTCCCGGAAAATTTATCTGCTGCTCACTATCTATTTATTATCACTCTTTAAATCTTTATCTTTAATGTTGCGGTGCGGTGAGGTGAGTTACTGAAGGAAAGTTTGAAAACTGAAATGTGGGAGTTGATTTATTATTTTATTAAACGGCCGATGGTTAATTAATTAGGGAAAGTCAATTGTTAGTCAAACAAAATGGCCCACTAAAATGCACGCAATTTTATAATCCGCTTTGGAAATTGGAAGCCACGGCGCGATCATGCTGGAGGGAAGTATGGGCAGTGTTCACGGGAGCTAAAATAAAACAGATCCCAGTGGTATCATCTATGTGGTATCATATGTATGTAGTATTATTTTAGGAATTCTAAAGCAAGCAAACAAATTGAAGATGTTGATTGATAGGATTGATGATGACCTCAATTGGTGCTTCTCACTGTTATGTCTAACTAGATGAATTTGAATCGGAACCCGAAGAAGATATGATATTGAGTCAGGTAACTCGTGCAGAACAGTAACTGCAACTCAGCAAACAAGTTTCAGAAGGCGCCAAACATGCGCCAATTAACTCGACGAGAGTGATGGAACATCGACATGAAAGTAAGTTGTTCCCGAATCTCACAGTTCTCTTAAAACTATATATTGTTTCCATTGCCATAATCCCCTGGCTCGGTTCCATTGCTAATGGATGAATTAATTTTGCACGGCAGCGCTTGAGGTTTACAATGCTAGCTGTTAGAAAAGAAAGCATGCATTTACAAGCTAATGCATGTGCAAAGGATCTTCTTCTGTATTCAATCTCAAACTCATTCTGATACATCTGTTCCCTCCCTTTATATACAAAAGAATTGCTTCAATCTTTAAGCTAACTAACAACTTCAAATAATATATAGAAATAGAAAAACTAAATTTCCACTAACTGCTTTTGCTTTCCTGTTTACTGTCAGATTCCGTATATGACCCACATGATATATTCTTAACAAATGCAAAAAATTTAAACAAGTTTAGGGCGTACGAGTACGGAAACTGTGGGATGCCTGGTCTCAGCGCCGCCGCCCACGACGGTGTTATTACCTTTTTTCAAGCTAAAGTGGTGGATCAAAATTTCCGCCCTCCTCATCTATCAGACGTTAGGTTCTGCAGGATCAAAGGTGTTATACATATATATATATAGTCTGTATATATATATTGGGTGCTCGATGTTCTTTTTGTTCAGTAACAACTAATTTCATTTGTAACCTTAACTTGTAAAATCAGAAAATGTACCATATATATAGAACAGTTCCAGATGGAGAATTGCTATCAAAATTGTTCCAAATTTCTCTCTGTTATAAACTCTATCAAATTTGGCTACGTACTTTCTCGAATATTGGTGTTCTAGATAATGGTATAGATTTTTGCTGAGTTTTGTGAATTGTATGTTCGTATGTAATAAGCAAGAAAAGTAATCATCTTTTATACCAACATTCTATATATTGGGTGTTCGCTTAATTTTATTCTTAAGTTCTCATAAGTAGTAGTATATAATAAGTTAGTGTACACAGCATATCTTTTAAATGGGTAGCTGCAAGCAAATGATGCTATATATCCACATGAATAAACTATATAGATGAACATCGATGAAGTCATGAAGGTAGGGAGAAAATTGTTTCCTTGGGGTCTTAGTGGCTTATATAGCATGAAAAGTATGGTAGGGGCAATGGAAATTTCCGGTGCAGCGATGAAATGCTAGAGATCGAAAAGAATATCAACGGCATTAACTACTTTTAAAATTGTTGGAGATGTTATTGATTTTAGTATCTTATTAATTCATATTAGTGTTTCAGTTTTGGTTTTATCCTTTTATATCTTCAATTTTTTTACAGAGATATTGTATCGGCATTGACAGGTACAACCGAGTACCCTTCGACCAACGAAGATGTTGGACACCGCATGGCTTTTGAGTATATACTTGTGAATTGTTTGGGTTGGTACATCCTTGTCTTTTGGAGGAGTAACATTTTCCTTTTCTTTTATATATTATATTATATATATATATATATATAATATATATATATATATATATATATATATTCCTGATGAAGCATGCCCGTACACTAAAATCTTGTGAAAGAACTGATTATATTATTAATAAATTATATTATAAAACTTTTACACGTGTCAATGTAGCTTAGTGATAATTTGTAGTAAAATAATTTTAAATCTTGTAAAAAGTTTATCTATCAAACCATGCTCCTTGCATAGAAATGATGCACTGCTGATTCAGAGACAAATATTAAAACTGCACTGGCAAAGCCAAAACTGACCGATTCTATGTAATGCGACTCGTTTCGATTTAAATTTTCATCCCAACTTAGCAGGCTATGCACAGATTGCTTAAAGTTGACTCACCAATAAACAATATCAATCATGATTTGAGCGAGTAAATAGTTGCCCTGGGAACCATCCTTCATTTGCGATCCATATTCTTTGCCATTCCTATTTATATATCCATTTACTAAATGCAATTTATTTACCTATTTAAATATCACCCATATACTAAATGCAATTTATTTACCAAATAATTCAGCAAACTACCTTTTACAATATTAAACGATGGACGAATTCACAACGTGATTGGCTGAACTAGCAGTGGAGCATTTGAATTTAATAATATTACAAAATATCAACTAGAAGCATCCTCCTATACTCTCAAAACCCTCCCACTATTTAAGAGCAATATTTTGATTCGAAATTGAAAATGACTCAGATTTGATTTCAAAAGGTCATTTTGGAAAAGAGGGAGTATAGCGAAAGAAAAATCTAAATTATATGGAGTCGAGTGCCCCCTTTTGTCACATGTAAGGTTATACCTTGCTGCAAACATATGATAAAGCAAGACAGAGTACACAAGTTTGTTGAACAGATAGAATACACACAAGTTAGTGGAACCTATAGACTTCGTGTATATGCACTAACAACTGGTATTCTTTTGCATCATCTGTCTATAACTACATAAAAATGTGGGTAGCACCCCTATTGAAAGATATAACATCATGTAAAAAAGGATAGGGCTCCAAAACACCCCTACAGGGCTGATGAACAAAAAGATGGGATAAAAGGGCACAAAGCAATGTACAAGATAAAGCTGCAAGCATGTTAAAGTTAACCCTTGCCCATCTGCATAAAATATGCCTGGTCTGCGTGTGCAAGGCGATCCTGAAATAGAGCCCACTCGCTTCTGCACCTGTCTCTCACCTGCAATGTAAATACAAATTGATTTTAGCTACTTGAATTTTCAAATACAAACAACTTGAGTTGGGACAAGATAAAATTCAAAATTCTCCTTCAACTTTTTTTAAGAATAGAACAATAGACAGGAAACTTCATAAAGTATAAGTTTCAGGCCAAGTAAAAAGATAAAAGCACCGACAAAAATTTCAATACAATTCAAAGTATGACAAGTGTAGAATTACATACCCCTTGCCATGGAGCTTTACCATCCTCCGAGCTACCCTGATTATTTACAGGGAGAAAAAAGCAAAGTGAAAATCATGACTCGTTAAAATAAATTTTAATCAAAATTCAAAGATTTTAAGAAAGAAGGATAGACAATAACCAAAAGGGGGATGGAAGTGGTAGAGAGTAATATTACACTATCTCAAAAAAGTTGAAAGAATAGTACAACTCAACAAAAATACTAGAATTCCTGTTCATCCAATTCCCCAACTAATCAGAAAAATGTCACACCTCGAAAGAACTTTATAGAGAGTTAAATTATCAATTGAGAAGGTCAAGGCTATTTAGAAACCACAACAGCTAATAATACCAAATGCCAAAGCTACGACACAAGGCATAAACAAATGGGCATGAAGTGCAATAGATTGTTTACATATCACACAAATATCAAGACACATAGTTATTAGGTCTCCACAGCTGCAGCATCTAATTTCTGATTGATTTGATGAGGACCAAACACCAAAAACAAACCTTAATTGTCAATGATTGCAAGTGCACCGCAAATTTGAGTGTGAACATTCTTGGTATTTCATGTCCTCTTTCTTTGTAGGGCCCTTTGGAATTCGGAAATAAACTTCCAGAATCCTTATGCCATGTGTATTCTTACGCTCATTCTTGTACATATCTATATAAATCTATAATAAGACCAAACTTGATTTTTTGGTCTTCGTCTTTGGTCTTTAGTGTGGAACTAGAATTTAACTACCACTAAAACATTTTTTAAAGTCTCCCTAATTTTAATTGATTTTTTTTTAAATAGGCTTAGAACTATATCTATATAAATATAGGCCTAGAATTTAATTAGAATGAAACCTCTTTTTATACTACTAGAAATTAAAACTCTATCTTACAAAATAAATTAATTAGATCCAAAACTCTATTGTTTTGATCCTTAAATTTATACTATTAGAACCGAAACTCTTTTTATACTCCTAGAAATTGAAACTCTATCTCCACAGCCATAAATTATCACCTCCATCCCCCAATCAATTACACATTAAAATTTATTAATTATCAGAACTTCATGAACAACTACAACCAAATCACAAGAGCACCATCTCAAGTTTCAACAAATTGAATTTATATCTAGAGTTGATTATCTGGAACCCATAGCCATTATTTCGGTCCCGTTGGCGTCCAGTTCAAATTAGCATGGAACTTTTTATATATCAAAGAGTGCAATTAAAAACTTTGGAATCTAAATAATTATATATTTAAAATATATAATAAAAATATTATGACTAAATGTTAACTTATTGTTTTACATCAATTTTAGTATTTAAAAAAGTCATTTAGTTCCTTAGTCATGGAATAAATTCTAACTTAAAAACCATATTAAGGATTTTACTGTTAGATTTCAACTCAACTTTGAACTCTAAATAACTATAAAATATATATTAAAAGTATATAAAAAAATATCATGAATAAATAATAATTTATATTAAAAAATATATTTATATATATTATAACATATATTAATGATTAAAATTTAGTTACTACTTCTATTTCTAATAGACCTTAGTTAATTAATACTAAGAAATCAATTCTAACTTAGATATTAATGATTAAAATTTAGTTAACGTTTAAAACTAAAAATGTAACTCATTGTTCTACAACAATCTATTCTTAAATAACTATATATTAAAAATGTAGGAAAACTATTATGAGTACATTATTATTATTATTAAAATAATATATTATGCAAAATATTTTCATAATTAAATTTTAGTTATCAATTTATTTCATATAGCAAACCATTAGTTCATTATTGTAAAATTAAATCAAAAAAACAATTTGAATATTAAATTAAAATAATAAAAATCACATTACTAACACTCATTTACAAGTCCGACAATTGTATGTGGTTTGTATTTATTTGTTTTTTTTAAGCGAAGGTTGTAACTATTCTAAATTCTAATACTAATACTAAGTTAATTTGTGAAATTCAATTTTTTTTAATAAACATCATATATATAAAACAAATAAAATATTGAAAATAATGCTATTTATAAAATAAACTCATGCTTTGCACGGGGTACTTAGCTAGTTTAGTGAAAAGTACAAGGACACGATACTTGGTCATACATTGGTTGGGTACGGATGCCTTGTATACTCTGCACATGTTTGGGTCATTACCCCCTACCCCTTTTTTCCAGGGTCATGTGGACCCCGTCCCCCAATCCAACCCCATTTTCAGACATGCACACACACAATATCATATATAGACACATGGAATTAACAAAATAGTCGCCAGATATGATCAGAAATATCTGTTGCACTACAACAATAATACCTCAATAGATACATCAAGCACTTGACAGTAGAACACACAACAGATTCTTCATTAGTGCCAAGTTTATGACTCACCTGCCTCCCAAGAGAAGGAATTACTTGATGAATTATCCACTGTGAATCTACAACTCCAATTTTTTCATGTGCTGGCTGTAAAGGCAACAAAATAAATGGGTTATAAGAAGTAGGGACAACTAGTCTCACTTAACTAAACTTTAATTATCACTAAAGCATGCTGGATCCATCATTCAACAACTGGGGCCGACAGATAATATTTGGATTACAAAAATTCAATCAGGGAAGCACCAAATAATATTGCTGGTTATGATTATAATATCAGCGCTAATAATAAGGAGAGAAGGTTATACTGAACTGAAATACATAAGTTTCAATCATGTAAGCATTCGGTTTTATCAACTTCGATACACTCAGGAAAGAACCAAAATGTCTTGACACATAAAAAACAAAACACACACAAAAAAAAAAGAGCACAAATATTGTCCATGCTAAAACATGAGCCGACTGTCATCTAAGAAATATTTAAAGATCAAGCACTGAGAATATGCAAGCTCAAAAGGTTGCAACTTAGCATTTCGAGTAAAAAGGAAATATCCACTAACCTCTACACATCTTCTGAGGGCAAAATCCAAACCCCACCCATGTACCAAATCATTCTACAAAAACATTTGGAACACTTATGTTAGTGCAAGTAAAGACTTAAAAAACATAAGAAAAAATTGATATAACAGCTGAAACTAAGAAGCAAACAAAATGAGGAGATTCATTGTATTAGAATTCATAAATATGGTGGACAACATGTTCATAAATAGAAATGCACCTGAATCATATGCCACACACACCGCCAAGCTTCTCGAGAAAATACTGGTGCCATAATCTCTACAAATCTGGTTAAAAAGCATAACATTGACCAAAAAAAACTTATAGGCCATTGCAAGTTGTGTTCTAATTAATATGAATCCAAATTCTTCACAAAATATAGACATGTGACAGAGCATATACCTTGTTCGTATAATTTTCTTAAATTGATCAATTGTTTTGAAGCAAAAACATATATCTCACATATTTTTTTTAAAAAAATCATCCCAAAAAAATTGACAAGAGCAGCAAAACTATTCAAGAACTGAACATGAATTATTAATGAAAATAGATACCAAACTTATCTTGGCAAAAGTAACTTGCCAAGCACCACATCGTCGAGTCTCTAAAATGCATTTCCAAAGTGTTGGGCTCCATATACCACTTTTTCCTTCAATTTATTTGTATGGCAAAGCAAGAGTCTCAATTTAAAACAAGGAAACTGTTATTTCCATAAGTAAATTTGTTATTCCCACAAACCCACTTTCTATTCTTGTTTTAGAGGACCTTGTGAAAGACAACAATTTAACTTGTGGAAATAACAATCCCTTACATAAGTCAATACACTATGAGACCAAAGTTTTATCCCTAGGTTAGATACCCCTTTGTTTTCTCTAAACTGGTCGGCCGTGAGGATCCATAGTTCTATGAACCTTAGGAACCATAACTTATCTAAGCTACAATTGCAGTACAACATACTATTGATTTAAAAAAGCTTACGGAGATTTGATTGTAGGAATTAATGGTGATCAGAAAGCCTTATGCCCTCAAATGAATTTTACTAGATGCGAGTATTTATTCAAAGGAGAGAATGACTCTAGTTAAAGAAATTGAAAGAGCAGCATTAAATTAAAATCAATTGTATACATATGAGAGAGGGAGAGAGAAAATACGCAGCACATGGAGGCAAATGTGGGTCACTGCACCAGCCCGGTCTCTCCTCTGTATCCCTGTTGAGCAAGTAAGATACACAACACTTAAATCATGTATTCAAACAGAATCACCTCCTAAACAGATGCATAGCAACAAATGTATACAATATCAATATTCGGAGAGAGAGATATAGAGAGAGATGATAAACCTACTTGTGAACTTCTCTGTCACCTCTCCTCTTAGTCATCTGCCATGTTAATCCATTATTGGGTTCAAGACCGGGTTGAGATATATCCAAACCATGTTTCTTGACTAGTTCGATGTACCTGCAGTGTCCATTTCCAAAAATTTAAATATACTATATAGTACTTAGAAATAGTTAGAATCCGTAAAAAGTTGTGACTCATAAGCAAAAAAAGAAAATACTTGTCTCCATTGAAGTGCTCGACTCCAAGATCTTCATCCCAAATGAAAATGTAATCATAAGCTGCTACGACATCAGGATGAAGAAATCTCTTTGCATACCACCTAAAAAAGAAGAAAAAATAAACATCGAATAAGTTACAAATGTGGAAAACAAGAGCCAATTTAATCTTTCTTTCTCTTCTTAATATTTTGTTTCGTCCTCACTATATATTGGGCTCCTATAATAGGATGCTAAGCTGTGGATACTTGGATTCACTTGAAACTAGTAAAATGAACTTACCACTTTGTTTGTTTCCTTATGCTGACATGAACCGCTTGCTTCGACCACTCATACTGATCCCATTCACTAGTCCGACCATCATAGTGAAAAAGTAAAATCTGAAAATCCTCTGAAAACTAAAAAAGAATTACATGATTAAAAGCATCAGTATCATTGCAATAGTAAAAAAAAATTAAAGGTTCGTAATAGAAAGTTTCACTTCCGTAACCTTTTTGACTGCTGCATCAATATTGTTTCTCTGATCAAAGCCTACTGTGAAAGTTACCAGATACTTTGGCTTCTTTTTTATATCCTGAAAATTACAAGAACTTCTATATAATATACTTGCAGATATCTATAAAAGCTAATCCAGCATAACAAAATCAATGAAGTCTCAAAGGATACATTTTCTCTTTCTGTACTTATTAATTTTCCTTAGTTGAACTCTAGTGACTACTATTATTCACGAAGCAACAGACCTTCCAACAATGTTAGACAATTCTAAACATTGGCAGTTGGCACCAAAAGCATATTTGTAGTCTTCAAAAGCATACCTCACTTGGTTCACCCCATAATCTTCTCAACATATAATCAGTCTCTGACACTACAATTCCCGGAGGTAGCGATTGTGCACCACGAGGGTTGGTTGGAACAAATATCTGGGAGCCAACACAAGACAAGACAAATCCAAATGACATTTTAGTATCACTCCCATTGAACCGTAAAAATTAATTGGTTCAATACTGAAGTAAAAACAATAGAAAATAGGGGGTGGCTGGAGAACAGTTCTAAATTTCAGAATAACAAATCAGGAAATCGGTTACTAGACGTGTTTTTTTTAGTAGCCATAGATATTCCTAAAAATTGAATCAACAAGTTACGGTCACTACATTTCTCTGATATGCATAGGATGCATATAAGCGCAGCCAGGTTTCTGCCGTTAGTTAGAAAATTCATCTCAACTATCGATTCCAAAGTCATTGATAGAGTCAAGTAAGGTCAAGCAAGGTCAAGCTTGAGTGCCAAGAAAATCTCTATTACAACATAAACAAGAATTTTTCTTTGTTAAAATATTGAGTGCTAAGAAAACTGCATCTACCCAAAAAGGAATCAGCCACCCGCAGGGTGTTTTGCTCAAACGAATCTCAGTTTTATAAATTCTCTATATCAATAGTCTGTCCCCTAGTGCTACCGAACATTCATCTATTCTATATTATAAAGCAAGAGTATGACTTTCTTTCTCATTTTTTAATCTAAACCACCTTACCAAAAAAAGAAAAGCAAATGTAACCAAGTGCAATAGTCTCATTTAGATTTTCCCACAATCCCACGTTCTCTTCCACTTATTTAATTTCCAAAAGATATTAGAAGAACTACAGTTCTAAATTCTCTTCCACTCGTGTAGTTCCCTAAAAAGTTTAAATTCTTCATTTATATTGTTTTAGACAATCTAATTACATTTATAGTAGAATACCCTAAACCCTAATGGGCCTAATAAGTAACTACCGAAAACCAATAATAAGACCCTAATAATACCTAACCTAGTCAAATAGAATAATATATTTACAACAGAGCCTTATTCCTTATACGTCTCCAAAAATTATAGGATCCCTCGTCTCCTTGTATCTTTGATCCCCATAACTCATAGGAGAAAAGGAGCCTAACAGACTTTGGTATATTGTTTCATATAATCATATTATGCTACCAATACGTTTGAACCTGCCATATTACATACAATAGATAACTCAATATCGCCATATATTATTTTGCTAATTCGTCATACCAAAAAAATAAAAATTAAAAAATTGACATAATGGTTACAGATGAGTTTTAAGATGAGTTTATGCTCCTATGTGAACTAGTTTTCTTACAGATGAGTTTTAAGATGTGATTATACCAATGGAAACATGAATAGAATAGGAAAGGAATTATTTCTAATTATAAAATATAAAAACAGCGATGAAATTTCACAAGTAAAAGTAATTCGATAAATACTTTGCACAAATCCTACCATGCCACGTAAGTGACAGATATGAACCAAAGGGATGAAATAAGTGTTTTGTTAAATTAGACTTCGATAAAACCAATATGCAATATGCCTAAATAGCACTGTCCTGTCATCTTGTGTAGGTGACAGATATTAGTCAAAGGATATAATAAATGCCTTGGTAAAATAGACTTTCAACAAAATTAGTAGGCAAATATAGCCCTACACAGAAAGATAAAAGTACCTTTGGTGTCTTAGGGGTATTACCCGAACCAAGATTTTCTGGAAAAGTACGGTCAGCAGGTTTGAGATTATCATCAGAAGGGGTCACATAGTGAGACATAAGGCTTGAAGGTAAGCTAATCTGCAAGATTTAAAATTTAATAAAATGGATGACAGGTCTGATTTGTAAGATAGATTTATCCAAAAAATGGGATACATACCTTGGTGAGGGAAACAGATGGAAATGATATACCAATAAAATAGCCAAACACCATGCCCATAATGGTTGTAAAAACAAGTCTGGCACTATCATTTGATTTTTTAAAAACACCACTGTGAAAAAGAAAACTAATTAAGCTGGTATGCCGAATATTAGTATCCTTTATAAACTAAAACCCAACTTACAAAACCTTCACTAACTATTCGTGAAAACTAAACTGAGTAGAAAAATCTCTTTACAAACCTGCGGTGTATGTTTCCCATTGTTGGTAAAGTTGCTCAATTCAAAAGGTCGCTATGAACAAACCAATTCCTTGACAAGTTTTGAAGAGCATAGAGCATCCTCAAGTTTCAAAAAGAGTGAATCTGATATTTGCAAATGTAAAATTCCTGTTAAACATAGCCACAGGAGTAAATTAATGTAAGCCATAACAAGCAGTTCGCAAAATCTTTAACTTATTTTCTCACTTTACAAAAGAAGCAAAAAAAAATAACATATTTCCTAAAATTGGGGTAACATTTGGTTCCAATATTAAAAATACTCAGCAACTTCATCAACCCACAAAACATACAATAAGGTCGATAATCCACAAAAAAAAGTTTGTGCTCAAAGAAGCAAAAGCTACTTCACATTTTGAGTAAAAACAAATGCTAAACAGGTTTTATAGTAAGTCACGATAAAGTCGATTGAATGTTCAAAACTTCCTTGGCCCTTGAGTAAAATGAGATCTTGCAAATACATACGTATAATAAACATGAACCCTGGCCCCTCTACACACGAGAAACACATACACAAAGAAGAACAAAAAATGAGACCCAGTACAATGCAAATTAAGAGCCAGATTTAAATCAAAGAAATTCTGTATTGTCCATCAATTAAACTTGGATTATTGATCTGTCTTATACAAAACCTCAAAACATATACAATGTACATTGACATAAAGTGATAAGGAATCAAATGAATTCCCAGTCCTTACAGATAGTTATGAAAGTCTAAAAGATTCAATACCAGATGAGATTTAAGTGCAGAAACCACCCAAAATCAAAACTTTAAACAACAAAGCGTTAAATAAACCCCATATCACACCAACAATAAACTCAATACTTATGGAGCACAAACCCTAAGCAAATCTAGTTTACTTTCAGAGCATCAAAACGCTCAAAATGTACAAATAAATTAACTAGTTAATTGAGATTATTTAGGGTTCGGCCTAACACATGTAACTGAAAAAAAACCCAGAAAAATAATTAGGGTTAGGGCTTACAGGTCTCGCAGAAAGAGAGATGAGAGAGAAGGTTATTCTTCTTCTTCCAAGGAGATCGATGGCAAATGGGAATGAATATCTGGTTTGGTTTGCCGAGCAGAAATTGAAAAATGTTGCAGTTTTCAAATGACCATTATACCCTCCTTTTTAACACCTTTATTCTTAATTTATAAAAGGTAATATATGTGATTAAAGTTTTAATCTCCTTAATTAAATATTTGTTCATACCTTTTTTGAACAAAAGCAAAATTTAGCTACGAGGAATAGTTGTTGGAATCTAAGTACATGTTGTCTCATTACCTCCATGAAATTCTCACTTAACATATGTTAAGAGTGTTTTCAAATTTTTTTTAAGATAATTTAACTCGTGTTTTATGTATTTTTATTAATTTAAAATTATCTCTTTTCAACTATAACAAGTATGAATAATCAATAACCAAAATAAAATTTTCCAATGTTTTAGTAATACTATCATTTAGTGAGCTTATAAGATTTATAGTTGTCGCTTAAATTTGTATTTATTTTAAATTTTAAAAGTAACTTTAAGTAGTTAAAATGTATTTTTAATTGTATTACAAAGGGCGTGCCTTTATTATTTAGAAATCTCTCACTAATAAATAAGGAGATTTTGATTAATAAATTTTAACAAATAATACATAAAACAAAATAATTTAGCATAATCTTTAATAGAATTGATATAATGTGTTCTACTTCTGTGGTGGATGACATATGCTATTATATTAATTTTTTGTTGAGTTCTTTTATTAATGTAATACTCCTTTCGTCTCATAATAAATATTATAGTTTGACTTTTATAGTCAAATTGATCATTTTTAAAATTAATAATTTTTAAAAAAATTCAAGATATATGCTTATAAATTATGATCATAATAAACCAAGAATAATGTACTGCTAATGTCAAGTTTCGTAATATAAATATTTTGTATAAATATTTTTAATTATTTATTTTTAAAATGATCGATTTGATTACTAAAGTCAAAGTATGACGTTTATTATGAGACGGAGGGAGTATAATACTTTTTCCGTCCTAGGATAAAAGTCTTGGTTGTTTTTATTATTCCCTCGGTTCCATATTAAGTGTCGTTTTAGTTTCATGCACATGAATTAAGAAAGTCATTTAATACTATCATTTAATAATTAAAATTTGTATGAAATTTCATCACTACCCCTTTGTGAGAAGTTGAAAACTATTAATACAAGAGAGAAAATTTCTTGGGACAATGAGAGAAGTTATGGGTGATATGAGAAAGTAAATAATTTATTCTCCTAGAAAGTCGTAAACGACAAATAAATTGAAACAAATTTTTTTTTTCTAAAAAGACACTTAATATGAAACCGATGGAGTAATAAAGACTTTTATCCTGGGACGGAGGGAGTATTATAAACTTATACATAACAAAGGCCACAATTCACATAGGAAAAAGAATATATGATTTAGATTTTCACTCAAATTTTGAGAAAACCTTTATTTACTTTACTTTTTCTTTTTCTTTTTGAAATGGTCAAAAATAATATAGTAACTGAAAATATTAATTCTGAGCAAATATTAACAAGAGGAAGAATAAAGAGATTAAACAAGGCCAGCCAAATTAGAATCACACTTGACATGAGAGAGAAAATGGATTCCTCACAACTTTTTTCTTTTATTGGTGTCCTATCAAAGTCCAACCGACATTCGGTATGCAAGAAGATCTCTTGTCCAATTCACCATAAACTGACACATCATCTCAAATACATTTAATAGGAGTAGTTTATATAATTACTCCATATTTTTTAAATTATAAATTCAGTTTTAAACGACAATTTTTGCAAAAAATTTTAATTTTTAAAATATATTCTTAACAATTGTTAGAAACATGGAGCAGTGCCTAGTGATCCAGGAATACAACTATATATCAGTAATGGAATGTTTAAATGATCATGACATTTTATAATATAAAAATAAAAATATATACTTAATTTTGAAACAGATTAAAACAAAAATCATATCTCTAATCTTAAATAAAGGAAATATAAAAGAAAATAACAAAAAAAATATTTTATACTCCATTCGTTTTAAAATTAAAAATATAATTTGACTTTTAAGGTCAAACAACAACATATTAAATTTTAAAATTTGTATGACTTATAAAAATTTGTAAATTTTATGATTATTAATTTTTTTATATACTATATAATTATAATAATTGTATCAATTAAAATTAATAAATTCACATAAATTTAAAATTTAATATACTATCGTTTGATTTCAAAAATCAAATTATATATCTACTTTTGAAACCACGGAGTATTATTTAAGAATAGTTGATGTTGTGCGGTTGAGACATGAAAAAAGGGACTTGAGAGGATCCAATTCTAATTCGGTAAGTCTAGGCGGACCGGCCAATTGTACCGGAAAATTGGACCGGTCCCCTAGTTTACCCATGTTCCTTTAGCTTTTTTTTTTTTTTTTTTTTTGGTATATATCCAAACATATTTATACTAGGGATTTATAAAAAAAAAATAAAAAAAATCCAAAAAAATTAGGTGTAATTTGGATATATATCAAAAAAAATAGTTGTATCCCTTTTTTTGATATATATCCAAATTACACCTAATTTTTTTGAATTTTTTTTAATTTTTTTTTATAAATCCCTAGTATAAATATGTTTGGATATATACAAAAAAAAAAGAAAAAAAAAAGGCCAAGGGAACATGGAAATGTCCAATTTCCATGTTCAAAAACCATGTCCATGTAGAAGCACTCATTCTAATTTTATCATATATGAAAAATGTCCTCCATAAAGAAAAGTTAATATTCCCATTAAATTGGACCGTTGGTAACGTGTTAATGTGTAGACAGTAAGTCTTGGCAGGATTTTTGGGACATGGAAATTGGACATTTTTATGTTACAATGGTCATTTTATTTTTATTTTTTATATTTATTCCAAACATATTTATACTATGGATTTAAAAAAAAAGTTAAAATTCAAAAAATTTAGGTGTAATTTAGATATATATCAAAAAAGGTTGTATGAGCTCATACAACTCTATATATCCAAATTACACCTATTTTTTTGGATTTTAACTAATTTTTTTTAAATCTATAGTATAAATATGTTTGGAATAAATAAAAAAAAAAATTGACCATTAAAACGTGAAAATGTCCAATTTTCATGTCCCAACAATCTGTCCGCTGAGAAGGACTCATGTCTAGAAGACAAGGTGAAGGATCCGGTCCACAGAGAACAGTTTCTCATTAACTTGTACAAGATTCTTAAGGGTCAAAATCGAGAAGATTATTTATGCATTTTATTTTAATTTATTTTTTTATAAATTTCGTTATTATTTAGAAAAACAGTCCGTAACACTCCATCGCGTTGCGTCTTTGACTAGTGACTTCTTTACATTATTCATTTATGAATATCTTATTTTATTAACATTTTGAATGTATAGCAGTTAAGTTTATAATAAAAATGTTAAAAAATGGGAGTTTGGGCAATTCTTTTGGATTATCATAAGTTTGCCTCGCACATATATGAAGCTTAAAATATGAGTATTTGAAAGACACATTTAATAGTGTTTAAATAATAAAATTTAACATGATATCATAGTTCTAAGTGTGCAAAATTTTTTTATAATCAATTTTAACTTATGTTTGCAAAACTTGGTTTTAGGGATTAATAATTTTTATTTTTGAATGTTTGGAAATTTATAATACATGCTTAGATATCATTTTTAAAACTATCAATTTTGTAAGGGGAATAATGAACACCATATTTTATTCCATCTTTATCCCTAGATTTATTAAGTGTTTAGTTTACTATTGTTCGTGATAATGAAATTATGATAATAAACTCGATCACATTGTGTTATTTCACCAATGTAGTCACCTTTATGATTTACAACTGTCTCCTCCACCATTTCCCCTCAATATCACCTTATGAACAAAATCCCCCCAAAAAATAAAATTTTGAATTCAAAATATTACATGAACAATTTTTATTTTTTATAGAAAAAAAAGAAGAAAATTTTAAAGAAAGAATGGTTGAATAATCAGAATCTTGCACAATGTGAAGGCACGCCAGTTTCATGATCAACTATTACCACCTCTGTGACATTGCAGCCGAGCACATCCTGCCTCAGTTTTGCTCCTGCAACCTTTAGCCCCTTCAAAGAAACTGCCTGGTTAAACAGATTTAGTGAAGGCAGCTTTGAAGCTGGAGGCAACTTGCCATTTGGCAAATAATTCCTGAAGTCCTCTTTCAACAATGGCACCTCAAAATCACTCTTGTCATGCTTAACTACATTGTCTTTTGCACTAATATGTGCCCCAGGCTCCATATGGTTAGTCGAAAAGCTAGCTTGGTTTGGAAAATTCGGATAGAGGCTAACGTAGCCTCGTAGATACATCATGTCTATAAGAAACTTTTTCCATGAAGCTTGCCAACCATTAGTTCTCGACTTGGGAATTTGCACCGGATTTTGCTTTGCATCTTCTGTGAATCTCATGTTCATGTAGACGTAAAATTCCCTCCATTGCTTGGGGAAAAAGACCGCGCCCCAACTACAAGGTAGTTGATGGAGATATGGTGTGTTGGGATGAATGTGTTTGAAGAAATCTGTTCCATTCCATTTAGGCCTCTCTTTTACTACTTCTACCAAACGAGGGGTGTAAAGAGAGATCGATGAGAGCTCTGGGAGAGAGATTTGAGGGTCGTAGTGGTAGGCTAATAGTGCATACTTGATCCATAAGTAGTAGTACGGGGAGACTTCAATATCATCTTCAAGAAGTAGGCCATAGTCGTCGTCTGAGGAAGGGTACCAACTCTCACTAACAGCTCGGATGAGCCCTCCTTGGATGATTCGCCTCCTGAGGATTTTGGGACCGTGTGGCCAGTTGAAGGATTTCACTAGCTTTAGAGTTGCCTCATCGACTCTGCTGTCCATGTTGAAGCTGATTGGCACCTCATCGCCAAGATAGTATGCGTTGGTGAGGGATTTGAGTAGTCTTGTTAGTGAATGAACGCGATTTTGGGTGATGATGTTTACAGAAACACGCATCCGGTTCCAATCTGCACATTACAATAGACATTAATTTCCCGGAGAAAGCTGCACAACATATAGGCTAAAAAGGATGCATTCATTTTAAGACATGTTTTTAAAATCATATATATGTCAACCTCATTCTTGAAGCTTAGTTCAAAACATCTAATGAATCCCAAGTAACTACTTTCTTATTTTGTCCAATTTTATGCGGATTAGGAAATCAGATTATCCAAAAGTTGGCACATAAAAACTTGTTTGAGTACCAATTCAAGTTAATACTACTTATTTTAGGTCTCAAAAATGTTGTTTTTTAGCTAGTATATACATAATGAATGTAAATCAATCAATCAATCTTACTCGGCAATGCAGTAGAACGCAAATCAGCCATCCAAAGAACCTTTGATACTGAGGATCTTGGTAACAGAACCAAAGTTGAACTGTTTGAATTAGTATCTGTTGCCATCTTCAACGCCTTCATCACATTAGAATCAATATCATTCACTGTAATCACCACACTTGGGTTATGCATTTTGATCAGTCCTTTCATGCTAGCATAGACAGCTTGTACCACAGGCACTTCTGAGTTTGATATCCCCGAAAGAGCCCCAACTCCCAAATCAAAAATCTTAAATCGTCGTTCTTTGCATACTGCATTAGGCCAGCTCAAAGCCGAGGCAGCATCTGAACAAGAGCAGAAATTTCCTCCAGAGACAGCAATATAAGCCTTCTTTCCAACAGTGGACCTGAACTTTTCGAGAAGTGGGGCAAGAGCTTTAACTTCCTCAATAGAGTGGGCATAGAAAAGTGCATCTACTTTTTGAGGGTACATTGCAGCCCATTGTGTTATGTAACCAGTGGAGAGGGCTTTCCACCATTGATCATCACGGACTTGAACAATGTCTTTGAAAATAACAGTTGTTTCGGATACATAAGCTAGCCTATGTTCACTGTCACCCCAAGTTTCTTTGTCCTTCGGATTAACTGGTATGACAAATGATCCGGCATTTCTGTACTTTTGAAGCTGATAGCTGCATGTTTATTTGTTAGAACACAAGCCATTAGAGCCTTAAACCAGAATGTATAACACAAAATATTTCAATATTAGTCCATTAAAAGCCTAAGAAAAAATTTATGAATAGTTTCAATTAGCTTAGGTAGTGTACGACAGAACAGAACAGAGATGTTAATCATAATATTAACAGAAAATGGCAGGTTAAGAAAATTCTTTCATTAAAGAAAAATCTTAATTTAGCTCAACTAGTACTTTGCTATTTAAGTCAATTTTCAACTTAATGTGCAATCTCATTCTACTATTTATTGAACCTCTATATGCTTCCATAGTCAAACATATGACGGTGACTTAGATATAAACTAATCCTAATATATTGGATAATGAGAAAAAAAATCCGACTACAAATAAATTTAACTAATCCACATATATAATAAATCAAATACTAAACTGGTGACCAACTCAGAAGATTAGAATCTTTTACAAATGTTCATCAGTGTTGAAGTACATCTTAAAGAACTCAACAAAAATGAATAATATCCACACAAAAAATGGCGATATATAGGCCTGCACTGCAGTATCATAGTTTAAGGTAACTCCTTTATATTGTTCCATTATTTAACACACATTATATTATGTGAAATATGATAACAGAAAAAATATAAGAACATTAAGTTCAGTATTGACATACCTTAGGTGAAGATCTTCACCAGTCATGAAAGTGAACGGCGTCTCAATGAAAAGTGTCTTGACAAGCTCCGCGGACAAAAACCAAGAACTGGAAAGAAAATCAACCTGCACAATTTTATCAACTGTGATATCATAAGCAGGGTCAGGCAAATAAAGCCCTGCCTCTTTAGATCTAAACTTTCTATAACTCGGGAACGTAAAATCCTTCTGTCTGAAAGGCAAAATCCTCCCAATGCTGCCCAAAACAGAGTTCTTATACTTTTCTGTCCCTGCAACATGCGATAAAATCTGCAACATTTTTCTTCCCGGTATCATGTCATCATCAAGGATGTATACAAGATCAGCTTCTGTTTGCAACGCCATTTGAAACCTTCCGTAATACTTGAAATCATAGCTTGAACTAATGAAGCTTATTCTTGAGTCATTGTAGCTATCCACAATTCTTTTTAAGGAAAGTTCATTAGGACTTCCAAATGACAGTACCCAAACATGGTGAAATGGAAGTGTTTGATGGAGTAAAGATTCAAGCTGAGCACAAAGTGTTTTTCTCTTGAAATGGTTCAAAATAACTGTCACTTTTGGGATGTTTGAACCTTTTAAATCCCACTTAGACTTCATTGCCATTAGCTCAGAAAGTGTTTCCGTGCCAAAAGACTTGCTTTGAAAATTAAGTACTTCCTCATACAGTCCCCTTTTTAGTTTTATCATCACGGCATCAGTAGACTTCTTTTGCACAAAATCAATCTTCTCATTCTCACAAACTTCGGATGGAGTGGTTGGTGAGAATATTTCAGCTTGTACTAAGGAACTAGAGGAATCTTGGTATCGGCTCACAACTTGTGGCTGAATTATCAAGTGTTTCCATTGCTGAGCAATTCTTGTAGCCCATAAGAAGTCCGGTTTGGCGCTTAAATCTATAGTAGGACTCATGTAATACAAAAGGAAAGTCGCATAAACTGCAAAGCCAAATTGGAGACAAGTCAGCACGGTTACAAGCCGAGCTGAGGTACTCGTTTGTGCTCTCAGTTTAGCTTTTCCTCCAACATAATCACTAAGCATTCCTTCCAAGTATTCCCCACTTCTCATATTGGGATTTCTAGCTAATCCCATTTCACAAGTCTAATTTTCTGGCTTTTTTTCCACCTACAAAATGTCAATAAAAAGTAAAGGAGAGATTAGTCATATTTTCTCTGTTCTCAAACACAACTCAAAATCAAGAAACTGAAGAAACAGGCGTGTATAATGAAATGATGCTAAAATACCAACCAATACCCATAATCCAAATTAACCAAAACAAACAGTTATTTGGATGCAAATGCTTGATTCTTTAAGGAAATTGTAAGCGAAAATTCTGGTTGAAATGTAGAGGAGAAAAATAAGAAAGTACGGTCTTGTTGCAGATTGAAGAACAAGGGGTATATATATAGATACAAGTAAAATGTACAGAGATATAAATGCAAAGTAATATATAAATTGATATTGAAGGACCCATTAGAAGTGCAGTAAAGGGTCACATGGGGTTAGCTAGCCCCTGTGATTTTTTCTTTAGAAAAAAAAATGATAATGTAATGTAAAGTGTTTCTTCACATACAATTCCCACTTAAGAAACTAATTGAAAGCCACTTTTGTAGCCGTGAAAAAGGCTGCCCCTGCGTTTTTGGCTCTTTTTATCAAATCTGAATACTTCTAGTACTCTTCTCCATAAAGTTATCTCTTTGAGCTTTCATGGAGTAAGTTGAAGAAAACAAATACCCCATCCGTCCATAAACCAGATTCCCATTTGACTAGCTTGTTGGTTTTTCTTTTAGGCGAATTATGGTTTTCGTAGGACACATTTATTAGACATAATAATTTTTTCCGAATTCAAAAAAAAATTATGTCCAAGTGTGTCTTAGCTAGGCAAACCATACTAAAATGCCTTTAAAATGTCAAGAAGTGAAATGAATATCATAGAATCAAGTTATCTGCAGAAAAAATCAAGAAATGAAGACTACATATCTTGAAACTTGTAATAATAGTAAACTCAGAATCTTTTTCAAATTCTCCAAATTTCGGAATCTTATATATTCTAGAATCATATTTTTTTTCCCGTCTAGGCTACTTAAAGCTAGCTCAAAAGCTAGTTCCCACAAATAAAAATTCTGAATTTGTCAAACCCAAATCCCAAGACTCCATAAATTTAACATTGAATATTTTTCTGTAATGAACCTGAAAATGTACTAGTAAATAAGTTATAAATGTTCAAACGAAGACAACAGAGAAGACTAAGATAAGAAGTCCACTTACTAACTTGGTAATAAAGATATATATTAGCCACAAACTGAGAGAAACTAGTGAAGCAAGATCAAGGGACAAGGAGCCTTTTCTTCTTCAGCAAATCAAGCCAAAATTAAGCTTTCTTGGATTCCAACGGCCGCGTTGAGTTGCAGAGTAGGGAAAAAGATTTGAGTGAAGGGGAGATTTAAATAGAAAAATGATTATTATTGGCGAAGGGTGCGTGTGTAAATGCATGTTTTTGATGAATATAATGCCTTTATGCCAAACTTTGGCAAGTTGAAATGCAAGCAACCAGTGGCCTAGTTGCAATCTTGCTTACAATATATATATATAGAGAATTCAAATATGTTTTGCCCCTTTTGAAGAAAATAATTAAAACTGTGATCCAACTTTAATTTATTAATTCCTTGTCTGTCAAGTCATATTTTCAGGGGAGATACCACTATATATACTCTTGCAGATAATAAACCCAAAAAAGTTGGGTGGTGCTTTATAATCTGGACCAAGTTATTTATTATAAAAGCATTTTTTTGGTATTATCTCTATTATATAATGCTACCATCCAGCCAAAGGCTGGGTGGTAATTTGTGTGTATAACTAACATTAATTTGGGTTGTAGATATGAAGTCACATGCCATGCAGTGCTGCACGCACGTGAGATGAGTCCGGTTCACGTGGGAATGCCAAGAACATGATTAGGAGAATTATGAGATATTGATTAGAAGCTACCTCGATCTCAAAAACAAAAATAATTAAGGTTAAACATTCTCTCCTTTCATTAACCGTCCAAAGTCAAAACCCTAATTATTAATAATGCCCATGAAAAGTCAAACATGTTCTTCTGATTTGTTGCTTTCTTTAATACTTCTTGAGTGCACTAAGATTTTTAGTTTGACTTTAGAAGAGGCAGATGCCATGCATGGCGAACCTTGAACGGGTAACCCCAATCAATAGAATCGGGTTATACTGAAGTTGTCACACTATATACTATAATAAAATTTTATAATTTTTTACTGTATATGTTATAATAAATGTTATATTTTAACTTTAACAAGTTATTTGTGGACCAACACAAATAGAATATATTTTATAACTAATACAACGAAAAATATAAATTTCATGGTAGTATGTGGTGTACCGACACTTTAACCATATTCGGATCCCAACAAATGACCTATTATTTCTCTTTCGTTTCAAAATTAAAGATACATTTTGACTTTTTAATATTAATTCGCAAAATTTTAAAATTCAAAATTGATATGAAGTTATTTAGTTTTAGTACAAATAAATATAACAATTATAAACTAACTACAAAATACTACTAAATATCATCTTTGTTATTTTTAAAATTTGAACGAAATTATATCAATGTTAAATTTTAAAAATTTATAAAATAACTTTAAACAAAATATATCTCTAATTTTCGGACGGAGGTAACAATAATTTAATTTAATTGGCCTAACGTAATACTCATATAACTAACTTATCATTGAGAAATCAAAGTCAACGTATGGAACTCTTTTCCGTTATCAATGCATGCAATTATATTAGGTGTGTGTGAGTGCAAATGGAAGTGGAGTAATACCTAATAGATTTTCTCGTAGGCATGCATTACCGTCACATGGTTTAGAGCCACCTCTCTAGCCGTACAAAATTTAGTGCTATTATTGTATACCCTCTCCGATTTGAATCATTAGATTATTATTAATTTTTTAAAAGTTTTTTTAAAACACTTTGTTTTAATTTTTAAAATAATAAATCTTATAATTGGTAGTAGTTTTTAGTTAATTTATGATATTTACAATTGTATTGACATAAATTAAATAAATTTTTATTAATTTTAAATTTAAAAATGTTTAAAATTGACTTTTAAAATATCAATATTAATTTTATAATTCGGAACTGAGATAGTATTTTGGACTCTTGGTTTTGTAAGTTCTGGGCTGTCCATATGGAGGTGATGAAATATACTCCTTAGTCTTTTTGTTCTAAATTATAAAATTAGTTTAGAAGGTAATTTAAAAAAAATTCAAACTCAAAATTAAAATAATTCATTAAAAATTATAAAACAATAAAATTTACAATGACAATGAGTAATAAGTTTTTAATAATTTATAATATTCGTCATTGTATTGATTAAAAATTAAAAAAAATTATCTTAATTTTAAGTTTTAAATTAATTTTATAAAATTAATAATTATCAAATAATATGGAACCGAGAAAATGAGAGAAAGTATAATTGATGAAGTGTAATCCAGTAATTATGACAACATTGTTAGTTTTCTAATTAAGTACTCTCACGTTCTAAAAAAGAAAAGTTTTATGACCACCTCTTTCACTCGAGGATAGGTAAATCAGACAATGACCTCATGATTACTATTATCATTATTCCGTTATCATATATTATCATTATTAAAACTGTAGGGCCAAGGTCAGAGCTAGTGTAGAGCCTAGGGTGCCAAGCTACCCACACACTCCCTCCCTCCTCAAAAAGATAATTTAAATTATAATTTTATTTGTTTAAAAAAAATGATTTAAGTTTAAAAAAATAAAGAATAAATATATTATGAAATTTCTTAACATGTGCCCTTAGGGCACATACTAAACACACGGTTCAAAAGAATATTCTCTTAAACTGTGTGCATATTCTCTTGAACTTGGTGCAAATGCAGAAATCAAAGGAATATGCACATAGTTCAAGAGAATATTCTCTTGAACCGTGCACATGTTAAGAGAACCATTTTCCTCTATTTTATTTTTCTTAATTTATATGAAAAATGTACTTATGCCATTATTTTGAGAACGGAGAAAGTATTTGGGAAAAATATATTTAACTTCCCAAAGTTATGATATTTTTGCTCCAGACCCTCAAGATTTATGTAATTTGCACAAGAAAAAAGTAACTTGTGTAGTTAAATGAACTTTTTATATGGATGGACGCATACCAAAGGGATATGTAACTCATTTCTGTAGGACCTCTCCAATTCAAAGGAAATTATCAGCTTATGGTATAAGTACAAGAATGAAAACAATAAATCTCAACCTCCTATCCTGTTTGCAACCAAAAATGAAGGACATTTACATATCCAAACTCACCCATCAGACATTTTTATGCCATTCCTTCCTCATCTATAGAGAAATCGGGTTCTTCCGGCTTCTGCAATGAATTAACACCACCAGATTTTGACACAGGATGCATTTTTAAACCCGTCCTAGTCCTAGTGCTCGCCACCAATCTTGCGAATCCTGATCCCGGTGAAGGCACATTTTTATCAAAATAATGTCCATTTAAAGCTTCTGATTGAGCAGATGCAGCAGGGTTGTCTCTAGCCTTAAGTAGTTCCGCTGCAATCTTTCTCTTTTTAAAGCGACGCCATGCTGCTTGTATAAGGCACGCTGCCCATGTTCGCCACTGGTGCGAGTAGAATCTAAATTTATGCCTAAGTTGTTTGCTGTGTAATCTTCGAAACTGGGAGGCAACAAACTTTAAGTCCTGTGCTATGAGTGCAAATGCTTCAACTTCAGAAATGGACTTTACTGTCCGAGTGGATGATGGGAGGATGACACTTGGACGAGGATCGAGGGCCCATGTCAGTAGTTCCTCGCCGCAGAAGTCTCCTGGACCAATGCGGCAAGAATTGAAGAAGCCGGTACGACCACCATTTGTGGTGTAGGAATCAAGGTTTCCTCGAACTATGAAGAGCATTTCATTCACAGGGTCACCCTCGCGCACTAGGCAAGTGCCTTCAGTGCATAAGGCAGGCTTAAGCCTCTCGCATATGGCATCTAGCATCCTTTCATCCATTTGATCAAACAACGGAACCTGTGATGATTTTTTTTTTGTTGGGTACATAAATCATAACATTTGATAATCAAGAAACAATAAGAATGAGAATGTAAAATATCAAGGCTTACCCGTCGAACTAGATCATAACATAGGTGTCTCTTGATGTCTCTTCGGAGGTCCAAAGGGAGGCCTTTCAGAAGAGCTTCTTCATTAACTCCTCGAGTGGCTACCCACTTATACTGGTCGTATTTTCTAACAGACTCTCTTAGTTCTTGAGGCAGCTGCCTGTGATGCATCCATTGTTCCGTATCAGTTCTCTTGATCCTCCATTCTTCTAATCTAACTGTCGTTGATTGGAGGTACGTCTGCCAGTAAATTTACATCAATATTTTTTAAAATTTTAATTTACAATATATGAAAAAGATCAAATGAGGAAGTTAAAAAAAAAAAATTCAAGGGTTCCACAAGTGATGAGCATAAATGAGTGAGATGTAAATGTGAAGCCCTTTTCATGAAGAAGGCCAATTTGAGATCCATATTCTATATAGCCTCATACCAATTTCTAGCCTAGTCTAAGTCTAAGCGACATGCCAAAACTAACAAGTCTGGTTGAAACTCTAATAGTTCAAAATAAGTAAAACAATTATGTGTTGTGGATTCATCAAAACATGCACTTACTTGCATATTCCCAATGAGCAGGCCAAAAAGAACTAATCCCAGAACCGCAATAATAATGGCAAAACTTATTTCTCCAACATAAGTGGTTGTAGCAAGATTTGTCCCCAAAGAACTGCAAACATTAACTAAATCAATTAGCAATCAAATGGAAGTAATATAAAGCACTGACTGGAGTATGGAATGTCCAAAATAAGCTAAACAATCAAAGAACAGCATTTCTGAAACTTCTCAGTAGTTTAAATTTTGCTGATAATTAGTAAATTAAAACAGTCTAGTTTTTGTCATTCCGCTTCCTAGGGCCAAAAAAAGAGATACAAATTCATTTTTTAACAGGGTTTATTTTAAAACAAGGTAATCTCATCACCATGGCATTTGAAACATCCATCCTCTAAAGTGAATGACCAAATGAAATTGAGAAACAGAATTAAAAACTTATATCACTAGGTCCTTTTTCCACTTTCCACAAAAAACAAGTCTATTCGAGTAATATACAGGAGTTTGAGAAAGTATCTCACCTAAGGTTCTTCAAGCCCCACCAAAGACAATAGAAATACTTGTTAAAGAACAGTGAGGATGTAACATTCGATGTCAATGCATCGGCATAGATACCAAATTGATAAGTTTTCGTATTGCATTGAGTTGAGATGTTGTTTGACTTGAACCAGGCAATTCTATCAGGATCTTTAACCTTGTGGCAATCAAAGAAATCATTCTGACAAGATGGTTTCTCAAGACTGCAGGCGCTTCTCCAGCATGCTTCCTGTCTCTCGATTGATAGAAGATACCAGCAAGCTCCTAGAACCTAGATTGGAGAAATAGTAAAAGAGAATTGAATATTCTGAAAGCGTAATAGATGTTAAAGGCTTCAAGCTCAAAAATATGAAATTATGGAACAGAAAAAGAGTGCTTTGGACAACTTATGATCCTGCAAATAAGCTTTTTGAATTGTATTATTTTGTTAGCAAAGTAAATTGGTAAATTCATTTAAGTATATTCTATAACGTTTGCCACACTGCCTGCATATCCATTCTTGAACCACTAGAAGTTTGACAAAGTATCAGTCACTAAGTTTGTGGAAAAAAATTGGATTATGAAACCAAGAATTGTTTTTAGTATAAGTAAATCATTAAAGACCAATTCAACCGCAAAATCTCATTTCAGCAAGGACGGGCTTGACCACATGAAATCAATATAACAATACTAGTAAACCACAAGAGATGACTCAAAAACATAACAAAAATTAGGCTGGTCTCTCCATAGATATAGGCATATTTGCTATACACGCCTGCGAGAAAATGTTTATTTTTGCAACTGAATGGAACTGTGATTTTCTAACTTACATGGCTTGCTAACATGTAGAGCATCAAATTGTAAGCTGCTCCTGCCCATGCTGTTTCTGTCACAACGCCGGTAGCTTTGACAATTTGTGATGATAGTGGAAATATAAGAAAGAGCCTTGGGAGGTATTGGAATATGATGAAGAATCTAAGAACATTTTTTGTATTGGCCATTGTCGAACCACCAAGACTGGGCATAACAATCCAAATTATTACCTAACATGTAAACAAATTAATATAAATTACATAGCTATACCATCCCAAATTACAAGCTCTATTTCACAAAAGACACCACCTAAATTGACATACCTGAGGAAGGGGAAGTGCAGCAATGAAATCAATCCAAAAATCTTTGTATAAATACTTTACAGCAATCTTTGAAGTGTCTATTACAAGCTCTCCTCTCCCAAATACTCGGGAAGATGGTGCCACATAAGCTGTACGAAACCTTACAAAAATTTGAATCATGTAAAAGACATCGGTAATTGACCTTACGATTGTGAGAACTACTTCAAGGGTAATCCCAATATCGATGCAAAGGTTGTCTCGGACCACTGGCAAGTAAAAGAACAGAGGGTCCATAAACAAAGAAACTAAACATGATACTAGAAATATTTTGTTCCATCTATGTATGATAGGTCCACGAGGATCCAATATTTTTTTCTTCACTCTCTCATAGTCCTCCGAGAAAACTCTTGATAGTACTTTGGCTTTCAAGGATCTTCCAGTCCTGTCAGTTTCCCTCTCACCCCTCCTAGAACTTGATTCTGCCAATTGTGTCCCATCAATCTTGTACATAACTTTGATTGCACCATTTCCATTGCTTATTGGGAGTTTTGCAAATTCAGGGTCATCTTGAAATCTAAAGTTCAAAGTAAATACTAAACTTATAATTTGTTCAGATCAGGTGAACTGTAATGAACTACTAATTGATTACGACAAACTTCAAATTTCATAAGAAACAACATAAAGTAAAGAATTCAGACCTTACAGATCTCGAATTACCATAAGCCATGGTGCCTAATCAAAATCTTGATGTGGCCTCAATCAAAGGCTTTAATCTGCAGAAAAATACAATACAAAAGGCCTGTGAATATTAATTAGGCCACGAATCGTCGAAAAGAGACAGGTCATGAATTCTACATCACCAAGGGAAGATACCATCAATAAATTCCTTGAGCAGGACTCATGTGATGTAATGAGAAAATATGTATGTAGATGGAGATATATTAATAAAGACTTTCTCATTTTAGGACCAAAAATTCAGGTCAAAACATATGACTTCTTTGGAATATCTTAGGCTGTCAATTCTTACTCCCCTGGACCAAATTAATATTAAGGTTTCCAACTTCAGTTGAACCAGAATGATTCAAAGTCATGAAGTTCTCTTTCTTTATAACATTCAATTCATCAAATTTATAACACCCAAAATCCAAAATCTGCACAGTATATTCTTTCATGATAGTAATTGGTTTTCTTCTTATTCTTATTTTTTCCCACCATCAATAGATTCAATTTCCATTAAGCATATAAAGAAATTTCTAGAAACTTAAATATCAGGCAGTATGTGACCATGACCAGAAAGAAAGCCAGATACTCAAATATAATAAATTCAAATTAGAAAAAAACTAGAAATGGGGGAAAAAATAAACAACAAAAGGGTTCAACTGAAAGTATTAGATAAATCAAAATTGGTAAATAATAGGATTCCAAAAGAAGAGGAAAAGCATTTTTATACAAGAGAGTGAACTCACAAGCATATATAATCCCTTAACTTAACAGTCAAATTAACCTTTTCATCATTCTGCTACCTCTCTTTGTGATTTTCTTGCTCAATATAAATGGAAGAAGAAAACCCATAAACAGAAAGGGAGAAAAATCCTTTCTTTTTATGTAGATATTAAAAGGGCAAAAAATTGAATAGATAATTGACAGAAGATAAATGGGAGTAAGAGGCTTGTCTCTCTGTCTCTTGTTATTGTCACCCAAAAAGAAAAGGAACAAATTGAGCTTCAAATTAATTTAGGAGAAACAAAAATGGAAAAGAAGAGCCAGCTATAATAAATGTGTACAGATTACTTCACTTGCTACTACTACCACAGTACTACTGTATCTGAATATGTGTGAATAATTATACAGGTTATTTGCATAATTAATTAATTAATTATAATTAATTTCTTGTAAAGATCCAAGGAGTTGACTATTATTGTACTTTTCACTCTTTACTTCTTTCTCTCTCTCTCTGTTTGTTTGTTTGCCTCTTTTATTTTAATTTCTCTGTAACGTACGGATGGCACAGATGTGTTTACACTGCACTGCGTGCATGATTGCCTTACATTCCATTAAGCCATTTTCTTATTCGCATTTTTGGCTGGTAGTGGTAGGTGCTACTCATAATAAGTAGGAGGAGGATCTTTGATGGATTAATTCAAAGTATTTTTTTTAATCAACAAATTATGTCTAAAACTGTTATAGTAACTGGGGCGGATTATTTTTTTATTTTTTTTAAAAGCCTCACTTTTTAAGAATAAAGAAAAAAAATAAATTCACAAACAAATCTCATATATAAGACCTAAAGATCACAGTAACTCAATTTTAATTGCTAGACTAAAACCTTATTGACTTATTAGCATTGATTTATCGACTTATTAACATCGATTGCTTAAACATTAGATTGTACTTTACTACAATGCCGTTTATTTTTGTTTCCAAAGAAAAAGTACTCCTATAACTACATTAATTTAATTAATGTCGACTTCGAGAATGACTTTAATCTATTTTAATATGTGAGCATGAATAATTAATGATTATAATTATATAAGCTGCCGTCTATTTAGCTTTATCGACATCTAATTATCTAAATCACTTTTAATCAAAAGCCATTGCCAGGCTGGTGCGCCTAATCATAATAATTAGATGTGAAATGATTTTTGAGAATATTAAAATGTGCTTAATTTTGACTATGTAGCCAAAACATACAATTAATTAATTATTGCATTTGTAGCATATATGATTAGGAAATAAGTAATCTAGACTAATTTTAAAATTATTATAAAATGATCAAACTTCCAATCAAAATTTAATTATTTTACCAGCCTCTCTCATGCCGGTGGGACAGCTTCGTAAATTCAGTCAAGGATGAAGGGCAAATACATAGCTGCCGGCAGTTTGATAATGAGAGGGTATCAGCTGAAAAAGTTTAATGAGGCCGACAATTTAGGCCCGGCCCAGCTAAACTGTAATTAAAGCCCCTGTGGCCCTCCGCTCCTCCCTATCACTGAATACGGATAATTCACTGACTAATGGACTAAGGTGGTGTTCGATAAAATTGAGTAATTAAGATCTGAATAATTAATACATCTTAATAAATTAGATCATCTGAATGAAATAACATCTGAATCTAAAAAATTATTTGATAACTAAAAAGTGTAAAACATCTTAATGACACTATTTTACCATTTTAACCTCTGAATTATTTAAAAAATTTATTCAAATGATCTTAAAATTTGAAATTGAAGGAGTACACTATTTATTGAGACTATTTTTATCCATAAATTTTAAATAAACTATTAAGAGACATCTCTTAATAGTTAAGATTTAAGTTTCTGTCTTAACGATTAAGAGACAAAAAAAATTTATCAAACAAGATTTGTCTCTGATCGAATTAGAGGCAGGTGAATTAAGAGATATTCAAACACAAATAAACACCACCTAATTGTCATGATGTATATACATGGCACTCAGCGGACAACCATAGTCTAATTTTTTTTTTAGATATTTAATAATTCTATGCAACTTTTACTATTTGTGCTCCATTGTGAGAATAAATTTAACAAATTTTGTTCTATTCGTAAATTTCAAAGCTCGTTTAGTACTCCCTCAATTTTAAAATTAAAGATACAATTTAATTTTTAAAGTCAAATAACGACATATTAAATTTCAAACTGATGTAATTTTTTTTAAGTTTAATTGATATAGTTATCATTATATCATGAACAGTTAAACATCTAACCCGTAATCATAACGACCCAATGAAAATATCGACGTAAAGGACTGACTTTGAAAGGTCCCTACACCGAAATCCCTTTCTTAGCTATAAGAGACTAGAAGGACGGCATATTGAAATATGTAATATCGTAATTGTAATAATAAAAATTAAATTCCTTTTAATATTCTATACAAAATTCACACGTACTACATCTTTATTTATTTATGCACATAAAAACACTAGTAATATTTTATATATGAATAACTTTACTATTTTACCATGGTGAGTAAAAAGTATGCTTTGTCAATTTTATTTATTTTTAAAGTTGATGAGTATAAACACAAGAATTATATATTTCACAATTTTCCTGTAACCTTGAAATTGTTTCATGAATGAGGAGCCAAAATAAGATATGAATGAGAATGTTATATGTTGAATCGTTGATAATTAACCTATCACATCACAGCTTTTGTTCTCGTTTCTCATTATCTGGTTAATTTTACAGCTTAAACTGTTACACCATGTGACAGTTGGATGACTTTTCCTTCCTTCTCTCTCTCTCTCTCTCTAAAAAAAATTCTACATCCATTTCAAAATTAAAGACACATTTTAATAGCACAGTAATAAATACTACATCCGTTTCAAAATTAAAGACATTTTAAATTTTTAAAATTAATTTGTGAAATCTTAAAACTCAAAATTGATATAATTACATTCAAGTTTTAAAAACAACAAAGATAACAAAAATGATAATTAATAATACTTCATAGTTAGTTTACAATTATTATATTTGTTTGTATTAAAATAAAATAACTTCATGTCAATTTTAAATATTAAGATTTTGCGAATTGACTCAACATATCTTTTAATTTTAAAACGGGATAATAAAAAAAAGGAAAAAGTTGAAATTCAAATGCAGCTATTACTTCCTCTGTTCTCAAAATGCGAGTCTAACTTAATAATGTCAATGTCAATTTAATTAATAATTCATGAGACTCCCGTTATGAGACAAATAGAGTACGAAACCGTCATAAGATCAGTTACATTATTTCCGGGAGAGAAGGAATAAGACTTGAAACTCAGTTGGCACACGGACTCGTTGATAACAGCTAAATAGCTAATGGGCTAATGACAAAACTGTTCCTCCAACTTTGGACGAAAATCAATTTGATACTCAAAGTTTGGGAATCTTCAATCAATACCTCTAAGTATTTTAAAACAACAAATGTGTTCCTTTTTGACCGGACCAACCAATTTTCGCCGGAATACTCGTCGGAATAACTACCTTTTTTTGTACTTTGACCTTCTCAATACATTTAGTTTGTATTTGACTTGTATTTAATAAATATTTTCTCAAATAATGTTATTCTTTATTTTATTCATTTCTTCTAACATTTAAAATTAAAAAATAAAATAAAATCTTAACATTATTTATAAAATCAATGACAATAAATAATAAATTAAATATAAATATAATTTCCCTTTTGAGTGACACATTTATAAATATAAATATTAATAAATATTTATATTAATAAATATATATATATATTTATTAATAAATATTAATATAACATAAATATTCAAAATCAAAATGAAACGTAAAATATTAATAAATATTTATTTAAAAAACAAAAAAGTAAAATAATAAAATTCAAAATTAAAACAAATAACAGATTTAGATTATCTAATCAAAAAGTAACATATATAATTTAATCAAAACGAAAAAAAAATCAAAATCAAAAACACATAACAAATTTACATAATTTAATTCCTCATCCAAATCCCTAAATCCTTCATAACAGAGATCATTTTAAACAAATCATTTTTAATTAATTAAATATACTTTAAGATTAATTAATAGCAATTGTACATGAGGTTGAACTCAATCACCCCCCACTGTGTTGCAGATGACAAGGTCTCCGATGTTGACCTTTCAAATCTCTCTCATTTATCCATCACAAACAAAAATATCCATTTCTATCCAATCCAAATCTAGATCCATCCAGATTTACATCAACTCTAACTCGATTTCATCTAGAAACTCATCGCGGAGAGGGGCAACAAAGGTGGAGATGGAGGTGAGAAGGCGGTGGTGGCAGCGAATCTGAGTTAAGGTTTGGAGTTGGGTGGAGGATCTCGATTGAGGTTTGGATCTTATTTAGATTTGGGTGGCGATTCTGAGTTGAAGTTGGAACAAAACAAAAACCCCGCCTCCATTCTCAGCTGCCAGAACTCCATCGCCATCTATTTCCTACACTAAATTAGTAAACTCATATTAATAATTGGATCTGGCGATTTTGGGTTTTTCTTTGTTGTTTGAATTCTGTGGTGTAATGATTTTTATCGGATTTCGGTAAAAATTGAATTGGATCTCTTGAGAAGTTTGGTGAATCGAAAATTATTAGTTTTCCTTATCAAAAATGAAAATGAACCGTGGGTTCGTGAATTTTTTTAGATTAATTAGTTTCAGTGGTTAAGTTTGATTATAATTGAAGTGAATTATGTTTTTAATTTTATGTTTTATTTGGTTAATTATTGCGTGTATTGGTAATTTTATGTTATATTTATAAATATTTATTAATATTTATAAATATTTATATTTATTAATATTAGTATTTATAAATGTGTCACTCAAAAGGGAAATTATATTTATATATAATTTTTTATTTATTGTCATTGATTTTATAAATAATGTTAAGATTTTATTTTATTTTTTAATTTTAAATGTTAGGGGAAATGAATAAAATAAAGAATAACATTATTTGAGAAAATATGTATTAAATACAAGTCAAATACAAACTAAATGTATTGAGAAGGTCAAAGTACAAAAAAAAGGTAGTCAAACCGTATTCCGACGAGTATTCCGGCGAAAATTGGTTGGTCCGGTCAAAAAGGAATACATTTGTTGTTTTAAAATACTTAGAGGTATTGATTGAAGATTCTCAAACTTTGAGTATCAAATTGATTTTCGTCCAAACTTGAGGGGACAGTTTTGTCATTAGCTCATAGCTAATTGACCTGTTGGGGGATAGGCCCAAATGGCCCAGTCCAACTTAACTGGGTCCGGGCCCAAGAACTGCCCGACCTTGACCCACACGAGGGGAAGTGGGTTAAGAAAGTTAAGAGTACACTTTCTAACTGAGAACTTTACAGAGCCGTTTTTCAAACAGTATAAATGTCGGTCGATGGGACATCTCCCACCAACCCACATGACCTTGGGGTGATGTGAAAGGTTGAAGAGAGAGAGGTTTAGAACTATAAAAGGGAGCCTCACATGATAAAAGAAATTTAGACACTTTAAACTCATATAATTGACAATTTATCTCTTGACTCTATTCACTAATACCTACGCCAGAGAAGTCTCACGACAACACATAAGAAGACGTTTGTGCAAGTACGAAGGAACCAAGGCCCACAGTTGGAGACTTATCCCGAGGGCTAGGTTGTCATCGTATCCCATTTCTTGCTTTTCCCTAAATATAAAGGCTAAAGACTATTATTGAGTTTAATAAAAAATATAACGAACATTTGACTATTATTTATAAATTTGTTTTCGGTTATTGACTTGTTAAAACATTGTTATCACAACCGGAACCAGAAGCAAACAATTTGAGTTTTTTGAAAATAAATTACAAGCAATTTGAGTTTTTTAAACAAAAAATATTTCTATAAATCGAATAGAGATTCTCAAATGCTGGAGTAAAATTCCAGAGATTCATTTTCCCATATCCAAGTCCACCCTTATTCCGTAGAAGAATACCAAGCTGTAGTCAAATGTGTGCGTGAACAAATAATGATTTGGGTACCTTTCGCACAGGGATAAGATAAAGTTCACACCTCTACAAAATGCTTGATACAATATTTCGACTCGAATGAAATACAAAAGCTGAAAATCTGTAAGAAGAATCATTCATTAACATTTAATTGAACTTACACAGAACCAAAATCCAGGGCAAACCATAAAAATAAAAAAAGGAAAAATAACTTACTGACCTGGATAACATTACTGAAGATAAACTGCTAATTTAATTCTGTGGATTTTACGGAAAATTTGGTAACAGAAAATTACTTACAGCCTACTCCTGTGAAACAGAAGCAGCTTCTTTCAGACATGATCTCATGATCTTCCCAAGCTTGGAGCAAGCACTAAGGCACAGTTCCATAGCCTGTTCAATTGGAAATTATATTAGTTTCCTACACCCCCACTAAAGATTTTCATATATTCTACTATATCTAACAAACCCACTCTTTATATCCCAAGGTAACTTCTTTTTTGATTTTGGACAGAGATATATCCCAAGTTTTCCTTGATATTTGATGAATACTTGTACGCATTCAAAATTAGACATAGAACCCCCTCAAAATAACTTTAAAATGGACAGGAACGAAATTTGATTCCAAGTTGGACATTCACACATGCAAAGCATGGAGATTTAAACTTGTGAAAACACTGCAAAACATGCTGACTGCAAGTTTGCAACTCGAAAGAGAAGGACTTTCTGAGAAGGGAGTCCAATCAATTGAGCTTTCAAAGGCAACTTTTCATGCGTGAGAGGGTATTCCATGTGCGAGGGAATAGAGCCAGCGTACATATGCTTCATACTACGTTCTCTTATAAACTAAATGCCCATTTAAAGTGTAACAATTGCAAAGAAGTACACACTTAAATATAAAACGGATAAATTGCCACATACCTCATGAATTTTTGGGGTTGACCATTCTCCAGTGATAGTAAGCTGAGTGACCTCATTACGAGACGGCATACTAGAAATCAGTAGGCTTCCATCCTGGTAGTTTTCTTCCTCCAAAACAGGATCAATAACAAGGTCCTTCCCCAGACAAGACTAAAAGCCAAAACGTACATGATGCGAGTTCAAGAACGAACCATAGATAAAAACCCATCATGTAAAAACTTGTCTAAGAACCATCATCTTATTGTGCCATCTAAATGAATTAGTAGTATTTTAGGTAAAAGATGACCAACTATAGGGACTAACAAATTACACATATATCTAGGACTCATACATAAAGTTGAGTTACTTGATGCGTCCTCTATAGCACAAACATGAGATAACCATGTTTGCAATAAATATGAACACAACGAATGAATAAATACATAAGCAATTTTTAGTTATTTATAGAGAAGAGTTACAAATTACTTTATGATTTTGAAATAAGCAACAATACTTTGGAAGGGCCTCTAAGAGTAGATCCTCAACCTACCTTCATTCAAAATGATCTGAAAGTAAAAGCGCACATGGAAAGTTAAAATTAACCTTTCATTCCCATTTTACCCAGGTCCAGAAATGGATTCTTCATCTAAGTTACAGTGCTTCTAGCCAATTGTGAAGTATCAGCATGATCACCAAAATGGAGCAAGGTTTGTCAAATATGATCAAACATACATGGAGAGCGTAAAGGTAAAAGAGTTCCACCATAAAAAGAAAAAAAATTCCACCATGAAGCCAAATCTTTTAAAATATCACCTCCAACCATAGTACTTTACCCCCCCCCCCCGGGGGGGGGGGGGGCAGGTGGCAACAGCGTGAATAATAACGATTGCAATAAAAATATCCTACTAAGAGTTATGAGATCCTAAGTATCTTTCTTCCAGTATTGATTGGCTAAAATATTGACTAATAGAAGTTTCAATATTAAATTCTTTGTAATAAACCCATCTATATACAAACAAATATTTGTTTCATTTCTGTTCTCCATTTGAATGCTGCATAAATTGTCTATAAGTGGGAAAATGGGATGTAAACTGATACCTAGCAAGTGATATAAAGCTTACTTTATGCTTAATAATGAAAGAAATGGGTCAATCAAGACACTTACCACAGAAACTGAGGCAATTAAGTCATACAACATGATCCCTGCATCAGCTAGAGCAAGACTGGCACATGATATCACCACAGGAAGATCACCTGTAACTATCATATAGTAAGCTCATATAGTTTACATAGAGTAAGACACTCCACTAATATTAAGCTGTGCCATTACTACTACAAATATAATTATCACATTTTGACCATTAGTTTTTGAGAACTGTGGGTTTAACAATCCAATACGCAGCTCAGTCAGCTAGAGCATACCATCAGAACATTATATAAGCAAGTGGATAAGGAAATCACAAATAACTCAAAAAAGAAAAAGAATCAAGAGAAACAATTTAGGCACGTTTAAAGCAGAAAACCCTCTCAGTTTTCCTACTGTATTAAACCTTAACTTTTAGGGCATAAAAGGTCATAAACTCCGAACATTACACAATGATCACATGTAAAATGCAGAACTTACTGCCACCCGATTCCAACACCAATGCAAAAACATCAACAGTTGTCTTAGGGAAAGTATCCAGTATTATAGCACCTTCCAAAGCTTTATGTAGCGTTGCAGAAAATTCTTTAGAATCTGATCCCTATCATATGAAAACCTTCAAATCTTAGATTAAGACGCGGAGAGAGGGATAGTAAAAAGGAAAAGAAAAAGAACAAATAAAAAGAGAAAGGAGAAAAGGACTGCGAGTCCAAACTGCCAACTGACCTGTCCACGAATCGGGGTAGCAAAAGTTGTGTAACTGACATTACAATTCAACCGCCCTATGTCACTGTACAGCATTGCTTTCTTACTTTCTCTTGGTCCAAATCTGAACAACAAAGACCATCACAAAGATTTAGCCATAACCATCTCAATGGAATCAATTTAAAGATATGGAAGTCATGACCAAGACGTGCTCATACGTTCACATATTAACAAACATTATATCAAAAGAACATCACAAAAGAGCCTACTTTCTTATATATTTGTGAGTATCTTATAGGCTCTAGTATTACTTTAATTCATGCCATTGTATTTCCTATTTATACAAGTTTACACTCTTATGACTCATCCATTTACATTGTGCATATAAATATATGGCTGTATGCGCGCGTGCACACGCGGATGTGTGTTTGGCATGATTAACTCTTTTTTTTTTTGATTTTTTGTCTTTTCCAATTGTATACCTACCTACTGATTGCAACAAACATAAATTAAAGAAAGTCTGCGGCGCTGGGAACTGGTAATCATTGTAATTTTCCACGTACAGGTGCATAATTTCCTCATTCACCCCAATCCAGAAACTTAAGTTCAGCATGTTTAGAATAATTTTTTCACTATTCTGCTAATTTTTTACCATGAGGTAATTTTAAAGAATAAGGGGAATTGAAGCTCCTAGATAGAACATTAATCTTTATAGTGTGTTCCTGCAACTAGGTCAACAAAATAAGAATTCATCGTATAATTAATTAAAGAAAACATCACGACAACATGTTTGATATACATATGCAAATTCATATTTATAAGAGTCAAAAAGTAAAATGGCGAGGTCCCTACAAAAAATCTCCGAAGATGAGGGGGGAAAACTAATTCTTACACGGATACAATGACCTTAGTATTTCCAAACTCTGCATAAGCAGATCCTGATGCAGAATTCACTGCACCGGTCCTTAAAACTGCATATCAACAATAAACCAATGAGTTATAAAGCTAATCATAGATCAATATAATTAAATCCACTAATCATAGATCAATATAATTAAATCCAATAAAAGCAGTGGAAATAAATATGAAAGAGTAGTAGGATTCTTAATAGTCTATGGTTCCTTCATAACATCAAATGTAACTATCCAAAACTTTTTCTCCTTCTATAAGGAGTCCCAAGTCAAAGTGACCTATCATAAGAAATGGCATGAACGAATTTGATTCTTTCCAAAGTTGACATCATGGGGCTAAAAGTTTTAAGTCACAATTAGATTTATAGTTGGAGGACTTGTCACTTGATTGGAATGAACATATTGATTTGGACATTTTAACTTTCTGAAAGGCGAACGAGACTAGAATACTAGATACCTTGAACTTTCTTTGATGGTGCATAATGTTCTAAGTGTTCCCTATAACTTCAGTTGCATTGAAATTGACCTTTAGTAATAGAGGGGAAAATAATTGGAAAATATCACACTAGTCTTTTGCCAAAGAATCTCGAAGCCTTGTGAGAGAAGGTAAAGTCGGTGTCTTCTATCATAAATGTGTTTATTTTTTATGTAATTTTAGATGAGTCGAACGATGAGGACGAGGGACTTGTTGAAGATTTTGAAAGTCTTGTCATATGATTAGGTGATTCCCTTTGTATTAGTTATTTTATTGTTATTGTCATATTAAATTTTGGTTAATTGTTCGTAACATTAGTAGAGTCATCATAGTCTACTGCTCTTACGAAAAATTAAATATGGGGATCCAAAACTTTTTCTCCCTATTTAGTTATCTGTCTATTACAGAAGCATGATTACAAGTTTGCTTTATGATTTACAAATGAGGAGCATTCTAGAAGCATTCTCTTATATTATATAGCCTTTGAGCTATACAACCAATGGCTAGGATCAGTCCTAGTGGAAGGCAAAGAACGACTATCTATAATCATTCTCTAAAATATCTAAGATACTTACAAAATATAGTAATCCCATGAGTAAATCTAAAAACTAAAACACTCTATTAAACACTCTAGTACGTAAAAGATGATGTCTTGTGGGTGTCAAATAAGCGACAACATGACATAATCTCATTGAAAATGCTCTTATTGTGACAATACACTTGAAAACAACTCAACCAATTTTAATCATATCCCAGTTATTTTTGACTATATCTCATTACAAAGTTATTCCCAGCGTACCAAGTTACTAGATCAACTTATTTTTTACCAACTAAGCTATTCGAAAATACCTAACCTTACTGTACACCATTCCACAAAACTGGCATTTTTCGCACCCAATTTTGTTCCACGCACCACATCGAACCGATAACATTGGCCACAACTTCTACTCCATAAATCAAAATCCCAAAAGGTGTACAAATCTCTATACTGCCTATTGCATCTACCAGATTTTTAGAGGACATAGTGTTACCTAAAACACGATTCGTTTTGGCTCGTGAAAGTGATACAGATACGTGGTACACTATAACTAAATCGCGGTACATTAGCGTATCTTTATACAAGTGCTTTTAGTTAGAAATTATCTAAAAATCTAAATGTAATTAACCTAAATTTATACGAGATTTTTAGTTGAATAAACAAGTGGATTGTTTTTAGTACAAATGTGATGTTAAAGCGTTCCATACTAATACTAAGTTAGAATATTAAAATTTATGCAATTATATGTAAAATACAATGAAATTTTTTGGTACACTAAATTTTTGAGAATATTATTAGTACGAAAGAGTACCATGTTTGGGTACACAAGTACTAATATGCAGTTCATTAAGACAATAAGAGAGACAGAAACAGAGAGAGTTGTATTAAATAATATGACATAGCCAAGTACAAACTGTGCAAACACTTAAAACACAAATTGTTCACCATTACGTCTGACATTAAAAAGCAGGCATAAGTTTTCAAGACATAACAAAAACCAATGTTAAGAAATTTCAATACCACAATAATGGTAAATAGTAAATAGCGAACTTAGGCTTGTAAATTGCAACACCAAATAAAGAAAATGCAAAGAGTAAAACTCCAAATACAAATGAAATTCAATTTGGAAAAGTATCACAAATCATAGTCTAAAAAATGCTAATACAATAATGTCAGCACCAATGTAATTCTTTGTTTCTAAATTCTAATCAACAAATTGATTTTCTATCCAAAAAAGATTGATTTCAATACACTGTCATCAACAAAGATACAGTCTAGATAGTCTTTGTAGAGAAATCACTGTGATGCATATAACCTTATGCCCTTGATCACGCAGAAACAACATCAGATACCATAAACTGCCTGTAAGTACAGTTGAATGCAGTCAAAAAAACGATTTTGGAAATGAAAAACTTCATTTCAGCTTTGAATGAAAATCAGATGAATTGCATGATCATTCAATCAAGCTATTGGGGGAACATAAGACTGAACAGTGGAAAATCAAATTAAGAAATAAATATGAAGAAACGAACAATGAGATGATTAAATGTAAAAAATTGAAGAGATCAAACAAAATCACTCCACGTGCAATGAAATTAAGTATCTACTAAACATGGCAAATAAGAATGAGGAGAGAGAGAGAGAGGCTTACAGGCAGGGCGGCACTGGTGGAAGCCACGACCGTCGGGACGAACCCAATCAACATCGGTAAAAATGGGAGCTCTCTTCTTCTTCTGAGTTGTCGGCGACGGAGAATAAGTCGCTGGAGTTGTATTAGCTTTTCCGGCCATTACCCTCTCCTGTCACTATCCCGTTGTGTATAGAAGAGACAGAAAAAGAGAGATACCAAATAATATACTGTATATAACTTCTTCTTCTTCTTATACGGAGTGAGAGCTCTTTTTCTCTCTCACTTAAGTGTGCTGGATACTGGTAACTGGTGCCAGGTTTTTATTGTGCTGCTCAGAATTTTGGGCTTGGTCAATGTTTTGTTTCCACTTACTACCACACCAGGCCCAGGAATCGAAAGCCCATTTTCTATTTTATTTTTTATTTTTCTGATAAGTGAAAATAAAATAAAAATAGCCAAAACATGACAACACAACTGTTAAAAGAATGAAATTTTATTTGGGAATTTATATTTCGTAAAAATGTTAGTTACAAAAGATTCTCATTCTCCCTCACATAAATATCAATTCCCTTTTATATTTTACTTGACCTTTGTTAAACAATTAACACCATACGGAATTGCTCGTTTAAAAATATATTTTTATTTTAAGCTTACCCTTAAATTTAATAATGTTTAGTATAGTATTGGTAATTTAATGATAAATTGCAATGATAAAGGTGAGGATATTATGTGATTTATATTATTATTACTAAATATTATTCCTTCCGTCTCTAAAAGGATGACTAAAGGAATAAAAAAATTTGTTTCTAAAAAGATGAGTTAAAGTGCATAAAGTGAATGGTAAATATGTCATTTAGTGGAGTCCATTAGTATATAAAAATTAAATTCATTACTTTATGTAATATTATAAGGCCACTAAAGATAAATTAATTATTTTTTTTACTCTCTTTCTTCTATTTTTATTTTTTTAATATGTGTGCAAATTATATTTTGACAGTAAGTTTAGAGACAAAGGGAGTAAACTCTTGTCAATTTCTAATGTAGAACGGACGGATACCATTTCATTAAGACCTAAAAATATTTAGTTGAGGGAAAACTAAAGTGACAGGAAAGTGAGTTGAAGGTTATAGTAGTTACTTTTGGTACTTGAGGGAGCAAGGTGTCATAACTCCTAAACTATAGGGCACCAAAATGTGTAGTATGATAGGAAAAAGTAATTTATTTTGCAAATCAAAATATCCATATTTTGTTATTTGCTGGAGTTCATATTATTACTAAATGAGTTAAACTATGAAAGTATCCCTTAAAGTTTTACAAAAAAATTTCTTTTAGTCTCAAAGTATCAATTTTCTTAATATTGTTTCTTCAAGTTTAAATTTTTTACAAAATTGTTCCTTTTTGACATATTAAAAACAGTACAGGTCAAATTTCACGTTTTAGATAGTCTAATACACATTTGACCCATTTCAAACGTATAGATACAACAATATATATGTTATATAAAACGTAAATAACATAATTAGCAACAATTTCGGACATGTATGTGAAGAATTTTGACCTATAATTTCATCAATATGTTAAAAGAAAATATTTATAAAAAGTTTAAACTTGAAAGAACACAATTGAAAAAGTTGGTACTTTGGGGCTAAAAATAAAATTTTGTGAAAGTTTGAGGGTCACTTTTATAGTTAACCCTTACTAACTTACACGAACATACACATTAAGTAAAATAAAATAATATAAAAAATGATATAAACGTCGACAAATATTTGACGAAATTAGATTGCGACCAACGTAAAAATGTGATAAATAAAATAAATTAAAATGGGTCTTTCTTAATTCCTACTTATCTCATATATAATAATTCGGTTGAAAACTTTTGCAATGCATAGCAACACTTAAAATAATATACCCTTCATTTAAATTACTAAATGAAGGGTATAAATGCGACTACGTTAACATTGCAAAAAAATTCAGATATCTGACATTCTGTTAAATTGTAGTGCTCTAAGCTTAATCTGATGGAGAATAGGTGTAGCCAAGCAGTAACTAAAACAGAAACTGGCTAGGCAATTCAAACTACTATAAAATGTGTTAATATATACTTCCAATATGTAAAGGAGATGGAAACTAAAGAGTATAGACTAGATTCTGCAATTGTTTCACATTGATCACAAAAATCTCTAAATCATTATCCAAATTTAGCGCTGCATATCACCCCTTTGGAGATAGAGGCTCAGGCTCACACAGTGGAGGGCAACAACTACCAAAATAGTCCACAACAGCAGAGAAATCGAAAACTGCAAATTTGATGAAGAGAGGGAGAATGTCATAAAATGTGATGTTCAATCTTCACTAAATTCACTAATCAAAATCTGAGCAGTTAAGGAAAAACTTACCAAGATTCGAAAAATCCTTGACGAGTTGATAGTGCATCTATCTTTCTTCGATTCATCTACCTAAAAATGTCAACACTTGAGCAACAATTCGGACAACTACCAGTCTACTACTAAAGCTCGGGCAAATTGTTATGTAAAAGCAGTTGCCTCTGATGATTGTACCAAAATTTATGCAGCAAGGCTGTATTCTGCATAAATATGCACCGCATGAAACTGATACAAATATATATCACTTCTTCTAGTACAAACAAAAGGGAAATTAATATACAGATTTTTCCAGTAGGTGCAATATTATCTACAATCAAAATGATACAATTTGTTCTTTCCTCCAACTATCAAACTTTACATCATACTTTAAAGAATGAAATAAATTATCAAATTCACGATAAGTTACTATCTTTTTGACATGAAAAGCAGAAAGAAATAAAATTCAATCCAAAGTGACAAGTCCTTCCATGCTTCCTCCCAAACACATTTGTACTTATTTGTTTGTTGGATACTCTTGATTATAAGGGGAGCCTCACGTTTGGAACACTGAAGGTTTCAAGCCGGGGTTCAGTTAAGTCCACCATTTCATCATCTTGTGAGCGGAAACTTCTTGCATTTGAAGTCAAAAGGATCTGTTTGTCTACACACTTAGAATCTGTGTCTTCTCCCTTCACATTCTTTTCAATACAGAGAGTGCGATCAATAATTAATGGCAATGAACATCGAGGTGACCATTTATTGGATTTGATTCGCCTAAGCTCCTCAGCCTCAACAACATCCTGATATTGTTTCTCAGGTACCTCAATGGCCGGCTCATTTTTTAGGCCACGAGTAGAGGAGCTCTGCACACATTATAGATAAAGTTCAAATGCTGGAAGTGTTCAAAATGTGTAAGAGATCGAACAAATCACTTGGGCAAATCCAAAGGAAACAATGAGAAAATTGAATAATTGCACAGTAACATAGACTTGTTAATCATCTGAGTTCTTTTGGAGGCATTGAAGGAGATGGAGAGTGGTCACAGTAGATGAAGTTGGGAAAGAATGGAAAGGGGCAGATGCATCGAGTCAAGACAAATGCACAGTTGGAAAAAAGAAGCCAAATCAAGGACAAATTTCAATAATTAACTGAAGATGATTACCCAAAATGACAAATATTTGCTTTCAAAGGGTAATATTCCTTCGTGTCAATTTCTTTTTCTGAACCAACATCATTACATAAGAAGATCCTTTTCTTCTTTAAAAATCATATAAGACTACTTTAAGAAGTAGAGGCCACCAATAAAGTCGGGAGGAATATCAGAAATCTTTCTTGGGGATGCACATCATAGTGCCAAAGAGGGGAAGGATATCCAAGACAAAAGCTATACAATAATTTAGTCAAGACGATTAAGATACATGCTGAAATAGTCATACCTGAAAAAGATTTACAGAAAAATTTCTCCTTCGAGATTTTTCTGGGGCAATAGTTGACAGGATTTGAACAACCTCACTCATGGTTGGTCGAGAGTCAGGATCCAACAACAGGCACTCCTTCGCTAGGTAAGCCATTATCTGCATCTCTTCTTCTGGGTAATTCCCTTGCAGATGTGGATCAGGCAACTCCAAGATTACTCTCCTGCTATCTTGCAACCGAGGGGTAGCCTGAAATAAGGTAGAAATCAGAGATGTCATAATTTATATCAGATATAATCAAGAAACCTTAGCCCTCAGTCTAGAAGTAAGGGGAAAAATTAGCTTTAGAATTTTCTATTCAACCACATGACTACACCTCAGTAAGGAAAACATAGATGTTGATAAAAGTTACAAGAAAAGTTGATGATAACTAATGTCTAACACCAAGACCTATGCCAAATATGTTTGCCAAGTGGTAGTGGCCTCTCGATAAGTGCCTCTCATGTCATGGATTCAAAACACTGTAGAAGCAATTTGGACCAGGTGGTTTTACCACCGCCATCCGAAAGATAGTAGCTGCGGGTGCTTCTGTTGATAGATAAATATTATGTGTTTTTGTGTGTATGCAGAGAGTAATATACATATATTATGCATATAACCTAGATTCCTGAAGTTCCTAAGCTTCCATCAAATATACCTAATTAACTTAGAATATAGTTATACAACCCGCATAACATTTTAATTTTCATGCACGAGCATCAGGCAATACTTTGTCTCTGATTATTGCTTTTTTCCCATAGTTCTTGGGTACTCAAGACCCTTTAGTCATAAAAGGCTAGTAACTAACCCAAGTACATCATCTCTCAAGTTGTTTCTTTTCTCATCTGTCGGGTCCCTCTTACTTCCCATCAAATTAAGACCAAACCTATAATCCGTAAGCTAAAATTCAGTTTTTGGAGGCGCTAAACGATGAGATGGTGGCTTCTACATGTTTTATCAGGTGAAGTTTTTTTTTTTTTTTTTGTTGGGGGTGGGGTGGGGTGGGGGGTAGGGGAAACACTATCAAATACTTGGACAAGTATAAGGTTTTGAAAAATTGAAAACGGAAAATTGAAACGGTGTATGAGCTTCCATACCCATATGACTAGGCTTTCTTCCCCCTTTTCAGGTGACTTATGAATAGGATGTCGACCAGTGATCAATTCAAGAAGGACTACCCCAAAACTGAAAACATCTGACTTAAGAGAAGCTCTTCCAACAATTGCATACTCAGGTGCAAAATAGCCAAAAGTCCCCTGCATTCTAGCTGGAGAACTTGAACAGCTTGGTAGTCCATCATTTATCAAACGTTTAGCCATACCTAGATCAGTAATCTGCAAGCAAATATCAACTAGTTAACTAGGGAATAGTAACCAACAAACTAAATGGCACAGTAGGAAAAATAACTACATTTTGCTGTCTTGTCTTTTAACACTGGAGCTGAAGATATGACCTCATCTACCAGGCCCCAATTCCAATTCTATGGCTTGGATTCCGCGCAACCAAACACATGATACTTGACTAAGCCTAGTTGGCTCAGCTATAATCAACATATATTCAGTTCTTTGCCTCCATTTTATGTTGTTGGAATGAATTATATGCTGTCTTACCTTAGCTCTCCAGTTCTCATCCAATAGAATGTTCGTAGATTTGACATCTCTGTGCAAAATTCTTGGCGCAGCTGCTTCATGGAGATACTCCAATCCTTTAGCAGCTCCAAGTGCAATTGCAACCCTAGTACTCCAGTCGAGGCGTTTTCCTAAAGGACCATCCAGATATTCTCTCAGATTTCCATTGGGCATGTACTCGAATACTAGTAGCCTCTCCACATGTTTTCCTTGGTTTTCTGAGCAAAACCCAATCAAAGGCACCACATGACAATGATGGAGTCTTGATATAAGTTCAATCTGAGCCAATAAAGAAAAAAAAAATACTGTTCGTAAAATTTAAGACAGTAGTGTGAAATATAACTATTCTTTTGTAAGTTGTAAATCTACCAGAAAGGATCAGAAAACTAAAGGCTTTTGACAAATAAACTGATAATTTTGGCAGATAGATTACCTCTGTCAAAAAATCAGATTCTGCATCTGGTCCTCCCAGGGATTTCATCCGCTTAACTGCAACAATTCCACCATCTTTGAGATGACCACAGTAAACGTGGCTGCTTCCCCCCATTCCTATCAAATTAGAATCGGAGAACTTATTTGTTGCATTTTCCAGTTCTGAGTATGAAAACTGTAGAAGTGTTCCAGGTATTGTTCCTGTATTGCTTCTGAATAAGAGTGAAGCCTTCTGAATGCATCCTGCAGGATACGGCGGAATAGGTTAATATTTACTGTGATGTGGAAAACCGCAATTACATAGTGCAATGATATAGTGCTTGGGCTACCATGATAATAACAAGTGATAGAACCAAACACAATCAGTTGTGCAACTTATAGTGAATATTACCATCTCTCTCAGAACCAATTGGTGGGATGAAGACTATGTAGGCGGTAGGCCTACATTTTGTTTACAGTGATGTTGAAATTTAATGCCAAGTTTAGCTAAAATGAATCAGGTTATATTATGCTGCTACATTTTGTATACACTATTGACCAAAGTAAAATAAACAGGAAAACCTAGTGATAAATGTTTCAATTCAAACTCTTAAAGAACAAAAACATAACTAAATAAAATTTCATAGTTTACCGGTAATAGGATTGGCAGGAGAACCTATATAAACTTTAAATTCAGGCACTGAAGTAGCTGTGTGGCTTATTAGGTTGGTTGTACTGTTGTAACTTGATTCTTTGTCCGATGAGAATACAGGCTTTACAAAAGAACATTTGTCCCTTCGAGAAACATACCATATAACCGAAGCAATAAAGACAAGAGTTGTCAGTATAACACATAACAAGAGAATGACCACAGCAACTTTGCTGGAGACTCGTTTCTTTGAAGACTCTGCCTCACTTGTAGATCCTGTTAAGAGAAATGAAAAGCTACCAAGTAAGCTCATCTTTATCTGAAAAATAGTGAAAGGAATTTACATAAAATGTAGCATTTCATACTTGAAACATCAATATTAGTGGCATACAACAATATGGTAATTGATTCAACTTATTCTCACCTCTTTTTCTTTTATTTAAAACCACAATTCCATAGATAACAATACAAGGATGCATATGACTTGTGAAGTGTTTTTGGCTAATCAAGTCATATTTTTCTCTATAGGAAATATGCATTTATACATTTAGTGGTTAGATGAATAATATATAGATCAGTAACATCAAAGGAAGATACTAACCAAAAATTAAAAATAAATAACCAAAAATTAGCAAATTAACCATTTTGACTATTCCATCCTGTAGTTCATGATGAACAAAAAAGATCTTGTAGTTTATGCACTATACTCCCCCTGTCTTGCACTAATTGGAACACTTTTTTTAGTGTGTGTGACATGGATTTCAAGACGTGCCAAAAGTATATTCATATATTATATTCTTAAAATATTTATAATATAATTAAAAATACAACATTTGAATAAAATATGTACAAAAATATAATATCTAAATATGTTGTAGGCACGTCTTAAATCTATTTACACCCCCCCCCCCCAAAAAAAAAAGTTTGCATTTAATGGCGGATGGAGGGTTCATAAGTTTTCTAGTAACACAAAAAAATTATCCTAAAATCCTTGTCACCTTAATTTTTAACTTATTCTAGTGTTACCACTTTACCCATAATTTTGAAAAATGAGCACTTTGTGGCGGGGTCCAATAAATGATATTTTTGAAATCTAACTCAAGTTTTTAAACAATCTTATTACTCAAGTTTTGTGAATTGCATATTGACATTGTCCACCCATTGACATTTGACCATCTGCAGTTTTCTGTCATATTTTTAAATCTTTTAAAATAAACAATTTGCACACCGAAAGCATAACAAATATCGAAAATTACATAATGATAATACACTGGTTTGGCCACAGTCCCTCTCCTAAATTCAGCTTAAGTGTTCACATCTAAATGGCACTAGACTGCAGTTATGAAGCACAGAACAGCAGTTAGCTCACTTTAGGGAAGGGTATTATCATAATAGTACATAAACGAACCATTATTTATTCACGACTACATGTCTACAACAAAACAAATATTTATAGAACAAGAAAGCAATTGGGATCCTCTCCTTTGAGCATAATACATCTAAGAAAACAATTCAAGATGCAATTTACAAAACACTAATAATTCCATTAGCGAGAAAGACTAAATTATACTACAACTATCCTAATTTAATTGATCCTCTGTACTTGGCATGTGGTTCAGAAAGAGGGGTACTTGACAAGACTTTACTTCTGTGTCCCATTTACTCCTAAATTGATACATTGATATATGTTAAAAAGTCCACAAAGTTTTAAAAACTCTTTCAAAACTTTCAAACAATAAGGGTAATAATGTAATATAAACAAATTAAACAAGTAATGCATTGATATGTGGAATAGAGTTACCTATATATTTAAACATCCCAATATAAACAGGGTCATTTAAGTTGAAAGGGGGAGTACTAAAATAGTTAATCAACAAATTACTTAAATTGATTATTGGTAATACTTCCATGTGGCATCAGAACAATATACCTGACTTGCAATTGCAGGCTGTAAAACAGATGGCATCATGATTATCTTCAGAAACTTTAGGTAATTTATCAGCAGCACAGATGCATATCCATTTATTCCCACTTGACCCTTCTGCAGCTACAAAGAACACCAATGTAGTTCGTAAATTTACTTTACACGACGATGAAAATTTCCCAACAATACGTGATCTGATCAAGGTTTTTATTTATAACAAAATGAACAAATAATTTCTCTTACAAATATTTAAGTTTACAGTACTGCATCCATGCATTGTCACATAACTAACCACACAGGACTCTGAAAAATTTGTCCAGTCAAAATACAGAGAAAGAATAGATTTCCTCGGAAGAAATAATTGAAAGGATACTGCTATTTATATAATACTTACTCTATCATATTTAGTTTGAAGTTCAAAAATGGCCATTGAACTAACATCATTGGCATGGGGACCAAAAGGAAGGCCTGAAGGGGCAAGACTTGAACCCAAAACTAGTAGTAAAGATAATGTACAAACAAAAACATAGTGCCAAAAATAAGGAAGAAAATAAATGGAAGTGGAAAAGCCCAAACTTCAAAATCATGTAAAGATCATTTTCTCTGAAATCCTTTGGAGCAAAATTGACTAGTAAAGTAACTATCTAGAGTCTGTAGAGCTCCATGTAAGGCTAATTGGAAAACTGTGCATGAGATCATGTTTTGGTGTTTGTGGATATATAAGGTTGTGAACTAGATCTATCAAACCTGTATCTATAATATGCTACGAATTAGTCTTTAGGAGATCACAAGAAAATATCCTCATAGTCTGCATTGATTCTTTAGGTAACCAGAATGCTATACTGGTATACATCTGTTTTATTATTTCCCTTGGATAAAACTTTGGTTTTATCTGGGAACAACTAGTGTACTGAATGAGACTTCGTGAGGGTCAAACTATCAGGCTTGTACATAATTAGAAAAACATGATTTGTATATAACTTAGCAGCATAAAAGTAACAACCCATATGAATAACATAACAAAGTGTCCATACGAAATACAGAATCAGCAATATACCAGGACTACAATCACATGATGAAGCACAGTTGGCTAAGACAGCAAAGGTCTGGTTTCCTTTATAGGCAGAAGAACAGGTACATGCCCACTTGTTTTCACCAGAAGTATCAGAAAGTTCATCTGCCATAGACCAAGTCAGTAGAGCAAGTTTCTTTTTTTTCAGATTACTAAGAAAAGCAACTTGCTACAATTATTGTTGTTCTCGTAGTTAAAATAAGTAATTTCTATCAAGCAGATCCAACTTGAATTAGATTTTAATAGGGTAGAGGGCCTTCCAATCATGAATTCCACTGTTGGAAGTGCACCAGGCACAAGTTACTAACATATTACCATAGCAGATGTGTAGCTTGGACTCCTAATTATTAAGAATATACTACGAAACATAGTGCATGCATGGGGTTGATACTAACCGCAAAGAATATGTTGAATCTGAATTAAGCAAATGAGACAGGCAAGAACGACTTCCAGTTGGAACTTCATTTATACCAGCTCAAACCGGAAGCATGGTATCGCACGACACACAGAAGCTGACAGTACAAAGCCTACAAAAGTAAGAGACGGACACATGAGGCATACATAACAAATGTATTTACCACGTATTACAGAAATAACAAAAACAAAACAAAAAAAACAAAACAAAATTCTAGCACCATATATATGTACTATATATTGCAAGATTAGATGGACAATGATAGAATAATAGTAACAGATGGAGATGGGTTGGCCTTATATAGCATCAAAGAAGCATGTATTTATTTGGGTATAAAACCTACTCTATTATGATAATGGAATACAATCTTGACATAAAGACTGGAGCGCACATATAAATAAAAAAAAATTGCATGCACGGAAACTATGGATAACGGTAGGAAAAATTGAACATACATTTGGCCAACAAACAATTCAAATCTCAGTCAACATCTTTAAATATCTCAACAATATAAATGCTGAAAAAAGAAAGTGCTTACAGTTTTCCTTAAAGTTTTCCAAGCTGAAGATTTAGATTGGATTAGAGGAATTTGTTGTAGTACTCCAAAGTCCAAACAACTAAATGGTCATCTACAACACTGACTAGCTAGATAGTATGAGATAATGAACAACACCTAACAAGGTTAAATGCAAATGTCCAAAGAACAAGACATATCCAACTGTCACTAAAAAATTAGGTAGTATAGTTGCACAAGATTATAAAGATGGCTGGTCAGCCTAAACTAAATCCATATTTGAAAAGTCTAAACCTCAGAACAAACTTATATTTGGAAACAAGTGCACGTGATGGGAAAAGGAAAGGAGCTGTCAGGAAACAAAAACACCAAGTTTGCTTTGAACTCCAAAAAGCATTGGAAATTCATATGTTTGTCCTTTTTAGTGGCATGTTCAAAACCAGCACCACTTGTAAATTTGTTGGAAACTACACTGGAATGAGAATTGAAGTTAAGATCGACCGGAAATACCTTAAAGCATTGGAAGTGTAGTGATAGCAGAAGCAGATCAAAGAGTATCAAAAGATTAATTATTAAAAGTTGGGCACTCCCATCAATCCCTTACCAGTAAAAAAAAGGACAATAAGTGTAATGCCAGACATAATTATGAAAGCAATTAATTAAATAAGAAATCAGCTAGTGCATCTTCTATTTATACTCGATAAAAAAAATCAACTCCCATCACCCACCTCTTTGAAAGCAACCCACCGACAAACCCGAAAGTGACCCCATAACTAACTTAAGCTGCCATAGGCGTATTGGTATGTTCTAAAATTAGTGATATATTTTTTTTACTCGTTTTAAATTAAAAATGTATTTTTATTTTATACTATTATTTCTAACATCAAACTACTAGTATTAAAACTAATATTATGAGTACATTTAAGACCATAAATTATCTTTAAAAATAGTTGTTTTCAAAATGTATAACTTATTTTGGAACAAGGAGGGAGTACAAAATTAGTAAACCCAGTACAAAATAAGTAAAACCATAATTGTGAGGATATGGTTTTCTGCATGATTAAAACATCATTTTTCATGTTGTAATCAGTTTCCTTGCTTCTTATTATTTCTATCATACAATGACAAAGATTTCAAATTTATAATGATTCAAATGGTAACGGTTTAAAATCCGTAGCTTAAAAGGAAAGTGATGACAGTGCGTGCTGGCTTGAGATTTTGAATATAATGACGTTTGGAAAGGAAGACCTTATCGCACAGGACCCACCGGGACCCACCAACCCTGTGTCGGCCGTCGGTAGCTCAGACTAGTGATAGCAACCTGATGAGATCTTGACCCTCTGATTAAGTATAACAGTAGTATAACATGGACTGTGAGGAGTAATCAACTGTACTGCTTAGCTAAAAACATTTATTTAAAAAAAATTAATTTTTTTTTCTAACATTTATGAGATTATTAGTTGATTTTATAAAAAATGAGAATTAATTGATAAATTTAAATACTGGGTCTACTGGGCATGCATGTTTTTGTGCGATTGGACGGACTAGATCCCAATCTAGACCCTTCATTCTTTGGATGGCCACCCACATGACAATTTTTTTGTTTATTAGACGGAGGGTCCAGTCCTTTGGTACACGCTGGAGAGGATCAAATCCCTTTTTTGTCGGCAAAGTATCCTCCATTGTTGCAGTCTTGCAGAAATTAAATTTCCGGCCTCTAGCGGTGGAGATACAATATTCAAAGTCAACTGTTCATTTAAATTGTTTCTGTTTTTTCTATTTTCTGTCACTGTTAAGAAATGATAATACTTTCATTGCTAACTATAAGAGGGGAAGAAGAATATATTTGAACCCCTAAAAAAATGTTAGGGATTTTAAATTTCTAGTCTTAAATGCACTTTTACTAATGTGACAAATGATGTTTTACAAAATAGTCAATCACAAAAAATGTTATCCAGAAGTGTTACGATGAAACGTTATTTAAATTATATTTGAAAGTAAAAATTTGAGATTCAGCATTTAACTTTTTTTTTATAGAAAAGTTTTACTGCTTTTGAGTGATATTAATATAAAATATTTTTTAATTTAAAATTGTAATTTTAATATTATACCATACATATTATTTTTAAAGATACATATAAAATAAATATTTATTCCTCATATTTATAAATTTTGTAAACAAGACTTGCAAAACGGATGGAATACTATTTTTCTATTTTTGAAAAAAAAAAATACTCCTCTTATTAAAGCATCTTAGTTTAGAAGGAAAAAGACTTCGGATCATTATACAACACTATGGAGTATATATGGATGAAGATGAACAAAAACTACTCTCAACGGGATTTATTATGATATTATATAAATATAATTATTTATTCGCACCAAACATAAAAAATAATAGTATTTATTATTTCAATGATTGTATTAATTTAGTATGCTTTTAGTAAAGAAAGAATGCTTCTTTTTAGAAAAAAAAGTAACAATTATATATTCAACTTAATAATATCCAAAAATAAAAAAGAGAACCGAAGACAATAGTACGTAGGGCTCCAAAAAAAACGCTAGTTACACGGCAAGTTTCTATCTTCCTGTATATATATAGTCTACAAACTTTAAATCATCTATAAATTTGGTCCCTTATTTTTCCTGTATTATCTAAAATGTAAAAAACAAGAAATATACACTATGTCTTATAGTTTTAATTTGAAAAGAAAAGAAAAGAAAAGAAAAGAAAGTAAAGAAAAACAAAAAAAACGAAGAAGGATGTTTTGAAGTTTTTTAATAAAAGAGAAATGAAAAAGAAAGTAAAAAAAAGTGACGTGGATTTCAAGTCAAAAAATTGCTCTTATTTTTGAAAAGAAAGTTTGAGAAAAAAATAATAAATAAAACTCTCCCTCCTCTTCCCTTCTCTTCTTTTAACTTTCTATTTTTTCCTTTTTCACGACTAGAAACCTCCCGGACGCTATGTTAATGTTTGTTCTCTACTGAAAAACTATCTCCATCAACTGTCACATCATGATTGGAGAGAGTACCATAGTTGGAGAAGCACCAGATTACTGTTGCATTAGAGGTGCTCGCAGCTCGATGAAATAAAAGAAGCATTTAATTCGAAGACAAAGAAAGTGAAGTTAATCGGGAAAGAGATTCATTTAATCGGCGTACCTCTGCAAGTACCTGACGGAAAACGATGGAGAAATCAGGTGGGGTTTTGGAGCTCTGTCACTTTCACTGACTCAACTCCGGCGCCATAGCTTTCTTGTTCAGTGAATATCAAACTAGATACAATTTATTTATCAGAATTGGAAACTGGCGTTTTCAATTATGTGAGGATTGATCTCTCGTAGTTTAAGGATTTTTGAAATATAATGGTGAGCTCAGAAGGAATTGAAGAGAGTTTGAGGTGTGGATCTATGTGGTAATGAGCTCGATGGAATTAAAGTTGAAGAGTACTGGAGAAATATTTATAGCCAGCCAGTTGAGCTGAAAGATTGAAATGCATGAGGGAGGTTGAATTAATTAAGCTGGGTGAGGGCTGAGTGTGTGAGAGAGAAAGTGGGGGGTTTCAGGAATTGTGAGTATGAGATTTGATGATCAACATTCACTTTCGTGAATGAGGAGAGAGAGAGAGAGGTGAGAGAGGAATGGGGAATGAAGATGAGTGAGTTATCGTGCACTACTAGTGAGACTATTTTATAATAAGGGGTCTAATTTAATATTTTTATTACCAATTTAATCAAGTAGACTACTACTAGTATTATTTTTATAAAGGTGATAGTTCCACGCTCACATGGAAAATATATAAGAAAGAAAAATATTAAAATTTATTTTTATCAATTCCTTTTTTATTTATTCTACTAGTAGAGAACCGTTAGTAGTATATAAATAGGATAAGTTTATGTACACTACTTCAAACACTACTCCAAATACTACATTGTACATTCAACCATTAAAAAGTGGAACCTGACACGGAAATCCATGACAGGTCCTACTTTTTAATGGTTGGATGTGCAATGTAGTGTAAAATGTAGTGTTGGAATAGTGTATATAGATTTATCCATATAAATAAGGGTTTTCGCACATGTTAAGCGTCAACATCGAAGCGTTATATTATTTGTTTATGCATTGGTATCAGCAATGCACAAATACAAATGCATTGGAATCAGCAATGTTATTTTTAATGCATTTGTATTTGTGTATTACTGATACCAATTCATAAATAAATAATATAGCGCCTCGATAAATAATACAGGGGCACAAATATTGATGAATTTTTTTTAGTACTCCTTTCCTCTCTTTTTAAATGTCATTTTAGAGAAATATTTTTGTCTTTTAATATTTGTCGTTTGAAAATTTTAATTGAGCATAATTTTAGTTCTCTCATTATTTTCTATTTAATAAATAACATTTTTTTTAATCTAAGAATAATATTGATATTTAAAATTATTTTTAATAAAAAAAATATAATATTAATTATTTTTTTAATATATGTGTTCGAGATAAATAATAAGGGAGGGAGGAATAGTATTTTATATAACACACAGACAGATACACAGTAGCTTTCATTTGCTTTCGCACTTTATGGTGGGGAAGCGGATCAGGGCTTGTGGTCCCGTTTGTTTTCATTTCAATGTTTTCCTTCCACGTGGTGTTGATGAGGCCAGTGCCGGCAAGTAGCGACTCAAACTTTCACCTTCAGTTCTCGTCAAATTTTGGATGTAGTTTGGTTTTCTGGCTCTCTCTTGACCTTTTATTTTAGTAAAATTACGAGCTCTACACATTAAGGTTACGATTGTTTTGTAAAAAAATATATTATAAATTCGATTATTTGTCTTAATTTAAGATTATTTTGAATTATTTTATTTTATGATGAGAGATTAATAGTCATTTAAATAATTGTGTGGACTACTTTTTGTCATTTTTAAAGTTATTTATGAGAAATTATATAATCTTATGATAAACGTGGAATTAATAGTTTCTCATATTTTAAGTTATTAAATGGTTTTATGGGACTAATAATCCTAAATTAAGGGACTAATAGTCCCTCGTTAAAAGATTAAATTGTTCGAAGTAGTGTTAAATTAAGATAAATAGTTAAATCCGAACATATTTTTTACAAACAAACATGGCCAGATTGATATTTATTCATTTAATCTGTAAGTTTTGCCTGATTGAAGTTAGTCAAAGATATTTTAAACTCAAAATTGAGATAATTAATTAAAAATTAGGAAATAATAAATCTTTATAACGAGTAGTAAGTTTTAGATAATTTGCAATGGTCATGATTGTATTGACTAAAACGAATGAAATTCATGTCAATTTTAAACTTAAAAATATCTTAAATTGACGTCAAAATATCAATAATTGATATTATATTTAAATAGAGAGAGTAATTATTTTGGGGGAGAGAGTAGCAGAAAAAGTAGATGAACACATATTTGATGAATAAAAGACTTAAATATAGGGAGATGATATAGCCAACATGAAATTTGTTAATTTATCGTAATTGCAATTGTATATAATTAGAAAATAAATCAGTGAAAAAGGGATACACCCCTAATTCCTAAAGGATGAACAATTTAAGCCTTGTTTTTTTTAACCGGGAGAGTAGTAGAGAAGCACCAAATTCGGGAAGTGTTGCCGAACCCAACAATCAAGCCGACACTTGTTTACTTTACATACATATATGACCTCCTTAGTTACCAAAAGCATGTGAAAATGTGCCCGCCTTCCAGTAAGATAGGCTCGGCTCATAGGCTTTGATGATTACTGACATGGTAGTTGCACAATGTACACTCCTCTCATGTAAAATGAAGTGATTTAGAGACGCTGACTACATTTAAAAACAGCATATGTTTGGAAATTCATTTTTTTGACATTATTTTTAATTTCCATTTCGTGAGTAGTTTAATACTTATTTGTTTGAAATTGATATACAAAACCACACTCTTCTTAAACTTAAAGAACACACTCCAAATAAGGTAATTTTTAAATAGGTTCTCAGACTAATTTCTTATTAATTCCTATGACTTCTTATGAAAATGTTTCCTTTTCTGGAAGTAGAATCAAACATTCCCAACCCCACCCACCCACCCAACTCTTACCTCACTCAACCCCACTCATCTAGGCTTCTAGCCAGCCTTCCACACAAAAAAAAAAACAAGAGAGAAAAATCTAGAGTTCAAAATACATCTCTAATTCTGGAATAGGGAGTGACTGCTAAAATTTGGCGTCCACAATATGTGTTACAGATTTGCAGCTATAGATTTGCTGACCAAAAATGGTGTACTTAAGCGATGGGGCTATATGATCACCATATATAATAGGACTATAGGAGTGACCCAACAACCTCTAATCGCATACTTTGGGGGTAAAAAACATGTTTTTGTGATCACATAATCTTAAAACTGTCGCATCAACATTAAGAGTGGAAGGAACATAGACTGCAAATGCATAAGTAGACTTAATTAAAAGAATCAAGAGAAGATATCTCACATATTTGAGATGGAGAACTTCTCCGGTATCCCCCACAATTACAAGGCTATACCCCCATTTCTTCTCCTAGAGGAAAATAAAAATAAAAATAAAAATAAAACAACCCATTTTTCTCCTTATATACAAAACCATATATTAAAATTGTAAACCCTAAACACCCATTGGTCCTTTCTCGCCAATTTTCCTCAAAATTTTCTCATAGACACCCAAATCTTATTAATATACACAAGCAAATATACTCATTCTCACATCCCCACTTTCGCTAAACCAATTAAAGAGGCCAAAAATATTATGGGGCAATGACCATTGGCCAAACTTCAAGAAGAATTTTCAAAGATAGCACTACTGGTTACCTTGGCCGTGGTGCTGAAAATGACCGAGCTGGCCTTGGTGATGGTTGAGGTGATGGACTACCAAAGAACATTGTCTGAGATCGACTAACCATGTCGACCATGGATGGCGTCTGGTAAGCCTGCACAAGGCTTGTACTATCCATAGAATCACCTCGTGCAGTTGCCCTCTGCCATGAGTGTGAGCTCAACCCTGACAGAACATAAGCCCTTCCTGATGACTCGTATACACGACGGTTTGCCATTCTCTGTTGCATTTCCCTCAATTCAGCAACCAATGCAACACACAACTGGTCGCTAGCTTGTGCTGAAACGCTTTCTGACAATTGTTTACGGCAATGCTCAAGGATAGAAACTGCAGCAGTTAAATCACCACGTTCAGCTGCAGCTCGTGCTTCTGCCATTGCTTCTGCTGCATGAAGCCTGTTTCGCTGTCTGTCTAATTCCATTGACACAGACAACTGTCCAGTAATTTCAGGCCTTTGAATCACCACATTACTGGCTTCTTCCAAGGTCACTGTTTCTTTTGTGATGGGGTTTTTGTAATGACATGTAACTTTTACCAATGACATGTCATTACTGTATTTCTCCACAGGGACATCCATTATTACCAGAAAATCTCTCTCTTCTTCAGCATACAGATCCCCAACTTCGACAAAGCCCGTTCTTGCATTGGTCATCACACTAATTTTGTAATTTCCTGCTTTTATTGAACTAAGACGCAACTTTGGATGAATGCAATCAACTACCACCTGTAGTTCCTGTACCACAACACTTAGAAGCCCTCCAATGCATTGTGCAAAAGCATCCTGAATCACACTCTCTGCCTCTATAAAAGAAAACGTTCCCCCAGATGCTTCTGAAATTGAGTGCATTGAAACAGCATCATGATCTGCACCAAAACCAAATGCGTGAACTGGAATGTGGGGGCCTGCACCACTATCTTTATGCATGGAGAATGGGAGGAGTGACTGGTAATCAGTTCGGGAGTTAGCCCCACGAGGACTGGTTATTGTGTATGTGTCCTGCCCATCAGACAACAGAATGATACTGCTGACTGGGCTCTTCAACTTGCGGTCTGTCATCACCTTGGCACCCTTTCTCAGGCCCTCGGCAATGTTTGTCCCACCATTTGAAGTCAGCATGTTAACAGCCAGTAATGCTTCCTGCCTACCAGTGTCAGTCATCCTACGAAGGGGAAAGAGGCGGCGAGCTGTGGAGGAGAACGCAATGACTGAAAGCCTGTCAGAAGGGCCTAGGTTCTGAATCACAAATCCCATGGCTTGTTTTAGCAAAGCAAGCTTTGTACCTGCCATGCTACCACTGACATCAAGCACGGTGACAAGATCTACTGGAGCACGAGAGCTCTGGGAAACTAAAGCATGGTCTTTGCTACAATGTTGTTGTCTACTAGTAAGGGGAGCTTTGAGATGTATTAATATGTTGAAATTACGATGCGATGCTGATCTTGAAACGGCAGAAACTTCCGGGTATGTTTTTACCTCTATTGTTCCCATATAATGGTCATCAGTAGAAATATTTTTGGATGAACTTTTTTCAGTAACTTGAGGTTGGCTATCCACAAGTTCGTCATCATCGAAGACACATGGCTCAGGGGCCTGACGAAGTGGAGAAATATGTCGATTTGCATCCGCACGGGAAGGAGGGAGCCGTTGTACAACAGTCATCCAAGCATCATCTTGAGGCCAAGAACCACGATTGATTCTTGACCTTCTATTACAAAGACCAAAAGCAGGATTCTGGCATGGAACTTCCTTCCATTTTGCTCGGCAAACGGGGCAAATTTGGTTTCCATGTTTTGTACTAGTGGTGATGCAATGGAAATGGAAGGAGTGTGAGCATTCTGCAGTGAAAATAGCATGGCCTTGGCCTGGTTTCATAGTGGTCAAGCATATTGCACAAGTACTCTGCAAACAAAAGAGTGCAAGTCAAAAGCAGATCTCACACACACTGCATTCAGACCAACTTTTATGAACCGCTTTCAAATGCAGACCACATGATAATCAGATCATACGCTCATACAGTTTGCTAAAGATCAAGTAATATTGTCTCAACCCACCCCCCTCCTGCGCGCTCTTCTTCTTCTTGTGTTTTTTGTTTTTGTTGTTGTTGCAATAAGCAAAACAAACAAACAGTGTGACTATGAAAGAAAACATTTCAAATTTAAAGAACACACAAGCAGCAATGACACCAATTTATTTGTTTGTATGATAATTACAACATGAAATAAGTATTTAGTGCAGACCTCAAAATAATTTGTTTTTAACCATCATCGGACCAAGATGCCTATATGCTTAAAAGTAGATGTCAACAATTCCATTTTACTTTGAAATATAGGATAATAAAATCCATCAATTTCTTTATTTGTACTAATAAAAACCGTTATAATTAGATGTATCCCTCAGGCTAAAAATTAGATTTGTAAAATAGATGACTATTATAAATAAAATTAATACTTTGGGAGAAAACGAATATTTGAATTCTAGGAAAATGTAAACCCACCCCAGTTGAGCCAAGAAATCCCTCCACAAAGAGATTTTTTTCCGATAAAGTACTTTAAAAGACTGAACTTTTAATAACACTAAGAGCATTATTCATAAATTAGATAAGTTGTCATATGATTGCTCCCACTGGATGGCCATCATTTATCAAACATCACTGTTGTGTTAAAGACAGACCCCTGTGTTTGCACAAAGTCATATTATTCGACCTGTTGAGTGCCTCAGTGGCCACACCCATGTGGTGTAAGGCCCACTTGAGAGTTCAAGCAATGGTATCACCACCTTCTCAAAGATAATTTGGATGCAACAACTCTGTATCATACTCTATTTTACCCTATAGAAATCTTGGATTAAGTGATTACGGGTTTTAATCAGTTAACCAATTAATAAAGTCGCCATATTTAGTCAACACAAAATAAAGAATCCGCTGGTAAATTTAGTCAAATCAACCATGCAACTTTTTAAAGTAAGGGTATCAAGTAACACTAAACTAATGATGAAGCTTTTATAAAAAATTAAAAAAAAAGAGTATCAAAATTAGTAGAAATCATTAGCTTCTATAAAATTTCTACTGTTTTTCAACCCCTTACTTTGATGAGGATTGGTATAGGAGAACTCCCAATCAACGGTCTACAGGCTTTTCTAACAAATATCATCAAAAGGGGAGAGAGAAAGATGGGTATGTTTGTGGAACAGTGCAGTTGCTGACCAGGCAAAGCACTTCCTTTGGAAGTAGGGGAAATAAAAACAAGGAAATGAGTACCCACATCATAGTTTTCCTTTCATAATATGGCCAAATGCACTGGACCTTAAAGGGACTATTCCTACTAGCACTATCTCTCAACACAAAGCCATAGACCGGGTTGAAAACTACAAGACAACAATTACCCATCCCCCTTCCAATTTACATGTATCCATACCTGCATATGCATATCTACAGACCTACATCACGTGAACACACAGTCTACTAATAGACTTACCCAAACAAATACAAAATGCAATTAGATCCCTATTAACATTAAATATGTACACAATTTAACAAAAGAACAAAACCAACATAATCACAAAAGTTTAAGCTCAAACTCTCATAAACAAACAAATCAAATCATATACTCTCCCTATTCAGAATGTATCAATTGAAGATTCATAGTACACCAATCAATACTAAAAATCGAATTACTATTCACTAAAATCACAAAATTTCTAAATACTGACATTATAATCAACAGCTACCACACACACACACACACACACACAAAATTATATGTGTGTGTGTAAATTACGAACCTTGGATGATTTGGTTCCGTACTTGGGCAAACGGAGGCCAGAAGAAGACGGCGTAGGAGTAGTGGGCATCTGAAGCGGTTTAGAGTTGGAACATCTTCCCTCCGCCAGAGAAACAGACAGAGGAAGAAGAGAGGCATCGGAAAACCTGCCGTCTGACGGCGAAGAGTCATTGGTTTTGTTCAGCCCTAGAGCCATCTTTACTTTCCTCCATTTGCTTCCCATTTAGCTCGCCCTAAAAATCTGATATTTCTAGAGAGAGAAAAAAGTACATATACACAAATTCATATATATAGCTGTAATATATATAAAATTTTGTGTATAAAATAAAAGAAATAATAAAATCAGATATTCAAATGTTTATGGAGCAGTACATTCTACAAAGAAGAGATCTCCAAATGCTTGTTGTTTGATAGCTTTGGACCGAGTATATATACACATACTAGTATAATATAATGGAGTAATACATATAAAGTTTAGAGAGAGAAATTATAGAGAGAGAAAATGAGAAAGATATTGAAGGTTTTTACGAGGCTGTGAAAGAGAAGAAGATAAAAGAGAGTGAATGATAAGAGGAGAGAGAGATGGAGGAGGGGTAAATATGGAAAAGAAGGTTTTGACCTAACGGAGTTAGACTAGTTCAGAGACAGGATAAGTTAAATGAAATATTTAAGCGGCTGAATAAGGAAACTTTGAGTTATATATGCCCTTGATTTGTTTATTATTAACCTTGAATGCCACTGATTTCGGTTGAATAAACTAAACTGGTTTTGCCGGTTTCAATGTCAGCATCATATTTTTGGTTGCCGTCTATTGGTAATTGATCCAATCCAACGTGTTATTATTATAAAGGGAAATGACATTTCTTGTCATTTTATGCATTTATTTTTTTGTGGACAATAAATAAATATAAACATGTGATACCAATATTTTTATAATTTTATCCGATTTTATGCTTTAATTTTTCTGTAATTATAATTTTAATACTGTATATTAATTTTTTCGCAATTAAAATTAAAAAAAAATCACAATGCATAACAAAATTCTTATAATTAGTTACACCAAGTTTTACAATTCATTTAGGTGGTGTTTGATTGTATCTTAATACATATTAACCGTTCACCTCTTGATGTATTTTAACAGCTCACATCTTTGTATTAAGAGGTCCTTTATATAGTTAAGATACAAATATGAGTCTAAACTATTCAGAAGACCTCTTAATACAAAAATATGGACTCTTAAGATGCATTAAGAGGTGAGTTGTTAAGATATATTAAGATACAATTAAACACCACCTTAGTAATGGTCTGTTTGGCAAAATATACAAGCTAAATTTGTTTGTTTGTTTGTTTGTTTTTTTTTTTTTTTTTTTTGTATTTATGGGTCTGTTTGGCAATTATAGAATTTGTCCAAGTCAATAAGTATATAATTACTCCCTAATTTTCTTTAGTTCGAAGTGATAATCCTCCGAAGGAACAAAAGATGTTAATTACATCACATTCTATACTGTCAATTTTTCGTAATCGCATTAATAATATAGTTTTCAAAAGTATTAAATTAGAGCAGAATGTCGATGAGAAAATTAGTTCGAAGTGATAATCCTCCAAAGGAACAAAAGATGCTAATTACATCACATTCTATACCGTCAATTTTTCGTAATCGCATTAATAATATAATTTTCAAAAGTATTAAATTAGCATAAAGTGTCGATGAGGTCTTAGTTTAATGATTAAGACCGAAAAAATGTAACCTTAATTTAAGTTTTAGGTTAATTATATAGTTGATTAGTGATAAATCGGCTTAAGTCTGTTTGAAATAAAAATTAAATTCTAGACAAGTTGCATTGAAGTTCTTTTTATGTATAGAAAACGTTTACCCTATCTGTTCCAAAATTAGAATAATTTTTTTTAGTCCGTTCTAAAATTAGAGATACATTTCTATTTTAAGACTATAAAGTGACATGATATTCTTAATTTGTCATTATTTTTTCACTATTATTTTCAATATCACACTATCACAACCGAATTTCTAGTTAATACTAAAGTTATATTTGAGAATATAAAATTATCCTTAAAAGTCGTTTTTTAAATATATCTCTAATTTCGGAAGGGAATGAGTATAATTATGTGATTATTCACTTGTTCAATATTTTGGACTTCTGAGTTCTGAGTTTTTGAGGTTGCTTTCGATGTATTTTCATGTATATTAGAAAGTCTCTATGGAAGCTTTGGTGATTTTGGATCATACTCTTTTTTTTTTCTCTTTTGCCCCCCTACAATTTTAATTATATTATTATTTTATTTTTTTATATTACTATTTTTTAAGCTTTTTATTTAGTACTCTAAAATTTTATAAAATTTATATTTTATCTCAAATAATTTATACACGCAACGCCCATGCGACCTGTACTAGTGTACATAAAAGCAAGGGACAAAAATAATAATGCTTTTGATTGATGAGCACTTAGTTCCTATTAAAGTCAAGCAGATGGTCAAATCTCGAATAATTTCGGCCTAATTTTATCTAGTTTCCCACCCAATTCATTTCTCTAATTCTCTCAATTCAGTGTTGAAAAAGTTTACGGATTATTAAGGGCCACGAAGGAGAGGTTTCAACCTTATTATATAGTAACCACTAACCATTATATTTGATATCCTTCAAATTGGATATCTATAGCTATCAGATTAATAATGTTATTAATTATTGCCTAAATTGAAAAAAAAGGAAAAATCGTAAGCAAGATATAGACAACTATCGGTATAGTTAATTTTTGTTCATGGAATATCTTTGGTTTTATATCACTGTCCACCATTTATTAAGAAATTCGAAGTTTTAAGACAAACCATGACCCTTAGTACTTGTTTAAGGACACAATTGAGGATTCCCCCGGAAAAACAAGCTTTCTACTTTATGTATTGACTAGCAACACAAAGTTTGGCAGATTTAGAGAGAAAAAAGAAGAAGAGCTAGCCAACCACAGATGGACTCTTTATACTACATTACATAATGGTTCACCAGTCACCACTATGCAACACACACACACTGAGACACACACACACACACACACACATATATATATATATATATAATTGTTACTAAACATCACTAGATATAAGTTGGAAATATTTGTGATCTGAAAAGTAATAAAATTTCCTTTAGAAGTTTCTTTTCCCATATATTAGAGAAATAAAAATAAATAACAAAAATCTTCATATTTCAGGTTGAAAATCCTTTTGAATACTTTACAAATTTAAATAATATTTAATTGTTATAAATTTTGAAAATACTTGTACTAATTTAAATAGAAAAATAAAAAATTAATAAAATTAAGTATATGTTTTTAATTATACAGTTGATGCCCGTTAGCGTCAGTTTTAATCCCCATAAAAGTTGTGGTATTTGGTTTAATTAGACTATTTTTTCCAAAACTTTAAAAGGATGTGTATAAGTCGAATGAATGGTGACATAAAAATAATTGATATTTAAGTAAATCATGACTGTATATCGATGTTTACATGCATACATGTATCTAGTGGCCATAGTGGGTTTCCCTAGCTAGATGGAATCATGGAATGAGTAATCCGCTATGGTGTACTATCATTTTAAAATTAAGGACATATCTTTAAAACATGATATATTTTTTAGGAATTTTTTTTTTTAATTTTTTTTCAAACACACACACACATATACATATATATATATATGTGGTAGAAATATAATAGTAGTACAAGTACTCAATCTACATATATTATAAGTAATAGCATATTAAAATTTTCAAGTCGTTTTATCATCTAAAAATAAAAATATTTGTATATTTCTAAATTTTAGACAGATTAAAATAAAAAAAGATGAATCTTTAATTTTATAACAAAAGTAGTATATTCAGCTCATCAGCTGCATGCGGAGCAGGAGAAGATGATCACAGCAGGCTGTCATGCAAGAAAAAATTAAATTAAGTGGTAATTGAATCTGACACATAAGCAAATCCCTACCTATGGCATATATGTGGTTGCTCTGGCTACTTGTAAAACTTACGACTACTATTAATTTCTAACTTTACAAGCCAAGTAAAATAGTATGAAAAAAGTCAGTGGCTTACATCAAAATCAAATGGCTGAGCTCTTCAACCAAGTTTATGGGTACTTGGAATTTAAGACACATGCTCATGTGCCTGTGCGTTCAGGGGTATGCCAATGAATTTTTGGTTTTGGACAATATTTATATATAGGGAGATAATCTATAATCACAGTTGGTTATAGATTATTTCTGAACCAACTTATCTTCGGTCGTTTATTGTAATTATGGGATGGTCAAGATTAAAAAGGTAAGATTAAGTATTTGTAAAAAATTCTTACGAATATTAATTAGTGTCTATAGGAATTTTCTGTGGATAGTACTTTACGTTAAAAAAATGTCAAAAAATTCATTCACTCTTCTAACTCAATTTTTTCTCTTTTTTTAATTAAATTTTAAAATTCAATAACTTTTTTGCTACAAATTCAAAATTATTAATCTATATATCATTTAAAAGCTCTCATTAACATCTTTAAAACAAGATTCATTGTTGATAATTTTTTATTTAATTAAGATGACCAAAATAGGGATTAAAATTTTGTATTTTGAAATACATCATTATAAATTTTGGTTGCAACTTTTGATATTTTAACTGCATTAAAATATATCAACAATGTCTCTTGTTTTGAAGATCTTTCGAGACCTTTCCAATGACATATAAATTGACAATTTTAAATTTATAACGAAAAAGATATTAAATTTTGAAATTTAGTTAAAGTAAGAGAAAGTTTTGTGTTAGGAGAGAGAAGAAGTGGTCCAACCCTTTCTAGGTTTTTCAACTAAAAACTATCCGCAAGAAGTTCTTGCGGATGTTAATTTTTCTCCGCAGGAACTTCTTACGGATGCGAAATCTCTTCTTCTAATCTTGGATGTTCGTAATCGCAATGAATGACTAAGGATCAGTTGGCCGAGAAATGTTTCATAGCTAGTGATAACTATAGATCAGCTCCTATATATATATATATGTATGTCCATAGACTGACTAATTGATACTAATGAGTAAAATCTCTTTGTCCTTCATGATCTTATAGTAAGATTAAAGAATGTGTTAAACTATTAATAAGAGTAAAAACTGCGACAGTTAAAAAGTTGCAGCCTTTCAAATAGGAACTAGTCAATCCATAGGATACTATGAAATTACAAAGATTGTACCTGTGAATCAACCTCTAAAGTAAAATATGCACAAAGAAAGAACAATAAAGTGGACCAACTTATAAAAACAAACAATCCCTTTATAAGTAGTCATTCATAATATCAAAGAAATCTTTTTATTTATACGTATGTATCATATTGATTTTTATCTGCCTTTCAAGTGGAAAATAAATTTAAAAATTAAAGGAAAAGATGTTGATCGTATAAAAAGGGGAAACTGTCAAATAGTAAGAGTGTTTGCACTAAAGAAAAAAAAATTTACACCAAAAAATTATTTTAAGCTTAAGAAAAGTTTTTGAATGATCTCAGATTCTCACTTCAGTACAAGTTAATATTGAACATCAGATTTTTGATTAATTTGAAATGCTCAGTTGTAACATTTTTTTATGTTAAGAACAACTGAAAAAAGATGCTTAGGAATTATCAAAAGATTACTATAGTTTTCCGTATATTTGAATTTTGACCATCATATTTTAACAATTACTTTCAATACACATTTAGCGACACAATAAAATTTGTTTCAAATAATTAACGACACAATAAAATTCGTTATAAATAATTGTGTCGCGACTACTGTCGTTAAAGAAATATTTGAATCGTTAAATATATATAGGAAAAATTTGAGAATAAGTGTAATAGAATGGTCTATTCATTAAAAAAAAATTGGAACAACAAGATAACTTAATTAATTCTCAATTTTTATTTATGATTGTTGATATTATCAGAACAAAAATAATATTAATAGAACAAATATAAATTAATTGACACTTTTATAATTATTTTAACAACATTTAACATTTTATACAACTATACATGCATAAAGTATAACTCAAGATATGACTACCGACATTTTTTTTTGAACCAATGACCTGCTCCCCCGTATCCTACAAAAAGATGAAGATTTTTTTTTCTTATTCCAACCGGAGTAATTATTTGAACTAGTATTTGGTGGTACATGCATTACATGTGTAAATGTGAATAAAATATAAAATTTATAACACTAAATAGAAAGATATATAAGTTTTAAACTAAAAACGATCCAATAGTAATATAAGTAAACTTGCAAGGACAAAAGAAGGGAAATATTGTTGTGACCCGACTACACCAATGACATCGACTGTTCAAAAGAGCTGCTTTATTGATTGAGATGCTTCCCATTTTACTGCAGTCAGTCCAGCCCAGAACTAAAATTAGCCCAAGCATGTAAACATGGATCACAAATTTCTGCAGTGTCCAATTTACGTTTACCTCCTCGAGTTAACCAGGACGAAAATAGTTTGGGTCTGGCTCATCGTGATTAATTTTGTAACTTCAAATCTGGCCTCATTTGTAAATTTCGGTATTTTTCTAAGGATACAGATTTTAATATTATCGTTTTTTTTAAAGGAAAAAAAGGGGTTCTTACCTGCATTTGTGATTTTTTATTTATAGGAAGTCACACTCGAAGGAATTTGTGAAATGTCCATTTTAAGCTATAATCACATTGTAGAATGGTATTCTATACTTCCACAAACATAGTCAGTCTTGTTTATATAATTTTCGAATATTAAAAATATAATTTGGTTTATGTATATTCCTAAAAATATAAATTATTAGAATAGTAGTATGGTACGGTAGTGAAATTATGACGCTAAACTTGATTATTGAAGTTTATTTTTTATTTTTTTATTTTTTGTTATTATTAAAAAAACTGAGGGAGTATTAATTAGCTGCACCAATCTGTTCTAACTGGAATTTAATGGAGAATATAAAGAAATGTTTTGAGAAAAAGTATACAAAAGAGATATTCTCTCCCCTCTTTAAACAAAAGAGATTATTAGTATGGGGAAGAGGACTGTTTTATTTTACCAAACTTTCAACAGCTGCAGGCAAGAAAGAGAGGGAAAGAACAACGGGATACTTAAAGAGGTTGTTTTCTTCGGTATTAGAAAAACAATGAATATATATGCCGCAACAATTCTTTTTTTCAAGAGCAGAAAAATAGGTGTGTGTGTGTATATATATATTTGTTTTAAACTTTAAAATAATGACATTAATTTTTAATATGTCATTATTTATATTTTAGGTAGACTAAGGAGTTATTTGTTTATATTTGAATGAGTTTGAATCTGACCGATTAAGTCATTCATACCGTTTATTTTATAATTTGTAAACTCTGAATGCATCTGAATGTGTCTGAATGATTCATCCAAAAAATTGTGATTGAATTACTAAGAAGTAGTGCTGAATAATATTTTTACCTCCTCACCCTCATAAATAATTAAAAATTACATTTAATATCCATCTTTTTTTTACTACAAATTTTGTTGTTTACAAATTGTTTTTTATTTTTTTTTCTTTAATAAATTGGTCAATAATCAATTTAATGAATATTGTTATAGTCTTTTGTTTTGGTTTTATGGACTAATAGAATGTTATCAAAAAAATTTAGTGTTTATTCCTAAAATTATATTACTAATAGTATATTCCATCAAAGATTGTTCACAAGTTTATATTTAATTTTTCTTAAATAGCATTGTTTATTTATAATTACATAATAAATTTGTTCATAATAGTCCAGAAGGCTAAAATAGAAAATACATGTATTAAGATGTTTTAGACAGACAGTTATCAAACACATCATTTTATTTTATATTCAGAATTTTTACTTCATTTAGCCCATCAGATTCTCTTGTATATTCAAAACTTTTCATTCAGTTTTTTTATCAAACAACACTGAATACAATTATGTCATCACGACTGCATTTCTAGTAAATATTATGAAAATATTTAGAAATATTTTCTTAAAAATTGTTGTTTAATAATTATATCTCTAATTTTAAAATACAAAGGCTAATTATTATATAATAATCCCATTGGAACACGCGTTGTTTGTGCAATTACCGTAAGAATATAATAGGATTTTATTAAATTTCGGGGATAGAATAAAAAAAATAAAATGAAATTATAATAAAACTAAACTTTTAAGGGTAAAAGGGAAAAAATTTATTACACAACTTCAAGACTATTTTCATTCTTGTCCTTTAATAATATAGATAGATAAGCATTTCCAAACATCTTATATATTATTTTATGCTCTACGGATAATTAACTCAAGGCTCATCCGATATTTCCTTTTTTTTACGAAAGAAAATACTCAATTTCATTTGAGAGGTGTATTTAATGATAGAAGCAGGCTACATATTCAAACGGATAGATACATGGTACATATAAAGTTGAATTATCATCCTAATTTAGAATATTTAATTCTTCGACTAGGGCCTGGGCGCGCACCTACAAATTAGGAATAAACGTGAGGTCCTGCTCTTAGTTAGATTCATAATTCTGAAGGGGCAAACGAACTACACGAATACAATTGCCCTTTTCATGTTCATGAAACACAAATCTAACTCCCCGTAGCCGTAAGTTAGCTGTTAGCTTCATGGTGGTAGTTGTGAGTTGTGACATACATTAAAATGAAAAGAAATATGTCATCATCATCACATTCATATATATATATATATATATATATATATATATATATATATATATATATGGCAAATATTAGATAAATGTATTATTTGAATTAGTGTATTTTCAACCGTCCAACAGATAATCTAACCGGTTAGATCTGATTTTTAAAATCATTTCGTCACTTTTACTAACAAAAGTAAAAAAATGTGACGGATGACTAAATTATGAAATTACCCCCAAATTAGGCATATTAAAATCTCTTTCGCAACTAAAAGTAACAAAAGGTTCAACAACCTTATTTCAAGTGAAGTATAAAAGTGTGTTGGAAACAAATGACGGAAGTATAAAAGTGTTTGTAGACATGACTTGTTTTATAAGCATGAGGAATAACAAAATTAGGAAATAGTTACAATAAATAGACATCAGGCGTAACAAAATGGAATAATCGAGTTTATATAGGGAAAGAGTATTACCTTATCTATTAAGGCTGAAATGACCTTGAATGGATGGAAACTCTGTTCAAAATTAACTCAAAAAATTTGAGGGAGACTTGTATTCGATACTTAAACAACTTGAATTTGAATTCTTTTTGATACTCGAATACTTGATACGAGTTGAATATGAGCCGCCTACTGTTCGTTCATTTAGAGTATCGAATTTTCCTTACCTCACTGATCCCTACTTGATACAAGTTCGTTGATCTTTACTTGTATAAAGTATCGAGTATACTCGATTTATTTAATATAGTATTCAACAATTGAATTCTCCACGTACTTTGAGAAGTGGAAGGAATTTTTATATTTCTCATACTTGTCTATCAATTGATTCAAAAGTGATAATATATCATCTCATTAATTTTTTACAAGGCTCGATATCTAGCTTGAATAGTTCAAATTTAAATTATTCCAAATAGTTGATTGAGTTAATTTTTATCTACATTATCATATTATAAATGGTCTGGTTCAAATTCGTGTATATCTCAAATGTTCACGAGTAACTTGACTAAAATATAAATCGAGTCAAACTCAAGTACAATAAAACGAGTCGAATTCAAATCTAAACAAAGATTGCAAAATTATATTCGAATCCGAATACAAATCTGAATATTTTTAAAAAAATTCAAGTAGAATTTGAACAAAATACTTTTCGACTCGATTTGAGATCATTTTCACTCTTATTACCAATTAATTGGTGGTGGGATTGCGACTATTTCATAGGTCCAAATACTCCCACCCAACCCTCGTTCAACAGCTTTATTTAAAGTGAGGATAATATTGGCTTCTTTTAAGCCTTTCGCCGTCTAACTAGCACAAGGGATTTTAATATATTTAATTGGAGGATAATTTTGTTATTAAGTTTTTTTTATTACATTTTCTTTTACTTTGGCTAGTGAGTGTGACGGAATAGTTTTTAAAAATCAAATCTAGTCTGTTAGATTATCTGTTGGATGACTGGAGATGAACTATTTCAAATACTGCATCTAATATTTGGAACACTCCTCTCTCTCTCTCTATATATATATATATATAAATGAAGAGATGATATTTTTAACTTTGAATTTACACGGAAATGTGCAACTATTTATGCATATTGTACAATTATATATGTACTGTACAGTGAATTAACACTGAAAATATCATTTACACGTAAAATGAAACGATCATATATATATATGTATATAATTTAAAAAAACTTATTTTGTTCATATGGTTGCATGAAATCAATTAGTATTCGATACACCATGATGGGTATGAAGGAGGGCTTGGTATTTGCATTGATGAAGCACTAAATAGTGGTTTATAATTTATATGTGCCAAATTGCCAATAGACACACAGCTTTCATGCATGCCCATGCCCTAGTCAAGCAAGGAAGCAGAAAGAGAGAGAAGTGACCCTTGGTTAGATTGCTAAAAGTTTGGGCTACCTATTTGCATTAAAGTCCAATTTCCATTTTTTCTAAAAAAATTGTGGGTTCCATATTGTAGTTAACTTTAAACTTAGCATGCAGGGTAGTTGAATCGATAATACACACACTTTTAAATAAAATATTAATAAGAAAATTGATATTTTCACAATATTTTTTGATATTTCCACATGAAAAATGTCACTATAGATATATAGCGACGGAGAAAACCGTCGCTCTATAAGATCTATAGCGACACTTTCATGTGAAAATATCATTTTCTGTTGTAAAAATATCAATTTCCTATTAATAAAAGCACAAAATATTTGATCAAGTCTCTCCCCTCCCCCCTAAACACCCACTGACCCATACTACAGAGGGATATATATCGTGACAAATATAAATAAATTTTTATTATTGACATCTCTCAATTACACTATCAGTAAACTAATTACTAATATTCTAATAAAATACTCTCTCCAGAGTCCAGAGTGGGAGTTTCGTTTTATTTTTTATTTTTATCTTTTTACACATTAAAATTTCTATAAGACGTGAATATACATTCTGACTTTTAAATTGATTCGTAAAATCTTAATTTTGAAAATGTGGGTCCAAGTGCATATTAGGGTTCACATGACCTAATTGAATTAAATGTACAAATTAGGGTTTACAAAAAACCTAATTAAATGTACAAATTAGGGTTTATGTGACCCAATTAAATGTACTAGACCCAGGGAAGTCTCCACGTGTTCCAATGCAGAAGACTCGTGGATGCGACCCATTTTGGGAATTGATTGAGGGATTGGATTGGTGGCTAGAAGAACATGGCAGTTTGGGCATTACTTTGATAATTAAAGGGTATTTCTGAAATTTCTCCTTTAAAACATAATTAAAGGGTATTTCGGGAATTTCCCTTAAAACATGTGCCTGACATGTGACTATTTTCAAGGAAAACTCTATAAATAGCCCATCTATTCTAAGAAAAGGGGATCGCTTTCAAGACATTACACTTAGACTCTTGGAAGCTCATTACACTTGGAACTCTCTCACAACTCGAAGACTCAAGAAGGCTCTTGGAATCCCTGCTACCCTAACCCGGTTTCCGGATTCTAGGAGTTCTGCCACGTGTCATTGGAGTAATCGTCCACCTGTTCTTCTCCCCTCTTCAATCAATCAATCAATTTCGTGCTCTTCGTGGATTTCTCTCCTCTCCAGCCAACACGAAACCCTAACCCTAGCAAGGTGTAATTTCTTTACCTACAGAAAATAAATGAGAATTTATTTAATTTGATGAACAAATAACTGTAAATATCGTAAAATATTAATTATCAAATTTATTTCTTTTAAAACTTAAATATGTTTATATTAAACTTATTTTTAATAATCATATTTATTGTAAAATGTATCTCTAGTTTACTGCAAATATATTAATAATTACTGTATACATTTTAAATATATCTTTAGTCTTAGAGTCATTAAATTAATATAAATAAAAATAGTCTAATTTTGTATAATATTATTGCCAACAAATACAACTATACAACCTTAATTAATTGAGTTGGGCTACGGGTTGGTGAACGTAAAGGTCACACCAAACACAACAAGATCATCTGCCTACTTAATCACCATATATATGCAAGTATATAAAAGCAAAAATTTGTATATTGCAAACAGAGTTTGTGTCTTAAACGCATACAAATTTACGTGCAAAAAGTTTTGTGCATAATATGACTTTTATTTTAATTGATAAATTAGTGAAATATTAAATAATTATTAATGAATGGTAAAATATTAAAACTATTATTAATGAAATCTCTTAAATAACTGGACACACATAAATTTTTGTGTTCAGGACTAGTTCATGTTTTTCATATAGTAGTATATAAGATTATTATTGATTTTTTCATGAAATCAATTTAAGACATTTTTAAATTCAAAATTGACATGAATTTCATTGATTTTGATTAATATAATGATGAATAATTAATGTAAATTAGCTACAAAGTATTATTAATTGTAGGATTTATTATTCATAATATTTAAATGTATAATCTTAATTTTTAGTTTAAAAATGTTTCATAATGATATTATAATTTGTGACGGAGGAAGTGCATGACATACTTAAACATAATAAGTTTTAAAAAACGGTAAACTTAAGAATTAAAATTTACTGAATAAGAAATAAATGCTATATTATCCATTTAGAACGGCGTGATAGCATCCTTAATAAATCCCAAATTAACCCTGCCATTAAAATTTGATTGTCACCTAAATAACTGTTAAGAATAAGGGGTGATGAAGACAATTAGAATAAACTAGCTAACAACGGATAACCCCAGTTCTTAAGAGTTTTTACCCAAATTATTCTGTTGGTTTCAATAGTTAGAATTTTTTTTTATTTTTTTTTATTTTTGGTTAGCAACAGGCAAATGAACTTTTATTACGGAAAATCCTTAATCCAAAAGTTATGGATTATGGATTAATAGTTAAAAATTCTTAAATAGCAATGTTAAGATATTCTCTAGTACATAAATTCCTTAATTTGAGAAACAATGCTACCATTTGGAAAATTAAGCTAAAAATTTCTAAAAACAACAAAGGCCTAACCGTATTATTATTATTATTATAATTTTTTTTTGGAAACAGTCCAATAAATTTTTTTGAGAACCTGTTACAATTTAATTTTAAAAATACATTTCATCCTACGACTTAGAGGAGAGCAGAGGGAGGGGTCTGAGAGATAGATTCGAATATGTGTTTATTCAATGTTTGGAACGTTTGAAAGTTACAATACAGTTAAAAATTTTATTCATCTAATATTAACTTATATTAAACGTAATTTATTTAATTTAAAAATATAACATGTGAAGTTCAAATACAATACGTTAAAAATGGTCGGATATGTTCAAAAGTCTAAACAAAACCCCCAGTAACTAAACAAATTCATAATAAGAAAGAAAAATGTTTGCCATTGGCTAGAGTCTAGACTATCACCATTGGTCTGAAACAGCCCGACATGTTCCATGGTAATAACTTGCCCGGTCTTTAGCTATATATTTATATGTGATACTTATGTGATTAACTGATTATAGTTCGGGTAGGGTATATTATAATGTGGCTTTCACTTCACCTACCAGGCTCCCCCAATCGAGATAACTCATAACAGTTAGCTAGCTAACTATTGGTAGCTAGCTACCACAATAGAGGTTACTGTTAGCTATTGGTGGCTAGACTGCATGTATAGTTGTGAATTGTGATTTGATTTTAGATTGCCAACTGGAAGATATTTTTTTTTTGGACACATATAATATGTCATCAGATCCGAGAAAAAGATTCAATTTGACCTTTAAGTGAAATATTCAATTAAATTTTAAAAAAATAATTAATAATATATTTTAAATAATTTAAAATACTTACCACTGTATTGACTAAAATGTAATTTCTCTCTTTAAAGATTGACCCAAAAAAAAAACAAAAATAATCTAAATTTGCAATAAATTGTATTAGGACTTGGGAGGTTAAATGGGAAATTATTGGCTAGCTTTTCTTGAAAACAATGCGTTTGAATGTGCAAAATATTTGATGAAGAAGTTTCTTTATTATACATAGCTTCATTCGTTCCAAAATTAAAAGTATATTTTGACATCTTAAAATCAACGAATGAAATTCTAAAATTTAAAATTAATATGATTTTATATAATAATTTTATTTGTTTATATTAAAAGTAAATAAATCCGCATCCACTTAGAATTTTAATATTTCACAACTTGACCATAAAAAATCAACTTGAATATGTACAGAGGGAGTATTTTGAGAGCAGCCATTGAAGAGATAAACATTTTACATGTATACAGCATGTAAAATGTTGGGAGTGGGGCGGCGGCTGGCGGTGGTGGAGGTGGGAAAACCTCTAAATCCATGCATATAGATATAAAGGATAAGAAAATACTTTTATAGAAGTGAGTGCTCATTTACTTGAAGTGTCATTCTCAAGCTTCAATAATGCCACACAATAAAGGGTGTTAAATAGTTAATAGAAAAATGATATATAATATTATGAATGAGGGTTGATATTTTGGTTGTCAATTATATAAATAAGTATTAATAATATATTTTTTTAAAGAGATATATAATAAGTGAACTCATTTTATAATTTTATTTAATTTTATGTATTGATATTTTTTACAATTATAATTTGCACCACAAAATTGTCGTAATATCTTCAGTTAATATATATAAAGCCCTAAAGTCTTTACCCAAGTCTTTATCGGTGGTCACGTAGTTAAAGTACTTTAGTTAGGGTCTCTAGAGTCTTTACCGACGGTCGTGTTTTTAAAATCTTGTTTATGCCTAAAAGTATCTTGTAAATACTAGTATATGTATATAGGTAAATGATTCATAGCAATTATTTATTATGGATTAATTTTAGACAAATAAATCTATAACTATCACTTAGATTAATCAACGATCTGAATTTAAAATTAAAACCCGTCACCCGCTACTATTAATACCGGATGCATGATCTTTAATTACAAAATTCTCATCATTCGCTATTAATAGTAGCAGATACAAATCAAAAACTTGTAGATCAAAAAAAAATATTAAATCTTCAGATGCAAACAAATGTTTACGATTTAAGGTATAGAAAAATAGTTAATTAAATCAAATATCAAGTAAATTATAGTAATATAGAAAAGTCTATTGAAAACATTCACTACTAGGGTTCAAGGTTTAGAATTTAAGATATAGAAAAATATATACAAACGTCGTATACGATAGGAAAATAAAATTCCGATCTACATTTGTTACTGTTAATAGCGGATGACAGTATTACAAAAACTCTCATATTTCATCCGCTACAAATAGTAGTGAATGATAGAATCTAATTTTAAATTATGGTCGTTCTTGTCTACAATAGACGATAAAAGATCCATTTACCCTAATATTAATCATCAAGTAAATTATAATATACAAAGAAGTCTATTGAAACCATTCGCTACTAGGGTTCAAGGTTTAGAGTTTAGGATATAAAAAAATATATATAAAAGTCGTATACTGTAGGAAAATAAAATTTCGATCTACATCCGCTACATTTAGTAACAGATAGCGGCAAATTTGTAATTAGTTTAGTTAAAATTTGGGAGTTTTTGTAATTTTGTTATTCGTTACTCAGCATCCGCTATTAATAGTAGCGAATGACGGGATCCAATTTTAAATTATGATCGTTCTTGTCTACTTTGGACAGTAAAAAAATCTATTTACCGTAATATTGATAATAGCAAATATTTGTCATAGATCACTACCTATATATATGTATATATATATATATATATATATATATATATATGTGTGTGTGTGTGTGTGTATATATATGTGTGTGTGTGTGTGTATTAAAAATCATCGAACAACTTCAACAAGTTGCAATTAAAATTGGATACGGGTTAGAATCCATAGTTAAGTTGACAATGTGTATATATGAAAATTTTAAATTAGTGTATGATTTATTCAATTATATATTATATCTCCAAATAAACTATATTAATAATTAACTTGAAGAAGAAACACTAATTTCTTGATGTTAAAATAAAATCATTATTCTAAAGTACATGTATTATTTTTAATAGCTGCAAAGGAAATTAGAGATACCCACACTTTAAGTATGTGTTTACTTCAAACTATTAAATATATTTAATTTATTAAAGGGTGATAATTTATAACTATAATAATTAAAGAGTGTTTCTACGAGGACCGGCCAATAGGACAGGAAATTGGACCGGTCCATTTTTTTTTATTTTTTTCGTTTTTTTTATTCTCAAAAAAATTATAATATTTATTTTAACTCAAATTTTTATAAAATCCAGTAATTTAAATGTAATTTGGATACATATAAAACACAGAGTTGTACAGACTGTGCAACCCTGTTTTTTACATGTATTCAAATCATACCTAAATCACTGAATTTTATAAAAATTTGAGTTAAAATAAATATTATAATTTTTTTAAGAGTCAAAAGAAAAAAAAACCAAAAAATAAAAATAAAATTGGACCGGTCCAATTTCCGGTCCAACAATTCCTGTCCGCCTAGACTTATTCATAATTAAAAGAGGATATCATCTAACACTAACGAGCTAGAGATCAAATTGTATTTTAGTCTAGATTTCATATGCCTAATCTAGAAGAACATATAAAAAAGCGAAAAGGAAATTCATCTCATCCATTCATAATTAAGGAATTATTTGGATTTTCTAGTGGTTCATAATAAAAATAATAGAATTAACTACTGAACACCCACTTTTTAACAAGAGTTTTGTTATATTATGCGACTAAATATTACGACTTTTGTTATAATAAGATATAATAATATATTATTTAAAGAAATTTAAATATATAGGTATTCTATTAATACGTTTAATCGCAACAAAAATTACAACTTAGTTGTTATAAATATATGATTTCCCTTTTAACAATTGCCTTTTAAACATGTGTTTCACTCTTACCAGACTAATAATGGGTTAGTTCATAAACATAAGAATTGAAGTAGTATCCTTTTGTCTTACTTTTACAGCAGTCCTCAAGCAATTTGATAATATTCTATCAACCAAAGAATAAGC